>OY728145.1:226925629-229425629 GCA_963277665.1 Viscum album
TTTGAATGACATATCACCATACGTGCGTACGTACGACTTACCATCTCCACGTCATGGTGTGATTGTTATTCAATATATTATTATTTGGATGGGAATAATAATGATTTGTAATACATGTAAATAATAAATATATCATGATAATGATTCTGTATATATGATATACCATCCAATTATATATTATTTAAATATCAAAATAATGAAACTGTCGCTCGTGCGTATGTACGGACTACCGTCTCCACCAATATGATGTGATTCATTCTCCATCGTATCCGGTCAAGTATAATTATCATTTGAAGATTTAAGAATAATGTTTAAGGACATGATATCATTCTGTATAATAATAATATACAACATATCCATGACAAACATGGCTTACGTAACAAAACATATAAAATAAAACGAGTAATTTTACACCCAAAACGACGATAATACTAAGATATTATTAACAAAGCAATGTTAAAAGAAATTATATGATAACATAATAATGTATATTTTTCTTTTATAATTTATTAAAATTATTTCACAATTATTCTGGAGGTTAACCTACCCCTTACCAAGTAAAAGTACAAGGTAAGGGTTTATTTCGCAATCTCTTCATTATCTGAGGTTGTTTATACGTAATAATCTACTGGGACTTCTTTATCACCCACATCCATGTTTCATAAAAATTTATTTCCAAACTTTTTTTAATATTTACTAGACTATGGGTTAAAGTCATTTATACCCTTTTTGACCTTTATAAGTGGTTTATAAATGAATCTTTCCGTCATTTTCCAGGAAAGGTCATTTTAACCTTTTCGACAGAATTAAGGTAAGAATGTTTTTTTATCTTATATGGTGGGTGCGACTATTTTCCGCCGTTATAAAATCGTTGAAGCTTCCCTTACAAGCTTATAAGAATATTTTCAAAGAAAATGTTTTATTTTATAGATATATGACTCTTAAATGATTTCAAAATAGAAAGAGATATTTCTCTAAAAAGAGTTTTGATTTCATCTATGTCAACATCCTTTGATGGATTTTAAGCTTATTTGAAGTTGATTTATTATGATACAGAACTTATATATTTTATTGAAGGTTTTATGATATTTTTGACTATGGATGTGTTATTTTTATACCATTCGTGGTTTATGGATGAAGTATTTACATTTCGTATGCTATTTTTAATACGAAAGTTTATGTTATGTTTAAACCTTTTCATATGGGAATGAATTGGACTTAATATGTGATGGGTGGAGCCCGCTATAGCTCCTCGATGCATCGGTAGGTCTCATGGAACAAAATAGTGTCTTGGCACAAGGTCTTGGAAAAATATTATTTGTAGTCTTGGCACGAGGCCTTGGATATGAGGTTATTATAGTCTGGCATTATGCATTCCATCATTATGAAAGTGGTTATTAATATTGCATGTGATTATTTGATTAGTAGAATATCCATGTGAATAATTAAATGGCATTATTTCATTTTATTTTTTCCATACTATGTTGAAGTTCAAGTCTAAAAGGATTTTGTTTTATTTATACATTGCATTAAATGTTTATTCTTATTTATAATTGTTTCTGCTATATTGTTATCCTTACTGGGAATTTGAGATCACCCCTTTTCTGTGTTTTATTTTTCCCAGGATGTGAAGAAGTAAATTATTAATGACCTGCAGGGATAGTATAAGGAGATACGAGTGTGGAATATAGAGACTATGTTTTTGTAGTTTTCATTTTTATGATGTAATATAAAGCTTTATGAATATATCAAGTGTTTCTAAGGCTACTAAACTAATCTGTCATTCGAGATTTTATCTTTCTTGTGGTCATTCCAATGTTATGTAATAATGCACCGACTTTGGGTAACTAGGGTCGGGGCGTTACAGTTGGTATTCAAGGATGTTTTGTAAAAACCTTGGAAACTAGATTTAGATAATCTCTGATTAGAGCACAAAGATTTAAGATGGAATCTGAGGATTAGTATAGAAGAACTACCTAGAATTTTGGTATTGTAGAGACTTTGTGAGTTTACTGAGCAATACATCTGTGTCTGGATACGAGAAGGTAGAGGCGGCTCTGGCATAGATGTACCAAGGGGTAAAACCCGAAAATGACGCTTTGAGCTAGACTCGAATGGGAACTGGTGCACGAAAATGGGCCTTGCTACACTTATTGTTATGATACTCCTCGGGGATATTATTAGCATGACACTCATTTAATTTACAAATCATAATGAAGGGTATATGAGTATATAATTCCTTAAAGAAATTCTTTTTATGATAGTGGATTATATCTATATATAGTTCAATTTATTTTAAGTGTTTTATAAGTATGGAATTATGTATTTTGATTCATAAACTGATCTAGTTTATGCCATTATTTACCAATGGAGCCTAATTGAAGAAATGGAAACTATATCAATGCATGTACTCCATGTAAGGACTTCCCTCTTGCTCAAGATAATTATAGTGGAGCTGGTGATGCAACTGGTGTTGATCAACTAATCACCATCATGGGACAAATCACTCCGGTTATGAATAATAACCTTACCCGTATGGAGCACCCTCATCCACAGTGTGGAGGATCAATAGTATATCGCTTCATGAGGCAGCAACCACCAACATTCAATGGGAGTAAAAATCCATTAGTAGCTGAGAAATGGTTAAGTTCCCTAGAGAAAATATTTCAGGCTTTGGGAAGTAGTGAAAGGGAAAAAGTTATCATGGCAGTTTATCGCCTAACTGGAGATGATGATCAATGGTCATCATTGATTCCATACACAAAGGAAGATTATGAAGTATCAAATATGGAATGGAGGGAGTTCAACTATCTGTTTTTAGAAAAATACTTTCCTCATGACAATCGAGAAGATATGGAAAGGCAATTTTTGAGTCTGAGACAAAAGGAGGATGAGAATGCTGCAAAGTATGAGGATAACATTACAAGGTTAGCATGGTATGCTGGAGATTATATACGTAACCAATGAAGTAAGACTGATTGTTTCATTGATGCTTTGAAACCATTTCTCCGTCGAGCATTAGTCTAACAATCCTTCTCATCGTACGAAGACATTGTCTCATGTGCTATCAAGACAGAAAAAGAATTCTCTATGTCTTATTACTGTAAAGAAAAGCAAGAGAAGAAGAGATATGCTGATCAATCTGGGAATGGAAATAAGTTGAAGAAGGGAAAGGTTGAATATCCATCCTCTGGTAAATGTGGCAAGAAACACCCTGGTACATTCTTGAAGGGATTGGGTGTCTGTTTCAAGTGTGGTAAAAAATGCCACCAAGCTCGTGATTGCGAAGGGAAGAAGAAAGCTACCGATGTTCTGTGCTACAATTGCAGGGAGATGGGATATTATGAAAATGAATTTCCTAAGTGTCAGGGGAACTTACCTCATAAAAGGCCAAGGGATCAAGGTCAAGCTAATGCTATCACTACTGCTGAGGTAGAAGCTCCGAAAGACGTGGTGGAAGGTAATTTAATGGTTTCCTCAAGTTTAGAAAATTCATTATTTGATTCTGGATCATCTCATTGTTTTATATATTCCCAGTTTGCTAAGAAAATTAGACATTTCCAATTCGATTTAAAAAGGGAGTTTCCAGTTAAAACTCATATGGGAAGTATCATTGCAACAAAGCTTTGTGAATTAGTCCCCATTAGAGCATATAAATGTTCTTTATCTGCTGATCTCATTGTCATACCTATGATTTAGTTTGACATAATCCTCGGTATGGATTGGAATTCGGACCATGATGCGAATATTTATTGTAAGAAGAAGGAGGATACAATTTTTGATAATGATGATAAGGAACTCCTTATCTTTAGAGCAGAATCGTCACCACCTAATTCTAATCTAGATCCACCCCCAGTAGCTCAACTAAATTCAATTATTAGTGAGGAAGAGAATGAAATTACAGTGGGTGAGTAAAGGAATGTTCAAATAGAGGATGTACTGATTGTGAAAGAATATGTAGATGTTTTTCCGGAGGATTTACCTGGACATCCTCCAGAACGAGAAGTTGAGTTTTCCATTGATTTAATTCTTGGATAAAGGCCTATATTGAAGACCCATTATATAATGGCCACTGTAGATTTATTTGAACTGAAGAAACCACTAAAGGAATTGAGTAATAAGGGATTTATTCACCCAAGTGTTTCTCCATGGGGATCCCCTGTTCTTTTTGTTAAAAAGAAAGATGAATCTATGAGGTTATGTATCAACTACATGGAGATCAATGCTATAACAATAAAGAACAAGTATCCCCTACTTCACATTAATGATTTATTTGATCAAATTCATGGAGCTCAATACTTTTGAAAGATTGACCTTCGATCTGGATACCCTCAGCTGTGTGTGAAGAAGGAAGACAATCCGAAGACAGCATTTCGAACCAGGTACGGGCATTACGAGTTTACATTAACGCCTTTTTCATTGACTAATTCAACCTCTGTATTCATGGATCTAATGAATAGAGTTTTCAAAGAATATATCGATGAATATTTGGTGGTATTTATTGATGATATCTTGGTATACTCCAAAAGCTATGAAGATCATGAAAATCACTTGTGAATTATCATGAATACTCTGAGAATATATGAATTATATGGGAAGTTTATCAAGTGTGAATTCTGGCTTCAAGAGATTTCTTTTCTTGTCCATATTTTCAATAAAGATGGAATCTCTATTTATCCTTCTAAGACCAAGGCAATCCATGAATATCCAGCACCTACGACTATAACTGAGGTATGCAGTTTTATTGGTTTGGCAGGTTATTAACGATGTTTTGTCCAGAATTTTGCCTGATTGGCTAACCCATTAAGGAATCTCACACGAAAAGGGGTTAAATTTGTTTGGAAAAAATATTGTGAAGAATGTTTCCAAGAACTGAAGAGAAGATTAGTCAATGATTTTATATTGACTCTACCATCGGGGAATGATGGGTTCTTTATTTATAGTGATGCATCGATGAAAGGAGTTGGTTGTGTCCTTATGCAGAATGATAGGGTTATGGCCTATGCATCACTACAGTTGAACGTTCATGAACAAAACTATCCTACTCAAGATCTCAAGTTATCAGCTGTGATCTTTTCTTTAATGATTTGGAGGAACTACCTCTATGGTGAAAAATGTGAGATTTATACTGATCACAAGTGTTTGATGTATATATTATCATAAAAATAACTCAACATGAGGCAAAGGAGATGGATTGAATTACTCAAGGATTATGATTTCACGATACCCTACCACCCGGGGAAGGAAAACAAGGTTGCAGATGCTTTGAGCAGAAAATATCATGGAGTTTTGAACAATATGAGAATTGAATGGGATCCAATTTTTATGGATCTAGTGAAGATGGACATGGGAATAACCAGGGAAGGTGAAACATCAATTCTTTTTCAAATGGTTTCCAAACCATCTTTACTAGAAAAGATTAAGAGTTCTCAGACCGATGATGAAGAATTTCAAAAGAAGATTAAAGATATGAATGATGGGAGATTGAGAGACTTTCTGTATTAAGATGTAATTTTGAAATTTGGGAAGAGACTTTGCCTTCCCGATATACCTGATCTAAAAAGGGAATTGCTGGATGATTCTCATAGTTCCATTTTCTCTATACACCCTGGGGGCACCTAAATTTATAGAGATTTGAAGGAACATTGTTGGTGTGACAACATGAAGAGGGAGATTGCTGGTTTTGAGTCAAGATGTATGGTTTTCCAACAAGTGAAAGCTATAAGGTAACAGCCTGGAGGAGTCATGCAACCTCTTCCCATACCGGAGTGGAAATGGGATGATATTATGATGTAATTTGTCATGGGGCTACCAAAGACTCCTAAAAGGAACGATGTAATATGGGTTATTATTGACCATCTTACCAAGTCAACGCATTTTCTTACTATAAGAGAATATCTACCACTGGAACGTCTAGAAAGACTATATATTGATGAAGTGTTGAGACTTCATGGAGTACCCCTATCGATTGTTTCTAATCGTGATCCCCATTTTACTTCAAGATTCTGGAAAAGTATTCAGAAAGCCTTGGATACTGAACATCATTTGAGCACTACCTACCACCCTCAAACAGATGGACAATCAGAACAAACTATTAAAACCTTATAAGACATGTTGAGATCCTGCTCACTTGACTTTCAGGGTATGTGGGATCAATATTTACCTCTGGTAGAATTTTCATATAACAATAGCTTCCATTCAAGTATTCATATGGCACCATATAAAGCGTTAGACAGAAATAGATGTCACACACCAACCTGTTGGGATGATGTTGGTGAAAGAAAACATGTAGGCCCAGAACTGGTGGAGGAAATTATCGAAAAGGTGAAGGTAATCCAAAACCATATCAAAGCAGCTCAAACTAGGCAGAAGAGCTATGCTGATAATCGAAGGAAGGATTTGGAATTTCAAGTCGGTGATCAAGTTTTTCTGAAGGTATCTCCATGGAAGGGAGTAATAGGTTTTGGTAACAAAGGTAAACTGAGTCCCAGGTACATCGGATCTTTCAAAATTCTAGAATGAATTTGGGCTATATCTTACCATTTGGCAATGCCGCCAAATCTCTCCAATGTTCAAGATGTGTTCCATGTATCACTATTGAGGAAATACATGCCTGACCCAACGCATGTACTCACATATGAGGAATTAGAACTGGAACCCGATCTGTCTTATTGCGAAGATCTCGTCATGATTCTTGATACGAGAGAACAAGTACTGAGAATTCGGACGACTCGTCTGGAAACAGTCTTGTGGAGAAACTATAAGATGGAAGAGGAAATGTGGTAACCCGAGAAACATATGATGAAGAACCACCCGAGTCTTCTCATGTAGTAGTATTCTAGAAATTTCGAGGATGAAATTATTTGAAGGAGGGGTGAATGTAACACCCCAAGCTTCTACGGTATTCTTCTCTTTGAAAAATGCAATAGCGTGTGTTGTATGCAACATCGAGTTCTAACACACCCCAACCAATCAATCGAAGCATTATGAATAGTAATACCCACTTTTTTAAATTTATAAATTTTATTTTTCAGAATGGACTTCATTTTTTGATTCGGCTTATCGAAATTAGCCTAGGGTGAATTTTTGGTATTTTTCTGAAAAACTTCATTTTTTGATGAATAGTGAAACCACTAAGTGGTAGTTAAAAAACTGTATTTTTCATAAAACATAATTTTACTGCTTCTGTGAATGGAATTTCGAAAATCCGAGAGACAAGGTTAATATCTAGGGGTAAAATGTGGTTCAATGAGATGAAAATAATTTTTGGTGAATAGTAACTTTTTACTTTTATTTACCACGGCTAAAAGTAAATAGGGTAATTAAGGGTAAAAATGATATTAATATTACACTAAAACATGTCCTAATTCTATTGGACAACTGTATCTCGACAAAAAACAACTTTAAGAATAAAATATTATCATTTAGGTCTACTTGGATTAGATTAGGACATTTAATATTATTTAAATCAAAGAAGAGTTAAAAGAGTTAAAATCAAAGTTTATTTACTAAAACATTTTTAATATAGAGTAATACATACGGTAAATTCAATTTTAAATATACATTAGAAATATAAAAAGATTTCCTACATAATAATATTTTATTTATAATTTTTAGACAATAAATAATTTAATTTATTTATGACAAAATGATGATGCAGTAATTACCATAAAAGTGAACAATTAAAATAATTGATATTATAAATACCCAAATAAGTATAATTTGAGACATTTTATGAATCACACTAATTTTATAGGTTAATATGACATGTTAGGATTTATTTAATTAACTTTTTTTTAATTAATCATTCTGTTATGATTTTCACTAAAATCAATTTTCCACATAGTGTCCAAATTGACATAAAAGTGTTTTTAAAACAAATATTATATTATTAATTGATATTCAATTCCTAAAAATCTATGATTCGTCCAAGAGACTTATATCATGATACTTGTAACATTAATGGACCACTTGGGGGTCTCTTGGAGGTATATAGTCAGTTTATTAACTATATAATATAAAAATACAAAGTGACATGGTAAGTGTCAAACTAATTATCTAAGAGTTAAAACTAAAAGAGAAGGTTAATATAATGACCCAAACCTATCTAAATACTATTGGGTGAGTTTTTTTCGACATAGGTCCACCTTACACTTTAAATAATAAACTACTGATCCATTAGAAACTGAATATTTATTTTTTATAAAATAATATTTCTAGCTTTTCCAAAGGTTCCCCTCACCCCTCTTATAAAAGGGAACTCCCCCTTCTCATTAATTCACACCATAAAAGACTTTTTGTTCAGCCACTACCTGCCCAAATACTCTCTCAACATCCCTCACTACAACCTAGAGGCCTTAGTTTTATCAGAAATCCAACCTAAAGAGCCCTTTTGATCAAATCAAAAGGCAGAACCCGAAGAAGAGGTAATGTTTTCACCACCCTTTATCAAATTCATTTCTTCTTCAACTTCTTCTTTCTTATTTATATCCATTAGAAAATAATTAATCAAGTATCTCATATATACTGTAATATTATTATAAATATGGTACAACCATATTCAGTATTCTATCCATCCTTTTAATGGCATGTCACCATACATGCGTACGTATGGCTTACCGTCTCCACGTCGTGGTGTAATTGTTATTAAATATATTATTATTTGGATGGGTATAATAATGATTTTTAATTAATTTAAATAATAAATATAACATGATAATGATTCTGTATATATGATATACCATCCAATTATATATTATTTTAATAACAAAATAATGATATTGTCGCTCGTGCGTACGTACGGACTACCGTCTCCACCAACGTGATGAGATTCATTCTCCATTGTATCCATTCAAGTATAATTTTCATTTGATGATTTAAAAATAATGTTTAAGGACATGATATCATTTTTTATATGATTAAGATACAACCTATCTATGAAAAACATGGCTTACGTAACAAAACATATAATATAAAATGAGTAAGTTAACACCCGAAACGACGACAATACTAAGATATTATTAACAAAGAAATATTAAAAGATCATATATGATAACATAATAATGTATATGATTCTTGTATAATTTAATAACAATTATTCCACCATTATACAGGAGGTTAACCTACCCTCAACAAAGGAAATGTACAAGGTAAGAGTTTATTTCGCAATCTCTTCATTATCCGAGGTTGTTTATACGTAATAATCTACTGGGATTTCTTTATCATCCACTTCCATATTTCTTAAAAATTAATTTGCAGACATTTTTTTACTATTTACTAGAATGTGGGATAAAGTCATTTATACCCTTGTTGACTTTTATAAGTGGTTTATAAAGGAATATTTCCGTCGTTTTCCAAACAAGGTCCTTTTTAACCTTTTCGACAGAATTAAGGTAAGAATGTTTTTTTAAATTATACTGCAGGTGCGGCTATTTTCCGCCATTATAAAATTGTTGAAGCTTCCTTTACAATATTATAAGAATATTTTCAAATAAAATGTTTTTTATAGATATATTACTCTTAAATGATTTCAAAATAGAAAGATATATTTTTCTAAAATAAGTTTTGATTTCATCTATGTCAACATCCTTTGATGGATTTTAAGATAATTTGAAATTGATTTATTATGATACAAAACATCTATATTGTATTTATGGTTTTGTGATATTTTTGACTGTGGATGTGTTATTTTTATACCATTCATGGTTTATGGATGAAGTATTTACATTTCATATGCTAGTTTTAATACGAATGTTTATGATATGTTTTAACCTTTTCATATAGGAATGCATTGGACTTAATATGTGATGGGTGGAGCCCTCTATAGCTCCTCGATGCATCGGTAGGTCTCATGAGACAAACTAGTGTCTTGGCACAAGGCCTTGGAAAAATATTATTTGTAGTCTTGGCACGATGCCTTGGATATGTGGTTATGATAGTCTGGTATTATGCATTCCATCATTATGAAAGTGGTAATTGATATTGCATGTGATTATTCGATTAGCAGAACATCCATGTGCATAAGTAAATGGCATTATTTCATTTTATTTTTTCCATACTATGTTGATGTTCAAGTTTAAAAGGATTTTGTTTTATTTATACATTTCCTTAAATGTTTATTCTTATTTATGAAAGTTTCGGCTATATTGTTATCCTTACTGGGAATTTGAGCTCACCCCTTTTCTTTGTTTTATTTTTCCCATGATGTGAAAAAGTAAATTATGAATGACCTGTAGGGATAGTATGAGGGGATAAGAGTGTGGACTATGGAGACTATATTGTTCTAGTTTTCATTTTTATGATGTAATGTAAAACATTATGAATATATCTAGTGTTTCTAAGGCTACTAAACTAATCGGCCTTTGGAGATTTGATCTTTTTTTTGATCATGCCAATGTTATGTAATAATGCACCGACTCTGCGTAACTGGGGTCGGGGCGTTACAAGAAACATGTTTTTAAAGAGAAAATGTAAAAAAGATTAATAACTTTTTATATCTTTATTCAAGATAAAATTTATTATAATGACATAAGTTGAATTAATGTATGTTTAATTTGAATAATTTTAATTTAAAATAATAATATATATTTCAGACTGAAAAATAATGTAATCAAAAAAGTAGTTTTTAATTAAAATTTATTATTCTTCTCTATTCAACAAAAAAATGGAACTTTTATGAAAAATCTCAAAATACATGCTATAATAATTTTTATATTATTATTTCTAAGATTAAGATTATTTTCTCTATATAATTTTAAAATACATAAAAATATGTCCTAAAAAAGATCACAAAAGGTGAAAAAATTTCTTTTTTGAAAAATGTTTTTTAGCATAAAACTAGATTTATTCTTATCAATTATCTCAAAAAAACATAATATGAATGTTAAAAACAATATTAAAATTATAATGTATAAATTTAATTTAAATAATTAACCAAAATATATTTGTTTAATATGTTTATATGTGTTTCCGACACTTTCGATGGGGTGCGCGCGTCCGTCTTGTTTGAGGACGGTGACACTATTTGTTGCCCCCCATTCCAGCTTTCCAAAGGCGGGCGGCATCCATTCCATATTCAAGGAAGTTTTCTCTATGAATGAAACAGGATGATGGGATGTCGGTTCTTCTTTTCGTGGATTCCTCCTCGGAGCTCGTCAGATAGTCTAGGTCTCCCTTATAGACATAAGACTATTTTTGTGAAACTCTTCCATGTGCCATATCTTCATGGAAACTGGTTAATTACACTGCTTTTGTCAGGACATTCAAAGGGTTCTGACTAGGGCAGTAACCTTTGGTCGGGGGAGTAGTCATGTTGAACATCCTTGGTGTGTTTGGACGCTGGGACACTAGCACGTCTAGGTATCTTCCCCTTATTATAGGGCTTCTCGATGGAGTGGAATCCAGAGGCATACCACGTCGAATGTGGCGACTTATATATCATAGACATGAATCTGATGATTTCTTCATCTTCATATGTTTAACATAGGGTGTGCTGCAGGTTTAACATCAAGCGGAGATGGATCAGACAGATTAAAACATTTACTAGAGTGGGTCAGTTGGGTGCAAGCCATGGAGGGAACACTAATGTTTGGCCTAACGCATGGTTAACTACCCAATTGTTGTTAAAGGGAATGTTTAATGAGGTGGCATGATCCCACTCAGATGTGGTGGCTCGGGTAAGAATTGATGTGGATTATGGATGGTTAAGTGATGTGGGTGGAGAATGAGATGGAGCCGACTCGAGGATGATGGTAATATTGGTCTTGTGTCTCCAAGAGACCTCCTACGTATCCCTATGGCCGGGAATAAAAGTCCTCGTACTTTATCTGACGATGTATGGCCATTGATTGGGGACTTTAATGGCTTACCGCAAGATGGAGTCACAATGGCTTACTGCTGGATGG
This sequence comes from Viscum album, assembly GCA_963277665.1. Lineage (NCBI taxonomy): Eukaryota > Viridiplantae > Streptophyta > Magnoliopsida > Santalales > Viscaceae > Viscum > Viscum album. The sequence continues at coordinate 226,937,533 of OY728145.1, forward strand.
GGTCCCAACATCATACCGTTGGATGGGGTCACAACTGCTTACCACAGGATGTGGTCACAACGGCTTACTGCTGGTTGGGGTCACAATGGCTTATTGCTGGATGGGGTCACAACCACTTACCACTGGATGGGGTCACAAAGTCTTACTGCTGGATGGGGTTACAATGGCTTATCGCTGGATGGGGTCACAACGTCCTACCGCTGGATGGGTTTTATCCTCATGGAGGCTTCCTGCGTACCTTATCCTGGAGACAAGGATCAAATACCACATAGTTTGGGATGGTGGATGTAGTTTAATGTTGTGAAGGACAAAAAAGCGGAATGCAGTTTAATGTCATGCGGGACAAAGGGGGTCTGACATGAAGGGGGTTCGAAACCAATAGGGTGTTGGGCATGAACCTCGGAGAGGATTCCTACATACCAATCCTTGATAGGGATCAAAGACCTCATAGTTCAGGTTGGGTTTGGTGAACCGACGTGAATATGGTCGGGAACAATATTTGTTGGGATTGAACCTCAGGGAGGCTTCCAACGTACCATGCCATGGTAAGGATCAATGTACACATAGTTCAGGATTGGTGTAGAGCTTACACCCTAGGATTCCCAGAGATTGTTTCATGGTCGGTGCATTATCTAAGCCCACATGAGTCATGCTCGGTGTGAGAAAAAAGAGGCAGCAAACCCAAACAATCACGTCACAGAAGGTGTAAATGTGGGAAGTGAAGTGGGGCTCACACGTGGTTAGCAGCCCAAAGAGGAAAGAGAGGCTTATGTGTGGTTTACAGCCCGAGGGTGATAGAGATTGGGACTTAAGGATGGAGGCCCGAGTGGAGACAAAGCCTAGCGGGAGAGGGATTTGTCACCCAGGAAGAGAGGAGGAGCAGGGATGCTACCTCCCACAAGAAAATCTAGGGTCTTACACCAGGATGATTTCCCTTTCCCCGCGGATAGATGCTGCTTTGATAAAAAGTATTTCATTCCAGGTAAGGAATGATCTCACTCCCGTGGAGACCAATGGGCATGCAAAATGTCAAATGGTTGGAAACCATGCGTTCAGAGCATGGGACGTGGTCACAGTTTAATGTCATGTGCCGAGGACGATCATGCTTTGCGGTTTAACGTCTGTCAGTTCGGACGAGGCGGGTAAGCTCTGCACCCTTATGACTTACATAACCGATACCCACCCGCCCATGAGGGAAGGAAGGCATCAAAAATTCCATGGAGAGGGGGTGTTATGGAGAAATCCATTGGGGGGTATACGTTAGCATGGCTATACAAAGAAGCAATATTCATTACCATTAATATGTGAAGAAGCATGGGGAAAAGAAATGAAATGGAAAGTGCTGCCCAAGGGACATTAAAATTGATCCGTGCACACCTAAAGGGCCGCACGGGAAGAGAGAGTATGACACAGATGTATTTCTCACAAGAGGGGCTAAGATATGGTGCCTTAAGGTGAGGTAAACACTTGGAGTAGACATAAGATAATGATCCGGGGAAAGATAGATGGTTTTTGCAAAAGATCAATGGATTGCGCGCATGACGAAGGGGTTGCACGAAAGAGGGAATCATTGCACGCAAGATGGACCCGTTGCATGGAATATAGAAGGTTTGTGAGGAATGACTAGTTGTGTGCATGAGCGCCTGAGGTAGAGGGAACATGAATGAAAATACTGGATCCCTTGCGCACAAATGACTTTGGGAGAAAAGGAATTCTCGAGGATCAGGCCCAAGACGGCGCACCCGAAGGAGCCCCCATGGGGGACCTATCGTGCAAGATCCAATACCTGAAGGCCATGGGGTTTTTCGTGCAGTAGCCGAATACATGGTTTTCACACAATAGAGTGTCACTTCTTCTTTTTTTACCATCCTTGAAGGGAGGGGATAACGTTCATTTTATTACCGGAGTCCTTGGGGAAGCGCACAATGGGGGTCTGGGTGCACAAACAGGGCGAGCGCGCAAACCTCCAATTGACGTTTCCTTGGGGCACGTAAATAGGTCGGGCATACAAAGCCCAAGTTGGCATCGCCTTGTGTGTGGAAATGGGGATGGGCATGCAAACCCCCAGTTTACCTCACCTTGTGTGTGGAAATGGGGCGGGGGTGAAAACCCCTGGTTGACATCGCCTTGTGTGTGGAAACAGGGCAGGCGCGCAAACCCCCGGTTGATGTCACCTTGTGCACGCAAACTAGGGAAGGCACGAAAAATACTTGTTGATGTCATCGTGGGCGTGTAAAGGGGTTCGGGTAGAAAAACTCTCAGTTGATGTCGCATTGGGCGTACAAATGGTATGGGGTGTGCAAACTCCTGGTTGATGTTTCCTTGGGTGCGCAAAAGGGGATGGTCACAGAATATTTGCGTGTCGGAATACCGCATGTGGGAATCCATGGAATCTTGTGAATGCTCGCCTCTGGGCCCCTGAGAACATCTCTTCTCCCCTATATTCTTTCGTTGACTGATTACTTATCAGCCCCATGCTTCCCTTCTCTAAATCTCAGCGTCAATAAATTCCACCCACAGAATTATAGTTGAAAGAGAACCGGAAGGTCGGAATCTGAGTGTCTACCGAAAAAACTGGGGAAAAACACTTTAGGGGTGTGTAAAAATGAATTTTTGCATGAAAACTGGTTGTGCGCGCACGGAAGGTGCATGAGTGCTTTATAAATATGAAGAGGGACCCCAAGCCCTACTTTGGCTTGTTTTGGTGTGATAGGAATTTTACTATAGTGCGTGAAAACAGTCTCGATCCACACGTAATTTTCCACATCTGACTCCAGGTTTTGCGCGCCATCCAAAAAAAATTCTGTGCATGTCGACCTTCTTTCATGCCACTGCCGCTTTTTTGATCCAAACATCATACTTTCGTTCAAATTCCTTCAATATTTATGAAATGGCTGCTCAAGAGACCGATGCTAATATGGAGGCCACCGCTACTACAAAAAGAACCCAAATTATCACGAACCCTCATATGCTTCATGCGAGGAGGGCTTTTTCTGATAAAAAAAATGCTTTTCGTCATGATTACGAAGACTCAAAAAGATTACATCCTAAGCGGTAGCCTACTGCTATGGATTTTTGGTCTTCTGGAAGAGGTGTTGATGCTCAGTTTTGAGACAGACACACAACGACCATGGGTGACCAGCGAGGATAGTATTCCAAAATTCCATATTACAAATGTCGGTCATACTTCTATGGAAACATAGAACTCAGCCATCTATGTCCTAAATCTGAAGACTAGGACGGTTGTGGGATGCGAAATAGTCCCCATGGAATCTCCCGCTATTTATGAATGTACTTTATGGAGCAGCATTACGGATGAGACGAAGGGTTGGTAGGAATAGGATTTGAGATACGTGGTAAACTTTACCATTGAATGGGAATGGGCGTACTGGGTACGTCAGAAATCTGAGGAATTAGGGCCGGAGCTGGTGTCCATTGGGATTTTTGAAGCCGTATAGACGTCCCAATTTCACTTCTACCGACATCAAGACTTTTTAGCAGAGTTATTTAGTCATTGTTTTCCTCATACAAACACTTTTCACCTCCACCATGGAGAGGTGGGAATCAGCCTGTGGAACTTCCATTGTATTGGGGTAATCCCCTTATAGGGATATTAGTACAACGAGTTCCTCCCGATGGAGAATGTTTGGGGGGATTGGACACACACCCCATTCCTGTCATGAAACCAGTTGGAGCTGGCTAAAGTGGAGCTCAAAATAAAATATATACATAAAGAAATAACCTAATCAGGGTGGTTTTGTAACACCCCGATAGTGTGTGTAGTACATAACACCAAGTTTCACTAAACGAGATATTATTATAATATTATTATGAACTAGACATTATGAATAATAATACCCACTTTTTGAACTTTTATAAATTTTAGCTTTCAAAATGGACTTTATTTTTGGATTCGGAATATCGAAATTAGCTTAGATGAATTTTTTGTATTTTTCTAAAAACATTCATTTTTTGATGAATAGTGAAAAAACACTATGTCATAGTTTAAAACCGAATTTTTATTTAAATAATTATTTATTTTATATAAATTAATTTTTGGTCAGAATTGATACACAATACCTATATATGTTCAATGTAATTCATTGGAGTCATTTTATAATAATTCTCTATATATAAAAAATTTATTGAACTTTTCACCGTCGTTTACCTACCTTCTAGGAGCTTTTTGAAAACTTACATAAAACATAAATTTACCGCTTCTGTGAGTGGAATTTAGAAAATCAGAGATACACGGTGAATATCAAGGACTAAAATTTGGTTCAATGAGATGAAAATAATTTTCGGTGAATAGTAACTTTTTATATTTATTTAACACGGTTAAAAGTAAATAGGGTAATTAACGGTAAAAATGATATTATTATAACCCTAACACATGTCCTAATTCTTTGGGATAAGTGTAATTCGACCAAAAACAACCTTAGGAATAAAATATGACTTTTTAGGTCCACCTGTATTAGATTAGAAAATTTATTATTAATTTATTTAAAGAAGGGTTAAAATAGTTAAAATCAAAGTTTAATATCTAAATAACATATAATATAGGGTTATAAATAAGATAAATTAGACTATAAATATTAATTAGAACTCTAAAAATAATTCCTACATAATTTTATTTTATTTATAATTTTTAGACATTAAATAAGTTAATTTATTTATGACACAATGATGATGCAGTAATTACCTTATTAATGAAATATTAACATAATTGATGTTATAAATACCCAAATAAATGTAATTTTAGACATTTTATGAATTAAACTAATTTTCTAGGTTAATATGGAATTTTATTATTGATTTTTTAACTTTTTTCGAACTAATCTTGCTGTTATGATTTCCTCAAAAATCAAGTATCAAATAGTGTCAAAATTGACATAAAATAGTTTTTAAAACAAATATTATATTAATAATTGTTATTTTATTCCTAAAAATCAATGGTTCGTCCAAATGACTTAGATAAGGTTATATATATTAATAATTAACAACTTGGGATTCTTTTGGCTTGTTATATTATGTTTATTAACCTTATAGTGTAAGAAAACAAGAAGACACGGTAAAAGTTGAATTATTTAACTTAGTGTTAAATCTAAATTATAAGGTTAAAATAGTAACCAAAACTTGTCTAAAATCTATTTTAGGTGATTATATATACCTATCAATTCCTTATCTTCTAAATAAATCAATTTTGAGCTATTAAAAACCGAATATGACTTTATAATAAAATAATATTTTAAGTTTTTCCTAAGTTTCCCCTCTCCTCCCTTATAAAAGGGCACCTCCTCCCTATCCTCCTCACACCACTTTGCGACTTCATGCTTGGAAAAGCCCTACCAATTTCTCCTCTACACTTCCCTAGTAATATCCTAGAGGTCCTGGCCTTCTTAAAAGACCAATTTTAGTGCCCTAAGTGGAGGTTAAGAAGAGGCGCTTCATAGAAGAGGTAATGTCCGTTACCGATTCTTTCAACATTATTTCTTCTTCTACTTCTTCTTCTCTAGTTGTTTAATTGTGAAGTAATAACATAAGTATCACTCATATACTTATATGTTATTATAAATATTAAACAACCATATTTCACCTTCAATACATCCTACGAAAAATGAAATCACCGCGCGTGCGTATGTACGGAATACCATCTCCATGCCGTGGTGTAATCTGTTTTCAACCACCACCATAATTGAATGGGGATAATGGTGTAAAGAATAACTATATATGATTATTGTAATTTTATATTGATTCTGAAATATTATACATATTCTTCAATACAATTCAACAATCATGGGAATGATATCACCGCTCGTACGTATGTACAGACTACCGTCTTCACGACGCGATGAGATTCATTCTCCATGTTAACCATTCATGAATGATTATAAAGTATATATAATGAATAATAATTAGATATATGACATAATAATTATAATTGATTTATGTATCTATATATATGTATTTCATCTACTTAATTCAATTCAATTCAATAAGGAAACGAAAACAGCGTTCATGCGTGCGTACGACCGACCATCTCCATGAACGGTGTATTTCATTACATTTATCAATCTATCATATATATGTATATTCGGAATATTTTTTATATATTAATCATTTTTTATATTCTGAAATTATGGAAATCGGTATATAAGTAATAATATCATGAACAACAAGTCGAAACACGTACGATAAATGAAACGATTTTACCCAAAACGCTGCTTTAACATCGATTTACAAAAGAACAGGTAATATAAAGACATAAGTGAACTATATATGATATCATAACAATGAATATGATTCTGTAATAAGTCAATGATATTATATAAATCATTATACATGAGGTTCAGATACAGACGAAGCATATCATACATAAGGTAACGGATAACTTTTCCAATATCGTTTTTATCTGAGATTGTTTACTCGTAAGTATTTACTGGGATTTTATTTATCATCCATGTACCTATTTTATAAAAATGGATTCAGGTCTATTTAAAGTCCTTTATACCCATTTTTAATTTTACTACATGGTATGTAAAAAATATTTCTTTTACGAGGCACTTTTATACTTTTCCGGCAAAAATACGAGAAGAATGTTTTTTTAACTTATACAGCATAAAAGGATTTTTTACGGTTTTATAAAGCCTTATTTTCATGAAGATTCCCTCAAAATATTTAATTACTATTTTCAAAAAACTCCTTTTCTTTTATAAAATCATGAAATTTTGAGAAAAGAAAATGATTTCGAAGAAGAAGGGATATTTTCCTTAAGAATTCATTTCAAGTGTTTTTTCAAAACCATTTTCCATATAAGATGACATTATTTCATATATTTCTCTATGATTTACATGGTTTAACTTTTATTATTATGAAATGATATCCATTTCTTTTATATGGATTATGTGATTGTGGGATGATGTTTATGACACCCATTTTATTCGTTGTGTTATTATGAATGATGTATGTTTATTTTGTGGCACAAGTAAAAATGATTTCATTATAAGATGGGTGGGACCTATATCTCCCTCCAATGCATTGGGTAATGATTTATATATCATTAGATAGACATGGATGTAACTGTACGTTAAACAGGTTCAGTGTTACAGGACTGGAATGAGGAGTGAACTCGATTCAGAATGGGACTTTGTCCACTAAGATGGTCTTGGCAGAAATTCCTTGGCTACTAAGTAAATCATATCATGTGCTAAATGGTTGCAACAATCACATGTTTTATTCCAATTCTATTTTATCATGATTTATGTTTCTTTATGATATATTCCTTACATACTTCCATGAGTTATGTCTTTGCTGAAGATATTGATGTTTAGATTTTATGTTCAAGCTTTTTCTTTCAAATGTTTATGGATTGTTTTACGTTCACTATGATTACCCTTAATAAGCATTTGAGCTCTCCCTTTGTATGTTTTATTTTCCCAAGGATTTAAATAATGGCTTTAGGTAAGAAAACCAAAAGGGGAAGATCTCAATGGGAGATGTTGAAGATCTTTCACTAGGATTATAAGATTACATTCCGAGTTTCCAAAGACATTGTACTATTACTGTTCTTGTGTGTCTTTTTTTGTTATGTATTAAGTATTCCGCAAAAGTAATGTAATTTACATGTACGTACAGCGTTGGGTATCTACAGTTTGTATTAGAGGAAAGGTTTTGTTAACCTTTGGAAATAAGGATGTGAAAAATTTAGTGAAATACCTAGAGAAATTTCTATGGTATGTCTAGGGATGTCCCTAAGGATAAGTATATGTATAGGTTATAGTCCTAGAATTATGGTAAAGATATTAGAATTAAACATAAGGTGTTATATATTGAAGGTACTCCCAATTTATTATGATGTTTTCCTAGCATGATTTCGGCCTCTCACACTATTCTTTTTGGGTTTTAGAAAATGGCTAGAAACAGGAAGATTCACAATAATGGAGGATATAATGGACAATGGAATGATATTCTTCACAAGAAACCAAATGAAATGGGATTTGGAAGTCCAAACATCGTTATTATGCCTAATAAGAAATCTCTTAATATGATCAATAATCTCAACTTTGGTAAGTATCCCGACTCAGATAATAAGAGAAAGATGGAGTTTCATGATGATCATAGAGGAAAGAAAGTTCAATTTCCCTCATGTAAATTATGTGGGAAGAGGCATCAGGGAGTTTGTTTCAAAGGAACAAGAAGATGATTTGGGTGTGGAAAATATGGACACAAATCTAGTAAGTGCAAAGGAAAATGTTCAGTTAACACCATAGACAAGGATAATGGTATTGCTATGACATCAGAAATGATTAAATGTTTTCAATGTGGGATGTATGGGCATTATGCAAACCAATTCCCTAAGGGAATGTCTCATGAAGAGAATCAGCAAGGTCGTATGGGTAATATTTATGTTGATGATGATGAAGAGACTACAAATGATATGTGAGATGAAAGAATTGTTGAATCTCAGTCAATGGTTTAAAAAGGTAGTGGAATGATTTATGTTAATCAAGAGTTATGTTGTATAGGTAATGGTACTATAGAATAAAGACAAATGTAAGGATTATTACACTATTGTTTTTCCTAGAGTATTTGAAATTATATGTTGAATGGTACCAGTAACCATGAATGTTTAATTCAGATATTTTTGGAAAGTAGATGATATGCACGTAATGAATGGATAAGGAGAAAATAATATGTTTGTTAGTATTCATGATCTCATGATTGATATAAGGACTAAGTGATATCATGGTCTGAGTATATAGAATTTTGGGATTTTTGGAATGTGGAAAGAGTTAAATTTTGACAACATTCATGTTTTTACTAAGGTTCAATGGGTATTAATTTTTCAAGAGAATACATGATTAAGGTATTCACAAGATTGGAATGTGACCAACAATATATATCATATGATATATGGGGGATAAATGATGGTATTCACGTGGTTTTTATGTGACCTTTCAAGTAATAATTTTCTTTATACTATGAGATTGGACATATGTATTTTGGATAAGCCTAATGATTGGAATGGATTATGTTAGACACAAGTTAGTATTGTTAAAGGCTAGAAGATTTTTTGATATTATTGATGGAATGTCATAATGATGTAATTTTAGAAAAAGGACAACATGCCAGATGGGCGACAACCCATCATGTCAGACAAAGATGCGGGGATAGAACCCACAACTGAAGTACGACAGGCCTTTATCGCCTACTAGTGTCCTATAAGAAGTCCTGGTTAGTAGAAACTAGTTTTATTTTATTAAGCGGTATGATAGATGAAGTATAAGTTCATTTTTGGAATCGTATATGATTCACCTCACCATAGATGGACTTATGTATATTTGATAACTTTTTCTACCCTTTTTTTGAAACAGATGTAATGACCCATCATTATATCACATGATCTGCTAACACTTCACTAATAAGAAATTCGACTTCATTTCTTTAAGAGATGAAGTGGAAATTGGTCAAGGCACGAACAACAGTGAGATTGTACGAAAATCAATTAACTATTTATTCTAATTCAAAATTTTCAACTTTAGGGAAATGATATTGAAAACGAAAAATGTTATCCTAGTGCTCTTATATCTGATGAATCAGATGGAACCTTAGATCATCACAAATTTATGGCTTTGTGATTGATGGCTTTTTCATAGCCATGTTCTCTACCAATCTCCATCAGAACTTGATGGTTTGATTTTTTTTACATATCCATATTTTCACCTATGTTCTCCTATATGGAAACCTAGTGATGAGTTACTTTGGGTAATTGTTATGTTTCATACTTTAGTTTTTAAAATTATGTTTTAGTATTCCTTTTTATGATGTGGGTCTCTATGAATAGTAAACGATTTATAACCCCGATGAATTTCGAGGGAGAAATTCATTTTAAGGGGGGTAGAATGTAACACCCCGAGATTTTATGAAAAGTATTCTTGTAATTTCATTGATTTCTTCTATTATACACTACACCAGGTTTATCTTGTACTATACGCAACACCGTATTAGCTTACAGTATACGTAACAATATTCTTGGCTCGTGTTACACACAATTTCAAGTTCGTTTTCCGGAAATTATTCTACGCAACATTAAGTATAGATTTTGTTTAATGTATAAATGAAATAAGTTTTGATTATGTTATACACAACACCAAACAGATCTTTCACTACACGCAGCCCTGCATTGGCTTGCATTACACGAAATAAAGACCTTCATCCATAGCGTGTGTAGTACGCAATACCGAGTTTCACTAAACGAGATATTATTATAATATTATTATGAACTAGCCATTTTGACCAGTAATACCCACTTTTTGAAATTTTATAGATTTCATCTTTCAAAATGGACTTTATTTTTGGATTCGGAATATTGAAATTAGCTTAGGATGAATTTTTGTTATTTTTCAGAAAACATTCAATTTTTGATGAATAGTGAAAAACACTAAGTCATAGTTTAAAACCGAATTTTTATTTAGATAAATATTTATTTTATTTAAATTTATTTTAGGTCAAAATTGATACATAATACCTATATATGTACAATGTAATTAATTAGAGTCATTTTTTAATAATTTTCGATAAACAAAAATTTTATTGAACTTTCACCGTCTTTTACCTACCTCGTAGGAGCTTTTTGAAAACACACATATAACATAATTTTACCGCTTCTGTGAGTGGAATTTCGAAAATCTGAGAGACACGGTTAATATAAAGGACAAAAATGTGGTTCAATGAGATGAAAATAATTTTTGGTAAATATTAAATTTTACTTTTATTTACCACGGTTTAAAGTAAATAGGGTAATTAAGGGTAAAAATGATATTGTTATTACCCTAACACATGTCCTAATTCTATTGGATAAGTTTAATTGGACCAAAAACAACCTTAGGAATAAAATATGACCATTTAGGTCCACCTGGATTAGATTAGGACAAATATTATTAATTTATTTAAAGAAGGGTTAAAATAGTTAAAATCAAAGATTGATAACTAAATCATTTTTAATATAGGATTATACATAAGATAAATTAGACTATAAATATTCATTAGAAATCATCACACTTATCCACACCGATGTCAGGGTTGGACTGTCAAAAGAGTATGTCAAACACCGGACGAGAACGTATCCCATGGTGATTCTTTGAAACGCATCTGGTAGATTAAGGCAGCTACTGAAAATCTAGAAGAGCATGGAGGTAGACGAGGTGTTGTGGGGGAAGTGAGGCAAATAATGGGTTGGGATTCTAGGCCAGCATAGGCCAGTACTTCATCCGTAGGGGCAGGGCGGGCCAAGAACGTGACTCCACCCTCTGGGAAAGGGTGGCATCACGTATGACCTCATGTTACAACTAGGGAACTCCCAGGAAATCACCTCAGGTACCTCATAACATCGTCTTTCGATGCTATCTTTAATTATCTATGGTCTTCTTGGAGAATAATGCGACATTCCATGTCTACTAAAGAGTTGTGGCGGAGGTTGATATGCACCGGGCTCGATCTTTTAGACATAGGGTGCAACAGTATATCAGATAGGGTAAACATTCATCGTCAGCATGAATACCTGATAGCCATGGATATGTACGCATTATAGCAGGGATGGTATGAAGAACCACATATCTTGGTGAATGTAATGCGTGTCCGGGATCACGACCCAGAGAAGCTGCCATCCAAGGATGAAAGTGTAGAGGAAGGGGAAGAAGAATAAGAAGCAGAAGAATAAGATGAAGGAGAAGTAGAAAAAATAGGAATTAAAGGATATGGAAATGAAGAATAGGATGTCCATGTTTAAGGTCTTGGGTGATAGGGGCCTTTATAAGTTCCCGCTCACTAGCAGATCTCCTAGGAGAGTGGTGAAATCATCAGCTTTTATGCAGAACTGGAAGATCAGCTTGAGGTATGGTTTAAACCTTATACCAGCCATTATATATTCCTAATCTCAATCCATTAACAAACCCCTATCCAATTCAGGAACACATGGGATAGTTTCCCCAGAAATCCTTCCCCACAGGGGGGCGCAGGTATACCTATGGAGACCGAGGAGAAAACATGGGGTCCAGTCTTCAGGACCGAGCATAGTGGGGCACCGATTTCAGTTAGATTAGGTGACAATGATCGAGAAGGATGGTCTCCCACTATCCCCATTGTTCAAGTGGAGCTGGAGCTGGTTATTGAGTTGAAAAGCACTGAAGTCTCACCTATGGTGGTGGCTCCCTCCATGACACAATAATTGGACACCACCACACATGGATCTCGTTAGTCATTTCTCAATGATTCTCCTCTTTGCTATAGAATTCAGCTAATCAAGATTCTAATTCTGCATGCAATGATAACACGGTTGGAGGCACAACAACCCATTTATATTGGGACATCTGTAGGAGCAGGTTGGGTAGTGGCCACGTCTTCCTTTACAGAAGAAACCATTCTAGGTTTCCCTACCCCGGTAATCGATGAGTTGGAGATTGCAATGAGGGATGGTAATGTTGTCGGGGTAGAGCTCCCTCCCAACGAGAGTGAATTCTCTAATGAGGTGGATGTTCCCGAAGAAGACCCTACTGCTGAACTCCTCACTGCTTTCCTCGAATACATTCCTGTGGACCCCAAAGAAATTGGAGATTCTAACTAAGATGCTATGGAGGAGAGCTATATGACCCAACGCAAGGCATGGAAGTGCATCAGATGCTTTCTCAGGAAACCATAGGAAGAATGACTAAACTGGATAGGGTTACTCCGAACCTGGCTTTGGTTTCTCTGCGCTAAAGGGGTAGATTCTCACCATTGTAATGTAATGATCTATTATTACATTGTGGAGAAGATACAAGAGGAAATATGACGTTCAGACATTTCTCAGTGCCTTGAAGATTTAAAAAATACTCAAGCCTTCCTTGAGGAGGAGAAAGAGTTCCAATGCCTTGAGGAGAAAACGAAGGGAATGGAGGCATTCATTGCAAACCAATCTGAACTCATTGAGCAATTGAAGGCCCATCTAATAGATGATCAAGATAAAATAGCACAGGCGAATCCCCAAGTGATTAAGCTCCTGACTGAACAATTTTAGGGATATGCTAGGTAAAATGAATTGTGCCCTGTTGTTGCTGTCGAAGAGAAGAATCACATGGGACAAGAAGCAATCTGGGAGGCCACAAGTCAAAAGGTTATAGTATTGGAGCTATCCATCCAAAATGTCAATACTTAAGGGACCTGTTTTGGCCGACCCCTTAAGATCATCCTTATTTATTAATTCTAGCTCTAAATTGTGTGTATGAAAGGACTACATGCTTGTATATTTTAATGCACTTTGACCACAATTCTGAAGTAAATATCCATCCATTCCTACATTCACGTGGGTCACTCCCTATGTGAGGAACAAGGGATGCTCGTGCTATTATTCCATTTGAACGTGGGAGTGACAGTCACACTTCAGACACCTGAGGTAGAAAAGACTCTTTTGGGTTTCCAAAAAGAAAATTGGGAGACTTAATTGGTTAATAAAGTCCTCGGAACAGCCAAACTATCACTTCCCCAACATGCTCTTGTGCATGAACATGGTAATGCCAGGGGTGTTAGAAATGATTCAAACATTGGGGAATGGGATGTGTGACTCACGATACCCAAAATTCTGAACACTATAGAGATGTCACGACAATGAAGGATAACTTCTCACCGTGTTCAAAAGATAGTATTCTTATTGCGTGAGCCTGAAATGGGGATAAAAATGAGTGATGACCACTGACCATTCCCGAATTGCGGGGCTTGGCTCAAAATTTCATCCATTAACCTTACAAAACGTTGGCCCTTGACAATAGGTGATCCATAGGCCAAGAATCCATATAATTAGGGGGTTCCTTTTGGTGTGAAAGAGGACGAGGGTTCAAATGAAGGGAACACAAAGCGTGGAGTTGAAGTGATGGGTTGTTTGAACGGATTCAATCACTCTTTAAATCACTCCATTATGATGAAAAAACATTGGGTGGGTGTATCCTTTTGATAATGGATCAAACACACTTAAAAGCATAACCTCTTTGGCAAGGGATCTAGTGCATCCCATGATTAACATGGGGCATCTGGAACTTGTTCAGGGTAGAATCGCTGTTTAGTGTCATGCATTAAGGACATAAGGACTCGTGTATTTAAATATCATAAGATAGGATGAAGTGTGAAAGGGGATATCCCAATAAGGGAATATGTGGTGAATTAGCTGTAAACCTGATGTGAATAAGGACATAAGGAGTCTGCACTACACCACGTATCCTTAATGAAAGTTTATCTAAAATCAAGGGACAAAAATTGAATGTTAGGTTGGGCCCAATGTAAGGTATTTGGATGTTCCTACGTACCCCATTAGGATGGGAATAAAGCCGTTGGTAGTTTTGAAGGCACAGATTAACATCATGCGGGACGATGAAAGGCATGCATGGAATGGCTGCACCAGTACATGTCCTACCATAACTACAAATCCCACGTGAGTCGGGATCGATGTGGGAAACAAGGAGTAGTGATGGGACATTCCTAGCACATGAAGGCATATGTAATGGGAGATGGGAAACTAGTTGAATGACATACCACCAATGTTAATCCCCTTTTGTAATGCACCATGATGCGGGAAGGAGTAATGATGAGTATGTTAGAATTCCACATGAAAATAAGGAAGTGGAAATACATGAATCATGATGCTCGATATATAGAACACAATGATGGTGGCGTGATAATAGGGTATAACTGTTGACCAAATTCGAAACACTGTATCCATATCGTGTTAGCCTTGAATGGTGACAGACAAATGATGGTCAACCACTGAACATGTTCGAAACATAGGACCTATCGCAAATATCATCCTTGGACATCAAGGACATTGGCCCAAGTCAGTAGGTAAGCCAATGTGGCATGAGACCAAGCTGTAAAGGGGATCCCTCCAGATGTGGAAGAGGATGTGGATCCAAATAATGTGCTCAAGATGCTTGTAGATTTAATGATGGAATGTCCATGTACAAATTCTACATTTCGGACATTTCCACAACACATCTGAGTATGATAATAAGACATATAATACAGAGTGATTCGAGTCCCCCTCCAAGGATGAAGGTCCTGAGGTTGCATGTTTCCAGCATAATGGTTCTTGGATGGGCCATTAAGGGGTATGGTTTAATGGATAGTGCACAGGGTGGATAATGGGCCAAAATTGATGCGCAGTTCACACAGGGAGATCATCATTTAGGGTCATTCAAATAGGACCCTGTGGGGAAAAGGCAGGGGAGGAATATGGTGCGAACTTCTCAAAACTTGACGTGAATGAGGACCCATGAGGTACTCGCTACAACACATGTTCCTTAGAGAGCTCAGACTAAGGAGCCAAAAGAGAGGACATGATTTTATATTACTGGGGCTGGACCTAGAGACAATGTGTTTGGGAGTTCCTACGTATCCTGTGAGGATTGGAATCAAGCCGTACGTAGTTCTGGGTGTGGCATGGTAAGATACCGGTGATAGGGATAATATGGTTGTGCAGGTCTGGCCTTTGGACCAAAAGAATGGGTTTTTGGTAGATCTGTTTTTCCCTTTAGGATGAATGAGCATTGTTTTTTTGGGAATATATGGATATAGGATAGAAATTCCAAGAATCGCTCAAACAATCAAGCTGTATAAACGTGTTGAAAAATGGTACGGTTTGTGAATGATACCAAACACGATGCCCCCTTGAGTTAGGATATCATGGTTCGGTATCATTTTTCATTGTGCACCCGGGATGATAATGTCACAGTTTAGGGTCATGTGAGGGGAACAACCTTGATTTTAAATGTCGTTCAATATAGATGTAGCAGTTTAATGTCATGTTAGATTAGGCATCCTAGTTTAATTTCATATGGCTCAGACATATACTGGAGAGATGGGGTTCTAGAGGGAATATGCCTGACGTGATAAAAAATAACCGATGTGAATGAGGATGAGGTCCACATTATACCGTGCAAAATTCTAAGTAGAAGACCTAGGGCCAAGGGGCCTAAAAAGGTAGAGGATATAGGACAGGAGAGGGTAGCATCTAGTTAAGATAGACCCAACGATGAGATTTCTAGGAATTCCTACATATCCCATGAGAATGGGAATCAAGCCATACATAGTTCTTGGAGGTTCCTTTTAATGTCGTGTGGGACAACATATAGTTTAATGTCACATTGGATAGGAGGTAGGGGGGATAACTCCAATAAAGTGGCGTGTGTGGTGCAGCTATTGAAAACCTGATGTGAATGAGGTATTATGACCACATGCACCTCGACATGTGGTCCTATAAGAGTCAGAGCCCAGAAGGCAGAACAGAAGAGATAAATTAGTGGTACCCGAGCTGGTCCCAAAGACGAGATTTCTAGGCGTTCCTACGTGTCACATGAGGATGGGAATCAAGTTGTACATAGTTTTAAAAGAGATCATAGTCTATGGTCTTATATCTCAGACCAAGGAGAAGTGGAATCCTTCCATGTTAGTGTAGAAATCACCCCGATCCATAAGCCCACATGAGTCAAACTCGGTGTGGGAAACAAGGATGGAAGAGGTTTTTTCAATACCAGGAATTCACAACAATGGGAATACGGTGCAGAGCCTCGAATGATGCCTTTATCGTGGATTTTGTCCTCTTAACATGAAAATGCACATTGAGGGATAGTGTTGGGAGTGTTGAAATTCCATTGGGACCTGATGGGGTGGAAAATAATGTGAATCATGTAACCAACATTCATGCCATGAAGGGGCTGGCATGAAAATGGAGGATAACTATTGACCGTGTTAGAAACACAGCATCCATATCATGTGGCCTTAAATGGAGACAAAAAATGAGCGTCGACCGCTGACTGAATTCGAAACGCGGGGCTTGTATCGATTTGTTGTCTGAAACCGTCGAGGGTGTTGGCCTGTAATGGTATGAGATACCTTAGGCCTAGAATCTATGCCATTTTGGGGTCCCTTCGTTTGAGAAAGATAATGGAATCCCAATTGAAGAGGAACATAAAGCCAGAAATGTGGGTGAAAGCATATCCATGTAGAATTTAAAACTCCATGTTCTGGACCAGAGTACTCATGGGCCAATTGGGGAATCACTAAAGAGGGAAGACAGACCCGACTTAAGGGCAGCCAACACAAAAAGATGAAACCAGGGAAATGGAGTGGTGGATACTTATGAGAGAGAGGTATGCGGCATGGTTGCTATAAACCTAACGTGAAGGGGGATATAATCGCATGCCACATTGTATACCCCTATACTATAAGAACACAGGCCATGGGACCCAAAATGATAGGGAGGTTTCTAAGAGTTGGGGCTAAACATTAAGATCAGGCATTGGGGTGGTCCTACGTATCCCATGAGGGTGGGAATCAAGACACACGTAGTTCTAGGAGAGAGGATGATGCTAATAAGTGAAAGATACCCCAACGAGGGGCATGCATGGCACGATGAATAACTTGATGTGAATGAGGACACAATCCCAAACTAAAATGTACAACACTAACTGAGAAATTGGGACGGGGCCCAAAAAGGCCAAGGGGCCTAAGGCGAGGCCATGGACAGAATTTCATGGCCAGCTTGAAATTTAACGTCTTGTAGTGAGGATGGTGGTAGGGGTAAGGTTTATCATCCGGGGACGTGTACAAAATGACGAGCAACCCGTCATGAATGAGGACATAATCAGACACCACATCGTACAACCCTATGTGAGAACGTGGGCCATGGGCCTGAAAGGACAAGGGGCCTCAGATTGGGCCATGGATTGAATTTCATGTCCATCTTGCAGTTTAATGTCTTGTAGTGAGGATGAAGGTGGTCTTAGTTTAGGGTGATAGAGCTCAGACTGTATATTCTAAGTTTAATGTCACATGTGTGGGACATAGAGGGTGAATCATCGTGCTTATGGTAGACCACAAAGTGGAAATCATGATAAAGGACAACTTTTGACCAGGTTTGCAACACAGTATCCACCCTTGTGTGACCAAAAGGGGGGAATAATTGAGAGTCAGCTGTGGACCATATTCACAACATGGGACTTGTATCAATATGTTGCTCGCAATCCTCGAGGGCGTTAGCCCATAATGGTATGAGATCCCTTGGGTTGGCCATCCATGCCATTAGAGGGACATTTTGAATATATAATGTGATAGATGCCCAAATTATGGGACTCGTGAAGCATGGAAGGGCATGTTCTTGTTGGATAGATGATAAATGAAGGTAGGGATGTCTCAAGGGGATATGTGTGGCATGGCGAAATAGCCCGACGTGAATGTGGACGTGAGTCCATACCGCCCAACACAATCCTAAAAGAGAACATGGACCAGGGGCCTGAAGGAGTCGAATGACCTATGAATGAGCGTCCTGGCCAATTGTAACTAGATGACCCCTCATGCGGGCATCACCTTCATAACTCCTAAGCTCATTTGATCAATGTACGGTGTGGGAAACAAGGAGTAGGATTAGGCTATCCTCATCACATAATGGTTCTACAACTGAAATCAACCTCCCGCTCGAAGCATACCAATATTTAGAGAGATGGTGGGGCATAATGAACCACTACACTCCATGTTTGGGACCTGTGTGGGTGGTGACAACTAAAAAGGATAGTCGTTGACCAGATTTGAAACACACCATCTACATCATGTGACCCGAAATGGGAATAAACAATGAGCGTCGACCGCTGACCATATTCGTAATGCAGGTCTCGTATATATTTTTTTCTAAAGCCCTTGAGGGTGTTGGCCTGAAATGATAGGAGAGACCTTAGGCTAAGTATCCTTATCATTCAGGGGCCCCTCCATATGAGGAAGATAATGGGAACCCAAATGATGGGGTGTGTGGAGCATAAAGGAGCTCGTGCAATTTCAAATAAAGAAAGACATCAGAAGAGGTAGTGATCATTAGGGTATAGGGATACATGGTACGTTCATGATGAACTTTATGTGATCTAAGGAGAAAGACTACACCACACCATGTGTTTCTTCCCAATGTGAGGTCTGGAAGTTTTGGGTTGGGCCTACGGATGAAATGTCTGAGCGGTCCTACGTATCCCATGGGGATGGGAATAAATCCACACGTAGTTCTAAAGAGGCCATATAGTTTAGTGTCATTTGGTGAGGATGATGGATGATTAGAAGAATAAAGAAGGGAACATGGTGCAATCATCATAACCCTAACATGGGTGGGGCCAAAAATCCAATATGATGCCATGTGTGATCATTCCAAAGAACTATGTCCAAGAGGAGACAGTCAAAGAGAAAACTGGGGCTAGACTCAAGACAAGGAATCTGAGCATTCTTACATATCCCTTGAGGATGGGAATCAAGCCATACATAGTTCTTATGTTGCAGTTTAACATCATGTAGGAAGATTCATATATAAATATCATGTAGGACCATATTGTTTATGGTCATGCATGGTCATCATGCAGTTTAGGGTTGTGTAGGACCGTCATGCAGTTTAGGGTCGCACGGGACCATTATGTAGTTTAGGGTCGTGCCGGACCGTCCATTTTAAAGTCCGGAAGGACCATATGGTTTAAGGGCATGTGGGACCCAAATGGATCAAAAAAAGTATTTCTTGAGTAACATATAATTGGTAGAAATATTTTTACGCTCACCATCCTTTGTAACCAGCGAGTACGCATATTGGAGTAAACCTTATGAATGATGTAAGGTATTTCCAATTTGGGTTCCAACATGGGAAGTTTCCTGCTAGGTATCATTGGTGCCCTTAGGGCCAATACCAATTCACCTTGCTAGAAGGAGTAGAGGTGAACTTCCTTGTTGAAAGCTCTTGATATCTTGTTCTGATACCTTTCCAGATTGGGCAGGGCATGAAGCATGTTCTCATCCAGTGTTTCCAACACGGCTAGATGGATTTTATCTAATTTATCTAGTGCATACTGATCATATAAATCTATGAATATGGAGGGAAATTTAATATCTATGGGCAAGATGACCTTTTTTCCAAACACCAGAAAATATGGGGTCACTTGGGTGGAATTATGAGTCGTCATCCAATAAGCCCAGAGGGTATTGGCGAGCTTTTCCAGCCAACTCTTCTTATTCTAACCAAAAATTTTCAATAGGATGTTAGAGAGGGTTTTTTTAACACCTCGATCTGTCCATATGCTTATGCATGATTGTTGGAGGTATGGTTATAACTGATGTTGTGCTTAGAGTACAATTTCTTCAGCTCAAATTCTTGGAAGATTGTGCCATTTTTGGTGAGGATGGAGGGAGGGACTCCAAACTGGTAGATGTTGTTGGAACTCACAATTTCAACAATAGAATGGGCCTTGACCTCCTCGAGTGGAACTGCCTCTACCCACTTGTTGAATAAATCTGTAGCCATCAAGATGAATCTGCACCAATGAGTTCTCACCAGTGGATATGGTCCTACGAAATCAAGTCCCCATACTGAAAATGGACAAGATTACATGGTGTAGTGGAGAGGCTATAGTTGTCAATGCATAATGTTAGCATGAATTTGGCACGTATGGCATCTATTGGGTATCTCGATGGAATCATGGATCATGGAGGGATAAAAGTACCCCAGTCTCTAGATCTGGTGAGATAGTTTCATCCTGGCCTGTTGATCCCCGAAGAAATCGACATGAACCTCTTTTATGACCTTATATATATTGACTCCTTAAATTTAATGGTGTAGAACCCCATAAACCCCGTGCTTGTAGAGGATCTGCTCATGACCATGGCCGTCCAGGACTGTGAACTGCAACATGAGGCATCGAATTCTCTCACGCCCAGCCTGATCTGCTAGGAGATTAGCATTCTAGAGACACTCAACAAAGGGGGATCTCCAGTCAGGAGTCACATTGATCGCCGCATCTATTCGAACTTGGGGTCCTAACCTGGAGGCTTTAATAGAAAGGTGGTTGACACGTGGGCCATTGCCATCATCAGGGCTGATAGGAGCAATGACACTCTGATGTTTCACGTGGATAATTAGATGATCCTTATCAGGCTCCGCGTGTGATATAGCTAGGCTGGCCATGGCATCAGCTCGACCATTTCTAGATCGAGGAACATGAGTAACTCCTAGCTGAGATGAGAACTGGGCCATTTGCTAGAGAGTGTGTTTCAACATTGGTACGAGTTCTGGATTTCAAATGACATAGTCACCATTTATATATTTCATTACGAGTTCAGAGTCCCCTTTCACAGGAAAATGTGGCACATCGATGTCAAGAGCCAGCTCGAGGCCAGTGAAGAGTGCCTGATAATCTGCCTCATTGTTGGTGCAGCCTTCTGACAACGGGAATGAGTATGGAAGGATGGATTGTGTCGGGAAATGAAGACAATACCTAGTAATAGTCTTTGATCCAGGGGTCAATGATCATTTTGTGGGTGGGTCTCCATGAAGCACCATCGAAGTGAATCTGCCAGCACGACATGGCTTGATCTACTGAGAGGATCTCCTCATCGGGGAAATCGAGAACCAAGGGCTGGTCAGCAGGATCCAGATGGGCAGCGAGGAAGTCTGCCAATGCTTCCCCCTTAATAGCTTTCTAAGCCACTAACCTGATATCGAACTGTTGAAGAATCACAACCCACTGAGCTAGACGACCTGTCAAAATGGGGCGGTTCAGGATTTAATTCGGTGGGTCTACATGGGACACCAGCTATACCTCATGGTGCTGCAAGTAACGCCTCAACTTGTGTACTGTGAATACAAGCATAGGGAAGACCATTTCAATGGGGGGTGTATCAGTTCTCTGTATTGAGAAGCTTGGGGCTGAGGAATTAAAGGCTATTCTCCATCCCCTCATTGTTCTTCTGGCCGAGAAGGGCCCTGATAGATCCTTCCAGGGTGGTTACATAATCGACCAGTGGATTTTCAAAGACGGGTGGCATTAAGACCAGAGGCTGGAGTATATACTGCTTAGTCTCCTCAAGAGTAGTCCAAAACTGTTTTTCCCACTAAGATAAGTTTCCTTTCATCATGAGCTAAGAAAAGGGATTACACATGCCGTCTATATTCGCAATAAATCATTGTATGCATGCTAAGTGGCCTTGGATGCCTCGAAGCTCCCGAATGTTGCTCAGAGGAGAGATCTGGACAATGGCCATGATATTCCCTAGGTTGATCTTAATGCCCATGTATCTGACAATTAAGCCGAGAAGCTTTCCAAAGGTGACCCGAAGGCACACTTCAATGGATTCATCTTCAGGTAACAGGAATGGAGGAATCCAAACACTTTCTCAATTTCGTTTATATGGTCTTGATTCTAGCAAGATTTCACCACCAGATCATCCACATAGCATTCCACCAACATTCTATGGACCAGCTAAAATATGTGATGCATGGCCTACTATAAAGCGGCACCTGAATTCTTTAAACTGAAGGGCATGACTTGGTAATATAAAGTATCTTGTGGTTCCCTTAAGGCTATGAACTCCTCATCCTCAAGGTAAATTCAGATCTGGTTGTACCAGGAGTACACATCCATGAAGGAGAGGGCTCGAAATCCAGCTATAGCGTTAATCAACAACTCTATCACAGGGAGTGGAAAATCATCCTTCGGACAGTGATAGTTGAGATCCTAGAAGTCAATGTAATCCCTAATCTGTCCATTAATCTTCCTAACTAGCACCAAATTGGCCAGCCATTTGTGTTATTGGATCTCCATTAAAAAAAATTTACTCTGATGAGCATGTCGACATCTTCCTCAACTACGGCCCCATGAGAAGGTTTCATCTTTCTGTGAAGCAGCTTGAACCCACGACGATTTGATGTGGGACTGAGGTGGTGGATGGCTACCTAAGGATCTAGTCCCAAAATATCATCATAAATCCCGGAGAATACATCACATTGTTGTTTCATGAAGTGTATGTACTTATGTTTCTCCTTGAGGTACATGGAAGCACTACTCAATGTGGGTTTCAGTCCTACCTCTCAACTGACGTTCCCCTGTACCAAATCGTCGACTGTAGTAGAGAACCCTCTTCAAATGTGGGAGGAGAATCCTCCAAATAAAACCCTCGACATATAAAAGATGGATCCTCAGTGGGGGGAATTGCTTCTGAGTCGGAAGATCCCGATGGGAGGCTGGTACCGGACTGAGTGGCAGTGGTCACTACAATGAAGGACTCATATGCTGATGCAACCATAGCGATGAAGGAAATTGATCTAATACCTTCTGGACTTCAGCCCAAGGTTCCATTCTTGATGGTATAGAAGAAATAGTGGTGCGTCGGCTTGATCTGGTTAATTCCAGCCTGGAGGCACAAGCAAGTATGATGTATTGTCATTTCCATGGGGCGGACATCCTGATACCTTATGTGGGTAAGAGGCTCTGGGATCACCTGAGTCTAATTTGTATAGGAGTACGAGGTGATCTTCTAGAATCACTTAATGATGAAAATTTGTTCCCCCCTCTTCCGTGATACAACGAAGCATTGTCCCATGTCTGGGTTTTTTAGCCTTTAATTGGTTGATTAAAAAGATGTAGGCATCATCTAGATCTGTCCATGGGTCGGTCGCAGCCACGACATGCTCAACCTCATTATTCTGAATCTTCTTGTCCTTTATCTTGTAGTAGTGGGCGTCCGGGTAGTGGGATTCACAAGAGGAAAAGGCAGACACATCAACTTGAAGCACACCAACTCGACCATTAAGGGACTACTTCAGGCACTAGTGATATGATGAGGGAATCACCTCATCCAGGTGGAGCCAGGGCCTTCCCATCAATGAATTGTTAGCGGCGTCATGGGTGACAACCATAAATTCGGTTTTGGAAACTAGGCCACCAAACTGGGTCTTCAAGCGGATCTTACCGACCAATGTCTGTTACTTCCTATCATAACTTTAGATTCATAGGTCATAGGAACTCAAATCATCTTCATACAATCCCATATTTCCCAATGTCCGAGTTGAGATTAGGTTAATTCCAGATCCCATGTCAACAAGACCGCGATGAACCTCAATGCCATTGAACTGGATAGTGATTTATAGTGGGAGAATGTGCCCCTGTATGGGAGAGCCTTCATCTTCTCCAGAGAATGAAATAACGTCCTGACATTCATCATTCTCACCCACTTCTGCCTGAAAGGATTATGCGGCTACAACATCCTTCTCAAACTAGAGGGGACTTTTTAAAGCCTCAGCGAGGTCCTAATGCATATCTGACGATGGGAAAAGGGCCTCAAGGATGGAGAGACTTGCTAGAATACTAGAAATATGATTAAGAACATTGTACTTTCACCCTAGGGATGAAATTCTTCTTGAAAAATGTTGCTCTATGACATGAGGCATGGTGGGCCATGCCCATAGGACTGACAACAGACTGGCGCTGGGAATATCCCGCTGCTCATTAGTCAAAGCCTGCAGAGTGGATACCGGATGAGGGCTAGAAGACCGATACTGGCCGGTAGCAGGGCATGGCTAGTCACGACATGGTCAGGGTGGCTCTTCCTGATCTAGCAACACAAATGACGGTGAAGGCAGGCCTGATTCCACCAGATGAGAAGTTTTTCATGCTGAGCTCTGCGCTGATCATGTTTCCTGGTTTCATTAACATGCAAATCTTGGATGGTAGTGCTGACCAAGTAACTCTAACAGCCCATATATCCATGTCTTCGTTGATGCTGGTGACGGCTAGGGACTTCGGGATGATCCACCTATCGCTCTTCATCGTAAAGAATCATGTAGTGATTTACTAGCTCAATAGTGTTAACCGAGGCATACCCATGACCATCACTCGATGAGTCGTCTACTACTGGATGGATTATGGGGGTAATTTTCGTCTCTGGGGGCATGAAGTCACCAAGTGTACGAGATGATGATGGAATTGGTGGGGGACTTTGTTTTCCATTAGGCCACTAGTTTTTTCTCTTCTGGGAAAAGGCTGACTGGGAGGACGATGTAAAAGTGGTGGATCCAGCTTCTAAAGCCTCTAGACAATTAATACATACCCAGATTACACCATGGGAATGAGAAAATATTTTACGAGCCATCCAGTCTTCATACTTCTGGGATCCGTGACTGGGAACCTGATGCCACTCGCCCTCACTGTTGTTGTTGTCTGGCCTAATGAAGATGCATGCCACCTGTGCTGGAGTGAGGCATAAATGGAATATGTTTTTATCTACATAGTATTGAATCCAGTCTTTGAACACAATTAACTTTTTAGAGTGTCCCCCAGGATCTGGTGGTAGGGGAAATAATTAGGGTGATCTGTGAGGTTTTCCTCTTCTGGCCTTCTGTAATCAGGCAAATGTATAATCCTTTGCTTTAAGACACTGCAGAAGTAATCTGAGACATGTTCCTTATTGAATGAGTAGGTTTGGTTTGCCTTTTCGGGAAAGGGGGCCTTGGGATCTTGACCCTGACAAGGTTCTGTAGGAGCCTTCCGAGGAGGTGGATCTTGGTTATCTCGCTTGGGCGGTGGTGGCATATTTCGTGGGGGAACCTTCTGATTCTTAGGTGGGCGCTGCTGGGCCGGTGGCGACGCCTGGGGTAGAGGGCCTCTATGAGGCTGCGGAGGTGGCTCCACTAGTAACAACTCTAGTCACCTGGGGGACTCTATTTGGATCGCTGTGGCAGGCTTGGTCCTGGACACCCTTCTCGCGGGCATTAGAGGAGGCAATGGACATGCCTGTTTGGCCTACATTAGGGCTTCCTCCAGGTGTTGGGTCTTTCAAAGAAGTCTCGGAACCCCCAAAGATGGTTCTAGGTGATCATAGAGGGGAGTAGCTTTGTATTAACAATCCCTATGCACATCATCATCAATTTCTCCTGAGTCAACAAAAACTATAGTGAATACGTGAGTCCATTCAACTGGGTGACAAAGTCAGCGACATGCTCATCAAACCTCTATTTGCACTGGAAGATGTGCATGATACTCATCTTCCATGTGGTGCAACTAAACAGGTAGTGGAATTGCCTACGGAGGTCCTCCCAGTTGGATACTAATCTGATGGGAAGAAGGCTATACCAGAAAAACCTAGGGCCTTCCAATGTCTACAAAAAAAATGCAGAGTTTGGCAGATTTCTGCTGCACAGGAGTTCCCAACATGGGGTCACACCTTGAGATAAAGTGGGCCAGGTGTTGTGGCGGGTCACAGGTCCCGTTGAAGGGGGAAAATGTGGGATTTCTGAAACCTAGGGTTTATGGAATATCATCCACCCATGCTAGATAAGGCTTATCGTGGGGTGGGAGCACCATCTGTCGCATCTCTAAGGCTTCGAGATGGGAAATGAGTGCCGCCATTGGATCATCTGGGCAGGGGTTCAAGTCCTGATAGGATCCCAGACTACCAGTGAATTGGAGGGTTCTTCAACATCATAAGGGGGACCAGCGGCTCATGGTGCAGCTGGTGGAATGACCTACATGACTACTAGGGGAATCTGAGCTATATCCCGGGTATTTTCATGCCATTCAAGATGATTGGGAGATACATAATTAACCCTCCTTTCATAGGTTCCAGCCTCAACCCTGTCTGCATAGGTAGGATAGTCGGGGTCACCTAGGGGAAATTCACTGAGGGGAAGCTATTATTGCACATGCTTCCCCGACCAAGGATCGCCGTAGTATGTCCATTACTCTACAACGTGTTCAGCAAGGCAGGTGTCCACCACAGTCTTATTATTCAGTGAGTTTCTGACTCAATGTGGCTTTTTTGGGGTTATCTTACTCCTTCTGTATTGATCAATATGGGTCGTAGTGTTTGAAATCTAGAAAGATTTCCTTGTCCTTGTCGGGATTCCGACTGAGGAAAAGTGCCTCAGTGAGACCAAGAAGACCCAGTAGATTCCTATATTGACGAGTAGTCCTTCCGGATGGATCCAAGAAGTGTGAATCCCCTGAGAGGGAAGGTCCTCTATAATAAGCTATAGCTTGTTCTCACCATCTAGAAAGACTTCCATGTTAACCGCATCCCCACCTAGAGGCATATCCTCTATGTCCCCTGGAATGTCGGGTTTTTGATGGATAGGACTGAAGAGGAGAGAAGCATACTACCCCCATCCATGAATCTATACATGTGGAGAAGCCTCTTTGATAATCCTGTGGAGTGCCCTGAAACTCTTAACGCACCATTGCTGGATGGCCCTACGACGACCTGGTGACTCGGGGCGCTAGGCCATAGGGACTTTGTTCAAATCAACTAGACGACATTGTTCTCCAATGTCTACAAAATGCGCTTGGATCTTTGGATAAGGCAATCGTTGATGGTGAAGACTGAAATGAGTCACCTAGATGGTCTGGCAGAAACACTCAACTTCCTCTTGAGTGACGGATTTCGGCCTAAAAAAATTTAACGTTGCAACTGGCTAGAACATCTCATGGAAGTGGTCTACCATGAGGATATCACATAATCTCCTGGTCTCGGATTCAGGGGTTGGCCCTTTATCTCCCCACTAGTCAACTAGAGGCGGCTGGGGAATGGGTAGCGGTAGTGAAGCAAACCGCTGGGACGACATTCTAACTGGTGGAGAATACGACGAGCATGCTGACAAACCACCACATCATGGGATATCCTCTAAATAGTGTAGTGATATATCCATGATGTTGCGGTAAGATGGGATGACGACCGCAGTTTCTTGTGTGGGGGCCATGGCTGCTGGAAATTGACCACGCTGTTGTTCTTCTACTATTGGTCCCCAAAATAGATTTATGTGATCCCTAGTCGAGGTAGAGAGTGCTTATGGTGATTATGGTGGAGATTGCATGGCTGTAACCTATGGAGTCACCAAATCTTCATCCTCCTGAATAGACCTGCAGAGGGAGGTGAGAATCTGATGGACCTGGCATTCTGAGAGTACTAGGCAGATGCACCTTGTTCTTGCCCCAGCCCTCGACCAGGAGGATCTAGTAGAGGGTTCCATCGCCGAGTCATATTCTTCATCATAGTCTGAGAATAAAATCAGTTTGATCTGAGTTTGAATATTCTCAGTGCTCTTTTTATGGTGGCAAAGACTTGACCTCCTACCCCGGGATGGTTTTTTAGGACAGGGCATATTTTCGGCATGAGGAGGTCCTTCAGCCGTACTGTTGTTGCGGTGAAGAGGGATTCCACCTGGGCAAGCCGGCGTGTGATGAGCACTCGGATATATATAAAATGGGATATGGGTAGGACCTCTGTGGTATGTTTTGGAGCTGGTAGTACCTCTACTATAGCCCATTGAAGCACAGTTGGGACCCTCCATGCTTGTTTCCCCTGGTGAAATCAGTGCGAGGAAGGCCCTTGTTTTGGTCGAGCCGAGCACGGGTAGGGCCTCTATGTTGGGTTCTAGTGAAGTGAGGTTGGAATTCATCCCTCTTTTTTTAGGTGAGGAGGACCTTTTCCAACTGCTGTAAGAATAGGGGCAGGCCCCCCATGATGTAGATTGATCAGATGTGCAACGTCCCCACTCCGATGAACTGTGGAAGGAGTGACAACTCCATACCCGATGTAATAATCATGGGAGAGGCTTATATGCTGAGTGTCACCATTATTTGGAGGTCCCTCATTCGGACTGAGGGTAGCATGAGGTGGACCTCCATGCCGAGCATGGAAGCATGGAAGACCCGTGTTATACATGGTGTCGGTACGACGTGGGCCTCCATACTGGCGGTGACCACTACCTGAACCGGTAGCCGAGAGAGTCAAACCATCGTGACCATGGGGCAGTTGGGTCCTCAATATGGGTTAGGTATTCTAGTCCCCCTGATTAGTATACCCAAGGTGATGATGATATACATCATCGGTTGCCCGAGCCACAGTAGTTGCTGACATTGACGCCCCATGGTAGGCATCCTCCTCAGCCTGTGCCCAACGTTGGCATCCCATCAACCGGACTAGGGCCAATGGTCTTGGTGCATTTCTTACCTACTCCTTGAATCACGGGACTATATGTAGTCATTGGCATGGCCTAGTGGGAGCCCTCTTTGGGGGCCCCTGAATCGGGACCCCGACTGGGCTGGCCGAGATGTCCCCTTCCTCATCGATGTAGGACAGAGAGTCATCGAGGCATCCTGGGATGATACTTCCGAAATGATTGTAAGTCGGAGTGGGGAGCAGTGACTCCCTGTGCTGCCCCTGGGGGCAAGGGTGGTGATGAGGCATAGATACCTCCAGCTCTTGGAGGGCCATATCCCAGGTTGGGATAATCCCCTCCTCCTCGTACCAGCTTACGTGGTCATTGATCATCTCCGCATAATGAATTTATATGGGGAGATGGGGCATGTGTGCCTGAGGTTTGTGGTCGTGAATATTTTCACCAAAGTTGTGTAGCTGCGCGGGAATGACTCGCTGGAATTTCCCATGCCCCTGCGTCGGTAGGTGGGCAGTGATTGAATTCCTGCAATAGATTTGTTCCTGAAAAGCAATGAGATTAATCCATTAGTGATGAAAGGAAAGGAATCGACGACAATTTCCCCAATTCCATTTTTTCTTCCATGGATTATAAGATATATCCATGTAGACAACGTTGAAGACCAAGACGTCCAACGTTTTTACCACCCCCGTATTCTTGTGAGTTTCATGCCAGGGCCGTTATATGCTTGGCAGGACCTGGTGCCAGATAGCTAGATCATGTGACATAATAATATACTGATGTCTCGAATGATACTAATCTCTATTTTGAGGAGAATAACTTCTCGTCGGGATAACCATTTCTTCTTCTGACTCTTTCTCTAGGGCGCACCCGTCAGTCTTGTTCGAGCAAGACGACTCTGTTGGTTTCCCCGAATTCCTGCTTTCCTAAGGTGGGCGACATCAGTTCCATGTCCGAGGATGTTTATTCATTGATCGAAACAGGATGATGGGATGATGGTTCTTTCATCCATGGATTCCCCCTCAGATTTCATCACCTAGTACAGGTCTCCCTTATAGACTTAAGACGTTGTTCATGAAACTCTTCTCATTTCCATATCTTCATGGACATTGATTAATTACACTGCTTCTGTTGGGACATTACAAGGGGTTTGGTCAAGGTATTAACATTCAGTCAGGGGAGTAGTCACGTTGGAAATCACAAGCATATCTGGATGATGGGACACTAGTGCATCTGGGTTTTTCCCCCTTATTATAGGGATTCTGGAGGGCGTGGAAGCCCAAGGCATCCCACGTCAAATGTTGGGAATTATAATCCATAGGCATGTATCTGAAGTTTTCCTCAGCTTCTTATGTTTAAATAGGGTACGTAGTAGGTTTAACATATATCAGACATGGATCAGACTAATCGGAACAATAACTATTGTCAATCAGGTGCGAGAAACCCCTAGAGGGAACACAGATGTTGGGGAAAATGCATTGTTAGCTACCCAGTTGTTGTTAAAGGGAATGGGGAATGAGGTGGCAGGATCCCTCCGAGATATGGTGACCCAGGAATGAATTTATATGGATGATGAATGGTCAATTGAAGTGTGTTGAGAATAAGATGGAGCTAACTCGAGGAAAATGGTAATGTTGGGCTTGACTCTCAAAGAGACCTCCTACATATCCCTATGGCGGGGACTCAAAGTCCTCTTAGTTCTTCTGAAGATGGCTTACCATCAATTGGGGACATCAATGGATTACCATTGGCTAGGTTCGCAATGGATTACCACTGGATGGGGTCACAACGGCATACCACTGCCTGGGGTCACAAGGCCTTACTACTGGATGGGGTCACAATGGCTTACCAATGGATGGTGTCACAACGGCTTACCACTGGATGGGGTCACAAGGGCTTACCGCTGGATGGGGTCAAAACAGATTACCGCTAGATGGGGTTAAACCTCAGTGAGGATTCCTACGAACCTTATCCATGATATGAATCGAAGCCCACATTTTTTGGGATGGTGGATGCAGTTTAATGTCCTGGAGGATGAAAAGGGGGCATGCATTTTAATGTCATGTTGGAAAAAGGGGGTCCGACAAGAAGGCGGGTCAGAACCAATAGTATTTTGGGCTCGAACCTCATGTAGGCTTCATATATACCTTATATTGGAATGTATGAAAGACCACGTAGTTTAGGTTGGGTATGGTGAACCAACAGGAAGACGATTAGGACCAATGGTTGCTGGGCTTGAACCTCAGGGTGGCTTCCTACGTACCGTTCCTTGGCAAGGATCAAATTCCACGTAGTTAGGGATGGGTGTGGGGATTACACTCTAGCCTGCCCTGAGAGGATTTCATGGTCGGTGGTTTCACTAATCCCACATGAGTTATGCTTAGTGTGAGAAACAAGAGGCAGCAATGACCCGACGATCACATTGCAGAATGTGGGTCTATGGGAAGTGAAGTGTGGATCACACGTGGTTAGCAGTCTAATGAGAAAAAAGGGTCTTACACATGGTTAGCATCCCGATGGTGATGAATATTGGCAATTACTCCGGGATGGAGGCCCGATTGGTAACAAAGCCCAGCGGGATGGGATTTTGGCACCTAGGAAGAGAGGAGGAGTCGGGATGCTACAGCCCGCAAGAAAATCTAGGGGCTTACACAAGGGTAGTTTCCCTTTCCCCATGGAAAGACTCCACTCTGATAAAGTGGATGTCATTCCATGTGAGGAATGATCTGAATCCCATGGAGACCAGTGGGCATGAAAAATGTCCATGGTGGGGAAACCCTGCGTTCAGTGCATGGGGCGTGGTCACAATTTAACGTCATGTGCTGAGGATGATGGTTCTTGGTAGTTTAACATCCTGCAGCTTGGACGAGATGGGTTTGCTCAACACCCCTAGGACTTACATAACCAATACTCGCATACCATTGAGGGAAAAAGGCATCGACAATGCCATGGTGAGGGGTGTTATGGAACAATCAATTGGGGGTCCAGGTTAGTGTGGCTATGAGAAGAAGAAATAGCCATTAGCGAGCATATGAGTGAAAGCATGGGGTGAAGCAACACAATGAAAAGCGCCTCCCAAGGGACTTTGTAATGGATCCATGAAAACCTGAAGTGCCGCACGAGAAGAGAGTGTGTGACACATATGTGTTGCGCATAAGAGGGGCTCAGTGAGGGTGCCTTATGGTGAGGGAAACACATCAAGTGCCAATAAGAGAATTATCTGGGGAAAGATAGAAAGTCTGAACGCAAGATGCAAGGATTGCACGCAAGTTGAACTGGTTGTGTGCAAGACGGAACGTTTGCGTGCAAGGACTGGTTGCACGCAAGAAGGACTAGTTTCCCACAAGAGATCCTGAAGCAGAGGGAATATTCACGTAAAAAGTGGATCCCTTGTTATAAAATGACTTGGGGAGAAAAATAATTCCATAGGATGAGGACCAAGAAGGCCCACCTGAAGGATCCCCCTTGGGGGACATGTCACAAAAAATCCTATACCTGAAGGCCAAGGGGTTTTTTCACACGGTCGCGGAAGATGTGGTTTTTTCACACCAGAGTGTCACTTACTCTTCTGTTAACATCCTAGAAGGGTGGGGATATGGTTCATTTTATATCCGGAGTCCTCGGGGAGGTGCGAAAATGCGGTCCAGGAATGAAAACAGGGCGGGCGTTGAAACTTCCTGTTGACGTCGCCTTAGGGCGCGTAAACTTGTTGGGCACGCAAACTTCCGGTTGATGTCGCCTTGTGCGTGGAAACGAGGCCAGGTGCGCAAACCCCCGGTTGAAATTGCCTTGTGCATGGAAACAGGTTAGGGCACGCAAACCCCCATCTGGCTTCTCCATGTACGCACAAATGGGGTTCGGCACGCAAACTCCCTGTTGACGTCGCCTAGGGCGTTCAAAAGGGGGTCTGGGGGTGCAAACTCCTGGTTGACATCACCTTGGGCACGTAAAAGGGGCCGAGTGCACAAAATCCCGGTTGATGTCACCTTGGGAACACAAATGGGGACATGTACAAAATATTTGTGCATTGGAAGGCCTCTTGCGCGCATCCTTGGAATATTGCACACTCGCCTCTCGAGCCCTGGGCACTTCTCTTTACCCCCCTAATTCTTTTGTTGATTGATTTTTTATCTGCCCGATGCGGCCCTTCTCTAAATTTTGTAATCAACAATATGAAACCCAATTCTGAAAATAAAATTTTTCCCATAAATCATTCCTTTTATTTTAAATAGATTTTTATTTAAATTTCAAATTAATTGATCACAAAATCCCCCATTATATATACATATAAAACCATATTTTTATAATTTATTTAATCTAGTACATACCCTCCATTCAAACAAATAGGATATAACTATAATATAATATTAATATAACATGTTACATTTATAATAAGTGTTGTATATAATGCTAGCTAAACTCACTATTGCGTATAACAAAATCAAAACTCAATGGTGCCTGTAAAACATGATAAAACCAATGTTCTAAAATTTCTAAAATATAAAAATTATTTGAAATAAATATTTCGCAAAATATTGATGTGTTACATACTACCCCATTAGAAATAATTTCACCCTTGAAATTCATCTCAGTCATCAATGCTAAAAAATTTCAAAATTCTATAATAGAACCCCCCATAATATAAATGAATAACAAAACAAAATTTAAAAAAGGGAATGTAGGAAACATAATGGTTAACTATGGTAACTCATAAATAAGTTTCCACATAGGTAAATATAGGTGCATGATAAGATCAAGACAATGAATAAAAGATTAAATTATTATAGAGTGTGAATGAGGTCCCTGATCAAAAGAAAGTGGGTGATTCAATGAAATTTACCAACCAAAAGGACATAAAAAAAGGAATAATGAAAAAGGGAATTGATTTCATCAAAAAATTATTATAACATGAAAAAAATTTATTCCAATATCGTTTTCCTAAATTTTAGTAATTTCTTTGAGAATATATACTAACTTGATTTCATTCCACATCATAAGAATGATCTAAACCTTTGGTTGTTCTTCGATCAATTTTCACTTCATCTCTTAATACAGGAAATGATGGTATATTATTTATGAATAAAGCACTAATATACCATATGATATATAAAAAGAATGATAATTCGTTCCATATATCATTAGTTATTATCATAGAATAGTGGCTAGCACATGTTATGAATATATCTTTATATAGTGAAATAATACATTAATCATTGAAGCCTAATCCAAAGGTGTACTTAATCCATTTCATCAATTTTAAGCTTTATGAGCCTTCCAAAAGATTAAAAAAATGATTTGAAATAATGTGATTAAATTTATAAAATTAACATAACATTAATCAACAATATATCAA
Organism: Viscum album; assembly: GCA_963277665.1. Classification (NCBI taxonomy): domain Eukaryota; kingdom Viridiplantae; phylum Streptophyta; class Magnoliopsida; order Santalales; family Viscaceae; genus Viscum; species Viscum album. Next base: position 226,971,651 of record OY728145.1, read on the forward strand.
AATATAGCTCTCGATTGTCACATCCCAAACGTGTGAAACGTGGTAATAACCTGAATTACTAAATAACTCAATGAAAACATGGATGCTTCATCAATATTTGAATAAAACCAAAAATTATTAAATATTTTCCACTAATACAAGAATTTATTAATCTCTATTAATATGTAAATATTTTTTTTTGAAAACATCGTTTATCAGTTATGAGGTCATCAATACTGTCCATTTTAATTTATCCTTATTATTTATCTCTTTATCCCAAGTAAATGGTATTTTCTCAACATTAGGAACATATTATGTGATAGCTTACAGACTTAGAAATATCACCGTTCTATTGAGTCACTATTACAGTCCACCAAAATCATTCAATATATTCTATCATATCCTTAATAAAAACATTATACTGAACTAAACATATATATTTCAGGATTCATATAAAATATTCATTGAATTTGGATACATAAAAAATTTATTCACCCCACTTCCTATTAAGTTGAATGTTTTACATTATACTTTTCCTATCATTTTTTTGAATATCACAAACACTTTAATAAAACACTATCTTACTAAATTTATATTTCCTATGGTTTTAGAATGTTTTTATAGCAATAATTTTTATACAAAACATAGAAATACTTATAATATAACAAAAATATAATCACTTTTTAACCAATATGATACATAGGACTGAAGATGAATTTGATACATCAGACTAACCATTCTTCTGACTACTGTTTAGACTTATTTTCTATCTAACATACTAGTAAAAGTCATAAAAATCAGACTAACATTGGTTCTAATACATCAGAATAACCCATATTCAGTTTTGAGGAATGAAAAAATTAAAGAAAAACATCATGCTATCTGATATTTATAATTTGAATATTTTTATATATTTCTATCAGATGGAATACCTTATAGAACTGAAATGTTTCTAAACTAAACTACTTCATAAAATTAAATGATTAACTATAAAGTTTAAGGTCTTGATCATTGTGAGGTATAAAATTGAAATCTATTTGAGGCAATTGAACCCAAATATGAATTATGACCATTAGAGGATCACAAATAAATAAAACGTCATGTGAAGAACTGGGAGATGATGCATTATCAACTCAGGTCACCTAAATATATCTCTATGTGTTCATCTCATTCCTACACTTTTTAATTCGTTACAGAACTTATGTTCTAAGGAATCTTTATGTGGATTGTAAATTCATTAGAACACGTTTTCTTTTCAATACATTGTTCAATTTTGGTACTGATTGAGGGATTAAATGGATATGAAGATGGTGAATCCAATACGTAGGATCAAGGGCTTCTAGGGCTAGGAAGATAGAGTCCAATAATTTTATCAAAGGATTTTGTGGATAGAAAGGAATATACATACCAATCATCAAATAATTAGATTTCCTAGTAAGGAATAGAAGACCATTACCGTAGGCATAAGACTGTGGTTATCATTGGCTAGGGTTTTTGACTACCATAACACATATGTTTATTGATTTATATATTTTTATTAAAGATTATATATCATTCTTAATGTTATAATATAAATTATTTCTTATTTTTTTACATGTTTTACATTTTTTTGTGCATATAGTTTAGAAATTATGTTTCTACATAACATTATAATATTAGTTTTATCTGATTGATTGTGATACCAATAAATAACATTGACATAATCATACATCATTTTATTCTGATTCTGACAGTCTAATCATTGAATGATCTTTGAGTGTGATATTTCTTAACTAACATGTTCTTGTTTTTTGTCTAAGTTCAGTGTTTTAAACAAATATTTACCCCTATTGTAGACATCATAAACTCTTATGATACAACAATTGGTAACATAGTAGGTTATACTACTGCTATACATTTTGAGTTTTTAATATCTTTATTGACCACAATTTTATTACATTTTATTATTAGATGTTTGTTTATAAATTACTATTACACTGACCTATTTTTCTGAAAATAGTTTATATCATCTTTAAGACGACATGTCTAAATTTTTGATCTTTAGAAAAGATAAATCTTGGTCAACCACCCATCATTGATGTGAATCATTATGAGTAGTAGATAGATAAAATTAATACATTTTTTACCAATAATTGTGTTGATAAGTTTTTTATAATTAATAGTGATTATATTATTTCTAGGAAGAAAGTTAATACATTTAAAAATCAAGAGAAGTATTAATATCAATTTAATTATAGAGTAAAGACTACACTTTTCTGTTTTTTTTTTGACAAAGAATGTATATAGTCAAATTTCACTATTTGATGCTACTAGTAGCATATAGAAAATGTTATATGAAAATAACATTATAAATTATATTTTTTAGACTACAAAACTTTTTATGAGATATGATAAATAAAACATTTTTCTTATACTAGAAGAATTAGTAGAAAAAATTCATCAATGATTTACAATTATTTTTAATAGATTACATTCTCTTGGAGATAAGGATCTTGGTGATGGAATCTTGGATGAGAATGTTATACAAATCATGCCTAATGAATGGGAATCCTCATGGATAACCTCGGATCCTATAAAGAAAATTACAAATCTTACATTAGATTATCATATTGGTACTATTTTACAATATTAAGGAAGATTGAAAATAAATATAAAGAAATTGAAAAGTAAGAATGGAGTAGTTGAGTTTGAAACTAATTTTAATGTTCTATATAAAGCCTAGTTTACTTAAAAAGTTATGAAAACATCTATGGAGAATAAATCTATTGTTGAATTTGATTCTAGTTCATCATAACCTTTTGATAATGAGTTAGAAAATAATTCAATAAGTATGGAAAATATTATGGGGATGAAATACCTTCAATATAGATATAAGAAGATTCATAAGGATAATAATGATAAGAAATAATATTCAGATGTTATTATTCATGAGTGTGATATGAAAGGATACATTCAATGTGATTTTACAATGTTGAAAATGAAGGAAATGAAATAAATAAATTTAGAAATAAATGCCAAGAATTATTATAATAATAAAATAACAAGAGTTTGAAAGATTATGAAACATGGAGTTCATATGGAGGAGATAGTTTCAAAGATAATTATTCTAATAATGAATGTTCTAGATAGAGGAACATTTGATTTGCTCCAAAAATACCTGTGGTAAATAATTTTCTTGCATATAAGGTACAAACATAGAAATCCATTACCAATATTTCATTAAGTAACAATTATCTAAATAGTAATGATGATAAAAATTAAACATATTCTATTGAATAATCATTATAAGCTAAATAGAATAATACATTACATAGTTATGAGGGTGTATCTATATTTTAAGAACATCTTTATAATGAAAATTTTAAAATTTATAAAAAATTGACAATACCTAAGAAAATATTGTAATTGAAAATTCAAGGGTTACAATTTTAATGACTAAAATATCAAGTATATTTAAATATCTGGATAAAAATGATTTTAAAAAATTGTAGTGTTTCAAAAGAACATGAGAAAACATATTTTTTGAAAAATAGGTTATGAACTCATTTTGTAAAACATAATTCTAATACTATTTATAGTGATGATAAAAACATAGTTGTCAAACAAAAATATGAAATATCTAGTCTGAAGAAACTCTTATTCATATCAACATTTAGGGAGGAAAGCATAAAACAAATTTACAGTCAATCGAGACAATGCACTGATATATCATGAATAGGTTTTTCTAATAAGAATCCTATTTTTAGTAGTACCTAATTTGTTCCAAAAAGTAAACCATTTGGTACAAAATTTCATTGTTTTGGAAATTGGATGATATTTTTTCTTCAAATATAGATAAGTATTTATGATTTCATAAATTATGTTTTTCAAAATAAATGTAATTTTTTCAACATAGTAATGTTGGTAAACTATGTATATGTGAAATATTACTTTATAATGAAATTGGTACCCAGATGATTAGGGCTCCAAAAAACAAATTCTGTTTTTTAGGAAAATAGAGAAATTAACAACAATAGAACATTTACTACATGGATATTGATTTATTCATATAAATGACCAGATTCAAATATTTCATTAACATCATAATGAAAAAAAGTAAATTTATCTTCTAGAGATATATAGTTCTCAATGAAAAATTATCAGTACATGTAATATTATTATTCATAGATAAGATTTAATTTTAGATGTTTTATTTGTTTTAAGAAAAAATAATGGCCTTATATGAATAAGTCAATTTCATGATGAATTATTTCTTTTGAACATCATGAATGAAACATTTACTAGTAATAGTTCTAATGATGTGTATTTTGTTTCTAGAAATCATCATGATAATGACTATAAAATAAACATAGAGTACCATATAAGCTTATATCTTCCTTTTCATATTACTTTAGATGATCAATATTGGTTATGGAGTTGAATTTTATGACATTAAAACCATAAAAATTATCTAAGATTACAGGGAGGGGGCTTGTAAAAGATATACCATAACATTACCACAACCCATTTTTTATTTTATTGAAAATCCATTTTGAGGGTGAATGGGAACCTACAACCATTTCTCCAGTATCAAGACATGCCCTTACAAAACAGATTTCAAATTTCAGAATAATAAACCTGAACCATAACATTGGGTTGATACTTTAAATGTTTCTGATCCTTGTCAAAATGGTAAGAAAAATAAGTCATGGTTTAATAATATTAATAAAGTATCAATGTATGATTATTCCCTATCAATGCATATGGACTTATTTATCCCTACAGAAACGAGATGCATTGGTAGAAGATATTATCTATATTTTTTTCCAATGACGACAACATATATAATTGTGCTTATTTTCACTAATGGAAATATGATGCCCTTAGTTATTTTAAAACATTTCTCTCCAGAGTAAAAAAATGATACAAACCACTCCTTGGTAACTCTTCATAGTGATCTAAGTGGAGTATATGGAAAATCTAATTTTTATAATTTTTTAGTAAGAATGGTATTATACATAATCTTTCGACCCCTAAAACTCCATAGAAAAATATTGTGGTTGAACAAAGAAATAGATTTCTCTAAGTGATTATTAGATCCATGTAGAGTGAATACTCAATTACTAATTTTTTTGGGGCTGAAACATTTATTAATATCTACTATATTATAAATCATGATTTAATTATACAGTTTATTAAAAAATACTTAGGTGTTTTTGATATGAAGAAAACCAATAGTTTCGTAATTCAATGTTTTGGGATGCAATATACTCATCATCAATACTAAAAATTTCTTACATAAGATTTCACCAAAATAAAATGTAGTAATATTTTATACATTATTTTAGATCTAGTAAAGCTAATATATTTTTAAAGAGAAACACCAGAACTGTTGATGAAATAGTAAATCACATTAGTTTCAAACAAACCCAACCTACATATTTATATGTTATTTTTAAAATAGATTTTCAACCTATGTGGTAATTTATTCTAATGATAAAAAAACTAAAAAGATTGTTTTTGAAGTTATTACACATGATTATTTTCAACGTATTATTATAGATTTAACTTTTGAAAATACATGAAATTGATAATTTCTAATGACTCAGAGTCTTGATAACATCATTAGTGATATATATATACTAGTTAGTACTATAAGATCAATATGAAATGAAATTTATGATCATTCAATTTTATCACAATTAGAACCTATGAAAAGTAATGAGGATTTTTCCCCACCGTTGGTGGTGGGGTGGTAAGGGTGTAGGGGGTGAGGGGCAGGTCGCGGGGTCAAGTCCCTGGGCATGAAATTTAATGTAATTTTCTTCCTTGTGTTGTGTGCCGCTTTTGCGGTTGTACCCAAATTTTTAAAAAAAATAATGAGGATTTAGGTGATGAGGATTGGATAAAATATATTCAATATTTACTCAATTAGTGTAAATGTAACGAACTATTGACTTTACTTGAAAATCCTAGATATAATTCAATAATTGGATTAAAATTGGTCTTTTGAAATTAATATGATTAAACATGTATAATAGTTATAAATAAAGATATACTTTAAACTGAGGGTTATAATCAACAAGAAGGAATAGGCAATGAAGAAACATATTATCTAGTAGCAAGATGTGAATTCATTTATATATTTCTTTGTTATAAAAAATTATTAAATTAAGAAATAATTGAAATAGATGTGATGTGTGATTTCTATAATGGATATGTTCAAGAGGATGTTCATGTAGAACAATCCTTGGTTTTAAAAAAACGTCTAGATATTGTTAATAAACAGATCAAGACAGTTTATGAAAATATACAATCATATAGAGCTTGGTTTGATATTCTAAATGGATTTCTGGTAGAAACTTATTTTAAGAGATTAGTGGATCCAAATAAATTTGTAAAATATTCCAATAAAAATAGTATGGGGGTATAAATATTTTTTGATGAAATTAAATTTGGTTCAAAACAAAAATATTTTATAGATTCTTTTGTGGATCATATGAAATATGAGTCTAAAATAAATATGATGGGTGTGTCAAAATACATTCCAGGTATTCAAATTTCAAAAAAACCATAACGAAATTTTATATCTCAACATAAGAATAACAAATATCTTCTTATAAAATTTGGATATGAATATACTAAATATAATTATAATCCTAGGAATGTTTCAAATACTTTAGATCTTGATAATGTTGGGAAAATATTTGATCAAAATACGTTTATAGGTATGAATTGATGTATAATTTACATAACATATATTCATAAATATTTAATGTTTTTAATATTCTTATGTTCTAGATATCAACCCAATACAAAAATTCCCACAATTAATAAATTAAAAATGTTTTTGTTACATTAAGGGGACTGTGGATTTAGGATTGTTGTACTTTTTTGGAATTGATTTTTTACTTAAAATGTTTCTTGGATGATGACTTTGGTTGTTTTAGAATGGATAGGAAAAATACATCTATAACATGTCATTTCTTATGAGAAGGTTTCGTTTCATGGTATTTTAAGAAAAAAACTCAGTAGTACTTTCCACTACTGAAGCTGAATATATAGAAATTGGAAGTTGATGTTATCATGTGTTGATAATGCAACACACACTCACTGACTATGCCTTTAGTTATATGAAAACTCAAATTTCTTGTGATAAAACATGTTCCATTTCCCTATGTAAAAACCCACGACAACACTCATGTTCTAAGAACATATATATCTCCCCATTTTTCTGCACATAAATTTAATATCGAATGCATGAAGTAATGAGTCTCTACAAAACAACTATTTTTTATGTCCTAGCCAGTGAACATATTTTTTCCACCTCAGTGATTTGAATTTTGAATAACTAACTTCCACGGTTACGTTAATTATGATATCTAGAGTCTGATAAGACAAAACTACTTTTTTGAGAATATTAACATACCCTTATTCATAGTAATATAAATAGTAATATTACCCTAATGAATATTGAATAAAATTATTATTTTATTATCTTAAGGTTATAAAATAATCTGATCTTGAATAATTTTTCAAGGTGATATAAAATGAAATATAGTTTTAAAATTGATTTTTTCAAATAAATTAGGATGTTATTTAAAAATTAAATTCATTATATATAGATTTTTTTTTCAAAAATCGGAGTTCATTTTTGAATTAAACACATCCAAAAATTGTTAGAGTTAATGTGTTGGATTTTTCTAGCATACTCGATATTTTGATGAATAGTAAAATACTGTAATTTACCGTATATATACATTATCAGTTAAATTCACTATTCCAAGAATCGTTGTGATGTAAGAACACTTGGTTCCAAATCACGTGAAAATATTAATATTATTTTTCACAATAATATATACAATTGGTTGTCCTTGTAAAATTAATAGAATTTAGAGTAAAATAATGGGAAAACCCTCCTCTCCTGTACTATACAAACCCCACCTCACTCCCACTTCTCTTCACTCCCCTAAACCTTGAATATCCTAAATGTTCAAAAAAATAAACTTCCATAGTCTCTTTGTACGACCAGGAGCTCTTGGGTTTTCCAAAAATACCAAAACCACTTCCCTTAATGATATTCTCAGTGACGCAAATTCAGAATGTAAATTCTCTCTCTTTTTTTCAATTTTATTTCATGTTCCATTCTGTTATTATCCTTGAATTTCCAACACTGTCTAAATTACTATGATAACTCCAGTATCATAAATATATTGTAATTGTATAGTTTTAATTTAATAACCATCACCAATTTTCAAACACTCTCTATTATTTTATAAATGAAATCATCTTCTGTGAGGTGCCACTTTACAACCATTGTGGATGATGCAGTTTTGTTCTTCAATTTCCCTTTCAATACTAATAATAAAACTATCTTTTTGGTTGAAATAGACAATAATATATGTGTTAAAACCTATTTAATATTCAACAACAATTTTATTTACATAATATTAATTTATATGACCAAACTAGTTCACAATAATCAAATTACCGCTAAAATAATCTACGTGATTGTCATAAATATTTCATATACCGATTCATAATCATGCCATGTAAGAATATGATAGAAATGACCGTAAACAAATATTTTTTTTTCATAAATAAAATTTAAATTCAATTATATAGATTTACATCCAATCCACATGGACTCCATTACTTAAAATAGGCAAACCAGTTATGAAAATCAAGAAAACGAACACTCCTGAACAACAGAATTCAATATTATAACTTATCAATAAGGAAATAAAGGAACTAAAAAATTGTGATAAAAGAAATAAATTTATAATAGGTTCCTAATTATGTTATTAATGAGTCTAATTTCATAATCCATGACGACAATTTCAAGAGAGGAAAATTCGTACTTAAAGCTAATGGTTTTCTACCCAAACCTCCATTTTTTCAGGATACTCTTATTATCTACATACCTAAATTAAATTATAAATTATTATTATTTATTCCTAAACTATTTCGTAATAATTTTATACATATTTATTCCAACCATAATCATACATTAATTTATGGTTTCTTATATGTTTTAATATAATATTTCAAAAAATCATCTTGAAATACAAACCCGACTGAAGAGAATTTCTCATATTATTATCTATTTTCATGGGCACTATATAATATATTTTTATAAACCATTATCATTATAAAATTACCCATTTAATTATAAAAATACTATCTTAATTCATTTCTAGTTTTATGTAATCAATTTCCCAAAATAACTCTTGTTTTCAATGTAAAAGATTAATTATCTCAATAATCTGCTCGATGATTTTATAAGAGTATCTTCATATGTTTCAACACTCTTTTTTATAATTCATTATTATTGAATATAATATTTTATGCTATAATCTGAGATATTTTATTTAATAAATTATGATTATTTTGACTATGTATGTTCTATCTTGAAACGATTCACCCTATTTCTCTGAATGGACAATGTTTATGTTTAATGATTAGGGAATGTTGTTACATTCCAAATGTTATTATAAATATCAATGTATATGTTGTTTATATTTATCCTAGTTTATATGTGGAATTCATTAGACCTATTATTGGATGGTTGGGGCCCACAATATCCCCTCGATGAAATAGTAGGTCTCATTAGACAAATAGATATAGACTTGGACGAGGCCACACCCATTTTTAGATATGGTTTTAGCTGAGGCCATAATCATTTTTAGATGTCTTGGATGAGGCCTTCATAATTTCTAGAATATGTATTTCTGTTATTATGAATATATAAATTCAAATTTCATGATATTATTTGAAAGTATAATACCCTAGATAATGTTTCATTATAGAAATATTTACTCAGCTCATTTCCTTCCATATTATATTCACATTTTCTTTTAAAGTAATGTGTTTTCAATTACTCAACATACCTAATATTTATGTTATCTGTGACTATGTTTCTTACTCTTACTAAGCATTTGATCTCACCCCTTTCATAGGATTAATTTGCACATGGTATAAATATATTTAATATGAATGACCTACAAGGACAACATCAAGTTATGGATATTCCTAATAAAACATATATGTTGTATTTCATTTCAAGACGTAATATTGATCTTATATATGTATATTATTTCCAAATCCAGTAAACTACTCTATCCTCTGGGATGAATATTCGTTGTTTCTACTCCAATGTAATAAAATAAAGCACTGGAATGAAGAAACTAGGGTCTTGTCCTTACAATAATGATATAAGAAACCATTTCCTTAGAGATCACAAAAAAAAGAAGATATAATATTAAAAATAATCATTATTCAAAAAAAATTATGATATTTAAAAAAAACCCTTTACTTATTATATATTTTAAGACATTAAATTGAATCTCAGAATGACCAACATTAAGAGATTATTTTTATCGATTTCCTATTTACTAATATCTTCAAATTAATCATTATATTCTCAAAGGGGGAGTACTTATATATTTATGATTATCAAGAAAACCTATTTTCTAGAATGTATTTAATTTCCTAAAAGATTTAATTTTATAAATAAATTTAGTTTTCTACAAAATATATTTTTTTAAAGAATTTTTTTCTAATAAGTTTTTATCTTTGAAAATAATTTATCACAATAACCTTATCGATCTCAAACAAATATTTTAAATAATTTTGGACTCAAATATTTTATAAACATTCCGGTGTCAAAATTTATTAAAAAAATGATATCAAAAAATAATACAGACTCAAAAAATGTTAATTTGTTTTATAGAAAATACTTTAGTTATAATGTTTATTGAAAATATTTTATATTACAAATAACATGAAGAATAATTTATTCATACAAATAAAACTATTATACTTCGAAGGGTTCCCTTATTCTAGTTTTTCACATATCATTTAAATTAGTTTATTGATATTGTTTTACATGTTTTTTAAACATTTTTTATGGTGAGACATAAATGATTCCTTTTATAATTGAACTATTCTATGATTTGATAAATGTTTTCTCATGTATTTTCAAAATTATTATTTATTTTTAAATGATTATTCAAAATAATCAAGATCATTAGATCAGATAAGTACATATAATATATTCCATTAGAATTCATATAATTCAACTCATCGCCTATCGTGACTATATAAATTTCATATACCCATTTTCTGTATCAGTTTTTTAGAGATTTGTTCCCAACTCTGGTCACCCTTTTGTGATCAATCTGATTGTTGGAATTCATCTGATTAATGGTAAAATCTTTAGTACGATGAAAAATACTCTGGATTTTTCACAATGTGAATTCATAAATGTAAGGTAGATATAAAGGTAATGGTATGAGAAATATTATTCTATTGTGATGAAAATTTTTATTTTCTAGGGTTGGAAAAAAACATATGTTGAAAAACCAAATAAAGATTTTGACATACATTTTTCCCAAAATTGTAAGATACTTTTACATTTGAGTTGAGTTTTTACTAAAACAAGATAATAAATAATTATATTTTACTATATGTTATAAAAATTATATAATTTCATACCAATAGGTCATAGAATTAGTTGGTGTTCCTTATCAGGGTTAAGCATACAGTCCATCGTAGAAATTACCTCAGAATCTTAAAAGTTTAATGAAATCAAAGGCTGAAAAATATATGTTCACATATAATGAGAATATAAGGAAGGTTTATCACCTCACAGTAAACACATGACAATTTAAGTTATACATACAAGGTTATCTCATACCAATTTTGGGAGACAAGGATACTATAATAGTTGTAGATATATTTTTGGGATTGTTTGATGAATATGAGGCAAATAAACCTTGTCAATTTTATATTCATTATAGTGAAAAGATTAATAATTCCACAATGTGTTAAAATATATTAATGTTTCCTTATTCTATAAATTAATTTCTCTTGAATTGTATAGAACTCTTCAAGATTAAGATTCAAACTTATCTTATGATGTAAAATATTTCTTTGATTTGTGAAGAAACCATGTCCATAATGAAATTAGTCCTTGAATAAATTTTTAATTATTTTCTCAAAAAATTAAATAGACTTTAATTGAAATCACAACTTCTAAATAATGAAGAGTTAGTTAGTGAGAAAATAAAGTTTGAATCCTCTCCTAAAAAAGAAATTAAAGACTATGTTAGATGATGAGTTCATAAGACTCAAGTATCATAAAGTAAATAAGAAACATATGGATCTAGAATTTGGGATTGAAAAGTTTTAGGACAAATATTTGAATATTCAAATAGATGATGAGATAAAAGAAGAAGAAGAAAAAATAAAAACAATAAGGGATTATCGAAGTAAATAATTATAGAAAGACTAATGAAATGTGTAGCAATAGATGTAGAGAATCCAATTCTTTCAATATCTCCTTTATCATTGATGCATCAAGATATTCATTCCATAAAAGTTTCTCATACAAATTAAATTATCCTTGATGTGAGTCTGGAGTGTGTAGAAAAATTAATTTTACCTTCAATTGTTTCAAAAATTGGAGATAAGGGTTAAGGGAAATAGATTTATCAAGAATCGGTTCCATTAGAATGTCTTAAAATATATAATGAAGGAAAAACAATGTTTGAAAATAAATTTACTAAATTTATTCTTAAAATTATGATATAGTTATAGAAACAGCTCTTGGAAGATGATGATGATGTATTTGAAGAAGAAAAAGAAGAAGAAGAGGACTAATAATAAGAATATGTTGACAACGAAGAAACAAATATTGATAAACAGACAAAGGAAAACATAGTACATTTCATTTCACATCATCATCCACTCTATTACCTTCCAAATATTGAAATGATCCAGATATTGTATATTTAGGGATAGTGAAATATTCATCCAAATTGGAAGGAAATTCATATTAAAAAGTAGGGTAAAATGATCAATAATATTACATGAATGTATCTTAGAAGCTTGATTTATATAAGGATGTGTAAATTATAAAAGGGTCAGAAGATAAAAAATTAATCAGGAAGGTGAAGAAAATTTTGTGAAAAAAGATAAACCAGGAATAAGAACAAGTCATCGAAATGCACCTCAAGAAATATAAGGATAATCAAACTCTGAAGCATCAACTTCTAAAAATAGTTTTGAATATATTTTATAATACATTAAAGGATTATGTTATTTGATTCCATATTTTCCAAACAAATAGAAAAGATGTAAACTCATTGAAAACAACCTAAATGCAAATTCAGAATCACTAATTGTTTTGATAGAATAAGTTTTTCACATAGAGGAAGAGTTAAAATCCATTAAGGGAAAGACAAATGTACCAAAGATATTTTACAATTTCTTAGTAAAGTTGTCAAACCATGTTGATAGTGAACTCAAATATCATGAAAATCAGTTTATATAATCGAAGAAAAATTATTTAGAAATGGATGAATCCTTTGAAAATTTAAATACAGATGTTTCTGATATATTCAATTTTATTTAAGGATATAGATATATAACTGATGATCATAATGAGGAGGTAAAATTATTGAAGTAAAAGGATCAAAATCTGGAGTCAAAAACTAGAAAACTCTAAACATGAAAATATGAATTTTTCCTTATGAAAGAAGAATATATAATTATCAGTGAGGATGTTTCATTTTTGAAGGTATAGGTCCAGAAGTTGGAATCTTGGAAGATAATATTGTAAAGCATTGGGTGTCTAATGTAGAAGCTCAAAAGGATCAGTATTATGTTAAAAAGATGAATGTGACCATGAAAAAACAATTAAATAAATATATATTTTTAATTTGAACACATGATTTAATATTTTGAAACATTTTGAATGAATGATGAATGTGAATATATTTTTATCCAAATTAATTATGTTTGAATATCTAGAAATACATATTTATGTATATTATATCTCTTATATCATCGATGAGTAATTTAATTGATGTTCAATTGTTTCATATGTTATTACATTTTTATATTTTTTTGGAATAATATTTTCTTTTAATATCTTTTATTTAAATCACAATGGAGGGGAAGTTTATAAATTGTATAAGTTTATAAAGGGAGAAACTTAAGAGTCTGATGGGAGAATTTTTAAGGAGACTTGTTTAAGGGGGTGATATCTAAAATGTGTGAGAATTATTTGAGAAGTATTTATAATTTTCATTGGATCATAAATATGTTATAAACATAGGTCGAGTTAGTATATGAATTATATCATCAATGTTCTTAAAAATAGGGCTCTAATATTTTCAATGTCATTAATTTCAATTTTATGTGTTATCTTTCATGCTTCCCTAAAAATGGGATTTTGTTGAGTTGAAAGTATTACTTCTTAAATTTCATTTTCCATTATTTGAAAATCAGAAACACTATCTTAAAACACTAAATTTCTAAAAATATAATTCCTAAGTGTTTTAGTATGTTTTTGTAGAAAATGATCTTCTATAATGGACATATAAGTAGTTATAAAATAATGATAATATACACTTTTATTATTCAATCAGATCCATCAGATTGAGGATACGTTCAATACATTGGAATAATCATTTTTTGTATCTGTTGTTTAAAATATGTCATTTCTATAAAACTAACAAAATCAATGACCATCGAACTGACATTGGTACTGATACATCAGACTAAACCTTATTACATTTATCATATTTAAAAATAATCAGAATGTAATTCCAAAATATTTCATGGTATGTTATCTTTAATTGCATTTGTTGCACACAATAGTGATTTGGTTAGCGTAACATGCAAGATTGAGTTTATGTGAAACAACACTTTAAAGTTGTAATTATTTAAATGATATATTTGTATGATATCCATTAAATATCATAATATAAATATTAGTAAATAAATTTTAAATGTTATTTATAATTTTTTCAAAAAAATAAAACATATTTATAATGAAATATATAAGTTTCTATAAAATATTTTTATGTTTAAAAATTGTTTTTTCTTAAGGTAACTACTTAAATGTCATTTGTGAAAAAAAATAAACATAATTTTAGACACTCAAAGAAATTTAATTCTGTAAAATAGAATTCATTTTTCAATTCTTAATTTTAAAATTATTTTATGGATACTTTTTGGTATTTTTCTAAAAACATTCAATAATTGATGAATAGTGAAAACATTTCATTATTGTTTAAAACATGAATTCTATATTTAAATTATTAATTTATATTAAATCAGTTTTAATGTCTCATTAGATAAATAATACATATATGAACCCAATTTAGGTCATCAGAATAATTTTTATAATAAAATTATATATATAAATTCATTTATTAATTTCTTCACATCTTTTTAGCCGCCTTTTAGCCATAGAAGAAGATTAGCATTAAATATAATTTAATTGCTTTTGCAAAATTGAATTTAAAAAATCCTACATAAATATTTGTAATCTAGATGAAAAATGTGGTCTAATTGGATCAAAATAATTTGTGTTGAATGGTTAATTTTTAATTTTGTTTACCATAGTTAATGTTAATATGGTAATTAAAGGTAAAAATAATATTATAATAAAATAAAATTACCATAAAACATGTTATAATTTAATTGGATAGGTATAATTCTACAAATATAATATGTCTAAAATATGATCCTTTTTAAGCCACTTGTTTTTTTATCAATACATTTATTTTATTTCTTTAAATAAGAGTTAAAAGTGTCATATTCAAAATTTAATAACTAACTCATTTTTAATATTAGGTTACACAAAAGATAAATTAGTCTATAAATATTAATTTTAAATTTAATAAATTTATATAATTTATTATAATTTATTTATAATTTAGAGATATTACATAATTATATTTATTTGTGATGCAATGACGAAGAACTAAATGATTTGATGATGGAAGAATCAAATAAATGATATTAATAATATTAAAATAAATAAAATTTAATTTATTTAATGACATCAAAATATTTTATATATAAATTAAAAATGTTAGTAACATATTTTAAGTATTTTATAGAATTTATATTTTTCGTTTTATATATTCAGAATGTAAATGTTGATTAGTATTAAAATTGACATGAATGATATTTTAAAATAAATACTATATTATTAAATGCTATAAATGTAATAAAAATGTCTATTTTGGCCAAATAACTTTGATAATTTAAAAAATTTCCATAATTATCTAATTGGGGGTCTCTTGGGATTTTATATAAATTATATTAGCCCTATAGTTTTAATATACAAGAAGACATGGTAAGAGTTAAATTGATTAGCTAAGGGTTAAATCCAAAACATAAGGTTAATGTTATGACCTAAACATTTCTGAAATTACTTATTCCTGTGGATTTTGACCCATTATTGTCATATCCTCTAAATAAATCACTTTGGAAATATTTAAACTGAAAATATATATTTAATAAATAAATATTTTATGATCCTCAAAAAGTGACACTCACCCCATTTTTAAAAGGGAACTTCTAATTATCTTTAATTCAACACCCCAAACCCCTTTGGATTGGCCAAAAACTACCCTTTTTCCCTTAAAAAACATCTAATATCATACTAGAGGCTACTATATGGGCCTAGATCCATCTTAAGGAATCCTTTTGTGAAAATCAAAAGAAGACAACTGAATAGAGATAATTATTTTATCACCTCTTTGAAAGTTATTTTAATCTTCCATTTCCTATTTTTTATTGTTTCCATAATAACATAATAAATAAAGTACCCTATACATTTTGATATTTTATTTTAATTATGGTACAATAATATTTCTCCTTTTACACATCCTACAATAAATAATATCACCATGTATGACTACGTACGACTTGCCATCTCTACATCGTGGTGTAAACTATTCTTCATGTACACTTTATTTCTATGGGTATAATGATTAATATAAAGTATTTAAACAATAAATATAAAACTATATTGTTTCTTTAAAATTGATATTCAGTCCAATTATATACCATTTGACCATTAAGTAAATGATACTTTTTCTCGTGCATTCGTTCGACTTACCATCTCCATGATGCGATAAGATTCATCTTCGACATTCACCATTCAAGAATGATTATATATATCTATATATTATGAAGTAATATAAAATACATGACATAATAATAATATTATAATATATATATATACACATACATATATGTCATTTAGTTATTTCCATTCAATAAGATAAGAAAATGAAAACAACATTTATGAGTACATACGACCTACTGTCTCCATGAACAGTGTTTTAAATATTAGATAAAAATATCTTATATATATTTATGTCCTAAATATAAATCATATATAAATAATTTTAGGAATTATTGATGTAATTAAATAATGATCTACATATTATGATCAAGTATAATATGTCATAACACATAGGATAAAGAAAGCGATTATTACCCAAAATGTTTTTTAACAAAGAATTTATGAATAAACGGGTAATATAATGATATAAATGAATCATATATGATATAATAAATATTATTTTTGTTATTTTAGAAGATAATATAATGTTTAAAACTATTATACAGGCATTTGGGACATGTACGGAGAGTATCGACCTAAGGTAAAGGAATTCCTTCTCACTCTTAATTTTCTTGATATATAAGCCATGTTCACCACTTATTTATTGTGTGTGGTGTATATACTACCCATATTTTATTTCATATCATGAATAAATTTATATTCATTTTATTTATATATTTAATTGACGATATTGGGTTTATTTTATAAATGATGAAAGTTGTATGGGACACTTTGAATGTTTAAATAATTAATGATTTTTTCTTTTTCACTATTCTTGATATTTCTTTAAATAACTATTTAAATGGAAATACAAATATAATAAAAGGAAATTTTATGTCTGTATTTATGTTCATTATAATATTTTCAAAAAATAATCTTTTAATGATTTTGTGTAAGGTATGATTTCGCAATCTCATTATTATTCAAGGTGGTTTATACGTAAGTATCTACTAGGACATCATTATCACCCAAATCCATGATTCTTATAAATGAATTTCATAATTGTATTACCATTCCTAGAATATTGTTTAAATTCATTTATACCAAAGTTTTACTTTTTATAAAAAATTTAAAGGACTATTTCTGTCATTTTCTAAATGAGGTAATAAAGGACCTTTTCAACAATTTATGAGAACAATGTTTTTTCAACTTATACGGTGCGAGAGACTATATTATACCTTTATTACACCTAAACATTTTTTATATTACATCAGAAGCACACAAGGATATTTTCAAAACATATGTTTTATTTTAAAATTCTATGGCTAAAAATTGATTTAAAATAAATGTTGGTATTTCTCTCAAAGATATTTAATGATTTTATCAGATTATTTAAATCTATGTCAATATCCATCATGGTATTTTATGATTAATTGATGTTTATTTATTATGATACAATCCCCCATATTTTATTGAATATTTTATTACATTTTAACTATAGATTTGCTATTTTATACCATTCGTGGTATATGGTTAAAATAATAACATTTCATATGCCATTTTTAAATTTAATGTTTATGTTATGTTTCATCCTTTTCTTATGAGTAAGGTATTGAACTTAGTAAGTGATATGTGGGGCCCACAATAGCCCCTCGATGGATCGGTAGGTCTCATCATACAAAATAGTATCTTGAAACATGGCCTTGGTAGTATGATAATGGTCTTGGAAAGTGTCTTTAACGATAATATTATGACGTCTGACATTATGAATTTCATCATTATGTGATTAGTTATTGATTTTACATATGATTATTTAACTAGTAGATCATCCATGTAAATGTTTAAGTAGAATTAATTTATTTTTTATTTCCATATTATGTAGAATATAGTGTTAAAAAAGGATTGTGTTATAATTTTACACCTTTCCTTAAAAGTTATTGCTTAATTATGAAAGATTGTTTTTGTATTTTTTAAGCTTACTATTAATTTGAACTCACCCCTTACATATTTTTTATTTTCATAGGATTCCACGAAGTGTAGAATGATTTATATGTAGGGTTATGTGAAGAGACTAATGTTGTTATCAACAGAATATTACTTTTTTATTTCATGTTTTGAATTATAATGTAATGTTCATATATGTAATATATTTTCCATGACTGCTAAATTTATTAGTCCTTCGGGATTTGAATCCTTATAATAATTACAATGCATTAAAATAACGCACCAGTTCTTTGCTTCTGGGGTCTGGGTGTCACATTTTGTATCAAAGGAAATTTGGAAACAACTTTAGATACCAGATTTAGAAAAAATATTTTAGGAATCAAAACTCAAAGATATAAATAGAGGATAAGTATATAATAACTGCCTATAATTTTGGTAAAATAGATGTTGTGTGTATCTTCTATGAAATACATCCCTGTCTGGATTCTACAAGTGGACATGGTTCGAGCAAAAAATATAACTTAGAGTAATAACTCTAATAAGCTGTTTCGATCTTCAATTGAGGTAACATGGTACTTGACAATGGGCCTTACTGTGCACCAGATTTAAAACTCTTGGGGGATATTCTTAGGATAATTTAAAATTTTTCTTCACAAACTATTATGAAGAAGTTATGAGTAAATATAACCCAAAAAACCATTTTTTGATAATGAGACTAGATACATTTAAATATTTAACTGGTTCATTTTTTGTAGTTTTATTATTCTACTATATGATATGATCTATAATATTGTATGTCTCCATTTAGAAATGGATCATATTATAAGTAATGACAACTCAACCAATGCACAAGTTCTGAAGAGTTAGAATAATTATATCTTTTCAGTTTTTAAGATAAAAATTCGAAGTGAAATCATTTCCCATATAGTCTTATCATATTCAGAAATAGTATCATGTTTTAATAAGATAATTAAAGAATTCGCTGAGTCCTATAGAATTGATGGGATGAAAGAGAAGAAGAGGATAACAGAGAAAAAAATAGATAAACGGTAGACGTGAAAGATGGATTTTTGCACATGTAATAACTGTGGAAATAATCCCCCTGGTAGATTCCTGAAGAGAGTGGGAGTTTTTTATAAGTATGGAGAAAAAGTAAACCATGTGAATGATTCAAAGGGTAAGAAAAATGTTTCTAATGTATAATACTTCAACTGAATGGACATGAGACATTATTCAAATCAATGTATCAATCATCAAACGAATATACCCCAAATGATATTGTTGGATAATGATCAAATTATGATATTGTCATAGTTAAAGTTGAGTCATTGATATTCGAATTCAACAATAATTTTATTTAAATACATTTTTAGCAGTGTACTTGTTATAATAATTATGGAGTATATAATTATTTTATTGTGGTACTATTTCATTAAATATTATAGAATGTATGGTACCATGTATTGTGAAAAGGTTTAAAGTTGAAAATTTTGGAAAATATTTTTTCAGGGGAAATATAACCCTTAATATGTTTCTGATATAGAGATAATGACTTTTTAATAATATATAATTGATTTGGATAAAGTATATTGGATACTATTAACATCCTTGGAATTGATTAATGTTTTTAGAAATTTTATAAAATCATTATCAGGATTTTTCTACATTTTTTGATTAATGGTGTATATCAAGTATTCTATGTTTTACATAAAGAATTTGGAAGAATGAATGTCATGAATAATTTTTTATGGTAATTAATTTTATTACATTTTTAAGAGAATACATAATTAAGGTATTCCCATGTATGTTATGTGACCTTCCTTATAATGTTTTAGACTATGAGTTTTGACAAAAAATATTTTGGATAAGCCTAACGGTTTGAATAGATTAAGTTGTACATTGGATATTTTTGTTTAAGGTCAAAAAATATCATAAGATTAATTCTAGAATAATGTAATTTTAAGAAAAGGACAACCCATAGGTCGGGCGATAATCCATCATATCCAACACGACCACAAGACTTGAACCCACAAACAAAAGGTGGTGTGGGTGCATCGCCTACCACTGGCTGACGTGATGTCCTAGTTTGTATAATGTAATTATTTATAGTATGATAGATAAAGTAAAAATTAATTTTTGTAACCCTATAAGATTAATATAATTATAATATTTTTGAGTTTTGTTATCTTTTGGAGATAAGGATGAGTTTATGGTAGAAATTTGTTATAGGATGGAACACAACTTGTCAAATATATATGCTATATTTTGTTATTATTGTATGAAATAATTATTTTGAAAAATTTAGTGAAATGATATTATAACCAAGAAAATTTACTAGTATTTTATTTTTAGATTAATCTAATAGGACTTTGGATAATCATAGCATTATAGTTTTCTGGTTGTTATCTTTTATTAAAAAATTTCTCTATCACTCTTCATCAGAACATGATGGTTAAATTTTTTATCTGGTCCATGTTTTCATACGTTGAACCCTATTATGTGTTATCTCTGCTGACCTTTGTACTTCCCTTAATTATTTTTAACAATTTTTGTCTCACTAATCCATTTATTTATGTGGGATTTCAATAAATATATTTTAAAAAGTTTATCCCATTGATTTTTTTCAAGTTTAAATTATAGGGATGAAATTTATTGAAGGTGGGGAGAATGTAACTCCCCAATATTTCGTAGTAAATTATCTATAATAGATTTTGTTGGATAGAAAACCATGTTCTCATGCATAACACGTAATATTGAGTTTCTATCAAACAACACTTTTGTGTTGTAATTATTTAAATGGAATATTTATAAAATATCCATTTAATATTGTAATATGAGTAGTAATAAAAAACTTTAAATGTTATTTATAATTTTTTCACATAAATTATAAATATTTATAATGAAATGTATATGTTTCTTTAAAATAGATATATGTTTAGAAATACTATTTTCATACAGGAACTACATTTTATGTCCATTTTTGAACAATAATGAAATTTATTTTAGACACTCATATAAATTTAATTTGATAAAAGATACTTAATTTTTAAATTCAAGGTTTCAAAATTATATTAGTGTTAATTGTTGGTATTTTTATGAAAACATTCATTTTTTTATAAGTAGGGAATAACGCTGCATTTTAATTTAAAAAAAATATATTTTCCTTTAAAAAATTATTTTAATTTTAATTGGGTTTAATATAAAAATAAATAAATAATAGATATATTAACCCAATGTTGGTCATTGTATTTGTATTTATTATATAATTAGATATAAAAATCAATTGATCATTTTTTCTCGTCTTTTTAATCGCCTTCTTACCATATTATAGAATTGGAATTAAACATATTTTTTTCATTTTTTTAAATTTAATTTATAAAATTTGACATATATATGTGTAATTAGGATGAAAAATGTGGTCAAATAGGATAAAATTAATTTTTTTGAATTGTAACTTTTGAATTTTATTTACCATAGTTAAAGGAAAATTGGGTAATTAAACTTAAAAATATATTATAATAATATTCAATTACCCTAAAACTTGTCCTTATTTCAATATATAATTATATTTTGACCCAAATAATCCTTAGGTCGAAAATATGACTCTTTTTAAGCAACTTTTTTTAGATTAAGACATTTTTTATTTTTTATGTAAGGAATAGTTAAAAGTGTCAAATTCAAATCTTAATAATTAAATAATTTTTAATATTAGGCTATACATAAGATAAATTAATCTATAAATATTAATTGTAAATCTCAGAAATTAACCTAAATCATTATAATATATTTATTATTTTTATACATTATATAATTAAATTTATTTTTGATACAATGATGAAACGATAATTGATTTATTAAAGGAAAAAATAAAATATGATATTATTAATATAAAATTTAAAATAATATTATTTAATAAAGGACATACACATATTTTATATATAACATAGAGTTGTTGGTGAAATATTGGAATTATTGGTTCGATGGTATCATGTTGTTTTAATATTTTCAAAAATGAAAATATTGATTTGTATTAAAATTGACATAAATGTTATTTTAAAATAAATACTATTTTATTAAATAATATAAAAGTGGTAAAAATAAAATGTTATGCCAAATAATTTTTATAATGTCAAGTATATCATTAATGGTCCAATTGGGGTTATCTAGGCCTTTTATAGTACAATATGAACACTATAGTAAAAAAATATAAGAAGGCACGGTAAGAGTTAAATTGTTTAACTAAGGGTTGAATCCAAAAAATAATGTTAATTTTATGACCCAAAAATGTCCCAAATTCATTGGTTGATTTTATTTCAAACGATACTCATATTTGACTCAAACTATATCACATTGGAGATATTTTATACTTAATATTTATTTATTATAAATTTAAATTTAAGATCTTCCAAAAGCGCCCCTCAACCCTCTTATAATATGGAACATCCCCTTCACATTAATTAACACCCGAGAACCCTTTATCCCGTACAAATCTGATCCATTTCCTCTAAAACAATCCCTTACATCATTTTAAAGGCTACAATTTTTGGAGAAATCTATTATAAGGAGTCCTTTTGTAAAAATCAAAAGGAGAAACCCAAAAGATGGTAATTATTTTATCACCTCTTACAATGTTCCTTTCTTCTTCTACATCCTATTTCTCTAACCTTTATATAAGAAAATAATAACTATAGTACCTTATACATGATTAGATGTTGTTTTAAATATGATACTACTATATTTCACCTTTTACCCATCCTATGAAAAACAATATCTTTATGGGTGCGTTTGTACGACTTACCATCTCCACGTCGTGGTGTAAACTATTATTCATGTAAACATTATATATATGGGTATAATGGTGAATATAAAGGATGTAAATAATAAATATATCATGATATTGGTTTTTGAAAATTCATATTCCATCTAATAACATAATATTTAACCATTAAGGAAATGATATTGTCACTCGTGCATACGATCGACTTACTATCTGCACGATGTGATAAGACTCATCTTTAATTCACTACCTAAAAATGATTATAAAAATATAAATATTAAGAATTTATATGAAAAAGAAAAATAATAATACCTCTAGATTAATATATATATATGTGTGTGTCTCTGTATATATATGTCAATCACTTACTTCCTTTCAATACGATAATAAATCAGACATGTTGTTCGTGGTGTATGCACTGCCCCTATTGTCTTTGATATCATTAATAAATTTATCTTCATTGTTTTTAAAGATTCAATTGAAGGTATTAGGTTTATTATTTAAAT
This sequence comes from Viscum album, assembly GCA_963277665.1. NCBI lineage: Eukaryota > Viridiplantae > Streptophyta > Magnoliopsida > Santalales > Viscaceae > Viscum > Viscum album. The sequence goes on from OY728145.1 coordinate 226,995,709, forward strand.
GTTAAAACTGGTATTGTAAACTTTGAATGTTTAAAGAATTAATACATTCTCCATTTCAATTTTTTTGATATTATTTTACACAACTAATTATATGGATATAAAAGGATTATAGAGGTAGTTTTATATCTATTTTTATGTTCAATAAAAATTTTCAAAAATTAATCTTTTAACGATTTATGTAATGGATAATATCTCAATATCATTATTATTCGAGGTTGTTTATACGTAAGTATCTACTAGGACATCTTTATCATCCTCATCTATGTTTCTTATAAATTTATTGAAAAATAATATTACTATTTTTTGAATACTGTTGAAAGTAATTTAAACACATTTTTTACATTTTATAAAATGTTTTTAATGTAATTATACATTCATTTTCAAAACATGATACTATATGAAATTTCAACAAATTAAGGAACAAATTTTGTTTTAACCTGTACAGCGTGAGAAGCTATAATATTCCATTAGGACTCCTTAATATTTTTAATTTTCCCTCACAATATTATAATTTTATTTTCAAAAGATATGTTTTATTTTATAATGGAATGGATGTTTAATTATTTCAAGTAAAAAGGGATATTTCTCTCAAAGGGTTTTAATGATTTTATTATATTACTTTAATCTATGTCAACATACTTTATTGGATTTAATTATTAATAGAGTTTGATTTATTATATACAATTTACCATATTGTATTGAAGGTTTTATTATATGTTGAATTTGGACGTGCTATTTTTATACCATTCAATGTTTGTGGTTAAAATATTAAAATATTATATGTTATTTTTAATAGGAATGTTTATGTTATGTTTCACCCTTTTCATAGGAGGAATGCATTGGACATAGTAAGTGACAGATGTGGCCCTACAGAGCCCCTCGATGCTTCGATAGGTCTCATAAGTCAAACTAGTATCTTGATACAAGGCCTTGATAGTATGGTAATGGTCTTGGCATGAGGCCTTGGTGATAATTATATGATGTCCAAAATTATGCATTTCCTCATTATGATATTATTTATTGATTTTACATGTGATTATTCGACATGTAGAATATTTGTATGAATATTTAAATGGAATGATTTAATTTATTATTTATAAATTATACATAAGTAATGTTCTAAAAGGATTGAGTTATTATTTTATAGATTTTATTAAAAGTTTATGATCCTTTATGAAAGCTTATGTTTAATTTTTTATCATTTCTGAGCATCTATGCTCAGACCGTTATTATGTTTTATTTTCCCAAGATTCAATGAAGTGTAGTATGATTTATATGCAGGGTTAAGATAAGAGAGTAATGGAGTTATCAAATTATAATAAATTTTTTATTTTTATGTTTTTAATTGTAATTTAATGTTCATATATGTAGTATCTTTTCCATGACTACACATCAGTCCTTCGGGGTTTGATTCTGTATAATCATGCCAATGTAATAAAATAATCCACCAGCTCCGGGCTTCTAGGGTTATGGTGTTACAAAGAAAGCCCATAAAACCATCCAATGATTATAATTAGTTTATATAGGTTTATTTATATGAGACATAATTACTTATATAATTGTAATGGTGTTAAAAATAAATGATGTCGGACAATGAAATGATTGTATTTTTTTTTTCAAGATATTGGTTTTTATGAGTTTTCAATTTAAAATAAATATGAGGATATTGAACCCTTCTGTTAAATAATAAAATTGGGGGTTATCTTATATATAAAATTTAATTTTAATATCTTAGAGTGATATATTCAAAACTAAATTCAATTAAATATTTTACCATAAGAACATCACTGTAACACCCTGAAATTCAAAAGTAAGGACCTTCTATTCGATGGCGTGAATGACATGAATCACCTAGCGCCTAAGAGAAAATAATTTCCTAGGAGTTTATAATATTTTTATAAATTCAATAAAATTTATATCTAGTAATTATGTTAATTCTAAGTTAGCATGAATCAGACGCAACAACGACCTTCTTCGATAGCTTGTGTTATATGCAAGATCAAGTTATAACCAAATAATAATATATTATTAAAATATTATAATATTAATACCTAACATAGTTTTTAAATTTATGGATATGAATATTATTAACTAAAAGAGAAAATATATGTGTTAAAAAATATACAATGAATTAATATGTAACGAAATAATTAGAAATGAAAATATATCCCAAATTAATATAATTGAAATAATATTATTTTTATTCTCACAAAGAGATTTTGTATTTATAATTAAATTTAATTACTATTATTGAATTATATTAGTGATATATATATTTTATACAATCAATAACTGTTTTTTATAATCAGACAATAGATTTTATAGACATAAGATAAGAATAAACTCATTATTACACATAAAAACCTATATTTATATTATGGAACTTTTACCACCTTTTAATGGAGAACCCTTTTAAATATGAATTTTGAAACATTAATTGATTCAATAAGTCAAGATAAAAATAATTTTTAAAATAAAAACATATAAAAAAATTTGGGTGATGTTAAAGTATTCTTCTGTGGAGTTTAATTTTTTATCGAAAAAGTTAAAAATATAGACTTTTTGATCAAAAATCCATTTTAATCTAATTTATTTATAATGATAAATTATTGATATATTTATTTTATGTATAATTAGATTATATTTTTATCAATTAATCCAATTTAGGTCATTTAAATCAATTCGACTTTGAAATTTACTAAAATTTCATAGCGAACATTAGGATGTTTTTTACTTTAAAACCCCACATTAACTCCCCACCTGCATTACTAATTTTAAATGAATTTCAGCCACTTTTTTTATTTGAATTTTGAAAAATGAATTAAATATTTATTTTCATGATAATTTATAATGTCTAATAAGTTCCATATATTTTTTGAACAAAACATTTAGTGATGGTAATAAAAATTAATTATAAGGATCAAGATTAATTTAGTACATATAAGAGACTGAGGCGTAACTTTAAGGCCTAAATAGACCTACACAATTGTCCATGATATATTATATGGAAATATTTTGACCCAATAATCAATTTTATAGACTTGTGACTATATTTTATCCACTTTAAATAAATAAACATGGGTGGGGTTCCTTTCTATTAAAATATTACAGGAGATTCTACCCCTCCACCCTTATAAAAGGAATCTTTCACTTCAACTTACTCACACCTCTCAGGACACATTTAATCAACAAAACTCGGCCAAATTGACTCCCAAAAATCCTTAACTTCATTATCTATGAATTAGTTTAGGAATAAATCAACTCAACGAAGTATTTTGGTACAAACCAAAAGATGCTACACAATTTAGAGGTTACACCCTCCCTCAAACTCCCCTCTTATATTTATTTTCCCCACTCCCTAAACTCTTGGTATTACATAATTATATAAAAAATCTATTATCATAAATATAATATTATTTTTATTATAATATTTTAACCCACACTTACAGACACATCTAACTAATGGGTAACAAACATAATTTTTACATGTAGGAGGACTACCTCCTCACTAAATGATGATTTTTCTATTTTCCATTACCACCTTTCATGGTGGCCATTATGATAGAAAATCTTCTTATATATGATATATATTATATAAAAAACATCTTTGTACTCATTTAATTGCTTTATAACCCATAACTATATACCTTTAATTTTCTGTAAAAACAAAAATGTTATTTGTGGAGGTGCGGACTACCACCCCCTTAAAGCAATGTCATTCGATCACATTATACATGGAAAATATAAAATATGGTTTTAATTAAAAATATGTAACATATACAAAATATATATAATATTAATGATCAAATCATATTTTGGGAAATATAATAAATATATTTATATATTTATATCATTTTTGTATTACCCTCTTGCACACTTAATAAGTGATAACCACGTTCGTGGATGTGTGGACAACCATCTCCTTGACAGGATTTCATTCCTTTTTCATAATATAATTCTATATATAATTTTATAAGATTAAATATTATGTTATATATTTCATAATTATCATATTGAATGATATAATTATACTTACATACTTTCCACAATGATCATTGAAAAATGGTAACGTTACTCCTACGTACGTGCGGCATACCATCTCCATGATTGTAACATTTATTATTTTTTAATAAATATATTAATTTATTTATTTTAAAATTATAATTGATTTGTAAACATTACAATTATTTCATTTTTATTAATCTATAGGTGTTTTATTACAAATTATTTGACCATATTTGAACAATAATAGTTATTTTCACACATAAACTGAATTTGGTCAAAACACATGACATAAAAATAATTGTTTAATTAGTTGTAAAAAACATAAAATTAAGTGAAATAAAAGTAATCATAAAAAGGAAAAAGTTTCTGAATAATTAATAAAATTAACTTAAGATTATTATAAATTAATTTTATGGAAATTCACCCAATAGGAGCTCAAGGTAAGGGACTCTCGTCTCATTTTCATTTAATGAAACATACCTAATTATTTTGGACATAATTTATTATATATTGTGTACATAATACCACATTGACATTTAATATCAATAATTATATTATATTCATTTTATTTTAATTTTATATTTAATTAGTTTCACCTCTGGGTTTTCCAATTAATTTTTACAACATTGGTAATGTAATTTTACCTCAATTTATATTTCATTGAGGTTGTTTTGTTATTATGCACAAATTCAATTTAATTTTTCTGTATAATTTATTTTTCATGTTATATCATGAATTCAATTAATATCATGATATTTATATTTAATTTAATTTCATAATTTTATAGGGATTGTGTATTATAAGTTTCAAAGTGGTATATGATACTTTGGAATGCTTCAAGATTATTCTCCTCAAGACTAATAATAATGAAATTTAAATGTTATTTCCATTAAAGGAAATTATATGACCATTTTTCAATAAACAAATCGCATTATCCTTAGGTTATTTATGGCCTTTTTTAAGTATTGGTACATTTTTTACAATCCTTTGGTACTCAAATTATTTTATAAATTGTTTTAAAGAAAACCTGACATTATTTATCTCTTTAGTCAAATAAACTATTTTATTCTAAAAACTATGTTTTATTAAAAAAAATTAGGGAAAAATTATTTTGATAAATAAATTTATACTCTTAATGTACTTTACCTATATTTTCGAATGGATCTTTTTTTCTCCTTCCCGACAAGGTCCTTTTCAAATCATTTTACCGTACAAAAAGAATGTTCTTTTTACCTCATATGACATGCATGTATTTATCCATTATTATTTAATTAAATCATCCTTTATATGTTTAAAAGGATTATTTTTAAAATAATATTATTTTAAATGTATTTTAAACAAAAAATATTATGAAAATATTTTTCAAAATAAATGGTTTTTTTTTCAAGAATATTTCTCAAAGAGTTATTGTTTAATTTCATGAATGTCAATGACCCTCTATTTTACCCAACATGGGATTTTTTGTATTGATATAATCATTAATCATCCTCTAAATGGTTCATTATTAATTGTTTCAAAGATTTTATTCACACACACTTCCTTGATTTATTTGTTAGTTGTCTTGAAATATTTAATATCATATGATAATCGAACATTGAATTTCATTTAATAATAGATTTCATTTTTCATGTATATTCATATTATCTAAATTTTATACAATAATACATACAATGCCTAATTTTATATTTATTTGATTAATTGGGGAATTATTGAAGAATCTATATTTCTCATTCAGTACAGTTATTTGATAAGGTATATTAGTTGTTTTGATTATAAGGAATGATTTTGATTGGTAATGATGGGTGGACCCCAGAATTTATATAGCTCGTCGGTGCATCGATAGGTTCTAATGAGACAAATAATTAAGAAAATTGGTTTATGCCCTTAGTTTTAAACAATGTTGTGAAATGTTTTGACACCAATAGGATATCATGGTTCTAATACATTATTTCTAATAAGAAAGCATTTCCCTAATTTTGATTAAATTATTATTCATCCCTGATATTTTTCATTGACATATCTAAGGATATAATTCATTTAAATTCATTTTTTAAATGAAATGTTATTTAGTTTCATACCATCCCATAGTGTTTTTTCCTTATCTTGTTATTCGAATGGTATGTATTTTCATTTTTTACCTATATATATTGTTTATTCACTTACTTATCATTTTTTTTATTACATGGCATACATTGTTAGTTATTTAACATGCCATAATTATTACTCGCATTGATTCATTATTATTTACATATTATTTTTTCCATACTAAGGAGTTTATCTCACCAATATTATGTTTTCTTCCCTAGGAATCCACTATGTTTACTATGAAAGACATTAAATGTTATTCTAGATGGATTGGGTTTATCCTCGAAGTTGTTTTTTTAGAAAGAAGAAAAAATAATTTTTAATTAGTTTATTATTTTGTAACGCAATACTCATTTATGTATCTAGTTTTCCAAGTCTACTAAACTGATCAACCTTTTGGGAAATTGATTTCATGTAATGATTCTAATTTAATTGATAACATTCAACTGCTCCAGGAAGTTTGAGGATGGGCTGGTATAGTTGGTATCACAGGAAGTTTAATAGAATCCATGGGAACTAGATTTTGGAAAACATTTAATCGGGAACATAACCCTAAGATTGAATTTTAGGATAAGTGTAGATGAAAACCCTATATTTTTGGTCAATTGTAGATTATGGGGGTCTTCCTTACAATACAACTATATCTTGATACTATATGTCGACGTTGTTCTGGCATATATATACCTTGGAGTATTAACTCCAATAAGGTGTTCCAGGCCTAACATAGGGTAACTTGGAACATGAAAATGGTCCTTACTGCAATCCTATTTTGACACTCTTAGGGTATATTCTTAGGAAAATCTGTGTTTTATTTATAAACCATTATTAAGGATTTGGAGACATAATAAGTGACCTAGGATAAATCTATGTATTTTTAGATTTAAGACGAGGTGTCATGATTTATAAATCCAATAAATTATAATTTGGTAAAACCATGGACAAAGGGATGACTTATTTTGATGATTAAATTTTGGGATTCAATATTAACTTGTAGGAGTATTTTATAAATTGAATTTTGGATATAAGAATCACGAATCATCTGAGGACAGTTCCTGATTATAGAAGCATATGTTTTAGTGGAAACATTTTATTTGAGGAATAATTCATTTACATTTTATAGATGTAAGTTTGTGGATATTGATTATTTTTAGGGTTTATATAATTTGTAACGATATAATACTAATAGTTAAATATGATGTTGGAAAAAATCCCTCAAGGTATTACTGAATCATTTTTTGAGGTGATTGTGATTGTTGAAAAAGTGGACATCTGAGTGGTGATTGTGACAGAGCAAAACAATGAAATACAAATTTTTTGACAAAGGGGATTTCATAGTGGAATGTCGAGTTCAAGAGCTATGGGTAATGATCCATGTTTGATTCAAGAATGTCAACAAAAGGAATGGATGATCTGGAGGCGCTACAAAAGAACAAATAAAAGGTGGCCTCGTTTTCCAGTGGTTTTTGGAAAAAGGACTTGCGTGCCGTGTACTTGAAGGCTTGAAAACATGTGCTCCATATGTTTTTCAATATCATATCATCAAAATATGGAAAAGGGATAAGTGTCGCGCAAGTATTGGTGGTGTCGTGAAAATGACATGCGCGCCGTGAAAGATACTTGTGCTCTGATGCCTTGGAATCTTGAGAACCTGCACACCTTTGGTTTTTCAATATCAGAAGATCAAAATATGGAAAAGGAAATAGATTCTCACAAGTTTGGAATTGGGTTGCGCATGTGATTTTGTCGGGGAAGTGACTTGTGCGTCGAGACTTGCGCGCCGAAGGTTGACTTGCGCACCGTCGCGCATGGTGGTCAATTTTCCTAAAAATACTGGACCAACCCTCTTCATTCTTCACTAGAGTTCAACACTTTGAAGATTCATATCTCCCGTCATGCAGGTGTGGTGGTCGCGCAAGTGGAGGTGTGTCGCGCAAGTGATACTTGCGCGACAGTGTTGGAAGTTGCGCGCCAAGCATTAGTTGCATGCCTTAGGTGGTTTAGGCAATGAAGGAAGTGAGTCGCGTCGGTTTGGAGTTACAGAAGCTTAAGTCATGCACGTGGTTGAGGAAGACTTGCGCGACAGTTGTGACTTGCGCGCTGAGACTTGCACGCCGCCTTAGAGAAGGGATCCATGTAAGTGTGATTTTCCGGCAGTGTTTTTGAGCTACGTCGAAGCTGAAAGTTTGCCCGATACCTTCGGTGCAATGATATATTCATCTACGGGTGAAAGTCAGAATTCAATAGGGCATCTACATACAGAGGAAGATGCATTCATTCATGCAAAGGATAAGACATACATGTCTATAAACTGTGAGTGGATCCTTTTCAGAGCAGTGAGAAAAGGAAGAGGAAGAAGGTGATCCTCTCCACCAGCAGTGAGCCAGAGAGAGAGAGAGAGAGAGTAAGGGAGTGACCCTTGGGAAAGCTGTGAGCTAACCCTAAATATTGTAAAGGTAGTGAGCCTGGTCATAGAAGTGATCTAAACCAAACCTTGTAAACATCAGCGTACTTTAGTGAATTTGGTTCATCAGCTCATCGTCGTTGTATAATCCTTGGACGTAGCCCAATGTGGGTGAACCAAGTAAAAATTATTGTTTCCTATGCATTCTTTACTTTCTATTTATATTGTGCAATGGGAAAGATAGAGAAGGGTGTTTTTATTAACAACAAAACCAGATCAGAACGAGCTATAATTTTTAATTAGTCATAACCTGATTCACCCCCCCCCCCTCAGGGTATTCAGCCTTGTGGACCTAACAATTGGTATCAGCGGGAAAGTTTGATATTACTTCTCCTATAAATGGAGGTCACCAATCATAATGGGATTCCAATATTCGATGGGAAAAACTTTCAGCTATGGAAGAATCAGATGCAACACTACTTCTGATCTTTTGGAATGGATGTATTCACAACAGCAGTGCATGGTATAACAACTGATATTAATAGTGGTGCATTATCAGAAGCTGAACGTAGAGAGATGGATGCAGATACCAAAGAAATTAATGCCTTAGGGGGCGCCCTATCCAATCCTATCTATACAAAGGTTATGTCATGAATAACGTCATGTGCCATGTGGGAAAATCTATTGAATATATATGAAGGAGACACAAAGGTCAAAGAGGCAAAGCTTCAAGTGTTGTGGAATTAGTATGAAGATCTTATGATAAACCCGAATGAGTCTTTTGATCCATTCTTTGACGGGGTAAATATTGTTGTGGAAGATATGAGAGGTCTTCGTGAAGTCATTGGTGACATAAAGATCATAAAGCGCATCTTGAGGAAGCTTCCACCACGGTTCAATCCGAAAGTTTCTGTACTAGAAGATAAATTTCCCAAAGTGCTGACACTGGACAACTTGCACAGTACCTTGGTTTCATATGAGATGAGTAATGATGACAACGAGGTTTTGGAAAAGGGAAAATCCAAAGATATGGCATTTAAGGCGATGAATAATTTCACCATTGATGATTCTCATGAAGAAGAAGAGACAAATGAGGTTATGTCATTCCTTTCCTCAAATATTCAAAGAGGAAAAGGAATGTTCAAAGGGAAACTTCCACTCGCTTGCTTTAGATGTGTAAAAGTTGGGCATCTAGCTGCAAGATGCCCCAAAAAGTTTCAAGAAGAAAATGATGAAGATGAAGTCGAAATTCCCATGAAGAAGCTTTCAGCATTTTTGAATGGGAAGAAACAATTCATGAGAAATTTCTTCCAGAAGAAGAATCTTCTATCATAAGAAATAGATAGTTCAGATGAGTCTGAGGATGAAGAGGTTGAGGAATTTGAAAATTGTAAAGATAATGGAAAAAATGAAATGGTGGCTATTGTAGGTAGTGCTGAAGAAAAGGAAGAAACCGACACCGTTGAATAAGAAGAAGAAATTGAATGTAGAGTTTACATGGAAGTTGAATTGGAAGCAACTCTTGAAGAGATAGATATTTGGAGAGCAGAAACAGAGAAAGTCAACAAGGTGGTACATGACTCCAAACTCTACATGCAATAGCAGGAAGACAAGAAGTCTGAGCTTATAAAAGAAATTGAAAAGCATAAGTCATTAAGGCCAGAGAGAACAGAAATGGTTGATGAGCATAAGCTCAAGATTTAAGAACAGAAAAGGGAGATCGATGGATTGAATGGAATATTGAGAGATCTTGTCAAGCGTATCGAGGATCTTGAAGAGGAAGTTGTCGGTCTACGAAGAAAAGTCAAAGACCAGGAAAAAACTTTGATTCCTAACGCATTCCTGGGAAGGAAAGTTGTTACAAAGACTGAAATAATGAAAGAGGATCCTAGTAGTTCAGTAGGGAAGAAGTAGCAATTGATCTCAGATGTTAAGGTTGTTTCAGGGCTTAATCAGAAACAAAATTCCGTGATAATTGAGGTCAGACCGCAAGCACCCGTCCGAAAATTGAACGTTGATTTGGGCACAAAGAAAAATCAGAATATTCAGAAATCCCAAATGGAAAATCGTTGTGCTGAAGTAACACGAAGGGATGCACCTTATATCAGATGTTATTGTTGTGGGAAGATGGTACATTCACAGTATTTGTGTTCCATAGCCAAGATATCTATAAGGGAACAAGAACAGAGGTGGTTGCCAAATAGAGAACAGTTTTCCAGAACATATTTCGAATTAAACTCTTTTTAGTGCGGTGGATTTGGGAACATGCCTAGGTAATGCACTTAAACCATTCAGAGAAATGTGCCAAAGAAAAATCAAAATGTACGTAGGCACCAGCTCAATAAACCAATAGGTGAGTTAAAAATGCAGAATAGATTTTCAGCGTTGCAAGATGAAGTTGGTCCATCACACTCTAAGGAATATCATGTTCCCCAAACCACACCGAGAGTGACGTTGAAGACATGGATCAAAAAGAAAAATGATGAGAAGGAACGTGTTGTGGAAATTGCCCTTAAAGCTTCAGATCGTTTATGAGTATGGATTCTTGATAGTGGTTGCACATCCCATATTACAGGGAACAAGGATCTCATTACAGGCATAAAATATGACAATGAATGAGTTTTCATGTTTTGGAATGATGAAGGGCTGAAGATTGTTGGTTCTGGAAAGGGCAAATTTGGTGGAAAAGAAATGAGACATGCTGATGTCTTGGTAGTAGAGGGTCTCAGTCATAACTTACTTAGTTTCAGTCAACTATGTGTCTTTGGGCACTCTATCCGATTTACTGAGAAAATGTGTGTTGTGAATGGAAAAGATGGAGCAGTTGTTCTACAGGGAAAAATGACAAAGGGAAATCTTTACCTTTTATTTGGGGAAGAAGATATGTGCTTTTTATCTAGAGGGGAGGAAACCCAGTTGTGGCATAAGTGACTTGGCCATCTATTCCAACCATCCATGGAAGATCTGGTAAAGTGTGATGCTGCTAGAGAGCTTCCAAAACTATCACGTGATCGTACTCACACATGTGATGCATGTCAACAAGGGAAGATCATCAGGAAGACATACCTGCCAAAGGAACAGATATCAACCAGAGTGCTTGAACAAGTACATGCAGATGTTTGTGGACCAATCTCACCACGAGCCATAAATGCACAAAGGTACTATGTTCTTTTCATTGGTGATTATAGCAGAATGGTCTGTGTATTTATCCTTACCCATAAGACAAAGATGTTTAGTAGCATAAAGATGTATAGGTGGGAGTCAGAAAGGATGCATGGGTAGAAGATTTATAAGTTCATTACTGATAAGGGTACATAATTCACAAACATTCAAGTTGAAAGATATCTCAATAAAGAGGGGATAAGGTATCATGTTTAATCAGTGATAAATCCCCAATAGAATGGAGTGGTTGAAAGGAGAAATGAGATCATCAACAACATGGACAGAATGATGCTTATTGATAAATACCTACCAGATAAATTTTGGAAGGAAGTAGTTCTGACATCGGTCTATGTTTCGAACAAGTCTATGTTGTTTCCAATAAAAGGAAAGACTCCGTATGAACTGTGGTATAGAAATAATCCAACGTTGAAATACTTTATAATATTTGAAAGTAAGTGTGTCATTCTAAAAAAAGAAAATCACAGGATGTTTGAGGCACGAGGAGATGAGGAAATATTCTTCGGCTACTCAGGGAAGAGCAAAGCATATAAATGCTTCAACAAAAGGCTGGGAAAAATTGTTGAGAGAAATGATGTCACTATTGTTGAAAATGAATAGAATATTCAACAATCTAGTGACCAGTTTCTGGATGAGAGTGATGAGGAGATAATCAAGATAGGGGGAGTTGATGTAGCAGAGGATGACCTAGAAGAAGATATTGATGATGAACAACAGGGAACAAAATTTGAATCCTCTAAGAAGACGAAGAGTTGAGATGAGATTGATAGGAAAAATATCATTGGTGATCAGACAGCTCCAGTTCAAACTTGAAGAGTGAAATCATTACAGAAAAGATCATTTTTATCTCAGGTGGAGCCGAAATGTTTTTCCAATGAAGCTGAAGATGAGAACTGGGTTCAGGATATAAATGAAGATCTTAATTAGATTGAGAAGAATCAGACGTGGGAGATTGTTTCGAGACCTGCAGATAAGAATGTCATCAGAACTAAAAGGGTCTATCACAAAGAGATGAATGAAGATGGTGAATTAGTTCAAAACAAAGTACGTCTAGTGTGAAAAGGGTACTCCCAGATAGAGGTAATTGATGTTGATGAGACATTTGCACTGGTTGCAAGGCTGGATACAATCAGATTATTTTAGTCCATAGTAGTGCAACGGAAGTTCAATTTCTTCTAGATGGATGTAAAATCTGCATTCATGAATGGGTTTTTGGAAGAATAAGTGTATATTGAGCAGCCAGATAGTTTTCTCATTCATGAATATGAGAGTAAAGTTTTTCAGCTGATGAAGGCATTGTATAGGCTGAAACAAGCACCAAGAGCTTGGTACTCAAGGCTTGACCAGTATTTGAAAAATATTGGTTTCCAGTGTGGTGGAGTTGATTACAATCTCTATATCAGTCATGACAGTAATCAAAGGATGATGGTGTTGGTTTTTGTCGATGACATAATTTTTGGCGGATCAGATGAAGCTCCATGCAGACAGTTTTCTGAATTTATGAAAAATGAATTTGAGATGTCAATGATTGGAGAGCTAACGTTTTTCCTTGGTCTACAGGTGACTCAAGGAAGGAATGGAACATTCATTTCTCAATCCAAATATGCCATGCAGTTTCTAAGAACGTTTGGAATTGATAATTCCAAGGAGATAAAGACTCTGATTGCTACCCGGATGAAATTATCAAATGATGAGGATAGAAAAGTAGTTAATATCACAGAATACAGGCAAATTATTGGAAGCTTGTTGTACTTGACTCTGATAAGACCTGACATTGTTTTCCCGACATGCCAAGGAGAATGATATCAGATTAATCCCAAGGAAAGCCAAATGCTTGCAGTGGAAAGAATACTTCGGTATATCAAAGGCACGGTGGACTTAGGCTTGATATATAATGACAAATCTCAGACAGAGTTATTGGGATATAATGATGCTGATTGGGCCGGTTCAGCAGATGATAGGAAATAAACATCTGGAGGTGCATTCTATCTTGTTGGACTATGTATTGCTTGGTCAAGAAAGAAGCAGGATTGAATTTCATTAAGAACTGCTGAAGCTGAGTATATTGCGGCCACTCAAGCATGAACGTAGTTATTAGGGATGAAGCAGCATCTTGATGATATGGGAGTTGAAGTGAATTCTCTGATTGGAATCCAGTGTGATAACTCAAGTGATATCAATCTTAGCAAAAATCCAGTTCATCACTCAAGGACAAAGCACATTGAGATCAAATATCATTTCATCAAGGAGAAGGTGGAGAAAGGAATTGTGATGTTGGAGTATTTTCCTACAGAGCTATAGGTTGCAGACATTATGAAAATGGCCTTACCCAAGGAAGCTTTTGAGAGACATTGACAGGCTTTGGGAGTTCAGTCAACTCCCCGCACTTGAAATAGTGTGGATGCGGAAACCCCCTCTCCCCGAGGTATGATGTGTTTTTCCCTAATGTGCTGATAAGTGTTCTCTACTATGTTATAGACTACAAAAGAGTGACATTTGGGTTCATTGACAAAGTGGGAGAAAATTGTGATTGTTCAAGGGGGAGACAGTGTGACTATTTCAGAAATCATGACAGATAGGGGAGAAGCTGACCAGTGGAGCAGCCAGATAGAGGGATAAATGAGAATGGGAAGATTATTAAATCTGACGATGCTAGAAGTGATCGATCAAAGAATAGATATCACGACAGGTGAGGATCGTTATAAAATCAGAAGAGAATAGTGGTGTTAGAATGTGGTATGAATATTTCCAAAAATTGGTATCAGTGAAGTATCAACAATTGGTATCAATTTGGCAATTGTTATCAGTTTGGTGTCAATAGTAGATTTCAATGTTAAAGTGATTCATTGATGAACTTTTCATTTACTATTGTTTCTCACGTCGAGAATTGCTCATCTGGGCTTAGAGTATGTGTTGAGTAAATCCTTGATTTCTATCAGAATCGCATTGAGGCGAATGGTGGTTGAAGATTCAAAGACGTATCTTTTTATGGAAGAGTTTTCAACAAACCCAAAGGGGGATATTGTTGGGAAAAAATACCTGAAGGTATCATTGAAGCATTTTTTGAGTTGATTGTCTTTGTTGAAAAATTGTAAATATGAGTGGTGATTGTTGACAGACCAAAACAATGACATACAAATTTGTTGAAAAGGGGATTTCATACTAGAATGTCAAGTTCAAGTGCTATGGTTAACAATCCATGTTTGATTCATGAACTTTGACAAAAGGAATGGATGATCTGGAGGCGGTACAAAAGAACATATACAAGGTGGTACTTGTGCGCCGAGTAATTGAAGGCTTGGAATCATGCATGCTATATGTTTTTCAAGATCAGATCATGAAAATATGGAAAATAGATAAGTGTTGCGCAAGTATTGGTGGTGTCGTGCAAGTGACTTGCGCGCCGTGAAAGAGACTTGCGCGCTGATGCCTTGGAAGATTGAGATCTTGCGTGCCATTGGTTTTTCAAGATCAGAAGATCCAAATATGGAAAAGGAAAGATATTCGCGCAAGTTTGGAATTGGGTCGTGCAAGTGATTTTGTAGGGGAATTCAGCTCTGCGCCGAGACTTGCACGCCGAAGGTTTACTTGCACACCGTCGCACAGGGTGGTCAATTTGACTATAAATACTGAACCAACCCTCTTCATTCTTCATCGGAGCTCAACACTTTGACGATTCAGAGATCCTGTCGCGCAGTTGTGGTGGTTGCACAAGTGGTGGTGTGTCGCGCAAGTGGGACTTGCGTGCCAGTGTTGGAAGTTGCGCGCCAAGCATTAGTTGCATGCCTGAGGTGGTATAGGCGAGGAAGGAAGTGAGTCGTGTAGGTTTGGAGTTGCAGAAGCTTGAGGTGTGAAAGTGGATGAGGAATAATTGTGCACTAGTTGTGACTTGCGCGCCGCCTTAGAGAAAGGCGCCAAGTAAGGTTGATTTTCCGGCAGTGTTTTCGAGCTGTGTGGAAGCTGAAAGTTTTCCCGATAACTTCGGTGCAAAGAGATATTCATCTACAGGTGAAAGTTGGACTTCAATAGAGTATCTACATACAATGGAAGATGCATTCCTTAATGAAAATGAAGAGACCTATAGGTATATAAACTTCGAGTGGATCCTTTCCGGAGCAGTGAGCAAAGGAAGAGAAAGAAGGTGATCCTCTCCACCGGCAGTGAGCCAGAGAGAGAGAGACAGGGAGTGACCCTTGAGAAAGCAGTGTGCTGACCCTAAATATTTTAAAGGAAGTTATCCTAGGCATAGAATTGATCTATCCCGAACCTTGTAAATAGTTGTGTGATTTAGTGAATTTGTTACATCGGCTCATCGATGTTGTATGCTCCGTGGACGTAGCGCAGTGCGGGTAAACCAAGTAAAACTTGATGTGTCTTGTACATGCTTTACTTTATATTAATATTGTGCAGCTGTAAGGATATAGAAGAGTGTTTTTCTTAACATCAGAATAAGATATGAATGGGAAATAATTTTTAATTAGTCATACCCTTATTCACCCCCCCCCCTATTAGGGTATTCAGCCTTGTGGACCTAACATATGATTATAAGACTTTATAAAAATAAGTGTATAGAAAAACATAATTAAAGAGTTCATTTAAGGATTAAATTTAAAGGATGTCCATCAGATTTATTTTTGAATTTATATTCATATAGATTTAGAAAAGGAAAAACCATAATCCCATTAACAACATATCATGTCTATAAATTTCAGAGGCTTAAAACCATGACCAAAGGATGATATGTTTTTTCCCCAATCACTAACCTACATGATGTCCTGGTTTATGTGTGATTATTTAAACAATTTGATGAATAAATATTAGTGATGTACTATAAATGTATCTTTTATGTTTTATAGATGAATATATTAAATATATTGATTTTTTAGAAAATTTAGAGATAAATAATTAGACTTGTAACTATTTTATAGTCCTTACAATCCTTTAAATGATTTTTTAGTGCTTTAGGATTAATTAAATTATTAGTAGTAGTTTATTTTTGGGGGTAAGTGGACAAACTATAATTTCATTGAAGCACAACCAAATATTAGGATTGTTTGTATGAAATTGAATCATATTAGTTAAGAATGTTTCATTATATTCCTAGTTATTAAATAGTTAATCAACATTATCAAAATGGAAAAAATGTGTTGTCTTAATACATGAATTTACATTGAACCAATGGTATTCTAAATCATCATAGATTTATGTATTTGAGGCAATCAAAAATCTATCTATCAATCACTTGTTTGGGATTGATGAACTATGTCTCTCCCAATAAATATTTAAACTTTTTCTTCAAGTATGTACCTATACATGCCACTAATGGTCCCCCACTTGGAGATGTAGTTATGTGTTAGTACATATTACCTTTGAAAATTCCATTACCAATTTTATATAGGAAGATTTATGAACTCTTATAATGATATGGTATATCAATGTAATATGTTTCAAACAATATATTTCCATGATTGAGTTTAAATTATGATGATGTAATTTAATTATGGTGGTTGAATGTAACACCCTAGAATTTTAAACCATGAACCTTGTATTTGATAGCATGTAAGAAACACATCACCTAGAACGTAACAGAAGATAATGACATACGAATTTAAAATATATTTATAAATTTAAAATAATTTATAGCTTAAAATTAAAGTGATATCGAGTTAACGATCATCACATGCAACAACAACCTTCTTTGATATCTTTTCATTTACACAAGACTGAGTTTGAAACAAACAATAAAATATTATTAAAAGATTATTATAATAATACATAAACATGTCATCAAATTAGTGGTTATGAATATTAAAAACTAACTTATTAGAATATATGGTTTTAAAAAAATAAATGATTTAATAACTTACCAAATAATTAGAAATGAAAATATAACACTATTAAAAGTAAAGGAAACATTATTATTTTTATGCTCATAAATGTGTCTTGTATTAATAAAATAAATAAATTAATTTTTTTTAATTATTTTAATGAAATATATTTTATACAATCAATAAAATATTTTTGATTATAATCAAATAGATTTTGTAGACAAAAGATAAGAGTAAGCTCAATATTACATATAAAAACCTATTTTTTTATTAAGGAACTTTTATTTACATTAAGCGGGAAAGCATTTTGAATACTAATTTTGATAATTTAATGAATTTAATATATGAAAATAATCATAATATTTGAAATAGAAACATAAAAATTAGGTTAGGTTGATTTTTTGATATTTTTCATTGATTTTTATTTTTATCAAAAAACTGAAAAAATAATAAATATTAGGTCAAAACTTCTTTAATTCTAATTTTTTCATCAAGTTGAGTAATAATTTTAATTTTTTAGAGATTAATTAAATTATATTTCTTTCAATTAATCCAATTTAGTTTATTGGAATAAATTTCCTTTTAAAATTGATTATTTAAATATAACAAATATTATGACATTTTTAATTTAAAAACATGTGTTGTCATCATGCTTACAGGATTAATTTTAATTTAATTTATGCCACATCTATGAATTTAATTTAGAAAAATTGATTCATTATTTATAATAAGCATAATTTAGAATCTCTAAGAAGGTAAAATTTGTTTTTGACAAAAACTATTAGTGAAGTGGGTTTAATTAATCTCATGAATTCGGGATACATTTATCATAATATGATACTAAACCATATACTTAAGGCCAAAATAGACCTATACACTTGTAGAAGACCTATTTTATGGAAATATTTAGACCATGTCAACCCTTTTCTCGATCATGTTCCATAATGTATCTTATTTAAAAAAATAAATGGTTGGGGTTCTTTCCTATTAAAATATTACAAAAGATTCTACATCTCCTCCATCATAAAAGGCCTCCTTCACATACACTTCCTCACAACTATGAAGGAACATTGTCCTGAAACAACTCTGAAAAAATGTCCCCCCAAAATCTATAGATTACTCATTGATTCATTCCTTCTAGAATAAATCAATTTAATGAATGCATTTGGTGCAAACCAAAAGAAGTTACTCAATTTAGAGGTAACAACCTCCCTCAAACTGCTATCTTTTATTTATTTTCTACTCTCCATAAACACTTATTATTCCATATTTATATAAACAATATAGTATCATAAATATAATATTATTGTTTTTCTAATAATTCTAAATAAACATAAACACACTTCCATCTAATTGGTAACAAACATTATGATTTCGTGTAGGCAGACTACAGTCTCGCTAAACGATGATTGTTCACTTTTCCATTACTTTTTCTCATGGTGGCCATTATGATGGAAAATATTCTTATTTATTATATATATGATATTTAAAATATCTTTATACTTCATTAATAATTTTATGAAATATACCTATATATATTATTTTGTGTAGAAATGAAAACATCTTTTTTGGATGTCTGAACTACCACCCCTCAAAGCAATGTGATTATTTCACACTATTCATGGAACATATAAAGGATGTTTTTAATTTGAAATAGGTTTCATAGAAAAAATAAATGTTATATTCATAATATAATAAGCTTTTGATGATATATATATATATATCATTTTCATTATTACTCTCTCACATTTAAAATGTTATATCGTCATTTGTGGACACATAGAGTATCGCCTCCTAGACATGATGGGATTAATTTTACATCATGAAATTTTATATATAAGTATATATGATTAAATAATAAATTATTTATGACATAATTATAATTATTCAAGAATATAATTATATTTACCTTCTTTCTATAGTGATCATTGACAAATGGGAATGTTACTAATGTGTGCCTATGATTTACCATCTCTATGATTGTAACATTGGTTCATTTTTCATAAATTTATTTTATTATTTATTTAAAAATTAAAATATAGGTATAAATTTTATAATTATGTCATTGGAAATTATTCTTTAGTTGTTATATAATGACCCCTTTAACTTTAATTAACAAATAGTAGTTGTTTTGACAAATAAACTAATTTGGTCATAACAACCAACATAAACCTAATTCTTTAAGTAGTTGTGCACAAAATGGAATAAGTAAAATAAAAAAATTGATAAAAAATGAAATATGTTAATAATAATGTATAAAATTAACATAATATAATTATATAAGAAGTTAATTGGCATTCAATTGAAAAAAATATGAAGGTAAAGGATTCTTATCTCATTTTCATTATCTGGTACATAACTAATTATTGTGCACATAATTTATTATATATGGTGTGAATACTACATCATTGACATTTAATATCCTGAATTATATTATATTCATGGTTTTAAAATGTTTTATCCAATGATTTTTCCCTCTGGGATTTGTTATTCATTTGTTTCCTTATTTGTAATGTAATTTCATCTCAATTTACATTTCATTGAGACATATATGTAATTATGTTCCAACTCACTTTAATTTGGAGTATATGCTATATCTTCATGCTAAATAATGAATACCAATATTATCATGATATTATAAGTTTAATTTAAGGTAATAAGTTTTTAGGGATTATGATTTAGATGTTTCAATGTTGTATGGGACACTTTGGAATGTTTAAAGATTATTCTCCTCAAGATATATATTAATGAATTTTCAATGGTATTTCCACTTGAGGAAATTATATAACCATTTTTTTATAAAACCTCTCTTTATAATTTTGTTATTTATTATATTTTTCAAATATTAGTACAATTTTCCCACTCATTAGTACTCAAAATATTTTAGAAATTGTTTTTATGAAAACCCAACATTATTTATCTCTTTAGTTGAAAAAAAGATTTTGTTATAAAAAAAATTATTAAATTATTTTCAAGAAAAAAAATATGTTGGGAAAGACATTTCTATAATTTTTTTACCTATTTTTCAAAGAAATATTATTATCCCTTTCAAGATAAGGTACTTTTAAAACCATTTTACTGTAAATATGGAATATTATTTTTACTATGCATGACATGTATAGATTTATCCACTGTTATTTCCTTGAAGCATCCTTTTCAAGTATTATAGGATTATTTTTTAAATAAGATTATTTTAAAATTAATTTTCAATGAAAAATATTTTCAAAATAGTTTTCAAAAGAAAATTTAATTTTCCTCAAGAATATTTTAAATGAACTATTCATTTATTTCATCAATAACAAAAACCCTCTCATTGGCACCACCTTGGATTTTTTTATAGATATCATCCCCATTCTTCCTCTAAATGGTTTATTCTTACTTTGCTAAATGATAGTATTCACATGAACATCCGTGATTTATTTTTTAGTCCCATTAAAATATTTAATATTATATAATCATTGAATATTTAACTTCCCCTAATTATAGATTTTCTTTTTCTTGGATATTATTATTTCCTAAACAATAAATCATATTATAGACAGTGCTTACTTTGATAGTTATATGATTAATTGTAGAATTGTTGGTGAATAAATATTTCTCATTCAATATGGTTGTTTGGTAAGGAATATTATATATTTTTATTATGAGGACTGATTTGTACTAGAAACAACGAGAAACTTGATACATCGATATGTTCTCAGGAGATGAAAAATTTTAGGAATGGGTTTCAACCCTTATTATTAAATCCCATTGTTTGAGTCCTTGATGGTAATTGGTTTTCATTTTCCTGGGACATGACATCCACTTATAAATAATTCCCCTCATTTGGATTTAGTTATTATTATTCGATGTGATTTTTCTTTGGCATATCTATTGATATATTTCATTTTAGTTCATTTATTAAATGTCATATGTTTCATATTATTACCATTACATGGTTTTTTCTTATCTATTTATTTTAATAGAAATTATTTTTAGTTATTACCATTCTATTATATTTATTCTGTTCTTCTATGATTGTTTATTACATGTAATATGTGTTCAGTTTTTTACCATTCCATAATTAATACTCTCACTGATTCATTATTTATTCAATTATAATTTTTCATTACTAATGATTTGATCCCACACATATTATGTTTCATTACCCATGAATTCAATATGTATACTATAAAAGGTATGCAAGGACATGCTAGATGTATTAGAGTTATCCTATATGTTTTTGTTTTTTTAGAAAGAATAAAAAAAGGGTTGTAATTAGTGTGATCATTTTTAATGAACTTATAATTTATGTATATATATTTTCAGGAATACTAAACTGATTGGTACTTCGAGGCTTGATTCCTCATAATCATGATAATGTAATTGATATAAAACACCAGATTCAGGGTATCTATGGTCGAGTCTCTATAATAATATTACAATATTTTGTAATTATTTGGAGAGATGGAGTAATATGGAATACTTGGGAAATTATAATTATGTTAGAATAATTTTCTTCTATATTCATTGTATAATCATGGTACTGATCAAGGGCTTTGTGGATAGGAAGATGGTGAATCCAATCCATCGGATCGAGGTCTTCCAGGGATAGTAAGAAAGAGTGTGATCATCGTATCTAGGGATTCCAGGGTTACGAAGAAAGACATTGATTGTCGTATCAAGGGATTCCTGGGATAGGATGACAAAGCCATACCTATCATCACATCGAGGGATTTCCTCAGTAGTAATGATATACTTTTAAAATATTTATAAAAATATGAATAACTTTAGTCATGATTTTTCACTAACTTAACTCGTAAGTTTAAATTGAATATTTTTTATTAATGCTTTTAATTCAACCCACTATTATATGATTATGTATTTCATTTCTATACCAGTTTTACATTTTTATAGGCATGTAATTTAGAAATTTAGTTTTTAATTAACTTTATAATTTCAGTTTTATCAAACTGTTTGTGATGAGGATAAATAACTCTGATATAATCAGATAGTATTTGTTTATGATTCTTACACTCTGACCATATAATTATATGTTAATATGATCTCTTATAACTAAAGAGGTATTCTATTTTGCCCTTGTTTATTTTTTTAAAATATAATTAACCCCATATTTGAGCAATTTATACTCTTATGATCCAACACTTAATTATCATACCATTTACTATATTTCATCATCTCATTCCATAATATCTATTTCCTTTCATATGTCATTTTATGTCTCTTCATCATCAACAATATAATCATTAATCATACAACCTTTTAGATTTTAATCATGAGATTTCACATTAGGAAATTTATTTTCATAAGTCTCATACATTCTACATTTAATGTATTCAATAGTTAATTATATCTTAGGGAGATAATTATTCTCATCCATTTCATTAAACTACCTTTTCATTTTCCCGTTGTAGTAAATTGATTTTTGTGCTTTTTTATATATACAAAACAAACTTCTATTCCATTAAGAGGTCCAATTTGGTGCTTCTTCCCACATTCTCGACACACTGGAAATATAATATTCATTCCCCCGAGGGCCCCACTACCGTAACTCTCAGTGTAATATTTCCTTCTCTTCTTTGGGGTTTTTTGAGAGTAGATTAACTTAGTAATTTTTTATTATGTTATGTGAAAATTGATTAGGAATAATCACAATTTCATCCACTCCATTCATCATCCCAATTGGCTTCTCATTGTTGAATTGTCTGGCACATTCAATGATAACCCATTTTTTTGGGTTCCCTTCACTGGATAAAATCAAAAATCCTGGTGTAAGAAACACAAATAATATTGAAAAAACACATAATCATGAAAAATTACATATAGGTTGTCTATATCCTGACACATTAATTTTAATCTATGAAACATAACATTTATCCTCAATTATTCATAGTCACTATCAATTTAAATCCATCAATATGGTTTGTATAGAGTTTTTTAATTTCCAAATAATATCTCCTGGGAGTGTCAAACCATGTATGCAGTAAGGCATGTTTTCATGCACCAATTTCAGATTTTGTATAGATCTATATGATTTTTTAGTGTTTCTAACCCATGTATAACTACACCCGAGTCACATCCACTTATAGTATCATGATAGGGATGTATTCAAGAAAACCACATTCTTTATCGTATACCAAAATTACAATACATTTTCCTACACATTTACTTATCCCTAGACTTATCCTTAGACATGTACATTGGGAAATCAATATGTTTCTATCATCCTAGTTTCTAATGGTCAACTAAACATTTACTCTGATACTAACTATAATGACCCAGGCTTTCCAAACATAGATATTATACACTTTTAGATAAATATTCAATTCATTACCAAAGAAAATGCCTCATGACCACAATAATTTAGGGAATTTAGAAATTTGGAACATAATCATCTAATCTGGTGAGATATTATCAATTTTTAAAATAAATGTCTTCTAATTTGGTAGTTTTCCAAGACATAACCTATATAAACCCATTATTTTTTACCCAGGTAAAGGAAACATAAGAAAAGGTTAGCTCAAATTCTCAATAAGGATAAAAATAATATATAATGATATATGATCATACGAAATAATAATATTAGAATATTAGTGCATGATAATGAACATAACATAATAATTTCATAACCGACATGTAATAGATCATAAATATGATTTTTGGAATAAATAATGGTAGTTTATAAGACAGGAATCAAAAGGAAATGAATGGAAATGAGCTGTGATAGTATAAAATTAGAATAAGACATAGGATTGTGGAATACACATATTCATAGAAATTGTTCTATTAAGGATACCCACTAATACATTCATAGCATGTTAGGCCTGGGATTGCCACCAATTTACATACATTGTTCATGGGACAACCACTAGTTTTCCAACTAAGAACATTGTCTAACAACTTGTGAACCACATTTTTTGAGTCATAAAACCACCCAAGTACCCTGCTTTTTTAGCATTTTTTAACCACAAATATACCCTTTCAGGTCATATAAAATTTATCATTACCAAATTTATTTGTGGGTGATATAGTTATCACCCATCCAATAATGAAAACAATATTTATGTGTTCTACAATATTGTGAACAATTCATCAAATCATAACCCATAAAATGAATTTGGATCCATAAATGTTTTTCATATAATAAAATATAGAAAGAATATATTATTCATATTAATTTTTTCAATTCATCATAGAAAATCCCATCAAACTAATTCGATTTTATGAGATCTATCATGGTCAATGACTTGAAAATAATATGGTTTTACAAAATTATTTTCATGAAGAACCATTCATATTAATCATAATAATGGTATCCTTGGTTTATATCACTATAAAATTATAATTTATATCTAATAATGTCATCCTATATGGAAAATTATTTGCATTGATAATTTGAAAATTTTATTAAGGAAAAACAATTTCATAAAGAAATAATTTTCTAAATCATTTTCAAAATCATTTTCTTTGAAAATAACATTTAAAACATATAAATTAAGATAAAAAAATAATTTAAAACATTTCTTGAAGAATATATAATTTCTGCAATGAAAAATACCTTTAAAAACATAAGATATTTCACAAATAAAATCATTTGAAAATATATATTAAATCTTATAAAACAATCATCAATGTTAATAATGGTCATTTTGGTCTTAAATTTTGTTCTTGCTGTTTATGTTTAAAATAAAATTTTCTTTTATATTTCTATTAAAAGAAAAGGATAATTTTTTTAAAAAATGACTTGATGATTATGTAAAAAAATTTCCAAAATTAAACAATGGTAAGTATTGATTTACAAAATAAATTAAAAAGTGTTAAAAAAAATTTGGAAACTTTTATGGAAAATAATTTTTTAGATGAAAAAACGTCCTTGAAGGGAAATATAATTTTTCTTTAAAAAATTATGTTATTAACTACTGAGTATATAAATAGATGGAAATTACATGGAACCATTTATAGTCATTACATAAATAAAAGAAAATAAAATAAATGACTTGGAGGAGAAATACATCATGATGTTTCATCATTGTGGGCATAATCATAAACAATCCCAATAAACGATGAGATTGTAACATAAAAGACATACCACATCAAGAAATTTGAAACATAAGACCGTGGAAGGAATAAATTTATATAAAACAAATAATATTATTAGGATAAGAAAATTCATGATATTACATGTAGAAGGGGCTTTATATTGATCTTTTAAAAGAATATAGGGTCATAACGTGACATAAGTTTTAAAGAACGGAAATTGTGCCAAAATTCCTTACTATTTGAGTAACTTTTGAAACGTAATACTGATGAAGGAATATCATAAATATAAACTTTAATTTTCATTAAATGTTGTATATTAATGATATATCATGTCATATTAATGTATATACACCGCATCAAAGAAAATAGTGGGGAATATGACATAAGTCTCTCAGAAATTATTGTCAAACTAGAAATCACCTTACCATAATTCTCCACATTTATATAAATCATTAGAAACTAATGTATAATTAATATAATTTTTCTATAAAAATATTACAGAAACAAACTTATATATCACACAATATATGATTTACTTATGTCTGTAAATTTACCAATTATAAACAATTCCATTTTAAAGTCTTCTTCTGGGTAATAACCACTCTATTTTTTGTCTAAGTTTTGACTTCATATTTTAATATATTTACATAAATAATTTTTTAATCATATCCAAAATTTAAACCATAATATAAATATCATATATATTATGTATATATTTAATTATAGTAATCCATCATATTTAGTTATAGGAAATAAAATACACTATTAATGGAGACGGTAGGCCGTATGTTTGCATGACTACTGTTTCAATTTTATTATCATTAAAAGGAATGAAAGTAAATGATATATATTATCATTATGTAATTATGGTTGTTTAATATATATATCACTATTATTTTTATTAAATCCATAATTAATGCATTCCTTGTATAGAGTGAATGAATCACATTACTAGGATTTTATTTTATAACCAACCTTGTATCCTCACTATACTAGGATTTTATTATGAGAATTATTTGCACTATTCTTACTCACACCTCCACCTAATGGGTAAAGAACATACTATTTCTGTGGATGGAAATCTAATGCCTCACGAAACGATGATTGTTCAATTATCTCCTACTGCCTCTCATGGTGGCCATTATGATATAAATTTATTTATATATGATATATTGTTTTTTTATTTTTTTTATACTTCTCCATTTTTCTTTTTATAGCACAACTTTACAGTTTCCATTATGGGTAAACACGATAATTTCATTTGAGGAAGTGCGAACTACCGCCCCCTCAAAGTGATATAACTCGTTAATGTCATGTGTGAGATGTATAAAAGATGAGAATAATGATATTATATGTGATATTATACTTGAATTATAATAGAATTGTGTTTTATAATGTTTTCATGCCATTAAAATATGAAATAGAAATGAAAGTAGCTTTCATGCGTACGTATGGCTTACCGTCTCATTGAACAGTGCATTTCATTTCTTATCTCCAAATATTATGTACTATTATAAATACAAACATATACTGGATATATATGATATATATGATATCTAAATCATGAATATCATTCTGCAGATAATGGATATTTGACCACATTAACAACTTGAAATTATAAGATGTTGATTTTTGACTCAAGTGCCAAATATCGAAAAAACTACCGTTATTAATTTAAATGATTACATAATGTTTATAAAATGGTTATAAGTGATATAAACAGAGTAATAACATTAATAATGATCTTAGGAAATTAGAAATTATCTTTAGTTTATTATTCCGGATATTAAATAACAAACACGTCAAATCGGACATGAGGTAAGGGACTTCTTCTCAATGTCCTTTCATCGAGGCATATTTTTTTCAATACATGACTTTATTATACACTGTATAAATACCTTTGAATTTTCATTTAATTCAAATGGAGTCTTTTTCTATGAAGACTTTTACTAATTGAAAAAAAATGTTTCTTTTTTACGTAAGTGGTGACAACGACCATTCCGTCGTCACGATTATTATTTGATATTTTGATTCTTTAAGAAGTCATAGCATTTTTTTAATCGAAAATAAATACTACATACCCTTTTTATGTATTTTAGTATTGAAAATGGTTTGGATAATGAATTTATTATTTAAATATCTTGAAATGATATATTGTGACTGAAATGTGGAAATGTAATCCTTTTATTTTGCTTGTTTTAAGTTTTATGGTTTTATGGAATTGTTTAAGTATATGGGTGGTTCTGTGATAAAACTAGGGCGGGTTAACCTGATATAGCTCTCCAATGCATTGGGAATCGTGAATGTGGTAAAGCTGAATGTTTCTCCTAAGATATTAATGGAATATAATGTGATTGGTATTCCAAATATAACTCCCTATATAGCTGTGATAGATACAGTATAATTATGATATTAATGTCATAAGTTACCGTTATGATTTATGATTTCTATGTGTTATTCATAAATCTCATGATTTCAAGATGTATGTTTAAGAGCTTATTTGATGTATTTAATGATGAACTAATGTTTTCATTCTTTGTTTTATAACCCTTACTGAGATTTTTATGCTCATCACATGTTTTGAAATGTTTTTCACAGGAATTAAAGATGAATAGGGTCAAGGATGGGATCAAACAAAATTAATGTTGTCTAAAACATGGAACGATACATGAAACTTTTTTAAGAGTTCTTATTTTTGTGAAAAAAGGAACATATTATAAGTTTCTACATGGTAACTTTTGAGATGTCATGTAATATTTATGGCATAATTCTCTAAAACTCTAAACCTAAAAAGATCCTCAATATGAATTATTAATTTAATTCCAGATTATGTAATGTTTTATGGTCAGGACCTTATAGTTGGTATCAGAGGTCAGTTTAGATAACTTTAGGAGTTATGATATTATTAAATTAATGTACATAAATTAATTTATGGTTATATTGAAGTGATATAGAATTTACATATTTCCATGTTGCTTTGCCTAAGATATTTCTTTGTTCAGAATGGTTTTCCATAGTGGAAACAAGGAAGCTATGTTAGAACGACATCAGGAGGAATAAAACCTTCCAAATTAGCAACCTGAGATGGTAAGGAACCGAAACGTTTGTTGCAGTGGTGGAACAATTGACTCATGATATAAATGGTGGTGGTATCTATGCATGAGATCATCCAGATCAACCACATAGGAACATGTTAGTAGTGGAACATTTCATGATGCACCATCCCCCATCATTCAGATGATCATCTGACCCTTTTCTAACAGAACGGTGGATTAAAGCACTAGATAAGATTTTTTATATTATGGGGTGTTTAGAATATCCAAATATTGGTCTAACGGTTTACCGTTTTGAAGGTGAAGTTTATCAGTGGTGGTTGATGATGAAAAATATTAGGGATAGTGAGAAGATTTATGCTCTTGATTGGGATGAATTCAAAGCAATGTTTCTTGAGAAATATTTTCCTAAGGTTGATCTCTTAGGATAGAAACAAATTTCCACGAATTGATGAAAGAGGATGACTCAGTGGCTGCTTATGAGAAAAAATTTACTCGACTAGCAATGTATACTCCAAATTTCATACGAGATCTTGATAGTAATATCTACCATTTTTACTCATGATTAATTCCAAATTATTGAAGAGCATTAGCTTCTCGTGAGTTTAAAAGTTATAAAGAAAATTTTCGATTCGCGGAGAAGGTGGAAATCTAATTTTTCATTGATCAGGTCTTCTTCAACAAACAACAGAATAAGAGGTAAATGTGGCATGTGAAATGAAATTACTCTTCAAAAAAGTCTAATGGTAAGAAACATACATTTATGGTTTGTAAAAATTGTTGTAAAAAGCATGTTGGGGAATGTATTTTTAATTCTAGTAAGTTCTACCGATGTGGTTAAATGGGACATAAGGCTCGTAATTGCACTGACAAAAGATCAGGGTAATGGTAATACAATATCTGATTAACAATAATTAAAAAATTTAAGTGCAATGAAATGGGTCTTTATGAAAATGAGTGTCCAATAAAGAACTAAACTAGTGGAAAGAAACCAGACTACAAGAAGAAAGGGGTTGTGAAGTCCTTTTCAAATACTTCAACAGATGATGGGCCATAAAATGAAGTATTATCAGGTACACTGTTTGTTTGTTCAGATTATGGAAATGTGTTGTTTGATTCGGGTTCTACACATTAGTTCATTTCTGAGAAGTTTTCTAGTAAATTGGGAATTCCATCACAAGATATTAATCCTGAACATATGTTAAAACACCTGGAGGAAATGATTAAACAAAAAAAATTATATCAACCTTCTTGTCCTTGTGTGTGGAAAGAATCTACCTGCAAACCTTATTGTTTTGCCTCTAGTAGAGTTGGATGTGATTTTGGTTATGGATTGGCATTCTGTTTATCATGCTAAGACTAACTACAGAGATACATAGGTTTCTTTTTTGAAAGATTTCATATTTGTGTACAAGAATGAACCCATATATTTGATAACATATCAGGAAGCTGAGAAATTAGAAAAAGATTTAAATTAATCTTACCTTGCACATATTGTTGAAAACAAAGGAACTGTTCATATTAATGATGTGCCCATGGTAAATGAGTACCTTGATGTTTTTTCTGATAAGTTTCCTTAAATTATATATGATAGGGAAGTTGAATTTACTATTGACTTGGTTCATAATGTTAAGCCAATTTCAAAACCCCCTTATCTAAAGGCTAAAATACAACTTTTCAAGTTAAATAATCAATTACAAGGGATATTATATAAATGTTTCATTTGACCCAGCACATCACCATGGGGTGCTCTTGTTTTATTTGTTAAAAAGAAAGATGGTCCAATGAAAAATTTCATTTATTATTGAGCATTGAATTACATCACTGTTAAGAATGAGTATCCTTTTCCTCATATCGATTATTTGTTTGCTCATCTCTAAAGATCTTAGTATTTTTTGAAGATAGACATGAAGTCGGGGTACCATCGGTTGAAATTTGAGGAATCTGAACTACCGAATACTACATTTTGTACTAGATATGGACATTATGAATTTGTAGTTATGCCTTTTGGTTTAACCAATGAACTAGCTATGTTCATAGATCTTAGGAATATAGTTTTTCATGAGTTCTTGGATAAGTTTTTGGTTGTGTTCATTGATGATATTTTGGTTTATTCTAAAATAAAGAGGATAATGAAATTCATTTAAGTGTTGTCCTGCAAACCTTAAAAGAAAAGAAACTATTTGGGAAACTTAGAATGAGAAAGTTTTGGTTACAGTAAATTTCGTTCCATGGTCACAATATTTCCAAAAATTTCATAACTATTGATCAAGGTAAAACAAAATTTGTTAAATAATGGCCAAGACCCACAAATATAAATGAGATCCATCGTTTTCTATGTTTTGAGGGTTATTACCGGAGGTTTGTTGAAAATGTTTCATTGTTATCTAGTCCAATGACTATGCTAACTCAAAAAGGTGTCATGTTCATTTGGAAAAAATAATGTGATGATTGTTTTCATGAATTGAAAAGAAGATTGGTGAATGCTCCATTTTTGGAACTACCTTCCAGAAATGGTGAGTATTTTATTTATAGTGATTCTTTGTTGAAAGGAATTGGCTATATATTTATGCAGAATAATCAGTTAATTTCATATACATCACATCAGTTGAATACTTGTGAGTTAAATTACCCTACACATGATTTTTAATTAGTTGTTGTTTTTTTCATTAAAAAATTGGAGGCATCATTTGTATGGAGTAAAATGTGAAATATATACTCAACACAAATGTTTGAAATATATATTCACTCAGAAAGAATTTTATATGAGACATAGGAGATGGTTTTAATTAATCAAGGATTATTATTTCACGATCCTTTACCTTTCGGGAAAAATAAAATAAAGTAGCTGATGCATTGAGTCGAAAAATTAATGCATCATTGACCATGCTATATTTGGAACGAGATTATTTGATTTTTGATTTGATGAACTTTGTAATTGAAGTTGTTGGTGCAATAAATTATTTTTTTTGTTTCAGGTGTCATAGAAATCATATCTACCAGAAAGAATAAAGAAAGTGCATAAGGAAGACAGTGAGTTACAGAAAAAGGTAGAGTTGGTTTAGAAGGGTATGTTTTGTGAATTTAACATTGAATATGATTGTGTTTTGAGGTTTTGGAAAAAAATTATGTGTGCCTTGTGACTTATAGTTGAAGAATGATTTGTAATTTGAAGCTCATAGTTCCTTGTTTTCAGTTCATTCTGGAAGTAATAAGATGTACAGTGATCTTCGGGAGTATTACTAGTGGGATATAATGAAAAGAGATATTACATATTTTACTTTGTAGTGTTTAACATGTCAACAGGTTAAAGTAGAGTGGAAATGCCAAAAGGGATGATTCAGTCTTTACCAGATCCACTATGAAACTGAGATAATATATCCATGGAATTCATTGTGGGATTACTGAAGACATCTCACGGTAATAATGTTATTTGGGTTATTGTTGATCGATTGACTAAATATGCTCATTTCCTTCCAATCCGAGATACTATGTATCTAGATCAAATTTATCGGTTGTATGTTAAAGAGATAGTCAGGTTTCACGGTGTTACCCTCTCCATTGTATCGTATCATGATCCCAAGTTTACTTTTAATGTTTGGAAAGGCCTTTAGAAGTCATTGGGTACTGAATTAAATTTTAGTACATCATTTCATCCGCAATCAAATGGGAAGTCAGAATGAACAATTTCGGCCTTGGAGGATATGCTATGTGCTTGTTCACTAGATTACCATGGATTTTGGGACCAACATATTTCCTTGGTTGGATTTTCTTATAATAATAGTTTTTATTATAGTATACAAATAGTACCATTTGAGGCATTATATTGGATGCGATGTCAAACTCCGGCTTTTTGGTATGAAGTGTGTGAAATGAAGTTGATGGGACCATAATTGGTAGTAGAGATGGAAGAAAAGGTTCATTTGATTCCGGTGCACACAAGAATAGCTCAAAGCAAGTAGAAATGTTATGCAGATAACTGTAGAAAGGTTCTTTCTTTTGAGGTAGGTGATCATGTATTTCTCAAAGTTTCTCTATTGAAGAGTGTGATATGTTTTGGTAAGAAGGGAAAGTTGAGTCTGAGGTTCATCAGACATTATGAAATCCTGGAGATAGTTGGATTAGTTGCATACAATGTGTCTTTACCTCTATGATTGTCCCAGGTACACAATGTTTTTCATGTTTCAATTTTGAGAAAGTATATGCCAGATTCATCACATGTTTTGAGCCCAGAGATAGTTTAGTTGGAAAAGAATCCCTCTTATGAGGAACTGCTAGTCCAGATTCTTGACCGAAGAGAGAAAGTATTGTGGTGTAAGGTAATTCACCAGGTAAGGGTTTTTCGGAAAACCCATATGGTTGAAGATGCAACATTGGAATCTAAAAATTCAATGAGGGATAAATACCCCCATTTATTTTATAAGTGAATAAAATTACGGGACACAATATCCAAAAGCAAAGAAGGATATAACATTACATGTAAATAATGGAATAATAAATTTTCTTTTTAATTAATATTTTGTGAATTAAATATTAATTTTACCTTAATGGGGTTTCTATGTCCGATGTCGTACCCGATACGTAATAATGGCATTCTTTGAAATCTTACATTGCTGAATAATAATATAATATTATTATTTTTAATGGTCATTAATTCCTAACCTTTGTTATGGAAATAATGAGTAGAACTAACTAAAATATGATTATACATGTTTTTTAAATGTTTTTACATTTATCCATTAAAAGATATGGGCTTAAAATGTGAATTAATATAATTTTAAGCAAAAATACTCTAATATTCATTAAAAGGTCGATTTATCGCATTTTAATGATGAAAACCTCTTTAAATATAGTTTCGGTCACTTTTATATGTTCTATTTTACAAAATAAAATTCTTATTTGGAATTGGGACATCAAAATTCACTTTGGGTAAAATTTTGGTATTTCTCTGTTAAAATTCAATTTTCGATGAATAGTGAAAAATACTGTATTTTAGTTCAAAACCGCCTTTTAATCTAATTTATTTATATGGTTAGATTATCTTTTTATTTGTTTTTAAAGTTTAATTAGATTATATTTTTACCATTTAATCCAATTTTGGTTATTGTAATTAATTTCACTATAAAATTGGGCAAAAACAAGTGTCAATCCTTTGATATTTATTAATTCTAAAAAATGTGTCTTTTGTTTTGACGGTGGGAATTAATTTTGAATTAATTTCTAACTCTTATGTGTTTTGAATTTTAAAAAATGGATTCCATATTTGGAATCATGATGTCTAATTTTTGTAAATTGTTAACTTTTATTTTTAGACATTATGAATATTTACTTCAGAAAATATTTTATTTACCATGGTTAATGGGTAAATCTGGTAAACAAGGGTAAATAAATATTACTGTAATAATAAAATATTACCCTAACATGTGTCCTAATCCTATTTGTTCATAATCCCACCATTAGCATCGTTGCATCGGTTTTGGGACTCCATGGGTACACTTACGAGTGATAATGACACTTCATTTTAATTAACATAATGTAAAGACAAAAATGACCTAAAAATATCTTTTAGTAAAATAATTTTTACATACAGTTATATATGTTATCTTTTCAACTATAAATATTATTTTGAAATATAAATAGATTTAATACATCGTGGGTTTTTTAAAATTTTATGACATTAAATAAGTTATATTATTCATGACACAATAATGAAGTAGTGTCTACCAAATTAATATATGATTTAAATAAATAAGATTATAAAGATTAAAATAATATCCAAAACCAGTAAAATTTTTATTGGATGATTTTATTTCAACCATGAGTCATCTTAACTTCGACTTTAATATGTTTTGTACATTTAGAAACCGAAAAACATTATGTAAAAAAATAAAATTTCACACCTTCCTAAAGAGCCCCTCCTCCCCCTTATAAAAAGCCCTCACCTCTAACCCATTCCTCACACCTATCAATCCCCTTGTATCATCCACAATCTGAACAACTAAGCTCCCTACATCTCTATAATCTTCTTAGAAGACTTAACTTAGGCAGAAGTCACTTTTACAAACCCTTTGGGTTC
The DNA here is from genome assembly GCA_963277665.1 of Viscum album. Taxonomy (NCBI): domain Eukaryota; kingdom Viridiplantae; phylum Streptophyta; class Magnoliopsida; order Santalales; family Viscaceae; genus Viscum; species Viscum album. The sequence continues at coordinate 227,030,377 of OY728145.1, forward strand.
AAACCAAAGGGAGTTACCTGATTTAAAGGTAATGTCTTCTCTTATGTTCTTCTTTATTATTTTACCTCTCCAAGCCAATAAACTATTTTTATTACATTATTTTATAACAACACAAGTATCCTATGTATACTATTATGTTGTTATGATATGTATTCTAACTACACTTCCACACACCTCCATATAATGGATAAAGAACATATTGTTTCTGTGTATGGAAAATTAAAGCGTCGCGAAACGAATATTGTTCAATTATCTCCTACTACCTCTCAGGGTGGCCATTATTTTGGAAAATTATTTATATATGATATATATTATGATTATGTTTTCTTTATTATTCTTTATTTTCTTTTTATTTCACGTCTTTATGGTTTCCATTATGGGTAAATGTGATAATTTCATCAGTGGAAGGGCGGACTACCACACCCTCATAGTGATATAACATGTTAATGTCATTTGTAGGACATATAAAGGATGGAGTTAATGATATTACATATGATATTATATTGGAATTATAATATAAATATTTACCATTTTGTTTTAATTCCATTAAAATAAGAAATAGAAATACAAGTAGCGTTCATGCGAACGTACGACTTACCGTCTCTATGAACGGTGCTTTTCATTTCATATCTCCAAATGTTATGGACTGTTATAAATACAAACATATAATAGATATATATAATATATATGATATCTACATCCTGAATATAATTTTGTAGATAATATATATTTGACCACATGAACAAATGTAAATATAAGAAGTTTATTTTTGACTCGAGTACCAAATATCGACAAAATGACTGCTATTAACTTAAATGATTAAATAATGTTTATAACATGGTAATAAGTTATATAAAAGGAAAAATAAACATGAAAATGGATCTTAGGCCAGTAGAAATTAATTTATCTTATTATTCAGGAGAATAATGTAAAAATAGGTCAAATCAGACACTAGGTAAGGGACTTCGTCTCAATCTCCTATCACTGAGGCATATTTTTTTTATACCCAACATTCTTTTGTACGATGTATAAACACCTTTTACATTTCATATAATTCAAATGGAATATTTTTTTACTTAGGGTTTTACGAAATGACCAAAAATAATGTTTCTTTTTCACATAAGTGGTGACGATGACCTTTCCGCTGCCACGAGTATTATTTGATATTTGGCTTCCTTAACAACACATAGTGTATTTAAAAGAAAATAAATACTATATACCCTTTTTATGTATTTTGTTATTGAAAATTGTGTTAAGAAATAATTTATTATTTTTATATCTATAAATGATATATTGTTATTGAAATATTTATATGTTATCTTTGCATTATGCATGTTTTATGTGTTAGGGTTCTTGGGCATTGTTTACGTATATGGGTGTTTCCATGATAAGCCAAGGTCAGGTGGGCCCAAGATAGCTCTTCAATGCATTGGGTAACGAGATAGGGATAAATGTGAATGTATCTCCTAATATATTTAGGGAATATACATTGATGGCTATTCCAAATGTAACAACCTACGTAGATATTACAGCTACAATGTAAGTATAATATTGATGCCACTAGTTACCTTTATGATTTATGATTTCCTTGTGTTATTCATAAATCTTATGATTTCATGAGGTATGTTAAAGAAATTATTTTATATATGTAATGAAAAACTAATGTTTTATTTCTTTTCTTATAACCCTTATTGAACTTTTTATGCTCATACCATGTTTTTAAATTTTTTTCATAGGACATAAAGTTGAATAGGGTCAAGAATGAGATAAAGGAAAATTCATGTCGTCTAAAACATTTAACTAGACATGACGATTTTTTTAAGAATTTTTTATGTTTGTTAAAAAAAATGGGAACTGAGTAGAAGTGTCTACTTTGTAACATTTGAGATGTAGTGTAATAGGTATGACCTAATTCTCTAAAGCTGTAATCCTGAAAATATCCTCAATGTGAATTATTCATTTAATTCAAGATTATGTAATGTTTTAAGATCGGGTCCTAATGTGTAGTGTATGAAAGTATGTGTTATATAATAATTAAAAAATAATAAAAAATAAAAAATATCATGTATAATCAATAAATCAATAATTAATTCCAACCAAGTGAGGTAGAAATTTAAAAATGAATGACATTGATTCGTGAGGTGGCAGTTTTTCGTATATATAGATGTTGATTTCATAACCCATTTTTTGTTAGTGGAGATGTTTGTAGATCATAATAATAAATTAAAAACATTTCAGTATATTACCTATACCTATTTTATTATATAATAATTCTATAATAACACTCAAATTAGGTAGTGGAATAAATAATATAAAATTCTCGTTGATAAATGTTTCCCTTTTAGGGGTATCCTCCTTAGGTTTTCCCTAAATGCCTTACTAGGATGAATTTTCACTACAAATATGCCTTCTAGGAGAAGGGGATGGGATTTAAGATTATATTTGTGTAGTTATTTTCCAAAAAAGGTTTTTAAGGCATGAATATGATAGAATACAGTGTAGCATTTTATAACTGGGGGAGATGACACACATTGTATTTTTGAAATAAATTGGGTGTTCCAATGTTTTTAATATGTCACAAGGGTATAAAATGAAATATTAATGAACCTTAGAAGATTAAGGATTTAAATATATCCATACTATAGTTTTTATACAAGTTTATATGTCATTTTACCCTTATATGTTTAGTTTAACCACTGGTAAACCAATTTTTTCCTTAAGCAAATTAATTAATTTATACCGCATTCACTATTCATTTTGGTCAAAAAAATATTTTAACAGATTAATTAATGTAAATTATTCTTATTAGAAATATGTAATTAATTTATTCAATTTATATTTATTGAATGGGAAATTTTTTATTTAAAACTAATCCTGTAGAGGTTCGGAGAAAACCGGCTTTTTTAGAGAAAATGATCAAAAATTTAAAAATTTCATATATGAATTCTCAATATTAAAATGGTTTAAAAGAGATAAATTTTATTAATGTATGTATAATTTTACTAATTTTACTTTTAAAATAATTTAAAAAATAATTTAACTTTATAAATTATTTAAACAAAAATGCATTTTTCTATTAAAATTCAGCAATTTTCACTATTCATCAAAAAATGAAACATTTTAGAAAAATAAAAAAAAATCACCCTAAGGTAATTTTGAAATTATGATTTAAAAAAATATTTTATAAATTTTTTTTTCCAAAAGTCACAAAATATTTTTTTAAAATAAGTATGCTAAATGTGAAAAAACTTCTTTCCAGGAAAGATACAGTTTAGATACAAAATTGGATTTATTCTTATATATTATCTAGAAAAACATAATGTGGATGTTAGAAAATAGATGGAATATATAATATATACTATTAATTAATATAATTCTTGAAATGTAGTATTTTAATTTATTGATATAAAACACAATTTTGTGCAGAAAAATAGTTTTTTTAAATAAATTTCTTTTTATTTTCAAACTGTTTGTTTTCTCATTTTATTTTAATTGTTCACTAAAATGTTATTTTATATATACTTAAACCATATTTACCTAATTTAGTTAATCTAGTCCGTACCATCCATTCTAATGGCTATTTGACAACTATGATTTTATATAAATGTGACATACTTCGTTTAAAATTGATATTGCATGTAATTCATGATAATCTAGGTATTGTGTATAATGGAATCCAAAATAGTATAGAATGTAAAAAAGATAAAATCAATGATAAAAAATAGATAAAATATTAAATAAATTTAGAAAAATATTTCACCAAATCATTATGTGTTAAATCAATTCTTGCGACGATTCTTACCATATATCTATCATGTATATTTCTAGAATTTAATTCCAATGTGTGATTTATTCAATAATTCTTAAGATATGATCTTTATTTTCATGAAAACATTTTGGAATGAAGTGAATATCAAATTCATAGTTTTTAACTCATGTGTATAATGAAATAATACTTCTTTGAAACTAATTTATCTTATTTCTAATACGTATTAGAGACATGGTTTTAATAAACCAATGAATCAATCAATTTTTTTATCATGGAAAATGATTAAACTAGTATTTTACCTTGAATGTATTTTAAAATTATCCTCATAGGTACCAAAAAATTCATCATTATTATGCTTAATCTCATGTATTTTATTCTCCATCTTTGTATGTAGAATATATGGGAATTACATACTGAGAAATATACTCTTATACTCATCTCATCCCATATAGTATATTACATCTTCTTTTCATGTGTTCTTATTAAGGTTCCACCATTGACCTGCTTCTCCTTCCAAATGATAAATGGCTTGGATAATTTTTTTTTCATATTATGAGACTTAGAGAACATAATATATTTTCTCTATGGTTTTGATCCAACTCTCAAACACTACATTATTAGAATATATACCAAATGAATGTGGTTATTTCATCATAAATGATTCAATGGAACATTGTTCCCTTCGTTGATTTTTTAGACACATAAAAAGATTCATGGATTGAGAATATCATGTGCATAGAGAAATATGATTCTTTATATTATATTCAATTTAATTTGGTTTCACAAGTAGAAAATTATTTCTTTTTTTTTTGTCACAAATAGCATTTACATTTTTCCTCCTGATTCAATCTGGTTACTAAAACCAAGAAGAATATCATGAGAAAGAGTAGCCATGGTGGGAAACCACAAAATCCTAAATTATCATTTATTGGATGTCCAAATCCTGAAACATTTTTTTTAATATAGGACACCTTAGGTTTATCCTATGCCATCCTTGATCTTAATTTATTCCAATCCTTTATAATTTGTTGTAATAGAAATGTGAATTAACATAGGAATATCCCCCGATAGATTCAAAATAGGTGTGAAATAAAGACACACTCACCATGAACAAAATTGATGGATAAGATGTAACTTGACAACTATGATTGTGGTTATTACCCCTATAGGCATCATGGATAAAACTCTGTCCACTTATATTTTCTATATAAGTATATATATATACGATAGCCACATAATATTTTACTTACAAAAACTATAGGATTTTATCGAATACAAACACATATCCCCAGGGTTTTCAATAGTTTCATCTAATACTAGTCAATAAATATTGACTAATCGTATCGCCTGTTAACATCTATAGTGAACCATGATTTTAATACTAAATAATATATTTTTTTAGTTGAATATTAAAAAGATTTCACAAATACACAATAGAGGAACAAAAATCCCTATTTCCTTTTGAGACAATATACACAATATTATAATTCCTTGAATGATCTTAGAAATATCACAAAAAAATGTCATCATGTTTAGAAAACCGCACAGCAATACCCTACTAAAACCATTCTCTAAAACCCAATGAAGGGAAACCTATGAAAAGGTGATCTCAGATGCTCATTAAGGATTAAAATGGGAGATATGAAGCAATGATCATATGGAAAAAATATAAGAATAAGGAATTGATATCATGAACATAACTTTTAAACATCATACTTGATCTATCATGAATCATAAACAATATTTATAGCATAATACTTTATCATTTTAGAATTCACCTATCATAAGTGTGAGAAATCATCAAAAATAAATCATGAACCACGATATCATATCATAAAAGGGTGTAACCATCATAAGTATAGATACCATTTCATATGTCATGGTTAAATACCAAGACTATAAAATCATAGTAGATTAGTAATCTCTATATGATTCCCATATCATTACAGATCAAGAATCACCAGCTGTATTCCATAGAATATCAAGAACATCAACTTTTTTTCTATATTAGATCATGTATATCTACATTCATCCCATAATTATATCATGGGATATTAAATATTTCCCAATTCATTAAAGTAATACATAATTATATGACCATCAATCATGTAATGACAACCATACATATTTGTGTCACTATATCATAAAAAATTATTCATATAATCACAACATAACAAATTCAAATAAAACATGTTTCATAAAAATTTCATAAACTCAACATAGTTTAATCAATTAAAATAAATGTGTTTTATAAACATATCATAATCATAATCATAATCATATACCATATAGAGAATGAATAAGGATGTTATCATTGAATAATATTCCTAGTAAAATACATTTAACATCAAAGGATATTTTTATTGATGAAAACTCATTTAAAATATCATTGAAACACATTTCATGAAAATACCCTTTCGACATTGAAAATAACGTTAAAAAATAAAATATTTTATTATATTTTATGGAAAATATTTTCATTGAAAGGAATCATGAAAAATTATAATGTAAAACATAACATATTGAGTGTTCGTTATGCTATGAAATTACATCCTTGTCCTATATATTAAAATAATATATCCCATTAACATATTTGTAAAAATAGTCAAAAAATAACTCATTCAGAAAATGATAAAAAAATTAATTTTAAAAACAAATTTATAAAAATTAAATCAAGGAAAAATTAATTAAAAAATAATATAATAATTTTAAATGATTTATTTAAATCATTTTTTTCAAAACATTGATATGGAAGAAATATTATTTTAGATCAAAGAGGGAAAAGTAGTAAGTTTTTCTTAAAAAACACACTTTCGGTCTCCTCAATTATTAAAGAGAGGAAAATCTAAGGGAAAAATATATTCTCAATAAACAAATAGTGAGGAATAAAATTAAATGGATTTATAATATATGGATCGTAAAATGTTCTCCTAAAAAATTCAATCATAAATAAAACTGATTAAAATAGGATAGAAACCAAAATCCCCTACCTCAAGTATCAAATTTATTAAATCACATTAATAACTAATTTATAATACATATAGATATATTATACATGTATTCTAAAACCATACACACAGCATTCATTCCATTTTTTGTTTACATATGAAATATTATTGAAATTTGATTTACAATTTGATATTAAAATCATTGATTTGGTTATAACTATTTAGTTTTTCATGCAAGTTTCAGTTTGACAGTCCTGAACCTTGAACATTTATCAGCACTTTGTAATATTCATAATATTAATCATGATATATATATATAATCACTTTATATATGTTTATATTCATTGATAAAAAGTAGAGATACAAAAATTAATTTCACTATTTGTAGAGACGGTAGGAGGTACTTAAGAATGATCATTAGCTACATTTTTCAAAGGATGGAATGAAAGAAAGGTAAATAATAATTCACCAATAAAGAATTATAATTAAATAATATATATAATATATAATATCCAATCCATCATTGTTGCCATCCATATAAATCCTAGAAAAAAATGAATCACAATGCTTCATGGAGGTGCTAGTCCACACATACAAACAAACAACATTGTCATTTTCCAATTATTTGGAAGGAAAGAAGGTAGAGATGATATTAAAATTAGAGAATTATAATTCTTTCATAAATATCATATAAATAAATTAAAACCATCATTATAACCATCCATAAAAGATAGTGATGAAAAATTAATTGAACCTTTATATGGAGATGAGAAGTTGTACGTACATACATGTAATAATTTAACATCTCATTTGAAGGAAATGTGGGTTAAAAAGATAGATTCATAATCATAATATATTTCTTGTATATTTATGATATTGACTATAAAATGTTATGAATAATATAACAACTTTTGTGGAGGTAAAAGCGCAATTTAAAAGAGAATGATAGGTTATTGCTATTACCTCTTCTTTGAACAAACTCATTTATATATCCTCTTAAAGACAGTAGGTTTGGTATTTCTGGTGGAAAAAACATATGAAATGTGTCTATTGATGTCTCTAAGAACATTTTTTAGGATTTTTTCTAGGAATAAGGCTCAATGTGGTTTGTAAAATATAAAGGATGGGTGCCCTTTTTATAATTAAGGGTAGGGGAAATCATAGAATATCCTAAAAGTTTAAAATATAATATAGTAATTCTATATACAAATTATTATAAATAGAAATATATTCTATGAAACGGTGGTTTGGTTTTAAAATTCCCCAAGCATTATAATTCGAACTGATTTTAGTGGTGTTGTAAATCATATCTTTGTGTTTAACCCCATAGTTACTTTTTTGACCTTAACAGCGGTAATATCAATTTCACACAAAAAGAGTTATAATTTTCCTAATTAGGTGAAAATTCTATCATAAATTGAATATTGATAAATTTTTCCACAATATATTTTCCACATTGTAAACTTTCAATAGTTATATATTTTTTTAATAATGTAACAAAATGTTATTTTGAAAAAATATCATTAACGTCATTTTGACATGATTCATAAAATTAGAAATGAAATTCATCAATAAAAATATATAATATTAATATAATCCATTAAAAAAAAATTTCATATTCATATATATATATTTAGTGGTACACCAGAAGTTATACATATTACATTAATTTTATTAAATATAATATCAATTTTTTATTCATCTATTAATTGAGGAAATATCATGTCAGCATTCTGTAAGAATTAATGTTAATAATTTAATTAAAAAATTATAACTTTATATAAATAATTATAATAATATAATTAATTCAAAAATAACCATTTATATTCATTAAAAACATTATTTTTCCCTTATGTCAACAGAGAATAGTTATTTAATAGTAATAGAGTTTCATTTTTAACTTTTCATAACTCTAAAAACTGAATAGGTCATTTTCATGGACATGATTCAATATAAAAAATTAAATTTACAGCCTAATGTGATAAGGTTCCATTTTCCATAGTCTAATAATTATTTAGGTGAAAATGGGGACCTTAAAATTTAGTTTCAACCCATGTTAACACAATATAACCTTTACCATGGTGATATATTTTAACATGGTTACTATTTACAATACCTAAACAAAAAAAGGTCCTACTTACAAAATATAGACCTCATGATACCAAATATTAAATATATTTTTATTAATTAATTTTTTATATGTTCTAGAAATTATCTTTAATAATATTTAAAAAAATATATGAAAAACATTTTCTAGAAAAATGCATTTTTAAGAATAAAAAAAGATGTATTCTAATACCATGCCTTGAAAAAATATTATTTGAATGTAAAAACCATCTATTTAATATATAATATATAAATTTCAATAAAATAATTCACCAGAATATAATAGATTAATTTAGTATGTCAAAAAATCATTTCTCAAATAAAAACAAATTTTCAGAAAAAACATCTCTTTTTCTTTCAAATATCTTTTTTTTATTTATAATCCACTGACAAGAAATTTTTTAATTATATACATGTTTAAATAATAAATTTTTATTAAATGAGTTAATTATAACGATACCAACCAATCAAACAGAAATGTGATAATTGTCACATTAAATAATAATTGTATATCATGGTTCATTTAAACTCAGCATTGAATGTAATGCCAGCTATTAACGATTTTTTTTTGGAGAACTCAATCATAAATATATGGTCCTAACATTTCAACTATCAATGCTCATCATTCTAATATAATTCGATTTATTTTAATTTATCTTAGATAATATTAAATAATACTGTATTTACATTCCATCGGGGTTTCAGTTATGATACTTTTGGATGTAATCAGTTATGATCATGTTTTAATGATTTTCAATAACATATTGGTTGTTTATAAAATATTGGTTTTAAAATTAATATTTTCATTATTTAAACAATATAGATTACATATTTATACCATATTATAATAGTATAAAAATTTCCATATCCATCCATAATATAAATTAATTGCATTATTCATGTGGGTCATCAAACTAACCAAAACAAAAATACACTACAAATTAATAGATGATTATAATGTGGTTCAGATATAATGCCATTGTACCAACACTATAATGACCTTATATAGTGTTCATTTATGTGATATATTAATATTTAAGATAAATTTAAGATAAATTTATTACTATAATATGATTGTGTAGAATGAATAAATTTTTTTATCACTTAGTAAATTAATTTCAAATAGTATATCATAAAAATATTGTTGTTTATTATAATTTTATGAGTTGGTGAAATTAATTTCACTTGAAATATAATAATTTAATTGAAGTGCCCATATCAGTGTGAATCACTGAGAGGGGGAGGGGGTGAATCAGTGATCCCTTAAAACTTTTTACTAATTGATTCTTATCAATTAAACCTCTATGGCTTGTTAAGGCCTCGATCCACTCTTCTTATGTCTCTCAACCTTTCCCGGATAATGCAGTAATGAAAAGGCACAGGACACAAGGATTTACAAGGTTCGGCACTAAAGGCCTACATCCTTGCCATGCTCTCCCAGCATGGATTCTCCCATTATAACTTGTTAGAATTACAATGGTCGATACAGCTTCCCACCGTATCTCTCCTGAGTCCCAGAGGAGGGTCTTTATACTGCGTCCCACAGTGTTACCAGAGTCCCACTGGCCTGCTCCAGAATCCCACTGAAGACTTCTTCTCCCTGAGTCCCACAGGGTCTTCTCTTGGCTCCTCGAGTCACACGAGTAGCTCTTCTTCTCATTAAGCTTCTTCAAGTATCTTCAGCAGTCTGGGATAAAGACTGCTGGCCTTGCTCTTCTTCTGATCACTTGTAGTGAACAGGTCTTCTCGTCTTGCTCGGGCTTTATCACCTTCTTCTAAGGATGACCCGGCTTCTCTCTTCAAGAACCTTCAACAACCTCTGATAAGGTCTGTTGGTCTTGCTCAGAAACTTCTGATCACTTCTATTGATCAGGCTCTTCTCAAATACTGAAAACTCAGACAAACAATATCTTTCACTTCAGTCTGGCTCAGTCTCACTTCAAAACAACTTAATGCACTGAATGCATGGCATCACAATATCTTCAAGATCTGCTGGTCTTGGACTCCTCAAATGCACACAACCTGATTTAGCTTTGTTCACGTGCGCACGTGCATGCATGCATGCATGCACTATCCTCTTTCCTTCTCTTGGTGCAATAAACCCACAAAGGGTGTAGTATCTTTAAGCACACACCAGCTTCTCACTTCTTCACACACTTTATTCAATTTTTTTACACACTTGAATGTGTGTTATACTTTAGTGTGAGTCTTCCACTTCTTTCTTCTTCTAAGTGTGTTCACTTTTGGTGGACACACCTAGGTTCGGCCTTGTTCTTGCTTAGCACACACAATTTATTCTTTTGGTCTTCTTTGCACACAAGGCTTTGCCCTTCACTTCTTCTTGCACACACAACCCGTATCCTTTCTTCTTGTTCACTTTGCACACACAAATAGTGTACGCCTCGGGTTTTTCTCCTTTGGTTAAAAACACCAAGGTGCCTCGGATCTTCTTTGCCACTTGGCATACACTTAAATGGCCATAGGGTGTTCTTGTTCTTCAAAATGTGCACACACAAGGTTTAAGTCTGCTCTCTCACTTCCACACACAAAGTATGGCCTTGCCTTGCTCACACCCACTGCCGTAGGGTACATAGCACACACAAAGTTTGTTCATCAATTTGGCACACACACAAGGTGTGGTCTCGGCCTCAACTTGCACACACCCGAACACCAACCAACTGAAGGCATGCAAGGTGCGACCTCTTCTCCTCTTCTTCAAAGCGCGCAAGGTACACTTGGGTGCCACTGGCCGCGCAAGAGCACAAGGCCTCTAGGCCGCACAAGCCTCGGGTGCAAGGCACCTCAACCACGGGGCGCGCAAGTGCTACTGCCCCGGGTACTTCCTGCCACGCAAGGAGTAGGCGCGCAGGGGATCTCCTCCTCCTCCTTCTTCTTGTCACGCAAAGAAGTTGCGCGCAAGGGACTCCTTCGGGCCAAGGATGGCACCGAGATCTTCAGCCGCGCATGTAATTTGCGCGGGGCTTCTTTCTTCGTGAGGCAGAGAGCACTCACGGGACTTCAAAAAATTCAGCGCATCAGCAAGCATAATGAGAGCATGGGCTCTCTTTTTATAGGCAGAGGGCCTCTGTTCAATCCGTGTGGATAAACTTTTGAATCACCAAAGATTTCGGATCTTTAAAAATCTTTCAAATCTGGTTTCTATCCTCGGTTCACGCGGGCTTCTTCCTTCTTTTATTTTTCCTCGGCCTTCTTCACATGCATGCACATTCGAACGTGTGCATGGCCTCTCTTTTATAATCCATGCAAATTACGAACCCTTCAAAGCCTCGGCAAAGTTGCATGCCTCGGCCGAACTCCAATTTCTTCATTTGATGCATGAAAGATCATTTTATAGCATGGATAGCTTCTTTGTGGCCAGACGACCTCGTTGGAGCAATTAGATTCACCGGTGGTGGTCGGAAACTCCATTTCTATCCTCGGGGAGGTCTCTGGTTCGAAGGAAGCATGCGGGTGGCAGCGGGGAAGCCTCAGTCAAGCTCAACGAAGGAGACGAGCCGAGAGCCGTCAGATCGGGCGATCAAATAACCTCAGACGCCCTGGATCAGATCGCCTCGCCGCGGATCAGATGTGCGGCCGAGATCTGGCGCGCGATCGATCGGCGGCCAGGATCGCTCCCGCGGAAAAATTCCGCATCCCACATCGAATCCTCACCCGGTTTTCTCGCGGCTTATCAACTAAGCACTCCCGACCTCTCAGCAATTGAACTTCTCCCTCCACGGTGCCGCCCCGCACCGTGTTCTCCCTGCGGGCGCGCTCTTGCGCCCACTTCTGCCACTCGGGCGTGCCACTAGCGCCCACTATGCATACTCGGGTGCGCGGGCTTCACCACCACGTGCCCTCGGGGGCTTATACACGGCCCCCTGCCGCCTTGTGCTTGCACCATGGGATCCCCCATGGGTGTGGCGCCTTAGGCCCACAAGTGCCTTAGGGTTGAACCCGTGGGCTGGCCTTGGGTGGCCTAATTTTTGCTAAGTATAGGAATAAAGACTTTGTATAAAAACAAAGTATCCCCATATGCCAAATGCCACTTCAAACCATTCTTCCTCTTCATCATTTCTTCTCATCTTCTTCTTAAGAATTCCATTACTTCTCCTCATATGATCTTCACTTAGGATATGGAATTCAAAAGGTTCATCTTCATCATCTCATTTTCTACATAGGAGAGAATTCTCAAGGATCTTCATCAACCGAACTCTTGAATCAAATAACTTCTTCAATTCTCTTTGTTGATCTAATCAGAGATCAAATTGGAACTTCTTCAAATTCACATGCACTAAGTGATAGTGCATGGACTTCATTAAACCACTTCATCCACTTAGAACTTGTGGATGGATCATCTTCATCTCCTCATGCATTGTCAATACAATGCATGGTCTTCAAACATTGTTGTGACTTTGTATCATCAGGATACAAGTTCTTTGAACTTTACGAGCAGCTCAACAATCGTCAGATGTAATGATGCTTCATCATCATTCTTCAAGTGTTGTCACTTAGTATCACCTTGATATAAGTATTGAAACATTAAGATCAGTTCTACAATCGTCTGATATTCATAGAGAATGTTTCAACCACAACATCATATGTCACTTAGTGAATCTCCTAAGTGACATGCATCTTAGTACCATGGCCATTCTCTTGTCCTCACCAACACCATCACATCCTTTTTCATTCACATATTGAAACTCCTTGACATCCATCCATTCATTCCTTGACAATAACATACCTCATTGACAACAAATGCAACACAGTGCACTTCAATCTCCCCCTTTGTATTTGTTGTCAATACACTCCTTTCGCACATGTGAATGGGTCAATATGTGTGCCAATATTTTCTCCCCCTTATTGGAAATCAAATGCAAAGGTGTGGTGTGGTACTCTTCCACAATATCTCTTCCTCCCTTCGAATAGCATCTTCTTGAAAAACACTAGGAGAGGGATGATGTCACATGTTCTCTTTAGCAAAGAACCTTTAGTAAATCAACTCTAAGTCTACTTGGGCTAACCCGGTGTAGAAAAAAAGAGTGATGTAATCAAGGAACTCAATGCTGTCCACATTCACTGTAAATGTGAAATCATGCTTCAGGGGTTTGAAATTTTTCAGATATAACAATGAATTGCTAAATCCTGCACAACTTCACAAAACTCATTAGAAAGTTCAGGTGCAAAGATAAAGCTCCCCCTTTCATCCATTTGTCTTCAATCCATACTCCCCCTTAATTGACAAGATACACTCAATTATGAAACAAGGGATGAAAGTATGATTGGAATACCTTCACTTTTCTCAAGATGGTATTAATCTAAGAATCCCATCTTCTTCAGATTTGCTCCCCCTCAAGGGGTGCACTCCATTCTGTCCAAACCATCCTCCAGCTGACAATGATCATCATCTTCAATTCCCTGCAATGTTAGCACATGTAAATACAAGTGTATAAGGGAATAAGATGGGACCTCCTTGGTTCATCAATGTGAACAACAAGGTTGAGAAGATTCTCTCAACCGAGATGTCCCATTTTCACCAGTCTTCACACTTGCACGTTTGATCTTCATTGATGATTGTGCTGGTGTGGTTCTCAATACATCTTCATGTGAAATATTCTTCTTCCCTTTTGCCTTAGCAATTGCCAGAACTTCATCTTCAGCTCTATGTTGATCTTTGGCAAGTTGCAACTGATTTGGCCATATGACTAACAAGTCATTTGGAAGTGAGGCCTTAGTTTTGGAAATTCCACATGGTTCTTTTGATGCTGTCAAGCTACCTTTCTTAGGCAACTTGTTTTCAATCAATCCCTTCTGCATCTTCTGGATTGATTGTCTGTTTGAGTCCATTCTGCTTCTATTCAGTTCCATGGCTTGTTTACAAAGATCCATGATATGTCCTTGCTTTCCACAGTAGAAGCATTTATTCTTGGTGGTCCTTCTGGATGCATCACCCTTCTTGGATTTAGACTCCAAGGTCTTCTCTTCCTTTTTCATAATCTTCTTGGGAGCATCTTCAGCTTTCTTATGCTTGCTTCCCAAGGATTCTTTCTAAGCCAGGTTCTATGATCTTTTCTTCTTTTCAGCTCTGGATACAGTTGGAGATTGACATGTATCTTTTTGACCACTTTTGCAAACATCCCAGATGTTATCAAGCAATCCAAATCTGTTAGCAGTAAACAGATGTTTCTGGACCTGTGGATGTTGCTTATTTCCTTCTGGCTTGCTCCCCCTTGGCATGGGATTCCTTTGTGCTTTGAAATTTAGTGGATTGTACCAACAATCCTTTGCACAGTGCCCATACTTATTACAACGCCAACACTAACCCACAAATCTTGACCTCTTCAGTACCTCTGATTGTTGGGTACTTTTCTTGACTTGCTGTGTTGTTTCAGGAGATCTCTGCTTCTTTACTGTCTTCATCCATATTTGTTTGGAATTATTCTTCCATCCTGCACTTTTTGTGGAAACACAATTAGAAGCATTAGTACAAGATGGTATGGATGGTACATTCTTTCTAGAAGATGTTGCACTTTTATTAGAGGATGTCTTTCTCTTAGAATCATCCTGCTCAAAGCATAATTGAGTAGCAACATGTCTTCTTCCAGCTGACTGGTAGGATTCAGCTTTAGGTGATTGCAGATGTTTCAATATCACCTCCAGTTCTAAGTATTTAATGTTGAGGGAGTTCTTCTCATCCTCAACAGTTCTTAGCTTTCCTTCCCAATTCTCCACCAGTTGTTTCATCTGGTCTTCATGCACCTTCTTTATTTCATGCAATGAGTTGTCAAGATCCTTCACCATTTTGACTTTGTCTTCAAGTTGAGCATCTTTAACAACCATTGATACTCTATGCCTCTTCTCCAGTGGATGGTAAACATCTTTGATTATTACATTAAAGAATTCTTTCTCAGAAAGGCTTCTTTTCAATTCTTCAGCAGTGTCTACATATCTTTCATTGCAAAGAGAAACGGTTTCATCTTTAGCCTTCACTAGCTTTCTGAGAGTGTTGGTTATGCCAACCCTTTTAGCCAATTGATCTTCCATTGAATTGGCTTCTTCTTCTAACTGTGATTTTTCTTCTTGAAGATCAAGGATGCATGTAGCTATACACATTGCCACTACCTTGGGGACTCTCTTCTGAAGATATTTGAGTGCATTTAGAAGATCATCGTATGTTCGAACTTCATCACAGCTAGAGCAGGCTTCATCAGAAGAATGATAGAAGGAATTGTCATCTGATGTGACTTTCACAGTACCTTCCATAGAAGGTGTTTCTCTATTTGTAGCAACCATCTTCTTCATCTTCTTGGCCTGTTTCTTCTTTCTATTCTTCTGAGTCTTGGCAGATATCTCCATTTGAGGCTGGTCACTCATTTCCTCAAATCTTCACTTAGTAAAGACTCCCTTGGATCTTTTAGAGGCAACCTCCCTCTGATACCAATTGAAGTGCCCAGATCAGTGTGAATCACTGAGAGGGGGAGGGGGTGAATCAGTGATCCCTTAAAACTTTTTACTAATTGATTCTTATCAATTAAACCTCTATGGCTTGTTAAGGCCTCGATCCACTCTTCTTATGTCTCTCAACCTTTCCCGGATAATGCAGTAATGAAAAGGCATAGGACACAAGGATTTACAAGGTTCGGCACCAAAGGCCTACAACCTTTCCATGCTCTCCCAGCATGGATTCTCCCATTATAACATGTTAGAATTACTACGGTCGATACAGCTTCCCACCGTATCTCTTATGAGTCCCACAGGAGGGTCTTTATACTCCGTCCCACAGTGTTACCAGAGTCCCACTGGCCTGCTCCAGAATCCCACTGAAGACTTCTTCTCCCTGTGTCCCACAGGGTCTTCTCTTGGATCCTCGAGTCACACAAGTAGCTCTTCTTCTCTTTAAGCTTCTTCAAGTATCTTCTGAATTCTGGGATAAAGACTGCTGGCCTTGCTCTTCTTCTGATCACTTGTGGTGAACAGGTCTTCTCATCTTGCTCGGGCTTTATCACCTTCTTCTAAGGATGACCCGGCTTCTCTCTTCAAGAACCTTCAACAGCCTCTGATAAGGTATGTTGGTCTTGCTCAGCAACTTCTGATCACTTCTGTTGATCAGGCTCTTCTCAAATACTGAAAACTTAGAAAAACAATATCTTTCACTTCATTCTGGATCAGTCTCACTTCAAAACAACTTCATGCACTGAATGCATGGCATCACAATATCTTCAAGATCTTCTGGTCTTGGACTCCTCAAATGCACACAGCCTGATTTAGCTTTGTTCACGTGCGCACGTGCATGCATGCATGCATGCACTCTCCTCTTTCCTTATCTTGGTGCAATAAACCCACAAAGGGTGTAGTATCTTTAAGCACACACCAGCTTCTCACTTCTTCACACACATTATTCAATTTGCTTACACACTTGAATGTGTGTTATACTTTAGTGTGAGTCTTCCACTACTTTCTTCTTCTAAGTGTGTTCACTTTTGGTGCACACACCTAGGTTCGGCCTTGTTCTTGCTTAGCACACACAATTTATTCTTTTAGTCTTCTTTGCACACAAGGCTTTGCCCTTCACTTCTTCTTGCACACACAACCCGTAGCCTTTCTTCTTATTCACTTTGCACACACAAATAGTGTACGCCTCGGGATTTTCTCCTTTGGTTAAACACACCAAGGTGCCTCGGATCTTCTTTGCCACTTGGCATACACTTAAATGGCCATAGGATGTTCTTGTTCTTCAAAATGTGCACACACAAGGTTTAAGTCTGCTCTCTCACTTCCACACACAAAGTATGGCCTTGTCTTGCTCACACCCACTGCCCGTAGGGTACTTAGCACACACAAAGTGTGTTCTTCAATTTGGCACACACACAAGGTGTGGTCTCAGCCTCTACTTGCACACACCCGAACACCAACCAACTGAAGGCATGCAAGGTGCGGCCTCTTCTCCTCTTCTTCAAAGCGCGCAAGGTACACTTGGGTGCCACTGGCCGCGCAAGAGCACAAGGCCTCTAGGCCGCACAAGCCTCGGGTGCAAGGCACCTCAACCACGGGGCGCGCAAGTGCTACTGCCCCGGGTACTTCCTACCGCGCAAGGAGTAGGCGCGCAGGGGATCTCCTCCTCCTCCTTCTTCTTGTCGCGCAAAGAAGTTGCGTGCAAGGGACTCCTTCGGGCCAAGGATGGCACCTAGATCTTCAGCCGCGCAAGTAATTTGCGCGGGGCTTCTTTCTTCGTGAGGCAGAGAGCTTTCACGGGACTTCAAAAAATTCAGCGCATCAGAAAGCATAATGAGAGCATGGGCTCTCTTTTTATAGGCAGAGGGCCTCTGTTCAATCCGCGTGGATAAACTTTTGAATCACCGAAGATTTCGGATCTTTAAAAATCTTTCAAATCTGGTTTCTATCCTCGGTTCACGCGGGCTTCTTCCTTCTTTTATTTTTCCTTGGCCTTCTTCACATGCATGCACATTCGAATGTTTGCATGGCCTCTCTTTTATAATCCATGCAAATTACGAACCCTTCAAAGCCTCGGCAACGTTGCATGCCTCGGCCGAACTCCAATTTCTTCATTTGATGCATGCAAGATCATTTTATAGCATGGATATCTTCTTTGTGGCCAGACGACCTCGTTGGATCAATTAGATTTTCCGGAGGTGGTCGGACACTCCATTTCTATCCTTGGGGAGGTCTCTGGTTCGAAGGAAGCATGCGGGTGGCAGCGGGGAAGCCTCCGTCAAGATCAACGAAGGAGACGAGCCGAGAGCCGTCGGATCGGGCGATCAAATAACCTCGGATGGCCTGGATCAGATCGCCTCGCCGCGGATCAGATGTGCGGCCGAGATCTGGCGCGCGATCGATCGTGCGGCCAGGATCGCTCCCGCAGAAAAATTCCGCATCCCACATCGAATCCTCACCCGATTTTCTCTCGTCTTATCAACTAAGCACTCCCGACCTCTCATCAATTGAACTTCTCCCTCCACGGTGCCGCCCCACACCGTGTTCTCCCTGCGGGCACGCTCTTGCACCCACTTCTGCCACTCGGGCGCGCCACTGGCGCCCACTATGCATCCTCGGGTGCGCGGGCTTCACCACCACGTTCCCTCGGGGGCTTATACACGGCCCCCTGCCGCCTTGTGCTTGCACTATGGGATCCCCCATGGGAGTGGCGCCTTAGGCCCACAAGTGCCTTGGGGTTGAACCCGTGGGCTGGCCTTGGCTGGCCTAATTTTTTCTAAGTATAGGAATAAAGACTTTGTATAAAAACAAAGTATCCCCATATGCCAAATGCCACTTCAAACCATTCTTCCTATTCTTCATTTCTTCTCATCTTCTTCTTAAGAATTCCATTACTTCTCCTCATATGATCTTCACTTAGGATATGGAATTCAAAAGGTTCATCTTCATCATCTCATTTTCTACTTAGGAGAGAATTCTCAAGGATCTTCATCAACCGAACTCCTGAATCAAATAACTTCTTCAATTCTCTTTGTTGATCTAATCAGAGATCAAATTGGAACTTCTTCAAATTCACATGAACTAAGTTATAGTGCATGGACTTCATTAAACCACTTCATCCACTTAGAACTTGTGGATGGATCATCTTTATCTCCTCATGCATTGTCAATACAATGCATGGTCTTCAAACATTGTTGTGACTTTGTATCATCAGGATACAAGTTCTTTGAACTTTACAAGCAGCTCAACAATCGTCAGATGTAATGATGCTTCATCATCATTCTTCAAGTGTTGTCACTTAGTATCACCTTGATACAAGTATTGAAACATTAAGATCAGTTCTACAATCGTCTGATATTCATAGAGAATGTTTCAACCACAACATCCTATGTCACTTAGTGAATCTCCTAACTGACATGCATCTTAGTACCATGGCCATTCTCTTGTCCTCACCAACACCATCACATCCTTTTTCATTCACATATTGAAACTCCTTGACATCCATCCATTCATTCCTTGACAACAACATACCTCATTGACAACAAATGCAACACAGTGCACTTCATTAATAAACACCATATTTATCCATTAAACTCATTATTTTAAATTTCCTGAAATTGCGGTAATAAAAGATGGAAAACATGATTCTATGTTGGCAGTTGTCCTTTAGTAGGATTGGATGATGATTTCTTTTCTCATAGATCAAGAGAAGGGAGTAATATGGTTTGATATTTCAAAAAATAATTTTTTTCAAAAATAACATACATATGTATTAAATTATTTATTAGGTATATAGTTATTTTGTGGCAATGGAAAATAAAAAATATTATTTCATGGAAGTGGTTTTTCATGCATATGCACGATTAACGGTCCTATTTTTGTTAGTAAATAAAAGGATTAAATGTATTTGAAAAATAATCATTTCACAATTATAATAGTGAAAAAAATAGTACTCAACATATCAATTTATGTTACTAGAAATGAGTTTTGGTGATGAAAAAAAAGCAACATCGTTTTGTGGATGTGGTAGTCTAAACACGCACACAGACAATTCATTTTTTATTTTCGATAGTGGTGATAATAGATTGAATTTTTTTGATGTTCCTAGTGGATTTTGTATGTAGATTGAGTGTGGAGATAAATTAGTTTACACAAATATTAAAGATATATTTTCATTCACTTTTTACCCCATTTTCATGTTTAAACCTCTAAACCAATTATGATGGATAGATCTTCTTTCTTAACAAAAAAAATTACACCACAAATATGAAAGGAAGTTAATAAAGACAAAAACAGATACTTTTCACCTAGTTTAACCCTAATGATGGTTGAATACATCGTTTTGGTGTTTTTAATGATCTGGAACATTGATTCTCCACTTATAATGAAATTTAATTAAAAATTCATACAGTCTCCTGAAATATTTTATAGATAAACTCCAATAATGCCTAATAACTAATTATTATAGTGATTCATCTCCATATAGGATCATTAAACTAGAATCCAACATGTGTTCTTTATTATGAATCATACCACAATATTATATAATCATGTAAATTCGGTTTAAATCTTTATCAACACAATAAAAGTGATATTAATAGTCATTCATTTATCAGTTCATTCTAAAAGGAATTATAAGGCCCATTTTATCAATGATAAAAAAAATTGATAAAAGAACCCACTTTATTAGAACTTTTTTATAGTCTTGATAAAGCATTCTTTAACAAATAAATTTAGCACTCATAAAAGGGTGATTTAATAGTGCTTTTCCTAGTGGTGATAAATAGGTCCTATCATATATATATATATATATATTAAAAAAGATCATATTTTAATAAATGAATATATTAATAAGGATATATATATAAAATCTTTGAAAAAATAAGATTTATATAATACTAAATATTCATTTGTAATTAACATATAATTTATTATTGGAAAACTATGGGAAAAATAATTTAAAATTAATATTTATTAATAATTTTTTATTTAGTATTGTGTGATGGATATTTAATAACAATTTAGTGATAGGAAAAATATTAAAAATAACTAATTTTTAAATATTATTAAGAAAATGACATAAAATTAAAATGAACGTAAATATTTTTCCAGGTGTTCATTTCAGCACTACCAAATATTAAATCAACGTCTTCAAAAGAGATATATGCTATATAAACATGGGTCCATAACCACTATTTTTTGGTGGTCATAAAAGGCTTGGAAGGCCTTCCAAACTATGTTTTTAGTTATTAAACCATAATTTTTTAAAAATTAGATGGGATTTTACCTTAGTGTACGTGAATATTCTTGTATCATTTCAAGGGAGACTAAATATATTATTAGGGATGATACTTTTAAAGATATTATGGTGTTGAAATTTCAACCTTTTCACATTGTATTATTCTTTATAAGTTAATATATGTATATATATACTTATTTTTATACATTTGTATATAAATATTTAATTGTATAGAAAAATTTCTAATCAAATTTACATATTAGATTAAATTTTGAATATATAAACCACGTGGATATAAATATTTACTATTTGTGTAATTTAATCTAAAAAACTAATTATTTTTCTGACCATATAAATATTTATGATTATATATATACCTATACAATGATATATAAAATTTTTATCTATAAATATGCATACATTTGTGTGTGTATTAATAAAAAAATATAAATTTTCATATATATTCAAATAATATGTATAAATAATTATTAATATATATATATATATATTTATATTAAAGTAAATTTATATTGAAAAATATATACATATATATATAAATATGTCAACATAAAGAAGTGAAATCATATATTATAATGGTAAGTGGACATTATGTGTATGTATATTTATATATTTCAACAAATATATATTAAAATATATATGAATTTATATATATGGACACACAAGCAGAAAAATATGTAGAGAGAGTGTGTTAAAACACAAACACACATAAAAACATATATACACATACACACACATAAATGTATTTACATTAAATATGAAATTTATAAATACATTAAAAAAGAGGTGTAAATATACAATTATATATTTTTAAAAAATAAAAAATATATATGAAACTTATCTATCTCTCTACAAACATGCTTCAATAGCCTCATGTATGTAATCGCATGATTTTAAATAATTTCATATGAAAAATCCCGTGTTTTTTCATGATTACATTATCTCAGTTTGATAATCAGAAATTTCGTCATATAGAAATAAGACTTCATGTTGATCCCTCAGGTGTTCAAGGTTGATGAAGATAAGAAGCTGGATCAGAAGACCTTCTTCAATTTGATCAAACTACATAGATTAATAAAAATATTTTTAATGAAATATATAGTTTCCCATTATGAGTATTCCAATATAAATCTCATGATTTTTTCTCCCCCCTTTATAAAAAAAATCATCCGACCTCCTTCTCGATTTGGCATTGGGGTCGGATCCTAGATACACTTAAACACATTCGCACCACCAGTCCAACTCATGCACACTCAACTTACCTTTGGGCATCCATGATGTAACTACTCACCCAATATACTTATCCACCAAAAATGGTTGGAAGGGGTTTACATGTTTTCCCATATATACAGTGGCTACATAGATCCCTTTGCTAGACAATGGTGGGGACTTATTTTTAAAAACCCCTCCTAAAAATGGTTTGGCTAGATATTGATCCTAAAACAACAAATAAATCTATAAATCAAATGGAAAACAAAAAATCTCAAATTTTAAATTTTTAGAATCCTGGAATTAATTCATAAACATTCCAAAAAACGACTTCATTTTCCCATTATAAATCCAATTCTCATTTATCAAAATTTTATAGTTCCTCAAAATATTTTGCACAGATTCTAATTTATTTTTAATAATTCCACAAATTCGGATCACCATATGTCTTGGAAATTATGTCCATATATAAAATCAACACAATTAGGATGCATTTAATTTTAATCTTCACAACATATTGACAAAAAATTCAGTATAAGTATAATTCCAACTTCTCTAAACCACTTGGGATCTCCATTATTCAATTAATATATTTGAATTTTCATATAAAAATGATAATATTCTTCTTATATCAACGAGTTTATATAAGATTATAGAGGAGTAAATTAAATATAAAGACTCAGAAAATCTCATGATTATATTGGAATTTTGAGATTCAAGTGTGTATTTTCTAATTTATGACATCTGTTTTAGGGGGTTTTATGGTGTGGAACATGTATACCATGTATTTAGATAAAAATCCTACATCCATGATGGATTAAAATCAACATGTTGATATAAATCTGATTTATTGGATATCTACATTTAATATATCATTTTATTATATTTATAATTATTTCCCATGAAAATACTGTGCTTTCACATTTAGTTTTGTTGAGTTTTTGTCGGTTTCTCTTATTCTTGGGTTTTTTTCAAAATTCTAAGTGTATAACTTCTACTATAATTTTTTTTTGATTTTTTTTCAAACTTTTATCTATTTTTTGAGTCGTTTGAAAATTGTAACCAGAAATATTACATTAATTATTGCATGTAAAAGAAGATGAATTTACTCTTTCAAAATGGGGAAACAAAATGTATCATAGGAGATAATTTTTAACATTTCTTTATCATCACATTACATTGTCAGTAATTTTTTATTTACACAAACTACCTTATAGATGATAAAAAATCTATTCTTTCACGTGTTGGGATACCTATAAAAATTGTTGGAAATTTAAATCTGATCCAACTATCCATCATTGAATAAGATATCTTAGAATATTGTCTTGATTAGATGAATGTAAATTTTATAAAAAAATTATAGAGATTTATAATATGGAGAACATATATTATAGGATTATAAGGAAATTTATTTATATGTTTATATGAGGGGAGAAGTTTGAGTATTTCACAAATTATATGAACAAGAATACATTACAATATTCATATTGAGACATATCTAGAAACAAATTTTATCTTGTGACAACTGTAATTAGACCATCTCCAACCCATGCTATATTTGAATAAATATTCCATTTTGGTATGAAATTTAACTCCATCGTGTTCCATCCACAATACCATATTTGTGTTTTTTTAGAGGGAAACACCAAATTTAGTGGTTCACTTTTACAATAACATTTTTTAATTCTATTATTAATTGTGACCATTATTTTATATAATATTAGGTTTATTTATTTTTTGTATTTTAACATTAAATTTATAAATTTTATTTTAATATTTAAAAAATAATAATTTTTCATCTTCATAAAGAAAATATAATTACATTAAGAAAACATATATTCTTAAAAAATGTATTTAATTATATATATATATATGTATGTATATAATAATAATCCTATAATTATTAAAAAAACATTTTTCTTAAATTTTAATAGTAATAATCATATGATCATTTTTAAAAATACATAGTAAAATAATACACTAAAAAGTAAAATAGATTATACCAAAGATTAATAAAAAAATTACGAAGAAAAATAGAACAAATAAATATTCAATATCTATATAGAATATTATTCTTACAATAAATACATATTAGAGAAAAATGAAAAAGTACTAACCCATGTTCTCACATGAAGAATAACCTATCATAAATGAACAAAAACATAACATTGAAAAATTAAAAATAGGTAATTAAAAGGAGATGAACTATAAAAATCACAAATACTTGATTTAATACTATTTCCAATTACATAACATTAGTTTACCATTAAATAACTTATACGTGTTTCAGTTTACCCTTATATAACACTATTTACCCTTATATAATTTTATAACCTTATATAACGTTATTTTACCCTTATACATCATTTTTACACTTAATTAACTTATTTTTATCTTTATATAAAATTAGTTTACACTTAGAGAACTTCATTTAACCCTTAGTTTGTTTGATTTTACCCTTAATTAATATATAAATCTTTTTGTTTATCTTTACATAACATTGTTTTACCCTTACATAACTTATGATTACCCAGGGATAACTATATTTTACCATTAAATAGAATTCTTGTTCACCTACATAACTTATTTTTACCCTTAAATAACTTTAGTTTACCCCTATTTAGCCTTTTTAACCATACATAAAATTATTATACAATAATTTATTATGTACATGTTTCCATTTACCCAAATATAACATTTTTTACCCTGACTTAACTTATGTTTACACATAAATATCTTATTTTACCATTAAATAACTTTGTTTTTACCATACATAAATTCTATTTATCCTTACGTAAATTTAATATACCATTACATAACATTTTTTAACAATAAATAACTTCTATTTACAAATTAATAACACTAGTTTACATATTAATAATTTTTTTACCCATAACAATGTTATGATTTCCATTATATGACTTTAGTTTAGCCTTACTTAACATTGTTTTAATATATATTATATTTAAATTACACTTAATTAACTATTACATAGTTTTATCTACCCAAACATAATTTTTTCCCCTTAATTACCATTTATTTATCCTTAAATAACATTATTTTACCCTTATATTACATTTTTACCCTTACATAACTTCTGTTAAACATACATAACGTTAATTTATAGTTACATAACTTTTTTACCATTACAAAACTTCAAACTTACTAAACCTTTATAATTTTTTTACCTATAAAAAACATCATTTTATACTTCCTTAAATTATTTTTTCCCTTACATACCATTATTATAAGCATATATAATTATGTTTTCCACTAACCTAACTTCTATTTACCCTTATATATACCAAATTTTCGAGTAGTTAACATTTCTTTTACCTTACATAACTTTTGTTTACCCTTAACCTATACTAGTTTCTATTAACACTAAGAAATATTTATGACTCCCTTAATTATCTTTTTTTACACTTAAATATATTTTTTACCCATACATAAATTTATTGTGCCCTTACCTAACATCAGATTAGGCTTAATTAACCTGTAGATACCATAACATAACATTGTTTTACTCTTTATTATGTTTTTTAACCTAACATAATTTCATTTTACCATTACATGACTTTTTTTCTACTTAAATAACTTCCTATTACCCTTATATAACCTTACATTACCCATATATAATTTTTATAACCCTTATATAATATTACATTATTATTACACAACCTACACAAGTTTCATTTTACCATTACTTTATTTTGTTTTTACTTTAATTAACTTCTATTTAGAGTTCCTAATATTTATATTACATTTATGTAACATTTTTTACACACATTTAACTTAAATTTACAGAAATATAAATTTATTTTATCCTTAATTAATATTTTTAACCCCTACTTAACTTTATTTTTCCCTTACATAAACTATATAGTCTTTGGTTTATCGATGCATAACATTATACAGCCCTTAATTAGGTTTAGTTTACCCATACATAAATTTATTTTACCCTTACGAAACACCAGTTTACCATTAACATATTTTTTCTTACACTAACATAAATTATTTTACCCTTACATTACTTTATTTTAAAATAACTTGACTTCTATTTACCCTGATATAAAATTATATTAACAACTCATAAAATATTTTGTACCATTACTTTTCATTAGTTTACCCTTACAAAACATTAGTTTTCCTTTACAAAAAATTGTTTTATACTTACATTTATTCTATTAACCTTTACATAACATTAGTCTAACCTTACTTAAACTTTTTTACATTCACAAAAGATCGTTTACCCATACTAAATTTTTTTTACACATATCATGGCCCCAAAAAAATCACGGTAAAGAAAAGTATTCCAATTCCATTAATAAATGAAATGTCTGATGATATATATGGGGACTGGTTGATATCTAAGGTTGATCTTTAGTCAAGATATTACTAATTAATGGTGAAAAAGAAAAATATTCCAAGTAATGAATTTCAAACAACATATTGACAAAAGGACATCATAGTGATTCCTGTTATACTCACCAATGTTCCATCAAAATTCATAAAAATAATGACTATAGTTGGTTTTGACCCTGTGTTGGCACGTTCGGGGTGATGATGAAATGGTTAGATGAAAATCATCACCCCTATCTTTTTCTAGAGATGGTTTCTCATAAAATTCAACATTTCTTTTGTTTTGACCTGTTCTGTGTCATTATCAATCAAAGGAAGGTTTAATTAACCCAACAAGGATAGGGTGATTTAACCCATCAGTATTGAGAAGGAGATTCCATAGTCAGATAGTCCCAGTGGGTGATTTCATGGGGTTATGTACTTGTAAAATCAGTCCTCCTAATATATAAATTCCTCAAATAGTCTCTAATGGGTTTTCTAGTGGAGCAAGAAACAACCAACAACCCTAGTATCCATGATTCATGGACCTTCTTTCCAATGCTAGGTGATCGTTGGACAAAGATTTGTCCAACCACACATAAGGACTCCATTGGTCGAGATTATGGGATGTCGGGCTCACCGCACCCCTTTGGGAGGGGATTATTGTATATTCAGGGACACTTTTATAGTTCCAAGTCATGTTCATGTGTTATTGAATCCTTAGTTCATTCCCAAAGTGTGTTTCCATAGGTTTCTCATGCTTTGCAGGATTGTCATAGGCATTCGTGGATTTGATGCTGCAGAGTTAATGCTAACTTAATCCATAGAGTAAGGCACTCTTGTGTTTAATGTCATCTAGGGGGACAAAAGGTGACTTGATTTCGGGGTCAGACCCATAATATGGGCATCATATATGTCCTCGGGAGAGGAATCAGAGCCAATGTAGTTTGAAATGGCAGAGGCTTACGCATGGAAGCTATCCATTTGGGGTGACTTTGTTGGGTGGAATATCTTCGAAGGGCAACCTTTTGAGCTTGGGCCATCACCCAAGCGTCCTACAAATCCCAGTTTGATCAAGAATAAGTGTTCTAATTATTCACAAACCCGGGGCTCACGCATCGGAGCTTCCAATTTCATAGGTCATGTTTGGGTGAACCATTTTTCAAGGGAACCCCTTCAGAGCTCAGGCCTTCATGAAGGCGTCATACATATCCTGGATAGACCATGATTCAGAGTTCGCGTAGTTCATAAATATGGGGCATACACATGGGAGCTTCCCATTTAATATTTCATGATTGGGTGAACTCTTTTGTAAGGTAACCCCTTTGGATCTTGGGCCTTCAAGCCAGTATCCTACATATCCCAGTTTGACCAGGAATAAAAGTTCTCATTGTTTAGAAGAACTGGGGCTTAGGCATGGAATTTACCCACTTGAGGGGAAATAATAGTGTGCGCCTTTTGTGATGGGAACCCTTAGGTCCTAGAGCCTTTAAGTAGATGTCCTACGTATCTTGGTTTGACAAGGAATCAGAGTTCTCATAGTTTAGATTTTTTTGGTTGTGTGGATGTTTTAATAAGAACAAATATATAAGACCACATGAGTCATACATGGTGAGATAAACAAGAGTATTTCAATTATCCAACCAACCACACACCTCCTCTCCTATTTATTGGAGTGGGTGGTCCATCATAGGAAGAGGTTGGGGCGACAGTTGGCAGGGACGCGGAGTGACGAACCTTCGATGTGGGGTGACATTGGAGGTCATGTGGCTTGAACCTCAGACGATTGGGGACATACCTCTATGGGATTACCACTTTTTAATGTCATATACTAATTTTTAAAATCAAATATCTTATATGATGATTAACTGGAGGATAATCAGGTTGCGATGTTCTTACATGACTCAAACATGAGAGGGGGGAATGTGCAAACCATGATTATAAGGGATTTTTGATAAGGAGAATTGATATAAGGAATGCAAGCCATTGAGTCATAGAGAGATTTGATATGCCTCTGTTGAGGAAAAATTTCCATTTTGTTGATAGGCTTCTTTGTGGGCCACATATACAGAGCCCTAAGGGCATGATGTGCGTAGTCAGGAAGAGTTGTCCTCAGGCCAATGGGCTTCCATTTATGATGGTCGGGGAGGTTAATGAAGATCCAAAATCATCTGGTATACTATAGTTTAAAGTCATATAGCTTGTACGGTGATTAACTAGAGGATAATCATGTTGGGATGTTCTGACAATCCTTTAGCATGAGACGGAAGGAATGTGTAAACAATGATTATGGTGGATATCTGATCGGGAGTAATGATATGAGTCATGAAATCCATTAAGACATAGAGAGGTAGTAGAGACCTCTCTTGAGGAAGAATTTGTCTCTTTTTGATAGGCCATTTTTTTGGAAACATAGGAAAATCCATCAGGTCGTGATGTGCATAGTCAAGCGGAGGTGTCCTCGGGACACTAAACATCAATTTATATTTGACATTGAAGTTTATGATGACCTAAAATCACATGGCATACTACATTTTAATGTTATATAGATTGGACGATGGTTAACTGAATAATCATCATGTTGGGATGATCCAACATGACAAAATAAAGAGAGAGACGGAACGTGACAACCATGATAATTGATGATCACTGATCATGATAAATGTTATGAGGCATTGAAGTCTTCAAGGCGTACAGAGGTAAGAGAGGGTTATACTAAGGAAAACTTTGTCTTTTTTTAACAGACCCTTTTTATCGGCAACATATGTAGAGCCATTAGGGCATGATATGCATAGTCAAACAGATGTGTCCTTAAGAAAGTGACCTTCCATTTCTGATGGTCGCGGAGGTTTATGAAGATCATAAAACACCCAGTATACAACAATTTAAATTCATATAGATTGAAAGATGGAATCTCAGTTTAAAGTCATGTTTCATGTATTATTTCCACATAGTTTAACGTCATGGTGTCAGGATGATAACTCATACTTTAAGGTCACAGTGTTTGGACCACTTGTTATAGAAACACATGATTAGTAGTATGATAATCTAGGTGGGATTTTCGGACATTACTTGAACCTGAGATAGAAGAAAAAGTGTAAACCATAACTCTAGGGATTCTCGGATTAGGAGAAATAACACAAGGCATGGAATTTGTTGAGGCATACAGAGCTAGTAAGGGACTCTCATAAATATGAATTTTCCTTTGGTTGATGGTTGTTTTGTAGGAAAGATAAGGAGTGCCACCAGGGCATGATGTGCATAGTGAACCAATGTGGACTATAGGACAGTGCCCTTCTACTTCTGATGGCCATATACATTTTTGAGTATCTGGAATCACCGGTATACTATATTTTAAATTCATATATCTTGGACGGTGGAATCACAGTTTAATGTCATTTTCCATGGACTAATACCATATAGTTAAACGTTGTGTGGTTAGGATGATAAATCCTAGTTTAAGGTCTCATATTTTAGACTGCTTGTTATAGAAACTAATGACTAGATGTAGGATAACCAGGATGGGATGTTATGACATGTCTTAAATAGGATAGGGAAGGATTGTTTAAACCATGACCCAAGGGATTCTTGGATCAAGAGAATGGCATAGAGAAAGGAAGCTGTTGTGGTGTACATAGATAGGAAAGGTCTCTCCTGAGGATGAATTTTCTTTTGGATGTTGTTTGGTTTGTTGGAAACATATGTAGAGCCATTGGGGAATGATGGGAGTAGTCAAACAAAGGTTTATGTATGATATTTTCCTTCCACTTCTGATGTCCATTGAGGTTTATCAGGATCTGGAATCACCAGTATGCTCATGTTTAAAGTTGTATAGTTTGGATGATGGAATCACAGTTTAATGTCATGTTGCAGGGAATAATACCGTACAATTTAATTTTGTGTGGTCAGGATAATAAATCATAGATTAAGGTCATAGATTTTGGACTACTTGTCATAGAAACCCTTGATTAGCTATAGGATAATTGGTCTGGGATGTTTTGACATGCCTCGAAGATGATAGGGATTAAAAGTTTAAACCGTGACTACTGGGATTATTAGATCATGATAAATGACATGAATAAAATAAACCATTGAATCATACTTATTTAGGAAAGGACTCTCTTATGGATGATGTTTCCTTTAGTTGACGGTCTTTTTGAAGGCAACTTATGCAGAGCTATAACACCCCGACCCCTCTAGGATAGAGTCGGTGCATTACATGTGATATTTCCATGGATAGAAGGAATAAAAATCCCAAAGGAACTATCATTTTGGTAGTCTTGAGGAAACTAGATACATATATGTAACTAAAATTACATTGGAAAAGGTTATAAAATACAATACATAACAAAAACTAAAAAATGAATCCCCATAAACTTAATAAATGGTCTCCTCTTTGTCACCTGTTGAAAGTAAACAATGAAAGGGGTGAGATCAAATGATTAGAATGGGTTAAAAATAGAATAGGCATGAATACAATAATAAGGGATTGATAATCAATATGACATAATCAACATGGCATGATGAATAGATGAAAAACTCACACCATTAATAAAGTGAGAATGAAACTGCATCCATACATTTTGTCATAATGAAAACTTCATTGATAGTAAAAACTGATAATGAATAAAGATAATTCTTGTTAATTGGATGTCATGTATCTGGCACATGAAACTATAATACCGTAAAAATGGATTAGTTTTATGGGTAGAAACCCGTCTGATTTTTTGGAAAAAAAACTCGAAGGGTTTATCGCCAACTGATTTGTCTCATGAGACCTACCGATGCCTCTAGGAGTTATAGTGGTCCCCACCCACCACTTCATGTCCAAAGAATTCTTTATACATTGATTCAATAAAAGAGAAATATGCCATTTCAATATCAGTACTGAGTAGAGTATACGGATTCATCTATATTTCCTTAATTAAATTAACTATCCAAATAAACACCGTATGTAAAATGGTATACGGTTTAGACAACAAACATATCCATGCTATGAGATTGTGGGTATTTAATATAAATATAATTTCAAATGAAAAGTGATCTCAAATGGGAAGTAGGTACACCACATAAGGATTGTTAGGTGCACCATACAAAGTTAGTCACAACAAAATTGTAGTTGAGAAAAAGTCTCTTACCACAATGTAATCGGTCGAATCATATGACCAGAACTTAATGACCCTCAAATAATTCATTGAAAAACATGAATATATAGAAAATCATGTTATTATATATCAAATTTCGGTACACATATACCACATACAAGAAATAAGTGGGGAACAATGAAACATATCACAGAAATGAAAGTGAGATGAGACACCCGTTACAAACATTTCTGTATGGTAAAGAGTGTTCTTACGAGGGATTAATGAGAGGTAAAGAGGTATTCCATTATTTTTATGTCACAAGGGAATTATGAGGGTAGTTAGAAAACATAACCCATCCTTAGTAATTAAAAATAAAAGGGCACGACATAAGGGATATTATTGAACAAAAGTGAGAGAGAGGATCCCTTACCATACGCTCGAAAGGGTTATTATTTATTATTAATGACCTGAATTATCAAATTTATCTTCATTAATTAATAAATCCATAACCTCATTAACATTTAATTGATATGGTATAAACTTTTTAAGTTCATTTATGGATTTTTTGATGGGTTTAAGAGATTCAATTTTATTGTTTTGGAAGCATTTTCTTACTTGGTTTCATGATTTGTTTACTTATATTCATTAATAGAAGTACATTTGAAATTTGGTTAAACATCCAGAATTGTTAATATAGATTATTAGTAAAATTAACGAGATATAAATGATCTTATAATGATTCTGGTTATATACCATAAGGATGACTCATTCGATGAGTTAAAATAAACGCTTGGATTTTGCTGGGTGGTTTTGTGCATAATAAACTAGTTTTGTATTATTATTCCATATTATGAATGTGTAAAGATTACAGAACATTAATAAAAATAAAATACATATATTATGACCTGGTTCAACCATTGAAAAGGTTTCATGACTAGTATTGAAGATATTAATGCCAATTGAAAACCCGTCTTCCTTGAGTGTGATAAATTTTCACATCATGGACAGTGTTTGCATTTATTGTATAAAAGGAGGGAAAAGAGATATTATGATGAAATATTCCTTTAGCACAATGAAATTGTAGTAAATTTAAGGTTATATAATTATCATAAAATATGGATGAGGTGAGTTTATAAGGTAGAAGAAAAGAATGGAAATTTGTCAATGAAATTGAAAGAAAATAGAAGGAAGGTTCACCTCTTGTGTACTCCTCCTTGAGAATCTCTTTAAGGCCTTTGTTTTTGGAAATTTGGCGAGTCTAGAAGGTCTTGGACGTGGGGTGAGGTCTTGGGAAGAGTATTTGGGAGAATTTAGGCAAGGCCTGAAGCTTTAGTTGTGTGGGAGGAAGAGGGGTTGAGAGGTGGTTTATATTGTGGAGTGGAGAGAAGTTTTCTTAATATTATAATCAATATTTTATTATTTCCTCTCAATAAACCAATAGTGAGTATTCCAGGACCAAGAAAAGTAATATATTCTTGTGGATTCAAACCAATTTTGCTAATATCAGTAGATCATCGTCAATGTCTCAATAAATTATTTATTTAGCATTTATTGTGAATTATCACATTTTACTATTCATCAAAAAATTTATGTATTTTAGAAAAATCCCAAAAATTGACCCTAACTATTTTTCAATATGTAGAATCCAATCATGGAGTCCATTTTTAAAATATTATTTTATAAATATGATTGATTAGATATTAAATTAAAATAATTATTCAATCGAAAAATATAAACACTAAAAATATTCATCTTTATTTTTAAGGTGCATAAATTCATTTATACATTTAAGGGCATGGATACCATTCCTAAGAGTCATATTACTATTCATAAGGGTAAGTTACTATTCATAAGTGTAGGTTACTATTCATAAGGGTAGGTTACTATTCACTGAAATTTATGTTAATTCTTTCAAACTCTAAATATCATCTTGAACACAACTGTGTATGTCATATTTTTAAAATTCAAATCGCAGAGTTGAAGAATTAAAGTTAAATGGCTATGTTGTGGATATCTCTTATAGGTAACCATGTTTTGTTCTATATAGGCTCTGTGATTCATGAAATATAGGCTATAACAACAATTTATTTAAGAGAAACATACCATGAAGTGATTGGGGTGCAACATTATTCCCTCCTTTCGAAATTTCATCCTAAAATTTTATGTATGAAGCTCACCAAAATGGCGTGGGTTATTCTTTTTCATAACATCCTCTGGTTCCCATGTTGCATCCTCTATATTCTGGTTTCTCTAATGAACCTTTACTAGACGAGTTGTCCCACTTCGCAATACCTTCTCCCTTGTGTCCAGAATCTCAATAGGCCTTTCACAGTGTGACAAATCAGGTTCCAGTTCAATTTATTCATAGGTGAGTACATGCATTGGGTCTAGCATGTTTTTCTTCAACAGTTACACATTGAATACAACATGGGATTTAGAGAGATTTGGCAGTATTTCTAAATGGTATGTTACTGCTCTGATTCTTTCTAGAATTTCAAATGGTCCAATATACTTGGGGCTTAGTTTCCCTTTCTTACAGAACCTTAATACACCCTTCCATAGAGATAATTTTAGAAATACATGATCTCCCACTTGGAATTCCAAGTCCTTTCTCCAGTGGTCAGCATAACTCTTCTGCCTACTTTGGGATGCTTTAATATGGGCTTGTGTTGTCTTCACCTTTGTCATGGTCTCTTTAATATGTTATGAGTCTATAAGTTTCCTCTCTCCAAATGTGTCCCAAAATGTTGGAGTTTGACATCTCTTTCCATACAACGCTTTATATGGAGCCAGTTGAATACTAGAATGGAAACTATTGTTGCAGGAAAATTCCACCAAAGGAAATTATTGATCCCACATACCTTCTAAATCACGTGAGGAAGAACTCAGCATTTCTTCTAAAGATTCAATAGTCCTTTCAGACTTTCCATCAGTTTGGGGGTGATAAGTAGTAATCAGATGAAGCTCAGTATTCAATGCTTTCTTGAGACTTTTCCATAATTTTGATGTAAACTAGGGATCACGATCGGATACAATCGATAGAGGTGAACCATGAAGCCTTACGACTTCATTAATATAAATTCTTTCCAAGAACTCAAGTGGAAATTCCTCTCTTATAGGAAGGAAATGTGATGATTTTATGAGATGATCATCAATTCCCCATATTCCATCATTCCTTCTAGGTTCCCTCAGTAGTCCAGTGAAAAAATCCATCTTAATATTTTCCCACATCCACATAGTAATAGGTATAGGTTGCATCACTCCTTTAGGATGTTGCCTTTATACCTTTACTTGTTGAAAAACTAGACATCTTGACACATAGTCATCAATTTCCCACTTCATTTATCCCACCAGAATTATTCCTTCAGATCACTATACATCTTGGTGTTACCTGGGTGTATAGAGAAATTTTCTATGAGAATCGTCTAAAAGTTGCCTTTTTATCTCAGGTACTGATGGAACGCATAACCTCTTCCCAAATTTTAGAAATTCTTCTTCATACACGAAGTCAGTCAGTCTCCCATCCTTAACTGCATTAATTTTCTTGTGCATATTTTCATCCGCAGATTGATAGCTTTTTATCTTCTTTAGTAATGACTTTTTAGCAATCATTTGAAAGAGGAGCGATGTTTCCCCTTCTTTAAAAATTCCCATATCCATATTTATTAGATCCATGAATATAGGATCTCTTTCAATCCTCATTTGGGCCAGAAGGCCATGATTTTTCCTTCTTAATGCATTTACCACCTTATTCGCCTTTACGGGGTGGTAGTTTATTGAACAATCGTAATATTTGAGTAACTAATGCCATCTTCTTTCCCTTATGTTGAGTTCCTTTTGTGTGAAAATGTATTTCCAACTCTTGTGGTTCGTATAAATCTCATATGTCTCTTTGTAGATATAATTCCACCATATTTTCAGAGCATATATTACAGCTGCTAAATCAAGATCATGAGTTGGATAATATTTCTCATGAGTATTCAACTGTCTTGATTCATAATCAATAACTTTATCATTTTCCGTAAGGACTCAACCCAGTCCATTCATTGATGCATTTTTGTATATTACAAATCCATCACTTCCAGATGAAATAGTCAAAATTGGAGCATTGAAAAATCTTCTATTCAATTCTTCAAAGCATTCTGCACATTCCATTGTCCACACAAACATAACTCCTTTACGTGTGAGCTTGGTTAGTGGGATTTCTAGTCAGGAAAAATTCTGAATGAAGCATCGATAGTAACCTGCTATGCCAATAAAACTGTGTACATTATTTTCGTTTGTTAATGTGGGATAATATTGGATTGCCTTTTTCATCACTAGATCAACTAGGATTCCATTCTTAAATACAATATTTCCTAGAAAAGAAACTGATTGAAGTGAGAATTCTCACTTGTTAAACATCCCATATAATTTATTTCTTCTAAGAGTTATCAGAATAACCCGCAAGTAATTCTCGTGGTCTTCATAGAATTTTCAATATATGAGGATATCATCGAGGAATACCATAACAAAGTTATCAAGATATTCCTTGAAAACATTATTCAATAAAATCCATGAAAATAGAGGGTATATTTTTAATCCAAAATGCATCACTGTAAACTCATAATTCCCATACCTGGTATGAAATGTTGTCTTAGGAATATCTTTCTTCCTCACACGCAACTGATGATATCCAGATCGATGGTCAATCTTCAAAAAGTATTGAGTTCCATGAAGTTGGTCAAATAGATCATCAATCTAGGGCATATGACACTTATTATTTATTGTAATAGAAATGAATTCCCTTTAATCAATGCAAAGCCTCATGGATCCATCATTCTTCTTGACAAAGAGGACATGGGCTCCCCATAGAGAAACACTAGGTCGAATAAATCCTTTTTCACTCCAATCCTCTAGTTGTTTCTTTAGATCTACTAATTCCATAGTGGTCATTCTATAGGGAGTCTTTGATATAGGTCTTGCATCATGAATTAAATCAATGGAGAACTCAAATTCCCGCTCTGGAGGATGTCCTGGTAAATCATCTGGAAATAAATCAATGTACTCTTGTTCTATGTGCACATATCCAATTTGAAGATTTCTTGCCTCAACTATAGATATTGGTTTATCTTTCTCTCAAAGTATTACATTCAGTAGAGCTATTGGTGGTGGTTCTAGATAAGAATCAGGTGGTGATGTTTCTTCCCTTAAGACAAGGGATTCTACACCATTTACAAAAATTGTAACTTCATTCTTCTTACAATAATTCGCCGCATAATAATCTGACAGACAATCCAAACCAAGAATCATATCAAATTCAATCATTGGTATGATGACAAGATTAGCAACTAAAGCATGTTTTGCTTTCTGTAGTGGGACTAGTTGACATGCCTTTGTTGCAATGATACATCCCTGGGAGTTTTGATGGACCACTTTTTTATTAAATCAAATTGAAAATATCTAATTTTCTTGGAAAAATGAGAATATATAAATGAATTCGATGATCCAGAATCAAATAAAGTGTTGGCTAAGTTCGAGGAAACAATTAAAGTACCTCCCACCACGTCATTATGAACATCAACCATTGCGGTTGTAATCTCATAGGCTCTCCCTTATTCTCTTATATTTTTATGAGGAATGATTCCTTGGCGTTTAGGACACTTATTTTCAAAGTGTCCAATCTATCTACAATTGTAGCATTTAATATAATTGAATTGTTTTTTCCCTTGCATTCATCAGATCGATGACCCATTTCTCCATAGTTTTACCAGACTCCCATGCCTTTCAAGCATTTCCCGAGATGATTCTTTCCACAGTTATCACGTAATGGGAATGGCTTTGTTCCCTTGCTCTTATTTTGTGCTTCTACTTTTCCTTTTTTATCATAGTAATTCTTCTTATCTTGGTTTCCATTGAAAGGATTTGATATAGAAAATTCCTTATCTGTTTTGATGGCACATGATGAAATTTAATCATATGATAAAAATGATTGAGAACCTATATCCCTTTAAAGAATTGTCTTAAGACCTTCGGAGAAATGATCAATATTGTCCGCTGAATCACATACATAATCTATGGAATACCTGGCCATCCATGTGAAAGTAGCCTCATACTGTACAACACTCCCTTCTTCCCTTTGTTATAAGCTAAGTAATTTCCACTTCATTTCAGTTCATTGGTCACAAGGTAAATATTTTTCAATGAATATTTCCTTAAACTTTTCCATTACATATCTTCTATTTCTTCTTCCTCCTTGGTATTCTGAATCAAGGACCACCATTTATCAACGTTGCCCTTGAGAAAATATACGACAAGTACTACCTTTTCATTTTCATTGCATCTTAATGCCATAAATATCTTTTCAAGGGACTTGATCCATTTCTCAGTAACAACTAGGTTAGTAGTCACGGTAAAATATGGGGGCTTCTGCCATATGAAACGATCTAACACATGTGAGGAATGGTTATTCGTTACAACCAGTGTATGTTGTCCCAATATGGTTATAATCTGATCTGCTCCAACATTGATTGTGTTGACTTGCTCTGTAGGGAGATCCCTACCTTTCCCACGAGTATTGATTCCCCTTATTCCATTATACACTATTTCTAAATATTGGGATAAACTATATTAGTTTATGAATATCAGATAGAAAATCACTCAACATAGATTGAAATTTTATGCATAACTAATCTTATAAACATGTTTTCTCTAAGGAAAAATTAACATTAAACTCCTTCATAATGGATTTTAAAGAAAATGTGAATTATTCTAAGCATATCCCCTAAGAGTGTAGTAACAAAGAGTACAACAAGGCCCATTATTGTGCACCAGTTCCTATTCGAGTCTAGCTCAAAGCTATGTTTTAGGGTTTTACACCTAGATTAATCTGTGCTAGAGCCACCTATACCTGCTCATATCCAGACATGGATGTATTTCTTAAAAAATACACATAATCTATTCCTTACCAAAATACCAAGATGTTCTTGTATTTTTATCTTTAAATACTACCTTAGTTCCTTGTTCCCTACTACACATTTCCTACTCTAGTTTCCACATTTTCTAATAAACATCCTCCGATACCAATTGTAACACCCCGACCCCTCTAGGCTAGATCCAGTTCATTACTTGTGATATTGTCATGGTTAAAAGAAATGAAAATCCCGAAGGAACTATCAGTTTATTAGTCATGAAGAAAATAGATACATAGATGTAACATAAATTACAATGGAAAAGGATACAAAATACAATACATAACATTAACTAAAAAATACATCCACAAGAAAACAATAAATGGTCTCCTCTTTGTCACCTATTGAAAGTAAACAATAAAAGGGATGATCTCAAATGCTCAGTAAGGCTTAAAAATAGTGGATGCATGAATACAATAATAAGTAAATCATAATAATCAATATGGCTTGGTAAATAGATGAAAAACTAACACCATTAATGAACTGATAATGAAACTACATCTATAGATTTTGTCATAGTGAAAACCTAATGGATACTAATAAATGATAATGAATAAAGAGAATGATTATTAATTTGACGTCATGTATCTAGAACATGAAACCATAATACAATAAAAATGGTTTAGTTCTATCAATATAAACCCGTCTGATTTTTGGAAACAAACTCGAAGTGTTAGTCACCAAACGATTTGTCTGATTAGACCTACCGATGCATCTAGGGACTATATCGAGACCCACCCACCACTACATCTAAAAATAATTCTTTATACATTGACTAAATACATGATCAATATGCCTTTTCAAAATTAGTATTGAGTAGAGTATATATATTCGTCAATATTTCCATAATTAAAATAACTTTCCCAATAAACACCGGATGTAGAATGGTATAATGTTTAGACAACAAATATATCCACGATACGAGATTATGGATATTTAATATAAATATAATTTAAAATGAAAATGGATCTCAAATGGTCATTAGGTACACCACATAAGGATTATTAGGTGCACCACACAAAGTTACTCACAACAAAATAGTAGTTGAGAAAAAAGTCTCTTACCACAACGTAATTGGTCAAATCATATGACCAGAACATAATATCCCTAAAATGAGTCATTAAATAACTTGAATATAAATATTATCATGTTATTATATATCAAATGGTAGTACACATATACCACATACAATAAATAAGTTGATAATAATGAAAAATCTCATAGAAATGAAAGGGAGATGAGACACCCCTTACAAACATTTTGGCATGGTAATGAGTGTTTTTGCGAGGGCTTAATGAGAGGTAAAGGGGTATAAGATTATTTATATGTCACAAGGAAAGTATGAGAGAGGTGAAAAAACATACCCCATTATTAGTAATTAAAAATAAATGGGCACAACAAAGGGGAGATTCTTGAACAAAAGTGAGAGAGAGGATCCCTTACATTACGCTCGAAGGTGTTCTTGTTTGTTCGTAATGACCGGAATAATAAAATTTAGCTTCATTAATTAATAATTATGGAACCTAATAAACATTTAATTGAAATGGTATAACCTTATTAAGTTCTTTAATGAACTTTTTGATTGGATTAAGATATTCAATTTTATTGTTTTGGTAGCATTTTTTTACTAGGTTTCATGATTTGTTTACTTGTATTCATTAATGGAAGTTCATTTGAAATTTGGTTAAACATCTAGAATTGATAATATAAAGTATTAGTTACATTAAATAGATATAAATGATCTTATAATTTTCCTGGTTATATACCATGAGGATGACTCATTCGATGAGTAAAAATAAAAGATTGGATTTGGCTTGGCGATTTTGTGCATAATAAAATTGTTTTGAATCATTATTCCATATTATGAACGTGTAAAGATTCGAGAACAGTAATCAAGATAAAATAAATATATCATGACCTTTTTCAAACATTTAAAAGGTTTTATTACTAGTATTGAAGATATTAATGCAAATTGAAAACCCGACTTCCATGAGTGGGATAAATTTACACATCTCGGGCGGTGTTTGCATTTATTGTATAAAAGGAGGGAAAGGAGATATTATGATGAAATATTCATGTAGAACAATGAAATTCCAGTTCATGTAAGTTACTAGAATTATCATGGCATTTTTATGAGGGTAGGTGAGAAGGGAGAACAAAAGAATGGAACTTTGTAAAAGAAATTGAAAGAAAAGAGAAGGAAGGTTCACCTCTTGAGTCTTCCTGCATGATAATCTTTTTAAGGCCTTTGTTTTTTACCTTTTGGTGAGACCAGCAGGTCATGCATGTGGGGAGAGGGCTCGTGAGTATTATTTGAAAGAAATTAGGAATGTTTTGAATCTTGAGTGGTGTGGGGGGAAGAGGGGGTGAGGGGTGGTTTATATATTGGAGGTGAGACTTGTTTTCTTAATATTATAATCATTTATTTATTATTTCCTCTCAAGACAACCAATAGTGAGTATTATAGGACCAAGAACAGTAATATATGAATGTTACTATTAAACAATTGTGATTACATCAGTATATCATCATCCATGACTCAATAAATTCCTTATTTAGCATTTATCATAAATTACTGCATTTTACAATTCATCAAAAATTTAAGAATTTCATAAAAATCCCAAAAATTCACCCAACCATTTTTCAATGTGAATAATCCAAAAATGAAGTACATTATTCAAATATAATTTTATAAATATTATTAATTAAATATTTATTTAAAATAATTATCTAATGAATAAATATAAACACTTAAAATATTCATCTTTATTTTTAATGTGCCTAAATTCATTTATACATTCAAGGGCATGGATACCATTCATAAGAGTCATATTACTATTCATAAGGGTAATTTACTATTTATAAGGGTAGGTTAATATTCATAATGTTTGGTTAAAATTCACTAAAAAATAAATTAATTTTATGAGACTCTAAATATAATCTTGAACACAAATGTGTATGTCAGATTTTTAAAATTCAAATCGCAGAGTTGGAATATTTAAGTTTAATGGCTAGGTTATGGAAATATCCTATATGTAACCATGTATTTCTCCATATAGGGAGAGTTATTCATGGAATTTAGGCAATAACTAGAATTTATTTAAGAGAAACATACCATGAAGTGTTTGGGGTGCTACAAGAGACACTATGGCATGATGTGCATAGTCAAACAAAGGTTTCCACTGGACACTGGTCTTCCAATTCTGATAGAAATGGAGGTTTTTGAGGACCCATAATACCCAGTATTCTACAATTTAATGTCATATATCTTGGATTATTTCATCATAGTTTATTGTCAACTTTCTTGTACTAATATCGTATAATTTAACATCACGCGGTATGGATGATAACTCATGGTTTTAGGTTAGAGAGTTTGGACCACTTGTTATAGAAACACATGATTTACTATAGGATAATCTCTCTAGAATATTCTGACATGCCTAAAGCATAATAGGGATGGAAAATGTAGACCATGACTCTAGGGACTCTCAGATCAAGAGAAATGACATGGGGCATGGAAGATGATGAGGTGTACAGAGCAAGGAAATGACTATTCTAAGAATGAATTTTCCTTTGGATGATGGTCATTTTGTAGGAAACATATGTAGAGCCATCGAGGCATGATGTGCACAGTCTAAAAAAGGTATCCGGATGACACTGGTCGTACGCTTTTGATAGCCCTCGAGTTTTCTGAGGATCCAGAAGCATGAGAGACACAATGTTTGATGGATGGAAAGGACGTGTCTAGGAATTTCAGAAACATTCAAGCTATGATTGTCCATGGAGTTTTGGGATAACCCGGCATAGGTTTTAGGTGACAGGTGATAGGGTTTTCGATAGTTTCATGAGGAATGTCTCTACTCATGGTATTTAAGGGATGGATGTTTGGGCGGCATAAGAGCACAATGGAAAATGTTGTCGACCCTGCCCTAAAAGAACGTTATGAAACACTCTATTTTTCATTGTTGTTAGTGATGTTCATGAAGGGCCAGAATTGTTGCTCGTCAGTGATACAAAGTGGGGGTGCAATGGTGTATCCCCCCCGCGGTATGAACCGGTGGGTGCGAATGGTTTTTCGAATAAGGCTTTTCGCATAAGAGTTGGCTGCATAGAAGTATCCTCATAAGAGATTGTCACAAACTATCTATTCGCGTAAGAGCTGACCGCATAAGATGGTACGTGGGAGGGATAGCCTCCAAGGACCATTCGCATACTCGGTTCCATATATGGGAGTCTGTGTACTTTCTTTCACATATTGGCATCTACGAACATTTTTTTATTATATTTTTTATTGGTTTCCTGATTGGCTACGGAGGGTCTTCTAAATATCGTTCGCAGGAAGTAGTTCCACAAAGTGCATTTGGTTCTCAGGATGAAATTTGTGAATTGCTTCGAATGAGGGATAGAGTCCCATGGACTGCTTTAGATGTGGGAGAAATTTCTCCCGCACCCTGTATGTTCACTGTCCCCTTTTCACCTATACGAAAACTCTCCCTATGTCTTTCTTCCACTTTCTTTCAATTCCCTTTGGGGCCCTTCTATAGGGTGTCTGGGAATCTGTATATGTGATTCATGTGACACCTTTTGTGGAAGCCCATGGAGGAAATATGGCTCGCAAATGACTTAAAAACCACGATTTGAAGAGGTGAATTATGATACTGACTTCTCATCATCCATGAACCATATCATTTGCAGGGATGGTGTGTGTGGATTACCTCTATTAGAATATCTCAAATGAAAATGGTTTTTTGAGGATTCAGTTCATGAGTGGAAATTCACCGCGTTTAGTTTCGTTCAATGTCCAATGCATCGCAGTCCAGCAAATCGTATGCCATCCATGCACTAGTGGTTCTTGATTTATTCCTTCCATGAACCTTTCCTACTAATCAATATGTTTATAGGCTTGTTTCCTTTGCAAAATTTTATTTTCTCAAATTTCTTCTCAAATTTCCAATCCAACATTTATATCTTTACATCACCCAACTTGTGCTAGTATTTTCCTTCCCTTTTCGAAATTTTCGAGACTCTACATAGTCATCAGTGATTACCTCAAATAAATTTTGTAGTATTTATAGATGACATTTTGATCTGATCCAATAGAAATGAGGAAAATGAGAATTATATGAATAGTGGTCAAAAGATTATTCTAAAGGAGAAACTATATTCAAAGTATAGTAAATTTGAGTTCTGGATTGTGGAAGTATCATTCAAGGGGTATGTTATCACCAAAAATGGAACATTTTTTACCCTTATATTAAAAAGGATATTTATTACTAACTTAGAAAAATATATATAAATGATACCCATATATTTCTTAGAAAACATTGGAATTAATGATGATTTGTGAGTAACATCATGTGATTTTTAGACCAGTAAAACTATATGACTCAGAAGGTGGTGATAATTTTCAAAA
This sequence comes from Viscum album, assembly GCA_963277665.1. Taxonomy (NCBI): domain Eukaryota; kingdom Viridiplantae; phylum Streptophyta; class Magnoliopsida; order Santalales; family Viscaceae; genus Viscum; species Viscum album. The sequence continues at coordinate 227,074,909 of OY728145.1, forward strand.
CCAATGTGTGTGAAGAGATATTCAAAGTGTTTAAAAAGAGTCTTATCACTAAACTAGTACTTAAACTGGACTTAATTTTGGAACATTTTGAGGGTATATAGTGATGTTTCATAGAAGGGATTCAGCTTGGTATTATAGAAAAATAATAAAATGATATCCTACACTTTATGTAAGTTGAATGTTCCTGAGAAAAACTATTCAACACATGATATGGATCTTTCTATTGTGATCATGGTGTTGAAAATCAGAATGTATTATCTCCAAGGGTATAATTATGAAATATATACATATCAATATATCCTTAAGAATATATTCACATAGAAGGACCCTATTATGTACCATCATAGATGGTTAAATCTATTCAAAGACTATGAGTACTCAAAATATTCCCATAATTGGAAGGATAATTAAAAAGCAGATTCACTAAGTAAAAATGATCTAAAAACCTTATCAATGATGAGAAGTGAAAAGGATCAAAACTTAATATAATTATAATAGATACGTATAGGAATTATAAAGGAAGGGACATCAACATTCTTTTCTAAATTAATTCCCACGAATCACTTGTGGAGAAGAAAATGGAACAAAAATGGGATGATTCATAAATAAATAATAAGCCGGAATCTATAAGAAATAGTAAATCCTCAATTTCCAAAATGTATGAAGGAGTTTTAAAATTGAGGTAACCACTATGTGTATAATCAAATCATGGTATAGATAAGTGTCTTTGGAGTTATGAATGACCCATAACTTTTCCTATAAACCCATGGATAATGAAGATATATTGAGATCTATGAGAGATCAATTGATGGTTCAATGTGATGAAGGATACCAGTATATATAAAATTTCGTCTTATATTATAAATTGACAAATAAAATAAAAAAAATCCAAATGGAAGATAAAACCATTGCACATACCTACATGGAAATGGTAAAATGCCAATATTGAATTTTTCATTGGTCATCTGATGAAATCCAAAGGAAATAATTTTATATTGGATGTGGTGAACCATATTATAAAACCACTAATTTCTATGTAATTAAATAAGACTTCTCACTTGATAATCTTGAAAGGATATATATATCAGAAAATTAGTGAGGCTAACTAAAACACGATGTCAACTATATCTCATAGAGATATATGATTTTATCAATGTTATATAAGAGTCTCTAAATTCCATAAACACTGAGTTGATCTTTTGAATGGATTATCACCCAAAATACTTATGACCAATCTGAGTGGAATATCCAAACAACTAATGACATATTGAGAGAATTTTCGAGGAACTTAAATGGAGTATGGCATCAAAATCGTCCATTGGATGAGTTCTCATACAAATTTAGCATTCACAATAGAATACAAATAGATCCCCACGATGTACTTTATGGGGAGAAATGAAAATTCCTACCTGATTGGATGCTGTTTTTTTAAATCAAGATTTCTGGACATGAAATATTTGATAAAATGGTAGAAAACGTTATATGCATTCAGTGAAATATTTGGAAGTTCAATGTTTATTGAAGATATATTCAAATAATTATCAATGAGACCAAGAGTTTGAAGTCAGAAATAAATTTTTTTTTCAACATATCTCTAGGTAATAGATTCAATAGATTTTTGAAGATGAGTATAATATTTACTAATTACATCAACAAATTTGAGATTCTGGATTACATCAAGGATGTGGCCCATTAAATATCACTCCCACCAACCCTATCTCAAGTGTGTGATGTATTCCAGATACCCCCCTCAGGGAAGTTAACACCATATCCATCTGATGTATCGAATGTAGAGTTGGTACAACTAGAAAATAAACTCTATTATATGGATTGGTTACTGAATATATTTATTTATAGATAAAATTATATATGAAACAACACAACTCACCTTGTCAAATTATAATGGTTAAACTATAAGTACGATGAGGTGACATAGGAATCAAAGGATTACGTGAAGAAAAAGTACCCTCAATCATTTTCACCATAATATGTAAAAGGAAAATTTTTGGGTGAAATTTAACGGGGAAGTCCCATGACCCCCTCCCCCAAAGGGTACCCTCCTAGGAAAAAATGAGGGAAGGGAGATGAAAACCTCACAAGTCCCGCCTCTAGTATGACCTGTTTTGTAGACTACATTCATGGGTATAATGAAAAAACCAATGGGGGATATTATCCTCAAAGATAACAAGATGAAGTGGGATATAATATTGGTAAATAAAACAACTCATTCTCAAAAATTTAAAAGTGATATTGAGTGTAGACAAGTATTTTCTTAATTAAAACAAAAACTAATAGTAAAATTAAGAGAACAAAAATGGTAAACATAATAGGGACCACAAATCCCAAAGAACTCCGATGAAACCAAAAGATAATAATATCATTCCTGATCTCAAAACTCCACCTATTAACAAGAAAAATGTTTTATATATACATAGGGTGAGAATAATTGGTCTTCTAAGTGGGATCTTCCCTGGAACCTCTAATGAAAATGATAAATAAATCATTCCAAATCCCAGTGTATAAAAATTAAATCTAAATCATCACTTTTATTGGCATAGTATGTTCCTAGACTCACACTACCTATCCGCCCAAGTATATAATAAAAAAGATTGTTTATTATAAAAATAAATTGATAATGTACCTCACTACCACTTCCTCCCTAGTTTGAAGCTATTCCCTACCATTTAACATATTAAGCTATCTTTCTCCAAAAAAATCTAACATATAGAAAATTGGGAAAGGAATAACCACCTAAACATTGTGAATCACATCATTCCATCCATATAGTAACCAGGTAGTTCTGAGGAGCTACCACAACCTATATATCACGTATCAAACAACGGGGGTTATACCAGAATCCATCATAGACCATACACTATGAAAGTTACCTCAGACCATAAAAGATAATAAACATGATTCTTAAAATAATCATTAGGATTCTATATATGGTTGTATATGTGTGTGAAATAACCATATTACACCAAAACACTAGAGAAATATATATTGGAACAAACCACCGTGTATACCAAAACAATTTAATACCATGAGATGAGAGTGGGGCCATTGGGGGAATTTAGCCAACCATTCCTCACCAACCTAGATGTTGAGGAATACACCCTCATGAAGTCCATTGGGTTTTAGTATCCATACCAATGTATGTGGTGTTGTGTATGAAATCATAATATGTACATGATATAATGTATCTCACAACCACACTATGTGAGTAAACTAGTCCAAGGATCAACAAAAAAATTCATCACAAGAAAACACCACAACCATTGTTATAGACTAGATATCCAATATGAACAGAATCACTTAAAGGATATACATTAAATAAATTTCATTATGTTGAAAATTATGTTTTTGATAATTAATTATTCATCCATTAATTATACATAAATTTTATTCCAACTTAAATTTCATTAACAAACAACATGAAGTCCATGCCCACCATGAATAATCCAATATGGTCCACATTTTCTCAATATATTTTTCTTTAGTACATTTAGTCCATCTGGAACCATCCCCATGAGTTAGATTATTTATTCAACATTATCCATATTATTCAATAATTATGGGTTTTATAGGAAGGAATTACAAGTTACCAAACAAGAAATTCACAGACAAGTAAAACCTATAACATTTAGCATTGGGGAAAAGAATGTTGGTGACATGTTACTCAGCCAACCATAATTTAAATATATTTATTAGTAAATTGACCCAGAATATACATCACAAATACTATTTAGAAAATCAAAAACCTATTCCATTATTATCAGTGTCATCCATGACACCACGATGAATATAAAAAATAATCTTATCATTATAGGATTCAACTACTGCCACAACCTCATGCATCCCCACCCATATCATGAGCCTTCCCATACTCAAATTGAATCTCATATTAATGCTCATATCTGGAGAATAGAATAATGTACCAATAAACCGACATAATAAATATGGAATGTTGGCCCTAAAAAGTGGAATTTATTCCTCATCTAAAGTTGGGCTCTTACGAACCACAACATAAGGAATCCAGCCTTTAAAAACAATTAACACTCTCATGCCCAATAATTTATCTTTATCAATGAGAATGATTTTATTCCATATTGAATTAAAAGAGTCATTATTAATAGGATTCAACTATGGAAAACCTAAAAACCATCAATAATAAGATATTAAATTAATTAATCAATTAATTAAAACATGATTAGAAGAAAACATTCTTGTTTCAATAATAATTGAGAAATTATAATTAATAAATAATGTTTTTAATTATTATCAAAAATAATTTAATCTTGATGTTTCTACCATTTATTTAATTCATTGAATAACATGTTTAATTAAATAGGAATACATTCATCAATTTGATTGACATCATATTTTTAGAAAGTAATGGAATTATGAAACATGGCTCTTATTAATTATTTATAAATACAATTAATTTCATCTTTAAATTCATTACCAATTTAATAAAATTAAATAAATTAAACCAAGAATAAGTATACTAAATAAAAACCATAGTATGTATGTAACACTATCTAGAAAAGAATGGGTAATTTTAGTCTTGGTGAAAAAAAGTACTTGAGATTCCTACAATAAATTCCATTTTTTATTTTGGGTTAAAATTTATTTGATTTATTAAAATTGCATCCAAATGGAAAAATCAGGGAAATTGTAAGATTTCACATAAATAAACGATGATATAATTATTCCCCTACCTCCAATGTGCCAATGTTTATCGCTTGATAACATAACAACCATGTGGATCCTGATAACCTCTTCCACAAGGAACTTGGATTACCATGGATTGAAAATGGGATTATGAGAATCATACCCTTTGAATGAATCTCAAATTTTCTTGATAAAGAACCATTTCCCACATGGGGTTCTTGGATAATTCCAAATGGTTTGAAAAATCATAGGGTGTTTCATATTTTATAGTGCATTTCTAGTTGCATATTTACAATGTGAATGGGTTATTTACATCATAAATTATCCTTATTGTATGATTCTATAAAAAACAATATGCCTAAAATTACACATCATACTATTAATTCAGTTCACAAATTTTTTATTTATGATGTTAGTTTGTAACAACCAAATTCCTCAGGTATAACACCTGGTGTATTTATGATGTAAATATTAATTTCATGCAGTAAATTATACTTCAAGAACATACATACAAAAGATGTAAAACCCATTCATTGAATTAAATATTTTATATTATAAATTCTAGGTTTATAAATTCCCAGGGCACATCAACATAAGCTGTAACCACCATCTTCCTTGAAACCCCCTCTTTTACACTGTAAAATCTCCCTTCTTCAATATTTTAGAATGAAAATATCACCAAACATCCTCTAATACTCAACTAAAATCTATAGAATTTCGAAACATGAAATGGGACAGAATGGATAAATCTAGGACCTTACATTTGATACCACTCAAACTATTATCATCCTCTAGAATACAAACCTAAATCTAGAGATAATGAAAATAGGGTTTTCTGAACATCCACCCTATGAGATACCTCTCTAATATCCCACCTTCGATGGATCTCAACCACATAAAACTAGATATAAAAGTGAAACCCACGAATAGACTATAAGAAACTCTTGAAACACTATCCAGGGGACATACCTCTCAAAAAAGAGTAAGACCACAATAAAAAGGTAAATAAGATAAGAAACCATCACATAAACAATAAAAGGGAAAAAACAAAATGAAGTGATATAATTAAAGTGGGAAACAATAAATAGATCATGGTACTATGAATGTGTCTATGACTCACATTTAAAGGTTATATCCTTTGTGACACACAATGTAGACAAAGGAAACATAGTAAGGGAAAATAAGGCATGCACAACACCTTCTCCTGTAATTCATGGATCTCCATAGTCCACTCCTAAAAAGTCCCATCACTATAAATGTTGATATCTCCCTAATAAATGATGTGGTGGTTCTCATTAATGTGAAGGAGGAGCTGCAGAACATGAGAATCATTTTTTATTAGTATAATATTTGGGGGAAGGGATATTTGATATTCTATGACTCCAATACGTGCCAATACATTGAAAGGGCCAAAACACTATGAGAATGATTTCTCACATGACTAAACATTTGTTATACATGATAAATATTCACCCCAAAGATTACATGATATCTAATTTCTATTAATATTTATCTCATACTATGATCGACATTAGACTTCAAATGATACTGTGTCTCATTCATCCTCCAACGAATTAGCAAAACCATATCTCTTGTGCTATTTATTACCTCTGACCAGATATTTAATAAATATTTAACCCTAATCTAGAAAATCATAGAATGAAATGGTAATCCATAAAAATATTCAAATGGTTCCATAATAATGGTGGAGTGAAAATAATGTTTTATGAAAACAGAACCAAATGTATATTTATTTTCCATGGGCCTCCAATATTTAGTTCACATGAAAAAAACATGTCTTCAAGAGTTTTCATACCCATCACTATATGGCCATCCTTATATGGATGAAAACTAATTATAAAAATTAACTAAGAGACAAAATCATCCTAGATGGAACTACAAATCCTATTGGTAATATTAGGATCAAGATCAAAGAAGATCATCCATGAAACTTTTTTAAGTCTCTCATCCTCCAACCGATACAACCTCAACCAAACCTCTTTGGATCATAACTCCTTCACCACTATAATGTAGGATAATATCTTTCAATGATCAAATATCACTATATAAAATCAAATCCTTCAGGTGATCAAGGTAAAATTGTAACTAAGTCCATATATATGTACTCTCACTTCCATTGGGGAAGATATAATTGATGGATCAATCAATCTGGAACACAGTTCTCATCCTTCACCATTTGGCATACCAAACATCATTACACAAACTCTATATCTACATTATTCAACCAAGACTACCAAAACTTTTCTCTCAAATAATGGTACATCATTTACACGCTAGGTTAAACCACCAATAGTAAGATATAGATCTCATAGATTACTATCTCATGCGTGTCCAAAAAGAAAAAAGAATCCCCAAGAACAGCAACTGGTTCTTTTCATCCTCAAACAACTACCAATGGAATCACCAAAACGAACATTGCGTTTCCCGACATCCATCATAGAGTCCCATAGCAAGGAATCATCCATATATTACACTGAAGAAGATTACATAGTTATCCAAATAGATAATATTTTTCATCAACCTCCCCTATATCAAGATATGAAATCTAGATATCTTTAATCACTCTTCCAAAAACTCTTGATTTACACATGGAATCATCGTGTGACTTTTTTCTAGTGCATCAGATTCAACATTACCCATTCCCAATGTATATGAATTCTTGAATTCGTTATCTAACAAGAAATCCATCCACCACCACTATTGGAATATTAATTCACACAGGGAAAATACATAACTCTATATATTTTGTCTAGTGAAAAGAACCAAACACTCATTGATTGTGTAATTTCACCACAACTTCATGGAAAACATGGCCTATAATAACATAGTATCAAGGGTTCAATAATTATATTCATAGGGAAAAAACTATTGATACCCATAAGAAAAAACTCTATCTCTATAATAGTAGAATATAGTCCAACCAATGATGTATTGTTTAATATAAAACATAAAATAGAACTCCTTGTACTGGTAAAGAATGGACATGAGTGCTGACCAAATTCCCCTTTAGATTCTCAAAAGCATCTTAACACTGGTCAGTCCAGCCAAATTCCTGATATATTCTAGTTGAAGATGTTATAGGATTCAATTCCTGAGAGAAATTGGAAACACACCTACAATAATATCATAAAATCACATGAAATCTCCCCACCACTAAATTAATCCTAGGGGGAAGCCCAAGAAAAACTAGCATTGTTATTGAAGTACCCAAAACTACTCCTTGTTGGGACATGAAATGCACCGAGAAAGAAACATCACAAGCAAAAAATTAAAATTTAAAAGACTTCATAAATATATATTTATGTAAAATAACTCCAATAATGTAACAAATATTCTATATATGATCCTCTATATATGTAAACCACAAAAGGTTTTCATCTATGAAACCCACCATGAAATGATCCAAGAACTCTATGAACAATGAGTTCATTAAATCCATGAACATTAATGGGTTTTTTTTCACAGAAAATGGCATCCCAACGTAATCATAACGACTACAACGACACTAAAAAGAAGTCATTGTAATATCTTTTTCTTTCACCCACATTTTATGATATGTTGGGAAAAAATCAATATTTGAAAACCTACATTCTCCAATAATTTGATCAAATAAATCATATATTCATAGAAGAGGATAGTGGTTCATCACTATAACCATATTAATGTGAAGATAATAAATTCAAAGACATAAACTACCATCCTACTTCTCTTTGATAAAAATATGAAAACACCATTTTGACACATTCATCCAAAAAAACCACAATGCAATAAATCATCAATATGTACTTGAAACTCTCATAACTCAAAAGGAATTATCCTATACAATGATAAAGGGATTGTAGATATTCCCCCTTTTAGCTTAATCCCAAACTCAATATCTCTTCAAGGTGGAAATTCTACAATATATTTAGGAAGTACATCAGATTACTCTTCAGAAAATTGAAGAAAAACCATCGAACGAACATATTTTGAACTCAGCATCCACACAGTAATTCGGGATGATAGGGATTGAACACGTCTCTAACCAATTCATGTGTCCTATGAATCAGTGAATATTATAGGCTCTCCATCAACATCATAGAACCTGAATTATCTTTTGATTATATCGAAAAAAGTATTTACCAAATACAACCAATCTATACAGAGGTTGGTCTTATATGAATGTATCCATAAATATAGGATGTCTCCTAAATATTGGTGTTTCCCAATAACTAGATAATAGTTTATATAAATTTAATATGGATAATGTCAACAAATAATTAGAATAGTCGATGCTAATAGTTTTATAAGTGTCACTATCTCATGTAAAAAAGAATGGACTACGGAAGGTGATATGAGGGATTGTGTAGCACCTAAAACAAACAAAGAATGCACTGATGTAGAGAATAAACAGTCTGTACCTATAATGATGTTTAGATCTCCTGGTGCTAAAAAATATAGAGTGTTGTTTTTCATGTCCTAATTCAGGTTTTATATTACCCTCAAAATGAACAAAGCCATGTTCTTGATCTGCTCTCTAATGAAAATGAGTGTTTCATGGCAACCCTCTACTGGCCCCCTATCCTCTAAACTAATCCCAAAATTTAGCAACCTACAATTGTTGACATAGATAAAACTGCCTCAATAGTAGAAATTCGAGAATAAAACCTAGCACAAGCTAACTAGTCAGAAATGTTGGGCATTTTCACCACTAATGTACTTGTACTCCACATAGGAAACATGTGATTGATCCCAAAATAATGGTCTAAGTGCCTCCATCCACTTAGAAATGAAATGTTAAGGGCTGTGAATGATGACTGAAAAACCTAAAACTCTCTTATCTATGAACATGGGACACCTAAACTAAAAATATAATAAATATGTAATCCTCAAAATATCCTCTCAGAATTTACCTTTTTTTGAAAACATCATCTCGACGACCTCCTCTCTCACCCACACATTGATATAAGTCAATAATATAAATAGTTTGGCATTGATCTAGTTCTCTAGATGAAAGCCCTCCACAAACCTAATCACTCTGGCTTCCTTAATCAAAAATTTGTTATAAGGACAAGAGAGATGAGTCTTGAAATGGATCATAAACTTATGCATACTATAATACTCCTATTTTTAGGGGATGAAACTCCTAGTTATTGATCACCTATGTGACTAAAGAAAGAAACTATTATTAAAAAATGTCCCCAAATATCTCCCATGAGGCCACTGAATCCTCATGATCAATGAGGAACCAAACTCACGACTTCATTGATGCCCTATAAATCATCATCACAAGTAATAAAACCCAGTGCTCTTTTATAGTGTGAATTGAATAGTATGCAATTCCAACCACTTCTAACTAGTCCAATGTAACTGAATCTCAATTGAATCCCTCAAACATATAGAGATTTTGGAACTAAAAATATCAAGGTTTCCTAATATATGTTTCATCATTATTGACCTTCACTCTGTAGAGATCCACTTCCATATTCTACCGAACATATTTGCTGTTAACAAAATAGAGACCTTTACCTAGATACTTGCCAACAAGAATAAAAAATGGTTAGACTCTAAATCATGTAATATGGACTATTTTAAACTAATAATTTATTTATTATATTTAGATAAGGTTATATAATCCCAAGATGTACCCATTTCAAATATAGTAAAAAGGCATTATGATGCATAGAATGTTTTTATGTCTACCCCAGTACTAGTATCACATCATTTTGTAGTCTCAGTAATCATAATGTTCCATGAATCATATCATAGGGGGTTCTAAATTCCTATATCTCATCTAGTCTTCCATGTTTTCATTACATACTCAATCTAAATAACATCATTTCCTTAACAAAACATGTAGTATCAACTATTAATAACTCCAAAATCTATCACATCCCTCAGCCTAAACCTTAAATATGATTTTTTCATAACACCCTTCTGAAATAGGGTAGCCCTCCTGGGAAAAAAATGAGAGAAAATAAATACGGATAGCTCAATTAATTCCAATAGTAAGATTTGGGTTGATGAAAATAACCAAGGGTATACTGAATATACAAATGGGAGGAATTACTATTTTAGAGAACATGAAGAAGAGAGATATAATATAGATTCAGCAAAAAACATCTACTCGTAAAGATAAAATCTACCCTGAGTGAATACTTATAATTTCATACAGTTCTAAAAAAATTTAAAGGAAAACTATAATTAGAAAAATGGTAAACTCAATAGTGACCGTGAAGCCCAAGTAAATCCTAAAAACCCAAGAGGTAGTTATATCTATCCCAGTTTCCAACATTCTACCACTGACATTAAAAATAGTTCATGTATGTGTTGGGTGATAATAATAAGAAAACATAGTAGGATCCTCCCCATACACTCTCTTAAAAAATATAAAGAAATAATATGAAATCCCAAGGAAAAAGTGAATATAACTCATCATCGAGATAAGTATACCAATATACAAACCACACTCAAGATATTCCTTACCAAGTAATGCATATGACAGATCATATATTATAATAATAAATCAATATGGTAACCCTACCACTTTATCACTGGTTTTATACTCGACCCTAATATTGCACCTCCGGATACATATCTCTTCAAAAGAATTCAGCATGAAGACACCTCGAAGATACATCACAACATGCACCTCATGAATTTCATCATCGCATCATCTGATACATATATTAACTTTGTAGTTTCTAGGAGCCACCTCATCTTCTATACAATTTATTATATATGAGGTATTATACCTCAATAAATCATAGCTCATAAACCGAGTAAGGTACCTCAAGCCATCATACCCTATTCATGTCATATCTATTATAGTCCTTATGTTACTATATCTGAAGGTACATGTGTGTGAAATGACCACAATCTGTCACTTCTCAATACAAACATATATGGAAGACTAACCACTATTCATATTAGAACCTAGTTATAATAAGAGGATATAGTGCTTCTAGAGTATGGAATCGTCCATCCATTCATCACCAACCTAGATATTTGGGAAAAAAACCCTCCTAGATTCCACTAGGTGCCAGTCACCCAATCGAAATGGGTGAGGTATAATATGAAATCATAAAAGGTACGTGGTATAATGTATCTCACAACCACACTAAGGGAATAACCTTTTTCCTGGATTAACTGCATCTATCACTACTCGAACACTCGATTTCTATTCCTAGGGACTATATATCATATAATCACATAAGGATTTAAAGGAGATACATTAATTTAATTATTTTCATTTTTATAGTTTTCTTATGGTTAATTAATTTATCATCCATTAATTAACCTTCAACATGATTCAAAGTTACATTTCATTACCCATTAACATCAAGTCCATTCCCTCCAATCATAATCCTACTAGGTCCATAGTTTCTAAATAATATAATCATTTACATTTTCATAAAATCAAGAACCAACCCTCATGGTATAAATCATTTATTAATCATTAACCATTTAATTAATTAATCCCTTGTATTCTGGGAAAGCTTCCTAAGAAACCAAATATGATATTCATAGTCCATAACAACCAACTACTTCAAGAAGTGGGGAAAGGAATTATAGTAACTTGCAACTAATCCATCTATAATTTAAAAAAATATTAATAAATATGAATCTATATTTTGTAAAAATAATGGGTAAGCCTAGATTCATCCCATTAAATCTCTCTACTTCCATCCTCGATACCACCATCAATATCTACACGCATCTCACTGTCACAGGTGCAAACTATTTCCACAACCCTGATCCTCCCCACTCATATCATCAATTTTGTTATGACCACATAAAAATTTCTAAAGAGTATCCATTATAGAAAAATCTACAAGGAAACAATAAATAATTTTATTCAAAAGGGAAACACATCTTTAAAATAATTCATTCATTCTTCCCAAGAAAAATTCAGTCATACACCTAAACTTAAGGAATCTATCAACCAAAAACATCATGAATTCTCAACCTAAAGAATTTATCTTTAGGAAATATATTAGTTATATAATTTCATGAATTAAACAATTTATTATTCATAGAATCCATCAATGGGAAATATTATGATTCAACTATAATAATATATTATATTAGTTCAAAAATTAATTTAATTATTTTTCCTATAATATATTCTCCTTTCGAAAAATGTTGAAAAATTTCAATTCATTAATCATGAATGTAATATTTATCATTAATTATTATAGATTTATTTTTCTTACCAATTATATTTATACATTGAATAATACAGTATAATAAACATGGATACTTCTGTCAATTTACTTACCATCAAATTATAAAGAAACACAAAATTTATAAAAAAATGAACATAATAAATTCTTTATCCGACAAATTAATTATAGCTTTACGTTCTTTACCAATTTCATAAATTTCAACATATTATAACAAACATAATAACATACTATACAAAATTTTGTTTAGATTGAAATATATATATAAAAATAATATGAAACAATTATTACAGTGGAAAAAAAACATGTGATCGCAACAACCAATTTCATTTTTAAATCCAGTTTACTATTTATTAGGTTGATTACCTATAAATACAGATGAATAAACCATTGTAACCATTAAATTTCATTTCAATTAATAGAATAATAAATGAATCGCCTACCTCAAAAGCGTGAATGTTCTTCACCTACGAATGGAACAACCTTGCAGATTAAGATCACCTCACCTACACAGAACTCTGATCTCTATGAATAAAATACAAGAATGTTGGAATTGATACGATTTGAAGGGATCCCAGATCAAATTGAGAAAATGATATTACATTCATAGAGTTCTGGTAGAATGTTTTAGTTTTTGAAAATGAGGAGAACATTACAGGTTTTATAGTGTGTTTTTAGGCACAAGCTTTTAACGTGAAAGGATCATTAACATTGTAAATGGGAGATATAGAATGATCTACTAAAAAACATCACCTAAAACCAAAGTAAATTTATTTAATTCACATCATCTATTTCATATTTATGATGTGAGTTTTCATTAAACCCAAATCATCGGTTGTAAGGGTCAACATATTTAGTACATAATTATTAATTTCATGTTATATATTATATCATTAGGAATAGAAACATGACCGAGGAAATATTAACCTCATCTTTAGAAATGTAAACTAATATTTAAGTATCTTATAACTAAAAATATGATATATTTATACATTTTTAAAAGTAAATAAATGTTCTAATATTTATAAATTAAGTGTTTTTCTCTAAAACATAAATGTTTCAATATCACTTTATTAATAAATATAATTGATTAAAAGAATGTTTATCCTCATAAAATTTATTTATAAATTCTATTTTTTTTATAATGATAAGAACATTTTATGTGACTATAGATAATTATTCATAGGGTTAGGAAATTGATCATAATTGTTCATAAAAAAATTTCTAAAATTTATGAAGATCTCATTTAAAAATTAAATTTATCATATTTAAAAAAATCCTAAAATATATTCCATTACTAATTTCTAATCTTCTAAAAATGGTTACTTTGACTTTTTTGGTATTTTTGGAAAATATTTATATTTTTAGTGAATATTGAAATTCTTTAAAAAATATTATTTTCCATTATAAGCTAAATACATGAATGTTTTAGTAATAATTGATATAGGAATTCAATAATATGAAAAAAATCACTGTAAACTATTTATAGTCAAATACTGATTACTATTTATAGTCTCGATGGGAAATAATAAACAAATATTGATAATATTCAAAGACACCCCTCACATTCCATTGTAAGTATCATAACTCACCACCCCTTCACCCCATAACTTTTAAGCCTTGGATATCTCAAAAAATCATCCAAAATTCCATCCAAATAATCTCCCCCACTTTTTAGAGATTCTTGTCTCATCAAAAGGCCAATACATGTTTCCATATCTGGAATCCCTAGAGGATACATCCAAAGGATAATGTAATACAATAAACATAGTCTTTTATTTGTCTCTTCTTCCTCATCCACCAAAACAATTCCATTAAACATGGCTTGATAAATTTAGTATCACATGTAACAACTCTTATTTTTCATTTTTTTCATTTATAATATTATATTGATTATTTTCATAGCGTGGCACTGAGACAGTGATAGATTCTAAGGCCCTTTGATCTCATTGTTTATATAATAAAAATATTAATTATATTATATCATGGGTATATATTTTTTCAAAAAACGTAGAATAAATATTGAAAAATGACTTAGGTGGGAAATATGTGAATTATATTGGTTCCCTGATGGGGGTTTTACCCTATCCATGACATATCATAGGAATTTTTCAAATTTGAGGGTGTAGTAAAGTCATGGTAACAAATAATATAAATAAATTTACTAAATTTATTTATTTTTTATTATTTCCATGACCTGGGTATCGTATCTATAGGAACAGTTATAAAAAATCATAGGATTCATTGAATAGAACTAAGGTTTTAGAGGATATCATGGAAGAGATCATTGGAAAATGATAATACATTAGAGTATCAATTGAGTACCATATGAATCTTCTACATTAAAAATGTTTCTGGATCTCTCTAATGATGAAAATTCATAATTATTCATCATTACATATCAATCCAAACTCAAGGGAGAGTGTTTGTTTTGTCTATTTTACACCAATTTCATATTTTACACTATGAACATGAGTCAATTCTACCAAATAGTTTGATTCATGGGCCTAACACGCATTACGAGTATTGATTTTATCTTCATAGAAAAAGGAATATCAAATTATATTGTTTATTCCACTTCATTTTTTGATTATGTGGGAATGAATATTAGATTAAATAAACATTTATTGAGGTTCCTACCTTATGTTACTTTTTTATAACTTTCTCTCGCCATTCTTCAGGAATTAAATATTAGTATTCAATTTTGTTGGTGAATCGACATAAACCCAATTAATGATCATTAAAAAATTGATATTTGGAATAATGAACCATTATCATGGGTTTGGAATGGATATTTTATGGAATAGTTGTAGTGCATGATGATGGTAATTGATCTACAAATGGATCAAAGATTCCCATTTGTGGGTTTTGGCTTATTGATTTATTGATGCGTCGTAGTGTATTAACAGATGGATTTGGTCACATGATTTTAGTTACTAGTGGAATTTCATGAACATCGGGACTAGATCTAAGAATTATGTGTTGAGAGTGTGTTCCCTATACATAATTCATGTATGTACTTTGATTAACATTACATATATATATATATATGTGTGTGTGTGTGTGTGTGTCTTTCTATAATAGTGATGATACTTCTGCATCCATTATATGTAGGGTAATGTCTTTAGATTTCATGAAAAATAAAAAGGGTATAGAAGGTATCCTATTATTATGGGAACCTAGAGATACCCTACAAGTAATCTTAATTTAATTTTAATTTTTTATAAATCTCATATTTACAGGACAAATATTATATGTACCATTGGGTGTTGGGTTCCCATAATCATTGAGAATTATTCTCTTAAGTTTATACATGGATATCTCTAGTATGAATGATAGTGAGGAATGGACCAATAATAAGAACACCACATGTTTTTGGATTCATTAGTTTCTCCTATCAATGAACATGTGAATTGGTCTCCAAATTTTTGATAATATTAGTTTGTGTCCTTTGATCATGTATATTGATGAATGAAGAAAACCATGAAATTGATGTCATTGTAAGATAGATTCAGTTGGGATTGTCATTAGTGGTATGGAATTGGTTGAATGGTCATGATATAATTTAGTGCTTCTTTGTTGAAGAAGTGATATCTCAAGACTAGTTGGAAGGCTTCATGGTAGACCATGACATCTCGTATGTCATGGAAAAAACCTATACTGATGTCCCCAGAAACCACTATCGATGCCCACTTCAATCCAACTAGTGTGTCGTTGTCCTATTCTAAATCCACTTTTCATTACCACTCTACCCTTCCACACACTCACAATAGACCACCACAGATCCATCCAACCATTGATTTTAGTCACACTTCCACTGCTTGGCTGCTCCACTGTATCAACCACCACAACCACCAACACCAGTTCAAGCCATCACATGGTCACCACCAAAAGAGAGGAGCTCGTTGATGGCCATTCCAATACACAACCATCCTTATATGGATAACCAATCGTAACTATGTGTAAGCCTCTTCCTTATGATCCCATCGACTATTATTCCACATCTATTATCTGGACTCTCCAACCAAACCATGACAGACACCCCTTCCTTTAAAACATGATATACCTTCTACGGTTGTGTACCCCAAACCGATCATTTCAAATAGGAATGTGTTGAGAAATTATTCTTAAACCTAAAATGCCTTCAATGTAGAGACCCAAAGCTTGGTGTACATGGAAATTACATTACTTTTTCGGAATAATTAATACATAACAAAAACAGATACCAAAGGACCGTAATAGTTTAGTGTCTTTGGAAACTCAGAATATAATCTTCTAATCATGGTGAAAGATCTTCAACATCTCCCATAAATATCTTCCATTTTATTAACCAAAAACATTTACTTATATCTTGGGGAAAAGAAAACATGTAAAGGGTGATCTCAAATGCTCAGTAAGGGTAAGAATGGAGAAAATATAACAAACCATATACATTTGAACTTCAAAACATGAGCATAATATTTAAACATCAAAATCATGAGAAATAACATTAAACATGGAATTACATAAGGTATAGATCGTAATGGATAATCAATCCTGATAAAATATCATGGTAATAAAACATTTAATTGTGTCAAACCATTAATCACATGATATGATTTCCATAGTAGCCAAGGCATTGCTGCCAAAACCATCTTAGGGGATAAAGTCCCTTTCTGAATCGAGTTCACTCCTTTTTCCAGTCCTGTAATACTGAACCGAATTAACTTACCATTCCAGTCATGTCTATCTCATGAGATATAAATCATTACCCTATGAATTTTAGGAATACATAGGTCCCACCCATCTCATATTGAAATCATTATTACGTGTGCCACAAAATGAACATACATCATTCATAATAACCCAAAAAATAAAATGGGTTTCAGAAACATCATCCCATCATAACATAATCCATATAAAAGAAATGGATATCATTCTATCATAAGAAAAATCAAACCATGTAAATAATAGAGACATTATACTTGAAACATACACATATGAAATAATGTCATCTTAGATGGAAAATGGTTTTGATAAAACACTTGAAAAGAATTCTTGAGTAAAATATCCTTTCTTTTTAAAAATCATTTTCTTTTCACAAAATTCAATGTAATTTTAAATAAATGTATTTTATTAATAATAATCATGAAATATTTTATCTTTTTATTCATGAAGAAATGGAGTTATGAAACTATAAAAATCAATTTATGTCGTATAAGTTAAAAAAACATTCTCCTCATACTTTTAACAGAAAAGTCAAAAATTTCCTCGTGTGGTAAACAAAAGTAAGATTCCTTTAATAACACGTTATAAATTTAAAAAATGGGTAAAAATAACTTTAAACATACATGAATTAATTTTTTGAAAACATGGGCATGGATGATAACAATAACACAAGTAAATACATACGAATAAACAATCTCGGATAAAAATGAGATTGGAAAATTTATCCCTTACCTTATGTCCCATATGCTTCGTATGTATCTAAACCTCCTATATAATGATTTCAATATTGTCATTGACTTATTAAATAATCATATTCTATGTTATGATATCATATATAGTTTACTTATGATTTTATATTACCCGTTCTTTTGTTAATTCAATGTAAAAGCGGTGATTTGGGTAAAATCATTTCATTTATTGTACGTGTTTCCACTTGTTGTTCTTGATATTATTACTTATATACTGATTTACTTAATTACATATTATAAAACATTATTTATATATAATATATATTCATCATATACATATATATATATATATATATGATAGATCGATAAATGGAATGAAATACACCGTTCATGGAGACGGTAGGTCGTACGTACGCATGAACGTTGTTTTCGTTTCCTTATTGAATTTAATGGAATTAAGTAGATGAAACAAATATATATATATATAAATAAATCCAGTATCATTATTATTTCATATATTTCATTTTTATTCATCATATATACATTATAATCATTCATGAATGGTTAACATGGTGAATGAATCTCATCGCGTCGTGGAGATGGTAGTCCGTACGTACGAACGAGTGATGATATCATTATAATGATCGTGAAATTGTATTGAAGCGTATGTATAATATTTAATAATCAATATAAATTTACTATAATCATATACAGTTATTTATTTACACCATTATACCCATCCATGTAAGGTTGTGGTCGAAAACATATTACACCACGGCGTGGAGACGGTATTCCGTACATACGCACGCGGGGTAATTTCATTTTATGTAAGATGGATAGAAGGTGAAATGGGTTTGTTTAATATTTATAATAAAATATTAGTATATATGTAATACTTATGTTATTACTTTATTTTGAAACAACTAATTAAGAGTATGTAGAAGAAGAAAGAAACTTGAAAGAGTCGGTAGAAGAGATCACCTCTTCCTCGACGCGCCTCCTTTAAACTTCTTCTTAGGGCACTAGAGTTGGTCTTTTGAGAAGACCAGAACCTCTATGATGTAATGATAGAGGTTTAGAATAGAAAATGGCATGGTTTGGACGAGCTTCAAGGCTAAAAAGGGTGTGAGGAGAAGAGGGAAGGGGTTCCCTTTTTATAAGGGTGGAGAGGGGTACCTTAGGGAAACTTAAAATATTATTTTATAATAAATTCATATTTGGTTTTTAATAGATCCAAATTGATTTATTTAGAATATAAGGTGGGGATGGGTTGAAATCATCTCATCCAATAGATTTTAGACAAGTTTAGGTTACTATTGTATCCTTATAATTTAGATTTAACTCTAAGTTAAATAATTTAACTTTTACGGTGTCTTTTTGTTTTCTTACACTATATGGTTAAAAAACATACTATAACAAGCCAAAATAAACCCAGGTGGTTCATTATTAATATATATATCCTTATATAAGTCGTTTGGACGAGCCATAGATTTTTAGGAATATAATAACAATTAATAATATAATATTTGTTTTAAAAACGATTTATGTCAATTTGGACACTATTTGGTAATTTGTTTTTGTGAAACTTATAACCGAATGATTAGTTAAAACAAAGTAATTAAATAAATACTAACATGTCATTTTAACCTATAAAATTATTGTAATTCATAAAAATTCTCAAATTACATTTATTTGGGTATTTATAATATCAATTAGTTTAATATTTCATTATTTAGGTAATTACTGCATCATCATTGTGTCATAAATAAATTAAATTATTTAATGTCTAAAAATTATAAATAAAATACAATTATTTAGGAAATAATTTTATATTTCTAATGAATATTTATAGTAGAATTTTTCTTATGTATAACCCTATATTAAAAATGTTTTAGTTATTAAACTTTGATTTTAACTATTTTAATTCTTCTTTAAATAAAATAATAATAAATGTCCTAATCTAATAAAAGTGGACCTAAAGGGTAATATTTTATCCCTAAGGTTGTTTTTGGTCCAACTACACTTATAAAATAGAATTAGGACATGTGTTAGGGTAATAATAATAGCATTTTTACCCTTAATTACCCTATTTACTTTTAGTCGTGGTAAATAAAAGTAAAAAGTTACTATTCACCAAAAACTATTTTTATCTTATTGAACCACATTTTATTCCTTTATATTAACTATGTCTCTCGGATTTTAAAAATTCCACTCACAGAAGTGGTAAAATTATGTTTTATGTAAATTTTCAAATTATCCTAGGAGGTGGGTAAAAGACGGTGAAATGTTCAATAACATTTTTATATGTCTAAAATTATTATAAAATGACTCCAATGAATTAAACTGAACTTATATAAGTATTATGTATCTATTTTGACCTAAAATAAATTTAAATAAAATAAATCATTATTTAAATAAAACGTCAGTTTTTAAATAGTAACCCAGTGTTTTCACTATTCATCAAAAATTGAAAGTTTTCAGAAAAATACCAAATTTTCACCCTAAGATAATTTCGATATTCTGAATCCAAAAATGATGTCCATTTTGAAATATAAAATTTATAAAGTTTCAAAAAGTGGGTATTACAATTCATAACCGCTAGTTTATATAATATTTTAATAACATATCATTGTTTAGTGAAACTCAGTATTGCGTACAACACACGCTATCGAGGAAGGTGGTGTCTGCGTGTAATTCAATCCAAGTCAGGGATGCCTGTTGGGAAAGATTCCTTTGTTGTTATTTATAATATAATCCAACCATATTTCATTTTTAAATTGAATATATAAATATATATACACTCAATCTTTCGTAGAATAACTTCTATCAAACGAACATGAAATTTTGTGTCACATGATCCAAGAATAGTATTGCATATACTACAAGATAATACGGTGTTGCATATAGTGCAAGATAATCTTGGTTTAGCATAAAACACAAGAAATGAAATAAATTAAAAAGAATATATCTTATAAAATCTCAGGGCATTAAATTCTACCCCCCTTAAAATTAATTTCACCCTCGAAATTCGTCGGGGTTATAAATGGTTTATTACATGAGAGTTTCTTCCATAGATACCCATATCATAAAACAGAATACCACAACATAACTTTGAAAACTAAAGTATGAAACGTAACGGTCACCCAAATTAACCATAATCACTAGGTTTCCACATAGGAGAACATAGGTGAATATATGGATATGAAAGAGAAATCTAACCATCATGTTCTGATGGAGAGTGGTAGAGAACATGGATATGAAAAATACATCAATCAAAAATCCATAAATTTGTGATGATCTAAGGTACCATCTGATTCATCAGATATAATAGCACTAGGAAAACATTTTTGGTTTTCAAGATCATTTCCCTAAAGTTGAATAATTTGAATTAGAATAAATACTTACTTTATTTCGGTATAATCTCACCATTGTTCATGCCTTGAACAATTTCCACTTCATCTCATAAAGAAATGAAGTTGAATTTTTCATTCGTGAAGTGTTATCAGATCATGTGATAGAATGATGGGTCAATCCATATGTCACAAACAAAATGTTAGAAAAAGTTATTAAATTTACATAAGTCCATATATGGTGAGGTTAATCGTATATGATTCCAAAAATGGACTTATACTTCATCTATCATACCTCTTAATAAAACTAGTTTATACTAACCAGGGACTTCCTGTAGGAAAGTGGTATTCAATAAAGGCATGTCGTACTTTAGTTGTGTGTTCGATTCCCACAACCTTGTCTGACGTGATGGGTTGTTGCATGTTCTGCATGTTGTCCCTTTTTTTAAACTACACTATTATACCATTCCATCAATAATATCGAAAAAAGATCTAGCCTTAAACAATACTAACTTATGGCCAACATAATTCATTCCAATCTTTAGGTTTATCGAAAATACATCTGCCCAATCTCATAGTACAAAGAAAATGATTACTAGAGAGGTCACATACCAAGCATGTGAATACCATCATTTATCTCCCATATATCATATGATATATCTTTTCGGTCATATTCCAAACATGTGAATACCATAACCATGTATTCTCTTGAAACATAAATTATCATAGAACCTTAGAGAAAATATGAATGATATCAAAAGTTAACTCTTTCCACATAAAATAATCCCAAATATTCTATATACTCAATCCATGATATCACATTGTCCTTACATTAGTCATGAGCTCAATAATACTATCAAACATCTCATTATCTCCTTATCCCTTCCTTATGAGCATATCATCTACTTTCCAAAAATATTACAATCTCTTTTCATGGTTAACAGTGCCATATAATTATTGAAAACCAATACATAGATATTCCAAAATTCCATAATGCCATAAATGAGATTCCATGATACTATTTTGAAATCCCATTACATAAACACTTAATCATTACACAACATCATTGTCATACTCAACATCACAAATACTGTTTTCATGTGACTTCCCTTTATCCTTTTCCTTAAGTGGTTTCTCACATTGATCATCATTAACCCTTGTATTAGGGCATTGATTTTCATAATGCCCCATTTCCTTTCACATGAAGCATTGAAGGTTTGGTGGAGTGTTCTCTGTATTTTTTTCTCTATTCATGTCAGTATAATCCTTTTTTCTTTTACTTCGGCACTCAGCTGATCGATATCCTTCTTTTACACACTTGAAACATTTTCTAGTACCTTTTAGACAATATCCACCTTGTTTCTTTCAACACTTTGAGCATAAAGAAACATTCACCTTCTTTTCAACATTGTTCTGTGGTTTTTCCTTGAACTCCATCTTTGATTTCTTGTCAAAACCATGAGATGGATATGTAACACCAAATTCTAGTTATACCATGATAGCACAATGCACAATTTCTTCATAGCCACATAAGTCTCTTATAGCTAATGCCTTTCAAAGACTTGGTTTTAAGTCACTGAAGATTCGATCAACTTTACTTTCTGGTCGGATGATAAAGCCAGATGCATACCTTGAAAGCCTTGTAAAATTATCTTCATCTATACCAACAGATTCATTATCCTTTTTCTTAATCTCAAGGAAATCCTTTTATATCTTTTTTCGAAGAATACAAGAGAAGTACTTATTGAAAAACAAGTTATTGAACTCGTCCCATTCCATGGAAACAATTTCATCTTGGGGGCTTATGTTCTTAATTAGAGTCCACCACTGGTCTGCTTCAACTTCTAAACCGTAAGTAGCCAAAATTAATTTTTCATGCACCGAACTGCGAAGTATGGAAAATATCTTTTCAATTATAATGATCCATTTTCTAGCAACAAGTGGATCAGAAGACCCACTGAAATAAGGTGGACGTTGCCTTATGAAGGACTCAATAGAATAGTGTTCCCTTCTATGGTCATTTGGAAGTCCAAAATGACTCATATATTGTGTAAGTATAACAATAAGATTTTTTCACTCCATTTCCCATAACATTGGTTTGTTCAGGAAGAAAATCAGTTCATTTCCCGTTACATTGATCAACATGGTTCTTTCGGGTTCCAGCCATCATCTAAAACCCAAAAAGAATAGTGTCATAGGCAAGAATCATGCTAGGTAAAACAACATAATAAAGGGGGAGTACCTTCAATATCTAACATCTTAGGTTTAATTCTAATATCATTACTATAATTCTAGGACTATAACCTGTACTTATACTTTACCTTAGGTACATCCCTAGACATACCGTAGAAATATCTCTAGGGATTTCACTAATGTTTTCGCATCCTAGTTTCCAAAGGTTAACTAAACCTTTCTTCTAATACCAACTATAGTGACCCAAATCTTGACATACATGGACATTACATTACTTTTGCGGAATACTTAATACATAAAAAAAATAGACAGCAATGGACCGTAATAGTTTAGTGACTTTGGAAACTCAGTATATAATCTTCTAATATTGGTGAAAGATCTTCAACATCTTCCATAAAGATCTTCCTTTTTTAAACCTAAAACCTTTATTTATATCATGGGGAAAATAAAACATATAAAGGGTGAGATCAAATTCTCAGTAAGGGTGATCATGGTGTAATTAAAACAAACCATATACATTTTAACATCAAAACATGATCATAATATTTAAACATCAAAATCTTGAGCAGTGACATAAAACATGGAAGTACATAAGGAATAGATCATAATCGATCATCAATCATGATAAAATAGAATTGGAATAAAACATGTAATTGTGGAAAACCATTAAGCACATGATATTATTTCCATAGTTTCAAAGGCATTGCTTCCAAAACCATCTTAGTGGACAATGTCCCTTTATGTATCGATTTCACTCCTCGTTCTAGTCCTGTAATACTGAACCAGATTAACTTACCGTTCTAGCCATGTCTATCTCATGAGATATAAATCTTTACCCAATAAATTGGAGGGAGATATAGGTCCCACCCATCTAATATTGAAATCATGTTTGCGTGTGCCACAAAATAAACATACATCATTCATAATAACCCAACAAATAAAATTGGTTTCATAAACAACATCCCATCATAACATAATCCATATTAAATAAATGGATATCATTTCATCATAAGAAAAATCAAACGCTGTAAATAATAGAGACATTATACGTGAAACCTACACATATGAAATAATGTCATCTTAGAAGGAAAATGGTTTTCATAAAACACTTGAAAAGAATTATTGAGGAAAATATCCATTCTTTTTCAAAATCATTTTCTTTTCACAAAATGACATGAAATTTTAATGAAATGGATTATATTTAAAATAATAATGAAATATTTTAGAGTATGATTCATGGAGAAAATTCATTATGAAACAATAAAAATTTTCATATGGTGTATAAGTTAAAAAAATAATTCTCTTCGTACTTTTAACGGAAAAGTCAAAGAGTTCCTTGTGTGGTAAAAAAAAGTAAGATTCCTTTCATAACATGTTGTAAATTTCAAAAATGGGTGAAAAGAAAATTAAACATACATGAATACATTTTTAGATAACACGGGCATGGATGAAAACAATAACCCCAGTAAATACTTACGAATAAAAAATCTTGGATAAAAATGAGATTGGAAAGGTTATCCCTTACCTTATGTCTGATATTCTTTGTATGTATTCTAACCTCCGGTATAATGATTTAAATAATTTAATTGACTTATTATAGAATCATATTCAATGTTATGATATCATATATAGTTTATTTATGACTTTATATTACCCTTTCTATTTTAAATTTGATGTAAAAGCGGCGATTTGTGTACAATCATTTCATTTATTGTACGTGTTTCGACTTGTTGTTCTTGATATTATTACTTATATCCTAATTTAATTGATTCCAGAATTTAAAACATGATTTATATATATTATATATTCAGAATATACATATATATATATATATATGATAGATCGACAAATGGAATGAAATTCACCTTTCATAGAGGCGGTAGGCCGTACGTACGCATGATCGCTGTTTCGTTTCCTTATTGAATTTAATGGAATTATTTAGATGGAATACATATATATATATATAAATACATAAATCTAGAATCATTATTATGTAATATATTTCATTTTTATTCATTATATATACTTTATATCATTCCTGAATGGTTAACATGGATAATGAATCTCATCGCGTCGTGGAGATGGTAGTCCGTACGTACGCACGAGGGATGATATCATTCTCATGACCGTGGAATTGAATTGAAGTGTATGAATAATATTTCAGAATCAATATAAATTTACAATAATAATATATAGTTATTTATTTACACCATTATACCCATCCATGTAAGGTGGTGGTCGAAAACAGTTTACACCACGGCATGGAGACGGTATTCTGTACGTACGCACGCACGGGGATTTCGTTTTCTGTAGGATGGATAGAAGGTGAAATGGGGTTGTTTCATATTTATAATAACATATCAGTATATTATTACTACTTATGTTATTACTTTATAATAAAACAACTAAATAAGTGGAAGTAGAAGAAGAAATAAACTTGAAAGAGTTGGTAGAAGAGATTACCTCTTTCTCAACGCACCTCCTTTAAATATTTTCTTAGGGAACTAGAGTTGGTCTTTTGAGAAGACCAGAACATCTATGATGTAATTAGAGAGGTTGATAAGACTAATTTTCAGCAGTTTTCCAATCTTAATGGCTCAAATGTGTGTGAAGATAAGAGGGAAGGGGTGCCCTTTTTATAAGGGAGGAGAGGGACACCTTAGTAAAACTTAACATATTATTTTATAATAAAGTCATATTTAGTATTTAATAGCTCCAAATTAATTTATTTCAAAGATAAGGTGGGTATGGGTCGAAATCATATCAACCAAAATATTTTAGGCAAGTTTAGGTTACTATATTATCCTTATCATTTAGAATTAATTCTAAGTTAAATAATTTAACTTTTACTGTGTCATTATGTTTTCTTACACTATATGGTTAATAAACATACTATAACAAGACAAACGAACCCCAAGTGGTTAATTATTAATATATATATCCTTATTTAAGTCATTTTTACAAATATTATATTTTTAGGAATATAATAACATTGAATATTATAATATGTTTTTTAAAAACTATTTTATGTCAATTTTGACACTATTTGGTAATTTGTTTTTGTAAAAATCATAACAGCATGATTAGTTCTGAAAAAGTTAATTAAACCCTTAATAACATGTCATATTAACCTATAAAATTAGTGTAGTTCATAAAAAAGCTCAAATTACATTTATTTGGGAATTTATAATATCAATTATTTTAATATTTTATTATTTAGGTAATTACTGCATCATCATTATGTCATAAATAAATTAAATTATTTAATGTATATAAATTATAAATAAAATAAAATTATGTCGGAAATATTTTTATATTTCTATGTAATATTAATAGTCAAATTTATCTTATGTATAACCATATATTAAAAATGTTTTAGTTATTAAACATTGATTTTAACTATTTTAATTCTTCTTTAAATAAAATAATAATAAATGTCCTAATCTAATCCAAGTGGACATAAAGGGTAATATTTTATCCCTAAGGTTGTTTTTTGTCAAAATACACTTATCCAATAGAATTAGGACTTGTGTTAGGGAAATAATAATATCATTTTTATCCTTAATTACCGTATTTACTTTTAGTCGTGGTAAATAAAAATAAAAAGTTATTATTCCCAAAACATATTTTTTTCTTATTGAACCAAATTTTACTCCTTAATATTAATCTTGTCTCTCAGATTTTCAAAATTCCACTCAAAGAAGCCGTAAAATTATGTTTTATGTAAATTTTCAAATTCTCTTATGAGGTGGGTAAAAGACGGTGAAAAGTTCAATAAAATTTTTATATATCTAAAATTATTATAAAATGACTCCAATGAATTATATTTAACTTATATAATTAATATGTATATATTTTGACCTAAAATAAATTTAAATAAAATAATTTTTTTTAAATAAAATGTCAGTTTTTAAATAGTAACCCAGTGTTTTCACTATTTATCAAAAATTTAATGTTTTTAGAAAAATACCAAAATTTCACCCAGGGATAATTCCGATATTCTGATTCCAAAAATGATGTCCATTTTGAAAGATAAAATTTATAAAATTTCAAATAGGGGGTATTACTATTCATAACGGCTAGTTTATATAATATTTTAATAATATATCGTTGTTTACTGAAACTCGGTATTGCGATCAACACATGCTATCGAGAAAGCTCGTGATTGCATGTAATGCAAGCCAACTCAGGATTGCGTGTAGGTAAGATTACTTGGTTATTATGTATAATAGAGTCCAATGGTATTTCATTTGTACATTGAATATATATATACACACTCAATGTTGCGTAGAATAACTTCTATTAAACGAACTTGAAATTTTGTATAACACGATCCAAGAATAGTGTTGCGTATACTGCAAGCTAATACGGTGTTACGTATAGAGCAATATAATCTTGGTTTAGCATACAACAGAAGACATGAAATAAATTAAAAAGAATATATCTTATAAAATCTCGGGGCATTACATTCAATGAGGTAGATCGACCCAAAATAGGTCTCTTAGGGTTTCTCCTAGCCTGTAACATGTATATGTGGGTTATACCAACCCCGAAATTAGAATGAGTGGTTTTTTGAGCCCGTGATAAATCTAATGTCAAGATTATAGCCACAATTTATTCAAATATATAGGCTATATTAAAAACAAAAGAACGCAACATACAATGTGGTCCTAAGATAATTTTAACCAATTTAGTAATAAATATATTAATTTTTGAATTAAAAATAATTGTAAATTCGTTATTTAAAATAATTATTTTAATTTTGGTATTAAAAGAAATTAATTGTTTAAGTTTATTTTTGTAATAAAAACGAAATTAATTTTATGATCAAATGATTTTTTTCAATTTTAATAATTAATTTAATTTATATTAATTCACTCAAACATAAATTTATTTCATTTTAGTTTTATCACACATTTAATTTTATCACTAAATGTTGTTGAGGAGTGACCAACCCATTGTTTTTATATTATATTCAATTATTTATTACAACATTGTTGGATGTTTGAAATATTAATTTTTTGTTTTGATGGTATGTACATTATATGTTTCAAATTAATTTGTATAAGGGCCTATGTTCTCACTAATTTTATTTCTATATTTTTTTTTCACTCCTTAGACCCCCTCTCTTATACATGATTATACTTGTATTAGTAAAAAATTAAGAAGTAATGTTTGGACCATATCAAGATAAGCTGAAATCCTAGAAGAGAGAAGGAAGAAATGGACTAAAGTTGAGCTATGATATGGGTCAATATTTGACTCTTGTATGATACCCTTTGGTCACAATTGAACCATTGAGTTTAAATGGTCCATCGTTTGTTATATTATCAACACCATTTGATTAATTTATTTATTTTATGAATTGTTAATTATTTTATTCATCATCATGTTTTTGGATAACACATAAAATAATAAACATAGAAAATTCATAAAAACGCGGTGAAAACATACTATTAATGCATGTTTAGTTTTGATTGTGACATAATTTTATAACAATATATAATATAAAACTATTATTTTCAATATTGTTTTTTTAAAAAAATCCATGAATGATATACTAAGTCATGTATGACATCTGTCCCTCAAATTTGATCAAAATTGGGGATTTATTGTTCTCTTCATCTAAATTGTGGGTGCCTCCTACTGCTGGGGATTTCATTTGAGAATTATGGGTTGAATTAACAAATGATGGTATACTAAATGTATGAAAATCTAGTTTGTTTCATCTTTATAGGAAAATAATTGACTAAATGATGCTTATGATTTTAGAATTTGGGACTTCACTCTACAGAACAAGTGGCATTGACATAATGCGATTGGATAGCCTAGTGCCTACCTTGAAACTATTGGAGTAGTGGCGTATCTAATTATTATGAACTAAGGGGAGATGTTTGAAGTTTTATTTTTTACTATAAAACTCAAGAAATTTAGTATTATTATTCTAGTAGTGATGGTTATAATAATTAAATATAATATTTGTACATATTAAATTATTTAGTTAGGTTAATCAATAATGACTAAAAGGTAATCAATAAAAATACTAACTTGTTATTTTTTTGGTAGATATAAAATCCAAATAATCAAAACCACTCTTAAATTATCATAGTGATCAATAATAGATTAAAAATTAAAATTAATGACTATAACATCTAGGATTTGTACTGGTGATTTTCTATAATACTACACTAAGAATTGTATCATTATGTTCAAGGGCCCTCTATTCCTACGAAGCCTACTCAAGGAGAAAGCAAGGATGATAAAGAAAAGTCTAAAAAAGCTTGTTTATTATGTACTATATGTATATTGTATTTTGTTTTCATATGTTTCCAATGAATTTTATAAAATTAATGAGTATAAAGATATATATAAGATGCCAACTCATCTCTATTATTTACATCAAGGGAAATCTTGGAAATAAATTTATGAGATATTTAGTTCACTATATAGGTGATGGCTAGTATAAAGGAATCATGAAGGGCCTTATGTACACATGGTGATTAGGTATATTGATATACTTGAGGCCCTTGAGTTCATACTAAACTAATAACAAGAAACCGATCAAGTTATTTCCTCTTTACAAAAAATATTCTTCAATTTTGTTATAAATTATAATAGTAATAACATAACATGGTCTCTCCCAGATACTTTTTCATATATTTGAAAACATGAAAAGGATATTATGAATAATAATTTTCCATTACATAGAGTAAACAAATGCATTAATTGACACGATAATTCATCTATGTGTAAGTCCAAGACAAAGACATATAAGAAACTTCCTTCAAAAAAGGAAAATATATCAAAGGAAGTTAATGAGAATAAAGTTTTCTACTTTTAATTTGGCAAGAAAGGCCACTATAAGAGGAATTTTAGAGTTGGAAAGAAAAAAGCATGGTGACACTTCTATTTTTTGTATTTTGTTAATATAATGATAAATATACTTATTAAATGTTTTGTACAAGATAAATAATTTGATCACATATATTTATTTACATATAAGTACCATGTACATTCGAGAGGATTTCCAAGGGATATTTGGATTTCCATACTGATAGTTTTGTAAGTGTAGCATCCATGGAAGTGGGATATTATCATATGAATTTTCATAGGAGTTTAATTCTTTTGTTGAATAATTATTATTATTTTTGTTCAGTTACCAGAATAAAAATATCAGTGTTATGTTTGGAAAATATGACATTTAATTTCATATTTAGAAATAAATTTTGTCTCTATTATAAGGATATAATATGTTATGTTATGGTTCTTCTTAATAATTGATTTTACATAAATGGACTTTAAAATTTTGCAATGTCAATCAATGAAAAATCAGCGAACATGTGTTATATAACCCCTTCTTGTGGAACATTGGGCTTCTTCAAGTAAATGAAAATAATATAAGAAACTTCATGTTATTTAGACCCAAAAAGTTAAAACGCCTAGATTTATGTCATTATGGTTTACAATGGATGATGACCAAATAATCCTTCCCTGGTAGTGGAGAAAGAGCAACTGAATTACTGGAGTTGATTCATACTGACGTATGAATTCCATTTTGATTAAAGTAAAAGGGTGTGTTTTCTTAACAAACTACTTTTACTTATTGATATAGTAGGTATTAATATGTCTACATTATTTGGTATAAGTAACATTCCTTTTATGTGTTCACAGAATACCAATAAGAGGATGTAAAATAGCTTGCTAAGATGATTAAGGCACTCTATTCAGACTAGGGTTAGTAGTACCTTAACAGTGATTTCATTGATATATTAAAGGAGTATTTGATAGTATCCTAATGCCCTCATCCTTGTACATCCCAATGGAATGGTGTTAGTGGAAGGATGAATCATACCGCGTTTGATAGTGTTAGATCAATGATGAGTCAGGTGACTATTTAGTTTTCCTTCTGGGGATATCTATTGTAGAAAATGGCATATTCCACAAACCAAGTACAAATTATAGAGATAAATGGAATTGCATATGATTTATGGTGTGTAAATAATCCAAATCATTCACACATACATGTATGGGGATTAATGTCATTTTTCAATACTATACACAGTGAAGATTTTGCATCCAGAAGAATGAAGTTATCCTTTATAGGTTATCCAAAAGAAACTAATTGATATTACCTATAAAAAACATTTTATATAAAAGTTATTGTTAAACAAAATTATATATTTATAGAATGGGAACATGGTTACAATGGAAATATTGGGAGAAATATGGACTTTGAGGAAGTTATATCTGTTGATGCCCATGTGTTGGTAGGTGAACAATATACAAAACAGAGTGTGGGAGATGTAGAAGTTCCTGACAAACAAGTACTACATAAGACTATAATAGAGGATATAGAACCAAATAATTATTATTTTCGTATCAATGGGTAATCAAAAATAATAATCCTTTAGGATAATAATCCTCTAACCTGTAAAGAATCAGTAGATGAAAATAATGATGCTAAATAGAACAAATCCATATATTAGGAAATGGATTCCATGTATCAAAATATGGTTTGTATTTTGGTGGAACATCCAGCATAAGTAAAATCCAAATGCTGAAAATGGGTATTAAATAAAAATAAGGACATGTATGGTAAATTAAATACCAATAAATAATGATTTGTTGTTAAGGGTTTTGGGAACCATCATGGAATATATTATGAAAAAACCTTATGAATAGTAATGATGCAAAAATATATCATAATATTACATATGATAGAATCCATCCAATAATATAATATTTAAAAAAACGGATGTTAAAATGAATTTATAAATGCGAAGATGGATGAAGACATCTACATGACTAGAGCCAAATGTTTTTTAGGTCAAATATTACCAATAAAGTGTGCAAGTTATAGATTTCCATTTATGGGTCGACGAGAATATCATAATCATGGAAAGTTTATTTTGACGATTCAATAATAAATATTTGTTTTTTCATGAATAAAATCAATCTATGCCACTATAATAATGATAATAGTAATTCCTTGGTTTTCATAGTCTTATTTTTCGATGACATACTAATTATGCGAAACAAAGTTCAAGTCAAAAAATTAGTGAAAAAGTGTTAAAAATGTTTCTCTAGGAAATAAATAGGTGAACCAGAATACATTATAGGGATCAATATCTATCAAGATATACCTTAGAGGCTTCTTAGAAAACATCAAAGTACATATGTCGATATTGTACGTAAAAGTTATGGTATGGAACAATCCAATAGAGTATTGTTTCTAGTGTCACGTGGTATAAATCTCATAATGAAAATGTTTACACAAAAACAAGAGAAGATTAAAAAATTGGGTATAATGCCTTATGATTTGAAAGATGGATCTATCATATATTTTGTGGTATATACTAGGTTTTATTTTTCCTTTTCTTTAATAATGGTGGAAATATATCAAGATAATCTAAGAAAGGTATAGTGGGAAGCTCTAAAAACCATCTTAAATTACTTTTAGTGTATAAATGATATGTTCCTAGTGTATAA
This sequence comes from Viscum album, assembly GCA_963277665.1. NCBI lineage: Eukaryota > Viridiplantae > Streptophyta > Magnoliopsida > Santalales > Viscaceae > Viscum > Viscum album. The sequence continues at coordinate 227,108,197 of OY728145.1, forward strand.
AGGTGATTAGTAAATAGTAGTGAGAAGAAAAATAATGTTAGTTTTTAGACATATCGTGATGATCTAGAATCATAATCAGGATATAAATTTTTTCTAAAGGGTGATGCAATGAGCTGGAGAAGCTCAAATAAAAATATGGTCACTGATTCTACTATAGAATCTGGGTATATAGTGGCTTCCGATGCAGATATGGTGGTTGTGTGGATATGAATATTTTTTAATAAATTGGTGTTATTAATTTATGTTCATACCTTATTTCAGATTATTATGATAATAGTATAGTAGTAGTGCTTTCCAAGGAGCTCGATTAACACTAGATAACAAAACATTTACTTTAGATGCTTTATCTTCCAAGAGTGTTGAATTCATTGTTAGAATAGTTTCCATATATGATAATATAGAAGACACCATTATTAAATCCATATCATAATAGATGCATGATCTTCATAAGAGGGTGGCATATTGAGGTTTTTTAGTAGTTGGATCTATTTCAAGTGGGATTATTGAAATTTGGTGACCTAGACCCAACTTGGGTAAGTACATTGATTCCATGACATTTATATAGTAATATATATAATGTTTTTATCTTAATATAATAGTTATTATATTTCTATGTTCACTATTTTATTAATAATTTCCTAAGATCAAATGTCATATTAAATGTTTGTAGCTGTTCTTGGGCTATGATATGAACATAATGATACAAGGATAGTAATCTTAAATTATTTTACTATGGTCTAGAAACATCATAATGATAGGATATAGAAGATGTGAAAACATTAGATGATGGGTTCTCATAATTATTGAGACTTATTCTCTTTAAGTTTTCAAATTTTGATTTTTATAAGGTGAGATCATGAGGATATACCTGATAATAGAAACACCACATGTTTCGAGTGTGATTGTATGTTTTTATCTCTGAAAATTTGTATTAATCTCATTAAATAATACTTCTGTCAATTTGTACCATTTGATCATGTAAATTTATTAAAATAAAAAACCATGACACTGAATGCATGGCATGGTAACTTGTGTTTGGTTTGTCATTAGTGACATGGAATTGGTTGAATCATCAAGATATATTTTTTGCATCCATGTTGTGGAAGTGATATATTGGGCCTAATTGATCGTGAGGGTACTAACATCATTAAATATATTTCAAAAATAATTTAAGGTAATTCCATCTACTTATATCAATAAATAAAAAATAGTGAATGAATAATTTTGTATATTGTATATCCCTCTTTATGAGAAATAATATGAAGAAGAGATTATATTACAGAGTGAAGGTTAGTAGGATGGTTTCTTTTTCAATGACTATTTCTTATCTCTTTACGTTCCTTGAGGGGACACAATACTTTTATCTTAGTCTATGAATTTTATTCACTAATATCTAGAGAATATCATAGAGGGTTACACATAATAGAATATTCAAGATTCTACCTTATTTGAATGAATGGTTGTATTGGAAATGATGGACACTACGATAGGGTCTGAGTGTTATCTATGTATTATCCACCACTAATGAATAAAAAATTATTATTATTCAAGTATTGAATAAATGGTTTGAATTTATTTATTAAAGTTATTTACTAGTATTTTTGTAACTACATAGAAATTTATTATTGGAAAAAAGATTATTTTACTATTCAATGTTCTCTAAATACTATGTTGACTAACAGTCATTTTAAAGACTAAGTTTTATCATTTATTTCCATTATTATATTTTACAATAATGTGATAAAATATAAATGTCATATGTGATACTTTTATTTTTCAGTAACGTTTCATGTATTGCATATTTATTGGGAGTTACTTATATGTGGAATAGGGAACCCTATCAAATTAATTAACATTCACTATATGAATCAAAGAGGAATATTTTATTGGGAACTGTTGATACCCCTAAATTTTTGGGATCCTCTCCCTTCTTTACCATAACAATGAGATGGAATTATCCTATCTGATCTTCTAATCATCTATCTACTTCACAGATTGAAAAGACAAGACTGTAGTGATCATTGTGGACTTTTAGGACACATTATATATTTGAAATAACATCAATAATTTTATGATCATCTCCCACATGGAATCATGAGTTGTGTGTGGATGATCAAGATGGTTTTGAGCTGAGATTCTTAATGCAACACCAACAAGAAAATGTTCACCAGATGAACACATATTCTATCGGAACATGGTTTTCATTTGTTTCTTTTTTTGGCTCTGAAATAATCATGTGATATCCATGCACCATACTAGTGTTAGATCACTATAAAAGATGGTGTTTAATAACTTTGATGAAGAATAATTATATATTCCTGGCCTACTAGATTCTTATTCTCACCCTAGTACCTACATTATGGGAATTATTGGAGGTATATCAAGCATTGGAAGTGGTTTAGTGGAATACATGATACAGATCTTCATTTCTATAAAAAAATGTTACTAAACTATATATCATATGATGAATACTTTTCTTGCAGGGTCCCTAGATATGGAGGCTGGGGTTTCAGAAAAAATAAGGACCACATGCTAGGTGAAACATGTCACACATCATGTGACTGTAGGCTGGGGGCTCTGTATGTACACCAGGAAGCACATGATGGTACACAACTGGGTGTACAGGAATGTAAATAGGCATTTCCAGGACTACACATGCACATTATTGTGACACTAGGAAGGAAAAATCATATTCCTACATTCCCAGAATAATCCGTGTACACCCAATACACATTGTGCAGTTATTCCAAGAAAATATTGGGCCCTTTTTCTCTTTATACAAGATGATCATCAGTTTGGTTCATTCCTTTAATAGTAATGATTGGATGTGTTCCCTACCTGAAACTAGTACATGTTAGTTCCATTGTTCTAAAGTTAGTTTTGTCTCATTCCACTCCCATGAGGGTTTAGTTTGACATATTTTCTAGAGTATCAGACATTATAACTCTCCATGAAATATAGAAGGTATCCCTCTATGAGCATCAGAGAAATCCCTATTCCCCTTATCATCCAAAGGAATGGTTTTGGTAGTTTCCATGAGATATAATACTTAGGATGCAATACCAACTCCAACAGGTTAATCTAGTAAGGTCGGGATCCCCCATGATCCCTTGGGTGTGACCACATATCTTTGTATCATTTTACTTTGAGTTCCAACATGTTCTTCCTAATGGTGAAACCTAAAGAGAATGAACTCTAGGATGAGAACTATTAGTGTTATCTAGACCAGATGAGTGATATCAACTAGAATTGGGCATGACCATGAATCCTTGAGAAGAATCCTAGGATGACATATCATTAATGATTATATCTTGGTGTTTATAGTATTTTTGTCTCACATATAATTATTGGGATATCCTTGTGGATTGATCTGATTTATATCATGATTCTTCATGTTTGGGTTTTTAGGGTGTCATAGATAGTATGTTGTACTCACATATGTATGGGCTCTACATGCCCATGTCATGTCTTATAAAGATGACAGGTTTTTCAAAAGTTTCCTTAGAGGACTGGAAGAAGGATAAGCATATTGTGATTTCTGATCTAGTTAGTTCTAGGAGTTTCATTTGACAACATTGATGTCCTTAAATTTTGAAGTCTGGGGTTTTACTTATATTTTGGTGGGATTTCTTTGGCTCTTATACCTTCTTCATATGTTGTAATCTTTTGAGGTATATATGTTGTGCATTCATTTTTACACATTTCAACTTTTTAGTATTATAATTGTGTTTGGATACATATGTGTGTACATGTACTTTAGGTTAATGACTCCAATATATATTAAATATCAACTTGGTGCTTGTCACCAACCCCTACCCCATTGGAGACTAGCCCGGTGTTGTCACTCTTGAGCCCCTGCAAGTCTGGTCATGGTTTTAAGGTATTATAGGAGGTGTTACTACCTTAGTTCAATGATTTTTCAGATTGTTTTCAGATATGTTGATATAGTGATAAAGTGATTTGAGAATAAATTTCAAGATAGGTTGTCTAGTGTTGGTGCGATGTCCAATGTATCCATTGACTAGGACTCTGATAATTTTTTTTTTCTACTCAGTGCATGTGGGAACTGATTACTGTGATAAAATTCATATGTAAATCATAGAGGAATGGATTTTTTTGTCTCATATCCTTATTGATTCATCTCCCCTGATATTTTCATTGACATTGGTACTTCTTTTTTTCTTTCAGGGTGTTTCCATGATGATAATCAACCATGATTCTGTAACATATTTAAGAGTATGACTTGATGGGTGATGAGGCCTCCTTGATGGGTCCTGTTCTGGATGAGGTTTTCTTTATGAGTGAAAAAATGTAGTTCTTTTTTTTATTGGTCAATACATTAACCCACCTCAGGTTTTTTAGGTGGAAAAAATAAGCCATAATGATCCATAGGTAGATCAGTTGATTCTATATGTTACTATGTAGGGATCGAGCACACATCATGATCATACTTGGTAACAATTAGTTTTTATTTTTGGTATCTAGAACATTAGGATAGTAGGATTGTGACATAGGTCATAAAATATGATGTTCCAACATTCATGAGGACCTTGGGAACCATCAAGTTAGATTAGACTGATAATTGATTTCATGGGGTGGAAATTAACATATAATGCATAATATTTTTACCTATCATGTTGTAGATAGATAAATGGTCGATGGACCCCCAAGGCATAGACAACCTTTGGAGAAGGGAGGTATTTTGGGAGGTGTAAGTGGAATAAGATCTGAGATATTGGAGGGAGTTTTTTTATTTTTGGATCTATTACTGCACAGCCCTTATAAGGTCTATGTGAGGTTTAGGATACTATTTTTTATAGACATGGACAATAATGATATTTGGGGAAATATAACCCAATGGATCTAGGGATAATTTTAGCTATGATCTATTGATTTTATACATTATCTTATATATTTATTTATATATGTGTGATTCAATAATTTAGTTCCATATCTTTTGTTCAACACCTAGTTTAACCTGGGGATCTATTGGATCAACCATTATGGTTGGAGACTCCCATTTGAGGAGATTTAGTGATCACACGATTCTGTAGATAGTGTGACATGAATCATGGGGAATGTTCTTCTTATTGGATATCAATATAGAAATTATGAATCCCTTCAATGTCATATATGATATATAGTAAATATCCACATTTCATTCCTAGATTTAATGCTACATATGGAATATGTGGTTTGTACATAGAAATTAGAAGAGGTTTTACTTTTTGTTGATAAGGAATCCCATATGGAGTTGGATTTTCTCATGGACTAGTGGATACAACTAATTAAAAACCAGTGTTCTAGTATAACCCATAGAGTAGTAGATGTTTGGAAATGGCATTTCCCTGTAGTTCTGGCAGAGTATGAGTTTGTCTTCCAAATGGATGTTTTACGATATCCTATTTTATGAGAGATGGACTAATATAAAGGATTTTCTCCCAAGTAGTACCCCAATATCTAGGAAATAAAATTTTATGGATCTCATAGATCATCAAGATCTAAATATGAAATTGGGGGAATTTAAAATGAAAGGAATTATTATACCCAATGTTCTTCAGGATAACGCTAATGCTGTTCTCTATGAAGGAATAGGAGATCCTCAGGTGTTGTATGGATAATCAATACATGCATCAGTTGACCGTAAAGAGGATATATGAATTACTGGGGATTGATGACCACTTTGATCATTTAAATGAATGACAAGGTACTCAAAGACATACCTCAGATCAGGATATCAACAGCTCCTAATATAGAATGAGGATATACCGATGATGTATTTTTTATGTGTATATAGTCACTAAGAGTATTTGGTAATTCATTATGGTGTGATGAATTACCAATTAGTTTTAATGGGGATTGTAAACCAGTTCATTCATCCATACATAGATTGGGTGATGGCTGTTCTTATCAATGATATCCTAGAGTACTCAATGCTAGAGGAATAACATGAAGGACACTTGCATATGGTTCTATACTTAGTCATATGTAACTATATTTATGGTAATATCTCAATTTTTTTGTTATGGAGGTGAGAGGTCCACTTTATATGACATTACATATTAGAATAAGGATTTGTAGTGGAATTTTTGAATGTTTTGGTTGTGTTAGCTTGGGTGCCTCCCAAAATTTGATGGAGGTGAGGATTTTCCATGGGTATATTGGACATTATTACTGGTTTATACTTAAATCCTCTGGAGTTTGAGAACCCTTGATAGATTATACCTAGAATGGGTATCCTTTGATGGGAATGTAGAGGTTATAAGAAGCCTTTTAATTTGTTTTGGTAGAGGTTGATGAGAACCCACATCATAATATTTCTAGACTAGGGTCTTGAGAACATAGTATTCAGTGATGACTTAGTGGATGGGTTGGGATGTGTCTTGATGTAGAGGAAAGTAATGGTTTACTGTTAGTATAGGCACTTAAGGCCCCATCAAAAAAACTACACAACCCATGACCTGTAGTCGGAATTCGAAGTCATCTCCCTAAAGATGTGGTGACACTAAATTATGCTAGTGGTTTTTAAAAGATACTCTAATAACAATAGTATCATGTATATAATTTTATAAATAAAATATTAAATTAATATGGATGCATTCTATTGAGTATCTTTTTTACTATGAGTTCAAGATAGTATCTACTCAAGGGATGTGGGATTTTGTACCCTATTCTCTCAATTGGATATCTTGTTTATAGTTACTGTGAAAGACATTAGAGTAGCTGGCCTCATTTCTATTGTCCATTGTGGAAAATGATAGAGAATCATACCTCCAATTAATGTTTGTTACCCCTCTCCTTCTAAAACATATAAGGGTGGTATTTTTAGATATTCTAATTTCAAGGTCCTAAATACTATGTTATCCACTAAACATGTTCTTAATTGATTTTCAAAATGTGGGGGCATTATGTAATTTATAGAGGATGGTTGATGGTACTGTTTTAATTGGGGGAGTAGGTGCTAAGGGAGTTACATAACCCCATTATTGATACATATAGAAGTGGAAAAGATATAACAATACATTTAGTGATAGTTTTAGTTTACAGGGAAAAGAGTTAGTGTTTTGGAATTAATCTCATCATGCATCACATGTAAGCGAGTGAAGGATGAGCTCTATGTTTGGGTTGGTTTGTCTCAACCCCTGGATTTGTTAGAGTGGAAGTGGGATAGTACCTCTATGTACATCTTTATAGTTATTTCAAAATCATCTAGAGGACATTATTCTATTTTGGTGATCATAGAACAAAATTCCTTGTTGGCCTACTATATAGCCATCAGAGAATAGTGTTCAGTAAATAGTTTGGGATACCTTTAATTATGAGTGATAGTTCATCTACGTTGATTCTACTCAATTATTTTTTTCATAACCTAATGCTCACTTCAAGTTATGATTGTGAAGAGTTTTTTAGGAGGAATTTGGGAATTATTTGCATTTGATCTATGAATTTCACCCCCATACTAACGTCAATACTAAAAAAACCATTCAGTTTTTTGAGTACATGCATTATGACTTCATGTTAGAATGTGTTTCTATAATTGAGGATCACCTACCCTTAATAGAGTTATCATGTAAAAAACATAAAATTCCACCATATGTATAAAACCATTTAAGGCCTTTTATATGAAAACATATAGGTCTATGAAATGAGGGACTTATCCAGGAGAGTCATCCCTCGTGGGGCCAATGGTGGTGCTAGAAACTATAGAGAAGGTGTAAATCATATAGCAGAATATGCAAACTATAGATAACCCTCAAATGCCATTTTAATACTAATTAAGGAGGCCTTTAAAGTATGATGTGGGAAACCATGTGTCCTCGATGGTCTGTCCTTGATAAGGTTTGAGGAAATTTGGATATGGTGGAAATTTATGTTAGCGATTCATTGACCCTGTCAAAATAATATGTAGATTTTTTAAGGTGGAATAACACAATTCCCTATTGGCATATTTATACCTAGTACATAAAATCCACCGTGTTTCATAGCTAAGGACTTATGTTCATTACCTATTGTATGTTATCTTTTGGTGAGATCTAGACATTGAGGATGGAGTTACCTTTTTGGGAACCCAATGGAGATTTAGGACCGATTGGATAAGATTCGATGTGGGTGAAAAATTCTCTTGGTGAATATCTGGTGGTAGAACATGAATCGTTTGAAGAGAACATAGGAGAGGGAGACCCATATGCGATCTCAATACACACATTTTCTTGAGTATCGTTTTCACTTTTGGGAAAATAATACCTATGGTGGGGATAGTGTAAAGGTTCTTATTTTCCCATTTATGACTTTATGATATTTTTTATATTATATTAGGATATATTTTCTCATACATTGTCGGACTCTGAGGCTCAGTGACCTCAAAATTGATACAATAAAAATATTAAATATATTATATTGTTTTCATATAGTTTCCTTGAAAAATTGGATTTAATCTTGAATGGGGACTCATATAGAAAATATGAGACCATTTTTGAGTCCATAATAAGGGTTTTGCCTTGGGCATGACATAACCATGGCGTGCGTTGGATGTGTGGGTTGAGTGTAGTCTAGGGTGATTATTGAAATATATAAAATTTTTAAATTTATTTATTTATTATTTTTACATGACCTAGGTGTCATCAATAAAAAAATACGTATAACTAAATCTTATGTTTATTTTCATAACCCAGAGATTTGAATGGAGAGAATGGATGAGATATTTCATAGAAGAGATCAAATGACGAGATCAATACTAGAATGATCTTATATGCTAATGGAGTTTTTTGTATCTCACCAATGATGGAAAAGAAGAAATATTATTCATCATCAATTATTCAAAAATCAAGGTAGGATTTTTTTTCTTGTGGATTTTATCACTATTTTAATATTCCCTGAAGAAAGAAAATCATTTCTAGCAACTATTTGATTTTATGGGCCGGTCGTGCAATGCGTGTATGGATTTTATCCCTATTTTAATAAGAATTTGATTTTATATTATTTATTACTCTTAGTTATTCTATTATATGATAAGGGATTTTGGTCGAAACAATAATTGGAGAATATTAATTCCATCTTTTTTTATGGTATTCCATCCATATTCTTCAACTATTCTTCACCGAGATTCAATTTGGCTGGCGGTTTGAAAAATATTGAATGAATGATCATTGAAAAATCAATATTTTGTGCAAAACATTAGTACATTGGGGTAAAGAAAGAGATTTGATGGCATTATTGATGTACAAAATGGTAGAATCAGATCCACAAATTGATTAGAGTTCCTTGTTGTAGGTTTTGGAATCTTGGTTCAGTAGTGAGGCATGGAGGCTTCACAGATGAATTCATTCACTTGATTTTGGTTATCAGTGATGGTTACGTCATTTTTATCACATATAAAATAATTATTCTCATGATTAATAGTGGATATAATGAAATTGGAGTCACGTGTGAATGAATAAAATAGATCATTGTTTCTGTGAAGAAATATAACTACACTATGTGCAGTCTGAAGAATACATTCCATCTTGGGACCTTGGATATGGAAAATAGGCTTTTATAATGATATGGATTTAAAATCATGTTATATTTTTCACATTCCACGTGACCTAGATCCTCTAGTTAATTATATGCAGTGGTTTTCAGGGTTTGTTACATGAACATGTATAGGGGAATGTTCATGGGCATGGCCAAGAGTACATGGACTCAGGTTGGTGACATGGGAAAGGAAACAACCTATTCTGATTTTTATGGTTCATTTAAAGTACCGCAAGTAAAAATATATAATTATTATAAGGAAATATGAGTAAATTTCTATATTTATTCTAGATGTGATTTAGTAGGGGGATTACCTTTTGAGTACAGGTTGGGTGTGTTCCCTCCCTTGGACTAGTGTGGGTGACTTCCCTTGTTCATGAGTGAGATTAGTCTCAGTCCATTCCCATGAGGGTTTACTATCACATCTAGTCCAGAGTATCATACATGATACCCCATGATAGATTAGAGTAGGTATCCCCCAAGAGGGCCAGAGTGATCCTCATTCCCATTTTCACCCTATGTATGCTTGTAGGAATAGTTCTGACCAAAACTATATGTGCCACAATACCCTTTCTAGGAAAATAATATAGTGGTGTCAGGTTCCCCCCAAGAGACTTGGGTTGTTACTTCCATCTTTTGTATCATTATCTTCTAATTTTCTGTTTATTATTGCTAATGGAGAGTCCTGATGAGAATGAACTCTCATATGAGTTCCATGAGAGTTATCTAGAACCGAAGAGTGAGTTCTCCCAGAATCGTGTATAGAATCATTTCTTTGATCCCTATTCTAGGATGATAAAAATTATGGTTGTGACCTACATTAGATTTGAGTGTCCTTTTTGAGCATTTCTTGGAGTTTTTTAAATTATTGTACCGCATATTTGGACATTATACATTCCATAGTTTTCATAATCAATAATGGAAAATATTTATGAATTATTATTTACATAGTCTACTTTATCATAATTTAATTATAGTATGGAGATGCATGCATGTTTATAGGTACTTTAGGGTAATGTCTCCCATATGTTTGATACACCTACATAGCACTGGTATCCAACCCCTCGCATATTTGAGGTACTCTTGGGGTTGTTACACTCATGCACCGACTATTCAGTTTTTGATATCATATATATATATTGGAATGTTATTTTTTTCTAATATTTATCATCCATCACCTTCTCTTGACCTATTAATCTAAAAATGGTAACATCTTTCATTATTATGTTGATTCACAAAATCAATACATGATTAGGTTTTTTTCCATCACCTCCATCATGGAATGATTTTATTATTTTATTATGGTTTAATATGAAAAAAATATATTCCTTAAATTTTGTTTCAAATTCCAAAAAATGTAAATTTCAATAATATTATATTAATTGAAACTAGTTTATGATGGTTGGTAAAACAAAAAAGTGAACTATCCATTTCACATTATAAATTGTAGTAAATGAAATATTTCTATATCAAAATAAAATTGGGTATTTTGGATGATTCATATTTTTGTAAGTACATGAATACAACTTAATTTTTCTTCTATATTTGTAGACCCTTTTGAAAAAAATATCCATAATTATACACAATGGAAAATACCATGGATACATGAAATGAATGCTCTCAACATAGGGAAACTACACATTATATCTAAATGAAATTGTTGTTGATAAACATAAGATGATTATAATAGATAAAATATAGATGTAAATGGTTCTGAATTAATAAATTATTGTGTCTAATTTTATTATAAATGACCATGACTAAAAGTGAAAAATAATTTTATAACATATGGTAAGGGGTCTCTATAAATTAGCCTTTTCATTAGGTGATAAAGTTTTTCTCATGAATTCACATTAATTTTATATTTAATGATATAGAATACATATAAATTATATATCTATGTATCTGACATCTATATCAGAATTATTCTACCTTCCATTGACTGGGTAATAAATGCTTTATGTTCCCCATGATGAGGTAAAATTATGAAACCCATTTCTTTCCATGTGTAATTATTATGTTTATTACTTATGATTGGTTTACATTTGTGGAACACGTAAGAATATATATGATTTTATGGGTTGGGTAAGATAGTGATTATAAGCATTGTGTAATGTTTTTTTCTCATAAGATGATATGTATGAGATTGGGGATTGAACTTAATCCATAACTGGAATTTTTCCACCATGTAATTTTATCTATAGGATTACTTCGAAAAATGATTATGTCGTGTTATATAATTCCACCAAATTATTTTTATTCTATGATATTATAATTTAATGTTTTTTATGTTATGACTCAATATAATTATCCGTGATCCATTCCTTTTATGTTATCATTTTTTATGATTCATATTTTATGATCCATTTCCATGTTTATTCACTTAATGGGCTATAAAACTCAGAAATCCCATGGAAATTCTTTTTTAAATGAATGGGAATTTTATGAGTCCGTAGTATCTGACGACGCCTGATTCTGAGGCCCGGTGTGCCTGGAATCATTTTATGATGTTTTTTTCATGTACATTTAGTAATCTTACGTGCATGATTTTATATCATTTGAACCGGTGCTCGGAATCGAAATCCAAGAACACCGTTGAACTCACAGCACTAGTATTCACTTTAGGGAACCTTTACCGCAATTGCATTTTAGCGTGTTTGGAAGTTAATTTTTTGGGTTTCATAAAAAAATTAAAATTATAATAAGTGATGGATTATTTTTATTTTAGGTTGTTAAAGTCTCTATGTGGAGGATAGAGGTGGGGCCCACCACACCCTAACCTCCCTTGGGAGGATATAACTAGGTGGGGTCCACTAGTTTAAACCCCCTCTTAATCCCCATTTAACTCTCTTTTGGTAGATGTCTTTTAAACTCCCCTTGAATTTATTAAGGCCACCACTCTTCATTTAATTTGGGTGAACTCTCCACCTTCCTTCTCTCATTAAGTGTGACAACCATCGAAATTAATGAATTGAACTTATTCAATTTAATTAATTCTAACTTTTGAAAACTTTTAAAAAGCATGTCAACAATAAAATAATTGGCAGAGCCTATTATTTTAGTTTTGGGGTGGATCTTTGAGAAGACTTTGGAGATGCTTAGAGAAGGAAATCCTCTCCAACGAAGAACGACGTCCTCTCCGATGAAGAATGAGGATGACACTGGAGCCCGAGATCAGCGGCGTGTGACGGGTGTAACGTACAATGACGTCTTCAAATTCTCTTCCCATGACTCCATCAAGCGAACATCGAAATCAAGGTAGGGGTTACATTAATGTTTGATTCTACCCTTTGTTCTACATAGTTATGTTGGTGGAATGATGTGTTGATTTTTATCAATGAAATGAGGATGGTTCGGACTGCACGAACATTGCCCGACCCTCCCATTTGTTGTTTCCATTTGATGATGTCGGAGGCAAAGCCGAAGGGGTGTAGTGTCGTCGCACGTTGCCGGTAAATAACCGCGTCCAGGAGGACTATGGTGGATGAATGGGAACCGCGACCGAGAGGGTCGAGTCGGATGAAGAGGAGAAACGCCGTCGCGCCGCGCCATGGAGCTGAAGGCCGCGGCCGGGCCGGGTCGTGGTGGTGGTGGACCGGTGTCGTCATGCTGGCCTTGTAGAGGGAAACCGTGGCCTGCATCCGCGGGCCGCTCGGTTGGAAGAACCGGTTGGCTACTACCGGGCGGGTTGGAGGACCGCAGTGCCCACAGGCGCCCTACGGAGGAAATCGATGCCCGCATCCACGGGATGCTCTACTGGGCGAAACGGCCAGCCGCCTACTGGTCATGCTCGAAAACCACGACACCCACATGCGCCGTGTGGGAAGAACCACGGCCCTCTACACAGGCCGCATGCGCCAGGTAGAACCGGCTGGCTACGGCCGGCCGGGCAGGGGAGAGGTGGCACCGTTTTACGCTGCCGGGCTAACCAGACCGGCCCGCTATGCGGGCCGGTTCCTCTAGTGGGTCATTCCCCACTAGGCCAGCCCGACCCCCGTGCCGGGTCGGACCCGCCAAAATGGGTTGGGCCCTCACGACGAGGTGGTATTTTTTTCATACTCAATGTGAGTTTTGGACAACATTGGAAAATGGTCAGGTTTGGATCGAGCGTAAATCCAACCAAGCACCTAAAACGGAAATGCCAATAACTCTCAGACTGGGCGTCTGATTGACTCATCATCTTTCGCGTTGGGTTCTTTATGATGAGGCAGAACAATGAGATTCATTAACTTAGGACTTGATTATAGTTTATGTATCAACACTTGACTCAAGGAGTGGCCCTCCTAGAATCGAGCGTGCTGTGTGCGGGAATCCTAGAGCTTGCTGCGATGACTACAATATGAGAATCCTCTGTGGGTTCGTCAGCGATGAATATTGTACCGGAATCCTCTGTGGGTTCGACAGCGATGACTACTGAACCAGAATCCTCGATGGGTTCGACAGCATTTAATACTGTACTGGGATCCTCCATGGGTCCCAAAATTCTGACATCTATTCCCATATCCTATGTGGGTCTGACAGAATAGCTGGTCCTGTATCCTGTGTGGGTTCGACAGCTTAGCTGGTCCTATATCCTATGCGGGTTCGACATCATAGATGAATCAGTTACTACATCTGATCATCTCCATTGCTCTAGAAAATATGTATACCTGTGTGAGTTGAGTAATGTCTTTCAACCATTATCATCATGGTGTTTGACTTTACTTCCTTCGTGGACTGGGTTGTGCTTGGGCTCGAGAGTTGGAGCTGGACTGTGACTGGTAACTTTAGTATATGTATGGGAATATACCTAAGTAGGGTTGGTTGGTACATTGTGATTGTATCTTTATTCTGTGGTTTATCCTTTGTGGATTCTGGGAGACCTTTGGGGGTCTCGGATTCCCCTACTGAGTATTGTTATACTCACCCCTGCACGTGCTTTACTCGCACCTTATTGTGTTCTGTGCAGACGACGGACAATAATGATCGAGGATGAGGGTGATGGACGTTGGATGCTCAGATCTGGACTAGACGGGATGTACCACAGTGACGATTTGTTTGAGTTATGTACCTACCCTTCAGGTAGGATTCCCCGGTGGACGATCTAGGAGCTGTTTTACCTTTTTACTTGTACATGTACTTTTTGTTCAGTTGGGTTTGTATACTGGCCCATTTACTTTCATCACAACATACTTTTCTATTTTAGTACTTGTTGCCTCTACTGCTTATGTTCAAGCTGTGTTTGTGTTTCAAGATAAAAGGAAATTCCTTCCCTTTTGAACAGGGATTCGCCTTTGGTGCTAGTCTCCATCCCCTGGCATATGGATTGCGGGCCTAGGGTAGTCACGGTACGGGCCCCGAGGATGGGTCATGAAAAATTAGTATCAGAGGAGTCGGTTCTACCATATAACATGGACTATGATTCTTTTAACAGAAATAGTGTAAAGTCTTTTGGGTGTGGTTATCAGTTTAGGGAAACTGGTGTTGGTGCAGCGGTCGACGTATCCGTACACTCGGACTCTGACTTCTGATTTCCAACTTAGTGCATGAAAACCCTGATTTCCTATGTGTTTCCTTGAAAATGTTTTCTTCATGATTAGTATGTGTCAGCTCACCAAATATATTTTCTTTTAACCGTGGTGCACCTGTTTCTTTTCAGTATGTCCCCATGAAGGCATCTGGAAAGGGTTCCATGTTTCGTACGAGATGGTAGCCCACCGAGCGACGAGGCCTTGGTGCAGGGCCCCATCACAGCGGAGGTAACAGTGGTACCACTACCCTCTGGGCCACCCATACCACCAGCTCCAGCAACAGAGATTACACACTACCTGAGTGGGTTTCACGAGTTCCAACGACAGAGGCCGCCTATGTTTTGGGGAGAGATGGACCCACAGGCAGTTGAGGATTGGCTGGAGGCTGTCGTGAGAGTTTATAGATTGGTAGGGACACCATCCGACCTCATGGTGATCCTTTCCGTGTGTCTCCTACATGCGGCGGCTGCCAGATGGTGGAGCTAGATTCGCTAGGTGCATGACAAGGCATCATTACTCTGGAAGGACTTCGAGAGTCTCTTCCTCTCAGAGTTTGTTCCAGTCACCCTTCGAGCGGTGCGGATTCATGATTCAATTAATTTTTAGTAGGGAAGCATGAAAGTAGCTCAGTACATAGAGAGGTTCACTGACCTCTCACGCTAATTCATGTATATGGTACGGGACCCGTTCTTCATGGCCCGAACCTTTGAGCAGGGACTCAGGCATGAGATCAGGGCTTCGATAATTCCCCTCAGTAGCCCAACGTAGGCGGGGGTGCTGGAGCGAGCCGTTTTAGTGGAGATTTTTTTCGCTGACCAGTCACCAGCGGTGAGACGCACCACAGGGTGACACGTAGCAGAGTCTTCTGTAGCCAGCAGTAGATAGATGTTGCAGAGGTCCAAGTGGACCAGGCCATCGGGTGGGAGACCCCAAGATACAGGTTTGGTTGTGTGGGGAACAGGAGACAGAGCCATCTATACATGGATCAGGTAGTTCTATGCATTCGGCGGAAGGGCCACATGGATCATGACATCCCGAACAGATATGTAGATGAGAAGTAGAGAGTAGAGGGACCTCCCATGTAGAGGCAGAGGATTGACCATGGTGGTCCACCAGGAGAAGGCAGACGTGGCAGAGGAGCTGGCCGAGCAGCGGGTGATGGACAACGTTTTGAGGATCTACCACCACTTCCACCATGAGGTCCACCCCGACCACAGGGAGAAGGTAGAAAGAGGCAGGCTCAGCTCCAGGCAGTCGAGGCCTACCACCACGGTGCACATGAGATGATTTGAGGTACTATCTGTGTCTACTCCACCCTTGATGTAGTACTTATAGACATAGGTGCAAGTCATTATTTTATTACCAATTCCATCTTTTAGAGATCATAGTTTCCGACGGAGCCGTTGGCTTGATCCTTACGGCTAGAGACTTCTACGGGTGAAGACTTGACAATTACGCAATGGTGCCATCAATTTGCGCATACTGTAGGAGGCAAGGGATTCGTCTAGGATCTTCTTATAGCGGCGTTGACGCCTGACGACTTCATTTTGGCTATGGACTAGATATCCACAGTTCATGATCAGATTGACTGTATTAGATGAAAAGTTAGTTGTATCCACATAGATGGGACTAGGTTCACCTTCACTAGTGAGAAGGGATCCTTTGTAGTGTAGGATGGACTTACACAGAGGATGGGACAACTGATAACACATCAGATGGATAGTCCCATCCATGGAGTGGTTGATGTGTGGAGTTTATGTATTCCTCTTCTGGTGGATCATTACGTGTGGGTTTTCCATGACGATGTTCTAGGACTACATACTCACATAGTGGTAGAATTCTACATTGACCTGTACCCCTGGAATACACCAATATCTACTCCAGCATATCGGAATGCTCCCACCGAGATTTGTGAGCTGCGGGTATAGCTGGAGGACTTAAAGGGGAAGGGATTTATCCGACCCAGTGTTTCACCAAGGACATCTCCAATTTTGTTCACCAAGATGGAGGATGGGAGCTTGCGACTGTGTGTTGACTACCGTCTCTTGAATAAGGTGACTGTGAAGAACAAGCACCCACTCCTGAGGACTGATGACCTCTTTGATCAGCTCTAGGGAGCACGATGGTTCTCAAAGATAGACCATAGGTCAAGCTATCACCAGATTAGAGTTCGAGATGAGGATGTGTATTATATGACCGTCAGGTGTTGGTATGGCCACTACGAGTTCTTGGTTATTCCCATCGGCATAACCAATGCTCCAGAAGTGTTCATGATCCTCATGAACAGTATCCTCCAGCCTTACCTCAATTTTTTTGTCATAGTCTTCATCAACGACATACTGATTTACTCGACTACTGAGGAAGAGCATGCCTACCATTTGCCGGTAGTACTGGACACACATTGAGAGCCCTAGATTTATGGTAATCTCTCAATGTGTTTGTTTTGGATTCGAGTGGTTTGCTTCTTGGGACATGTCATCTCAGAGGCTTGAGTTGAAGTGGATCCAGCAATGATCGAGGTAGTGCTTTCTTGGGAGCCACCCAGGAGTGTGTCAGAGGTGCATAGTTTTCTGGGACTGGATGGGTACTGTCAGAGATTCGTGCCAGACTTCTCCAGAGTTGCAGCACCACTTTCATCATTAACGAAGAAGGGGAAACCCTTTTTGTGGTTAGAGAGATTCCAACAGATCTTTTAGGAGCTGAGGCAAAGATTGACCAGTGCGCCCATCTTGAGGCTACCGGAGGAGGGTGTAGGGTATGTAGCTTACTGCAACGCATCAGGGACCATACTCGGGTGTGTCCTGATGCAGGAGTGAGCAGTGATCGCGTATGGTTCATGTCATTTGAGATAGCACAAGCAGAACTATGCTACCCATGACCTGGAGTTAGCAGCAGTGGTCTTTCCCTTGATGATGTGGTGGCACTATCTGATGGGAGAGCATTTTATAATCTACTATGACCACCAGAGTCTCAGATATGTCTTCTCGAAGAAGGACCTGAACCTGAGACATTGACGATGGCTCGAGTTCCTTCAGTACTATGACTACGAGATAGTCAACACTCCTGGGAAGGGGAAAATTATAGTAGATGCTCTCAGCAGGAGATCAGGCATTCAACTGCTAGGAGAGGCAACAGAGTAGCTGGAAACGTTGCAGATATCTTTTGTAGATAGATATGAAACATCTTTTCTGCAGTCTCTTACAGTAACTCCTCCACTTATTCAACGTGTCAGAGAGGCACAAGGTGGGGACATTGACAGTGAGACGTGACGTGCTGAGATATCCTCAGGGTAGGAACCTGATGGGTTTTTTGAAGGTGGATAGCACATCATCCTTTTTAGAGAATGTACCATGGTACCATTTGCACTAAAGGAGGAGTATTTGAGGGAGTTATACACTTACCCTCTAAAGGTACATCCTGGAGTGGAGAAGATGTATCAGGACCTCAGACGACAGCCCTGGGGGCCGGGAATAAAGAAGGAAGTAGCAGAATTTGTCTCGTGATGCATCACTTGTTAGTAAGTGAAGGCGGAGCACCGGGTTACAACATGCTAGTTTCATTCCATAGAGGTCCCAGAGTTGATTTGGGATGGGATATCCATGGATTTTGTGATGGGACTCCCACATACATCCAGAGGAAACGACTCTACCTGGGTGATTGTCACCCGACTCACCAAGTCGGCCCACTTCCTATCAATCAGAGAGCAGGGCTCAGTAGAGAGATTGGGAAACCTCTATGTACAGAAGATCGTACGGATTCATGTTGTTTCATCGAAGATCGTCTCAGATCGGGATACTCATTTCACTTCCCAGAAATGGAATGGGTTGTAGGAGGCTTTCGGGACGTAGCTTTGCATGAGAACCGCCTTCCATCCTGAAACGGATGGACAGACTGAGAGGGCCATTCAAATTCTCAAGGAAATTCTCTGTACCTGTGTCCATGACTTTTTTTGCTGCTGGGAGGATCACTTACCCTTGGTATAGTTTGCGTACAACAACATCTACCACTCCATCATCGGGATGGAACCTTACGAGTCACTGTACGATGGTCCTTTCCGATCGCCTTTATGCTGGACTGACCAAGGGGAGTCAGCACTTGTAGGACTAGAGATAGTGCATGCTATGATAGAGAAGGTGAAGATCATCCAGGAGAATATAAAGACTGCATAGACAAGGCATAAGTCCTATGATCATAGGAGATGGAGACCACTGGTGTTCGAGGATAGAGACCACATCTTTCTATGGGTCTCACCTCGACGAGGTATATGGAGATTTGGATGAGGTGGTAAGTTGTCTCCATGCTTCATCGGACCTTTTTAGGTCCTCATCAGGGTAGTTGAGGTGGATTACCACCTGGATCTTCCACCTGAGTTGCACCGGGTGCACAACGTCTTCCACGTATCTTAGCTAGGGAGATACGTGCACGACCCGTCCCACATCATCGACCATGGGGAGTTGGACATCGATGACAGGGCAACATTCACGGAGTTTCTAGTGGAGATAGAGGACCGACAGAAGCGATTCCTACATGGATGGTTGATTTATCTTGTGTGCATTCACTGGCAGCACGGGATCCTCTAGGAGAGAACAAGGGAGCGGGAGGCTCAGATGCGTGCTCAGTACCTACATTTGTTTTCTTAGTGTGTGTTATAGATTACGGGGATGTAAATACCTGAGGTGGGGAGAATTTAAAGAACTGGAAATCCAATGGAAATTTTTTTCTTAAATGCATGGTAATTTTACGAGTCCACAGTATCTGACGGAGCCTGATTATGAGGCGCGATGTGCCCGGAATCAATCTCTAAAGTTTTGTTCGGGTACGTTTAGTAAACGTACATGCAGGATTTTATATCTTTTGAACCAGTGCTTGAAATTGAAATCCGAGAACACCGTAGAACTCATAGCACTGGATTTCTCTTAAGGGAACCTTTATTGCAGTTACGTTTTAGCTTCTTTGGATGTTAATTTTAAGGGTTTCATAAAAAATTAAAATAAAAATATGTGATGGCTTATTTTTATTTTAGGTGGTTAAATCCTCTTAGTGGATGTTATAGGTGGGGTCCACCACACTCTAACCTCCCTTGGGAGGATATAACTAGGTGGTGTCCAGTAGTTTAAACCCCCTCTTAATCCCCATGTAACTCACTTTTGGGTGAAGTCTTTTAAACTCCCCTTGAATTTATTAAATCCATCACTCTTCACTTAATTTTGGTGAACTCTCCACCTTCCTTCTCTCATTAAGTGTGAAAACCATCTAAATTAATGAATTGAACATATTCAATTTAATTAATTCCAACATTTGAAATTTTTTGTAAAGATTGTCAATAATAAAATAATAGGAATATCCTATTATTTTAGTTTTGATGTGGAACCTAGAAAAGACATGGGAGATTCTTAGAGAAGGACATCATCTCTAACGAAGAATGATGTCCTCTCTAACGAAGAATGAGGACGACAGTCGGGCCCCGGATCAGTGGTGTGTGATGGGCACAACGTACGACGACGTCTTCGAATTCTCTTCCTGCAACACCATCATGCAAACATCGAAATCAAGGTAGGGGTAACATTAATGTTTCATTCTACCCTACGTTATACATCATTAAGTTGGTGGAATTATGTGACGACTGTCATAAATGTAATGAGGAGGGTTTCGGCTGCACGAACACAGCCCGACCCTCCCCTTTGTTGTTTCCATTTGATGACGTCGGAGGCGGAGCTGAAGGGGTGTGGTGTCGTCGCACCATGCCGGTGAATAACGACAGCCAGGAGGACCTCGGCGGACGAAAGAGGAATCGCGGTCGGGAGGGCCGCGTAGGATTAAGAGGTGTGGTGTCGTCACGTCGCGCTATGGAGATGAAGGTCGCGGCCAGGCCAGGCCGTGGCGGTGGTCGACTGGCGCCATCGCAGCCACCGCGTGGAGGGAAACCACGGCCCGCATCTGGGGGCCGCTTGGCTAGAAGAACCGGCTGGTAGTCGGCCGGGCTGGAGGACCGCAACGCCCATAGGTGTCACATGGAGGAAACAGTGGCCCTCATCTGCGGGCCGCTCTCCTGGGCGAACCGTCCAGCCACCTGCCGACTGGGCTAGAAAAATGAAGCGCCCACAGGCACCACATGGGTAGAACCGCGGCCCACTGTGCTAGCCATGTGCAACGGGCAGAATTGGTCGGCCAGGCAGGGGAGAAGCGGCGCCGCTTGGCGCTGCCAGGCGAACCAGACCAGCCCGTAGTGCATGCCGGGCCATCCCCCCAGCCGGGTCGAACACGCCAAAATGTGCCGGGCAGACCCCCCCCCCCCAGCTGGGTCGGACCCGCCGAGCCGGGTCAGGCCGACCCGCCAACCCACTTGGTTTGACGGGTCGGGCCCAGCTTTGCTTAAATACAGATATCTCATAAACCGTGCGTCCGATCGACACGTCATCTACAGCACTGGGACCCTCACGATGAGGCGGACCTTTTGTGATAGTCAAAGTGAGTTTTGGACAACTTTTTAAAACGGCCGGGTTCGGATCGAGCATAAAACCAACTGGGCCCCTGGAAGATAAATTCCAATAACACTCAGACCGGGCGTCCGATTGACACGTCGTCTGTCGCATTGGGTTCCTTATGATAAGACAGAACTACAGGATACATCAAACCAGGACTTCTTTATAGTTGATGTATTGACTCTTGGCTCGAGAAGCAGACCCTCTTGGAATCGAGCGTGGTGTGTATGGGAACCCTAGAGCTGGCTGTGATGACTACAATACTGGAATCCTCCATGGGTTCGACATTGATGACTACTATACTGGAATCCTTCATGGGTTCGACAGCGATGACAACTAAACCGGAATCCTCCGTGGGTTCGGCAGTGCTGACTATTGTACCGGGATCCTCCATGGGTCTGACAGTGCTGAATTTTGTTCCTGTATCCTTTGTGGGCCCGACAGAATAGCTTTTCATGTATCCTATGTGGGTCCGACAGCTTAGCTGGTCATGTATCCTATGTGGGTCCGACAGCTTAGATTAATCAGTGACTACATCTAATCATCTCTATCTCTCTACGAAACATGTATACCTGTGTGAGCGGAGTCATGTCTTTCAACCATTATCATCGTGGTGTTTGACTTTACTTCCATTATGGATTGGGTTGTGTTTAGGCTCGAGAGTTGGACCCGGACTGTAACACCCCACCCCTACCTCATTGTCTTGGGGAGGAAGTGAGGGTTACTTGGCCTTAAGAGACATCGCCAACACACCAAAGGATGGTAATAAATGCAGAATGGTTTCAAAATACATGGGGGACTATTTACCCTTCAATTTGGAATAACCAACAACCAAAGCGACTAGATAAACATCTCCAAGAAACCACTATATGATGCATGATTTAAAACCAAAACAAATCAACCATTATTCTCAAAATAACCCAACCAAGAGAAACAATGGAGTACAAACCCAAATCAGAGTAAACAATTGAAAGACAACTACATGAATTCAAGATGACAACCCAACTCCATGCTCCACAAGCTCCAAGCTCCAACATCACGAACCAGCCCAAGAGTCACGAAGTAGTGCTATAAACGTGTGACACATTACCTTTTCCAACATCCCGGTATATGACATATGCAAAAGGACCATCGTTCCAAAGAAGGGGGTGAGTAATGAAACTCAGTAGGTTTTCCCTGATGACTTCCCAACCCATTCCTCTTGTATAAAACATGTTATCACATTTATATAAAACAATTTATATAAACCAATTCCAAAACAGTTCACAATATAGAAAGTTCCATGTCAAAGACATTTTCCAACAACACCGATTTTCCAACAAAAACAACCATGTAAATATTCCCAAACGAATTCACATTTCCATTTTGGAACTTTCATTCCATTTCACAAATCCACATAACCAACCATATCACAACCCATGAAAATCAACTATGCATGCATCGTTATGACAGTTCCATACTCATGAGCGGTCTCTCATCGATCTACCAAGTCATCATAAGGTCATTATTCCCCATGTTCCATTACACTTTTTGCGCTGAGCAGAAGGTCATATTTCAACCAAGCCTTGTAAATGCAATATGTTCACACACACCTTGTATACCCAAAAACCACACCATTTCGACCATGCCAAAACCATTTCAATAAAACACTCTTTTATTGAAAACCTTTTTCCCACAAACCATTTTCCAAATCCAACAAGACCATATTTTAAAATCACCATTTTAAAATCAAGAAATGAAACACATTTCACAAACCATTCTTTCAATTTCAACAATTCCATCAAAACCCATAAATCATCACTAAAGAGATTTATAACATACTTTTCACCACAATTTCACTATTTAAATCCAAGAAATTAAAATCAATTTGAACTAAGACTTCAAGATCTAAGAAAGATGAATCGAGAGTGAAGCCACCTACCTCAACGAAAAGGCGAAACCAAGAAACCGATGAAGAATGCTCAAGAAGACCAGGTCAAAACTATAAAAACCCACCGTAGATCTCTTCTCATAACACAACCAAAACCAAATCTCGTCATATTTGGAATCCACACACTTATATCTACCCATAACAGGCATGGATCTAAGAAATCGACAGAAGACAAGAAATAGATCTAAGTGGATCTAAGAAAACGATCAAGAATGATCACATACCTTAAAAATCTGGCATCTATTCGCAAAGAGAAGACTTCGGATCACCTCCGGAATGATTGGGAAAAGTCTTCCAACCTTTAAGGGAGAGTAATACTGAGTTAGAGCCTCTTAGGAACTTTAAACAAGGTAATTAAAGGCAAAACTAGTTAGATCCACAATTTTAGGATATATCTTTAAGTGACTGCATGGTTAGTCCACATGGTTTGAAAAACTGTGCGATAACCGTGCGTTAGTTTCTGACTCAACCAGCCTTCACACACGGCCTCCTCGCACGTTTTCCCTTAATTTTGCGCTGACTATGTGGAAGACACTGCCTCCCTAGTCAGACACACACGGTTTGGATGCACTGTTTGACAAACCGTGTGCCGCCCGTGCGCCTTCCCCTTTGCTTCAAACTTCACTCCAGGATCTCCCGAGTCTCCCAAACGTCACCCTTAACTTTTTAAAACCATGAAAATCATAAATTAAGGGTTACATACCCAAAACCAAGGGTACTATATTCTCCCAACCATTGGCCTTTCTATCCACGGAAAGTAGAAAACCAATGCTTGTCTAAAAGAGTTCTGGCCACTGCTCTCTCAGTTCTTTCTCGCGTTCCCAAGTCTCTTCCTGAATCTGACCATGTTGCCACAAAACCCACACTAGATCGATGGTTTTTCCACGAAAGAAATTATCCAGCCTATCCACAATTTGCACCGGGATATGTACCAGCAACGCATCTGGCTCTAGGTCAACGTGATCCCATCTGATAAAATGGTTAGGATCGGGTTGATACTTCTTTAAATGAGATACATGGAACAAAATGTGCACTGAACTGAACCGTGGTGGTAATGGAAAGCGATATGCCACTTCTCCAACCCGTTCCAGTATCTCAAAAGGGCCTATATATCGAGGAGATAATTTTCCCTGTTTCCCAAAATTACGATGTCCAAGTCTTGGGGAGATCCTCAAGAAGACATGATCACTCACAATGAAAGCCAATGGTCTGCGACGGTGATCTGCATAATATTTCTAATGACTGTGAGCCGTCTCCATCCTCTTTCTAATCAACTGAATCTTCTCTGTTGTTTCTCGGACAAGGCTCGGCCCGACTAGTGAAGTTTCATCTGGTTCCACCCATAATAGTGGAGAACGACATGGACACCCATACAATGCTTCAAACGGAGCCATGCGTATCAAGGATTGATAGCTGTAATTGTATGAGAACTCCCCTAAGGGTATATGGTCCTCCCATGAGCCACTAAAATCCATTACACAAGCCCACAACATGTATTTCAACATCTGTATCATCTGCTCGGATTGCCCATCCATTTAAGGATGATACACCATGCTCATAGTCAACTGAGTCCCAAGAGCTTGTTATAAGGATTTACAGAAACGAGATGTGAACCTCAGATCTCTATCTGATATGATAGACACTGGTGCACCATGGATCTTTACCACTTCCCAGATATATATTTTTGAAATATCTTCAGCCATATGGGTTTCACAAATTGGGATAATATGGGATGACTTGGTTAGACGATCCACTATCACCCAAATGGAATTGTGTTTCCGGACCGTTCTTGGATGATCTGTAACAAAATACATTGTTATCTGCTCCCATTTCCACACTGGAAAAGGTAATGACTGTAACATACCAGCTGGACTCTGATGCTCTGTTTTAACCTGATGACATGTTAAGCATTGCGAGACAAATTCGGCCACCTTCCTTTTCATGCTTCTCCTCTAAAACTGCGCCTTTAGAGCCTTATACATCTTCTGTGTACCCGGTTGTACAACCCATCTTGAATGGTGGTCAGAATGAAGGAGTTGTTACTAACAAACCATGGGTACAACCATCCAATTTCTGAAACACAAGACTGAACTCCCATCCAGCTTCCATCCCTCAATGGTCTCCCCACCATTGAGTTTTGAACTCAATGCAATATAGTCTAAATCAGATGTATGTGCCACCTTTACTATCACTACCAAATCAGGAAAAAGCGCAACTAGAAAGAAAACTGCATCATCACCTCGTTCTTCACATTCCACATGCATGTCGACTAAGACCGACATTAACTACCATTCATCAGAAGATTCATTTCCCAACTAAGCATATGACCTCCTGCTTAATGCATCGTCCATCGAATTACCCTTACCTGGTGTATACATCAAGTCAAAGTCGAACATTTGAAGGTACTACATCCATCTCCTCTGCCTCAGATTCAAATATCGCAGTGAGAAAATGTGTTTCAAGATTTTTTGATCCGTAAACACAGTGAATATCTCAACAAAGAGATAATAACGCCAAGTCTTCAAGGCATGGACAACTGCAGCTAACTACAAATCGTGTGTTGGGTAATTCTTCTGATGCACCCTCATCTTCCTTGATACATAAGGGACAACATGGTCTCCTTGCATGAGAACACAACCCAACCTTGTTCTCTAAGCGTCACAATATACCACATACCCCTGTCCTTATTCCGGAAAAATCAAGATGGGTGCTGATGGAATACAACCTTTAAACTCTTGAAAATATCAATGACATTACTCAGTCCATTGAAATGCACTATTTTCTTTTTAAATGATGTCATAGGCGAAGCTAGTCGTGAGAAGTCGCACAAAAAGCGTCAGTAATAACTTGCTAGACCAATAAAACATCGTATTTCAAAGAAATTCTTTGGTGTTTGCCAAGAAAGAACAACTTCTATCTTTTCTAGATCCACTAGAACAACTATTTAAGAAACAATATGGCCCAAAAAATGTACCTCTTGTATCCAAAAATCGCACTTTGATAATTTTTCATACAACTGATGGCCCCTTAATATTTTCAACACTATCACCAAGTGTTTCTCATGCTTAGCCCTTGTTCTGGAATACACCAATATGTCATCCACAAAAACCACAATAAAAAGAATCCAGATATGGATCAAATAACCGATTCATCAAATCCATGAAGACCACTGGTTCATTCGTAAGACCAAAAGGCATGACTACATATTCATAGTGGCCATATCTGCTTCTGAAGGTTGTCTTCAGAATATCCTCCTTCCGAACTCGCAACTGGTGATATCCTAATAGCAAGTCAATCTTAGAGAAACACTGAGCTCCACTCAATTGATCAAATAGGTCATCAATGCATGGAATTTTATATCTATTCATTATATTAACTTGGTAATGTTTACAATAATACACACATAGCCTCAAAGATTCATTTGCTTTCTTTTTAAACAAAACTAGTGCTGCCCCTGGAGACACACTTGGCCGAATAAAACCTTTGCTTTCCAGCCCCTCTAACTGCACTTTAAATTCCATTAACTCCGTTTCTGCCATCCGATGTGATGGAAGTGAGATAGGATTGGTATCTTGAAGGATATCAATCGGAAACTCCACTTCTCTTAATGGCGGTAACCCTTAGAAGTTTTCAGGAAAAAAGTAGGAAATTGATCCACCACAGCTAAAAAACTATTTTTTGCGATCTCATCCATCGATTCCAAGTATAACGTATCCAACTGGTAAGAGATAGTTCCCACCATTGGAGCCAAAAAGCTCTTTGCACCTTTCTTTACCATCCACTCTCTGTTGAACAGATGGTCGATTCTGTCCTCCGTCATGAAACTAACTATTCCCCCATAACAATAGATGTGAGCCTTAAACATTGTCAACCTATCCATACCCAGATTTATATCATATACATCCATCTCCAACATGGAGAAGTCCCATTTCATCTTAACTCCATCAACCGTTATATCACATGCTCTACACATGATGGCTTGACATTCACTTTCACCAAGAGGAGTTTGCAGTTTTAACATAGAAGGCATCATTTCAAGTTTTAAGTTCATCAAATCAGAAATCCGAGAATCAATAAAAGAATGGGATGTGCCAGTATCGAACAACACTTGCATGATGGTATAATTAAAAAGAATTGTACCTCTCAACGTAGACGGTCCTGACTGGTCATCCACAATCAACTGTTCTTCTCTATATAATTAATTTGTTGCTACACTTTTCTCCTTATTACCTCGTTGAGATTGCCTTGCCAGTGGTGTCATAGTATTCCTGGAATCACCATAACTAGCTATGTTCTACTGGGGAGACTGATTTTTCTGTCCTCACCCTGTCGAAGCATAAGATGCTTGCGACTCCTGGGAAGTGTCACACGCACCCTACCTCGGAGAACTGTGAAAATATCGCTTAAGATTCCCCATCTTGCTGAAATTGTGACATGATTTCAGTGGTGCTGTACATTCTGATTTCATGGGGTCAATCACGCCACATTGAAAACACCAAACTTTCATCATGGGTTGTGGAGGAAGATTCACCGATCCAGCCGTTTGATTCTAATTTTCACTCCCACCTAGGTAGTAGGTGTCCCTCTTCTGCTTGTTCCCAGCATTAGAGTTCACACCTGTTTCCATGGGTATCATCATACTTCCTCCTACCATAACTCTGGAGATGTCTCTTTCTGCAACTTTTTCTCTTTTTACCATCTCTGTATAATCCAAAATACAGAGCACAACTATCTTCGAGCGAATCTCCTATCGTAATCCTAATTCAAAATGTGTGCCCTCAGCGACGCAGTTGCATCAACTTATGAGGAAA
This sequence comes from Viscum album, assembly GCA_963277665.1. NCBI lineage: Eukaryota > Viridiplantae > Streptophyta > Magnoliopsida > Santalales > Viscaceae > Viscum > Viscum album. Next base: position 227,136,443 of record OY728145.1, read on the forward strand.
AGTGTACAAAATTCATGAATTTAGACACATACTCTATTACAAAGATATTTTCATGCTTTAGGCTGAAAAAGTTAGTTGTCCTTTGGATCTTGAATGTGTGAGGAAAGATTTGTTTATTAAACAATTCCTCAAATTCCTCCCAGCCCAGGCCTTGATCCACCTTAGCCTGTACCACTAGCTCCCACCATTGTCGTGAAAGATCCTCCAACATATATGTCTCGAACTTCACTTTCAGTTCTACTGGTGTGCCGATGAAATCAAACATATGATTCATCCAACTTAGCCACACCTCCTCCATTTCTGGTTCAGAATCACACTGAAAGATTGGTGGATTATACTTCTAGTACCAGACGGAATGGTCTACATGTCTTGACTCATCCCTCCGATTCCCCGTGTCCACAACCTGAAACGATTGAACGATACTCTGAACCATCTCTTGGATCACATGTGGTTCAAGTGAAACCACATTATCTTCAGCTTCTTCCGTTTGGTTTCTACAACATCTAACGGGTGCCATTTTATATACAAACAACACTTGTCGTTAGTCTCACTTCCTGGAAACTGACGGCTTAGAATATAAATTTCTATCACATCAACTATCACATCATTATTTTCTATCCATTAATATTTTCTACATGTTTACCCATTTCTGAAAACATGCCACATACTTTTTGAAAATCCACCCGTTTTCAAAATATACCAAAATCCACTTTTCAAAATCATTCATTTGAAAATAAATTTCTTCATTTTTTCACAAATTTGCACCTTTCCCAAAATCCTTACTCATTCCTCACAATGAGATATGCAATCCCAGTGGGAAGTCATTCCTCTACAATGCATGTCATGCTCATCTCATTGGCTAAACCCATGACAATGATATTTCCAAAATTCTAGAAGTGTATCCAAAACACATATGTACCCAACACCCTGGTAACTTGAAGTTCAACATAAACGGGGTAGCTACATCCTTTTATGCTATACATTTCATGTTCTGACAATCCTAATCATATCTATGATGACCACCCATCTCCATGATCCACAAGCTCCAAGCTCCAACATCACGAACCAACCCAATAGTCATGAAGTAGTGCTATAAACATCTGACACATTACCTTTGCCAACATCCCAGTATATGACATCTGCGAAAGCACTATCATTCCAAAGCAGGGTGTGATTAATTAAACTCAGTAGGTTTTCCTTGATGACTTCCCAACCCATGCCTCTAGGATAAAACATGTTAGCACATTTATATAAAACAATTTATATAAAACAATTCCAAAACAGTTCAAAATATAGAAAGTTCCATGTCAAATCCATTTTCCAACAATAACAACAAAGCAATGATCCCCAATCTAATTCACATTTTCTATTTTGGCACTTTCATTCCATTTCACAAATCAACACAACCAACCATTTCACAAACCGTGAAAATCCATTATGCATGCATCGTTATGACAGTTCCATACTCATGAGTGGTCTCTCATCGATCTACCAAGTCGTCACAAGTTAATTATTCCCCATGTTCCATTACACCTTTGGAACCATGAACAAGGTCATATTTCAACCAATCCTCTTAAATGCAATATGTACACACACTCCAAGTATGCCCAAAAACCACACAATTTCAACCATGCCAAAACCATTTCAATAAAACACCCTTTTATTTAAAACCTTTTTCCAACAAACCATTTTCCAAATCCAACAAGGAAATATTTTAAAATCACCATTTTAAAATCAAGAAACCAAACACTTTGCACAAACCATTCTTTCCATTTCCATAATTCCATCAAAACCCATAAATCATCACTAAAGAGATATATAATATACTTTGCCCAACAATTTCAAAATTTAAAAATAAATCAATTTAAATCAATTTGAACTACGACTTTAAGTTATAAGAAAGAGGAGTCGAGAGTGAATCCACCTACCTCAACGAAAAGGCGAAACCAAGCAACGGACGATGAATGCTAAAGAACACTGGGTTGAAACTCCGAAAACCCACCTTATATCTCTTCTCCTAACACATCCGAGACCAAATCTCATCATATTTGGCATCCACACACTTAGCTCTACACATAACGGTTGTATATCTATGAAAATGAGAGAAAACGAGAAGTATATCTATGAATATCTAAGAAAACGATCAAGAATGATCACATACCTTAAGAATTCGGCTTTGATTCGCTAAGAGAAGCCTTCATATCGCCTCTGGAATGCTTGGGAGAAGTCTTCCAAGCTCAAAGGGTGAGTAATCCCGAGTTATGGCCGCTCAAGAGCTTTAAACAAGGAAATTTAAGGCAAAAGGAGTGAGATCCACAATTTTAGGATCTAACTTTAAGTGTCCACACGGTTTGTCAAACTGTAGGCTAACTGTGTGTTAGCTTCTACCTCAGCTAGCCTTTACACACGACATCATCGCATGGTTTCCCTTAATCGTGTGCTGACCGTGTGAAATCCACTGCCTCCCCCGTCAGACACACACGGTTTGGCCGCACGGTTTGAAAAACCGTGTGATGCCTGTGCGCCTTCCCATTTGATTCAAACATCACTCCAGGATCTTTTGAGTCTCCAAAACGTTAACCTTAACTTTTTACAACCAAGAAAGGAATTATGTAAGGGTTACATACTAGAAACCGGGGGTACTACACGGATTGTGACTGGTAACATAGGTATATGTATGGGCATATAACTAATTAGGGTTGGTTGGTACTTTGTGATCGTATATTTTTTTTGTGGTTTATCCTTTGTGGATTCTGGGAGACCTTCGGGGGTCTCGGGGTCCTCTAATGACTATTGTTATACTCACTCCTACACGGGATTCACCCGCACCTTGTTGTGTTCTATGCAGATGACAAACAGTAGTGATCGAGGCTGAGGGTGATGGATGGAGGCTGCTCGGAGCTGGACTAGACGGGAGGTACCACAGGGACGATTTGTTTGAGCTCTCTACCTACCCATCATGTTGGATTCCCCAGTGGGTGATTGAGGAGTTGTTTTCCCATTTAACTTTTACTTGTACTTTTTTTAGTTGGTTTTGTATACTATCCCATTTACTTTCAGCAGACATTACTTTTTGATTTTAGTACTTGTTGCCTCTAATTCATGTGTTCAGACTGTGTGTGTGTTTCATGTTAAAAGGCAATTCCTTCCCTTTTTAACAGGGATTCTCCTTTGTTTCTAGTCACCATCCCTTGTCCTATGTAAGGCGGGCCTGGGTTAGTCATGGAACGGGCCCCGAGGACGGGTAGTGACATGGCATTTCTGATAAACCCTTTGGTCTATGCATTCCCATGGATATCTTAAATAGTATTTGGTTATCAAAGGGATTTAAGACCTCATAATTGATTTCTAAAAAATGTATAATTATTTTAGTTTTATTTTCTTGTTTTATGAACCTATTCTTCCATAGAAACAATGAATGTTAATCATTTATTTGTGTTTAGAATAAAATTATGTTAAAAATCAAGTAATTATATGTGTAAAAGGATTGGGTCTCTATACATTACCTGATGTGGCCAAATAGAATGAAGACCGTGGAGAGGGGGTGAATTAGTGGTTCCTATTTATTTTATAATAATGTTTTAAAACTTCTTTATTAAACTTTCTAAACCTCTAAAACCAGTTAATGGTATAATGCACTCATATATAAATTCACATCCTCACCATTCATATAAAACATATACAATGAGAAGGGATAACATGATATTTTCCGGTGTTATTATAAATACCTACTCATTTACATGTTGGATAGTCCCCCATGGATGGATTCATTCATTATCTTATTTCTAGAATAAAAAGTAAAAAGCAGTGATTAGTTCTAAAATACCAGTATAAAAATTCCACTTATATTTGTTTATACCCAAAACTATCATTTTCAGTATCCAATTTCCCACCGTAGTTTATAAAAACCAACAAAAAAAATTTCTTCAACTGGTAATTATCCAAAATTACAATATTTAATTTCATTCTTCTTCTTTGACCAAATTTAGAAATTCTTCAGGTCCTCCATAGGTAATATAAATTACAATTTATCTATGTATAATTATCATGAACATAAATATTATTCTATGGATCTTTTTGGTCTTGAAAAATTATATAGAAAATCATTTCATGAAACATCCTATGCCAAAGTCTGATCGACAAGCTTCACTTTGGTAACCTCTGTCTGAGTGTCTCCATTCGATTGGCCTCTAAATGTTTGTCATTATCCTCTTCTTTATTTAACTTACTTGAAACTCAATTGGCATCTCAAAATTCCTCCTTCTGATGGAACTCAGTCCAATGGACCTCTCTTTGATGGATGTTTCTCTGATAGGCTCACTCTGATGAACTTACTACGATTAAGTATCATACGTTCGAACATTCTATAATGATTTGACTGATACTCACACTGATGGATCTTCCTTTGTTTCAACCTGAAAAACAAACTCTGGTTGGAAACTCAATACATATTCCTCAATATTTGGAGATCCTGTTCACATGAATTATTTATTTTAGTGAAGTAAAAACTTCAATGTGCTATCCTTTTATTAGAAACCTTGAATTGAAAAGGTGTGAAACCCAATTCCACTTACCATTCAACAAAATTCACAAATCCTGAATTTCACGTTCATTTATGTCTTTATATTTAATGTCCTCAACTCTAATCAATACTTTTGGGTTCTTCTCAAATCTTATCAAATATTCTCAAAATGTTAGTCTCCTTCGTGTTTACAAAAATTCTACAATCCTATTCTTCATTATGATTTTTCATTATGATTTTTCATTATGATGAAAAATATGCAATATTAACAATTCCTTCATTAAAATGACCTCTTTTAAACACTAAAATTATTATCATATAAATTATTTATAATAATAATATAAAAAATATTTAAAATATATTCAATGTATTTATCCCGTTCATGAATTCTGCATAATGATGAACCAATATCTAATGATGTTTAGGATAAGATGACTTTATCATGTGTCTGATAGATTGGTCTCTTCTTCACTTTGATAAAACATTTTCATTCCCATCCCGTTCTGTCTGTACTACTTATTGAGGAATAATAAACTCTTTTTTTCTTAACCCAATCCAAATAGAATTCATCCTGATGATAATGGTTGACTATATTATTTATTTTCATCCAGCTGATCAGTATCTATTATCATCTATTTCGTTGATCTCAAAAACATAACCACTTAATTCTATATTCAATAGAACCTTGTACCTGATTTATTAAAGATTCCAAATATTTATAAAATGAATCAGTTTCCAAATCCATTACGATGAATATGTGTTATACTATAATTGATGGACTAGTGTCGGAATGACTCCTTTACTTTAGCAAGATCAATCTTTTAGCCTTTTTTATTGTCACGTTGATGATTCTCATACCAATGATCTACATCCGTCTATGTATGGTGTTCCTAAAACAAATGAAAAGCTGTTAGAATTAATTACATCATATTATCCTATCTTTCACAAAGTCCAACTTATATCATAACTTCTTTATGATTTATGGGAACTCCATGAACAGAAAAGAATCGTTATGTTTAATATTGAATGAAGACTCTAATACAACATCACATTATAATAAAAACTATATTTATAAACTCAATACCTATCATTGCAATAAAAATATACTTTTCAAAATCAGTATGATTTTTATAAGCTTTAGATTTTCTTTAAAAATCCCAACCTGATGAATCTTATTCAATGACTCACACTGATGGACTGAGTCTGATGGGTGGTTCTAATTATCAGCTTTGAAATCCCCTTATTTTAGCCATATTTCCACCACATCATCACTAGGTAAGTTGTTTTCATTCATTACTATCTTTATTTATCATTATTGATATATTTTTATATTAAAGAAATACAACAAAAAAACAACATGGGCCTAAAATTACATTCTCCCCACCGTAGGGATTTTTATCATTTAAAGAAAAAGTCCTAATAAAAAATAAGATCATTTTGAGTTCAAATATTATCCTCCCACTTCTAGGTGTTTTCATGATGTTTATGATGCTTCCATTGAACGCACACCTAGTTAATAGATCACCCATGTAGGATCATATCCTTATGATCTATGATCTCAACTAGTAACACATCAATGGTAGATATATCCTTCTGGTCCATCCCACCATAGTCGACAGCATAGGATGGGTCGTGCACATACCTCCTCATCTATGAAACATGGAATAAGTTGTATACATGGTCTAATTGTGGTGATATATCTAAATGATAAACCACCTTGCTATATCAATATAGTATATAGAAATGGATAATCAATATCAGAGAAAGCTAGCCACACCATCCAAATATCTATAATCAATGCTAGTGTGAGACCTTTAAAAACACACAGTACCCCACCAATAACTCCAGTGGCCTCCATTTTCAATATCCTTAAGACTTATGATAGATCTTTCAAGCTCTTATCCACTTTATTATTATCTACAACTTCGATATCAATTCTCGCACAAACTCTAGGACTATGTTTACTAAATCCTCTGGTTCAATCCAACAGAGTGGTGACCAACAAGGTATCCTATAAAAGACCTTAAATGGTTCCATACTACTGATGGGGTGGTAGCTATTGTTATACACATACTCCACTATGGGTATATTATCTTACAATCCACGACCAGTGTACAACATGTAATCACAAAGAACGTCTTGATGGACTGGAATGGTCCTCTCTACCTGACAATCATTTTGGTTGTCAAACGTTTTTCTTAAAGGGAACTGTGTCCCAAATCCCTCCTTTAATCCTCTCCATAATCATATAATAACGTGAGCATCACAATATGAAATGATCATCACAAGAAATCTATATATCCATACTATTTCATGTACATACTGTCATCCCAAGATCACTGCTTAATTCTGATCTCAATGATCATGGATTTCATCTAACATAGTGATTCAATATACAGTAATATAGATTATAATGTGTTATTTATATGTCCATGGATATCCAATCAAAAATTTCATAGTTATACCATGCCACTTCCACTACGTAATCTCAAGTAGTCCATTTAATCTTTCTAGAACATGGTGCTCAAGCTTCGTCTGCTGGAATCTTAGGCATGGAGAGAAATTATCTACTACACACCTCTTCATATATGTCCACCAAACCGATGGTGATGGTATTATTACATATTTTTCATTCCATGATATAATTCAATTTGGGAAGTATGAAACTCCCTTAGGACCTCCTCCCTCATCCAAACTAGTACCATAATCAATCATTGAAAAGTATGACTTGATCCCTACATTAGGAAAATCCATTAAGAGCTCTCCAGTGTATATATTAACATGAATGACCCAAAGATAAATAACCTTAAGATGAGTCTCCCTGATGTGATATAAAAGAATATGGATAATAACTGTTGATTGGAGGTGGGTTCCACCATCTACATCCACTAAATTCAATTGCATTATGTCCAGCTACTCTAACACCTCATTCAACAATAATGAACATGTTTTATTTATGAGAACATATAATAATAAATTCCCCCTACTATGAGTAAATTCTATCCTAAATACATAATATTAAAAGTTCTATGTCCACCACCTCTATCTCAATTTAGGACCCTTCTATGAAAAAATATACTTGAGGCTCTTGTGGTCATAATTGATGATAAAGTGCTCATCTATAAGTTAAGTTGACAAAATTTTTAGGGAAACCCCACATCTTCCATATCTAGATAAAGGTTTTTATAATACTTATCACGGGTCCACAACTACTACGACCCATAGGGAATATTTTCCTTCTTCTTCATCATGATGTATCCAATCACAACCTGAATGTTTTCTCATAAAACACATACTTAAGACCTTCCTCTGGAATTCTCAAGATGGGGATACTCGTCAACCCCTGTAGTGACTCTAGAGAATCCTATTTTTACCTTTATGTGCACAAAAATTGATCCCCCTTTAGGGTAAATGAAGTTAAGAGTTCCAAAACACTAGATAAATCAGTCATGAATCACCGATAAAATCCTACCAACCCAAGGAAAATTCTAACCATAATCATTCTGTTAGGTGGGTCCGAAGTAATTACAACCTTGATGACTGTTTGCTCCACCAATATTACCTTATATGAGATAATCAAATCCATGTATGTGGAAATAATGAATCCCAAATTGAAAATATGAGTGATTATCATAATGTCGGTGCTCCAAGATTATGTCCAGGACCTTCCCCATGTGTCTCACATGCTTCTCCCCTAACACTGAGAACACTTATATATCATTGATGAATATTACCACAAACAGATCTATGAAAAGAAGAGAGATATAGTTCATATGTCAAATTAACACTGTAGAGGTGTCAGCCATACTAAAAGGCATCACCATGTACTCATACTAATCGTGGGGACATTATAATTTCATCTTTGATATATCCTCATCACGGACATAAAGATCATGAAAACCTAACCTGATAGAAACATTCGAGAACAAAATCACCCCCTTTAGCTGGTAAAATAGTTCATCAGTCCTTAGAAGTGGATACATATTAATTAAGGTCACCTTATTCAACAAATGTTCATCCACACATAAAATCAATCTCTCATTCTACATCTTAGCAAAAAACCATGGGGCTTCCTAGGGAGACAAGTTGGGTCTAACAAATCTTGTCCACTGCAAGTTATCTAAATAAACCTTCTACTTCTAAAGCTCCAAGAGATCCACCTAATATGCTAGAAAATAACATGGGGATATCCATAGGATAATGTTTATGAAAAATTGATCCTTGGTTTGGTAAGTAAATAGGGATCATCCTCAGGGAAGGAATCTCGATACACCATCCCCAATATAAAAACCAAATTCCCAATAAATATATTATTTAAAAGGTAATACCATCTAAATGATGAGTAATAAGATTTATCATCATGTGTATGATCACATGCTATTTTTTCTAGATTCTTCCTCTATGATTGAGGAAATTTTCAACCCATCTACATAGATACACCTCAACATCCTCTAGAAATAAAAAATCTGTTTACTAACCACTGAGAGATAGTACATACCTAGAATATAATAATAATATCTCATCCTGGAAACGAAAATATTCCATTTAGATATCTCTCCACCAATATGTACATCTATCTATTGGGAGAAGTTTGTGATCACTAAATTTCATCTTGTATGAGTCTCTATACACAATTATTGATCCAAAATATCCACCTAAACCTCTAGATCTTGATAAGGGGATGTAGTGGGGAAACTATAAAAAATCTAGACCAACACTCTTGGATCCAGTGATAAAAACATAATGTGTAAATTTTTTATAAAACATAAATAAAAAATACATATTCCATTACACAACCACGGATCATTCTGATCTAGTTTTTAAAAGATTACGACCATTCATTAGAATATATTAGTATTTTCACATGTTATAAATTCAAAATATATTTGGAATTACTCATTATAACTTCTTAAATGAAACCAAACACCCTTTAAACATCCAATTAACCTATATAAAATTGTATAAAACACTGTTTGAGCATAAAACATCTATGTAAGGTGTCTAAAATCCAGTGGAAATCCTTCTATAAATACTTTTCGAAAATCTTTCAAAAAAAATTATTTTCTAAAGATTTTGATAAATACTTTACAAAAATATTATTCCAACGGCTTTCAAAATATATTAATATAGAAAATTATTTTCATAACCTTTCAAAAAACATATCCCATTGGAAACCCACTTTCATTTCAAAACCTAACAAACATTGGAATAAATACAATGAAATAATTCGTATATCAAAAAACATGTTTATTTTTCAGAAAATAATACTCCACATGATCAAAAAACCTTCTAACCACTAAATATATTTATGTCTCTCTAGTTCCTACCAATGATATAAGGTTATATTAACTCCCAAATTCCTCATAATGTTTACTAAGTCAAAGTATATAATTCTTTTTAATACATTTTTAGCTTTTCAAATTTTTCCCCTTTATATTTTAACATAACTTTTGAAACTATCATAATGAATTCATATTTATATATATATACAAACATATATATATACACATATATATAAAATGATTCAATGAATATGGAGTATCTGATTATCATAGTAATTAAATTCTGTAAACTATATATGGATTGTTTATGGCATAAATAATTCATGGAAATTCCAATAAATATGTCATGAATACTTAAATTTTGAGAGAGATTATTTGACTAAAATGATAAATTAAAATTCCACTTGAACAATTAAATAAAATTATTAAAATTAAATGAAATACAATAAAAATATTATCATTTAAAATTCATCATTATATTAAAAAAATAAAATTTATTTTTAAAAAACATTCATTATTTGTAATAAGATTTTGAAAATAATAAAATCCCCTATCATGAAAAAGGTTTTGGAATTGTAATAAACCGAAAATATTTGTCTAGAATAAAATCTCCACCTTTCATAAATATTATTTTTGAATACGACATAAAATATATGATTTTGAAAGTTATAATTGATTCCCTGACCATAAATTTTATAAAATTTTGAAGGCATATTGTTTTTTTAAATTCTTCTTCGATTCTCATATTTTCAAACTCTATATATCTCTTATTAATTCACTATCTCATGTTTATAATGGGATTATGGGTTTATAAAATAAATAAAAATATGGAAGAAATGTTCATATATATATATACATATATATATATATATATATTCGACCTCTAAATATTTTAGTACCTATTCATATTTATATATATATATATATTATTATCTTCCAAGGAACAAAGAGTTGGAAGTATAATTCCATTGGAGGAATTGGAAGAGTGATATCTCGATTCTTTAAAATGTGTAGCTCGCATTCATGTATTTCCGAGGAAGATGAAATTGAGTGACTAAATATATACATTAATATATTTATTTTTCATCATCACTTCTGGTATATCTCATGTAGGAGAAAAATGAAATTTGGAAAATCTAAATTGAATTTTAGATAATCTTGGTTGTAATTATGATTGGTATATTTAGTTATATATATAATTATTTACCTTGTTTTTTTTAGTTTCTTTGAGGATTATTCTTGAAGCTTCAAGTAAAATGACAAAACATTTGGTATTTATTTGACATTACAAAACCAAACTGATTCAGTTGGATAAGATGTTATCAATGTAATTAATTTTTCCATTTTAATTTTATATGTTTAAAAAAAGAAATTAAATTGATGTTGATGAATAACCTATGCTGAAAGGTTTTCATGGTTTTAGGATTTGATAACATTGGGTTCCTTGTGAAAATGGTGATTGGGTGTGAAGTAAACCACAGACCATAAGATTGCAGTGGAAATTAAAAAACCAACATTAGAGGATATAATTAAATCAATGTCAAAATTCTAGCAAGGGTGGATCAAGGTTGAAGACGATTTTCCAAAAAATTGGACAGATTTGGTTTAATAGATCCAACGATTGTGATATAAATGAGTGTTTCTAAACTGTGTGAATAAAACCCATGTGATTCTATCCCACATAAAAACTCTAGTCATTGAAATAGGTCTTAATAACTCACATAATTCCAACGGCTTGGTAGAAGATAGTAATTGGTGTCCTCCCCTAAGCTTCCATGAGCTGCCGACCCAGGGACGGACCCAATTCACACATTTTCTCACACACCCAAGCACGCCTGTGTAGGTGTCATGCTCCTACCCAACTTGTTTATTTAGGTGCTTGAAACTCGCTTTCCACCCATGGGATTGGATGGTTGACCTAATTTCTTACCATAACAGTGGTGCATATGTCCTAGAAATCTCATTAGTTGGATAATATTGTTAATACTTTATGTATAAAAATATATAAATTAATAACATATTATAATTAATATTCATCATTATAATATTTTTTACATCCTTATAGTACCTTATTCTCTTCATCATAATGGAACCTATCAATTTTTAAATAAAATTATAATATAAATTATTAATACAATATTTTATAAATTATATATGTCATTACTAATTCTAATATCATAGTAATAATATTGTAGAATGTTTAAAATAAATTAATTTGTTTTAAAATATAGTATTAAATACTCTATCATGAAAACCATTACATACAACACTAATTTATATTAAATTTTCAAACATAGATTTTATAGACATATTAAAAAATAAATATATATTGCTAGCTCATCGGTTGGATGTTTTTTTATGAATATATTTAACACTATATTTTAATTATTTATTAGAATTAAAATTAAAATATATAATATTGTGTATATCCTTATAGTATCTTATTCTCTTCAAAATTAAGACACTTACATATTGTTTATTAAAATTATAAAAAATATTATACTATAAGTTATACTTTCAAAATTTTATTACAAATATTAATTTCAAATTTATAATAGTTTTGAAATAAAAAATTAAATTATTTTTTTACAAAATATAGTATTAAATACTCTTTCAAAAAATTCACTACTTATAAAATTACTGTATTAAATATTTGAAAAATGATATTTCAAATAAATTTATTATAATAAATAAATATATTGAAATAAAAATAAATTTATACTGTACAAATATTATTTTTAAAAAATAATGATATATTCAAAACATATAATATTAAAAACATGAGGTTTTGGAAAAAATAATAGTAATTCTAAATAAATGACCTCATTTTTTTCTTCAAACAAATTATTACTTCATTTAAAAAATAATTTTTTAAAAATAGTATAAAAATATTGAATTATTTTTGGTAACATATTCCACAATAATAGTTCAAGGAAAATAAAATAAATATTTTATTAATTTATTATTTAAAATACAAACATATTTTAATGAAAATTCATTTAGATATATAAATGAGTATATAAAATCATATCCTTTTGGTTTTATAAATTATAAATCAATATATTTATTAAAAAATAATTAAAATGAAAATTATTCATAAATTCCTGATGTGTTTCATAAATATTGGGTTGATCTTGTGTCTATTTGTAATAAAATTAAATTATAAATGATTAATATTATAACTTGAATCATCCATGGAGCATTTGGGTCATAATCATTTACGACCTACAGCTGCCCATGCCCTTGAACACCAAGTCCTTGAGCTTAGAGAGAAACACCAGGCGTGGTGGTGGCCACAAATTAAAGCATCGACCACCTCCCACTACTCTCCCAAATACTATTCCATGTTTTCTATCTTGATAAAATTGTTTTCTCTAACTAGGTGGTCCATATCCTTTATACATTTCTTCATATTTAAGGGTTAGACAATATCATGTGGGACGACATCACCCATCACAAGTGTAAATCGTTCTCTCCCTAGGATGTATGGATCAATCATAAGAACCCTGAGTGAAAGACCATCTATCAGGGGACTATCTTCTAAACCACCACACATTCTAGGACCCATGTGTCCACCATCAACTAACAGCTGTTGAAGTCTATTCTCTAGTGTTTACAGTTCCATCCATAACCATTAACATTTTCTTATCTAAAAAGATCACTACCACCAAATCCCACTCCAGCACCCTAGTGTAGGAATTGATATAGAGTGGTACCACTCCCATTTAGATGTCTCGGTAGATGCTATGATTCGTTTTGTATTCTCTAATGTAAAAATATCAAACCATTTCCATACGGTAATGTATAATTTTTTTGAATCTCGATGCATACCTAGAAATAGGAAGGCTTTTTTGCTGGAGCTCCCAAAAGATCCTAGACAAGAAATACCCACAACATCAAAGGAAAAAATCTTCCCTAAAGTGCCACTTAGAATATATCCAGGAGATAATATCCTCTTCATGAATATGAGACTAAGACTCCCCCATCAACCTACAGTGCAATGTAGAAGGCTACCTCTAGGATGACAACCTCATAGGGAGGGCACCAAAAAATTAAAATACTCTCCCAACTCTCTTGATCTAGTCCTTAACTAAAAGGAGGACTACCTTACTAAGATTACTAAGGGGTCTCTATTCTGAATCTAATTATGTTTTCTTTACATGTGTACAACATTTTTCAATACCATAAGGACAAATGGTTTCTCAACAGGTGGATACATTTTCAATAATCTAGCATGAAGGTACTTCCAATATCATATATCCCTATATTGAAGCCTCATCACTATGTGGTTCATCATTATGATCCTCTTAAATAATCTTATATATATATATCATCATTTAGGTATCCTGAAATTTCAATAAGTACCATGGTCAAGAATATATCTTGGGATCTGAATAAATATTTCATGGAAACCAGAACCCATTACTATATGATACATGTACCAATATTCCAACTACAATTAGTTCCCTCATGTACCGAGTCAACTAATATATTACCAGAGTACTAATTAATGGATAATATGGCCACTACACCCACACCGGTTTCCATGGATAGAGTGTTAATCTCAAAACACCTTAATAAATTTTTCCCTAGATCCCAAACTAGTCCTCAAAATAAGACTATATCAAAACACCATTCATGAGGTAGAACATATTATTTAATAACACTATGTCATGACCCAACCAACCAAGGCCAAAATAGTTGGTGATAAACTATGTGTGAAACTGAATTTCTGCCCCTACTGGGCCCTTTCTAGATACTATCCTAGAGTAGGTGTGACATGCACTTCGGAAATATTAACCTAAAGTACTTACACACACACACAACTCCATACACTAGTATACTGATGAAAGATAATAAACCTATAATATAAAGGAATGAATATCATCTACCGCACATCATTGTATTAAAAAATTATAGGAAATATTAAAGTCCAAAATACCATCCCACCAGACACTACAAATGATTCCGACCAACTAAAGTAAGGAGGGGACTACAATCAAATGAAACTCATGTGACCAAACTATACTCCATATCAACTATTCCCTACCTACATATGATCCTCATTTGAAAACATTAAAAGGCCCATTGTCCGCTTAAAAATTACTTGTGTAGGAAAATCCCAGGTAGATATTAGTGTAACATACTCTTTATGACACCTAAAAATCACCAAACATAAAGCATCATGATATAAGATCATCTCTTGACTTGAAGATATGTAAATTATAATATGACATAATAAAATTGATAACCAAAAACAATTAATCTCCAGATAGAAACTGAGTTTCAAGGTAATTCACAACCACAATACCAACCTAGGATCCTACTCAAGGCTTCGAGGTAATGTTGGTCTGAGAGGACACACTCCTCGAGTCTTTTTAACACTGATGAAACTCATTTTATTGGTTGTTTTCATCAAGCCTATCCATAAAGATATAAACTCTAGAACATATATGATCTCCATACAAAGATAGGGGATTAAACCGAAGGCCATTGGGGAATCCTAAACCATACTGGTTGAACCTACTATATACGGTGTCAAACACCCAGACATGTTGGATACATGATTTATGAACCCTACTAAGGGAGAAATAAAGGAAAGAGGATCTACATTTTGGAATCATGGAGGGATTACTAATCTAATCAACTAAGGGGATATTACATCTAACATTGAGTAAAAGATACATAATTAAACAATTAGGTATGAAGATTTTGGACACTCATCCTAGATTAAGGGAACAAACCCACAAATGACTAGAAAGAGGGAACACACCCAATTTAATTTGAGAGTGGGTATGAAAAAAATGAACTGGAGAAAAGAAATGAAACCAATCTAATTAAAGAGAGGGAACACACTCAAATAATATTCATTTGGAATAAAATGGATAATATATTCATCCTATATTTGATAAAGTACATGACATGTATATAATGTACATGACATGTCTTCCTAGCCACAGACCAACTCATTTCCTTCAACCCGTTACCATGGAATCTTTTCCTACCCATGTACCTAACTATGTCTACATACATATCCATTTATGTACTTATATACCTTAGGGGTACACTTAATGTCACAAGTTTTAGGTCACATTACATGTAACACTCATGAAATTTAGTATTTTTCTATGTGCTAAAACTGCAGAGTCCTATGAGGGGTCCACACATAATGTGTTCTTTGAAATCACATGCCTTGTAACAAGATATTTTCCATAAATCCCATAATTCATCACATATATCTCCCATTCCAACTCCACAATCAATTAAACCTCCAAATTCACTAATTAAAGAAGACCTTGGTCTGGCTAAACATAGCCATCACCAGTGACCAGATCCCGACCACGAAATCTAATCATAGAAAATCCTTATTAAGTCACATCACCTGAATAATGGCTTTATCAAAACATAGAACACTCGATCCAAATCTGAATTTCAATTATCATCATATATCATAATCATGTCAATTATCTTCTATGTGAACCCACATTAATGATCCATTTTACTAAATAATGATTATATAATGATTGTTCATAATGCATTTGTCGAACTGTTGGCCAAATCGAATAATGATGATTATCAAATGAAGAATCATGGGGGAAAGCATAAAAGATAAATTTATCAAATGAACCTTGACCATTATTTATGTAATCCCCAATACATTATCATAATTTCAATGAAGAAAGGGGAATAAAATATGGAATCTTCTAAAAACATCAATTCATAATTTTATGATGATAAATTAATACCTGAAAAAAAAAATATCAACCTACAAATTAAATTTGTAGTGTAATTTATTCACTTTATTAATTGGATAATGGAATAAGGAAAAAAATAAGAAAAACACTACAACAATTTTGTATCAGTCTTTAATGAAGAAAATTTCTGTCATTTTAATTATAAATATCCATGAACATCAGTTATATTGATGATCCTTGTAGTACTCTGATCATTGACATGCGATCCACCGTAATATTCCATGGATTTCTTCAAATATCATCTCTAATCAATATGGTTATACTGATAACCCTTTTCTTCATCTATAAATTGTATTATATGTAACACCCCAAGATTTTGAAAATAATTTTAATATTGAATGAATGAAACACCGAGTCTCTAAAAAACACCACTTTTTAGAACCTAGGTAGTAAACATAATGTTTCCGTCTTTGTGATTTGAATTTCAAAAATCTAAAAAACATAATTGTGTTTAGTAAGATATTAAGAGTCTGATAGGAAAAACATAATTTTTAGTGAATAGTAACATACCCTTTTGAATAGTTATATTAATAATAAGATTACCCTTATTAATAGTAAATCCATTATCATTGCCTTAAGGTTGTAAGATAATAATATCCTTATTATTTTTTCAAGGTGATATAAAACGAAATATAGTTTCAAATTTTTTATTTTTCGAATAAAATTAGATTTTATATAAAAATAAATTAATAATATTGAGAAAATTATTATCAAAATATGGAGTTCATTTTCAAATTCAAAAAATTAAAAAAAATATGGTAAACATATTGGATTTTTCTGAAATACTCAATTTTTTGATGAATAGTAAAATACAGTAATTTACCGTATATATAAATTATCAGTTAAATTCACTACTCCTAGCACCATGGATGATGTAAGAATGCATGTTTCTAACTCATATGAACATATTACTATTCTTTATCACAAGAACCATTACTATTTTTTGTCTTTGAAAAAATAATAAAATAATGAGTGAAATAATGGGAAAACCTTCTGCTCATCCACTATAACCCCCCCCCCCTCACTCCATCTTCACTTCACTCCTCTCAAGAATTTTTCATTGTATTTGTTTGGACCAAATATCCTCCCAAGATCCTCCCCCAAATCCAGCACCTCTTGGTCTATTAAATTGACCAAATCCTTTCCCCTAAAGAGGTTCTCAAGGATGATTAATTCTAGAGGTAAATTCCTCTTTTTGATTATTTAACTTTCATTTCATGTTCATTGGTATCCTGTCTTTTCTTCATCCAAATTTTATGAAAACTCCAGTAACTTACATGTACAATAAGTTTGTTATGATTATGGAATAAGATATTATCATCTCTCATTTACCAACTTTTTATTATAGTAATAAAAACACCACCCGAGTTGTGCTAATTTACAACATTAAAGGGCTATGGATTTTCAATTTCTATTACCTTCATAAATTATGTCCATGAAACCATTCATATAGTTTAAATAGGATATAATATATGAATTATGTCCCATATATGGTTCTGAAATATATGTTTACACATGATTTGGATTTATAATGCAAAATGAGTTTGTTCTGTCAAACCACCTCTAACTATCCAAAATAGTAATCATTATGTAATTTATATATTGATTCTTATTCAATTAAAGTATCCAAATGAAATTTAAACCATGTAACCTTCTATATTTTTTTCTAATAACATATAACTTAAATTATTGAAAACCACCCTCAATTTACACGTTCATCAATTCATGTATATAAGTATACTAATCATGAAACAAACGGACTAGATCTATGAAATTGAACCGCTTAACCCCTAAAAAATGCCTTTAATGAACATAATAAGGTTAGAATAAGTCAATTTAATGGGGATTATTTTATATAATTATTAATTAATGAACCTATATTTTCTTATTCAGGATATTATGATCAAGTGAGGAACACCTTCAGACTGGAGGTAAGGTGTGTTCTACCCGAACCTCCACTTTCATTCGGGTCACTATTATTCTCTATTTACCTATATTTAATTATTTTTTTATTAATATGTACTAATCATATATTTTGTGATATTTTTATATATATGTTTACAAACCTGAATCTTAAATTCACTTATAGATAGTTATATGTTTTAAAGGGATCTTTCAAAAACTATTCCACTAATACAAGACCGATTCAAGGGAATTTATCAAGTTCTTTTATATATTAAAGTGAGTTCTATAGTATTCCTTTGGAAAATATTATTTTTATAAAATATAAAATTTTATTATGAAAATACTAACTTACTTAACTTCTGGGTTTATTCAAATATTTTTCACAAATAACTCTTCTTTTCAAAGTAAAAGTGTATTTATCCCTATAATTACTTGATGAATTTATAAGAGTTTCTTCATCTATTTCAACACTATTGTTGATTATTATTATTGAGATTAATATTTGGTGTTATCATCTAACATATTTAATTGAATATTTTATGATTATTTTTATTTTGGATGTGGTATCTAAAAACCTTTCACCAATTTACTCTGAATAGGAAGTGTTTATGCTTAATGTTCAGGGAAAGTTATTTACATTTCATATATAAGTTCTAATATGAATTTATATGTTGTTTATGTTTATCCCCATTAATATGAGGAATGAATTAAAATAATTAAGTTTTTTTAGGGCCTGCTATAGCCCCTTGGTGCATCGGTAGGTCTCAGAAGACAAACTATGGTTTTGGAAATAGGCATTGAAAAAATAAATATTTATGGTATTGGCATGAAGCCTTGACAGTTTTATTATGATGTCCCACATTATGAATTCCATCATGGTGAAAATAGTATTGATAGTTCATATGGTTATTTGACTATTAGAAAACCCATGATTATGTTTTATTTTGGTATTATTTATTCAGCTCTTACTCCTTCCATAATGTTTTCAATTTTATTTTTTAAATTTAGGAGTTTTCAGTTATTCACCATGCCTAATGTTTATTTTTATGATATCATAAATTGTATTGTGTAACCTTACATTTCATTTGAGCTCACCCCTTTATTATGTATCATTTTATCAGAACATGAAGAAATTTATTATGATTGGCCTCCAAGGATAAACAAATAGTGTTGGATTTCCCCAAATAACTGATATGTTTTATTTCATTTCAAATTTCAATATTTAACTTACATATGTATCTTGTTTTCAAATATACTAAACTACATAGTCTTTAGATATTCATATTCCATGATTGTATTCCAATGTAACAAAATAGGGCTCCATCTCTGAGCAACTAGGGTCGGGTCCATACAGTTGGTATCAAATAAGTTTAGTAGAAAACATGGAAACTATATTTAGAAAACAATGATTTGGGAACAAAACCCTAATATTAACTTTTAGGATAAACATACAAGAACATACAAGACTTTTTGTAAGGAATATATTATTTTGATATTTCATGAAAATACATCCATGTCTGGATAAAAAAAGTGGACATTGTTCTGGCACAGAACTAACTAAGAGTAAAAAATCTGACAAGGATTTTCAGGCTTGGAGAATTATATAGTTGAGTGAAATACAACCCTAAATATATTACTAATGATTATGATAATGATAAATAATTATTGATTTGTATTAGTACTTAATACCTCAAAACTAATTATATTCATGTCGACAAGTGTAATATTCTATCATTAATGGATTCTATAACATTTTCGATAAAAATAATATATCCAATTTCATGTGTAAGGATGAATGCATGTTACCATAGGGTTTTATGGTAATTTTAGTTATTACTAAATTTCAAGAGGACTCATGATGAAGATATTAACATTTTTGTAATGTGTAAATTTAGGGCCACATCATGTTGATTAAAGGAAAATGAGGTATAAGATGTATCGATAAGGAAGAATCGTTGAGTTCTAAACAAAATAAGGATATATAAGGAACCTGTGTGCATGGATCTAGAAAGAATGAAAATGGGAATGATTCTAAAGTATTTGATCATGATCTTTTGGAATGCTAAATAATTTATGAAATGGTTTTAGTTTATAATTGTATGAGATTTTTGAGTTTAATTTCACAACATGATGCAACCTATGCTAATAGATGATGTATAGATAGTTCAAGCGACAAACAAAGTATAATTTTGTGTTTATAATATAGAAACATATATTTATACACTTAATATAGTGGAATAAATCCTCATAACTTAGAAAATATTATTAAATAAAAATGTTATCCTATTATCATATTTCATTCATGATATCAAGGTTATTTTTCATAACTGTAACATATGGTTTTGTGATAATGATCTTTCACCTGAGCATGTTCCCTGTTGCATTTCATCATAACACGATGGATTGATTATTTTTCCATGACCATTTTGTTCGATGAGAATGCATAGTTTTGTTGTAACCAATTCATTTCACTTTCCATCTTATTAAGAGGTTATTTTAATAGTATTTCTAATATGGGTTTCCTTTAAGGTAATTTTCAAGTATCAACTATTATCATTAGATGTTCAATTTTAAATTTAATGGATGAAATATTTTTAGGGAGGGGATAATGTAAAACATCATGATTTTTATAAAAAATTTAGTATTAAAATCATGAAACCCTAAGTCCCTACAAAACAACACTTGGTTAGAACACAGCCGTAAACATAATTTCTCCACCTCTGTGGTTTGAATTTTGAAAATCCAACATACATAGTTGCCTTCAGTAAGATATTTAGAGTCTGATAAGAAATACTTAATTTTTGGTGAATAGTAATATACCCTTATGAATTATAATATGAATAGTAATATGACCCTTATGAATATTAAATATATTATTGTTATATTAATGTTAAAAGATAATGATATATTGATTAGTTTTTCCAGCTGATATATGATGAATTATGGTTTTTAAATTGTTATTTTTTGAATAAATTATAATTTTATTTAAAAACAAAAAAAAATATTTAGAAATTTATTTTTTTTAAAATGGAGTTTATTTATGAAATATACATGTCAAAAATTGGTTGTGATGAATTTTTGGGATTTATAAAAATACTCAAATTTTTTATGAAATGTAAAATACTCTAATTTATCATATATACATTATTAAAAAAATTCACTATTCCATGAATCATGGATGATGTAAGCACAATTATTTCTAAATAACAAGCACATATTACTATTCTTAGTCATAAGAATCATTACATTTTGTTTTCTATGACCAAATAATAAAATAATTAGTAAACTAATGGGAAAACCCTCCACTCCTCTACTATTTATTCAATAAATGGGGTTATTGAACCTCAAACTTTATAAAAAATATAAAAAATAATTATATTACTAATTAACTATTTAGTTATTATATAATTAATTATTATATTATTAACAAACTAATTAAATATTATATAATAAATAATTATATAATTAATAATTATATTACTAATTTATAATTATATTTATAATTAATTATCATATAATTAATAATGATCTTACACATTAACAAATTAATTATATAATTAATTGTCAATTATTAATAATTAATAATTAATAATTATATTATTAATTAACTACTTAATTATTATATTATTGATAATTATATCACTAATAATTATATCACTAATAAATTATTATATAATTAATAAGGATATTACTAATTAAATAATTAATTATATAATTAAAAATTAATAATTATGTTACTGATTAAGTAATTAATTTTTATATAATTAATCATTATATTACTAATTAAATGATTAATTTTCAATTATTTATTATATTTTTAACCCATGTTTTAAATTTTATTGATATTAGTATTATAGTGTATATTTTATAGTCTTTTAAAGCCACAAATTTGAATCATTTTTAGTATCAAATAGGTGGTTTTCAAATCTTATAATTTATTTTTGATCAACATTATTTATGAAATTTTTTATATTTTCAACTATTCCTTATATGCTTAATCCATGTTATAATTTTAATTTGTATTGGTCTTATTGTTTATATTTTATAGTATTTTAAAGTCAAATAATTGAAACATTTTAGATATTCATGTTGGTGAATTTGAAAGCATACAAATTATTTTCCATCAACATTTGTTATGAAATTATTTTTATTTTAGATTATTTATTATATGTTGAATCCTTCTTTTATATTTCATTTATATTGGTCATATTGTTTATTTTTAATAGGATTTCAAAGTCCCAAACCTAAAACATTTTTTAGTTTCATGTAGCTGTTTTTAAAACCTTATAAATAATATTTCATCATCATTTTTTATAAATATATTTTTATTTTAAAATATTAATTATATGTTCAATCCATGTTTTATGCTTCATTTATATTCGTCTTATATTTGAGATTTTATAGTCCTTTAAATCCATGTACTTGAAATAGTTCTAAATCCCACATCGGAAATGAAGAATGTTCTATGCATGAATGGGAGAACCAGAATGTCACGTTGTAAATGCAAAAGGATTTCCAGGGAAATCCCTCTTATAAAAGTGAGCATTGGCTGAGAGCTTATGTCAGAATCCAAACTGTTTTCATAGCACTACTGCCGACTATTAAATATCATATAAATTATGCTAAAATATTTTTTTATTATATATATATATATATAAACAAAACAAATCAAAACAAAAAAAATTATAAAATAAAAAAAATAGTAAAAAAATTAGGCGAAAGTAAGGAATGGGGGTACCAACATTCATCATATCCTAAAAGGTGTAAATGTCGTTTCCACCATTCCCCAAAATAACTATTGATTTTAGTTTCACTCCAACCTTTAGCATAGATTTTAATAAAATTAACATACACCTTTTTTAAAAAACATTTTACTAAAAACAAATTGTAGACAAAAACTCCACCATTACACCTCTGCCTACTTTTTCATCAAATACTACCTTTTGTGGAGATCAAAAAATTTATGTGTCTATCACAATTCGGCCTACTTCCTCCTCAAATGTTGTCAAACCTAAACATGATTACTCCTAAAACTCTATCAGAATAGACCACCATAGGTGGTATAGTATGAATAATTTTACATCAAGCAGTCTCCCCCTAAAATGATGACACTCAAACTACTTGTACGGATCAATAACAAAGCACCATCAACATACCTCAACCAGCTCCCTCCTCAAATGCCCCTACCTAGGTTTTAGTTTTTATGTATTTGTGGATATTTCTTTTATTTAATTATAACTTGAATGCATTTATTAAATGAATTTATTTAATTTCCTGAATCATTTCATGGTTCAAAACCTTAACCCTCATTGAGAATATTTATTTAACTATTATATACTTTAATAATTTTTATAAATATAAATGTAATTTTATATTTAAATTTAATGTATATGTAAAATGATTTATATTATAAACATAAAAAATAAAATTTATATAATAAAAAATATTTATTATAATAATACATAATTAATATTTATTAAAATATCTTATAATATATTAGTTGTAATATATATATATATATGTTTGTGAATTATAAATACAATATTTATTATTTTTATCATAATATAAATATATATGTATTTAAACATGATATATTAAAATATAAAAAAATTTATAATATATATGTATTTATGTATTGTTTTATAATATTGTTCTAATTCCTCAAAATTGGTAAATTCAGAACAAACAGAATTTGAAATGTACAATTCATTTATCATATATAATAATTTTCTTAACAACATTAATGTGTAATTCCATTATAAAATTCATATTGGGTTTCCATCAATAAAGAACTAATACGAATTATATTAGATATATTGAGATCTATAACTTCATTCCCATCCTAAAATGATTAAGATAAATTCATTTTACAAAGTCCAAAACACATTTATAATATCTTTATTTTCAACTTTAATAACAACATTTTGTCACATGCAACATCCTATAAGGGTCCAGAATATTCTGAAATTATTCTTTGTTATTCCGGTGTATTCGATGGTTTTTTATAAATTTCATAAATTTAAAATTAGTGTTAAAAATAATTTTGTAAAATAAAAGGATTTAAAATGGGTTTTCAAATTATGGGGGGAATTTAAATTGTTAAAAAGAATATTTGGGAAATTGATTTTGTAGTTTTAAATGAGTTTATTATATTTGAGATGTGTTTTTTGGATTCTTAATCTGATAAAAAAATCCATTACTATATTATTATAATTTTTTTAATTAAAAATGTAATACTTTCAAGAAAATAAATTCCCTTATGCATGTTTTGGAGTTGCGTAAAGGTGTAGTGTGATTACCATATGTTTGATAAGGGTAATCCCCTTTTTTCTACATGTGTTTTAATGGTAAATAATTTTTTTTCTAGGTTATATAGGGGTAAAATTTATTTCTATGCATTGTTGTGGACGCCTTATGAATGAGAATCAATAAATATATAATGGGAGAAATATCTAAAGCATGTGTATTATTTTCCCCACAAAAAAAAGAGATAGATGGTGGGGAAAATCACATGAATTTAATAAACTATAAAAGGTAACATGATCTCATGACCATATGAATGTTATATGAAACTATCATGTGCATCACATGATCTAATTCTATCATGTGGAGCCTCCTTTATTTCCCTCCTCGTATTTGCAAAGGTGTCCAGACAATAACTGATTGTCGTGCGAAGGCCTCCAGACTATATCTCATGATCACCTGAGTTTTCAATTGGAGGGTGCTTGAAAATCATCCACATACGATTATAAAATAAAGGATGAATATATCAAAAAGGTAGAGACCTTATGTGCTTGTTGACTCTCACACGACATGATTTAGCATTTCACAAGATCCCATGAAGCCCCTTAAGGACAACATCTACATACCATCAAAACATCCATTATTGATCACCTGATGCACCAGAAATGATCTGAGTGATTATTAACATCATCACTCGAATGACATCACAAGATCTCCTACAATAGTAAAATAAATAAGGAAAAAAGGGGAATGAATGATGCTTCTGGAAAAGCATGGATACACTGGCCTTCATGAAAAAGGGACCACATACCATAAGAAACCATCATTGATCACCCCCCACCCCTCAACAAGCCATCATGATATTGTGAGGGCCCTTTGGAATTTCAGCATGATCTCAAGGATTCCTCATTTACAAGACGCATAAATCTCATGAAGGATTCTAAATAAGTCATCTTTGATCAAGTGAAAACCGTTGTATGGGTATCTTGATCTCACGACGAATTCTAGACATATCAATAGGAACTTGTGAAATATAATTGACATGCCATCATTGTTGGGAAAAAACCCTTTTTTATGTCGAGGTCCAATAAACTTTGCAATGAGGGGATGGTCTTGTGGTCACGTTTTACCATATGATGAAAATATTACGTTGTGGACGATCCATGGATAGATCATGCGAAACGCGTGACACTATATTATTTCCACCTACTCTATCTCATATACCTGAGATACGTTCCACAATTGGTGAATTATCATTATGGTGGAGGGACCTATAAATACACTCCACTCAATAGAGAAAACACATAGGATAGATTCCTACCAGATGTGACTACTGCACGGGATCCCAAGTGTGTATTCTTAGAGAAGGAAGTCATCTGATCACATCGCCCTCCACTGGGTATAATATGGGGAATAACCTAATAGATCATTTTGAATAATTATATGGTTTGTGTGATAAATATATAGATTAAAAAAAAGAGGAGGTCCCTCATGTTTATTGGGTCACATGAAATCTAAATAAACAAACACTAGACAAAACATGACGAACATATTCAATAAAGGTTGGAATATATATTGAAAATGAGTAGATAAATATGTAAAGAAGGATACACTGGTTCTTTTCTTCTTCAAATGAACCTTCCAGGTCTGTGATTACAACTATACATGTTTCTATGATCATTCGTCACACCATTGACATTCCATTTTGATCAAGAAACATCCGTTTTTCACATCACTAAAGTCACAAAATTCCCTATGGACACAACACCCATGTCTTGCGAATTATTTTGGGCTTGAAAACATAGTCGTATGATGTCCAATAGGCATGTCTCCTATGCTACATGGTGTGGACCAGGGAAAGTCATCTAGGACTCATGATGTCATTGAGGAATTCTAGACAGTTATCACGATGTCCTTCAGTAAAGTTGTCCTAGATCATGCAATACCCACCATACATGGTATATATGCCTCACATTATCCTAAGGAAAAGTCGTCCGGGATCACGTGACTCCCTCAAGATATGTAATATAGGTCTCGCTATGTCATCCAGATAAGTTAGTATGGACCATGTGATACCCTCCGCACATTCCATCCATGTCTCACAACTTCTTCTAAACAAGTCAATGCGATCATTTGGTTTTCTATGGACATGTTTTATTGGAAACAAGGAAATGTAAAAATATAAACATACATCTCACAAGGAAACCCTAGAAATTTATATAATATAATCAGAACATGTTAGGAATTCCATCATTCTATTTCAGGAAGACATCCCGGGGTATGATAAACTTTTAAAATAGATATATTTGGGATACCCCCAACTAAACTATGAGAACTCTGATTCCTATCATAACCATGATATTTTTGAAGTCCCCAATAGTCTCAAGATGTAATGGGAATCATCCTTAGTGTAAGACCCTCCATGTATTAGACATTTCAACCTTTGGGACCCCATCTCTCTCGTGGTCTTATCACTCTTCCTCATCCACCATAAGATTGGGAAGGAAACCAAAATATGATGACTCTAATTCCTTCCATACCATGGATACATAGGATGCCTTCTGAAGTCCCAATCATCATATTAAACATTATAAGGTATGCTCAAGTATTTTATTTCATCATATATATAAAGTGAGACAAATTAATTTCTATCCACTATTTCCCACACTGATCCTAGATTACATGGTCCTAGAGATTTTCATTGATTATATCGTTTTCCTTATAAATCTCTATGTATAGGGAATCCTCCATGAATACTCCCGGATCAATTGAATTATACTACTACCCTTGTATAAGGTAATCCACCTCAATATAAGTCCCAAAGGCCTGATAAAACTATATTGTTGCTAATTCCTTTCATAACCAGGATATGTAAGATGCCTCCGTGTTTCTCAATCTCAATAAATGGTTCCAAATTGATTTCATACATGTCCATTATATAAGAAATTAAACATAATAATTTCAATGAATAATGTGGGATTTCATTCCTACTATAAATGGGATATATATTACACCTCATAAAAGGTTCTATCTTATCCTCAAGATTTTAATTGCCTCCTTTTATAGAAGTAATGGCCAGAGTACCTATTAATATGGAATTAAAACAACAGTATCTATCCATTAATCAAAAATTGAAGAGGAACCTCAGAAACATACAGATTGGATAAATAATAAAATCCAATTTACATAGGTACTGTATCAAAAAATGATCATTTTTAGGGTAATCAATTTCATATTGGGATTAGGAAGAGATTCATGATCATATCTAAAATTTATAAGAGAGTCCTATAGTAGGAAAAAATTCCCCAGAAAATGGTGTGATGAATCCGACCATAAATCATTTTGATTAATGTTATTTCAAAGTTTCATTTCGTTTGAAATCCCAACTATCCACTTACATATGGAAATTATTTCCATACTCAGTTAGCGGTGGGAGAACATTTGGGTGTTTTTGTGAAATTTAAAAAAAACTAAACCTATCGTAATGAATTATGTTGAACATTTAACCCCCCTCACAATGAACATTATGGAAAAACCATCCACATAATAACCCCAAAACAAAAAAGCTTAATAAATTATGAATTTATCAAATAATAGAACATCCAATTTACAGAATTTAATTTGGTTTCTTGTAAAATAATTTCATCCATGTTTTGTAAAGGCCACACCATATGGATGGAAGGACGGAGAATAAGAACAACAAATTGTGTAACCTCTTCATATCTAATTGATCACATATCATGACTACAATAATGAAATGATCAGTGAAATTGTTCCTTGTTGTATTTATTAATACAAATATTAATCTCAAAAACAACACCAATCATGATATTATGTCTTAATATAGTAAGCATTTGGGAAAATCATCTTTGACTACAACCATTGAAAGTTGAAGAATGAACCCACCTTCCCTACATCTTTAGCATCTAGAGGAAAATTCAATGGTCTTGGAATACCACTTACATGGTACAATCATGATCCTTGTGGCTGTATTAAAGGGACCCTAAACAATGAAAGAAACTATTATATAATGTCCAATGAAAGATATAGTGAAACCAGTGTTGGTCGTTGCCTCTTCAAAACACTTCAAAACCATGTCCTCTTAGTGCTATAAAAACCACCTTCATATATGATGATGTTGGATAAAATATCAATCTATGACTCCCATCAGATAAAAGATCCACTAAGGATGGCTCTAATCAACATTCATTACATACTCCAACACATTGGTGCCTCTCTATCACCTACTGATGGGACCACTTGACACATTTCCACCTCTGATGATCATGAAAATACACCAAGGAAGAAACCTAATGTGAGTAATGTAAGGTTTAACATGGTGTGGGATAATATAAACTCTTCAAATAACTAATACCACCAGTATATTCTTTAGTAAGTGAGTGGGAAGGCTCCTAATATTCCTCACTTATAAAATTATACAAGAATATACATATAGCAAGAATAGTGGAGGTGCATATCCTTACCCCACTCAAGAATATCATCAACATATTCTAGTGGAACAAGGAGGATATAAGTAGGAACAAATATCTGCTTCAATTGAATGTATCCTCTAGTATATAGTGGAGATATAAAATGTGTAGGCATAAATTCATGTGAAAACCTTTCTAAAGTATCATTACATCCTAGAAACAACTGAATAACTACAGCAGCATATTCCAGATTGGGTACTGATATAGGGACATGGGAATATTCCTATCCCTAAAGACATGGTAGAAATAATATCTGATTAGAATGTACATGTGGCACCTCTAGAGAATATGTGCATTCTTTCTCCCATCTAGGACAATTTTCAACATTCTTTGGTAATGTTTGGGGCATTAGAACTGGATCATACTCAAATTCCTACCATTGACCATTAATTTAGAGTAGCACATTCCCCTGAATATTTATATATTCCTAGTGAAAATGACTAATGATAGACTCTAAAGGCATTGTACCATGATCGTATTCTCATTCGAACCAAGGCTCACCAAGTGAGAGAAGTACAAGCCTTATGATAGGCTCATATACCTATGGAAAAAAACTACAGTCATATTCTAATGTAATAGGATCATGATTCAATTTTTTCTCTATCTGGGGCCCACAAGGAGAGAATTGCACCTGCGTTAGGGCAGGATCACATTCCTATAAATGAACCCACATGGAATAATCTACTAGATAAAAGAAGCTAGGATTGTATCACAACTTCTCTTGATGAATGACTACAACATCATCAATTAGAGGCCATACATGAGGATACTCATATTCCGTATTTTTCTTTAGAGGTTCACCGACATATTATAGTTGGAAATACATATTGTAACTGTACTCATACTTTCTATACATCTAGGGTTAACCAATATATTCATACAACCTCTCCTAGTTAGACTCATATTCCTGCAAGTAATGCCCCAACCCCAGTTACCCAGAGTTTTTCCATTATTACATAACATTGGCATGATCACAAAAGATCATGTCTTGAAAGACCGATTAGTTTAGTAGCCTTGGAAACACTAGATACATTCATTAGTCTTACATTACATCATAAAGTGAAAAAAAAACTACAATAACATAGTATCCATATTCCACAATCATATTCCCTCAGACTATCCCTGAAGGTCAGTAATAAAACACCTCTTCACATCCTTGGAAAAATAAAACATAGAATGGGGTGAGATCAGATGCTTAGTAAGGATAACAGTATAGCGGAAACATTTATAAATAAGCATAAAAATTTAAGGCAATGTATAAATAAAACAAAAGCCTTTTAAACATTAACCTCTGAATAATATGGAAAAGATAAAATGAAATAATTCTATTTACTTATTCACATGGATAATCTAATAATTGAATAATCACATGCAATATCAAAAACCTCTTTCATAATGATGGAATGTATAATGCCAGACTATCATAACCACATTTTCAAGGCCTTGATCCAAGACTACAAATAAGATTTTTTCAGGGCCTTGTGCCTAGACACTAGTTTGTCTCATGAGATCTACTGATACATCAAGGAGCTATAGCAGGTTCCACCCATCACTTACTAAGTCCAATGCATTCCAAATATGAACAGGTTTATACATAACCAAAACATTTGTAATAAAAATAGAATATTAAATGTCAATAATTTATCTATAAACCATGAATGGTATAAAAATAATACATCCACTATCAAACATATCACAAAACCATCAATACAATATAGAAGTTTTGTATCATAATAATTCAACTTCAAATAAGTATAAAATCCATCAAAGCATGTTGACATAGATGAAATCAAAACTGTTTGAGAGAAATATCTCTTTTTGAAATCATTTAAAAGTCACATAATTATAAAATAAAACATTTACATTGAAAATATTCTTATAATTTTTTAAGGGAATCTTTGATGATTTTATAACGGTGGAAAACTGCCGCACCCGCCGTATAAGTTAAAAAAAGACATTCTTACCTTAATTCTGTCAAAAAGGTTAAAAAGGACCTTGTTTGGAAAACAACAGAAAGATTCCTTTATAAACATATTTTAAAAAGTCAAAAAATTGTATAAATGAATTTAACCCATAGTCTATAAATAGTAATAATGTTTTGTAATAAATTTTTATGAAACATGGATGTGGATGATAAAGAGGTCCCAGTAGATAATTACGTATAAAACTCCTCAGATAATGAAGAGATTGTGAAATAAACCCTTAACATGTACTTTTAATTTGTCGAGGGTAGGTTAACCTCTGGTATAATGGTGAAATAATTGTTAATAAATTATACATGAATCATATACATTAATATGATATCATATATGATCTTTTAACATTTCTTTGTTAATAATATCTTAGTATTGTCGTTGTTTCGGGTGTTAACAGATTCATTTTCCTTTATATTATTTTTTTGGTGATTCATATTTTTTATGGATGGGATGTATATTATTCTTATCCTGAATGATATCATGTCTTTAAATATTACATTTAATGATCAAATGAAAATTAGTCTTGAATGGATATGATGGGGAATGAATCTCATCGTGTTCGTGGAGATGGTAATCTGTACGTATGCAGAAGCGACAATATCATTATTTTAATATTTAAATATTATATAATTGGATGGTATATCATATATAAAGAATAATTATCATGTTATATTTATTATTTAAATCAATTACACATCATTATTATACCTATCCAAATAATAATGTATTGAATAACAATTACACCACAACCTGGAGACGGTAATCCGTACGTACGCATGTATGATGACAAGTCATTCAAAGGATGGATAGAATAAGGAATATGGGTGTACCATATTCATAATAACATCACAGTATATAGAAGATATTGGAGTTATTATTTTATAATGGAAACAACAATGAAAGAGGAAGTGGAAGAAGAAAGAAACTTGAAAGAGGTGATGAAATATTTTCCTCCTCTTCGGGTTCTTCCTTTTGATATGATCAAAAGGGTTAATTAGGTTTGCTTTATGAATAACTTAGGGCCTCTTGGATGAAGGGAGTATAGTTTAAAGTGTATTTGGGTAGGTTTTGGCCGATAAAAATGGATTTTATGTTGTTAATTAGAGAGAAAGGGGAGTGCCCTTTTATAAGAGGGGTGAGGGGCACCTTAGGAAAATCTAGAAATATTATTTTATAATAAAATAATTTTCGGTTTATAATGGCTAAAGAAAATATTATTTAAATGATAATGTGGGTATGGGTCTCAAACTACTCAACCAATAGGTTTTAGATAGGTTTTAGTCACTATATTAAACATAACTTTTAGAATTAATTCTTATTTAAATAGTTCGACATTTACTATATCACTTTGTATTTTTATATTATATGGTTAATAAAGATAAAATATTCTTCCAAGAGAACCCCAAGTGGTTAATTAATAAAACAACTATCATTATATATGTATTTTTACCGAACCATAGATTTTTATGAATAGAATATCAATTAATAATATAATATTTCTTTTAAAAACTATTTTATGTCAATTTTGACTCTATTTGGTATTTTGTTTTTGTTAAATTCATATTATCATTATTAATTCTAAAACAAATTAATCTAACCAACCCTAATTTGTCATATTAACTTATAAAATTAGTGGAATTCATAAAGAGACTCAAATTACATTTATTTGGGTATTTAAAATATCAATTATATTAATATTTCATTAATAAGGTAATTAAAGCATCATCATTGTGTCGTAAATAAATTAAACTATTTAATGTCTAAAAATTATAACTAAAATAGAGTTATGTAGTAAATCATTTTATCATTCTAATTACTATTTATAGTAGAATTTATCTAATGTTTAATCCTATATTAAAATTGTTTTTCTAAAAGATATATTCTTATGTCATTTTTGTATTTTCATTAACTTAATTAATATAAAGAGTCATTATCACATACAAGTGGCTACATGGGGTCCTAAAATCAACCCAAAGATGTCCATGGTCAGACATGTATCATCCAATAGGGTTAGGACACGTGTTAGGATAATCTAATATTATTATAATATTATTTTGTTTACCATTATTTACCGGATTTATCCTCTAACAATGGTAAATAAAATATTTACCGAAGTAATTATTCAAAATGTTTAAAAATAAATTTTATCTATTTACAAAATTTGGACCTTATGATTCAAAATATTGAAACCATTTTTATAAATTCAAAACAAATAATTTTCAGAAATTAATTTAAAATTAATTGTTGTTGTTAAAAAAAGCGTGCTTTTTAAGAAATAATAACTATCAAAAGATTGACATTTGTTTATGTCTAGTTTAAATGTGAAATTACGTCCAATGAAAAACATTGGATTAAATTGTAACAATATATTTTAATTATTCTCTGAAACCACTAAATAGTATAATTTTTCACTATAAATTATTTGTATTAAAAAAGTCGTTTTTAATTAATGTTTAGTATTTTTCACTATTCATCAAAAATTGGATGTTCTTAGAAAAATACCAAAAATTCACCCAAAGCTAATTTTGATATTTAAAATAAAAAAATAACGTCCAATTTGAATAATAAAATTTATAAAATTTCAAAAAGTGGGTATTACTATTCATAACAGCTACTTTGATTGGTAGTGGTGTGTGTTAGAACCTCGAAGTGGCGTACAACACACGCTACTATATTATTCAAAGTGAAGTATACCATGGAAATTTAGGGTGTTACATTATCCCCTCCTTCAAATAATTTTGTCCTTGAAATTTCTAGAATATTACTGCTTAAAGAGATTCGGGTGGTTCTTCATCATAAGTTCCTCGGTTTCCCATGTTGCCTCTTCCATCTTGTGGATTCTCCATAAAACATATACCGTCCAATTCGTCCAGTTTCTCAGCACTTGTTATCATGTATGAAGAATCTTGACAGGCTCTTCACAATACGATAGATCATGTTCCAGTTCAAATTCCTCATAGGTGAGTACATGCGTTGGGTCAGGCATGTATTTTCTCAACAGTGATACATGGAACCCATCGCGAACTTTGGAGAGAATTGGCGGCATTGCCAAATGGTAAGCTACAGCCCTAATTCATTCTAGAATTTCATAAGGTCCGATGTACCAAGGACTCAATTTACCTTTCATACAGAAACTTATGACTCCCTTTCATGAAAATACCTTCAAGAAAACATAATCTCCTACCATAAATTTCAAATCCTCTCTTCTATTATCGGCATAGATCTTCTGCCTACTTTGAGCTACATTGATGTGGGTTTGGATAACCTTCACCTTTTCCATCATCTCCTCCACATGTTCTAGGCCTACGAGGTTTCTTTCACCAACATCAACCGAACATGTTAGTGTGCGATATCTCTTTCCGTATAATGCTTTATATGGTGCCATTTGAATGCTTGAATGGAAGATATTGTTATAGGAAAATTCTACCAAAGTTAAATATTGATCCCACATATCCTGAAAGTCAAGTGAGCATGATATCATCATGTCTTCTAAGGTTTGAATAGTCCGTTCTGATTGTCCATCAGTTTGAGGGTGGTAGGCAGTGCTCAAACGAAGTTTAGTATCCAAGGCCTTCTGAAGACTCTTCTGTAATCTTGATGTAAAACATGAATCATGATCAGAAAAAATTGATAAGGGTACTCCATGAAGTCTCTCAAGTTCATTAATATATACCTTTGCTAGACGTTCAACTGGTAAATCATCTCTTATAGCAAGAAAATCTGCTGACCTGGTAAGGCGATCAACAATGACCCAAATTGCATCGTTCCTTATAGAAGTCTATTGTAGTCCCATGATAAAGTCCATTGTGATATTTTCCCATTTCCACTCAGATATGGGATAATGTTTCAAGACTCCACCAGTTTGTTGCCTTCCAGCTTTCACTTGTTGAGAAACCATACATCTTGACACAAAATCAGCAATCTCCCTCTTCATGTTGTCTCACCAATAATGTTCCTTCAAATCTCTATACATCTTAGTACTACCAGGGTGTATAGAGAAATTGGAACTGTGAGAATCATCCAACAATTCCCTTTTTAGATCAGGTATTTCGGGAACACAAGGTCTCTTCCCAAATTTCAAAATTCCATCTTTATACATAAAGTCACTAAATCTCCCATCATTCACATCATTAATCTTATTTTTAAGATCTTCATCATCGGCCTGAGAACTCTTAATCATTTCTAGTAAAGATAGTTTGGCAACCATATGAAAAAGTATTGATGTTTCACCTTCCATGGGTTTTCCCATATCTATCTTTACTAGATCCATGAAAATAGGATCCCTTTCAACTCTCATCTTGTTCAAAAATACATGATCCCTTATAATCAAAGCATATACCACCTTGTTTTCCTTCCTCGAGTGGTAGTGTATCGTTCAATTATAATCCTTGAGTAGTTCAAGCCATCTCCATTACCTCATGTTGAGTTCTTTCTGTGAGAAAAATATAATTCAAACTCTTGTGATCGGTATATATCTTAGATTTTTCACCATAGAGATAATTTTTCCATATATTTAAAGAAAATATTAATGATTCTAACTCAAGATCATGGGTAAGATAGTTTTTCCCATGAATTTTTAGCTGTCGTGATGCATAGGCAATTACCCTATCATTCTGCATAAGGACACAACCAAGTCCTTTTTTCAAGTCTTCACTATAAATTACAAATCCATCATTCCCTAATGGTAGATTCAAGATAAAAGCATTGAATAATATTCTATTAAATTCATTGAATCATTCTTCACACTCTTTTTTCCAAACAAATTTAACATCTTTACGTGTGACTTTCATTAATGGGTTTGCCAATTGTGAAAAATTCTGTACGAAACGTCGATAATAAACTACTAAACCAACTGATTATCCACTAAATTAGGCTAATATTCATTGTTAATATATATAAAATTCATGTTATTTATTATTCATAAACACCGTTTTAGTGCATTTCACACATTGAACATCATTTCACATTATGGTTGTAATACCTTTAAAAAATTCACTATTAGGTGGTACATTTTTTAACATCATTTAAAGTACCCAATGATTTATCTGATTTTAAGGAATATAATTATCCATATATCAATTTGATATTTTTGTAAATTTATATACACTTCAATATGAACATGTTTTATTCATGGATCAATGGAGAATTCATGGAAGAAGACGGGGATAATTTGTGAAGAAAGGAAACAATTCTGCAGAAGTCAGATTGGACACCATCCCACTGATGAATATGTGGGGCCCAACATATAGGCCCAATGAATCCCAAATATTTTTTGATGCTAGAAGATATGTATGGGAAGAAATAATGTTGCTGGATCCAATGCTAATTCGGCCTCCATTGTGGTCATTTAGGCGTCCCAAGATAGAGATAAGATTCTGGGCTAGATTTTGCGGCCCAGAAAAACAGCCTACTAATCTACTCATATCTATGTTTCTACAACTGAAAATGGGCCCAATTTTTACAGGAGATTAGGAGAAATTTGTGTATTCATTTGATTCTTCTATGTCCCACTCTGATTCTTCCAACTAGAAGCTCTTCCAATCACGTCTGTTCGGTGGATGAAAGATGGATGCCACCTCGGGTCAAATGTGGAAAAATCAACACTCCCTCAAATTTCCACACACCTATGGCCTACCAAAATTAATTTAGGAGACTTGAACTATTGGAGGCCTTACCCAAGGCTTTAAAAATTCCTATTTAAGGCAGTGTTGGTGAAGGAGTTGAGGATCTTTGATATTTGTTTTCATCTTAATGTTATGCTGCCAATTTTTCTTTGTAACATTCTTATATCACATGTATGTGGTTTAAATTCATACTAGTTTCTTAATAAAAGTTCTTCTTATCCTCTTACTATGTTGTTATCCATCTCAATTTGATACCATTGTCTCATGGTGTGAATTTATTCACACCAAATCTTGTATAATTATTCACACAACGGTGGAGTGATCATTTTATTTTTATTGTTTTCTTTACTTCTCCATTTCCTCCCTCATGAGTCTACTTTACGCTTCCATTGAAACCATAGAATCAATGGAGGGCTGACCCACATATGGGTTGATCCAAGGGAGTAGAAAGGGGCTGGATTGGATGTTATTTATCACCCCATTAATGTCCAATCACTTCTTTTAATTGAGATTTTTATTTGATGATTTCTAAACACCATTGTCCTTGTTGAATTTAAGGCCATGCACTTCAAGTGATAATATGAACCTTTACATTGAAGTGCTCAATACATTTATCCTTCAAGTGTATAGGTAATTAGTATTAATGTGAGTAGGTATTAAACCACTAAGTGAGGATTTTTTTTGATCTTCTTAAATGAACCCATCTCAAATAATAGAAATTGAAATAGTTGAAAAATAATTTCATCTAATCCTCCCCGATTGATAACCTAGGATAAAATCATTATTTTAAATTGAGATCACTTAAATCTATTTGTGATCCATTAAACCCATCTAAAATCAACCCAAGTTAGCCACTTCATAGCAAAAAATAGTCCTTAGAATGTGCGTGTCTATAGGTTACTTCTTAGGTCTCTGTGGATTCGACAACCCAAGCTAGACCACAAAGACCGTTCTACCTTCATCTCTTGGGTAAATTTTAGTGTGAATAACCAATACAAATCCATACCTCGGTTATAGTAATTGGTGCTTCCCATTCTTGGATTGCTCTTATATTATAAGGATCAAAAGATATTCCATCCTTATAGACAATATGGCCAAAAATAAATAAATCTCTTGAATCCAGAATTCACACTTACTAAACATCTAATATAATACATGTTTTCTCAGAGTCTTCATGATAATGCACAAGTGATTTTTATGATCTTCGTAGATTTTTGATTATACCAAGATATCAATAATAAATACCACTAAAAATTCATCATGATATTCCTTGAAAACTTTATTCATTAGATCCATGAAGACAGAGGGTTCATTAGTCAATCCAAAAGGCATTACTGTAAACTCGTAATGCCCATACCAGGTTCAAAAAGTTGTTTTCGGAATGTATTTTGTCTTCACACAAAACATATGATATCTGTATCAAAGTTAAATATTTGAAAAGTATTGATCTCCATGAAACGTGTCAAATAAATCATCAATGGGAGGTAGGGGATATTTTTTCTTTATTGTTATAGCATTGATCTCCCTGTAGTCAATGGACATCCTAATAGATCCATCTTTCTTCTTAAAAAAAAGAGTACGGGCTCCCCATGGAGAAACACTAGGTCGAATAAATACCTTATTACTCAATTCATCTATTTTTTTCTTTAGTTCCACTAATTAAACAGTGGCCACTCTATACGAGTTCTTTGATATGGGCCTTGAACCAGGAATTAGGTCAATGGAAAACTCAATTTCTCAATATGGAGGATGTCCAGTTAAATCGTCTGGAAAAAAATACACATATTCTTTCACAATAGGTACAACCTCTATTTGAACATTACATTCCTCACCCATAGTTATTTCATTATATTTCTCCCCAATAACTAAATTTAGTTGAGCTACTGGGGGTGGATCTATATGTGAATTAGGTGGTGACGCTTTAGCTCTAAAGATAAGGTGTTCTTTATCATCATCATCATCAAAAAACATAACCTCGTTCTTATTACTATAAATCGTCATATCTTGGTCCGAAAGCCAATCCATAGTGAGGATTATATCAAACTCAATCATAGGTATGATGATGAGATCAGTAGATAAAGACCATTTATATGCTCTAATGGGAACGGATTCACAAAACATTGTTGCGATGACACTTCCCTTAGGAGTTTTAACTGACAACTCTCTTGTTAAATCAAATTGGAAATATATAATTTTCTTACAATACTAGGAAGATATGATACAATGTGATGATCCAGAATCAAAAAAATAATTTTCTAAACTTGAGGAAACCATTAAATTACCTGCCACCACGTCTTTTGGAGCTTCTACCTCAGCATTAGTGATATGATAAGCTTGGTCTTGATCCCTTGTCCTTTTTTGAGGTAATTTTCTCCTGAGGCTTAGGAAATTCAATTGAATAATGTCACATCTCCTTACAATTGTATCATCGAACATCGGTAGCTTCTTTCTTCCCCTTGAAATGACGAGCTTGGTAGCCCATTTCACAACACTTGTAACAGACTCCCATTACCTTCAAACAAGTATCAGGGTGTTTCTTCCGACATTTATTATAGTATGGATATTCAAATTTTCCCTTATTCCAATTATTTCTATTTCCACAGTGTTCAGCGGATCTCTTTTTCTATTTCTTTTCTTTAAAGTCATAAGACTTAGAGAATTCTTTTCCTGTCTTAATAGAACATGAGACAATATCTTCTTACGACGAGAAGCATTGTGAGACTATTGCTCGACGGATAAATTTTTTTAACCCATGAAACAAATGATCAATATTAATTCTTTGGTTATTTTTATAATATACAGAATTCCTCACTAACCTTGTAAAGTTAGCCTCATACTTTGAGACATTCTCATCCTCCTTTTGCCTCAAACTCAAGAAATTTCCTTTCTATATCTGCTCGATGGTCACAAGGAAGTATTTCACTAAAAAAAGAACTTTAAAATCCATCCATTCCATATTTGATAATTCATCATCTTACTTTGTGTTTTGAATCAATGACCACAATTCATCAGCATCTTTAGTAAGGCGGTAAACTACCATGACAACTTTTTACAATTCGCTACTCCCCAAGGCGTTGAATATTTCATATAAAGAATTTATCCATTACTTAGCTACTAGTGGATTTCTACCCCCATTGAATGTTTGTGGTTGTTTTCTCATGGAGAAATCTAACATTGATCCTCCACACTGTGGATTATGGTTCTCCATATGGGTAAGGTTATTATTCATAACCTGTGTGAGTTTTCTCAGTATGGTGATTAGCTAATTATCACCAATTGCATCAACAGCTCCACTATAATTATCTTGAGAGGAGGGAAATCCCTACATGGAGTGTGTGCATTGATACAGTTTCCATTCCTTCCATGAGGCGTCATTTCTAAATAATTTCATACACTAGATTAGTTTATGAATCACAATACATAAATCAAAACATGTAAAACACTTAACATAAATTGAATAGTTTATGGATATAATCTATAATAATAAAAATGTTTTATTTGAGGATGTATATACTCATAAACCATTCATGATGGATTGAAAAGAAAATGAGAATTATCCTAAGCATATCCCACAGGAGTGTCGTAACCAACAGTGATGCAAGGCCCGTTGTCATGCACCAGTTCCCGTTCAAGTCTAGATCAAAGCAGTGTTTTCGGGTTTTACCCCTAGGTACATATGTGCCAGAGCTGCCTCTACCTGCTCATTTCCAAATAGGGATGTGTTGCTCAGAAAACTCATAAAATCTCTACAATACCAAAATTCTAGGAAATTCTTCTATACTAATCCTCAAATTCCATCTTAGGTATATGTGCTCTAATCAGAGTTTATCTGAATCTAGCTTTCATGGTTTGTACTAAACATCCTCTGATACCAACAGTAATGTCCCAACCCCAGTTATCTAGAGTCGTTTCATTATTATATAACATTGGAATGATCACAAAAGATCACGTCTCGAAAGACATATTAGTTTAGTAGCCTTGGAAACACTAGATACATTCATAAGTATTACATTACGTCATAAAGTGAAAAACTACAACGACATAGTCTCCATAATCCACATTCATATCCCCTCAGACTATCCCTACAGGTCAGTCATAAAATACTTCTTCACATCCTGGGAAAAATAAAACATAGAAAGGGGTGAGCTCAGATTCTCAAAAAGGATAACAATATAGTAGAAACATCCATAAATAAGCATAAACATTTTAGGCAATATATAACAAAAACAAAAGCCTTTTAAACATGAACTTCTGCATAATATGGAAAAGATAAAATGAAATAATTCCGTTTACATATTCACATTGATATTCTAATAATCAAATAATCACATGCAATATCAATAACCACTTTCATAATGATGGAATACATAATGCCAAACTTTCATAACCACATAGTAAAGTCCTTGTGCAAAGACTACAAATAATATTTTTTCAATGCCTTTTTCCATGACACTGGTTTTTTTCATGAGACCTACCGATTCATCAAGGAGCTATAACAGTCTCCACCCGTCACTTACTGAGTCCAATGCATTCCTCATATAAACATGTTTAAACATAACATAAACATTTGTATTAAAACTTGCATAGAAAATGTCAATAATTTATCCATAAACCATGAATGGTATAAAAATAACACATCCACAGTCAAACATATCATAGAACCTTCAATACAATATATAAGTTTTGTATCATAATAAATGAACTTAAAATAAGCTTAAAATCCATCAAAGGATGTTGACATAGATATTTTCAAAACTATTTGAGAGAAATATCTTTTTTTGAAATCATTTAAAAGGAAAACAATTATAAAATAAAACATTTAATTTGAAAATATTCTAATAAGCTTGTAAGGTATGATTTTATGATTTTATAATGGTGAAAAATAGCCTCACCCTCCATATAAGTTAAAAAAAGACATTCTTACCTTAATTTTGTCGAAAAGGTTAAAAAGGACCTTGTTTAGAAAACAACGGAAAGACTCCTTTATAAACATATTATAAAAATTCAAACAATGGTATAAATTACATTAACCCATAGTCTATAAAATAGTAATAATGTTTTGTAATAAATATTCAAGAAACATGGATGTGGATGATAAAGATGTCATAGTAGATAATTACGTATAAACAGCCTCAGATAATGAAGAGATTGTGAAAAAAACCCTTACCTTGTATTTTTCCTTGGTCAAGGGTAGGTTAAAATCCTGTATAATGGTTAAATAATTTTTATTAAATCATACATTAATTATATGCATTAATATGATATCATATATATTCTTTTAGCATTTCTTCATTAATAGTATCTTAGTATTATCGTTGTTACTGGTGTTAATGGA
Source organism: Viscum album (assembly GCA_963277665.1). Lineage (NCBI taxonomy): Eukaryota > Viridiplantae > Streptophyta > Magnoliopsida > Santalales > Viscaceae > Viscum > Viscum album. The sequence goes on from OY728145.1 coordinate 227,178,575, forward strand.
TTTGTTTTCCTTTATATTATTTGTTTTGTGAGTCATATTTGTTATGGATGGGATTTATATTATTCATTTATAGAATGATATCATGTCTTTAAATATTACATTTAATCATCAAATGAAAATTAGTCTTGAATTGATACGATGGGGAATGAATCTCACCGCGTTCGTGGAGACGGTAATCTGTACGTACGCACAAGTGAAAATATCATTATTTTGATATTAAAATAATATATAATTGGATTTTATATAATATATACAATATAATTATCATTTTATATTTATTATTTACATCAATTACACATTATTATTATACCCATCCAAATAATAATGTATTGAATAACAATTACACCACAACGTGGAGACGGTAATCCGTACGTACGCACGTATGGTGACATTTCATTCAAAGAATGGATAGAATAAGCAATATGGTTGTAAAATATTCATAATATCATCATAGTATATAGAAGATATTGGAGTTGTTACTTTATAATGGAAACAAAAATGAAAGAGGAAGTGGAAGGAGAAATAAACTTGAAAGAGGTGATGAAATATTTACCTCTTTTTCGGGTTCTTCCTTTTGATTTGATCAAAAGGGCTCCTTAGGTTGGCTTTATGACTAACTGAGGGCCTCTAGGATTAAGTTATGATAGTTTAGAGGTTATTTAGTTAGGTTTTTTTCGATCCAAATGTCTTTGAAGGTTTGAATTATAGAGAGGGGGAGTACCCTTTTATAAGAGGGGTGAGGGGCACCTTAGGAAAAGCTAGAAATATTATTTTATAACAAAATAATTTTCGGTTTATAATGGCTCCAAAATATATTATTTAAATTATAAGGTGTGGATGGGTATAACAACACTCTTCCAATATGTTTTAGATAGGTTTGGGTCACTATATTAACCTTAACATTTAGAATTAACTCTTAGTTAAATAGTTTGATATTTACCATGTCACTTTGTATTTTTATATTATATGGTTAATAAACATACTATATACTTTCAAGAGAAACCCAAATGGTTAATTAATTATACACCTATCATTATATAAGTTCTTTTTCCTAACCAGATATTTTTAGGAATATAATATCAATTAATAATATAATATTTGTTTTAAAAACTTTTTTATGTCAATTTTGACATTATTTCGTATTTTGTTTTTGATAAATTTATAACAGCATTATTACTTCGAAACGAACTCATTTAACTGACCCTAATATGTCATATTAACTTATTAAATTTTTTTAATTCATAAAAAGTCTCAAATTACATTTATTTGGGTATTTAAAATATAAATTATTTTAATATTTCATTAATAAGGTAATTACGGCATCATCATTGTGTCATAAATAAATTAAATTATATAATATATAAAAATTATAAATAAAAAAATATTATGTTGTAAATAGTTTTATCTTTATAATTAATATTTATAGTATAATTTATCTTATGTGTAACCCTATATTAAAATTATTTTACTAAATGATATATGCTTATATAATTTCTGTATTTACTTTAACTTAATTAATATAAATTGTCATTATCACATACAAGTGGCTCTATCACGTCCCAAAATCGACCAAAATATTCTCATGGTCAAACATGTATCATCCAATAGGGTTAGAACATGTGTTACGGTAATTTAATATTATTATAATATTATTTGTTTAACATTATTTGCATGATTTACCCTTTAACCATGGTAAATAAAATATTTACCTAAGTAATTACTCAAAATTTTTAAAAAAGGTCACCTATTTACACAATTTAGAACTTTGAACTCTAAATATGGAATCCATTTTTCTAAATTCAAAACACTTAAGTGGCAGAAATTAATTTAAAATTAATTCCCGTGGTCAAAACAAAAAACTGGGTTTTTAAATGATACACCTATCATTAATTCCCATGGGGTTCACTTAGGAACCCCCTCTTTTCCCTCCCATGGATGTCTTCCAACAGAATTGATTCTCAAGATTAATTTAGATGCGTCTCTCCCCAAGTGTGGGCCTCTCGCCCTCGACATCATGGCCCAGAACCATCAGGGGAAATTCGTTGCAGCAAAACATCAATCACACTATGATTTTTGGGAATCTGTGGTAGCTGAGGCTACTTCCATACTTACAGGTATAAAGCTCGCCAAGGACCGCAGATGGGATTAAATCTACCTCGAATCAAACTATCTCACCATTATCAATGCTATCAATTTCAACGACGGCAGCCTCCAGTCATTTGGATCCCTCATCCGGCAAATCCTTTCTCTCTGTCAAGGCTTCTCAATCTTCACATTCTCCTTAACTAAAAGGGAAGGAAACAATGCTACCGATTAGCTGGAAGCCTCAGGTCCCTATTATGTTAAACATCTCTATATGGACCATTTCCCTTCATGGCATGGAATTTGTACGTCTTTTGATCTTCGACATTAATGAATCTTTCTTTTCAAAAGAAAAAAAACTATCAAAAGATTGACACTTGTTTATGTCTAGTTTAAATGTGAAATTATGTCTAATGACCAACATTGGATTAAATGGTAAAAATATATTCTAATTATACTTTAAAACATCTCAATTTTATAATTTATCATTGTAAATTAATTGGATTAAAAATTTTGTTTTTAATTAAATTTTAGTATTTTTCACTATTCATAAAAAATTGGAAGTTCTCATAAAAATACCAAAACTTCACCCTAAGATAATTTTGATATTCCAAATCCAGAAATGAAGTCCAATTTGAATAATATAATTTATAAAATTTAAAAAAGTGGGTATTACTATTCATAACAACTACTTTGATTGGCTGTGGTGTGTGTTAGAACCTCGATGTTTTTTAAAAAAACATTCTACTATATTATTCATAGTTAAGCGTACCATAGAATCTTTGATTGTTACACCTTATATAATGAAAAATCTCATTAGAATACTGTATAAGGTGTAAAGCAGTGGTATCATTCTCCAAAAACACCAAAAAATTATCTATATATTTCTACAACCATCATATAATAGGCTCCTATCAATGTACAATCTGAAAATGTAGGTCTCTATATTCCACCCATGTTATTGGATGAGGTTCATATCCTTATTATACAAAATCATAGTTTTCTTGATGTTGTTCGAGGCACATTCTCAACTTACCAAGGGTTTGAAAAATCTTTAACTGATGTAGAAATAGATCATTACCAAAATATCCCCAGTCCTAGTTGTGTGGAGATGGACTATAGTGACTCTACACACAAAATATACTATAGTCAACCTCCAAACAGTGATATATTCCACATATATGGAAATCCTCTCGTTTCCCAAACACATCCTTATAGAGAGGTTCTCAAAACATATAAACATTCTAAATGAGTGGTTTTAAAAATAACTAGGTCATGAATATATAGTTCCCATCAACTATGAGAAACCCTTCACTAGGATCAAAATGAATCCCTGAGAATCATCTTCAGTGGTTTGAACTTATGGTGGTGTGTAATACTATTGAAGAGGAAGATAAAATGGATACTTGGAAAGACATAGTTAGAAACAATCCCCATCCATGTTTTGACATGTCACCACTTCGAACTATGAAATCCTAGATGAGTTGGAAAAGGAGCGTGTGCCTTACCTACACCGATATTTATGTGAAACTCATTAGTGACTAAAGTCATGATTTCTCACTTATTCAAGATACATGTCTCACAATCATAACATCAACACGCTTTGTTGTCAGCCAGATATGGCTACATTTTTCATATTCTAGAACTCGAGTGTATAAGGGAATGAAAAACACCTATGTAGTGGTTTTATTTGAATCATGAAAACTCTCCATCAACTTATTTCTATAGAATATACAAACATGTGTATCCAAGGATGGAAAAAATATTTAGAATTACACATTAGTGTACCCCGAGAACAACATGTATCTACGAAATAATGTATCCTGTAATTTACTAACATCCAATAAAATTAGGGGACCAGGTAATGCATGTGATTGGTGTTCACTACAATGAAATGCATCCACATTAATGGTGCCAAGATATCATGAATGGAGGGAGAGTACCACCATGTGTCTTTGTAATGAACCCATTAAGGAAATGATAATTCATTTCAGACACAAAATTGGATGTTTTGGTCAAACCATAAAATATCCCATAGAAAAGGACTCTCATCGTGGGCTCCCATTTCTCCCGACTCCTATATGAGAATAATTGTGCCAAACCAAATTCGTATCAATATAATCCCCCATCGCATCAATCCAATAGAGAAATCGTCCTGAAAAACTAGGGAAATATTTACCACTACCTACACCCATCAAATAATTAATCCCTATGTGGATTTAGGACATATTAACACCAATTTAAAATCAACCATATCCCATTGGTATGGGTGAGTTTTTATCATAATCACCATCACCATGTTCATCAACCCCCCGAGAGGGTCATACTGAAATTAGTGGAGGATCCAGATCAGCCCAAGCCCATTGTACTGGGGAAATTTATATATTAATTACATTCATAAGATTCATCAATTCCTCAACCAAAATATTTAGATCCTCAATAACATGATTAAAAAATTCCAATTTCAGCCCTGAATATACTTCAGTCCATACAACTTGTGGAATCATCATCATCATCATTATCACAGTAGAGGTAATCATCTTATCTAGGTTAGGGGTATATATTGATGGTAAGAATCCCTTCCATTCCTCCCACAATAATAAAATCGTATTATATTTAGGGCCCATTTAAAAATCAGGATCGATAACACCCTCAAGGTCACTATTCATAGGCCAATAAGAGATGAGCATATGGAAAAAGAAATATAACCATTTAGAGGGATTAAGATGAGAAGGTCCAATATAGATTTTTTTTTTTGAAAAAAGACATGTATGCATGTAGTGTAGAATCATCTAGATTTTTGAGTAATGGGATGACCACCATTGCCTGATATACTTCTTTGAATGTCATCTCCATCAACTCATAAAATAATGTGGATCAAGACTCAAATAATGAGGGATGCAATATAGAGAGAATACCTTTATAGGGAGTTATCTAGATTCACCAAATGAGGCTATTAACATGTGGAATCAAAGGAGAGTCAGAAAACTGGATACTATAAATATTAAGCTACCACCGCTATAGAAGAATACTACTGAAGATAACGAGAAATGGGTGGGAACATACTAATTACTTAACATTAGAAACAAATTTCATTCCACCAAGGAACAGATGTCAGAATATGATAATGTGATTCAAAATCTTATACAACATAATGAGTTGCTACTCCAAGGAAACATTAATACTGGGTTTTATATTTAGGAAATGAATAACATCCCTCCTCCCATATATCAATAAATAGATTATCAACCTATTAGTGTGGAATCTGAGCATCATAATGGCTCTATATCTAGGAATGAAATCTATATAAATGATGAAGTCAATGATGGTCTTGAATTCCCTGCATTATTTTGAAAACTTATCCCTCCCAATGTTGACCACTCTTTCATTCTTTATATTGACAATTAAAAAAAATTATACATAGGGACACCTCATTATGACATGCCCTCTCCATGTAAATGGTTGGTATCTCATACAATACTACCACTAGAGATTCTCAATTCCATCGAGGTTTGGGTTATTTTAATGGATAATATGAAGGGGAAACATGCACCTATGCTTCTTGATAAGAATCGATATCTATAATGGGTGGATGAAACATCCCTCCCACTACAGTTTTATAAATCCATCCTCCTCAAACATTGAATGTATGGGAGACCAAAAATAGTACCTGAAAAACTTTTTTCCCAATGCAGATCAATGATAGAGCCACAATATCAGTAATTGGTGACCTTGATGAGGTGTTTTGTACAGAATCTGGTATGTCCAACCTTTGTTTATGTACAATAGCTTCCCAGTAGGGTCCATTTGAGGATGGGAAGACCTTATTGATCAATTCATTTATCAGTTCATCTCTAAATTAAAGAAAAAAAAATTTCAAATTTAAAAGTGATGGAAATAAGAATGAAATATTATGTCTTACTTCATCTCTATATGGAAGGGTCTAACCAATTCACTCAACATCCCTCTCTCCTTGGAATTGTTTTGGAACTTTATAATGAAAATAACTAGGACAACCAGAAGACACGTTTTATCCTTATGAAGTATCCATGAATGTTTTGTGAATTTTTAAAAAACTAACAGTGCCTAGAAGATTCTATTTAGTATACATGGGATATATCTCAGATCATGCCTACAGTGTATTAGAAAATTATTGGTAAGGTAAAAACTATTTTTTTACCCTCAAACCAGTAGCAGTCACCATCCAGAAAATTAAGAAGGCCCTGAATCAACCAGTTCCTCTTGTCGAGTGTCATCAATAATAAATTTTCCCTCATCTAGAAGTGATTCGAGATTAAGGTCACCCAGAATTTTATGAATGGATGAATAGATTATAATAATTCCAAAATGATAATGTCCAAGGTTTGTAACTTTCATACACATAGAATATCCTAATCATACTACAACAACCATGGAAACCCAATAAAATCAACCACATCGATCATCTTATCATCTTATCTTTCTATAGGATACTAGGTCACAAAATCCATGATTTATTAATATTCAAATCAATCCTTAAAATATTGGTCAATTATACATAGGTGATGTTGGATAAATCCATGAACCTTGTGACTTGTTTATCCATCACCCATATAGAGGAATATGATCCTTGGAATGAAATTGAGAAAGGCATGGGAATAATTTCATTAATTGGATGAGTTGAAAATTATTCATCTCAGATCATGCCACCCTTAGAGAAAATATTTGAAATCCTATATTAGATTCATCACCTAGGTTGATGAAATAATATACTCCCCCACCTAAGGGGGACATAATCATCAGGCATAAGAAGAGAAAAATTGGGAATAGTTATATTTAGCTCTAATGTAATGTATAACTCTTGTAGATTTCTTTCTTACAATGGTTGATTCATGGGAAACACCCCCACCAAATGAAACCCTCATCAGATGAAGGGAGAATATTTGGTTTTGTTAACACAATACTCATGAACGAACCATTATATAATGATGAATATGAATTTGAGATTGAGTTTCCCATACTAGACTGGAGAGTTGAAGGCTGAGGGAATAATATAGAGGCATACATGGGACAACATGGAATTGGTTAGAATTGATATATCATTCACAATCACATAGGGGACATATATATAGCTGAGAACCATGTTCAATCACTCTAGAAATCCCAGTAAAGATATGGAGGTGTCTCAAAACCCACTAGTGGTCATCAATGCCCAGTCATCTTACCTGATTGACTGGAGTGGGTGAGATTGTATAATCATCCTAGATAATGGGAATGGTCAGTGTGGCCTACGACACTGTTAGTAGATTCTCCCTTAACCTTTGTACAAGAAACATTTCATCTAACATAAATTCCCTAAATACTAAGTTTCATAATTAGTTTAAATCCTACCTTGGGAAGTGATGAACTATAAAAAAATTAATACAGTATGAAATACTTCGTGATTGTCCTAGCCAAACTATCAATCTGGGATGTTCTCTATCAATGAAAATAACATAAAGAGGCATTAGTATAAGAATTCCATATCCTTCAAGATTTCTATACAGAAGTAACTATAGTGTGGTATATCGAGTGTATTTTATGCCATCATAATTTCATGTATCCATCATTTTGACAGAGAAGGACTAGGAAGAGATCCTAAAGGGGAACATTAGACCCCTATATGTTTTAGGAAGAATTAAAAATGTTGATAAATTTAGGGATCTAATTAAAATTTCTCATGTGTCATTCTCATTCATATTCAAACTCTCTGATGTTTGGGATATAGATAGGGGGACTTATCTCCCACAAATCTTTCCATTAAATGGTATAATAAGAGCAAGAAATGACATCTTGGGAATATTTAGATGAATTATCGGTTTCGGGATCTCACATCTCCACTGAGTTCATTGTTATCCAACAAGACAAAGTAAATAGTTTCCTTCTCATAAGTCCAAGGTTTCATTACATGCAGTAGTACATTCACATTCCATCAATGCCTAAAAAATCCCATCAAGGGGATGGAATACATATTAAATGATGAAAATGCTCCCTTTGAGTCCATCTAATCCATATAAATTGGGTAATGTTTCTATAAGTTAAGGTAAAATAACCAATGGTGGGTGAAAATGATTATGCGCAACCATAAACCTAGTTGAGTAAAAAGACATAATACTATATTTCAAATCTCATTTTTCAACAATGAAAATGTCAAAAATACATAGATCTAGAATCTCTCTACAATTACTATGGTAGTAAGGGATGACAATGTCTCTTCACATAACCTCTATCACCTAGATAGTGAAATAGATTACCTCAAATTACCAACCTCATTTTAAATCTCCTCTATAAAATATATTGTTGAAGAAAAATAGGATGACCTCAGGAATGATCTTATCATTTTCATGGAAGGAATATCCACAACCATTTATGATCTCATTTATGTAAATTTTGGATCAAAAGAAGACCTAAAAACCACATTGATTATTTCCAACATGCCCCTCATGCAGTAAAAAAATTACATCACATTTATAAAGATAAATCAATAAGTGTTCACTTGTAATAAGAAAAAAATCATTTGGTTAAGCCCCAAACTAGGAACACACCACATAGGCTTATCTAAACACCATAGATTCTTCAAAAAGGTGTCTAGGAGGACGAACCCCTCTCATTATACTAATTTATAAGTGGAATTTTATAAATTTATCAAAATCAATTTTTTCTTGGATTCCCAATACCCAAGATGGATCAATAGCATCGTCCTTGTCAAGAAAAATAATTGGCATATAAGCGTATACATCAATTTTGGAAACCTTAATCAACACTTCCCAATGTATGAATTCCAATTTCCAATATTCTAACTCTTGATTGAAGCAAGTACTAGATTAAAATAACATTCCTTCATGGATGGGGACTCAGGGTATAATCAGATAAATATGGTCGTTGATGATATGGAAGCCACCAACTTTAGAGTAGCCCATGGGATCTTCTACTATTTGTTCATGTCCTTTGGATTTAATAACACTAGAGATACTTATAAACACACCATGAATCAAATCTTGGAATCCTTCTTATGATTAATAACTAAATGTTAGTTAAAAAACATGGTGTTCAAATATTGAAAATTGTGTGATCACTTAACAAATCTTCAAACAGTCTTCATTAAATATTGACAACATAGTTTGAATGTGAATTTACTAAAATTATCTTTCTAGATAACATCACGGAAGCTCCAAGGACTTTTTTTATGACATAGTGGCATTGAGGTCAAACTAGATAAGGCTATTGCAAATCTTGAAATGAAATTCCCTCAGAATGTTAATGAACTAAGTGGGACATATGGGAACCTAGTATATGTTCATCATTTCGTATCCAACCTACCAAGAAAATATTTCCCCTTTACTATGTTAATCAAGAAGGGAATCTTCTATAAATGGTACGAGGACTAACAAGAACCATTTGAGTGTCTCGTATAATAATTTTTACACCCACCAGTGTAGGGAAAGACACTAATATTATATGTGGACCACATGGAATGATCACTCAACACTCTCCTCACATTGAAAAATGATGCAGGAAATGAAAATATTCTCGACTACCACATTCGATCAATTTTAGAAACTTGGACCCTATATTCTAATGTTGAGATGAATTCCCTTGCACTCATCATTATATTGAAAAAGATGAGGCATTATACGAAGAATCACAAAGTCAAATTGGTCTCTCATATTGATCTGCAGAAGTATTTCCAAGCTTCCCCATGTTGACCAAATGTTTGGATTGTTGGGTAGTTATTTTACAAAAGTATGACATCCAGTTCATGTCACATGAGTCAATGAAAGGGAAGGCCTAGACTAATTTCCTCATGGAACATCCCTCTAGAGAATGTACCCCAATGGACATAAAACTTTTAGATAAAGATGTTTTCTATTCCCATGTCACTCCCCAGACATCAGAGTTATATTATTATGGTTCCTCTAGAAGTCTTATAGACCAGAGACTAGAAAAACTAAATCCCAATCAGATTGGATTATGGATAGTATTTTTTCCTCTAGAAAATTGTTTTTATTTCAATGATTTTTTAATATCTGAAAGATGAAATAATAATAATGAAAAATATAAATCCCTCATCATTAGATTGGAAAAATCCTTACAACTAAAATTATCCTACCTGGACATTAAAGGGGATTCAAAGATATTGATAAAGGAAATAAATAGTGAATATTCCATCAAAATTAAGACCTGTCCACACTCACTGGTTAAGTTAGAGGACTAATGGAAGAGTTCCATTTTGAACCCACATTGAATCATTTCCTTCAATCATAGAATGATCATATTAATGCATTGGATAATGAATCCATCGTTCTAGGAACACCCAATCAATATGAAGTGGTATTCCACATCACATGTTGAAGGAAAACCTCATCAGTCACAATTTACAACATGGAATAGATCAATAAGATCAAATCTTCACGAGATTCTGATGAACTGATATCCGCTCCCTGATGGATATAACCCATGCTTGATTACTTAAAAAATGAGAACCTCCCAACATAATGATAAAAAAAGTAATTTATCTATCATATAGGTGTGAACATTACCCTTTAGAAATCTCTAAATGAGAAAAAATCTCTCTATAAATAGGGATTCAATGGAATCCTCCTCAAATGCATATTAGAAAGAGAGATTCTTACTATAATTGATGATGTCCATGCAGGATCATGTGGATCTAAATAGTATAATACTATGTGGTCCTACTATATTAATTGGCTAGGTTACTACTGAAAATAAATGATATAGGACTATGTTATATTCACCATGAAATTTCATGCTTTCCGGATTCTTGAAAACATCATTTGTCAACCCCCAAAATTTCTACACATAGTTATATATTTTTAATTGTTTTCTATATATGGAATGGATGTTTTGGGACGATATCCCCCAGCCAAAAGTAAATAGTTTAAGTATTTCCAATCTAATATTGTCTTCTTTTACACATGGGGTGAGACAATACCCCTCATGAAATTTTGGATGAAGAGTATCATAAACTTTTTGAAGTCCATCATCATCACCATGTTCAGAGTCCCTCACACGATATTGACAGACAACGAAAATACATTTTTCTCTATAGAATGGTATAAATTGAACCATGAGTACAATATTGATTCCAACAATTCATCCCCCTATCCTACAATGGACAATATAAAAATTGAGGTCCTCAATAAGACTAGGTAAAATATAGTCCAAATGTTTGTGAATTAGGGAAAAAAATTTCTAAACAGGCACCTCCGTGTTTTATGTGCCTACCATACCACCACACATACGATCACATCTGAAACCTCATATTCATTGTTGTACGGAACTGAGGTAGTGTTTCTCATAGAATCTTAGTTTCCCTCTACTCATTTTTCTATATGATGAAAACTCATTAATGAAGAAGAATCATAAAATTAGTTGGATGAACAAGATAGTATTGATGAGAAAAGGTTGTATACAATTCATAAACTCCAAGTCTATAAGAATTGGATCACATGAACCGTCAGAAAAAAGGTCTATCTATGTTTTTTTATTCAAGGAGAATTGTTATTGAATTATAGATCCTCAATGATACCAGGACAAGAGCCTATAAAGAAAGAAAAAAAATTGGAAGGGCCTTATATCATACCTATGGTGTATCAAAATGTGTTTTATGCAATGTATATAGTCGATGGGGAATGCGTCACACCCCCCAAAAAAATGAATTCTTTCTTATGAAATAGTTCACATAGCTACCACTAATCATAAAAGATGTCCCAGTCACAAGAAGTTAAACATAAAAATTTAGTCCTTCTTTCATGACGTTAAACTACAAAAACTCATCCTAACCCCATTAAATTAAACTATATGAAAGTTTCTGTCACCACAAGAAATTAAATAGTATGGAAAAGCACTCTCTATATTAAATCAAACTGAAAAGGAACAATAATCTCACTACGGATTCATAGCACAAAATCTGTACCTGAGAAAAAGATCAATGATGTTTCCCTACACCTATGTGTGAGTTAGATCCATACATGTAATTCCTCATCTAAGAAATATGTGTGGAATGATTCCTATAATCATAGGTTACGTAGTGAATCCTACACCCAGATCCTAGGTCTATCCAAAAAAATGTTCATTTTGGTCAAATGACATAAAAGTACATGATAATGGTCAATCTATATTTTCTACTTCACGTGATCCTCATCCTTACTACATGGCATTAACCTGAATGACTGATGTCCTCTCCAAATGATACTAAACTACATATTGTACTAGAACTATGTGTTCCTTGACTCATTCCATAATTAGATATATTGGGAAACCCATGCATTCATTATTAGTCCTAGACACAATATTCTTTTTCTACAACATTGATTTCCCTTCATCCTTTCCATATGTCGTTAAACTGCATGGATAATTTCATCATCACATGACACTAAACTGAATGGTTTTCCATAACTATGTAACACATGATTATCATTCCAATGAGATACATATGGATTCCATGATTCTATATACTGGACCAGCCACCACCAGATACAAAATTACTATTTCCTTTCCTATAAGTTTCTCAATTTGATGATAGGAAACAATACCCTTCCATTTTTCTCACACTGAGCATAGATCACATGATCTTTGGAATCATGGTAAGGGCCTACCTGCGTGACCAATCCATAATAGTTGATGACATGATAAATATTTCATAGATGAATGAACATAAAAGAACAGAATGAGTCCTCGCAGTATGATGTCAAAAATGAATAGAGAATGTCTCTTGAAATATTTAAAACAATTCATCTTCATGGACCTCTCCCTATAGGACCACTATCATTAGTGTGGGGATCCCACCACACCTCCATTAAGGAAATACATGTTTCTTGATTATTATTGTTATAATATACATAGTGAGGCCTAAATTAGTAATCATGGGTCCATCTACAACAATCAATGGAAACAATACCCCCTCTGTGTATAATTCGGACCTATGTAGAGAGTTTCCCATCTATGAACAATGTATGGGATGATATTTTTCATTGCAGGATATGTAGGGATTCCCAAAATTCTATTCATGTGGATAATAAAAATGTTCCCTTTTCTTGTAAGCCTATATCATTGATATACTATGTTAAACTGAATGGTTTCTCAAAAACTAAATATTGCTTGATTCCTATCATGAAAGGATATGTATTGAAACCTAGATCTTCATTCATGGGAACAACTACAACAATCAATGGGATCAATTCCCCCCTCTGTGTATGGGTAATACCTACATAGATCTTATCACATTAAAGAACTATATGTGTCTTGATTTCTATTTTCATTAGATACTTAGTGATTTCGAGATCTTCAATTCATTGGTCCATCCATGATAAAACAAGAACATTCCCTATCCATACATGTTGGTTATATCTTAATAGGGAACATTCATGAAAGAACTATGTTATTCTTGATTCCTTCTAAGAAATGATACATAGTTCCACCTATTCCCCCAATCATGTGTTCATATGCAACATATAAAATGATAAAAATTAACCCCTAACTATTTATGGGAAAAACTAATGCAGTGAATCTCCTATAATCATGACATTAAACTGCATTATAAAAGTAGAATATAACACTTTTCAAAGTGGTCTCATCCATAAAAGTTCATTTTTCCAATGGTTGAGTCAAATATACATATAGATTTCTTGCGCAAATTATAAATCATACAAGAAGGGGTCCAACATATAGCTATTCATCAATAATCTTATTGGTTGATAAAATGTGCTCTCTGCTTATAAATTCCAATGAACATTGAAAACTTCCAACCATGAAATATTACACGATCTTCACATTGGTTCTCATTCCCATACCACATGATTTTCAATTTCATGGAATGGAAAACATCCCTACCACATGATGTTAAAAATGTAGGGAAATATCATGTTCATATGACATTAATGATTAATGATAAATATTTCCACACTACATTAAATTAAAATTTATAGGAAATAAATCATTATTATCCCTTATCAAAGGACCGCGAAAGCCTATCCCCATTCAACCAAAGCATGAGGTTCTTTCTTTATCCTTTAATCACTTGAGTCTATAAATCAAAATTCATGTATTTAGTGTGTCAAATTTCCACAAACCGTTCATGTATATTAGAATGGAATAACGATATATCTATGGTTTACCATGGAAAATATGAATAAGTGATTAGACCTACCAACCAGATGTATTTTGGCCCTCTAAGAAGGGCTTTATAATATATATGATCCTGATATCATCAAGGGGGAACTCAATACCTGAGGTTTTTCTAGCCCATCTATTTTATGATTATCCCACATCATTACTCATAAGAAATGGTGAGATATGATTTAAAACATGATAATCTCACACTTAAAAGGATGTTAGAGTACTCTAGACCATGTGTATCCTAATTTGGATCTTGTGTAACATTCCCCTCACAACAGGTCCATGTGCATCACGACCATAAACTATGTACAAATTGTCCAAAGATGTATGACCTTAAACATTATCCTTTAGGGTTAAAATTAGAAGATATTAAACTTTTAGATAAAGAGACATAAAACATTTTAGGTTGAAAAGACATAGAGGGTGGCCTGAGAAAAAGTCATGTATTCACTCACAAATCCAAATATATCTAGTGTTTAGGTAAAACATTGAGAATAAATTAATAAAGAATAAATATCATAGGGGCCACTTTGCGGTGCTAGTAAAAGACGCTATATGCTATCAGGACCCCCATGCCCAGGAAAACATTAGATGAATGATTTTTCCCATGTAATCCTTGAGAAAATATGTTCAATAGACATAAAAAACCCTATTAGGGTTCTTGAACCCTTATTGAATATTAAAATTTCCACATATCACAATTCAGTATTTGATCCTCTCGGATAGCCAAAAACCTTCCATGGCCCTTGGAAAAGGTTAATCAGCTTCAAGAGACCCATTGTTTTATTATGAATGTATTCCTATGAATTTTTCATATGTTCCTATATTGTTCAAACAAATGAGTTATTGTCACCAAAATGGGATTTCCTATCATTGTGAGCCCTGACATCACCATAGTGGAACACAACACCTCAAGGAGTTTTGGGTAATCCATGACATTATTTACCCATATCATCCACCTGACCCAAGAACCTTAAGCCATGATTTACAATCCCCATAAATATACTATTCATGAAAAATTGACATCCACAATATAACATAACCATGTTTTGTACCCTTTGTCAAATAAAGAATTAAACCCTCCATTCTAGATCCTTTTGATAGTCCACGCCTCTTAACTTGAGACCACAAGACATAGGGGTTGAGAATCCCAACTAAGAACTCATCTTCCCTAGGTTTTAGAATCCTTCATGGATAGCTTTTGATCCACATCCAACTTCATCATCCAAAAATCTGTGTCTTCACAAATCATTCATTTCCCTCAGAAAAGGGTAGGGGGGGCTATGTTTGACCATCGATACATATGATAATTTACCTACCAGCCACTGTTGTGTATTCCATGCAGTAAAGTGGCCCCCATCCTTGTGAGACCTTATAACAATGTGGAGGAACATAAAACCTAAGTGTGTTATGGGTTATCCCTCGAACATCTACCCCATTCCATATTCATTGACACAATCTTTTGGGTTACGACTTACTCAACCAATTTTCCAACTATCCAGGAGGACGATGATTCCCTATCTTTTCTCCATCCACCCATACCATCAAAAAAATAATTCACAACACTTATAAAAGAGTGGGGAAACATATTTTTGACAATAATTGTTATGAATAATGGATTTGAACTACCATCCAGGTGCATATCCTCCTTATTGGAATAAAACACTATTCCTCATGAGCCCTAGAGACACCATAGTGGAAAGAAAAAACAAAGTGTGTTTTGGTTCATCAATGATCCTTGTAGAAAAACATTAAACTAAATAGCATATTTACATCCTTATCACATGATCTTCAACTAAATGACCTATTTTCGTATCATATGCTGTTAAATTGCATAACATACATCCTTTTTAAAATAAAATTACAATTAATAGAATATATCCTTAAAAAAAATTAAACTGATGGAGAATGTTACTTCATGAATGGTATATTACCAATACCAGAAATTTAGATCTAGAACACACTACACTAACGGTAGTAGAATGTATAAGCTATAAGACCCTAAAATAAAACACATCAATGGTCTAGTCTGAATGAAAGTAAAATACAATATGCTATCCAAGTTGAAAAACCAATAAGGAACCCCTGAAAAAAGTAGAATCTCTACTCACCAACATGTAGTTTGTATATTCCAAGTCATATTGAACCTATATAAATGGAAGAGGAAAGAAACATATAAGGATGAAAATGCAAAAGATATCCTCCTAGGAAATATCTAAGTCCATTTATACTAAGCCTCCCCCTATATGACACATAGGAAAAAAGGACAACATAAATGAGAGAAATGTAAATGATGTCTTGCCTACCATATGGTCCTTTTAAAAATCAATCTACATTATAAGTCCAACGACATCAGCAAAATATTGATCATCCTTCCTTTGATATGTATATTTTTTACCCAAACAATTATATTATGATTAGGTAATCTCAAGATAACTAGAGTAGATACATCAATGGAGAATTTAATGTTGGTGATAATTCATGAGAAATTCTCAAGAAAAATATGTTATGGTTTAAACATTTAAAAATAGGAATTTTTGTTTACTTGATATTATATAAATGGTGAGTATCATTAACAATCTATGCCACATCAGATCAAGGAAATGGAATGTACATTAGTGTTGGACAAAACTAGATAATGAAATATAAATTTTAGATAACTTATTCAATTAAAAATTTCAAAAAATAGAATAATATCCATATTATTGATCCACTCCAAGGATTTCATCGAATGAAAAAACATTTGTTTTCAGACTATAGTAAGAATTGATCAGCTGATTTTTCCATGATGGAATGAGTCACACAAGAAGTGTCCATTAGCCACTGAAGTGTTGTCCAGGACACTAAATATACTTAATCCCTAGGATGAAGGGTATTGATAAGATAATACAACTACTCAAATATTTTTAATTAGTCATTAATGAGGATGGTGAAACTAAAATTCCAGATGTTCAGAAATTTATAATCACATAAAGTCTCACTATTTATGAATTTAAGGTATCAATTTTGGAATGAAACTAAAATATTATTTGATGAATTTTTTCCAATGAATTTTATGTTCCCCTAATTAGTTTTACCAGGCGAGTCACCCCATCATGATCATGAAATCCCATCTTACTAACGACCAAGTATTTTCAAGTTTGGAATATTTGACACATGATGTGACATAATGGCTCACAGTCAAAGTCGACCACCCCCAATTAAATAAAAATATAGTTAACGCAATATTCATTCTCATTAAAGTTTTCTAATGGAGTTTCGGTGAATAGGGTGTTAATTCGTTGCATGATTAGGTGGTAGTATGTTTTATCCTCAACAAGTGATGAAGTGGGTGTATCTGAAGGAGAAACAATTGTATTATCTAATAAAGAAGCAAAAGAGGAGACCACATTTTCTCTTCTATCAAAATAATCCTTATATATTACTCGTATTTAAGGTATATACCCCTTGAATTATTTTCCCCACTGATGGGATGGTCATCACAGGGATGAGGAATCTTCTTAGAATAATCCCTCAAGTCATGAATCAGGTCCATCGTTGCTACAAATAGGGGGCTTCAGTGAAGAAATTCATCTGTAAACCTAATGGACCATCCTATCCAGTACACCACCTAGATATTATTCCATCCAAGACATTGAAATATAATTATCTAGGAACACAAACATTAAAATATGATGAATGAAAATCTAATAATTTTTATCCTTGTGAGACAATGTGAGAAACAATTGGCGGATAATCTCAAGATGTATTTCTCCCTGCATGCCATCTAAGAGGATGGGTGATACCTTTTGAATACAACCAAACTTGCAATCAAACCGGTAGGGTGTACATGGTTCAAAAATTACCAACTCATACACATGGGTCGTGAGAACCCCATCCCGTAGAGATAATTTGATTGAACATTCAACAAAAGAACCACCATCATTACTAACAATTGGCTCGGTCAGTGTGAGATAAGGAATAAAGGTTAAACAATCAGATCGGCTCCACATGTAAGTGATCTCATAAAGGTGTAATGAATTTTCCACAACACTAGAAATGTTCAGTTTAGTAGGGTGGAATGAGGCATAAGGGATCCCGATAGTATTGTAGTATTTATTACAGTAGGAATTCTCCCATATCCAAGTAAACTAGGAATAAAAATGAACACCAATGATATAAGAGATTCTAACGTTATGGATATGGACTTGGTTTTGGTATAGATGTGGAAGAGTCAGCATGACTATGTTATGAGGTTATACCGCTACTAGGCAAGATTCCATCACCAGCATGTTATCTCGAATTCCCGAGTATGCATCCCTATTACAGAAAATCCACACGTTCAAGAATATAGCTGTGAAACCTAATAGCCTAAGGATTAGGGATTTCTCTAGCCTCAACTAGTACCACAATGAGTTTTATTCTTAGGTTTAAATTATTTCTCAACACGAGCAGACATTATCACAAACCAACCGAGAAGGTAACCAGCGAGGGTTTATAGCGGTTAGTCAAGCTCTGGTATGATATAGAAATATAATGATCCAATATTTAAAGGAGATTAGTGACTATATATTCATCTCCATAATAAGATTCCCTTTCACGATTTTCATAATTTTCCTTTCCAGGACTAGAGTTTTCAAGGCGTCATCAAAAAACATTTGTAGTATGAAGGAACTTGTCTTGCATCTCACTAAAGAGTGATATCCATCATAGTTTGTAGATATCCCCAAGGTTGATTACTAATTAACCATGGGAGAGATAGAATGAGTTATTTCTAGGGAACCAACAGCTGATCAATTACCAAAGGAGATAAAACTAACAGTAGATAATGAAATGGGAAGTCCATGTCGCCTCATAAAGGGGAATGGCATGTAACACTTCAACAAATTATAAAGTAGTTATGTCTAACTGAAAATAGTCATCCCATCCATTAGAAAAATTTCCACTAGGTCATAGGTCCCATTTTGAGATCCAAACACTACTAGAATCAATTATGTGGGAGTAAAATAATCTCAAATATTATTTATAAATCGGATGTCAGATCGAATCACAACCTTCCAAACATTGAGGGGAGTTCTCCCAAACGTTAGACAATCCCTAAGACCATAGCAAAACAAACTAACAACCTTAATGAATCATCACTTTAACATTATATATGGAGGATGATAAATAGAAATATGATAGAGTATAGTTAGGAAAGGGAATGACGGCATCATCCAGTAGCCCGAATCCATACAAGGAATGTTGATACTATGAAGGGTAGATCTAGAGTTTTAATGGGATAATCATTTTTTGAACCCTATTTTCCAAACACACAACATGCTAAGGACTACCATTATTGTCCCCAATAGACATAGCCCTCGGATTAGTCATGGTGAAGGAACAATGATGGGATATGGAATCCATCTACATAAAAGAAGGACGTATATACCAACAATGAGAAAAAACTATCCAAATAAATGCTTTACTTAAATAGCATAATGTGCATCAAATGAACCATGAAGGAACTAACAATAACATTACCTGATATTCGTATCATGAACCATATAATCTAGGGATATCTCATGAACCACATGAACCAATGAGAACATGTTGACCGCATGACCCTTGTGATATCTAATGATTCAATGACCATTAATAAGAACAACATTTTCATAACCATGGAATGGTTATGTGAACCACATACTGGTCAATCCATCATGCATCCAAACTAGAAGATCGTGAGAAACCTACAATACAACCACATGACCAAGGACTTGGATTGATGTTCAAGCAATTATTGTTAATATAATAGTGGTTGGTTCAAACAATTGATATGGAAAAGTAGTCAGATGTAATGAGTACATGGCGTGTTCTCGTGAAATATACTCCCAAAAAATCATACAAAAAAAATCTCATTATCATTTCTCAGGGAAGGGTCCTTTGAAAATGATCCTACAGTGAGGTATTATGAAGGTATCATGTGACGTAAGTAGATCTCAAGATATCGGAAGATTTTAAATTACCATACATTGAGCTACTACTTTCTCCCTATTTATAGGGCACTCCAAAAAATACCAACAGTCACCTAGAAAGTCAAAGATCAACCACAAAACCGATTGGATGTATTACCATGGACCTTGATTGGCATTAACATTCCCCAAAACCAATCCAATATTTTCGTAGAAATCACCCTTGAGGGGGTGATTGTTAAATCCTGCCAAATCAGCATGATAAAATATTTATGGGAAGAAATACCCCAAGAATGAATATTACTTTCTCTAAAAAATGAAGTGAAGGAGGCAAAAACTCCTAAAAATCACATATCCCTCATATGGTAATGTGATGGAATGACCTTTTTGAAGGTAAAGGTAAATGATCATTCATAGTAAATGATCTTATTTTATCTTATGGAGCCTCTTTGATAAGACACCCTTTTGTTATAAGGTCTCCTTGACAATAGTTAATGATTATGTGTAGGCCGCCAGAGAAGATCTCTTGATCGGGAGACTATTCGACCAGAGGACACTGGACAATCAT
The DNA here is from genome assembly GCA_963277665.1 of Viscum album. Taxonomy (NCBI): domain Eukaryota; kingdom Viridiplantae; phylum Streptophyta; class Magnoliopsida; order Santalales; family Viscaceae; genus Viscum; species Viscum album. The sequence goes on from OY728145.1 coordinate 227,199,311, forward strand.
CCTAATGCCTTTATATAATAGAGGATGAAAAATATGGAAAAGTTAGATACCTTACATGTTTTCTGATTAACCTCAAGTAAGATAAGGTGGTTCAAAAGATCCCATGATGCCCCTCGGAGATAGTGTCCACACACCATTATAAATCCAATATCATTCATTTGATGTGACATAGATGAATCAAGCGGTTTTCCCTAATAACACTAGCATGATGTAAAAATATATCTTGTCCCTATTAAACAAATAAGGAAATTAAAATGGTAAATATACAAGCTTCATAAGAATCAAGCATATGCTGGACTACACGCAAACTGTGTTATATGCCCTGAGCGATCATCATATATCATATGGGGCACCCTCGATAAGCCAGAAAGATCTTGTGAGGGTCCTTAGACAGGTTAGTCTGATCGCATGGAGGATTCTTTGACATTGTGCATAATTATCGTAAATGATCCTCGATTATTCAACCTCGATCACACAAAATCTAGTCCATGGGCATCAATGTCCTAAATAAAATTCTAGTCATGTTGGGATAATGTTGTGAAATCTCTCTAGAATGTCAACATTTTTTAGAAGAACCCATTTTATTAGAAATGTAATAATAAACATTCTGATTACAGGATTGTATTGAAATCTCTTTTTATCATGCGATGAAAATATGATGACATGGATGACCTGTAGAAAGACCATAGGAAGCACCTAACACTAGAATCCCTCCACTAAATCTAGATAATATACATGAGATACATGTTGTGCAAGGAGAAATATCACTATGGAAGATGGGCCTAAAAATCCAACCTTGTTCACACAAAAAAACATACATGAGGGATACAGACCACAGGTGACTAATATACAGGAGCACATGAGAAAACTTCTCAGAGAGGCATGCCACTAGATCCCAAGATTTTACACTATGTATAATCTAGGGAATGACCTAAGGGATAATATGGCATGAGTTTGTTAATCTTTTGATCAATATATAGATCATGAAAAGGACTTCAGGTGTGTCATTCTGGTTATTAAAAGGAGTTCCCAGATATCGAATGTTCTGCTTGGAACCTAAATAAACATACACTAGACAAAACCTGACACACATACACATTAAAGGATAGAATAAATGCTGAAAAGTATAAGAGAAATATGAAAATACAAATATGATGGTCCTTGTGTGATTCAAATTCCCCATCTAGTTTATATAACAAAACGTTTACATATGGACCCAATCATGAGTCAATACATGTACATTTCATTTGGATCACACAAAGTACCTTGGATAGGTCATGAAAATTATAGGACGCCATACACGAATTCCACCCAAGTCTTGTGATTTCCTCTGAGTGTGATAGATAATTCTTAAATCATCCTATAAAAATTTCATCCAATATTTGAGGTGATAGTTGTGGTCATCAACTAGGTATCATGATGTTACCAAAACATTCCATCCAGGTCTCATGATTTCCTTTTAACAAATTAGCCTAGATCAGCTGAATACCTCATGAAATTCCATCTAGGCCTCATGATTTCCTTTGGAAAATACATGTTAGATCATAAGATGCACTCTAGAAATTCCTATCATGTCTCCAAATTTCCTCTAGAAAAGTCAACGTTGATCATTTGATGCCATATGGAGAAGTTTGGATAGATCACGCAAGACCATTAGGATGCACCATACTTGATCATGTGACATCCTTTTTTATTATGAGATATCCTTTAGAAAAATAAATTAGATGATGTGGTTTCATTTGGACATGTTCTCAAAGATCCTAGGATATGTATGAACGTCCTAAAACATGTCATATAGACACCCTAGAAAAGTCATGTACACAACTTTCACATATAACAGATACAATCATTCCATGTCAAAAAGAAGTGTTGGAGTAAGATAAACGTGTCGAGTAGATATATATAGGCATAACCCAAACTAAACTATGAGATATTTTATTCTAGTCATAACTATGATACATAAAATTCCACCTTAGTCATGTGATCTAATGGTCATGTACCTAATTTCAGTCCCCCCTATGTATTCAAAATTCCAATCATCAAGTCCCAATCTCCCCCATGGGATTATCACACTTCCTTCTCCACCAAAACATTGATAAGGAAACTGAACTAAGATTATTATGATTCTATCACTACCTCGGATTCATAGAATGCCTTCTAATGGCCCAAGATCTATATTAAACATCCCAAGATCCACCCCAAAGTACAATTCCCAGTCATTTCCAGTGAGATTGATTACTTTCCATCCCTTATTTTACACATTAATCTTGGATCGCATGGTATTAAGGATTTTCAATTATCATATTTTTTTAATTATAAATATCTCCATCTAGGGAAGCCTTATAGAATTATCCCCATTAAGAGAGAAGATTTAATATCCCTCATAAATGGGTATCCACCTCAGGGTATGTCCGAAGGGTGTGATCAAGCTTCCTCAAATCTAATTCTGACCAAAAACATGATACATAGGATGCCACACTTAGGATAGATCTCAATATATTATTCATATGTTCCCTAATATATATAATTCATATTTGACATTAGATAGAACATGTTCAACGAACCATGTGTGATTTGTTTCTTGATATAAAATGAATATGAAGGAATCCTCATAATGGAACAATCCCATCCTCAAAATATTAATCACATCCATGGATGGAATTAAATTCCAATGTACCTACTGATGTGGATTCAAAATATGACAAGATACCCATTTATGGGAAATTGATAATGATTTTCAGATACATACAGATGTAGTCATTGAAAAATCTTCCTCTATATAAGAAAGGGATCAACAATTGATCAAATTGTTAAGGTAAACGTTTCCATATCTAGATTTGGATGATATTCATGATCATATATGAAATCTATAAGAGAGTCCTATAGTAGGAAGAAATTCCCATCAAAAGGTAGTGATGATCCCGACCTCCAATCATTCTAAACAATGTTTTTCCTATGTTTCATTTTGGTATGAAACCTGAATTTGATTCTTGAAATTTTAAAGAATCCCCATACTCAGTTAGGGATGTGGGAACCATTGGGAGATAATGAGAAAGGTAAATAAAATGGTGAACCTAACATAATTAATTGTGCAGTACATTCAAACCCCCTCACAATAAAATGTTAGGAAAAACCATTCACATATTTCCAACAAAAACTACTGGCTTAAGAGAGAATCGAAGCTATGTAAGTGATAACCCTCTATTTGGTGAGTATTGTAAGGATAAGTCCTTTCTTATTATATATGAATAATGTTAAATATGAACCCCTTTGAGCTACATAAAGGTAGTTTTTTTCATAAGTTTTATAAATGAAACCCATTTCTACTAAATGGTAATCCTTACCTCATGTAAGGGCAATAATATGTTTCTAATACTGAAATAAGGGTAAGCCATAATTTATAAGGGTTATTTAAGGGTAGTTCACTAATATTTATTAGTACATGGGATTATGTAAATCCTATATAAGGCTACCCTATATTTTCGGAAGCCTATATAATGTTATCCAGCCATGTAAGGGTTAACCATTGTAACCATTAAACTGTGTATATTTGTCGGGAATGGGTATCTATTTCATCCCATATTATCTTATTTCATTCCATTTATTTATCTGTAACTGAGAAAACTCATATTCAATGATTATAAAATTTAAAAATTATAGTTTTATATGATTTTGACACATTTAAATTGCATCTATCATTTAAAAGGTTTTATATGGAAATAGTTTTTAATATGAAATAATGGGGATTAATTATCTATGGATCTAAGTATTTTAATGTATTAATTTTACTCATTAGAATACTCCTTTGATTTCATGATTCTGAGGGATCTCCAAGCCTCTTATAGATTCTTTTATATCTCTTTATAGTTGATGTGAGATTCTCCATCACACATCAATCCTATGATCCCAGGATGAAGGAATATATTCCTCTCTATTATATTTTTCATTGAGTGACTCAAAATTGAAATATACAGGAATGGGATATACGAATTATCCTAAATATATATTTTGAATGTTTGTAATTAACATGATTTATCGTATGGGTTCAAAAGGATTTAAATAACCATAATATGACAAAAATTTGGAAAATAATCACATGATAAATGTTTTCATTTTAATCCCAAATTAGAATTGTTGAAATTGAAATAAATGTTGTGAAATATATAAAACATATTATCATATAAATATTATTATATGGGTTAATTATATCCATTTTAAATTATATTTGAAATTAAAGTGATAGAAATTAATATTTTATGTTGTATATAAATATTTCTTTTGAAAATATTGTAGAATATTGTGGAATCGTTATTATAAATTTAAAAACATAATGGAATGTTGTTGATTATTAATTATTTTCATGAATGAATTTTAAGAGAATTTTATGTGAATTAACATGATGATTTTTAATTATAGGAATACATGGAAATAAATAAGTGGATTTTATAGAATAATGTTAATTATTATTGAAATTAACCAAGGGGGATAAATGGATAAATTCAAATTTTTGTCTAATTATTGTTTTATAAAAATAAAAATGATAAAATGTTGTAGTGTTAATATTCATAAATAACAATGATGAAAAATATGTTTGTAAATCTAGATATTAGAGAATTTAAATTGATAATTGTATTTCATGTTGAAAAATGTATTTTTTTTCCTGAAATCATTTTAAGCACATGTGAGGGATTAGTTGATAACTGGAAAAGATAATTTATAGAAATGGGGAAATTATTTAACACATGTACCTAAGTTATTATTTTATTTTTATCAATATTTTTTCATATATGGTGATATTATTACTATTGAATTATATTATAACAGGATAGAATTTAATTAAATTCAAGGAACTGTAATTTCTATTGCTTGTGGAAAAATTAATATTCTTATTTGAAATATTTGGGATGTGTGATTGCATGACATTGATCTATATATTTATTTTCATATGATATTTAATATATAGTTTGTTATCTATTTTTATGATTGTTATCATAGTGTTTATATTATAGGATTTTAAAATAAAATCATAAAGCTAGTAATGCACTATTTATAATAAAAGATGCATGTTTAAATAATTATCATATATATGGTTGATTTATAAAAAAAATATTTATGTCAGAATGAAAAATTAAATAAATATTATTTAGCCTTCTAAAAATCCCATATGGATGAAATATGAGTTTGGCCTTATTTGAGTAAAATATATTAAAAATTTTATAAGTAAATTTATTATGAATTCATCTATCATTGGTGAGTAACCATTGAATGAATTTGAGAAATAATGGATATGGGTAGTGATGAATCTTGGAGAATTTTTATATATTCAATTAATATAATTTTATGTTATTATTGAGATACTCTCGCTTAAAATATGATTTTTTTGGATGATATTAAATGTAAAATGTATTTTATAATGAAGAAACATAGTTTGCAACATTAATAAGAAGAAGAAAATTTCAAGACGACCATAAAAAATATTATTTATATTGTATGATGATTATTTAATAAAAATTCCATGAAATATTAATATTATTTCATGGAGAGATTTAATTGAAGAAAAAATATGCAAAAAAATTAATTGCATGAAATATTTTCCTGGGTAATTTACATTGTATGAATTTTTTGAATACTTTTTGTGAGAGAATACTAGAAAATCATGGCCAGCCAAAAAAATCCAGCTAGTCCAACTTGACCATGTACTTTTTGGAATATGATTTACCATGCATGGAATCCATCCCATCCATCCCCAAGGGGGAGGATAGTGGTCCATCACAAAGCGGCCAAATGATTCTTACAAGAGATAATTCACATGTGGAAGGGTAAGGGGTGTGACTGGTGAACCCATGTGAGCAATTTGGTTCTAGGAACAGACCCTAATCTAAATGCATCTTCCATATGAATGCATGCATATTTTATATTTTTAATTCCACTGAATATTTCTTTGATGCTGAATAGTAGTCAAAGAAAAACTTTTCATCTACATGAAATGAATAATTTATATCCTGGTTTCATGATCCAGTGTACATGAGCTATCAGATCAATACCATGATCATCTTCATTGTCAACATTTATCGAAGGGTTCCACTGAAGCCAAATTCCATCATTCTGCAACATCCCTCATAATGTAAATATTGAATGTCTGAGATATTGATATGATTATTAACTAGATCATATTTCAAGAATCAACAATTTAATGTAGGTGTTTCCATGAAGACATTTCTTATGCCAATGAATTGTTGAATCCAAATGAATTTGTTAGAGACTAGTCCTTTATCCCAAGAAGATATTTCATGCGGTCTATAATTTCCCATAAAATGTTATTCACCAAGCTGATACCTAGTTGTTTCCACTCATGATATCAAATATTTTTTTTCCTTGGTGAAAGAAGTGTATTTTTGATCATCCACTTTCATGAAAGTAGAATATTCTATTATCATCCCTCGATATGTAGAGAAGAATAAATCCTCCCATCAGCCAAACATTCCAACATGAAGGAGTTTAGATTCTGCAAAATTTTCAACCTTTTATAAAGAACATTTGAATACTAAAAAATTGAGTGTACAAAGTACTTATCATTATCATGAAGAACCATTTCCCCAAATCATTACTCATATACGAAAAAATAATTGGGTAACATGATGAAGAGAAGAACTACACCCTATTATATGTATATTTTCAATAAATCCTCTCTTGCACACGGGGAAGAATTTTTGTGATATACATTCATGAACACCATTAAGAGGGGAAGGTTGAGACATCACATACGTGTATATATGACGAAGAATTGAGGTTATAGGATAAAATGAACTTTAATAAGAGTGATCCTGCACTTATGACTTGAAAAGAAGATATGAGATAAATATTTCATGCCATACATGTGCCCTATGCCTATTATGCATATGAATTGGGTCACATGAATATTTTGGTATGATAATAAAAGGACTTGATTGAGATTTATATAAAATTATCATTGAATGAATGTGGAATTAAAATTATTGAATAATATTAAGAATCACATAAAATAAAAATAATAACATTTTTCTACTCTAGGGATTCAGATATTAGAGTTGACAATTCAGTAATAATTATATGATAATGTGAATGTTTTTTATTGAATAAAATAATGCATAATAATTTTTTTATGAACTGTATACATCTACATAAGATCTGTAACATTATTATTTAAAAGATTATCTACCTTATAATTTTATATTTGAGGAAGAAGGATGTGTGGAATTATTTTCATTTTAAAAGTGTTGATTATTTTCAGAGTGAGTTGTTATATTAGGATCACAAATAATGAAATATCCTTGAAATTACTTTAGCTATCAAAGATTTGTTATTTGAGGAAGAGTAAATTATTAATTTTGATGTAGTGACGTCATTGTGATGAAATAAATATATTATTATAATTGTTATGAATATATATCGAAGAAATATTTGTTCCAATACAAAAACACTATTGAGGAACTGGTGGCATGAGTATAAGAAACACCACACACTCAGGAATACTAAACATATCGTTCCAAAGAAATGTTTTCCCAATCTAGGTGTTTTTATTCACTAAAACATATAGAGATAATAAAACCCATAAACACCATAGATTGATCATGAAAAGGAGTAGGATCTCACATTAGGACCAAACACTGTAAAAATATGTTTCTATTTCTTTCTAGTTTATTATTTTCATTACATGTGTATATGATAGTTGGGATCTCATATCAGTTATACTTATCTTTACACGGTAGGAGATTTGATTGTAAAAGTTGATAATTTAAATGAAATTAAAACCCAATAAAACATGGTTACAATGATTCACCCCCTCTTAGTATATATTAATGGTTTTTCTGGGCTGTATATGTGGTCACAGAGTGTAGGTATTACTTTGATTTAATTAAAGATGATTTTATAATGTTAAAATAAAGTGTATATTTAAAGTTAATTCTTATGTACCTCACGTAGAAGAATTAGACTCCAATATGTTTGATAATGACATGATGGTATTTTGAAAGATGCTGAAAAAAGGATTAGGGAAGCAAAGATATTGTAGAAATATCAAAAAAAGAAGGGGAGGATTAGTTCTATTATATAAAATTAGTTTATATTTTTCATTTTGATGAGTGTATCCTGACTTCCAGATAATATGAGGAATATGGACCTATAAAAATTTATGATTACTTCTACTCTCAATTTAATGGTCACGGTGAATTGGTTACATATATATACTTTATTTTATCAAGGAGTATCATGATGAAAAGAGTATATTGAAGAGGAAGTTAATAAGTTTAAGGATACACTTGATAATAAATTGAAAAGGTGAAATTCTCTCAAAAATCTCAGTAATGAAAATTAATAATCTACAACTCTTTTCAGTGAAATGAATTCATTAACTGAATTGGAATGGAAAAGGCTTTTTTATTAGAGAATCATGGGTAAGAATGCTTTTTGTAAAGTAATCCAGGAATTTAGAACATTTTCCAAAAATTACATGGATGTATGAGATTGTCAAAATCAAGAAAGAAATTATAGGTCTAAAGATCATGTGATTTTAGTGAAGAAAAGGACATGTTTCATGAAGAGTACAATCAAATGAATAATATTCTAGATGATTCATATAAATAAACTATTAGTGTTGGGGAATCTAAATTATACGTTTAATACAAAAGAGTCAAAACCATCAAAAATACATGAATTATGATTTTATATGATATGAATATCATATTAATAAAATTAATGGTGAATGCTAAGGTATGGTGATATCATTTGAAAATTTGATTTCCCCTCAATGAGAATGATCTGAACTACAAGGTTTTAATACAAACATTTCAATCATACATATTTTTATATTAAAATAAATTTCTTCTAAGAATTATGTTTTTAATTATTTCCCAAATTATTAAGTAATATTTTATCATTATAAGGATATTGTAATTAATAGGTCACAAGAAAAGGAATAAAATAGATAAGTATTTCCATTTAATGAATAATTTCTAGGATAATGGATAGTGTGGGATGCTTCTGGGGATTGGAATATAAGGAATGTGGAAACACTAATCTTCAAGTGCTAGAAAAATTCAATTAACTTGGTGAATAAAATTCCGAACATGCTTAAAAGTCAACACATGAAAACCTTCCTTCAAAACCAATATTTGGATAAGTTACCAAAAAATCATGGCATGAATTCCTCTTTACTCAATGAATCATGGTTGATAGACCCATCCTTTTCTAGTCCTAATGCAGCCTTCGATGTAAGAATTCATTTACAACCCAGACATCTATTTAATACCATAATTAAACCAAATGATAATAATGGACATATAAATAAAGATTTAAGGAAAACTTTGGCATCACTAATGCTTATAAATTGAGGTTCAGGATACTACAAAATTCATTCTTTAGAGAAGGACAAAAAGGAAGAAAATGCTGGGCTCAAGACCTTCCATAATGAGTAGAATTGGATTTTTATATTCTAATCGCCTCATAGCTAGCATGAAGGGATAGGAATTGTGTGACAAAATTGAAATGAAAATGGATTGGTTTTATTACGGTATTCTTTTTTAAATGTGATTCATTTTGATCTTTTTCTGAATTTATACAATTTTTGTTTATCTTATTTTATTTATTCATACATGACTATTGGAATATTGGTAAGGGAGAGATATTATAAAATTAAATTAATAGTGGATGAATTTCATTATGACCATTGTGTGTGTTTTCTGGAATGCTTAAACATGGTTCCATGTCACGAAATAATCAATACTCCCAAAGTACCATGGTCATTGTGAAAATGGGAATTCAATGATTTTGGGTTGTTTAATATGATTATTAGAATCACCTAAACCCAATTCTAACACCACATTTCATCCAATCATTATTTTTCCCTAAATAATCATGAAAATATATTTTTAAATTAAAAACATGTTGTCTATTTTCATGAAATCTATAACCACCAGCAACCCTTTTTAAATTAAATTTGATTAAATTTCCTTTGAAAAATAGTTCAAGTAATTCATATTAAATTGTTATTTTTTGAATCATGTCTCTATGTGTTAAAACTGACACTAGAATTTCCTATGTCACCCTATTGTTTGGAAAAATTTATGTTTAATGTTTTATATTATTAAATTAGTTAAACCTATAGAAATTAATGTTTATTTTAGGGATAACAATGTTTTCTTATTATTTTTAGGGATATGAGTAGAGATTATTATAGTTTAATAATTTTGGAAAAAATACTCTCATCTATTTATTTATTCAAATTTTATATTTGTTTTTTTTTATTTTTATCACTTTTATTGTCCTTTTGTATTTTTTGTTAAGTTAAAAGGGCTAAAAATAAATTTGAACGCCATGAATAGGACCTCCTTCATAATAAAGTATCTGACACAAGAACTAAAGTAGATTAAAATAAGGAATTTTCAATCAAATGAATTCTCACAATGATACCCAAGTGAAGAGGATTCAGTATTCTATAACATAGAATTATGTTTCAAAAAATGTGTGATGTCAAAAGAAAAAAGGTTAGAAATATTTTTGGAAAGAACAGCTTATGATGTAGATTTGGATTATATTTAGGATGCCATTGATTTTTCATTATTAGATGCTGAAGAAGGTAGAGATCATACTACGGAAATCAAGTGGGGCAACATGCAATTTTTAAAACCAAAACAAGAATAAGAGAAAACCCAAAAGGAGGAACCTCAACTTTATATTTTCCGTATATATTTCTTAAAAAACTAAGACTGAAGTCAAAGGAATCAGATCAAGTAGAGGAAAAAATTCTTCCACCCTTTTAAAAAAAATTAGATGAATTATAAGTGTTAGAAAAAGGAGGAGAATAACCAACTACACTCTTACATGAATATAAAAAATAAATATAGTTAGTGGTAGAAGAATAAATTTTGGAATTGGTTATAGAACCTAATGAGATTATTGAGAAATATGAACAAATTCATCCAACCATTATCAAATAATATTTTTTAAAAATCTAAATGGATAATGAATTCTTTTAACTCAAACTCAAGAAATCTATATTTTTTCAAAATAAAATTATTTTCATACGGATATCAATGAAAATAATATGAGATGAGATGGATTCACTGAAATATAAAAGAAAATTTAACCCAAAAGGATGGATTTGGTTCAAACTCTAATTATCTAACCTAGGTATGGTTGCGATAAATGAAGGTTAAAAATTAGTAGAATCCAAGGGGAAACCAAAGTATTGTTTTCTCTTTCATGGAATATAGATGTATTTCTTTCATAGAATGTATTTCTATATTATTTTTAGTTTCAATCCCCCTTATCATTTTGTCTTTAAATGATAAAAATTTCTTTTTTTCTAAACTACTTATTTATTAATGTCTAATATGAATAAAAAACAAAAAATATATGAAATTGAAGAAGTTACCAGTAGAAGATTCATGATGTCAGAAAAATCACCATGTGAGAAGTTGATTAACCAGATTAACTAATCCATATAGAACTAGAACATCTTATCTTTCATGGGTTAATGGAATTGGAGTACAATTTTTAATTTCATTGTTTTATTTTTGTCTCCAGATATTAAATTTTTAATTAGATCTTTGACCTTACAATTTAATTCCATAAGATTAATGTTTTCTCTTATTCAAATGTATATGAGTCATAAAATAATTTGGATTGTTATAAACCCATGTTATTAAATTTATTTTTAAATAAATTTGAATGAGAAAAAATGTGAAATGAATTATTAGAGATAAAAGGGAGGATTTGGATTGGATAAATCATTATTTTTGGGAATTGGTTGATATTGAAAGAAAATGTTTTTAATTTTTAGGCCACCATGAATTTATAATATTTTTATAAATTAATTTTATTATTTATATGCATTTCTATAAGTTAGTTTTTCAATAACTCAACTCATTCTAAAGACATCCTATGAGCCTAATGTTTTCCATTCATTTATGAAAATATTTCCTAAGAGACTTGAAAATGTTTACTTCTAGAACCATAATTTCATATTGTCCAAGATATAACTGCATATAGTAACATTTAATATGATTGAGGGAAACTTTTTGATTATCCATTTATATTTGGACCGGGTATACATTAATCCTTTTTAAGCCCATAGTATCTATGTTTAACCATGTTTGGAAAAGAGTAATGTTTTAAGCCTATTTTATCCTTTCCAAACCTTCCCAAAATATCTTTCATGATTACCAAAGTGATTGTGGTGGTGACAGTGAGATGGTTAAAGGATATGTATATTATATAATATATGTGTGGGTTGATTTTATAGGATTTGGGGGAAGGTATAATGATTTAAATAAATTTTATTCGTTTCACAAACTCTTAAAAATGAAAAATAGGTTGTGTCTTCCTCAACTCAATAATCACCAATGCTTCACTGGTAATTTGTTTTTCACAACTATTAAAAAAAGTGTCATGAGGAGATCATTTGGGGTTTTGGTTGTGGTTGTGATATTTTTCCCAAGAAAAATGTTTGAAAAACAAATAATAATAATAATAATAATAAGATAATAATAATGGTACAAGAGGGTGTTTTAATTTGATAGACATTATTGAATAATGAGCTTGATTTGAGATATTAGGGGAGGGATGAAATTTCAAAGAGAGAATTTTCCATTCAGATACTTTTTGATTATCATGAGAGATACTTTATTGTAAACCTATGGCATGATAATTATGTTTTTCACATTATTTATCTACCCACCACAAGCCTATGAGTCATTTGAATCCAAAATATCAAGACCAAATGATTATTTGTGAAATTCTCTCTATGCAGTGGATTATAGAGATGTATTATATGGATATGGTAGGAATCCTAATTTTTTGTACTTTCTGAATTCATTATACATTAAAACCATGATGATAAGAATAAACATTAATGTGTGGACATTTTAAATTGACATACATATTAAAAATTAATTAAAAAATAAAAATTTATGATGGAAAATGCATAGTTATTTTATAATAAGAAAAGTAAAATACATGATATACTTATTTCTTTGTAAAATTAGGAGTTGATGATTTTTTCCATTGAAACAATTGAAAGTTTAATTTCTTAATATTATCAATTTTATTTGTTGAAATTTAATTTAATGCATAGTAAGGTGATCATACAATGTAGTTTACTGTGATTTAATTATTTTGGTAAATTATGAACTAATGTGTGGGGGTATTTGATATTAACATTTCATACATAAATTATTTATATTAAAATTAATTACATTAGTGATTTAAAAATATAGTTATTTATTGAATGATTAACGAATTCGTTATCATTAGAATGATACAAAAAATAATGGAAATAAAGAAAATGGGGATTAAAAAACAAAACTTTGGGTGAATTAATTCATTCAATGTTGAAGGATGGTCATGGGATGCCTCCAAGGATTTGAACTAAAGAAAAGTGACACAATATAATTTCAAGTGAGAGAAAAGTAAATTCACTTTTGGATTATAATTCAAGAAGTTAATTCAACTTAATATGTGAAAATAAGTTATGAAAAAACAGATTTATAGAAGTTCCAACAATATTCATAGTGTATCTTCCTCTTTCATACTTTGAATCGTGGTGGACAGAATAATTTTATTTTGGTTTGCATGTTTCATTCAATTGATGAATTTATTTAAAACCCAATCCAATGATTAACAAATGAATTATCCAAAATTATTATTAGTGACTGCATCAATGAACATTAAAATATATCCCAATTGCTTATAAATTTAGGGTTAGGTTGGAATGACATTAATTCATCGATTATGGACCGAAAGGAAGCTCGTGCTAGTCTCAAGAACTGTCAGGATCAATGGAAGAGTTTTTTATTTTTTTTCCCCTCACAACTAGCATGAGGGTGTAGAATTTGTACAACAAAATAGTTATAAATATGTATTTACTATATTAAGGTACTTAATGTCTAAATTAAATTCATTTGTTTTTTTCTATATTCCTAAAATACATCATTTACCTTTTTGATTTAGTCATACATGACCAATGCATGATCAGTAATGGAGTGATAAAATTAAATACAATGACTACTAGATGAATATCACTATGACCGTTGTCTGTGTTTTCCCTTTTGTTTAAACATTGTTTTGATTCACCAAACCATATAAATACCTAAAGTAACATGAACATTCTGAAATATGTAATTCATTGGTTTATGTGTTTTTTACCATGACTATTGTATTATCCAAAACTCAGTTCAGACACCATATTTTTTCAAATTTATTTTTTTATTCCCTAATTAATCATGATACAATATTTTAAATATCAAAGAACATTTTCTATTTTCTTGAACTCATTATCAATCTATTTTAAGTTTATTTATTTTAATTTTACTTTTAGAAATACTTTAGGTATTTATTATTAAATTATTATTTTCTCTAACCATATCTCATTAGGTTCTACCTCATTATTTTATTTCATATATTGTCATGTATTTCAGACATTGTTTTGATTAATGTTTTAAATTATTAAATTATTCAACCATATTTGAATTAAATACACCTATAAGAGCATTAATTATGAAGGAAAATTTGAGGATACAAATGCCAGAACTTCAGAAACTATGAATAATAATTCTTCCACCAAAACATAGGAAGAGAGTTAATCCCCAAAATGTGATGTTTCTATTTTAATTATTGAGGAGAATTATATCTCTATAGAGACCCATATTACTGGTAGAATGAGACCAATATAATATCATAATCAACCTTCTACAGGCTCGTCGAATAAGGTATCACATAACCCCGTTAATTATATTTCTACTAATATCATGACAACTTCTAGTATATGATCAATGCTAAAACTTGGGAAGATGTGTGTAAATAAATTTTTTTGATAAACACATCCAAACATAAGGTTAGTTACATGAAATATCAAAAAAAATAACTCTAAAAATTATTCTTCAAAGATGAAAAATCAATTCCAAAAATATATGTACTAATTCTAGTTAGACTGGTACTAAAAGTAAATGAATGAGATTTGTTGGATAATATTTATGCAACTTGATGTTTGGACATCGGGTTTCTATATGTTTTTACAAAATTCACATGTATGAAGAATATATAAGGCTAATATTCAGGGGGTTCATAGGTTAATAAAAAAGTAATCCAACTATAAAGAAATTGTTTCCAAATAATAATATGAATATGTATACAAGAAACAGATTTAAATTCATTGAATATTTCAATTACAACAACAATAAATTCCATCACATAAAATAATAGTGTCGATATGTAGAATAAGATAACCACTCCAATTCCAATATGAATAGAGGAAAACATCCTATATAGAATAAAGTCATAAATAAGGGAGAACAAACTTCATTAAGAGATAAAAAAGTTAAGGGAGGTGACCAACTGATTAAATGAACCGAATAAACCACTCATAAGAGGACTGAGAAGATGGATTCCATGAAATTCAATTCCAAAATGAAAATATTATTTTAATGGCGAAAGAGAAGACTTCCGCTAGACCACTTCCAAAATTCCATGATTATTAACATGAATATAAACAAGAAAATATTAAGAAGAAAATAAATCATGGAGAGAAACTATCATTTATGATTCATTAGATATATTCCAAGAGAAATTTTCTAACTAGTAACCCAAGAATGGTAACTGTAAACCATGGAAGAATCCATGTTAAGCTCTAAATAAAAATATGTTAAGAAATATTTCAAAATTATTATCCCTTTTTAATACCATTCTGCTAGATTAATGACAAAATATTAAATAAATCTCCAGTTAGAAAAAGTACAAAAGAAAACATGTTTTTAGAAACGAATAATAACTCAAATTTCATGATTTTATTTTAAAAAATTGAAAATATAAGGTATTACATTAATATTTTGTGGAAGGTTCAAAAATATTGGAAATAATTTAATAATTGTTATAAAACATCATCCTAATAAAAAATATATGTAGAATATAGAAAACCAAGCACCAAGGAAAGATATTTTACTTCTGGAAGGTGTGAGGTAAAGAATTCCATAAAGGAGGATGATGAATGAAAGTAACAATTCCACTATACATAAGAAATCAATGAATTTAAAATTTTAATAAAATAAAATAATGAAGAGTTCTATACAGTTATAATATATAAGGATACGATTCTATGACTTTACTATAAATACTCATCCTACTTGTACATAATAAGAATCTCATACCTATTTCACCTTATTGTCATATTTCTTTAGTAGAATTTTAGTAGTTATATTAAATGTAATTGATGATGATGATCATTATCGATATAATAACTAAATTAAAAATGGGAAGACAAAATATTGGATTGATTATTCAATATTTTATAAAAAACATGAATTGATTCACAATGGAAAACCATCAATATGAGTATCTTAAAGACAATTTGATAAAACCTCCCACTATATTAAATGAAGGGTGTTCGCCCCTTGAGGGGGGTATAAAGTAAATTATATTAATTTTTCCCATGAATATAATGATTTTGGTTAAAATATATATATTTAAAATGAAGGTAATCCAATTAAACTTTCTACCATTTCATTCATTGTATCAAATATGTACATAAAGGGGGATGATTTGTTTAAAATTATGATCATAGATAGGGGAGTAAAATATTTTTTGACATTAAATTTTTAATGTATTTCTGGAATGAATAACAGTATATATATTCCATCAATGAAAATTGTGTTTAATTCACCAATGATAAAAATATTAATATAATATAACAAGCTAAATAATTTAATATAAAAAATTTATGACATGGTTAAATAAATATTGTTTTCTATAAAACAATTCCACTAAGACTAAGAACTTACTAGTTTAAGGATCATTATTATGGAAACATGTTGAATCAACCTCCTCATTAAAAGTTGACTAAATGAATCTTTAGCATTTATTATCAATAAGGGTGAGAAGAGACCCTAAATTTATTTACAAAAAAGGTATTGACAACAAATGTAATGGGTGAGGTTGAAATTACCATATAAAATGATGATGATTTTGGTTGTAAAATTGTTTATATATAATAAAGTATTAATTTCAATGTATGATGTATTCCTTTGTGATTATTGATTAACCATGGAAATAGATAGATGAACTGATTTTGAGAAATAAAAAGGAGAGTGGTGGTGAGGCTTGGTGAATTTTTATGGATTCATTTAGTGTAATTAGAATTCATAATTGAGAAATTATCCTTTAAAATTTGTTGTTTGTTTATATAATATTAAATCTCATGGATATGGGTCCAGGATTAAAAATTGTACAAAAAAAAATATTTCAATAACTATATGAAAAAATTATTTATTTCATCGTGATTTTGTTTTAATGAGTCCATAAAATATATATTATTACATGAAGAGTTTTAATTGATTTCAAACCCATGAAAAATTAAATTAATATTTTGAGGGATTTTAATTATGGATTTATATTTTATGATTTTTGTTAACTATTTTTTATGGGAGTATACAAAAAAACATGGACTCACATAGAAAACAACAAGGAATTATCCACTATGTACTTTTGGTAGCATGATTAACCACACATAGGTGCCACAAAGGATGGGTCACACGGCAGAAAGGGAGTGGTATTCTATATAATGCCTGCAGGATGCACATAAGTTTGTGTGTGCATGTGTGAAGGTAGACGTTCCTACAAAAGGAGGCACGACCAGTGAGCTCGGGTACATAGTGTGGTTCCATAACTGGGACTGAGCTACTAGCATCTTCAATGTGAATCAAAGTGATTTGTTTATTTATAATGGATCAACAAAATATTTATTCGATGTGAAATAGCATAGAGTGAGCACTATTCATCCTCTTAATATGATAAATTTATATCATTTGATGCTCATAATCATATGATGTTAAGTTTTTCATGGAATGGAATATTTCATGACTGGTTGGATGGTCATTATACATAATGACATATTTAATGATGTCTGGGGTGTTCTCATTGATTACACAATTCAAGGAGTTCTATTATTATTATTGTTGTTGTTGTTGTTTTTGTAATGTTTGACATATAATAATGATAAAAAAATAAAACACATAAATCCGAGATATTCTTTTTTCTCAAAATAGGAGGGGAATGTCCCATGATGGATAAAAATAGAGCATATGTTGATTGTGTTACACGAGGTTCCTACCCGGCACTTATATAGTGCATGAAAAAAATACACTATATAGAAATTGAGTTTTATGAAATATCCAAATCATAATGAATCTCTACCACACACTCATGAATTTCAAAACTGGATTATGTGATAATACAAAGACTCATTCGACGATATGTGATTTCCCAAATTAAAAATGAGAATCTCTTGATTAATACATAGATTTTGACATTTTGGAAATATCCCTTGATGTGACTCTATTTTCATATCAAGAACTAGATAAGTTGGTGTGGTGAAAGGAAATATTTTTTATCCTATGTGCTGCCTTTCTTGGATGCACAGTTTCATAAGGATCATTCACATATAAACATAGGGATATCATGAATCAGAGGGGGCCACTGCCACACCAAATGGAGAGCATTCATTTACTTGAAAAACAGAGCATCAAAAACCTCATATGGGTTATGAGAAGAATGTCACACAAGACCCATAATTTAATTCACACAAGGAGGCTTCTGTAAAAGGTATGAAATAACATGATCATTCACATGAAGAATAAAAGGCATTGCATAACATGTCTTGTGAGTGGGTGTGGCACCACGTGAACACTCTTGAGAATGTAATTGGAACCACCCCTCTTATCTTGTGAAGGGGTGTAATATAGTTGAGACTCCATACTATCACAAATATAACGATAATAGCTCACCTAGAACATCGGAGAAACATTGAAGAAATCTCATATCAGAATCTAACATCTTTACAAAATAAGATTACATAACCACATACCCTGTTATGTGAGGAATTTTCGACAATGACATGATGTATGAATATGATCAAAATAATAAAGAATCAATTTTATGTGTCATGAAAGAAAATCAGGAATAATATTCATGGCTTTATAAACCATGTTGATCCGATGAAATTCCACACCGCACACATGCCATAATCATGTTTGCATCGAGAGCTCTAGGATGCGCTTGATATCATAATGTAAAGAAAATAAATATTGCATGTTCTTACATGAGACTCTATCACTCAAACCCCATTATGGGATAATATAAGGAATTGGAAGTCATAAAAATCCCTCATGTAAACCTTCAGTCACAAAACACATTTAAGTGTCTTGGGTTTTGGAATAACCCTACGTTGACTTGAAAAACATTACATACACCATTCGGCATGCTTCCTTGACATGAAAAGAGCTCAGTTGTCCATAGAGATGCAAAATGTCAAAGGAATGAAAACTGTATTTCCATAATGAAGACCGCATGTCATCATGAGAAACATCAATGTAAATGTTTCACATCATTGTAATGCAGTGAAATTGTCCCTATGAACATTTTCATGATGTCTCGTGATGTATAATTGATCATCTGACGACACATAGTCAGTCATGATGAATAACCACTTCAAGGCGCTTGCACCACTACAGGATCCCATATTAATCATATGGCGCACTTGAAACAACCATAGGATTAGGGCCATAGAAATCCATTAAAAATATGTGGTAATTATATCCAAAGGTGGAGGCCCTCAACAGGCAAAAAGCTAATGCGATGTATCACCAATTGGAAGAATAAATTTATTTGATGATATCCATGAAAACTCGGAAGACCTATGAACCTTTGTTTTATGAAACAATAGATATATAATGGTGGAGGTGTGAGGTGTTCATGGTCACTACAATACATGTGATTCACCCTTGTAGATCAAAAATACACCACCAGTCCTTGATGATATGTCCACTTCATCTCACGAGAGCCCTTTGGCTTGTCAGCCGCACCACATGGAAGTCCGTGGGAACTCCTAGAAAACTTTGTGGTGCTCTAATAATGAATTAATGGATTTTTACAAAAAAAAATGCTCATCCATCTCTACATGACCCATACCAAACACAACACTTCACAAAATAATAGAGTAATTTTACATTGCATTACTCATGAAATCTCGCATGAATCCAAGCCATTTCACATAAAACAAAAGGGAGTAAAATTGGAAGGAGGTGTAAGGTACGTGTGGTCACTGAAAAACATGTGACATGCAAGAGTAAGTATGAAGCATAGTACCATGAGACCCCTGTAAAAACCATCATTGTATCATGATACCCCATGACAAGTCACCAATGATCTTTTGGAAGATTTTCAATAAGAATTTGGATCTTGTGAAGGCCTAATGGCATGTCAACATGACAAAAACAATGCCCATATACACATCTTAATGATAAAAAAAGTCCCCAATAGTTGGAAACATTCCAATAATGGGAGGTTTGACAAGAGGTACTCATGATCACTGAATGTTGGGCGACACACTCAGAGCGGTCCATGGTACAGACTTGAGGGGATGTGTGGTGCCAGATCCCTTCACTGACTCATACCTGGACTCTTGCTAGATCTACCTCACAAAGCACTAGAAAATAGGGTTGGTGATGATTATAAATTCCCCACTTCAACATGAATAAATTCTTATACTATTACAAGATACTATGTGAAGGAAACTCTCAAGCACAAGGGTCCCAGGCAACACAAAAGCCATCTTAGAGAAATCGATCATGTGACCAGCTTACCCTCCTTCAACTAATACACTGAGAAATATCTATTATAGTCATGTTCTAGGAATATATCCCTCCACATGATCAATCATAGATCAAATGAAATACTTATGACATGATGTGTGAATATCATACTGCATGTCTTCAAGATCATGAAAGACAAAAAGACAACTGACACTAAATAAATCTATGTCCCTCACGATTCAAGGGTTGTAACCAAGATTAAAAGTGTAAGAATTAATCAACGAGAATGCTCAGTGGCCCTGATTCACTTTACATACACCATCCAAGGACACACAACAACATGAATTCATTTCCTCCAAATCGTGAAGCACACTTTTGGCATGTCATCTGGGACATGAAAAACACTCCAAACATGCCAGATCAAGTAACACAGTTCCCTCTATGGACATCACCTTCATCTCATGAAACCCTCTAGGCCTGTTATCTGAGACTTTCAACATACTTCAGTTAGGTCACCTAACTCATAAAATGGTGTTCGCTCATATTAGTTGAGTCTCTCGGTTGAATCAAGGCATGATAACTAGGATCTCGTGAAACCCTATGGGTAGGATAGTTGGTACTTATTATGACCACAATAAATGTTCTCTAGGACTCATGATATCTCCTAGAGATTTTCATACAATATACATGACATCCTTCATACAGTGTCACGCTTACTCTTGTGACACCCTCCATATGTATCATTCCTGGTAATATGATGGATCTCCAGACATGCCAATTGGGTTTTGTGACACCCTCAAAACAAGAAGCCCATGTCCATAGGGAAATATAATTGTGTAATCCCCAACCTAAACTAGATTATAGTAACTCTTATTCCCAACATAACTAGGATATGTAGGATTCATTCTTAAGGCCCGATCTCTATAAAAAACACCCCAAGTGTTGTTATAATACAGATGTTTCATATCTATGCGTCATGTGGCTTATAATGTTCTACCCCTTGTTTCTCACACTGATCATAGCTGAAACAGGATTAGGGGGTGAAAGAAACACCTCATTAGGCAAAATTAACCTCTATAATTGGATAAGGAATCCTTAATGTGCAAGCCCCATCATAAAAAGAACTAGGATAACTCTGATTCTTGCCATATCAAGGATACATAGGCTACCTATCCCCATGTTTTGAGCTCTACATTAATCATGTAGGGAAAACCTAGAAACTAAGTCCCTTATTCAAAGAAATGAAATTGATTATTATTTATCCCATGATTCTCACATTGAGAATGGATCACATGGTCTTATAGAGTAGCAATGATCCTATCATCTTCACAATAAACCCCCAAAATGATATACAGAAACCCTAGTGTATAAGACACATCCTAAAATTAACTATGAAATCTATGATTCCACTATACTCAAGATACATAGGACACCCCCTTGGGGTTCGAGATCAAATATCAGGTGTCTTGGTTCCAAACATATATCCTCTCCACATGAAACTAAACTACATGGGACCAACAATCTACTTGGGTTTTGATTCCATCAATAACCATGATATGTTGGACATCTCATAATTTCTCAATCACCTCCTTGGAATATTAACTACCTCCTTACATGGAATCATATTCCAAAGCATTTGGTTTTGCAGGTTCCATATTTATGAATCTTCTCGTTACTAAAAAATGATGGAGAACCATAGATATATGAAGAAGGATTCACTATAGGTATCCCATTTATTTTCTTATAAAATAGAATTATCCTATAATATTTTCTCTTAGGTAATCAGTCCCATATCAGGATTAGGAATATATTCATGAAAATATATTAAATCTATAAGACAGTCCCATTGTAGGGAATAATTTACCCATAAAAAAGTGTCATGAGCCCGATCTCCCATACTCTTGGCCAATGTGAGTCCCCAAGAGTTGTTGGGCCTAAAACCCTAGATGACGTCCAGCCTTTGTAAAGCAGGTATGTACCCAGTAATGGATACTAGAACCTTTGAGAGATTCTTGGGAAGACAAAATAGGTAGAAAACGAATGGATGTGATTGAGTGAGGCCTTAAAATAATCCTCAATCAATCCATCAAAGGGGGAACCCATTCCATGTCCACATTAATTCTCCATGAAAAAAATGGTGAACCTGACTTGAATCACTGTAAATAAAAAATGATTTTTTAACAATATCTCAACCCGATTTGCTTGCTCCCTACATGAAAAAAACACTTATAGGCTCAAATTGAATCTCTCAAAAAAATTTGTATTTTATACCATTTATATAAATAAGATTTAAGACCATCATAAATGAGGAATCATGAATGTCCATCCTCACGGTGACAAGTCCATGTCAGAAGAATGGCCTGAAAGGGAAAACAATACAATTGTGATAACCTAACATATCTAATTGAACATTTTCATAAATATGATATATCACTGATTGGTACCCTGGTTAGTTTTTTTATGTGAGTTTGTATATACTTATCTCATTGATATAATCTCAACCTAAGGAATTGTATTCATCATCCATCATTCACTCTAGTAATTCATCTTCCAATACGACCCATGCAGCTCATAAATCAATTTCACTTTCTCAATAGCTCAAATTGAAGGTGGAGAATACGATGGACTAGGATTACCAATGACATGGTATGATCCCACCCATGGATGTTTCCAATGAGAATATCCATTTATGACAACCTAGACATTCGTATCACCCATCCAAGGCTGCTTCTAAGCCAGTATACCTCCTCACTATGACCAAAAACTTCAAGATATTATCTCTAGAGCACAAAAACTGCCACCTTCTATATCTAATGAAGGTGAAACATGAGGCAGAATATTGATCCCTTTCAGTTTAGGTTATGCCGTTGATGGAAGCACTAATCCACTTCTAGCTACACCATCATTCTAGTACCAATCAGTCATTTGTTGAGGGTACCATTGGATACACATCCTCATCTAATTTTCACACATGGGATCCATGGAAGAATCATTTGAGGAGGAATATGTTGGAAATCTAGAAGATAGTTCATATCTTCTCTTCTACTAACAATGTATACTGGCATACTCTAGTAGGAAAAAAAATGTAGGCTCATGTCCTTGATAGCTCGGAACATGTCTGTGGGTATATTACCATAGAATGAATAGGGGAGGATCAAACTCTTACCCCCACACACAAAGTCAATCAGAATACATCAATGGTGCAAGGAGGACAGAAGTGGGCTAATATTCCCACTTAAATTCAATATATCCTCCAATAGATAATGGAGATGGAAAATGTGAAGGTTTATATCCTTAAATACACTTATCTAAAATGAAAATATATTTTAGCAATAATTGAGGAACTATGACGGAACATTCCATAATTTTTTTAGATAAAGGGACAGGCACACAATCTTATCCCTATGGTCAAGGTAACTCAACACTCTGATTATCCCGAAAAAGTTTTTGTACTAGATCATGATCACATGCTTTATCTAACCTATGAGTAGTATCATCGTTTTTTGATAAAGGATGAGGCATCATACTATGATCAAACTTTCATTACAACCAAGGATCACCAAGTGAGAGTAGAACACGCCTCAGGATAGGGGAATATGCTTGTAAAAAATGTGTGGCGATATATAACAATGTCCCATGATCAGGCTCATATCCATATTCTTATTGAGGATCACAACCTGAGAGGGGTAAAAGACTCAGGAAAAGATCATATTCCTATAGAAGAGGAATATTGGAATAATCAAAATGCCCATGATGGGGAATATATTCTAGTTTTTTCCATGGAAAACTAGTTGAGAATGGAACAATCCTCGAGACAAGATCATATTCTTATCAGTGAATATACCTAGCATCATCCAATAGATCATAGAATCAAGTTGCATATTACTACTTCTGGAGATGAACGACTATGCCAGCATCATTCCAAGGAAATAAAGTAAGAGCCTCATATTGTTTCTCCAATTCTGGAGGCTGTCAAAATATTTTTATGGGGAATGTATATTTGGAATATGATCATATTCCTATTCCAACCATAGCTCACCAGGTGATATAGTAACAAGACGTGTGGTAGGCACATATTTCGGGAGAGAAAGAGCAGTGATATATCTGAAAGGCTCAAGATGGGGCTCATACTCCCATCTTGACTGAGGCTCACCATGTGAGAATGAAGCATGCATCAGGATAGGATCATATTCTTGAAAATAATGATGAATCGTTTTAGTGTATTACAATATCTTCCTAGCGGTGGGATCATACTCCCACAACACTAGGTTGTTATATACATGTTTCATCAACCATCACATATAAGGATCATATACCTATACAATCACAAAAGAAAGGTTGGAATATCCATCCACGATGCATAACAAGGCATATATTCCTAAAATACTCAATACCACTACCCTTGGGGTTGTTCTAGGTACATTATCAACACCACAAGGTACTTTCAACTCATCTATTTAAGCTGAATAAGAAGGCATTCATTAGCATGTTAATCCTCCTCATGGTATTATAGAGATGCATCATAGGGACTCTACTCCTAACATCCACTTTGGTCAGCCTCCCAATGGAGACATCTCCCATGGGAAATGAAATACACCCTTTCTCCAAAAATCACTATATAGAAAGGTGAAGAAAACCCAAACACCTTCATATAGAGTGGTGATTGAAACATAAAGGTCAAATGTATATGGTTCCCCATCAACAACCAGTAACCCTACACTCTAGTTTGAAGGTGATAATCAGAGCCATATTCTATGGATTGACTAGATGGAGGCATGTAAATCTGATGAGGAGTCAAAAATTGAAATATGGAGAGATTTAGATAGAAACACAATCCCAACAATGTTCTGGCCCCTTTCTACTTCTAGCTGTGAGATCCCAAATGACCTACAGAAGGATTTCATTCTTTAACTACACCCAAAATATGTTTGATACTCATATTATACCGAAGGTTCCATATTTCCCTTATCTAGGTTATGGGTGTAACCTTATTATAATCAAGTTACTCTATTTATAGCCCAACCTAGATAGTATATCCAGGGCTCGATATACAAAACCAGATAATAATAGTGGAAATCTGCAACATGCTTGACACAATTTCATTGTGATTCTTCAGTAGTTGGTCTTCAAAGACACATTATTCATTCATATTATAGGATGGGGATAGTATATAGGGTTACACTTTTATGCTCCACGGGAATAGTATGACCCCTCAGACATGGAATCCTACAATGTTATAGCCTCTGAAAAAATGAGGGTTCTAGGCAATGCTCAAGCTATTTGGTCACTACAACAGAATTCCCCCACTTCAAAAGTTCGAGGACACCACATATGATAGAGGATAGCCAAAATGAAATAAAACTAGGCCCCTAATGATATTAGAAGTATATTACGAACATTTAAATAGAAGTTACAGTCTGTCATACAACTTCCCATAAGTAATAATTCTCACCACGGTCTACCATTTCACACATGTCCCATGCGATCATATATGCACCACATCACACAGTCTATAGTAGAAGCTACCATAATAGCAGTATAGGAGTGGACTCTTCCCTATGGTCCTGGAGAATATCTAGCATCACCTCCACCCCACTTGTAGTCAATCCATGAGAGGATTCGTGACATAACTTCAATAGCCGTTGGGGAACCCCAGCCCACTGGGCTAGGAGGATTTATATCTCAATCATCATCACTCAGTTTATTGTCCCTCGAGAGGACTTAAGAGACATCAGCATTGATACAAGATCTCCATCAACCCATTGTTCTAGGGGAATTTATAACTTTATGTCCATTTTGGGAATCCTCAAATCCCCAACTAGAAGTATTTTATCCTCAACAACAGGACCAATCATGTATAATGGCTTCCCCAAATGACCCCAAACCCATAGGGATGGGGTGAAGTCACATCATCATCATCACCATATATGGATTTATTCTTCTCTAGGTTGGGAGGAAGAAAACAATGGTCTAGATCCCACGTATTATTCCCACATTAAGGAAAGCCTTTGTTGTTCAAGGCTAGCTCAAAAATCATGACCAAAACTCCCTCAGATTCAATGTTCATATTCCAGGATGGGAGGATTGTACGGAAAAGAAAATCTTTCCTTGTTGGGTCCACAAGAAAAAATTGATCAATAAGGAAAAGGGTTAGAATAATGACCATGATGGAAGCTATTTATAATCAGATTATTTCATAGAAAGAAATGGCACAATCACCATTTCTCAATATGCCTATGTAAATATTTTCCATGGCAGCATGGAAGATGTTGATCAAGATGAAAACATAGAGGACTAAAATGTGGAATATGTAACCCAGGAGGAGGGTGATTTTGACACACTAAATGAGATTTCACACATCCAGAACCAAAGAAGCATTCAAAATTTGAACCATATAACAATGAGTTTCCACCACCTCAGTGAAATACTATATAATAATGTGGAAAAGATGTGATTATATATCAGTTTCTATCCACAGATGAACTATTGTCACAATATTAGAGAAAAATATGATATCTCTGACAACTCAATGAGGAGTTAATCAGGGGAAATTTTACTACTAGTTATCATTTCCATCCAGATATAGATATTATCCCCCCATTGTTGATCTACTAGATAGACTGATATCTAGGTTTCAAGATGGATCTGAATCTAGACAGCCATCCAACATAAATGTGGAAGCTGAAAATGATTGTGACATACCTATATTATGGCGAAATCCAATCCCTTTACAGGGAAATCATTCAGTCATATAAAGGATCATGGGTTACTAGCAGATGAAATAGGGACATCTCATCATCCCCCACCTACTCCCTATTAGTGGGAGGTGGCTCAAATAGCAGTGCCCCCAGCATTACATTCAACCATTGAATCCCTATCTACTAAAATGGAATCCATGGATGGGTTGTGGGATCCTATGCATCCTGAAAGGAATCCATATCCTGAATTGTTGGAGGATACTCCTCCTCCACCCGACTTCATAAACCCCAACCTTTTATAACATTTATATTTCATGTGACCCTGAAAACATATCACACACTTCGTATCCCAATGTGTCCTCCTTCTAAAATCAATATGGACCTTTTTATTTCTTTTCATCCATAGAAAATAACATGCTTACACTTCTGAAACCCAGGAGGCATGATGTAGTCAACCTCACCGACTGTACCGACTAATACCCTTCGTATAGAAGGTTGGGTAACAATATCCATAATTTCTTCATCATCAAATACATCATTAAAATCATGGTCAACTCTGGATAGGTAAAACTAGATAATTCTATAGAGAAGGGGTTTTGCATTACAATCGCCTAGTCAAAATAATAAGACGCTTGGCAGAACATTCCTTCCATGTGACCACAATAGTCTAAGAACAATACGACTTAGAAAACATTTTATCGAGCTCATACCACTCTAAAATCAGTGTTTCACAAACTCTTGATAACTCACACACCTAAAAGAGAGATGTTATATGTTCCTCCCAAAGTTGGGAATGACCACTAGAAGTAGGAAGATTCAAATGTGGAAGAAACATATTCTACTAGCTAGAAATACCTAAAACATTCATATTTCATACATGAAACATCTACAACATGTTTACCACCCCACAAAATAGAACCCTCATCAATTGAATAACTCATATTTGGTTCTATAAATTTGATACACCTGTCAATACAATTCTTCGATGATGAGTATTACCCTTAATATGGCTTTTATGTGTACAACCAGGGAATGGGAGGCAACATGCACAAGAGCCAAGGATACATGGGAGATATCAGATGTGTTCAGATTCAATATTAGGATCATATCCCTAGAAAAGATAGATATATACAGCTATGACCCATGGGAATGCACCCCAACAGACTCAAAAGATGAAATAATGTGGCTCAAAGCCCTTTAATAATCACTAAACCCTTTTTCATTCATGGCCACTTAGAAGGGGTATAATCTTATCAACCTAATGTATGAGGAAGGCCAGCACAACATGCACTGATAGTAGTAGATACTCCA
Organism: Viscum album; assembly: GCA_963277665.1. NCBI lineage: Eukaryota > Viridiplantae > Streptophyta > Magnoliopsida > Santalales > Viscaceae > Viscum > Viscum album. The sequence continues at coordinate 227,227,935 of OY728145.1, forward strand.
TATGCCTCTATGAATGTTCTAGGACCACCTCCCTCTGATGCTCCATTTTCTGAACTACATTCCCAGGAGCTTCCCATTATTGGGTAGCACCAAACTATGGTACCAAAATTTTGATGTTCTGAAATAGTGAGCTACAGTCCTAACAAATATATCAATCGTTTATGTGAATCAACATTCATAAGTACTCAAGGAGGAACTTTTTGGATCCCTCTAACTCACAAAATAATTCCAGATAGAAGTCTCCATAGATGATGTCTATCGAGTGTATAATATGTCCTTTGGATGTCATGTTTCCATCTCATTCGCTGACTATTATCAGGAGGAGGCTATACATTCCAGACAGATTTAATAATGTCAATGGTCAAATGCAGCAGATTGATAATGGATCTAGAATCAATCTAATCCCTTTTTAAGCACGATGATGTTTAAGGAATAGAAAATGGGACCTAACCCTTACAAAAATTTCCATTCAGGGATATGATAATGGTCATCAAAAAACTCTTGAGAAGAAAAAACATGAGGCCCAATTTGGGAAACTCAAATCTGAGTCTGAGATCATGGTTATCTTGCAAGACAGTAAATAAAATGCCCAGATTGGAATTCCATGATTCCATAGCCACATGTTAGTACCATAAACAATCCACCAATGTATGAAGAACCCCATAAATGTAAAATTCAGCATGCTACAAGGCCAAAACACCGCCTTCGAGACTTGAAGTGCACTGTATGCTAAGGCATTTCTCTTCAGGATGGGGAGAAAGTAACCAATAGTGGAAGATGGTATACAGGTTGCAGCTCCCAAAGGCCTAGGGACCACACCTGTGAATCCCTGGAGCATGATCGATGATGATTATGTTCTCCCCATAATCATGTTTGATGTTTCATATCTAAACCTAGAGGCCTAAGCCTCGCCTATCCATAGTGAAAACAATAGGCTCTGACAGCTCTCTACAATGGAATAGATGATAAGGGATGATGATATCTCTAAAAATTGCCTCCCTCACTTTGATTTCATTGTAGATTCCACCATATTTTCATATTCACTACAATATATCTCCACAGATTAAGAAATGGATGAGGATGATCTCAGTAATGCCCCACCAGCATTCGAGTAAGGTGTATCCACTTCCATAAATGAGCTAAAAGTGATAAATATTGGAACAGAACAAGACCCACAATGTAATCTGATTATTTTTACCAAGCCTCTTGAAAGAGGGAGTCCATATCAGTTTAGGTCCCTTCATTCATCCATGATTAATGATGGTAAATTGTACATGTTTCTCCTGACAACATGATGTTAAACTGTATGGATTCTATCTTTTCCACAATATGTTAAACTACATGGTTTCCAAAGAACTTTATGGGGCTTGATTTTGGTCAACACAGTATACATAGTGACACCCAAATCTCAATATTTGGTTTTAGCAACAGGATTATTTTCCTTTCATTTTGGGTGATTCAGTGTCCTTACCACACACATTAAACTAAACATACCTATAATCCCCCCCTCATTAATAATGGGAGTCCCAATTTCCTCACCATATGAAATAAAACTACCCATATTTTTGATATTCCTCCCCATTCATGTTGAGTCACCAACATCCTTTCCAGATGAAAATGAACTGCAAGGTTCTTCAAGAACTACGTATAGATTGATTCTTATTTACAAATTGGATATGTAGGGATGCCTTGATATTTTATCTTAGTCTAACCACCACATTATGTAGAATACCCTATCCTATATAGGTTCCTTTTCATTCCATGTTTTCCACATGAAGAATGGATCATGATGGATTATGAATTATGACAAAGGATTCCCCGCACGACTTATGTGCAGTGTGTTATCCTCAGCATGTCTTCTTCCTCACTACATGTTGTTAAAATGCATGAAATTTATAAAACTATGTGTGGTTTGATTCTCATTTTCATGAGATACATTGTGATGCCTAGACTTCCACCATTGGGACCAATCACAATGTCTCCATTTACATGTGTCAGTATGCCTCCATAATCACTACATGACGTTAAAATTCCTACAGTTACCATAAATATGTGTGGTTTGATTCTCATTCTCTTGAGTTATGTAGTCATGAAATGACTTCCAGTCATAGGCCCAACGGTAATGTTCTCATTAATTCACAATGGATCACATTCATCCTTATCACATGATGTTAAACTGCGTGGAATATGATGAACTATGTATAGATTTATTCCTTCCATCATAGGATATGTAGTGACACATGGATCTCAAATCCAGGGCCCAACTGCAACAGTCAATAGAAGTAATACCCACCTCTACATATGGGTTAGACCTACGTAGATTATTTCCCATTCAAGAACTACATGGGGAATGATTCAAATACTTTTATGATATGTACTAACTCTAAAGTCCCCAACTTTAGTCTTGGCAACAACACTATCACTTTTCGCATCAGTCCACATAAGACCTAACTAGAAGACATTAAACTACCTGGATTTCTAGAACTATATGTGGATTGATTCTCATCCTCATTAGATATTTAGTGATTCCCAAGTCTCCATCTTTGGCCACAGCTAAAAAATCCCCACACATTGACATCATTTCTAGTTTCCTTACCACATGACGCTAAACTGCATGGAAGTACATCCTTCCCGTAGGACATTAAACAGCATGGAAGTACATCCTTACCATATGTTGATAAACTACATGAAAAACTTCTTTACTACATGACATTGAACTATAGGAAAAAACAACCCCACTAAACGACAATAACATTTGTATAACGTCTTCCATTTTTTAACCTTATTCAATAGTCCATGAGGGACACACCTCAATCAACCAATGTATGGGGTTCTTCCACTATATTTCAAGAGCATTGAAAATCCATATATCAGACATCATGTATCATGCATCTCATTTCATAATAATCTTCCATTTATTTTGGAAAGGATATTTGGATTCACGGACCCTCTGCATGACTATGCATACATGCCTTTGGCTCATACATATGTGCCTATAGTCTTCAATGAGATATGTAACTCTAAAAAACAATGTTCTAGTCCTTGTGATCACTAACACCGCTACAACAGCACTCAACGCCACAACGTATCTGAACTACTCCCAATATGACTATCCCATGTCCATACCCATGACCATAGAGAACTTGAATCATGATTTCAAATATTTCCACTCCATTCTTGGGAAGATTTAAAAGTAATCTTGATCTTGTATATATTGATTAACCCCTTGTGTATCATCCCCTATATTAGGTCTATTTTAGTTATGACCTTAAGATGTGTTCATTTTTTTCAATTCAATATGGACATAAACTCTATCCCATAATGGACCACACCGTAAGACCATAAACTGGTGATGGGGGAGATAGAGAATGTTTCAGGATGGGATCATTCAAAAGAAGACCTAAGGAAATGTTGAGTCTCCACCCACTAAAATTGTTATATTCAATGTTTTGGAAAATGTTAGGGCACAAACATGAAATTCATTAATCCCATAGTGTACATTTCATATCCCTAGTAAAACCAAATTAATTCTCATTGGACCAACTGGTCTGAGAAATAGTTAGAGTGTTGTTCGTCACATCTCTTCATTGTGAGAATACATTCATTAGATGGGGGAACAACTTTTAGGGTAATAAAAAACTCATTGGATATAACACTTTCTACAAGCCCCAATTCATGATTTGGGGTGTCTCTAAATACTATAACCTTCCATGGACCTTGGAAAGGATATCTGACTTCATGGATCACTTGAATGACTTTGTATGCATGCCTATTGATCCTGCATATGTGCATATGGTCATCAAATAAATACATCACTAGGAAAAAGGGAATTCAAATTCTCTTGAGCCCTGTCATCATCAGGACATCACTCAACACCCTAGCATTTCTGTACCACTCCATGTAAGAATCTCATATATCATTGTACTAATTCAAGAACTACAGATAGTTATTTAAAATCCCCACACTAAACTATCCATTCAGATTCAACATCCTCTATGTTATGTCACCATGTTTCATTCCCTTTATCAAGGATGGAATGTGACACTCCATTCTCAAAACATTAATGGAATTTGCCTCATAATTTGAAACCAGAGGTCATACAGTTGAAGCTTTACATTAAGAGATAGTGTTCTATAGGGGGACAGAACCCTTCCTGGGTGGTTTTCTCCCCATATCCAACTTCATCATCTAAACATTTGAGTCTTCACAAATATTTCATATCCCTATGAAAGAGGTGAATATCAAATTTCTCTTAGCATGATACTGATGCATAAGGCCTCTGACCCACCACCTTAAGTCATCTTGTCCTTTCTAAAAAGGCGATTCAATCCTTGTGAGCCTTATAAACACCACGAAAGAACATGGAATTATAGAATGTCATGGGACATACCAATCGTGTATACACCATATAATATTTATGGACGCAAACTTTTGGGTTATGATTTACACTATCCCTACACCAACTATCCAGGAGGGCCTAGTATCCCTAATATTCCAACCCCATCCATATTACTTCCCTAATCGTCTATAGCTAGTGGAAAAAGAACCCAACAACATGGACCCATTGATTGACTATGAGCAAATTCCTATGGATGTTGCATCAACTCATATGTCCATAAACCAAATGCATCACCCTACAAAAATGGAATTTCAATCCTCATGAGACTATGCAACACCATGGAACAACCAATCTCCTCAGAGTGCTTTAGGTCATTCTGGTATGTCTGCACCATATCCCATAATCTTGTAGATGGTCCGAGCTAAAAGACCCTAAAATAAAGCAATAAATGTTCCAATATAAAAATATCTAAACATATGAAATATTTTTTCTGAGAAAAAATATCATAAACTAAAACAATATTAGGTTTCAGTTAATGACCCTAAACTAATGTACGGTAGTGGTTTTGTCTGCAAAATCTTGAATGGTCGGCTATATGGGATTGAACATCAAACTATTCTCACCAAGACAATCATATTTGGTAAGATATAGAGAACTCTCCCTCTAAAACATATATCCTACCCCGATGATCCATATATAAATAAGGTTACCTCAAGATTGATAGAAGAGATTACCAATACAAAATCTCTTGTGGGTGGACATTAGAGTGAATCTCTTAGAGGAAGTATGTTATAATTTCATAATTTAACTCTAGGAATTCATGTTCATTCAATATAAATAAAAGGATGGGTATGAATGGCGATTCATATAACATCATATAAACTTGGTTATCACATTTCATCAATAATCATTTTTTATTTTCATTGTAGAGTATTAATTTTTAGATCCCATCCATTTATGGGGAGTCACTACCATATACATATTCATTTTAGTCGATTCCTCTTTTAGGACTAGGTCCTGTGGTTTTTCTGTCATTGTGTTTTCCAGGTAAAAATTTCCACTTTCAAAATTTTTATTTTTCACATATATTATTTGTCTATAGTGAATCCACTTATTTATTAATCTATGATTAAAGGGATAGAAATTTATATATGCTGCAAGTTCCCTTTTCTATTGTTTTCCTATTTATTACATTTCCATCTTTCCCAACATTCGATATGAAAGGAAGTTTGATGTCCTCAATTGTAGAATGCGGTGGAAGTCATCGGGTTGATTAGTATTTTCAATAACTCGAAGGTCATTATTGAACCAGAGGTGTTTCTGGGATATTGAAGGTCTGATTTAAAATCAAGAGTCATGAGGTATGTTCTGTTGTAGATAATAGTCAGATTTTGGTTTTAGGTTTATTTTTGTAGGAAAGGATTATTTTTTTATTATAAGTGAAAAAAAGTTTGAAATGATCCACACTTATGTCAGAGAGGAGTTTTTTGGGAACCTCCTCAAATGGTACCCACACTGTTTCTTTATTAATGAGGTGTTTTTGACATGGGTCTATGGGAATTAATTCAAGCAGTGATGCATATTTAATGGGGTGAAACATCTTCACATGGATTTTTTTCTATATAAGGATGCAGTGACAAGGATTTTATAAGACATCCATAATCGCAAGAGAAAAAACAATTGGTGATCTTCTCTCATCGATGACCACTCTTACTTTACATCAAAGAGTATTACATTTGTGATCCCTTCCATTTTTTGGGAGTCTCTACCATGAAATTATTTGTTTTAGTGGATTCATCTTTATAGAAAATGTACCATAGGTTTTCTCTAAATTTCTTCCATGTAAAAATTTATGGTTTCAACCATTATTTTTATGTACACATATTATTTGGTTTTTGTGCATATTCTTATTTTTTATGGCATGTTTAAAGGAAAAGAAATTTATATCCCCAGTGAGTTTATTTTTTTATTTTTTACGCCTTCGCCACGTTGTCGTTATTCCCAACATCTGAGTCTCTACCAGGTACTTATTCAATTTAGTGGATTCCTCTTTCTGGACTAGGTCCTGTGAGGTTTCCCTCATTGGGGTTTACATGTTAAAATTTCCAGTTTCAACCCTTAGTTTTCTGCATAATATTATTTGGCTGTTGCGCAACATTTTTATTTTATAAGGCATGTTTAATGGGAGAGAAATGAATTTTCAATACATGTTATCTTTTCTATTGTTTTCACACTCCTCATATTTCCATCATTCCTAACATTAATATAGTTAATAGGTGAATATTGCATGGTTGATAAATGATGGAATACACCATATTATTCATCTTTGCAATGCTAATGTTTCAATGGATTGGGTGTCAAATTGATATCATTGGCCAACTACACGAACCTCCTCTCACCACAAATACGGGTTCATAAGGGGAACATCTAGTGTATTTCAAATTATTCTTGAGACACATGTGGTCTAAAATAGAAATCATGTGATGATTCCCCATACAGGTGTAATAAAAGAATTTGATGAGCACCATGCCCACATGGAGAAGTGTATAGATAAACATCCAAATAATATATGAATTCAACAATAAAAATAGTTCATGTATTGATGGTGTTACCCAAGGATTATACCATGAAATTATAAAATACCTGAATAGAATCCCCTGTGTAGAAAATTTGTTTAGGAATATCTTATGCATAATAAAAATATATTGTGCGCTCTTGAATTCCCAATGTATATTATGTTATAATGAGGAGCCTCCATAGGGAATGATTCATTGTGCAAATGAAAAATGTGAATCTCTTTAATAATACTAATATTTCTATTATTTTGGAAATATCCATTAACAAAACATGTTTTTTTATCTGATATTGTATACGTCTATGTGATGAATGGTGTTACATGTTTATAGGATGTTTTACCTTTCTCAGATGCACAGTAGTTGTGTTATCCTTCCATTATAAACATAGGGATATCATGAATCAGGAGGGGTCACTTCCAATCCAAATGGATAGCTCTTTATTCCTTGAAAAACTGAGCATCACAAAACTCATATGGTTTATGAAAATAAGGTCACGCAAGACCCATCAAATCTTTCATGAAAAGCGGTGTGTAAAAGTTATGAAATTTCATGATCATTCATGTGAAAAATATCAGGCAATGCATGACCTCTATTGTGATAGGATGTGGCACCGCATGACCAATCTAACAAAATATAGTGGCACCACATATCTTATCTTGTGAACAGTTGGAGTACCATGTAGATTTTATACTACCGAAAATATAATGATAATATCTCACCTATATCATTATTTGAGTGAGAAAGAAATAGCATATCATGATCCTACGTATGCCCACAAAATATTAAATAACCACACACCCAATTATGTAAGGAATTGCAGACAATGACTCAACATACATATATGATCAAAATCATAAATAATTTATTTTATGTTCTTCGAAATCCAAACATGAATATTATTCAATACCTGATGAACCCTTCCGATCTGATGAAAATCCACACCACACAAATGCCATATTCATGTGTGCATAAAGAGCTCCATGCCACACTTGATATCACCATGTGAAGAAAATAAATATTCCATGTGTGTGTGAGAGACCCTATTGCTCGAACCCCATTATTAGATCCCATGTGGAATAAGTCTTCATACGACACCCTCATGCAAACCTTTAGTCTCATAAAACATTCATGTGGCTTGGGTTGTGTGATAACCCTTCGATGACATGATATACCTTCCATGAAATTTTTTTCATGATTCGCAGTGATTAAAACACCCTTGTATAGCCATGAACACATAACTTGTTAAAGGAAGTAAAAGCTTATATCCTTAAAGAAGTTCTCATGTCGTCACATAACCCATCAACGTATATGCGGTGCATCAAATTAATGTAGTGAGACATTCCCTGAAAATATCTACATGATGATGCATGATCCAGAATTTATTATATGATGCGCCATAGTAAAAAATACAAATGACCATAACAAGGTGCAGACACCATTTCCAGATCCCATATTGATACTGTGGCGCACTCAAAAACAACAAGTTGGTGAAGGCCACATAAATCATTTGAAAATTAAAGGGATTGATAACCAAAGGTGGAGGCCCTCAGCAGAAATAATAGTTTGGGGATTCATCACTGCTAGGAAGAATAAAATTCATTGATGATGTCCAAGAAAACTCGCAATACATATGAACCATTATTGGATGAAACTACAGAGATAAATGCGGGAGGTGAGACATGTACATGGTTGCTGAAATACATGTGACGTGGCTGTAGAGATCTGAAAGACACCACAAGACCTCAGTGATAAGTTTTCCTCATCTCGATAGAGACCTTTGTCTTATCAGCCTCACCGCACGTAAGTCCTTTGGTATGCCCAGAAAACTTGGTAATTCTCTATGTAAGAACAAATGTATTTTTCAAACAAAATACTCAGGCATCTCTACATGACCCATATAGGTCACGAGACATATCACCAAAATAAGGAGTTACTTTATTTGATATTACTAATGAAATCTCTCATTACATACATAAGTTTTTTACATAAAACAAAGGGAGTGAGAGAGGGTGGACGTGGAAGCTACTCAGGGTTATTGAGAAACATGCGATGCACCCAAGGATGTCTGCAGTGTGGTCCCGCGAGACCCCCAAACAAACACTCTTGTCTCGTGAGACCCCAAGGAAAGTCACCCAAGGTCTCACAGATTCCTTTTAACATGCATTTGGATATTGCGAAGGCCCTTGTACATTTCTACATAACATCAAAGAAGTCCATCGAGACTTCTGCATGATCAAACAAGTCGCCTTTAATTGGAAATAATACAATAATTTTAGTGTTGATAAGAGGGACTCACAGTTGCTGAAAAAGATGGTGTCACACTTGGAGTGGTCCATTATATAAAATCTTAAAGATGTGTAATGATAGATCCCTTCACCGATTCCATCCTAGACTAGTTGTAGAGACTCCACACAAAGCACCAGACAATAGGGGTGGTTTCACCTATAACTTCCTTCACAAAAACTATAATTCCTGACCCTAGTTACCCAGAGTCGGTGCATTTTTACATAAAATTGGCATGATCACAAAATATAAAGTCTCGAAAGACCGATTAGTTAAGTAGATTTGGAAATACTAGATAAATTAATAAGTTTTACATTACATTATTAAATGAAAAACTACATCAATATAGTCTCCATAGGCCACACTCATATTCCTTAGACTATCTCTGCAGGTCAGTCGTAATACAATTCTTCGCATCTTGGAAGAAAATAATATAAAGTGGGGAGCTCAGATGCTCATTAATTATAACAATTTAGTGGACACTTTCATAAATAAGCATAAACATTTAAGGCAATGTATAAGACTAAAAAAATCTTTTTAAAATAGAACATCGGAATAATATGTAAAAGATAAAGTCAAATGATTTCATTTACTTATTCACATGGATATTCTACTAGTCGAATAATCACATGAAATATCAATAACCACTATCATAATGATGGGATGCACAATGTCAGACTTCATAACTACATTTTCATGGCCTTGTTCCCGGACACTAGTTTGTCTCATGATACCTACTGATGCATCGATGAGCTATAGCGGGCTCCACCTATAACTTACTAAGTCCAATGCATTCCCCATTTTAAAAGGTTTAAACATAACATAAAAATTCGTATTAGAACTAGCAAAAAAAATTCAATACTTTAACCATAAACCATGAATGGTATAAAAATAACACATCCACTGTCAAACATATCACAAATCCTTTAATACTATATGGAATATTTGTATCATAATAATTCAACTTCAAACAAGTTTAAAATCCATCAAAGGATGATGACATGGATGAAAATGATTTGTAAAACTCTTTGATAGAAATATACCTTTTTCATGAAAACATTTAAAATCCACACAATATATAAAGGAATACATTTAAAAAAAAATTTGAATCAAAGTGTCTCATACTACTTTGAAACTTTTGAAAGTAATTAACATTTTAGAAACATTCATGTCCATATAAATAAATCCTTAAAAACCACTTTGAAGACATGGAAATTAATGAGAATGATTTAGAATAATAAATATTTAACACATTTAAAATGATGTTTTATTAAAAAATTCCCTTAAAAATAATTCCTTTGAAAACTATTTTATGAAACAGGTACAAGGATAAAAAATATGTCCCATTAGATACTTACGTAAAAACAACCTCGGATAATAAAGAGATTGTGAAATTAACCCTTAAATTGTACATTTCCGTGGTTGAGAGAAGCTTAATCTCTAGTATAATGGTGAAATCATTGTTATTTCATTATAAAATAACCATATATATTAATATTATATAATATATTATCTTATAATATTTCTTTGATAATGATATTTCAGTAGTATCATCATTTCGGGTGTTAACTGATTCGTTTTCCTTTATATGATTTGTTACGTAAGTAATATATATTATGTATTGGATGTATCTTATTCATATTAAAAATGATATTAATTTCTTAAACATTTTTTAATCATCAAATGAAAATTAATCTTGAATGGATACGATGGGGAATGAATCTCATCATGCTCGTGGAGACGGTGATCCGTACATACGCACAGGAGACAATATCATTCTTTTGATATTAAAATCGTATATAATTGGATGGTATATCATATATAAAGAATAATTATAATATAATTTTTACTATTTACATAATTTATAATCATTATTATACCCATCCAAATGTTGAATTGTTTGAATTAAAAACTATACCATGACGTGGAGATGGTAATTCGTACGTACACATGTATGGTGACTTTGGAATTTATAAGATGGATATAATAATCAATATTGTTGTACCATTTTTATAATAACATAACATTATATAGAATATATTGTATTTATTATTTTAGAATATAAACAACAAAGAAATAGGAAGTGGATGATAAAAAGAACGTGAAATAGGTGATGAAATATTTACCTCTTCTCCAGGTTCTTCCTTTTGATTTGGTCAAAAGGGGTCCTTATGTTTGATTTCTGAATAAAGTAAGTCCTCTAGGATGAATGGAGTAAAGTTGAGATGATTTTTGAGTAGGGTTTGGCCGAGCGAAATGTCTTTTAAGGTGTGAATTTGAGAGGAGTTGAAGTGCCCTTTTATAAGAGGGGTGAGGGGCACCTTGAAAAGATTGAAATATTATTTTATAATAAAATCATATTCAGTTTCTAATGGCTAAAAAATGAATTATTTAAAATTTAATGTGGGTATGGGTCTAAAACCACTCAACCAATAGGTTTTAGATAGGTTTGGGTCACTATATCAACCTTATCTTTTAGATTTAACTCTTAGTTAAATAGTTTGACATTTACCATGTCTCTTTGTATTTTTATATAATATTTTTAATAAAAATAATATAAACTTATAAGGGAATCTGAAGTGGTTCATTAATGACATATATAATATTATTTAATCCTTTTTACCTAACATCATATTTTTAGGAATATAATATATGTTTTAAAAACTCTTTTATATCAATTTTGACACTATTTGGTAATTTGTTTTTGTTAAATTCATAACAGAATTATTACATCAAAAAAATTAATTTAATCAACCCTAACATTTCATATTAACGTATAAAATTATAGTAATTCATTAAAATTATAAAATTTTATTTATTTGTATATTTATAATATCAATTATTTTAATTATCCATTAATAAGGTAATTACTACATCATCATTGTGTCATAAATAAACTTAAATATTTAATGTATAAAAATTATAAATAAAATACCATTACATATGAAATATTTTTATATTTATAATGATAGTTTATAGTTGTATTTATTTTATGTATAACGCTATATTAAAATGGATTAGTTATCAAATAATGTTTTTAACTCTTTTAACTCTTCTTTAAATAAAATAATAATAAGTGTCATAATCTAATCCAAGTGAACCAAAGGGGGTCATATTTTATTAGTAAGGTTTTTTGGTCCAATTATACTAATCCAATAGAATTAGGACATGTTTTAGGGTAATTATAATATCATTTTTACACTTAATTACCCTTTTTACATTTTACCGTGGTAAATAAAAGTAAAAAGGTACAGTTCACAAAAAATTATTTTCATCTTATTGAACAACATTTTAATTACTGATATTAACTGTGTCTCTCAGATTTTTGAAATTCAACTCACAGAAGCTGTAAAAAATTGTTTTATATAAATTTTCAAATTCTCATAGTAGGCGTGTAAAATACTGTAAAATGTTCGATAAAATTTTTTATACTTATTATAAAATGACTCCAATGAATTACATTGAACATATATAGATATTATGTATCTATTTTGACCTAAAATAATTTAAAATAAATTAACTAAATATTAAAATAAAAAATTCGGTTTCAACCAATAACACAGTGTTTTTCCACTATTCATAAAAAATTGATTTTTTTTAGAAAAATACAAAAAATTCACCCTAAGCTTCTTTCGATATTCTGAATCAAAAAATGAAGTGCATTTTGAAATATAAGATTTAAAAAATTCCAAAAACTGGGTATTAATATTCATAATATCTAGTTTGATTGGTTGTGCTGTGTTTGAACTCGATGTTGCGTACAACATAAGATAATGTATTATTCTGAGGGAAACATACCATGGAAGCTTGGGTGTTACATTCTTCCCTCCTTAAAATAATTTTGTGCTCAAAATTTCTAGAATATTATTTCATAAAATGATTTGAGTGGTTCTTCATCATATGTTCCTCAAGTTCCCATATTGCCTCTTCTATCTTATGGTTTCTCTATAAAACTTTTACTAGACGAGTCATCTGGTTTCTCAACACTTGTTCTCTATTATCAGGAATTCTGATAGGATCTTCACAATAAGATAGATAGGGTTCCAGTTCTAATTCTTCATAGGTGTGTACATTTTTTAGGTCAGGCATGTGTTTTCTCAAAAATGATATGTGGAACACATCATGAACTTTGGAGAGACTTGGAGTCATTGCCAAACGATAAGAATAAACTCCAATTTGTTCTATAATTTCAAAAGGTATGATGTACCTGGGACTCAATTTAGCCTTCTTACTCGATCTTAAAACTTCCTTCCATGGAGATACACTCAAAAAAACATTATATCTTACCTGAAATTCCAAATCCTTCCTTCGGTTATTGGCATAGCACTTCTGCCTACTTTGAGCTGCATTGATGTTGGTTTGCATAACCTTCACCTTTTCCATTGTTTCTACTACAAGTTCTGGGCCAATGAGTTTTCTTTCACGAATATCATCCCAACATGTTGGTGTGAGAAATCTCTTTAAATATAACACTTCGTATGGGGCCATATGAATACTTGAATGGAAGCTATTGTTATAGGAACATTCTTCCATAGGTAAATATTAGCCCCACATACCTTGAAAGTCTAATGAGCAAGATCTCAACATGTCTTATAAGGTTTGAATAGTCTGTTCTGATTATCCATTGGTTTGAGGGTAGTAGGCATGGCTCGAATGAATTTCATTATCCATGGCCTTCTGAAGACTTTCCCAAAATCTTTATGTAAAATGAGGATCTCGATTAGAAACAATCGATAGGGGTAGTCCATTAAATATTACAACCTCATTAATATATAGTTTTTCCATACGTTCAATTGTTAAATCTTATCTTATAGCAAGAAAATTTGTTGACATGGTAAGAAGATTAACAATGACCCATATTGAATCATTCCGTCTAGGAGTCTTTGGTAGCCTCATGACAAAGTACATCGTAATATTATCTAATTTCCACTCAGGTATGGGAAGAGGTTGCATGACTCCTCTAGGTTGTTTCCTCCCAGCTTTCACTTTTTGGACAGATCATATATCTTGACACAAAAGCAGAAATATCCCTCTTTATTTTGTCCCACCAAAAATGTTCTTTTAAATATCTATACATCATAGTGCTAATAGGGTGTATTGAGAAATTGGATCTATGAGAATAATCTAACAATTCCCTTTTTATATTATGTAAATCTGGAACACAAAGCCTCTTCCAAAATTTTAAAATCCCATCTTTATATATGAAGTCACGAAATCTCTCATCATTCACAACTTTAATCTTCTTTTGAAACTCCTCATCATCAGTCAGAGAACTCATTATCCTTTCTAGTAAATATGTATTGGAAACCATTTCAAAAATTATTGATGTTTCACCTACCATGGTTATTCCCATATCCATTTTCACTAGATCCATGAAAATAGGATCCCTTTCAACTCTTATCCTGTTCAAAACTCCATGATCTTTTCTGCTCAAAGCATCTTCCACCGTATTTGCTTTCCCTGGTAGGCAGTGTATTGTGAAATAATAATCCTTGAGTAGTTCAATAATTCTACATTAACTAATGTTGATTTCTTTCTGTGATAAAATATACTTCAAACTCTTTGGATCGGTATATATCTCACAATTTCACCATAGAGATAATGTCTCCATATATTCAAAGAAAATATTACAGCTGCTAACTCAACATCATGAGTGGGATAGTTTTTCTCATAATTATTTAGCTGTCATTATACATAGGCAATAACTCTATCACTCTGCATAAGGACACAACCATGTTATTTCTTTGAAGAATCTCTATAAATAAAAAACCCATCATTCCCTGATGGTAGAGTCAATATTGAAGCATTTACTAATCTTATCTTCAGTTATTCAAATATTCCTTCACACTCTTTTTTCAAAAGAAATTTAACCCCTTTACATGTGATCTTGGTTAATGGGTTAACCATTTTTGCAAAATTCTAGACAGAACACAGATAATAACCTACTAAACCAATAAAACTATATACCTCAGTTATACTTGTTGGTGCTGGCTATTCTTTGATTTCATTTTTCATAGAAGGATAAACAGAGATTCCATCCTTAGAAACAATATTCCCAAGAAAAGAAATCTCCTAAATCCAGAATTCACACTTAGATCTATGAAAACAGAAGGTGCATTATTCAATCCAAAAGGCATTACTGTAAACTCATAATGCATGTACCTAGTTTGAAATATTGTTTTCAGAATGTCTTCCTTCTTCACACACAATTAATGATATCCATATCATAGTTCAATCTTTCAAACATATTGAGTTCCATGATGTTGGTCTAATAAATCATTAATGTCGGTAGGGGATACTTTTTCTTTATTGTTATAGAATAGATCTCCATGTAGTCAATGAAAAACCTCATTGATCTGTCTTTCTTTTTTAAATAAAGGACAGGGGATCCCCATAGAGAAACACTAGGGAAAATAAATCCCTTATTACTCAATTTCTATAGTTGTTTCTTTAGTTCCACTAATTCCACTGTGGGCATTCCATAAGGGGTCTTTGATATGGGCCTATAATTAAGAATTATGTCAATGTAAACCTCAATTTCTCGTTTTGGAGGATGTCCAGGTAAATCCTCTGGAAACACATCAAAATATTCTTGCACAATAGGTACATCATCTATTAGAACATTCTTTTCCACACCAATAGTTATTTCATTCTCTTCTTCCCCAATAATGGAATTTAGTTGAGCTACTGCGGGTGGATCTCGATAAGAATCAGTTTCTGATGTTTCTGCTCTAAAATAAGGTACTTCTTATCAACAATGAAAATTGTAACCTCCTTCATATAATTTTTTTTGCATCATGGTCTGAAAACCAATCCATTCCAAGGATCATGTCAAAGTCAATCATGGGTATGATGATGAGATCCGTAGATAAAGAACATTTATATGCCCTAATGGAACTGATTCCTGAAACTTTGTTATGATGATACTTCCCTTGGGGGTTTTGACTGAAAACTCCATTATTATGTAAAATTGAAAATATCTAATTTTCATAGTAAAATGAGAAGATATGAAATAATGTGATGATCCAGAGTCAAATAAATCATTTTCTAAACATGAGGATTCCATTAAATTACTTTCCACCAAGTATTTTAGAGCTTCAACCTCAGTAGTCGTGATAGAATAATCTTATCCATGTTCCCTTGGCCTTTTCTGAGGTATGTTCCATTGGTGCTTAGTAAATTCTTGTAAATAATTCCCCCTTTATCTACAGTTGTATTATTCAATATTGATAGCCTCTTTCTTCCCCTTGAAATCATGATCTTGGTGGCCTTTTTCACTACACTTGTAACAGACTCCCATTCCTTTTAGGCAAGTACTGGGGTGTTTCTTCCCACATTTACTGTAGGATGGATATTCAACTTTTCCCTTATTCCCCTTATTTCCATTTTCAGAGTTTTCTGCAGATATCATCTTCTTAGGATTTTCTTTAAATTTGTAATACTTAGAGAATTCATATTCTATCTTGATTGCACATGAGAAAATATATATGTATGACGAGAAGTATTGTGAGACTAATTCCAGATGGAGAAATGGTTTTAACCCAACAAATAAACGTTCAATCTTACTCCATGGGATATGTATATAATCTGCAGCATGCCTTGCTAACCGTGTAAAGTTAGCCTCATATTTTGTGACATTCTCAACCTCTTTTTTCCTTAGACTTAGAAATTGACTTTCCATATCCGCTCAATGGTCATGAGGAATGTATTTTTCTAAGAAAATCTCTTTAAACCTTCTATATTCCATGTTCGATAATTCTTCATCTTCCATTGTGTTTTGAATTAATGACCACTATTGATATGTATCTCCCGTGAGGTGATAAGCTGCCTTGACAACTTTTTCCTTTCGCTACTCCCCAGTGTATAAAATACTTTCTCTAAATAATTTATCCATTGATCATCTTCTAATGGATTTGTAATACAATTGAATTTTTGTGGATTTTTCCTCGTGAAGAAGTTTACCATTGACCCTCCACATTGTAGATCAGGGTGCTCCATATGGGTAAGGTTATTATTCATAGCCTAAGTGAGTTGTCCCAGTATGGTTAAAAGCTAATCAGCACTTGTTGTATCACCCGCTCAACTCTAATTATCTTGATAAGGAGGGAAATCCCTACATGGATTACGTGTATTGATACAGTTTCCATTCCTTCTACTAAGCACCATTTCTAAACAATGGTATACACTAGATTAGTTTATGAATCACAATACATAATTCCAAACTTGTAAAATAGTTAACATAAATTGAATAGTTTATGGATTTAATCCATAATCCTAAAATTATTTTCTTCGCGGAAGTATATAACCATAAACCCTTCATAATGGTTTGTAAATAAAATGATAATTATCCTAAGAATATTCCACGGGAGTGTCGTAACCAAGAGTGCAACAAGGCCCTTTTTTGTACACTAGTTCCCGTTCGATTCTAGCTCAAAGTGGTGTTTTGGGTTTTACCCCTAGGTACAACTATGCCAGAGCTACCTCTACCATCTCGTATCCAGAAAAGGATGTTTTCCTTGTAAAACTCACAAATTATCTATAGTACCAATATTCTAAGAGGTTCTTTTATACTAATCCTCAAAATCTATCTTTGGGTACTGTTATCTAATTAGAGTTTTTTAAATCTTGCTTCCAAGGTCTGTACTGCACATCATCTGATACCAACTATAATTCCCCAACCGTAGTTACCCAGAGTTGGTGCATTATTAGTAGCCTTGGAAATACTAGATACAATAATAAGTTTTACATTACATTATAAAATTAAAAACTACAACAACATAATCTCCATAGTCCACACTCATATCCCTTAGACTATCCCTACTTGTCAGTCATAATATACCTCTTTGCATCTTGGGATAAATAAAATATAGAGAGGGGTGAGCTCAGATGCTCAGTAAGGATAACAATATAGCGGAAACATTCATAAATAAGCATAAAAATTTAAGGAGATACAAAATACTAAAACAAAATATTTTTGAACTTCAACTTCAGCATAATATGGAAAAGATAAAATCAAATAATTCCATTTACATATTCCCAAGGATGTTCTGATATTCGAATAATCACATGCAATATCAATATCCACTTTCATAATGATGGAATGCATTATTCCAGACTTCATAACCACATAGTCAAGTCCCTGTGCCAAAACTACAAATAAGATTTTTTCATGGCCTTGTTCTGAGACCCTAGCTTGTCTCATGAGAGCAACCAATGCATCATGGAGCTATAGTGGGATCCACCCGTCACTTATAAAGTCCAATGCATTCCTCCTATGAAAAGATTTAAACATAATATAAACATTCATGTTAATACTATCATACGAAATGTCAATACTTTATCTATAAACCATGAATGGTATAAAAATTATCCATCCACAGTCAAACATATCACAAAAACTTCAATACATAATGGAAGATTTGTATCATAATAAATCAACTTCAAACAAGTTTAAAATCCATCAAAATATGTTGACATAGATGAAAATGATATGTAAAACTATTTGAGATAAATATCCCCTTTTCATGAAAACATTTAAAAGTAACACAATTTTGAAAGGAATACATTTAAAGAAATTTTTGAATAAAAGTGTCCCATACCACTTTGAATATTTTGAAAGGAATAAATGTTTTAAAAACATTCATGTCCATATTAATAAATCCTTCAAATCCAATTTGAAAACATGGACATTAATGAGAATGGTTTAGAAGAATAAATTTTTAAAACATTTAAAATGATGTTTTAATAAAAAAGACCCTTAAAATAATCCCTTTGAAAACTCTTTTATGAAACATGGACATGGATATCAAATAAGTCACAGTAGATACTTATGTAAAAACAACCTCTGATAATAAAGAGATTCTGAAATTAACCCTTACCTTGCCATTTTCCTTGGTCAAGGGAAGGTTAACCTCATATATAATGGTTAAATTATTGTTATATAATTATAAAACAACCATATACATTAATATTATATCATATATGATCTTATAATATTTCATTGTTAATGGTATCTCAGTAGTATCCTAGTTTCTGGTGTTAACTAATTTGTTTATCGGTATATTATTTGTTATGTAAGTAATGTTTTTTATGGATAGGATGTATCGTATTCATATTAAGAATGATATTATGTTCTTAAAAATTATTTTTATTCGAAAAAATGAAAGTTATTCTTGAATGGATACGATAGAGAATGAATCGCATCGCGTTCATGGAGGCGGTAATCTGTACGTATGTACGAGCAACAATATCATTCTTTTGATATTAAAATAGTATATAATTTAATGGTATATCATATATCTAAAATCATTATCTTGTTATTTTTATTATTTACATCATTTATATTCATTATTATACAAATCATATTGATGAAGTGTTTCAATAACAAACTTCACCACAACGTGGAGACGGTAATCCGTATGTACGCACGTATGCTGACTTTGTCATTTATAGGATGGAAATAAAAATGAATGTTGTTGTAACATTTTCATAATAAAATCACAATATATAGAATATACTCGATTTATTATTTTATAATGGAAACAACAAATTATGAAGAAGTGGAAGAAGAAAAGAACTTGAATGGGGTGATGAAATATTTACCTCTTCTTCATGTTCTTCCTATTTATTTGATCAAAACAGATCCATATGATGGATTTATGACTAAAGGAAGGCCTCTAGGATAAAGGAAGGAAAATTTAGAGGATATTTGGGCATGTTTTGGCCAAGGAAAAGGGATTTGAAAGTGTAAATTTGAGAGAATTGGATATTTCCTTTAATAAGAGGGGTGAGGGGCACCTTAAGAAAATATTGAAATATTATTTTATAATAGAATCACATTCTGTTTATAATGGATTAAAAATTAATAGTTTAAATTATAAGGTGGGGATGGGACTCAATCCACTCAAACAATATGTTTTAGATAGGGTTGGGTCATTATATTAACTATATCTTTCATATGTAACTCTTAGTTAAATAGTTTGACATTTACCATGTCTCTCTGTATTTTTATATTTTATGGTTAATAAACATAAAATAATCGTCCAAGAAAACCTCAAGTGGTACATTAATTACATATATAATATTATTTAACACCCTTGTCTGAACCATTGTTTTTAGGAATATAATAACAATTAATAATGTAATATTGTTTTAAAAACACTTTTATCCCAATTTTGACAATATTTTTTATTTTGTTTTTGTTAAATTTATAATAGAATAATTACTTCGAAAAAAATTCTTTTAATAAACCCTAAAATGTATTATTAACCTATAAAATTAGTTTAATTTATTAAATGTATAATATTTGATTTATTTTGATATTTATAATATCAATTATTTTAATCATTCATTAATAAGCTGATGACTACATCATCATTGTGTCATAAATAAATCTAATTATTTAATGTCAAAAAATTATAAATAAAATACCATTATGTAGGAAATCGTTTTATATTTATATTGAATATTTATCGTCGGATTTATCTTATGTATAACCCTATATTAAAAATGTTTTAGTTATTAAACTTTGATTTTAAATCTTTTAACTCTTCTTAAAAAATAATAATAATAAACATCCTTATCTAATCCAAGTGGACCGAAGGGGATTATATTTTATTCCTAAGGTTGTTATTAATCGAATTATATATATATAATATAAGTAGGATATGTTTTAGAGTAATTATAATATCATTTTTACCATTTATTACCCAATTTACTTTTTACCGTGGTAAATAAAAGTAAAACGTTACAATTCACCAAAAATTATTTTCATCTTATTGGACGACATTTTACTTATTGATATTAACTGTTTCTCTCGAATTTTTGAAATTCCTCTCATAGAAGCAGCAAAATTAAGTTTTATACAAAATCACAAATGCTCCTAGGAGGTGGGTAAAAGACGGTAAAAAGTTCAATAAAATTTTATATCTCTAAACTTATTATAAAATGAATCCAATGAATTACATTGAACATATATAGGTATTATGTATATATGTTGACCTAAAATAAAATAAAATAAAATAACTAATTATTTAAATAAAAAATTGGATTTAACCAATAACACAGTGTTTTTACTATTAATCCAAAATTGATTGTTTTCAGAAAAATACAAAAATTCACCCTAAGCTAATTTTGATAATCCGAATCCAAAAATGAAGTCCATTTTGAATGTTAAGATTTATAAAATTTCAAAACATGGGTCTTAATATTCATAAAGGCTAGTTTTATTGGTTGAGGTATGTTTGAACTCGAAGTTCTGTACAACACAAGCTATTGTATTATTCACAGGGAAACGTATCATGGAAGCATGGGGTGTTGAACAAACATGAATAAAGGGTTGTACTCTAAATATATACTACATGATTAAAAATCTCAATAACAGGGGTACCAGGCATCACAACAGACTTCTCAGATGAACCAATCACACAAACAGCTAACCCTCCGTCACGTAATACATCAGTGAGTAGTCGGAGTAGTCATGCACCATGAATAAGGCCCTCCATGTAATAAATCATATATAACACAAAGGAATTCTGGAAATATGTTTGGATAGAATATAATATGTCTTCCAAATCACACAAGACCCAAATACAACTAATAATAAATAAATCTAAGGCCCTCACAATACAAGGGTTGGATCCGAGATTAGAAGTGGAAGACCTATGAAATGGATAGGCTTTATGACCCTCATGTGCATCATGTACATCATCTAAGGACTGGTTACAACCAAAAGACTTGTCTCTAGTATCTTGTGGAACACCTTTTGCATTCTATCTAGGACACATGGAATATTCCAGACTTGTCTGATAATGTCATGTTGTTCAACCCATGAACATTACATTGATCTCATGAAACCGTCCAAGTTTGCCACTTGAGACTTGTGACGTCCTTCAGATACATTTCCAAACTCATAGAACAATGTTCTCTCACATCAGTTGAGTATCATAGTTTCATCTGGGCATGAAAAGTATGATCTCACTACACCTGCTAGGTTGGCCAATGGAGACTCGTGATGCCCTCTAGACTTGTCGTCCAAGTCTCATGAGGTCTTCCAAAAGGTCCCAGCCAAGATATATGGAATCATTTAGATTTTTTCACACAAACTATTGTGAAACGATCCAAATATGTCAGGCCCAGTCATGTAATGGCACCCAACACAAACCAACTGGGTCATATGGCACCCTCAAGACAAGAATTTCACTTTAATAGGGAAATCACTGTGTGTAAGCCCCAACCTAAAATAAACTTTGAATACTCGGATTCCCACCATTAATTGTATATGTATAATTCCTTATTAAGGCCTGCTCTATATACCAAACACCACATGGTCTATTATAATGCACATGTTTCATATATATGTGGCATGTTTATCATAATTAGATCCCCCTTATTTCTATCCCTCGGCATAGCTCGTGTGGTCTTAGGGGATCAAAACAACACCTCATTAGGCAATATGAACCTCCATAATGGGACATGACATCCTCAGTGTGTTATACCTGACATAAAGGGAACTACGATGAATTTGATTCCTTCAATATCCAAGATACGTAGGATTCCTCTCCCCGATATTTGAGCTCCATATTAATCATCCAAATAAACCCTAGAATCTAAGTCCCTTATATAATGCAATGACATTGATTATTTTCTATCCCTTGTTTCTCACAATTAGGATGGCTCACATGGTCTTAGGGAGTAGAAATGATAATATCATCTTCACTATAAACCACCACAATGGTATAATGAAACCTCATAGTATAAACCCCAACCTAAAATGAACTTCAAAAACTCTAATTATCACTATACTCGAGATATATAGGACAACTGATTGGGGTTTTTTCGCAAATATATGGTGTCTTAATACCTAAACATATCTCCTGTCTGAATGACTCTAAACTCCATCGGAATAAATAAATATGTGGATTTTGATTCCTACAATAACTAGGATATCTAGGATGCCTCATCATGGATGAATAACCTCCTTGAAATATAAACCACCTCTATACATGGAAGAATATTATGAATAATTTGGTTATATTGATTTAACATATAAGAAACCAGTTGTTACTATAAAATTATGGAGAACATTAGATACATACATATGGATTAACTATATGGAAGCCAATATTATCCATATAAAAGATAATTAACTATATTCTTTTAATTAGGGAAAATGGTCCCATATCATGATAAGGAAGAAATTAAAGAACATATCTTAAATCTATAAGATATTCCTAGAGTATGAAATAATCACCCACCCCAAAATGGTACGATGAGCCCGAACTCCCTTCCTCTTGACCAATGAGAGTCCCCAAGAGTCACTGGGCCTAAAAATACAAATGACCACTACAATTTTGAATGTAGGTATGTAGACATTTATGGATGATGGAACCGTTGGTATTTTCTGGAGAAGAATAAATTGATGGAATCCCCGATGCATGCGATTGGGAGAGGCCTTAAAATACTCCTCAAGAAAGCTATTAAAGGGGGAACCCTTTCCACATCCACATCGAATATCGATGAAATAATATCATCACAGTTTGATCTAATGTACAAGATCCCTCTAATCAAATATATTACCATTATTAACCACATCCTTTATTATAGGTTTTCAATTATCTAAAATTCGGTCATACTATGAATTCCATCATCAAATCATGTTCAAATGGTAAAGATATTGAGTTGATAATTCATTGGATCATCATGAATGCATATACAATGATTTTTTATTATTATATTATAATAATTTTGGGAAATTTAGTTTTCAAGGACCACAATATCTTTATAAACATCATATTTATCCATTAAACTCACTATTAGAACCATCAATGAAATGTGATAATGAAATATTGATTACATCATTCCAAGGAGGTTATAGTCCACCTGTATGTATGGTTTATGAATCTATTTATCATAGAAGGAGAGATGGGAATGATATGGTATATTATTTTAGAAGCTAAAATATTTTAGTTATATCATACTTATATATGAAATTCATTATTGGTTTCATCAATGTTTGGTTGTGAAGTAAAACAAAATCAGTTATCTCAGAGAAGTGGTACTCCACGCATACTCACTATTAAATGTCAAAATTTTCTTATTAAATGGAAGGAATGAATGTTTTTGAAAAAAAAAATCATTTATGAATTATAATATGGAGATTAATACCATTACTACTCATCAAATCCACACTTTTTACCTACCAAGAGAGGGAGTAAAAAAATAAACAACCTCATTTCAGGGATGTGGCACTCCACACATACAGACTATCAGTGCCGTTTTATTTTTCTTAGTAGTTTGAATGGATTGAATAATTTTAGATCATTTAATACAAGGTAATTCTAATATAAAAATGATGATAATATAATTCTGTAAACTATGTTATGGAATATTTTTTGGATTAATATAAATTAAAATACAATTAAAATGTAATACTTATATTGGATGATAGAGTGTTTCAAAGAAAACAAGTTGGAAATGGTGGAGTTTAGATTAAATAAGTTAAATGAATTCATAAAGAAGTTGTGTAGAGCTATAGTATTTGATATAGGGTAGATTTTCAAGGGGAAATTCTATGGGACATAATGTTGTGGATGTTTTACCTTTTTTATGTTTTAAAAAAATGTACTTTTTTGTAATTATAAATGTAAAGATCACTATTTGGTGGTCAATGACTCCAAATTGTATAAATAATGGATTATGGAGTGGAATTGGGTCTGTAAAAACTCATAAAATATTTTCCAAATTCATTTAAATCAATTATGAGTTATTTACAATTATGTTTTAACACTTTAATATGTTAGTTTTAACCATGGAAACTTGTTTTCAACTAAATGATTTTATGATTCAATAAAATTATAAAACAAAAAATATTAATAAATTTTGGTGTGATTACTCCAAATTTATACTTTATTTATTCTACTTAAATGTATAAAAATTAAAAAATAAACATTAACAATACCATAGATAATGTGATGAAAAACTATTTTAGTAGTGAAAAAATATTTTCCTACCCTTTATAGATTTGTAATATGTCTTAGAATTGATTAGTAATTAAATAAGTATTAATATATTTATTTATGTGTTTATACATTATATAACTCCTTAATATATTTTTTAGTTTTTGAATAAATCAATTTTAGATTTGATTGAGAATCTTTAAAAACTAGATCCACCAAACATCACAAAATATACCTTAAATTTAAAAACCAATCTGGAATAAAAAATAAAAAAATTGAAGTTCAATACAACCACACAATATGAATCATCCCACGTAATTTTACTCTATTACCACATTCAAAGCTTTAGTTTTTTCAGAACATTTTCTGGAAATTTCAAGAAAAACTCTATGTTACTATCACAATCAACTCGAGCACAACCCCACAATAAAAACAAACAGTTAGACAAACCAGATTCCCCACCACCACAAAACCAATACTAAAGAGTAGAAATAATGAAATATGAATTGGTGAAATTAATATATAATAATAAAAAAACTATAAGTAAAACATGACATAAAAAAGAAACATCCAACAAAATTATCCCTGGAATAAATGAACCCCCATATTGAAGTATTTGAACACAAAAGTCAAACCCGCGATAATATCACCTATCTACCAAAATATGATCCGAATATGACAATTCATCAGTGTGGAAAATTCACACATTCTCTCATAGGAAGACCAAACATAGAAGAAAAAAAATAAATTAGAAGAATATTTTATTTCTATATGTTTGTTTGTAACCACTTAAACATAATGCAAAGGGAAAAAATAATACAAGACTCATGCACACTCACATGAACCATCGTCATGTATACTCTAAGAACAAGCCAATGACACCAAGAGAGAATTTTGAAATGACCAGAATGGGGATTACTGATATGTATCATAATGTAAGATCATAGAAAAATGAAAATGGTTCGAGCCTATGAATTATGAATGTAGAACAATCCCTCCAAACCAATAATCATAAAACTAGAGTTGATGAACCACCCAAGACATCAATATTCCCTCATATTCCTAATCCACTGTAGAAGCATCATTTTTAACCATTTTTGGGCCAATAAGGATTAAAATAGTATAAATAGATGTGTATGAGGAATGATGAACTTCCATAGATGAACACCACATCATAAGAATAATCGTAAACCAAATTTACTTTGATAAAGGAGTAATAGAACTATTATTCTTGAAGAAGGTGGCATGATGCCTGAAACATCGCAATACGGTAATGGGAGAGGGAATGAGTTGACACATGAGGAGGGGGTGAAGGGAAGAGGAAAACCTAGGGAGAGACAACTGAAAGTGAAAGGAACTGGCATTTATACATCATATTTGATTCATTATTTAAATTATTTTATTATAATTTCTTTTATAGAAGCTACATGATACTATTAAAATAATGCATTATAATAATATTTTATCCATTATCATGGTAATTACCATTAAAAAAATAATATTAATTCTATAAATATAAAATAAAATTCTATTATTTATTAATATCAATAATATTATCTCATATATAATAACCATTTTATCAAATTATATTTTTATGTATAGGGATAATTAATTCAAACATCATTGTAGGTTACGAATAAATACCTATTTTTAGAAGAACTTTATTTTTAGTATAATATTAATATTTAGGGTAATGTTATCAATGTTGCTGATTATAATGTTATCAAAAAGAATATAGTTGATAAAATATGAGTTATTTGAAATAAAAATAAATATGTAACCTAATTTCCCCATGTGAAAATTTAATTTGAGAAACAATTTAAAAATTGAATTAATGAAATATAAAAAATATTATTAACATATTATTCAACTATTTTTAAATTTAAAATTAATATTTTAAAATAATTTATTTAAATTTATTATATATATTTTTATAGAAATTATTTTAAAAATGCATTAAGGCATTATTGTATTATAAAACTGATTGTATTAACAAGAAGGACTGACAGTGTTGATTTCTGAATTCCATGATTAAAAACTTATAATATGATTTATTATTTATTTTAATACATTGAAGATAAAAAATGAAATTTTAGTAGATTAGGAAGAAATATGTAACCCATGGCCCTTCCACTAGGTATATATTTGATTCATTATATCACCATTCCAAAATTATGGATGTCGACTGACATCATAATCATGATCTATAGGTTGTTTTCCATCTTGGATTATTTTTTTCTCTTCTATTTCATTCCATAAATCCAGAATTTAATTTCATTGAAATGATTTTCATAAAATTAATTTTTATTAGTTATAAATATCCCTCATGATTAATGGATCACCAATGGATCATTCTGATCACTAACTTGATATGTTTTCTTGAGATATGGTTCTACTACAAGTTGAATATACCTCTACCCTGTCAATTATTTTCCTTAATATGGATTGTGTAGTGATGGAAGTTATCTCATAACCTCCCTATTTTACAAGGTATTTATCCTATTGGGATTATTTAATAAATTATTTTATGAAACTGTTATTTACTAATCCTTTGATGGTTATTATTTATATAGTTTGATTGGACCATCTACTTATTTTTTATGAAAATAAATTAGTTTACATGAGGAGATAGATTATTTTTTGAAGTATTTAAAAAATGAAACTATCAATGTCGACAAAAAATTATACTATGTTTAAATGATCACTATCATTATTTATGAATTTTAATTATTAAGATGTTCTACAACATTTTATATTTAGATGTATTTCTTGGTTTTGAAGTTATACATCCAATATTAATAATTGGTGGTTGATCTGAATGATTATATTGATTAAATAAATACAGTGAATATATAATTATACTCTAATTTTTAAATTCATATTGATAGTTTCATCCATGGTATATTTTATCACATCTACTATATCCTCACATAAACTAATTTAATGTCTTCATAAAATAAATTGAGTATAAAATAAAAATTTATAAAGTGTTATAATTTGATGTACAATTAAAAGGATCATATATTCATGTTTTCAATAATAAAAAGTGGATAAACACCTCATAAAATATGTATGTTATGAGATATCTACCATAAAAATAAATTCCATAAGGAGAGAAATTAATTGAGAGGGGCATAAGGAGAGATAAGGAGAAGCATAAAAAAAGTGCATGAACTCTTAATAATATATGGCTCAAGAAGTATCCTTTATTGTTTTTTCCATTTTAGAGATTTAACTATTATGAACATTCATGTTCTGAACATAATTTCCAAAACAAAAATCATGCTTTATAGAAGAAAATATTAGAGAAAAATAATCTGAGAGGGATACAACCTCCAGGTCAGGTAAGAAAATTCAAGTAATATCTAAGATTTCGGTTTGGTAATGTTATGACACAAATATATACCAAGAGGAAGGATCTAGGGTTATTGATTTCCTTCCAATATAATAAATTACCCATTTTTATTTAATGTTTTGAATGTAATAATTAATCACATTATATATATTTGATCATGAAATTCATTAATCAAAAAACATGATTCACTTACATTTACATTTTAAACATGAGTTAATTACCCCTGATTTGTATGAAGTTAGGAAATAAAAGGATACCAAATATAGGAGGTTATCAAAAAAACTATTATTTTATAATTATTGTATCTTCAATATATTCACTATGTTTCATCTAAACCCTTAATAATCCTCTATTTAACATTCCTTTATCATTTAAAATGATTTATTTCTAAATATTTCTCAATTTCATCTAACTTTGGTATAAAAAATCTCACATATTATTTTTACATAAATAACATTTAATCTTTAAAAATAATGAAATGCTTCAATTATGCCACAATAAATATGTTTCAGTTCATAATGCATAAATAGTGATAAGAAAGTTCTATTGATTCCTAAATACAACACATTATATTCTATTTCCATGTTTTATAACATTAACACCTTCAAATTCACTAAAATTTGAACCACATTCTAATAAATTTATAATAAATATAATCATTTTTTAAAGATTCAACAAAAAATTAAACATTTTTTTACTTTTTCTTTAAAAAATAATTATCTTAATATCTTATTTCAAATGGTAACAAGTGTAATTAGTGTATCCCAAATAACATCCATCAACATGATCATTTGTATCTCCTTCACAATTTAAGGGACTATATTGTTCATTGGATGTAATTTTATCCTTATAACATAACATTTCAAAAATCCCATAATGTGATAAATGATTTCAAAATAATTAAATATAACTAATAAAATTAACACTCATATAGAAATTAAATTCCCAAAAATAGAAAAATTTGAATTCAAACTATAGAAAAGAAAACACATCAAAAGGTAGATCTAATAATAAAAAAATATATCGGTTGGAAGAGTCTAATAAAATAGACTTGATACCATATCCTATTTCTAATAATTTTATTTTGGTTCTGTAATTTCATATTTATTTAGCTCAACCTGAGGATAAGAAACACCAATAGGTGCACTACAACAAGTGGCACCAACACCTGCAACTACATCTACAATGCTAATGCCATTGGGGACCGAAGAAATATTTTCCCTCCAAAATGAAATCATTTTAGTGATATATATTCCATTTAATTGGGAATAAATAAACTCAATCATATCCTCATTTTTATTAGCATTATAATATCCCAGAATAATATTTATAGTAATAATAAAGGGTTAAGTGTTTCATCCAATCACAATAAGAAAATATGCATCAATGACGTTTATTTTCATTATCTCGAAACATGTATATGTTGAATCGAAATACCAATATTGGAAATATAAAAACCACAAGTAAATAGGGACTCTTCTTGGGTGATCCAAATATGAAATCTCGAACTATACCTCTTATAAACCATGATGTATTAAATTATTAAATGTTTATAATGAATTTCCATTTAATAAATTATTTAAACTGACAAAATAACTTCAAAAAATTGAAACTAGGTAGGATATGAGATCACATCCATCAAAATGTAATCCTTAACGTAGGAAATTAATTTATACAGTAAAAGGTAGAGGCAAGGAGAAACTGAACATTAGTACAAGAACACATAACATTCTAGGGATCATAAGGATCTATTGGGATTCCATTGATCATGGGAGATATTTATCCCTAAAAACATACGATTTATGAATATCACAACCCAAAAACAATTGTATTCATGATTTTTGGAATGAATTAATGAATATTAAAATAGTATGTGAGGGAGAAAACCCCCCAAGACAAGAAAGTGATGTCCAAAAATATCAAATAGCCCGGTGTGAAAATGTGATGAAAAAATTTATATCAGGAATAAGAACTAAGGGTTATGGATTTATTACCAAATTACTAAATTAACCTTTTAAAATTAACTGATATAAAGTAATACTAAATCACCTTATAAATATTTATTCATTGAATTCATAAATAAACACACTTTTGTAAGAGTTATTACCACTGCCTTGAAAGAGGACCGAGAACATATATTCCATAGGGGGGACCATATCGACATATATATAGGATATGGGGGACCCCCGCCCAAGTGGTTCAGAAGAGTACTGACTTTGGAATCCAATTTATCATACCTAATCCCTACCATCGACTAAGCATTGGTGGAAGAAACATCCTATTGGTATCACCTCATGTTATATATCAATTGTCGAAACAAGGGTCACCCTCATATACAATGAGGAATCCAACTCAGAATGAGATATTATTGGGCCTAAATCTGATCCTTAGGGAAGGAGATGTAGATGTTAGGTGGTTTTGGGGACAGTACATAGTGGGATTCACTAGGGTACATAATGTGTCCCAAAAAGTCTAGTACATCCTATGACATGTCAATTCACATTAAATATACCTATATATAAATGGTGTTTTTCTATGAAACGTTATATTTAGTGGTCATATTGAGACTTAGTGATTAGTTCTATTATCATTCCAACACAGTTTTTAAACTACAAGAGGTGTTCCCTAACACACATGGGAGGTGGGGACATAAAGCTTCCACGGTGTGTACTCCTTGGACATGTCAATCTATCTAGATAATGGTCACATAATGTGTGGGTCCCCATAGAGATTTTGGTATTTAACTCTATTTCTAAACCATAGAAATCATGCAAAAGGGGTTGACATGCCTTGTGTTATTTTACACTAAACTCTGTGAATATCAAAATTTCATATAAATTCCATAATGTTCATGTGTCATCACCCACACCACCATCACCTTATTTTTCTCCATGATACTTGACCATAATGTATGGAATCAAGTTCATAGATCCTTTAGCATCATTCATGGAAGTATTCTAGCCACAAATTGCTTGAAAATTCCCCAACTTATTACCTCTGATGGTACCTACTCGATCTGGCTCATGGAACCAACGTCACCTGTAACATCAACAGATCCCCATCACCACTACCATAAATATATCACATATCTAATTTTAAAAAATACAAAATAAAAATATATTCACTAAAAATTGATTTCATGTTGATCAGTTTCTAGGTAATTATTGAATCATTGGCCAATAAAAATACCTTCAAGGAATGTTGATGAATGTAGGTAAAAAGGCACAAATCACAAAAGTGAGTTTACAAAAAAGTCCATATTGTTTGGAAATACTATTAATAATCAAATGAATGATAAATTATAATGAAAAAAATCAAATTAAAAAATGATATCTCAAATAACTAAATTTCCTTGAATATAAATACCCAATGAAAATTTACCAATAGTGATTTACAAATTCATTTATATGGAATTAATTCTAATTCATCATTGAAAAACATTATTAGGGAGGTAATCCATTACAAAAATACTATATCAAAAATGAATTAGTCACTGATGTAGAATAATTTTTCATCTATATCTTTTGTGAGATCCAATAATTCCATTGATGATAAAAACCCCTATGGTATTCTGATCATTGATCCATGAAGCCATGATCACTGACCAAAATGCTAACCATATGTGTTCCCTTAAACTAGTCCATCATCTACGGTTATTTGTCTAACCCTAGTGAATTCTCTATAGAGGGAATTATAAATAATATTTGTTAGAGTTATAAAATTAATAGACATTAAATAAATACATTAATTTCATCTAATTAATCCACTCAAACCTTCACTCTACAGGAATATCCAATGACAACAAAACTTATGCCACACAATGGGTAAAACACATATCATGGTTTCATAGTTTTTTTAGTTTTTCATCCAAGACATTATTTTGGAGGTATGTAATTATTTATGAAAACCTATTTTCCCATGAGATATCATATTTAATATTTTTTATATATCATCACCATGGATCCATGATCCCCAAAACTCTACACTTACTCAACAAATGACTCAAAAAATATTCACTGATATATTCCAATTTGTTACATGGTAAACAAATATTCATTACATCCTCGCATAATTCAGGTCATTTTCTTAGAAATGATAAATAATATTTAAAAAGATGAGGGTACTGAGCTTGCATTGGGTCATCCTACTACAAGGTGATCCCTTAAAAATACTCATGCAACCATTGAGATTGCATAAATGGAATAAATCTGTTTATCTATACTGTATGTGTGTGAAACACTATGATCATCTTCCATTGAGTCCCAAAGTACACACATAATACTCTCCACAAGATGTTTATTAGGTGATAATCACTGTTTGAAATGATCATCAAGGGAAATCCATGGATCTATACTATCTCTTGCACAAATAGGTTTACGAAACTATCTTCTAAAAC
Organism: Viscum album; assembly: GCA_963277665.1. NCBI lineage: Eukaryota > Viridiplantae > Streptophyta > Magnoliopsida > Santalales > Viscaceae > Viscum > Viscum album. Next base: position 227,260,840 of record OY728145.1, read on the forward strand.
ATTATCCCATATTTCTAAGAAGTGATCTAATTTGGTTAGTCGTTCTATAATCCACTAGATATCATAAATAACTATTAGTGATAATGTTAATCTTTTTTAAAATTCATGGAGATACCATCCTTCCACTCCGATACCTCATGGAGTTAGTACAATCCCACTGAAACTTGGTTCTCATCCTTTTCCATCTCATAAGTGAGGCATCAAGATATAAAATAATAAACAATCATCATTATCAGGACTAGTACCATCTAAAATCATAGAAAAATTATGATGTGGTCCCCACCTTCATAAAATCCATCATAACCATGTCATGTGGATATGTGATCATGAAATAACTCTTAATTGATATCCACATGTTCTACCACCCTAACACACTAAAGAAACATAGGGGTATAAATCTTAGACTGGATGCATGATGAACCACCCCCATCCACAATATTTAACTACAAAGAGTAAAACTATTATAAAACCTCACTAGATAACTTTTAATATGAATTTTTTGTTGAGATTTAATTCCACCACATTCCCTTTCCCAGGTGAAAATAAAATCATAATAAATTTGTCATGTAGGAACTCCATCCATCTCCCCAATATATGGGGTTACGATATTTCAATGAGGCAATATTATTGAGCTTCTTATGGTTATAATATTTGATGAAACACTCACCAATAAGAAATTTCCCCTAATAAATAATGGAGAATGCTATATCTTCCAGCTCTAACACATGGGCCATATTGATCTTCTCATGGTGTCTTAGCTATCATGTCCCATTAGCAATAAATATTTTTCTCTGCATAAAAACTCGTCCAAACCCATCAATGGAGGAATTAAAAAACAATATATACTCAATAACCTCCATTTGTAGTTTCAATATGGATAAATCATCAACCTATGATGCAACTTCTAAAAAGTGTCATGACATGTCCCCATCACAAAAAATGGATTCTACTTTCAGGAGAAGTAAGATAGGGATTCGCTAATCAAAGAGAATTCAGGAAGGAATTTTGAAAAATGTCCTACAAACATAAGAATCTATGCACCATGGACATGGTATTTGGATTCTCCTTATCTAGAACTTCCTCAAAATTTATAGGGTCCACTAATACTGCATCTTCTGTGATGACATGTCCCAAGAAGTGGACATCTTGATTCATGAAATTTCTATTCATGACATTCAAATAAATATTTCACTTTTCATGTAAATCCAAAACCATCCTAAAATATATTTCATGAACCTCCTATAACATTGAGTACACGAGGATTTAATAAATAAAGAGTGTGAAAAACCGATACAAATAGTGTTGAATAATCTAGTCCATGAGTCCCATGAACATTGTTGAGGCCTTTACCACATAAAAAGGGAATCGATATGAAATCAATGTATATTAACAATGCTAGAAATCCAAAAATTGTAAATCTTCCACTTCAAACTATAGTTGGGTATAACATGTACTAAAGTCATAATTCGAGAACCAATTCTCCCCTAATAATAGGTCAAATAGGTCATCAAATCATGGAAGAGAATACTCATTATTTTATGTCACATGATTCAAGTGATGATAATCTATGCCTAAGATCAATCACCCAAATACCTTATATCAAAAAAACCGGGGTAGTCTATGGGAATAAATTATGGCTAACAAATCCCTTCTACTATTAATCCTATAAATACACTTTATATTCTTTCATCTTTTTCAAGGACATCCAATATACTTGTTATGATATCAAGGACTTACATGGGTGAGAACCTATGTATAATTCAATGTCTCGATGGAATGGTAAGTTAGAAATGGTCACAAAGAAGATATACTCATACTCCTACAACTCTATAAAATATTTTAATCCAAAAGTGTCCACATCTACGAGATTCCTACTATCTCACTATCAATTAATTGGTTTTATCCACCTATATAAGACCTTATCATGAACTATTTAATTTTTATTCTCACCAATGAAGTAAAAATTAACCCCATGAATCTAATCACACTAAAATACTCATTGGTAGAATTTACATTGGGTATGTATAGTATAAAATCATTCTATACAGAAAAAATATCATAGGGAATTATCACAGCTCTAAAGATATCGCATAAAAGCTATATCCTTCAATATTCAAGTAACACTAATGGAAGATAAGTGTAATCGTTGAAAAATCCTCATAAGGGGTATCTAAATGAAATGGATGAGCTAAAGGATACACGAGTAACTCCATGTCTCAAAAATGGGATGATACATAGAAAATATTGTATTCACCTATGTTATCAAAGGTGTTGATGATATAGATAAGTGGCACTTCATACCTCAGATCATACACAAACCCTCTATGTAATAATCATCCACTTTCTATAGATTTAAATTTAATTTCTAGATTATTCTCAATAACCAAGGTTTTATCTAATGAATTATCACATAGAAAATATCCTCCAACATAAAAATCAAATGAAATCATCCACCATTCCACAATAAAGTCAACCTTTGGTGGAACTAACACTCTTGATCAATTTAAAAAAAATTGCAAGAGAACATGTCCTACTGGGGAAAGTTTCCATCATTTTTCAAGAATAAACACACACAAAAAATCACTAACACTGGCCCCCACAACATCATTCATTTCTATGATGGAGGTATACTACTAGGACCTCTATTTGGATGGATCATAACCGATAAGAATACAAGAACCATAGACTCAAGACAGTCATCTACCGCTTAGTGGTCTAGATAACCCCCAAACTCAGGTGATATTTTTCTGTGAAACTCTTTAACTACACATTCTATATGTTAATAAACTCTTGGTACTTCCAAAAAAACCACTGATCAACTGAATAGGGGTGTATACACTATAACCATCAGGACCATTTGAGCATACTACTCAATATGTAGAGGAACTTATTGTTATATACTATTTCCTTTGGAATTTGGGGATGAACTCCTTGATTGAAGGTTCAAACATTCCAATCAGTTTCTAACGGGTTTGTTCGTTGAACTAGAAACATCCAATGATTCCACATCCATTTGGACCTACTTTCCAAAGGTAGGTTCTCATTACTTTGTTTACTGATGAGGCCTAGGAATTTTCATCGGTCGAGAGGATGGGAGGTCGGACTCATCACACCTTTCTGAGGGGAATTATTGTCTACTCTGGGAATATATTTATAGATTTAAGTTATGTTCGTGAATCCTTATTACATTACCAAGTATAAAATGAGCTTTCCTTCAGATCTGACAATCAATGATTAAATATGTAGGAAATTTAGAGAATATTTTATATGTATTCGAGGTTCTTCATCGCTAAAGAATCATCTATATTTATTAAAGATTCTTGGTCAATGGTATCCTTTGACACATTTATATAGAAGTCTCTTGGTAATTATGATGACCAAGATAGTTTTAAAGCCACTTAGTGGGGAACTTGAAGTTTATTGTCATTCAGAAGGACATGGATTATTTCAGAGTTTGGATCGAACCCGCAGATGGGCTACCTACATATCCTTTGTTAAGAAAAGGAATCATAACCCATGTAGTTCGAGTAAGGGAGTATGATGTTTATGATTGATGGCTCAAAGAAGGATGTCATAATTAATTTTACACTCTAAGCTCACGTGAGTCATGCTCTGTGTAAGAAACAAGAGGTATTGGTAAAAATTAGACAATTGTTCCATGAAAGATGTAATCATAAGAAATAATGTGGGACTTATGTATGTATGACTGCCCAGATAAATGAATATTAGGATTTACTTCAGGGAATAAATCTAGGAACAGGGTCCATAAAGGTATATGTGCTTCATGGAGAGATGAATACTCTATCTTGGGTCTTACTCCTGAAAAGGAGTCCCAAATTAGGAGAGGACTTATGATTGGGTTTTACTCCTGAGAAGGAATCCCAGATAAAAGGTAAATTAGGACTGGTTAAGAGCAATTAAGACTAGGGCTTACTCCAGAAAAGGAGGCCCATGATAAGAGACTTGAAAAATTAAGGGACTTGGGGATTACTCCTGAAGAGGATGCCCATATTTGAGACTAGGGATTACTTCTGAAAAGAAGGACCAGGTTAATAATTATGACTGGGGCTTATTCCTAAAAAAGGCCCAGGTTAATGAGTTCTCTCATCTTAAAGGATGAGGTTGAATGAATTAAATCTCAATCTTTAGTGACATAAAGATGTGTAAATCACTAGGTTTTTGAGAGATATTCCACATAATTCCTTTCAGATAAGGAAGTCAAATCAATAAATCATGCCATAAATGGCTTTGACGAGTGTCTTGAAGACTGAATCTTGAATAGGAGAGGTGGAATGGCTTAAGAGGAGTGAAATGGGCAAGAAGGGAACCCAAAAAGGTAGGGGAGCACAAGTCTTGGGAGGCACGTAGGTACTGTGTGGGCACGCAAGTCCTGGTCATGCAGGTATACCTGTGTGACACATGGGTACTTGCGCAACAGTTAACTAGTAGGGTAATACATGAGAGACTCTTGGTTAAATCCTTTAGAATCATCTTGAGGTTCTTCCAGAAAATTGGCGCGTAAGGTCTACTGATGGATTTAAGCGGCGTGCAAGTGTGGCAATTTCCCTTAAGGTCTGGCCACTCAGGCGCGCAAGTGTTGATGATTTTCAACACTTAGGCCTTCCTCCTCCCCTTTAGATCTTCCGTTCAAGGTAAGAAATTACCTTACAAGTGTTTAGAAAGCTTTCAGAAGAGAATAGGGTGTCGGGATCTCAAATCTGAGTTTCTAAAAAAACCCCTCCTGAAATGGGGGGCTTACAGGTTCTATTTATAGGCTAGAGAATACCCCGAGCGGTTATCATTTAGGGCGTGCAAGTCACTTGAACGACCATCAGGGGGCGCGCACGTATACTTGTGCGTCAGTGAAAGAACTTGCGCGACCCCTGTGCTTTTGAATCCTTGTTCATTCCTTTGTCGATTTTTGATGTTTTCATCAAAGATGTATCAATTTGTGCTAAGTCATTTCCCTTTCCATTCTTTTAGAAAATGTGACGAAAAAGGAGCATCAAAAAAAGTCCCCCCTCAGAGTTGGATCCGAGAGAAATGAGGATGTGACTCTGAGGAATAGAAGAAAACCAAAGAAAAAGCGGCGCACAAGTGTTGATGGAGCAGAGGGTGGCGCATAAGTGTGAGTCACACAGGGCTGGAGCGTGCCTTCTATAGGTGTGCGGGTTGGTAGCATGGCCTATAAATACGTTGTCCTTTGCCACGCATAGCATCAGATTTCCGGATTCTCATGCTCTCACCGCGCAGGTCACCTTCGCCGCGCAAGATGCTCTGTTTTCCAATGTTTCTTTGCTGTCGTGCTGCTGTATAGGTATTTGGACTTGCGTGGTGATACTTGCGCACCAAAAACATGCGTGGCACATCCATGCTTGCACGTCAAAATTAGACTTGCGGCCTTAATTCCGTATCCATTTTTTCAAATTTCTTCACATTGTTTATAAAAAATCAACTTACTTAAGAGTTAATTATTCAACTCTTGTTCAGATTTAATGGATCCCAAGAGAATTGGAACGGATGATGGACTGTCTAGAAAGTGGATTTATGACATGATGAACATTGTTGGACATGATTACTATGATATCTGCGACATCACTCTCTTAGATTTGGCTAAGTACTGGAAGAAATATCTTAATTTTCCACAGAGTATCTACCTGCCTCTATATGGTCATGGTCATCTACAAGGAGTCAATATTCCAGCTGCAAAGAATTATATGCCTGAGATTCAACTGCACTGCTACTCCTATATTTCGGTTATACTGTGCATTAAGAGAAACAACAATGGTGTGAACATTCAAATTTTTCCTCTATGTCATTTCCTTGCAGATATGAAAATGGAAACCCCATGGGCGAAATGTTTTCCATTGCGGGTTAGTGGAGAGAAGACAAACATGGCATTAGAGCAATATCTGAAAATATTACTCTCTCCATATGGCTCTTTACTTCCAATGATTCATTCTCAAATCCATGTATCCATCTTCCAAGTCTCTTGGACGAAAAACAGTCACTATTTGATCAGTAAGAAATTTTCTCAAACCGTACTCAAGAACATTCTTTTACAATTTTTCCAAGAAGAGTTGGTATCACTGCATCTCTTATGGTATCTAGTTGAATGAATGAACTCCAGGTGGCTGTTGATTAAGCTCAGGATGCTGTAAATGGAATGAAGAGTTATGTTGAAAGTCTTTTGTAATTCTTGAAAAAGAGAAGAGACTCCAGTCTGTGAATGTCCTTCTAATTCTTGTGTATCAAATGGAAAGAATGCTTTCATCTTCAATCACTTGTGCACATATTTTCCTACAAACTTCTTTAAATTTTACCTAATCCAATGGGCCTAGTAAGCATAGTTTGATTTTTACTAGGATTAATATAAATAACCCTACAAACATTGAATCTTTTAATTTCTCTATATTACCTAAATCATACAAAATGTATGTTTAGTGAGCTGGAACTTGACTTTTATTCAGAGTTCCTTTGTCTTTTAGGGGCAGTTTAAAGTCATGCACATCAGACATAATGAGGCTAATGATTAAGGTCGAAATAGCTTTGACCGAATGAATTATAACTGACTCAATTCTTTGAAAATTTATCTAAAAACATATTACCATACTCTAGTATGAGGGAAAATATGTAAACTATGACTTAAGAATATTTGAACTCGAGGAATGTTATGAAAAAGAGCTAAAATGCATTAGTAGAAGTAGTTCCCAAGAATGAAGTTACCATTATTTTACAAACCCATTAGGTGGTTGAATTATGTTGGTCCACCTAAGGGCATTGGCTGCATAGTTAAATAAAAATATCTATTGGCTAACTAGTCTGGTATGTATACTATTTATGCAAGGCCAACTAAGGGCACGCGCTGCATAGTCAGGCAAAAGAACTCTCAGAAATTTACATTCCTAGTGCTAAAAATCCAGTGAATGTTTATGGAGATTCAAATTTTCCAAAGTATAGATTTTGCTGTATGGAAGGAGTTACTTGAATATGGAGAAGATATTTCCCAACAAGATTATAGAAGAACTAGATGAATATCATTCCAACAAAGGTCTGACCCAAACATAGGGAAGTAGAATATAAACCATAAACTTGAATACTTTCAGATCATGAAAAAGGATATGGGACAAATATGTTAAGGATGGATACTTTTTCAGATCCCTACATACTGTCATTTAATACCAACAAGGAAAAAAGAGGCATTCTTCCCAAGAATGAAGTTTCAAGTATTTAACAAACCCGTTAGGGGGTTGAATTATAGAGGGCCACCTAAGGGCATTGGATGCATAGTCAAATAATAGTATCTTTTGGTTGAGAAATCTGTTATGGAGACTGTTTATGCAAGGCCACCTAAGGGCACGTACTGCATAGTCAGGAAAAAGAACTCTCAGAAGTTTGACATTTTTTGTGACTAGAAGTCAAGAAAAGGTTTATGAAGATCTAATCATATTTAATGTTAGGATTATGACACATAAATATGGGTATTGTCCAATGTATGCAAAGATACACAAATCAATGCTAACCATAATCATGTTGTGGCTGGTTCTTGAATAGATATTTTGGACTTCACTACGTATCCCATAAGGATGGGAATCAATCCATACGTTGTTCTTGAACTACAGTTTAACGTCGTGTGGGACAAAAGGATTAGAGATCTTAGTTTAGGGTCATAGAGCTTGGACCATTATATGAAATACACAGTGTGTGTTTTCATGGGGGATTTTCAGGCAAGGGACTGAAAGTTAAATTTGGGGTTAGGCCCAAAGACTTGGGGCTAGATTCGAGGGACACCCAAATGTTCCTACGTATCCCATAAGTATGGGAATCAATCCCACGTAGTTCTAGAAATACCCTTTGTACAAATTTGGTTCGTACATGTGAAGGGTGAAATGGGACTTTAGTGCAATGATGATTTAACCCAAGATAAAAGGTTCAGGTATTTCCATGTATGCACGTAGTCTTTGAAATGAAACATGATTGAAAATCAATGTTAATAATGATTCCCTCTCAGGTGAGGGTGTCAAAGAATATTGTAGTTTATTGTTATACTGGAAAAAAGTATTGTATAGTTTAACATCGTATAGCAAGGATGAAAGTGAACCAATGTAAATATGTTGATTCTAGAGGCGATTTCACGAATCAACATCATATGAGATGGAGATGAACCGATGTGAAGAGATTGTTTTTTGGCTTTAACCATGGGAGGTTGCCTACGTACCCAGACTAGAAGGAAAGGATCGATGTCTGCGTAGTTAAATTAAATAATGAATCAACGATCAAGTTGTTCTTGAGGAGAACGACCTAAAAAATGATATTGTTGGGACTTACAGATGGTTAGTAGCCCAGAGAGAGTGTTATGGTTGAGGTTTTCTCTAAGATCACATGAGTGATACTCGGTGTGAGAAACAAGAGGTAACAACAACCTTAACGATGCACAGTTTAATGTCATTTAGGACATATAAAGGGACCATGTAGTTTAATGTCTTTCTGTTAGGACTATTGGTGCTACACAGTTTAGTGTCATGTACCAGGGAAAAAGAACATTTTAATGTGATGTAGGACATATCAAAGGACTTTCTATACAGATTAGTGTCATGTAGTTAGGACGATGGAGACAACACAGTTTAATGACATGTTGGACAAAAAGACGACTGTTCAGTTTAATGTCATGCAGTAAGGACAAAAGAGTACACCATTTAACGTCATGTTGGACGTATTGGGGACTTTTTTTCACAGTTTAACATCATGTTGGACGAAAAAGGGACGATACAGTTTAGCATCATGTTGGAAGAAAGTGAGAATAGTTTAAGGTCATATGCATGGACAGTGGATGGTGCAGTTTAATGTCATGCTGGACGTTAGGGACTTCTGTACAATTTAGCATCATGTAGTTAGGATGTCACAGTTTAATGTCATGTGAGACGAAAGGAATACAAATAGTTTAATGTCATATGTATGGACCATTTCTATATAGTTTAACGTCATATAGCAAGGACGATGATGGGGACACAGTTTATTGTCATGTTGGACGTATGTGCAAATAGTTTAGGGTCATATGCATGGACCGTTGATGATGCAGTTTAACGTCTTGCTAGACGGTGGTGCGGTTTATGGTCATACCAGACCACGGATGATATATTTTGTGTTTATACAAAATACTTCTTAAAAAATCTAGCATTGGCTGGAGTAGTGATGAGTTCTTCATCCATCGAGATTAATGAATAAGCTCCATTAGAGTAGACCCTGTGTATTTAGTAAGTTCCTTCCCATTTTGGATCAATCATGGAAGGTTTCATTCCTGGTATCATTGGAGTTCTGAGTACTAATAATAATTCTCCCTGAGTGAATAAACGAAGTCGAACTTTTTTGTTAAAATCTCGTACTATTCGATTCTGATAGACTTCCAAGTGATGCAAAGTGAACAATCTTTTCTCATCTAATAGTTCCAATTCATTCAATAGATTTTGAGATTGTTCATCTGTAGATGATTGATCACAAATGGAGACTCTGAGCGAGGGTAGTTAAACATCAATTGGAAAGACTGCTTTTGTTCCATATACCAATGAATATGGAGTTGACCGAGTTGCAGTGCGGGTGGTAGTCCGATAAGCCCATAAAGCGTGAAAGAGTTTATCGGTCCATGATTTCTTATCATTATCCACCATCTTTTATAGTATATTTGACAGAGTCTTGTTGAAATCTTCTATCTGGCCATTGGTCGCTGCATGATACCAAGATGAATGGTTGGATTTGATGTTTTATTCTTGATACAATTTTTTCACCTCAGATTAATAGATGTTGGTGCCATTGTCTGTCATTATGGTATGAGGGACACCAAATTTGGTAATGATGTTATAATTGATGAAGCTAACAACGCATTTAGAACTGACTTCCTTGAGAGGTATTGCCTCGGCCCATTTGGAAAAGAAGTTAGTAATAGTAAGAATGTACTTAAACTGCTTGGCCGTAGTCGAAGGGTAAGGTTGTAAGAGCCTGAGATTTTATCAAAAATGTTCCTTTTAATTTTATTTCTGTCTTGTGTTGTACGCTACAACAAAAGGAGCTTGCACAACACACATCCTTGACTTGCCTTGCATTACACGCAATCGCGACCTTCCTCGATAGCGTGTGTAATACGCAATACCGAGTTTCACTAAACAACGATATGCTATTAAAATATTATTAAAACTAGCCGTTATGAATAGTAATAACCACTTTTTAAAACTCTGTAAATCTTATTTTTCAAAATGAACTTCATTTTTTGATTCGGAGTATCGAATTTAGCCTAAGGTGAAATTTTGGTACTTTTCGGATAACTTTCATATTCTGATGAATAGTGAAAATTACTAAATTTTAATTAAAAACAACTTTTTCAATCGAAATATTTAATAGTGATAAATTATTAATTTTAGTAGTTTTAATGTATATTTAGAATATATTTTTACAATTTAATACAATAATGGTCATTGGATGTAATTTCACATTTAAACCACTTATAAACAAGTTTCAATCTTTTGATATTTATTATCTCTTAAAAACACGCTATTTGTTTTAACAGCGGGATTTAATTATAAAATTAATTAATGAAACTTCTATGTTATGAATTTGGTAAAATAGACTTCATTTTTGAATTCGTAATATGAAATAAAGCTTAGGATGAAATTTTGGCATTGATCTGAAAAACATCAATTTTTGATGAATAGTGAAACTACTAAGTGGTAGGTTAAAAACTGAATTTTGCATAAAACTTAATTTTACCGCTTCTGTGAATGGAATTTCAAAAATCCGAGAGACACGGTTAATATCAAGGACTAAAATGTGGTTCAATTAGATGAAAATAATTTTTTGGTGAATAGTAACTTTTTGCTTTTTTTACTGCGGTTAATAGTAAATAGGGTAACTAAGGGTAAATATGATATCACTATTGCCCTAACACATGTCCTAATTCTATTGGACAAGTGTAATTCGACAAAAAACAAACTTAGGAATAAAATATGACCATTTAGGCCCACTTGGATTAGATTAGGACATTTATTATTAATTTATTTAAAGAAGGGTTAAAATAGATAAAATCAAAGTTTAATAAGTAAATCATTTTTAATATGGGGTTATACATAAGATAAATTCGATTGTAAATATTCATTAGAAAGCTAAAACGATTTCCTACATGATGGTATTTTATTTGTAATTTTTAGACATCAACTAATTTAATTTATTTATGACACAACGATGATGCAGTAATTATCTTATTAATGAAATATTGACATAATTGATGTTATAAACACCAAAATAAATGTAATTTAAGACTTTTTATGAATTCCACTAATTTTCTAGGTTACTATGATATATTAGTGTTGATTTAATCAACTTTTTTCGAACATATAATTCTGTTATGACTTTCACAAAAATCATATATCAAATAGTGTCAAAATTGACAAAAAATAGTTTTTAAATCAAATATTATATTATTAATTGTTATTTTATTCCTAAAAAGCTAAGGTTCGGCCAAATGACTTAGCTAAGGATATATGTATTAATAATATACAATTTGGGGTTCGTTTGGCATGTTAGAGTAAGTTTATTAACCATATAGTGAAAGAAAACAAAAAGACACGGTAAAAGTTAAATTATTTAACTTAGAGTTAAATCTAATTGATAAGGTTAAAATAATACCCTAAACATGTCTAAATTCTATTGGTTGATAGGATTTCGACCCATCCCCACTTTAGCTTCGAAATAAGACCCTTTGGAACCATTATAAACCGATTTTGACTTTAATATAAAATAATATTTTGAGATATTCCTAAGGTGCCCCTCTCCTCCCCTATAAAAGGACACCTCCTCCCCCTCCTCCTCACACCAATTTGAGCACTCAAGCTCGGCCAACCCCTGCCAAAATCCCTTCTCCACTTCCCTAGAAACATCCTAGAGGTTTGGGTCTTCCTCAAAGACCAATTCTAGTGCCCTAAGAGGAGGTCTCAAAGAGGCACTTCAAAGAAGAGGTAATTACCGTTACCAATTCTTTCATCTTTATTTCTTCTTCCACTTCTTCTTCTTAGGTTGTTTCATTATGAAGTAATAACATCAGTATCACTCATATACTGATATGTTATTATAAGTATGAAAAAACCCTATTTCACCATCTATCCATCCTACGGAAAAAGAAATCACCGCGCGTGCGTACGTACGGAATACCGTCTCCACGCCGTGGTGTAATCTATTTTCCACCACCACCTTACATGGATGGGTATAATGGTGTAAAGAATAACTATACATAGTTATTACAACATCATATTGATTCTGATATATTGTATAATCCACTCCAATTCAATTCAATATTTATAGAAATGATATCATCGCTCGTGCGTACGTACGGACTACCGTCTCCACGACACGATGAGATTCATTCTCCATGTTAACCATTTAAGAATGATTATAATGTATATATAAAAAATAATAATGAAATATATGACATTATAAAGCTACTGGATTTATGTATATATTTACATATGTATGTCATCTACTTACTTCCATTTCAAGACAATAAGGAAAGAAAAACAGCGTTCATGCGTACGTACGGACTACCGTCTCCATGAACGGTGTTTTTCATTTTATTTATCTATCTATTATATATATATATACTGAATATATATGATATATAAATCATATTTTATATTCTGGAAGTAAGTAAATCATGATATAAGTAATAATGATGTCAAGAACAACAAGTCAAAACACCTACGATAAATGAAACGATTTTACCCAAAACGCTTCTTTAACATGGAATTTACAAAAGAACAGGTAATATAATGTCATAAGTGAACCATATATTATATCATAACAATGAATATGATTCTGTAATAAGTCAATGACATTATTTAAATCATTATACAGGAGGTTCGGACACATACGAAGCAAATTGGACCTAAGGTAAGGGATAAATTTTCAATCTCATTTTTATCCGAGATTGCTTATACTTAAGTATTTACTGGGGTTACGTTTAACATCCATGACCATGTTTTCTAAAAATGTTTTTATAAAATGTTTATCATTCTTACAAGAATGTTTAAACTCATTTTTACCCTTTATTGACTTTTTACCACATTGTATGAATTGAATCTTTCCTTTGGTTACCATATAAGGTACTTTTTGACTTTTTCGACAAAAGTACGAGGAGAATGTTATTTTTAACTTATACGGCTTGAAAGGATTTTTACGGTTTCATAACACCTCATTTTCAAGAAGCATCCTCTACAAGATTGAATGATTATTTTCAACAAAACCCTTATCTTTTAAAATTGCATGGAATTTTGTGAAAAGAAAATGATTTTAAAGAAGAAAGGATATTTTCCTCAAGAATTCATTTGAGTGTTTTTCTCAAAATTATTTTCCATCTAAGATAATAAAAGGGTTCTGTTTTTATCCCTATTATTACATGGATTTGATTATGTTGTGATGGAAATATTTTTATGAATTCCTTTATCTTATATGAATGGTTTTATGATGTCATGTTGTTTAAGAATCCCATTTGTATTACATGGGTTATGCTATGATGTATGTTTTATGATTTTGTGGCACACATAAGAATGGTATCATTATGAGATGGGTGGGACCTATATCTCCCTACAATGCATTGGGTAAAGATTTTATATCTCATGAGATAGACATGGCTGAAATTGTAGGTTATACCGGTTCAGTGAAACAGGACTGAAACGAGGGTTACTCGATTCAGAAAGGGACTTTGTCCACTAAGATAGTCTTGGAAATGAGTCATGACTAACAAGAAATGATTTTCCATGATTATGTGTGCATGCCACAAAGTTTCAAGTTTCATGTTATGATTATGGTTATCTCATTTTCACTTCTATGATTTGTTCCATGTTAAGATATTATGATCTCTTTTGCAGGTTATGATTTTCAAAAAGATATGATATGATTTTTATTTCTTTTGTATACCCTTACTGAGCATTTGAGCTCACCCTTTTATGTTTTCTTTTCCCCAGGATATAAACAAAGGTTTTAGGTAAAAAAGGGAAGATCTTTATGGGAGATATTGAAGATCATTCACCACGATTAGAAGATTACGTTCCGAGTTTCCAAAGACACTAAACTATTACGATCCTTTAGTGTGTGTTTTTGTTATGTACTAAGTATTCTGCAAAAGTAATGTAATGTCCATGTACGTCAGGCTACGAGTCTCTACAGTTGGTATCAGAGGAAAGGTTTAGTCAACCTTTGGAAACTAGGATGCGAAAACGTTAGTGAGATCCCTAGAGATATTTATAAGGTATGTCTAGGGATGCCCCTAAGGATAAGTATACGTATAGGATATAGTCCTAGAACTATGGTAACGATATTAGATTAAACCAAAGATGTTAGATATTGAAGTTACTCCCCCTTTAGTATGATTTTTTCCTCTCAGACTATTCTTTTTGGGTTTTAGAAAATGGCTGGAAACAAGGTGATTCACGATAATGGAGGATATGATGGACAATGGAATGATATTTTTTATGAGCAAGCAAATGAAATGGGATTTGGAAGTCCAAACATCATTATTATTCCGAATCAGCAATCTCATAATATGATCAATAAAGTAAAATTTGGTAAGTTTCCTGACTCGACTAATAAGAGAAAGATGGAGTTCCATGATGATCATAGAGGAAAGAAAGTTCATTTTCCCCTATGTAAATCATGTGGGAAGAGCCATCAAGGAGAATGTTTCAAGGGAACTGGAAGATGCTTTGGGTGTGGAAATGAAGGACACAAAGCAAGTAAGTGCAAAGGAAAAGGTTTAGTTAACACCATGGATGAGGATAATGGTATTGCTACGACACCAAAAATGGTTAAGTGTTTTAAATGTGGAATGTATGGGTATTATGCAAACCAATGCCCTAAGGGAAAGACTCATGAAGAGAATCAGTATGGTCGTATGGGAAGTATTTATGTGGATGATGATGAAGAGACTACAAATGATATGTGAGATGAAAGAATTGTTGAAGCTCGGTCAATGGATTAAGAATGTAGTGGAATGATTACATGTTTATCATGTGTAATGTTGTATAAGTGATCTCATTGTACTATGGATTAAAGAGACATGTAAGGATTGTTACACTGTTGTCTGATTAATGTTACCAGTATCCATGAAAGGTTATTCAGATATTTTTGGAATGTAGATGATATGCGCATAATGAAGGAATAATAAGATAATGAGGTATTTGATTGTATTCATGAGCTCATGACTGATATAAGGAGAAGGTTATATCATGGTTTGAGTATATAGAATTTTTGGATTTTGGTATGTGGAAAGAGGTAACTTTAAACTGCATTCATGTTTTCACTAAGGTTCAATGGGTATTCAAGAGAATATGTGATTAAGGCCTTTGAATGTTTGGAATGTGACCAACAAGGCATGTCTTATGATATATGGGGATCAACGACAGTATTAAATCTCTGGTAATCGTTTTCACTATATTATGAGAGTGGAATGCAGTATTATGGACAAGCCTAAAGATTAAAATGGATTATGTTGGACATAAGTTAGTATTGTTTAAGGATAGAAGATTTTCGATATTATTGATGGGATGTTATAGTAATGTAGTTTTAGAAAAAGGACAACCTGCCGGACGGGCGACAGCCCATCGCGTCGGACAAGGATGTGGGAATCGAACCCAAAACCGAAGTGCGACTGGCCTTTATCGCCTACCACTGGCCTACAGGAAGTCCCTGTTTAGTAAAAGCTAGTTTTATTATATTAAGCAGTATGATATATGAAGTATAAGTCCATTTTAGGAACCATATGTGATTAATCTCACTATAGATCAACTTATGTATATAATTTTTGCTAACCTTTTGTTTGAGACAGATGGAATGACCCGTCATTCTATCACATGATCTGCTAACACTTCACGAATAACAAATTCAACTTCATTTATTTAAGAGATGAAGTGGAAATTGTTCAAGGCATGATCAACAGTGAGATTTTACCAAAATAAAGAAAGTATTTATTCTAATTCAAATTTTCCACTTTAGGGAAATGATCTTGAAAACCAAAAATGTTGTCCTAGTGATCTTATACCTGATGAATTGGATGGTACCTTAGATCGTCACAAATTTATGGATTTGTGATTGTTGGATTTTCAATATCCATGTTCTCTACCACTCTCCATCAGAACATGATGGTTAGATTTCTCTTTCATATCCATATTTCCACCTATGTGGAAACCCAGTGATTAGTTTATTTGGGTAATCGTTACATTTCATACTTTAGTTTTTAAAGCCAGGTTTTGGTATTTTTTTTTAAGATGTTGGTTTCTATTAAAGAAACTTTCGAATAGTAAACCATTTATAACCCCGACGAATTTCGAGGGCGAAATTCATTTTAAGGGGGGTAGAATGTAACAGCCTGAGATTTTATGAAAAATGTTCCTTTTAATTTTATTTCTGTCTTGTGTTGTACGCTACACCAAAAGGAGCTTGCACAACACACATCCTTGACTTGCCTTGCATTACACGCAATCACGACCTTCCTCGATAGCGTGTGTAATACGCAATACCGAGTTTCACTAAACAACGATATGCTATTAAAATATTATTAAAACTAGCCGTTATGAATAGTAATAACCACTTTTTAAAACTCTGTAAATCTTATTTTTCAAAATGAACTTCATTTTTTGATTCGGAGTATCGAATTTAGCCTAAGGTGAAATTTTGGTACTTTTCGGATAACTTTCATATTCTGATGAATAGTGAAAATTACTAAATTTTAATTAAAAACAACTTTTTCAATCGAAATAATTAATAGTGATAAATTATTAATTTTAGTTTTTTTAAAGTATATTTAGAATATATTTTTACAATTTAATACAATAATGGTCATTGGATGTAATTTCACATTTAAACCACTTATAAACAAGTTTCAATCTTTTGATATTTATTATCTCTTAAAAACACGCTATTTGTTTTAACAGCGGGATTTAATTATAAAATTAATTAATGAAACTTCTATGTTATGAATTTGGTAAAATAGACTTCATTTTTGAATTCGGAATATGAAATATAGCTTAGGATGAAATTTTGGCATTGATCTGAAAAACATCAATTTTTGATGAATAGTGAAACTACTAAGTGGTAGGTTAAAAACTGAATTTTGCATAAAACTTAATTTTACCGCTTCTGTGAATGGAATTTCAAAAATCCGAGAGACACGGTTAATATCAAGGACTAAAATGTGGTTCAATGAGATGAAAATAATTTTTTGGTGAATAGTAACTTTTTACTTTTTTTTACCGCGGTTAATAGTAAATAGGGTAACTAAGGGTAAATATGATATCACTATTACCCTAACACATGTCCTAATTCTATTGGACAAGTGTAATTCGACCAAAAACAAACTTAGCAATAAAATATGACCATTTAGGCCCACTTGGATTAGATTAGGACATTTATTATTAATTTATTTAAAGAAGGGTTAAAATAGCTAAAATCAAAGTTTAATAAGTAAATCATTTTTCATATGGGGTTATACATAAGCTAAATTCGATTGTAAATATTCATGAGAAAGCTAAAAAGATTTCCTACATGATGGTATTTTATTTGTAATTTTTAGACATCATATAATTTAATTTATTTATGACACAACGATGATGCAGTAATTATCTTATTAATGCAATATTGACATAATTGATGTTATAAACACCAAAATAAATGTAATTTAAGACTTTTTATGAATTCCACTAATTTTCTAGGTTACTATGATATATTAGTGTTGATTTAATCAACTTGTTTCGAACATATAATTCTGTTATGACTTTCACAAAAATCATATATCAAATAGTGTCAAAATTGACACAAAACAGTTTTTAAATCAAATATTATATTATTAATTGTTATTTTATTCCTAAAAATCTAAGGTTCGGAAAAATGACTTAGATAAGGATATATGTATTAATAATATACAATTTGGGGTTAGTTTGGCATGTTAGAGTAAGTTTATTAACCATATAGTGAAAGAAAACAAAAAGACACGGTAAAAGTTAAATTATTTAACTTAGAGTTAAATCTAATTGATAAGGTTAAAATAATACCCTAAACTTGTCTAAATTCTATTGGTTGATAGGCTTTCGACCCATCCCCACTTTAGCTTCGAAATAAGACCCTTTGGAACCATTATAAACCGATTTTGACTTTAATATAAAATAATATTTTGAGATATTCCTAAGGTGCCCCTCTCCTCCCCTATAAAAGGACACCTCCTCCCCCTCCTCCTCACACCAATTTGAGCACTCAAGCTCAGCCAACCCCTGCCAAAATCCCTTCTCCACTTCCCTAGAAACATCCTAGAGGTTCTGGTCTTCCTCAAAGACCAATTCTAGTGCCCTAAGAGGAGGTCTCAAAGAGGCACTTCAAAGAAGAGGTAATTACCGTTACCAATTCTTTCATCTTTATTTCTTCTTCCACTTCTTCTTCTTAGGTTGTTTCATTATGAAGTAATAACATCAGTATCACTCATATACTGATATGTTATTATAAGTATGAAAAAAACCTATTTCACCATCTATCCATCCTACGGAAAAAGAAATCACCGCGCGTGCGTACGTACGGAATACCGTCTCCACGCCGTGGTGTAATATATTTTCCACCACCACCTTACATGGATGTGTATAATGGTGTAAAGAATAACTATACATAGTTATTACAACATCATATTGATTCTTATATATTGTATAATCCACTCCAATTCAATTCAATATTTATAGAAATGATATCATCGCTCGTGCGTACGTACGGACTACCGTCTCCACGACGCGATGAGATTCATTCTCCATGTTAACCATTTAAGAATGATTATAATGTATATATAAGAAATAATAATGAAATATATGACATTATAAAGCTACTGGATTTATGTATATATATACATATGTATGTCATCTACTTACTTCCATTTCAAGACAATAAGGAAAGAAAAACAGCGTTCATGCGTACGTACGGACTACCGTCTCCATGAACGGTGTTTTTAATTTTATTTATCTATCTATTATATATATATATACTGAATATATATGATATATAAATCATATTTTATATTCTGGAAGTAATTAAATCATGATATAAGTAATAATGATGTCAAGAACAACAAGTCAAAACACCTACGATAAATGAAACGATTTTACCCAAAACGCTTCTTTAACATGGAATTTACAAAAGAACGGGTAATATAATGTCATAAGTGAACCATATATGATATCATAACAATGAATATGATTCTGTAATAAGTCAATGACATTATTTAAATCATTATACAGGAGGTTCGGACACATACGAAGCAAATTGGACTTAAGGTAAGGGATAAATTTTCAATCTCATTTTTATCCGAGATTGTTTATACTTAAGTATTTACTGGGGTTACGTTTAACATCCATGACCATGTTTTCTAAAAATGTTTTTATAAAATGTTTACCATTCTTACAAGAATGTTTAAACTCATTTTTACCCTTTATTGACTTTTTACCACATTGTATGAATGGAATCTTTCCTTTGGTTACCATATAAGGTACTTTTTGACTTTTTCGACAAAAGTACGAGGAGAATGTTATTTTTAACTTATACGGCTTGAAAGGATTTTTACGGTTTCATAACACCTCATTTTCAAGAAGCATCCTCTACAAGATTGAATGATTATTTTCAACAAAACCCTTATCTTTTAAAATTGCATGGAATTTTGTGAAAAGAAAATGATTTTAAAGAAGAAAGGATATTTTCCTAAAAAATTCATTTGAGTGTTTTTCTCAAAATTATTTTCCATCTAAGATAATAAAAGGGTTCTTTTTTTATCCCTATTATTACATGGATTTGATTATGTTGTGATGGAAATATTTTTATGAATTCCTTTATCTTATATGAATGGTTTTATGATGTCATGTTGTTTAAGAATCCCATTTTTATTACATGGGTTATGCTATGATGTATGTTTTATGATTTTGTGGCACACATAAGAATGGTATCATTATGAGATGGGTGGGACCTATATCTCCCTCCAATGCATTGGGTAAAGATTTTATATCTCATGAGATAGACATGGCTGAAATGGTAGGTTATACCGGTTCAGTGAAACAGGACTGAAACGAGGGTTACTCGATTCAGAAAGGGACTTTGTCCACTAATATAGTCTTGGAAATGAGTCATGACTAACAAGAAATGATTTTTCATGATTATGTGTGCATGCCACAAAGTTTCAAGTTTCATGTTATGATTATGGTTATCTCATTTTCACTTCTATGATTTGTTCCATGTTAAGATATTATGATCTCTTTTGCAGGTTATGATTTTCAAAAAGATATGATATGATTTTTATTTCTTTTGTATACCCTTACTGAGCATTTGAGTTCACCCTTTTATGTTTTCATTTCCCCAGGATATAAACAAAGGTTTTAGGTAAAAAAGGGAAGATCTTTATGGGAGATATTGAAGATCATTCACCACGATTAGAAGATTACGTTCCGAGTTTCCAAAGACAGTAAACTATTACGATCCTTTAGTGTGTGTTTTTGTTATGTACTAAGTATTCCGCAAAAGTAATGTAATGTCCATGTACGATAAGCTTCGGGTCTCTACAAAGGTCCCACCACATCCATTCCCCATGTGGAAAATGGCCATGAGTATTTAGCTGTATGAATAAACTCTGGAGGTTGATGAATGAAGTTGTCATGTACTTGTCATGAATGAAACTTCTTTGTGAAATCAACACAATCTTGTATCATTGAAGGCCAAAAGTATCCAAGCCTTCGAATCTGATCAAACAATCTATGTCCAGACTGGTGGGCACCACAGACTCTTGCATGCACTTCTTTCATGACATCCATTGTCTCTTCACCATCAATGCATCTGAAGAGAACTCCATCAAAACCACGTTTGTATATAATTTTCGCTAGGTGACCTAGGCTATCATAATGAGTAAAATTGACCACACGTCTCCGGATTTGTTCTTTCTCGGCTCTATTAGGTGGATGTTCCATTTTGAAGGTATTCCCTGACAGGTGACATCCATCCGGTAGTATGACCATATGGTTCAGGAATGGGACTAATTTCATTAATTTCCTCTGTTTTGATTCAAACATAATGTGAAATTTCATGACGGTGGGAAATACTGATGGTTGTCTCATCCTGATTTGGATCTTCCACATTTGTGGCTATATTAGCTAGTGCATCATCTTGAGCATTTTGTGATCTTGGGACATAAGAAAATTTCGGTTCAGAAGGGAATTCCACCATTAACTCTCTGAAGTAATCATACAAAGGTATTATTTCTTCTTTTCTGATTTCATAATCCCCATTGACTTGTTTGATTACCAGGTCTGAATCACCTTTCACCTTTAAGTGATTCACTTGTTCTTGAAGCGCTAATTCCATGCCTGTGATGAGAGCTTGGTATTCTGCTTCATTATTGGTACCACCTTACCACAATAAGTAGAAATAAGGTAACACTACCTTTTCTGGAGAAATGAGCACAATTCCTAAGCCAACTTTGTTGAATTTATGATTTTCCAATTTCCTCACTGTTGGACTTGTGGAAGCACCATCAAAATACATTTCCCATGCCTAAGTACTTTCAAGAATAGAGAATACTTCCTCATCAAGGAGTTTAATATCTGAAGATGTGTCTTCCACTGAAGGGTGTTCAGCCAGGAAGTCAGCCAGAGCTTGGCCCTTTATCGCCTTTTGAGACACATACTGAATGTCGAATTGCTGCAAAATAACTGCCCACCTTGACAGACGTCCTGTAAGCATTGGACGACTAATGATGAATTTGAGCGGGTTATTGCGAGATACCAATTGGACATCGTGATGTTGCAAGTAGTGTCTCAACTTTTGAACTGCAAATATTTATGCCAAGAATCACTTCTCAATACTTGAATACCGGGTTTCTGCATCAAGCATAGTTCGACTGAGATAGTAGAGGTTGTTTTCATTCCCAGCATCATTCTTTTGAGCAAGAAATGCACCTAATGATTGCTCTAGAGATGTCACGTAGAGGATAAGTGGTCTTAATTAAACATGTGTCATGAGTTCTGGTGGACTCGAGAGGTATTTCTTGAGAATATCGAATGCTTCTTGACATTCTTCAGTCCACTAGTAAGTGACTCCCTTCTTCATCAATTTGGTGAAGGGTAAACTTTTGCCTGCCAAATTGGCGATGAAACGCCGAATATAGGGTATGTTTCCTTGAATCCCTATTAAGTCCTTCAAATTTAGAGGAGGTTACATACCATGTATTGACTTGTTCTTCTCATTATCAACTTCAATACCACGATGGCGTACAACAAAGCTGAGAAATTTTCCTGAGGGTACCCCAAAACCACATTTTAAGGGGTTCATCTTCAAATTATTTTATCGAAGCTTGCGGAATATGACTTCAAAATAAGACAAGTGATTAGAACGTTGTTTGGATTTAACCATCAAATCTTCTAATTATCATTCAACAAACATTCCTAAGAAGGGTTTGAAGATATGATGCATGGCATGCTGATATGTTGCACCTGCATTCATTAAGCCAAAGTGCATTACCCGGTAGGAAAACACACCCTGAGGGGCTATGAAGGCTGTGGATTCCTCATCTTCTGGGGCCATTCGGATCTGATTATATCCTAAATATCCGTCCATGAAGGAATGTGCTTCATATCCCACCGTTGCATCAATTTAATGTTCTGTAATCGGAACTGGGAAATCATCCTTAGGACAATGCTGATTAAGATCTCTGAAATCGATGAAAACTCTAATTTGTCTGTTCTTCTTCTTTAAATGGAAAATATTATCCAACCACTTGGGATACTGAACTTCTCTGATGAAGTTAGCTTTGATAAGCTTATCCACTTCAGCTTCAATTTTGGAATCATAAGTTGGGTGTGTTCTTCTCGCGAATTGCATAAATCCTCAATGTTCTTCTGGTAAACCCAAATGGTTAGTAGAAACCTCAGGATCAAGCCTAGGAATTTATCTATAATTCCAAAAAAAATAACCCTATTTTGATTTAGAAAATAAATATACATCTCTTGATCTTCAAGAGTCATGGACACACTGATTAAAGTGGGGGGTGGATCTTATTTTGTACCCAGATTTATTTCGCTGAGTTCATCCATAGTGGTAGAGATACCCTCTTCAAATGCTGGAGGAGCATCTCTGAGATCTTCCTCTTCTTCTTAATCATGTGTTATTTCTTCCATTTCTACTTGCATAGTAGATGATAAAGAAGAATTTTCATGATTAGAAGAGATGTCAAAATTTGCATAACTTGAAGAAGAAGCTTCTATTTCAAACCCGATTGATGATGAAGTGTCTTATTTGGGTAATAAAGAGGAGATGATGGATTGAGAATAGACATCATTGTTCACCTCCGATGTTGCAATAACTTCTTCTAGCCTAATTGGGGAAGTATTGACTTGTTGGATTTTAGCATATGAAATTAAGACATCACCATTTGTGCTTTCATCACTTCTTGGTTGGTTACCAATTTCTCACATGTTGTCTAGATCGATTTCCATAATTGACATTATGGGTCATTCCATAAGAGTATTTTTTTTGGGTCTATCTTTTCATTTTGACTTATAGGGAACACATAATATGTACTCACATTTGTAAATGGATTTACTGGAGTCTTCTCCAAATCATATGGATCATTATCTTTGGTAATCTCTTTTGTTGTGGATTTCACCCTTCCCTTCATGTGATAGAATTCTGGCTCAATGTATTGAGACTCAAATGTCTTGAACGGGGCCTTATCACCATAAAATGTCTCAACTTGACCATCGAAACAATATTTGAGATATTGATTGTATGATGAAGGGATAACTACATGTTGATGTTGACAGGGTCTTCCAAGCAGGATGTTGAAAGCTGAGTCTTGATCAACAACCATGAAATCCGAATTGGATACAAGATCTCCAAACTGAGTTCTGAGTATATCTTCGCCCAGTCGTTCTTGTTCATTTTTGTTATATCCTTGTAACATCATGGTAGAAGGAGATAAATCAGATTCCGTGAGGCCCAATCGACGGAGTGTACGAATGGGCATGAGGTTGACTCCTGAACCATTGTCAATGAAAGGTCTTCGGACGTCTACACCATTGAACATTCCAGATAAGTATAAAGGTCTAATATTCCCATGCCTAACATCATCTTCATATTCATCAGGAAAAGATATTATTGCATGGCATTCTGCAGGATTATTCTCTATGTGATAGACTTTAGCTGCAGCAATTTCAGTTTCAAACTCTTGAGGACTTGACAAAGCCTCGATGAGTGCTTCCAGAAGATCATATGACAGATTTAGAGAATCCAGAATTGATAACATGGATGGTACATGGGCCAAGTGTTTCAATACATCATACTTTTGATCCAAAGGTCTGCGTTTCCCAACAGGAATATGTGGTTTAGCAGGTACCTTGGAAGAAGATGCTTTGGAAGATGATTCATCTTGTATTAGGATAGGAGTTGGCAATATTCCAAGTTTTGGAAGATTAGACCGATTAGATTGATTTACTTTCTGAGAGGAAGAAGATGGAACCTTCAACCGGTCTTCCAAAATAACTATGCCAAGACTGAATTTTCTATTGGTAGAAGAACGTGCTTGTTCTTGCTGGGCTCGCTGAAAGGCTCTACCATGAGTTTCTGCTGCGTACACAGTTCTAGCAGGGGTAGAATTGGAATTGTAGATTCTGAAAGATCCACATTTTCCCATGTATCCTGAGCCTCTGGAACTTCCCCTGATTCCCCTGTTTGATACAGGGAATTCAGGGTCATCGAAATCGAAACTGCGACTGGAATATAGATCTGTTAATTGAATCATATTAAAAGAACAAAGATTAACCCTTCATTAGATGAAGACTCCGCCTGATTAGCCTATTTAGGATGTGCTGTTTGGTGGGGCGGTTCCCGTTTCTTTGAAGTAGATGGAATGAAGTCTTATAGATTCAAAGACAAATTAGGCTTTTACACATACTCAACTTCTTCTGATTCTTTTTATTTCATTGAATAATTCCATTTCTTTGAGGACTTTTCCTCTGATGAAGAGAGTTTTGCCGCAACATTCATGGAAGAAGACACAATCGGTCACTTAAATTGTGTTAGTAGAATTGCATGAGTTCGGTTGATTGTATTTCTGACCATCAAATCATCATTCTTTTGTGAATTGTTTCTTTTGACTTCTTTCCATTCACCTTCCTCCTCTGGAACTATAGTTGTAACACATGCTACCTGAGCTAAAAACCCATTCAGTTTGACTTGTGCTGAGTCGACCATCTTTTTCATGAGGTCATTGAAGACAAAACACTCCTGGATGGGATGCCCCAACATTTGACGAAAAGGGAAATAATTGGGATGGTCTTCATCTCCTTCCTTATTTGGCCTCTTAGGCCTTGGCAATTGAACCAGATTATTTTCCAGAGCCGAAATGAAGTAACTAAGAACTTGTTCATTTCGTAAAGAGTATGTTTTTCTCTTTAGATCCTCAAATTGGTTTTGTCTTTGATCTCTTTGATCATATGGGCGAAATGGCCTTTGTTGTTGGTGCTCAGGAGGTGGAGCCCTTCGAGAAGATGAATGTTTTAAAGTAGAAACAGGTACAGGTGCTTGTTTAAGCATAACTGTAGTAGTTTCTACTTTACCCATTCTCCTTCCTAGAGCTAATGGAATTACATGAGATTTAGCCTTAGCCAATATAAGGGAATCTTCAATCAGCTGAGCGATTGAAGCAAGGTCTCGAAACCCTCCTGTGTATTTCACAGGGATTAACGGTGTGCGTAATTTGTCACGCAGATTTTCCACACAGATTGGCAACAATTCTTCGTGAGGGAGTACTAATATTAGGGAATATGTTAATCCCTTCCAGCGAGCAATGAAATATGAGACCCTCTCATTCTCCCTTTGCTTACAGTTTGTAAGATCTAAAACTATTGTATTTGGAAATGTTCAGCTAAACTGAAGAAGGAATTGTTGACGGAGATCTTCCCATCCAGTAATTGACCGGGATTGCAAGCTTGTATACCAGAAAAAGGCTGGTCCTTGCAAGGTTCATCAGAAGCATCTGATTTTTACTGCTTCTTGCTGCTCTGGAGTTCCCATAATAGGATCACAACAAGACACGTAATGCATTAAATGATGTTCAGGGTCGCCTGTTCCATTGAAAATAGGGAATACAGGGTTCCCAAAACTGGATGGAGGAGAGATTGAATATACCCATTAAGGGTAATCATTCTTTTCTGGTTGAACCTGCGCACGTTTCCCTTCCATAGTTTCTAACCGAGCTGTTAATGACTCAATGGTAGTTATTAATTTTGATAAACATCTGGTTGAACTTGGACTTGGGTAGGTGCAATTACTGGATCTTGGAAAGATATGGTGGTTGGTGCTGCAACTGATGGTAGCACTGCCAACTGTTGTTGCACTTGACCCCTAGGATTAGTCCTGTGAGGGTGTACTGATAGAGGAGGATATTCTTGACCCATCTCAGTAGGTTCAAAAAATTCCCTTTGCTGACTGACTCCAGTATGCTTAAGAAGAAGACTACCCTGAAGTAGTTCTGCATCCAACCTCTTTAATTCCTTCATTTCATTCTCCTGTTATTCAAACCTTTTCCATAGTGAGAGCGATTGGCCTTCTCCAGAGGAAGGATATGTAACCTGATTCCTTTACCTACCTTTGTTGGATCCTTTTTGGAGAGAGGGATGTGTGTTACTCGAAGGATTACCTAGGTTCTAAGTAATCCTTTGATTTCGTGTACACACACCTTCTTGATTTCTGTCGGTGTGTACATCTTCTTTAGTGGGAACCTCTTCATCTGAGTCCCCTGAGTGCACCTCATCTGGTGGTTCAACAACAACGTTATTGATGATATTGATTGATGCATAATGTATCACATCCCTTATATCATCATTTCTATGATATTGTATTCTTCCATGTATTTGATGATACATTTCCTTTTGTTGATTCGATCCCTCAGGAACTTCTTGACGAACCGTAATTTGGAGGGAATCTCCGGATAATGTGGCTCTTTGTTCCTCTTGAGGCTTCTTCCCCAATCGAGAAAAGACATAATTTCTCTGAGGAGGGGATTGATGATTTGAAAAAGTACCCAGTCTGGTGGACTGGGGCTGTTCCTTCTGTTCCCGCTCAACTCCTCGAATCCTATTTTTTGATTCTGAGGGATGGTTTAAGAGAGTCCCCAGTCTGGCATGTTGGGGGGGGGGGGGCTCTTGACATTCTATGTCTGAGACTTTCATAAAAGCTCTCCTGATCTTGTGAACCTTAGTCCGGAAATTAGCTGGATGCATTAATCTATATCCACATTTATCACCTGGTTCAAAAGTCCATTGGATGATTTCCAACACTTCTGTCACTTGATGATGTTCTTGCTCCATATGAGAGGCCTTTTCAATATTCTCGTTTTCTTGATTCAGGAGTAATTCAACAGCTTGTTCTATATATTCTTGATTTTGAGAGGAACTAGTTAAGGCATGTTCTTGGGAAAGCTTTTGATTACAAACAAAGCCCATTGACTGTGGTCGGCCATGGCCAATAACATTTCATGAGACCATTTTCGGCGGGATTTTCTGAATAGAGAGCACTGTGAAATGTAGTGCTCCATGAACACCCCATGCTCTGACATGAATGCTATATGGTTCATTATCAATTAACTGATGCAATCTTCTTTGTGTGCCAAGGCATGAACGTTGAAGGGCTCTCTACTTCTTTTCAGCCTTCGGATATCGAGAGACTGATAGAGATGCCAAATCAATCTGACGTTGTAACACATATACTATCTTAAGATGATTTTCATTTTCATCATAAGATAATACTTTTTCTTCAACTGAAAAAGAGTTTTCCATATGTTGAGACCAATATCATGAATTCCATCTTCGGTCAACATTTCTGGAATTTCATACTGAGAATCAGACAGAGGCCAAAACTTGAGTGACACTATACCTTTCTCAAGTTGTTTTCTCATGTTCAGCATTTCCTCTTTATCATTCAATAAAGATTCTTCTACCTGATTTGACTAGAGATGGTGTTTCCTTGTTTCTTCATCGGATTCAACAATATTGGTAGAGAAATCATTGACCAAACTAGAATATGCATGACTTAAGGGTGGTTCGGAGAATGACCTACACCCTGGGATATGTTCTGATTGAGAAATTATTTCACCTGCCAGCGATGAAACATCAGACATGACTGGTTTCGCATTTTCAAGTGCCTCAAGATAAGAGGGATTTCTCAGCACTACATTGTCCACAATAGCATTTTCCAGGAAATGTGCATCACTAATTCAGAGAGGACTTTCGTAGAAAAATTCATCATCATGGGGAGGACCACCATAATGGGTTACAACAAAAGATGAGATCTCTTGCTCCTTGGTCTTCTAACCACACAGAGGGTTCCTGTGGCTCTCATCTGAAGGTGAAACTTCAAGATCGACCGAATTTTCATGAATCAAGCCTTCATGAAGAAGTGTCTGTTGAAGACCTTCAGAATTAATGTTCCCACTATTGGAAAATGAGGGAGTAGAATCTTGAATTCCAACAGATAACTATCTGAGGGCTTCAAGAACTCCAGCATCGAGCAAGTCCTTCTAACAGATTGGATCTTTATCTCCGGACTGTGATGGGTGGGTCTTTTTCTTAGATGCCTTCTTACTCGTCTTGGAAACCACTTGTTGACGAATGTGGCTGCTCTGAGCAGGTGTATGTGCCTGATCAAGAAATATGGCTAGGTTAGGCTGACGATCTCCACTCAAATAAGGTGTATGTGCCTGAATTGGTTGTCCGAATGATATGGGAGAGTATTCCCCACAACCCTCTTGGACTAGAAAAAATGTGTGTGTCTGTTCCGGAGTGAATTGTTGGTGTGTCACTCCATTGGTAGAGATAGATTTGTGTGTCTTTCCCTAAGATTCCACTAAAGTTGTTATAATATCCTGGTAGGCATCCAGAATATGAGCAGGGATTTTCTTCTGCTCTTTCACCATTGATAGAATATACTTGGTGACTTCAGCTACTGGAATGGGGATATACGTCCATTACGTGATTGGAGTAGGTGTATGTGCCTGCTCCTATCCTCCTTTTCCTATCAGTGAATCCTGAGAGTACTCATGTGTGGGGGCAGAGAGTTGAGTCTGCCTCTTGTTTGTTTTCGAGGCTTTCCGACTAACTTCTCTGAATGATACCAATCGAGACAGTTGGTAGTATTGATTAATACTAGCAGGTGTATGTTCCTACTAATTGCACTTCACCGAACGTGGTTGATGAGCATCATCATATGTAGTCAGACAAGCCTGCTGACTAGCAGATGATGTATAAATAGGTGTATGTTCCTACCTATAGTACTCCACCGGAATTGCCTGCTGGGATTGGCGTGATGCGACCAGACGATTCTGCTAGACCGCAGAATTAAAACGGGCAGGTGTGTGTTCCTAGTCGTTTCTTTCCACCAAGTTAGGTTGGTGGACTTCTCCGGAGATGGCAGAGATGAGAACATGCTCACCGTTAAGCGGATTTCGCCTCTGTCAATTCATATTGCCTACTCGGGTTCGAAGAACCTAGACCGAATGCCTGGAGTCGGTACCCTCATCATGTTGAGGGCATACTGTCACACGAGTCTTGTGGTGATTGTTGATAGGATCCCTCAAGAAGGACTCCTGCTTCATTGAATTAAGGCCCTGATGGACCTACTCATTCACCTCTCCGGAATATGGGAGTGAATGGTGATTGCGTTCTGGGGATAACGGCCCGAAACGGTTGGAGATGGTGGTTAGAACCACCTGCTTCTTGATCACTAGTCATCGTTTTTTGGACGACCGTTGTGAGTTGTTCACTTGGAGGGCTTGTCAGGAAGCCTCCAGAGTTGGGATGGTACCGTGTTGATAGTACTCCTTAACCAGTGCATTTGATACCCAGCGTTGAAGATGCTAAGTAGGTGATGTCATCCTTAGAGCGGATGAAGATCCAGCAAGAGTAGCAGCAGTGGCATTTGCAGCAGTAATATTCACAGGTGTGAACTTGAGAGCAGCCATTATGGAAATGTAGAAGATCTTGGAAAAGAGTGACTTTTTTATATAACATATTTAATCAAGATAAATTCAGCCACTACATATTTTAGATAAGCAGATATTTCATTGATTGTTTTTGTTGGCCCTCTCATTGAGTTTTAAATATGGGCCTAAGAAATAGGTAGAACATCATTTTAACTTGGTTAAGTATTCATGTCGGGTTCACCATTTTTTGTTTCCCTCGGAATTTGGGGATGACCTCCTTGATTGAAGGTTCAAACATTCCAATCGGTTTCTAACGGTTTTGTTCGTAGAACCGGAAACATCTAATGATTCCACATCCATTTGGACCTACTTTCCAAAGGTAGGTGCTCATTAGTTTGTGGACTGATGAGGCTTAGGAATTTTCATTGGTCGAGAGGATGGGAGGTTGGACTCATCACACCTTTTTAGGGGAATTATTGTCTACTCTGGGACTCTCTTTATAGATTGGAGTTTTGTTTGTGAATCCTTATTACATTACCATGTATAAAAAGAGATTTCCTTCAGATCTGAAAATCTATGATAAAATATGTAGGAAATTTAGAGAATCTTTTATATGTATTCGAGGTTCTTCATCGATAAAGAATCATTTGTATTTATTAGAAATTCTTGGTCAATGGTATCCTTTGACCCATTTATATAGCAGTCTCTTGGTCATTATGATGATCATGCTAGTTTTAAATCCACTCAGTGTGGCACCTGAAGTTTATTGTCATTCAGAAGGACATGTATTATTTCAGAGATGGGATCGAACCCACATATGGGATACCTATATAACCTTTGTTTAGAACAGGTATCAGAACCCACGTAGTTTGAGTAAGGGAGTATAATGTTTATGATTGATGGCTCAAAGAAAGATTTCATAATTACTTTTACACTCTAAGCTCATGTGAGTCATGCTCGGTGTGAGAAACAAGAGGTATTAGTAAAAATCAGACAATTGTTCCATGAAAGATGCAATCATAAGAAATAATGTAGGAATTATGTATGTGTGACTGCCCAGATAAATGAATATTAGGATTTACTTCAGGGAAGAAATCCAGGAACAGGGTCCATAAAGGAATATGTGCTTCATGGAGATTTGAATACTTTAACTTGGGGCTTACTCCTGAAAAGGAGTCCCAAATTAAGAGAGGACTTATGATTGGGTTTTACTCATGAGAAGGAATCCCAGATCAAAGGTAAATTAGGACTGGTTAAGAGAAACTAAGACTGGGGATTACTTTTGAAAAGGAGGCCCAGGTTAAGAGACTTGAAAAATTAAGGGACTTGGGGCTCACTCCTGAAGAGGATTCCCATATTTGAGACTGGGGATTACTCCTGAAAAGGAGGCCCAAGTTAAGGATTATGACTGGGGATTATTTCTAAAAAGGAGGCCCATGTTAATGAGTTCTCTCATCTTAAAGGATGAGGTTGAATGAATGAAATATCAATATTTAGTGACATAAAGATGTGTAAATAACTTGGTTTTGAGAGATATTCCACAGAATTCCTTTCCGATAAGGAAGTAAAATTAAGAAATCATTCCATAAATGCCTTTGAAGAGTGTCTTGAAGACTGAATCTTGAATAGGAGAGGTGGAATGGCTTAAGAGGGGTGAAATGGGAAAGAAGGGCACCCAAAAAGGAAGGGGCGTGCAAGTCCTGGTAGGCGCGCATGTACTGCGTTGGAGCGTAAGTCCTGGTCGCGCAGGTATACATGCGTGACACATGGGTACTTGTGCGACGGTTAACCAGCAGGGTAATACTTTACCGACTCTTGGTTAAAGCCTTTAGAATCATCTTGAGGTTCTTCCATAAGAGTGGTGCGCAAATTCTATTGAAGGAGTTAGGTGTCGCGCAAGTGTGGCCATTTCCCTTAACGGCTGGCCACTCAGGCGCGCAAGTTTTGATGAGTTTCAACACTTAGGCCTTCCTCCTCCTCTTTAGATCTTACGTTATGGGTAAGAAATTACCTTAGAAGTGTTTGTAAAGATTTCAGAAGAGACTAGGGCGTCGGGAGCTCAAATCTGAGTTTCTAAAAAAACAATCTCCTGAAATGGGGGGCCAACAGGGTCTATTTATAGTCTAGGGAAGACCCCAGACGGTTATCCTTTAGGTCACACGAGTCACTTGCGCGACCATTAGGGGGCACACAAGTATACTTGCGCAACAGTGATGGAACTTGCGCGACACCTGTGCTTTTGAAGCCTTGTTCATGCCTTTGTCAATTTTTGATGTTTTCTTCAAAGGATGCATCAATTTTTGCTAAGTAATTTCCCTTTCCATTCTTTTAGAAAATGTGACGAAAAAGGAGCATCAACATCAACCTCAATGGGTAAACTCAAGAGCCTTCCCAACACTATGGTTGTATCACTACATGTATCATCATCATTATTAAATGTTAGTATTTATCAAAATCTATCTATATGGTTTCATCATGTGTCTTAACAATATATATCAAAGTCTAAGATCATATCTATTTATGTGACCGAAGAAGGATATGTAACCACAACCCATTCCTATATGATTCATGTACCAATTTTTTCTCCAGAACCATTTCTTACATGTACCAAGTTAACTAGAAGGTTATCAGAGTCCAATTGAACTCATACATCATTATAATACCCATCAATAGGTTCATTGGCCAGAGAAATGAACTCTAGAAAGTATAACACTATTTACCTTGTACCCAAATGAATCCCTATAGTTTAACTATATACATTGACTCTTCATAAGAAAACCTATGATCTGATACCACTCTATCATGACCTAACCCACCAGGGCCCACATGGAAGGTAGTATTCTAATAGTGACACCCCAATCCCACCTCTACTTGGCTAGGTACCAGAGATAATCATTGAGTTGGAATATCAAAATCTTGAGATGCCATATACTAAAGTTATAATTCATAACTTGACATCTCCATACACCAGTATCATTCAATAACGATAAAAAATAATACGATAATTGAATGCATAAAAAATAATACCATATTAGAGTATGAAAACAAGTATGGAAAAGCTAAAATAGTCTAAATAAGTTCCCACCAAAATTATAAAAGGATTGATCTTTATAATAAATGTGGACTGAAATTTAGATGAAACTACTAAAACCATCCATATCTAGTCATTGCCAATTCATATCATTATTTTCCAACTCTGACTAAGGCTCCATCGAAGGCATGTTGAATATATAAGACATGAAACATTTCAAAAAATTCAATTATCGGGTGAGTATAAACACACCCAGTAGGACACACTAATATAACCAAACATAAATCAACAAAGAGGGGATGGAATCCATAGACCAAATCCATGAGGATAGAAAATATAAACTCATATATGGTCAAGGAAGTCTCCAAGACCATACCACCCTTTAGATTTAACAATGCATGGTATGCTGATTTGGATTGTTCAAACATTATAAAAAATTATTGGGAGTCTGTGAATCATGACAATTATTCTTTTTCTTATGTCACTAAGTTAAGACACCTTAAACAATGCCTTAAATGTTGGTGTAGTTATAAATCTAAAAAAAATCGACACGGACATATCTACTCTTGATAATGAACTTATCCATATTCAAAACACTACTATTAACTCTAATATCTCCTGGGACACCCAACATGAAATCCACACCTCTATTAAACATAACTCTCTTATTGGTCTTAAGGAAAACATTCCCAATAAAATATTAAAAAATAAATGGCTTTTGGATGGTGATAGAAACACTATGTTTTACAATTCATTTCATAGAATCAGAAACGTTTGAAGAACCCTTGCCTTACTTAGGGATGTAGACAACCTCTTTGACTCTGAGAAGGATATTACTAGTCTTATTATTTCCTACATTGATAATATTTTCAATGGCCCAAATTTCAACAAGTACCTCATTCTTGATATCATTCTGGTCATGTTAATTGAGGAAGACAACTCTTATCTCTTAAGCACCCTCTTGATCATGAAATCAATGACACTATTTTTAGCCTAAACCATGATTTTCTACAGGTCCTGATGGATTTAACGATGGTTTTTTCGAAATCCCTAGGAGGTCTTTCACATAGTTGTTTACAAGCTTGTAAAATCATTCTTTTCTAATGGTGTTCTCCCCCATGGTCTAAATTATAACTTTCTTACATTAATTACAAAAGTGGACTATGCCTAGAAGATTCATCTCTTCTGACCTATTTCTATTATTAATTATCTTTATATCATCATTAATAAGCTTCATGCTAATAGACATTATGCTATATGTAATAAAATTCTATCTAGGAATCAATTTGGTTTTCTCAAGGGAAGGTCCATTCAAGACTGCATTTTCCATTCCTCAGAATGTACCAACACCATTAAAAAACCAACATAGAGGGAAATATTTCCATTAATATTGATATTAGGAAATACATTGATACAATTGGGTGGAGATTCATCTTAAAATTTCTTCCGTACTTTGGGTTTAATGATACTTTCATCAGTATGATAAACTCCTTATTTAAATCAGCTTCCATCTCTATCTGATTCAATGGTTCCACTATGGCCTTATTTAAATGCACTATATGAGTTAGAAAAGGAGATCCATTATCTTCCATTCTTTTTTCTATTTTGAATTATTACGAAAGAATATTCTCACTCACCATATTGATCAAAAGAAACATAAACCCATAAAGGCTTCCATAAATCTAAATGTGCCTACTCATCTTTTATATGCTGATAACATCATATTGTTTTTACAAGGTGATAAATGTGAAACTCAAAATTTAAAAACTACTTTTTCTCATTGTGAAGAAATATCTGGTCAATCTAGAAGCTGAAACAAAAACTTTTTTCATTGGAATTTTTTTTTTCTTCTACTAGATATTATAATATCATCAATAATTTAGGAATCAAAGAAGGTTCATTCCCTTTCACTTGTCATGGAGTTCCTATTTTTTAGGGAAGTCCTAAATCCATTTACATTTCCACTATGGTTGACCATCTCATCAATCAACAATCCTCCTAGAAGGGTAAATCCCTCTCTATGGATAAAAGGATTTGTCTTGTGAAATATACTATTCTCTAAAAAATGGTCTACTTGTTGATGGTTTACAAATAGCATCCTAGTCTCCTTAATAAAATTAATTCTTACATCAAAAATGTTTTTTAGAGTGGAATTATTCTGAAAATGAATATTGTCACCGTTCCCTAGGATACTTGTTGTAAACCATTAGATAAATGTGGTCTTGGAATCGAAAATCCTAAGCTCTTCAATGATGCCCTTCAATATAGACTCACTTGGAGGTTGATTCATAATAACTCTGACTCTGTTTATTTTATAAAAAAAGATTCATTTAGAAGTTAAAGAAAGGAAATTTTAATTATATTAACTCCTCCATTTTACCATCCATTTGAAAATCCATTGACAACATCATGAATAACTCTAGATGGATGGTTCTCACTGATTCATCCAAGAATATTTAGTTGGACAAATGGACTAGAACCCCTCTAATCTATATTTTTCCTTCTAATTCTCTTCCATAAATCACTTAATACACTATAAAAGAAGTTATTAAATATTGTAACTTTAACATTCCTGATAACATCGTTCATATTATAGACAATTATTCCTACTCCAATTCTAATGACTTCCTTTTGGTGATATTTCTCACAATGTTTCCCTTGATTACAAAATTTTTTACAAGTTCAATTTTTAAAATTATGATTTTAATTTTTCGTGGTGGAAATCCTTTGAAAAACAATTTATTAAACCCTCGATACTTACTTTTTTTTACGTATTTCACACAACTGTATTCCCACTATGGCTTGTCTTCAGTCTTTTGGGGTCCAACATTGCTCTAAGTGTCATTCTCGTCAATAGTATTGAGAAGATACTAAGCATCTATTTCTGTCCTTTTCTATCGCGTCATCCCTTTAGAATTATATTACAGACATTTTTTACTACATATGGTTACTCATTGACTTTATTAGTGCGCAATTAAATCCCTGTGTGTATCTTGAAACCTCTCAACAAATAATGAATCTACTCTTAATTGCTATTTCTCAACATATACATGTGATCTGGTATGATATAAATGCTATTATTTACAACAATTACTCATTCAATCTTAATGAAGGTCGGACACAGATTCTTATTTCCATTTGGGATGTTACCTCGATTCAAAAAGTTAATAGTCACAACATTGTTGGAGTATTTGAGATTCTTCATCAACTTTAGATTTATGGTCTCTAAAGAAAATCAAGGTACAACTTTTTAGGTGTTCTGGAAAGCCCCAGTCCTAGGATGGATCAAAGTGAATGTCGACGGTTCCTCCAAAGGAAACCCGTAACCTATTGGTTGTGGTACCAATTTCAGAGACGTTCTCAGCGAGTGTCACGAATGATTTTTTGGCAGCTATGGTACTGCCTCATCTCTAGAAGCAAAAATGATGAGTGTGATCCATGCCATTTATTTTTACAATAAAAGGGGTTGGAACAATATTTTGATTGACTGTTATTCAACCACTATATTCCTCGCTATTTGTAAAGTTTTGGTATATCTTTCATGTCCACTTACTACCCATTGGATGAGCTGCCTTGCTCCACTTCTGAAGATCAACTACATTATCATTCATGCCTTTCATGAATCGAACATGGTTTGAGTTGGTCTTGCTAAAAAGGGAGTCAACTAGGGTATAACTTTGTGGGATGACTGATGTTATTAATATTTTCATGACTTATTATATACTCCCTTTACTTATTTTATAGGAAATGTTCATAATTTGTGTGAAATAATAATGTTTTAATATTAAGTATAATTTTTGAGCATTTTTTAGAAGTAGTCCAATTGAGTTAGTTTAATGTTTTAAAAATACCAATAACTATACGGATCCAAATTGTGTGGTTATTGTTTTTTAGGATTCTAATTTCAATATACAACATTTCATTAGAAGGCACCATGATCCAATTCGGCCATTTGAAGGGTCATATGGTCCTCACAAACAAGACCAAAGAATCTGTGAACAAACTGGACCAGACAGGAAGATTGATTTACTGGGATCAATCCAGAAGTCCAAAAACATTAACTATCCACACTATTTCTGGGGACACTACATGTCATATTTTATAAAACTTTCATGCCCCAAATCTAAGTACAATGGGCCCAAATGAAGCTTTTCAGTCCATCCCCCCATTCTGGACGAGAATTAAAATCAGTATAGTATGCATGTCATATCTCATGATGTAAGCATAAAATCGAGCTGATATTTTTCAGTATGAAAGAGGAGATATAGGCGGCCGACTTTGTTGGAGAACCCATTCGGATTTTAAGGAATCTTCATATTCAAAAACACTTTCACATTCTGGACTTCAAAAACACTGGATTGAAATGGACAGTTTTACTTTGTTTAATCAACCGGCCATACCTTTTGATCCTTAAGTCCCAATGACACCACATTTTGAGAGTATTCTTACAACTTTGTTATCTACGTCTTTTAAGAAGGAGATTTCTCGAGATTCGGCTGTCTTGATGTCCATATATGCGATCCAAGTAGAGGGGCATTTCTGGAATGTAAACAGTCCACCACCTTGGGCTACAAATACATCCCCTCCTCTCCTTTCAAAAGAGTTGGAATTTCAGAGAAGATGTTAACATATTTGCAAGAACAAAGCCTTTTAAAAGGCTTGGGAGGACCTTCCATACTCAAGTTTTCACTTGAGATACCTTTCCTTCTATCTTTGTCTTCACTTACTTTCGTTTTCTTCGTTTTTGTAATCTTGTAAGTCTCTGTTTGTAATTCTGTTTTAATGGAAGTTTCTTCTTCAATATATCTTATTCTTCTCCACCTTCTATAGTATAATATTAATGTTCTTAATATAGTTTAAATTCAGTTGAATCCCATTCCTTTCTTTTTCTTCCCCATTCAATTAAAAATCTTTTTTTAATTATCAACACTGTTTGTGTGTGTGTGTGTTTGACGCAAAAATCTTTTCTTATCCCTTTCATTATTTTATCTTCTTAATTTATCATCATAAGAATTATAACTAGATTAGTAATAATTTTATTGGCTGGGTAAATCATTAATTGGGGTGAGTTATAATTTAGGTATGTTAAGTGATTGAGAGCTTTTTCTCGACAAATGTTCTTTAAATTAATATTGTGTATGTTGAACTTTATATGTCATGGATTAATGACATATTTTGTTTAGCATGTGGTTTCCCTGGATTATTGGAACCACAAATACACTACCATAAACATGTACTGATGAGATTAGAATCCTAATTAATTTAAGTCTTGGATTAAAGCTTTAACACTTAGGAATTAAAATCGACGTCAACTTGTGCAGTGTGTGTTAATTTAAATGAAATATAAAGCAAAGCTCAAGGATATCACAAGCTTAACTACCTAATGATGAACTCACCCCAATATTTATCAATATGTTAAATAAATTATATACAATCAATCATTTCAATTAATCTCATCAAACAAACCCCCCTAATCAAAATACAATCAACTAAAAACAAACGACTATTATGAAGTATCATTGCCAAGGATTCGACCCGAGTGCTGCTATGCACATTAGAAGAGCACCAGAACATTGACTGGTCGATAGGAGAAAATCGGCCGTGCATTTCAAATGGTTGTGTTTCCAGGGATGGTTCTTTAAGTAGTCATTAGTTTCTAGTTATTGTCAAAAAAACCAAAAAAAAAAATTTAAAAATGAAAATAATTCACAAAGAAAAACCTGTCTTCCTCTTTCTTCCAAAATCTCCTTGAATGCCCCGTAGCCTTCCAAACAATCCCTCGGATTTGTTTGACCCTGAAAATTGAGCGAGCACTTCTCCAAGTTAGAAGGAACATAAGGGATAATAAAATAATTCAAGAACTAGTCCTTGTCCAACCAGTTGAATTAGATATGGCCAATCCTAGGGAACAAACACTTAAAGAACTCGTTTCCCCTGATATGACTTACCAACCTCTTGGTATTCAGTATCCAAATATAGAGGCTGACTTTGAACTCAAATAGGGTTTGATTCATCTTCTTCGTCATTTTCAAGGGCTATCCAGTGAGGATCCACATATTCACCTTAAATAGTTCCAAGTATTATGCTCTACCATGAAGCCTAAAGGGGTTTATGAAGAACAAATCAAACTCCGAGCATTCCCGTTTTCCATAGCTGACACTGATAAGTCATGGCTCTACTACCTACCTCCTGGTTCTATAACCACATGGAATGACATGAATCAACTCTTCTTAGAGAAATTATTTCCTACTTCTCGTACTGCTTCTATCTGAAATGAAATAAGTTGTATTCATCAGTTCCCAAGTGAATCACTCCATGAGTACTGGGAGAGGTTCAAAAAGCTTGTTGCAACCTGCCCACATCATCAAATCCCTGACCAACTCTTGATCTAGCACTTATATGAGGGGTTATTGGCTATGGAGAGAACTCACATTGATGCCGCAAGTGGTGGTGCTCTGGTTGATAAAACTCTTGCAGCAGCAAGAGATCTCATAAGTAACATGGCTGCAAACACACAACAATTCCATACTCGATCACATGCTCAAGTCAAACAAGCCCAAGATAATCAATCAATTGAGCCAAACAAAATGACCGAGTGGATGAGTGAACTTACAGGTCTTGTGTGACAACTAGTTGTGGCTACCAAATCCCCAACCTCATCTTTTCCGCAATCAATGGTTCCTGGACCTGTCAAAAATTGTGGAATCTGCAACTCTCCATCTCATCCAACTGACACATGTCCACAACTTCAAGAGGATCAACCCAATTCATCTAGAGCAATGAAGCTCAATGCAGCATATGCTCAGCGGAACACCAATCCTCAACTATCAGGTCAGTTTTTTAGAAACTTTAACCAGCCTCACTCCGAGCCCTTATCTTCTTCTTATAAACAAGTCCTTAGGTATGGTAATCCCATATCTCACCCCCCCTCAATTCCCTCCTCAAAACCCAATCCAATTCCAATATGGTCAAGGTGGTGGTAACATCCATCTACCTTATCCTTTTGTTCCTCAAACTCAAAGGAACAATCCTCCTCCTGGATTCCATTATCCTAGTGAGCCTTCCAAATTCCAAAACCAATACAATCAATTTCCCAAGAACCATAATCAAGGCAATGCCAATCCGAGACAAGCCTCTTCTTCTAAGAAACCATGGGAAAGTGTTGTTGAAGATCTTTCCTACTTCACCCATTCAAGTCTTAAGAACATTGAAACTCAAATAGGTCAACTTGAATCCCACCTGAGCCAGCAAAAACAATCATATTCTTCCTAACTCCCAGCTCAACCATTACCCAACCGCAAGGGTTATGTAAGTGCAATTGCACTTAGATCAGGAAAGCAACTTGCTATGCCTCAAGAGAAATCCTCAAACCCTCCTTTTAATATTGACATAGAAAACGAAAATAAAAAGAAACTTGACAAGAAACCTGAAACCATTACCTCACC
Source organism: Viscum album (assembly GCA_963277665.1). Taxonomy (NCBI): domain Eukaryota; kingdom Viridiplantae; phylum Streptophyta; class Magnoliopsida; order Santalales; family Viscaceae; genus Viscum; species Viscum album. Next base: position 227,301,335 of record OY728145.1, read on the forward strand.
TCCTTCCATTCCACTTAGGAATCCAATTCCTTTTCCTCAAGCTGTTTCTAAGACAAAGAAGTCATTCGAACCTGATCCTGAAATGCTTGACATGTTTAGACGCGTTGAAGTCAATATTCCCCTCTTAGATTCCATAAAACAAATTCCTAAGTATGACAAGTTTCTTAAGGAGTTGTGTACCCACAAGAGGAAACTTAGGACCTTTGAAAATGTTTCCACCCAGCAGTCCATACCCATTAAGTGCAAGGATCCATGTACCTTTACGGTTCCATTCCAAATTGGAAGTTCCAACTTGGATGATGCACTCATAGACCTAGGTGCCTCAATTAATGTCATTCCCAAATAAATATTCTCCAACGTTGGTCTAGGTCCTTTACAACCAACGGGTGTTTCCATTCAGTTAGCCAATCGAAGCACAGCTAGTCTGGAGGGAATAATTGAGGATGTCCTTGTCCGAGTCAATGATCTTATCTTCCCTGCTGATTTCTATGTCCTTGACATGGAAGGTGAGACAAACTCTTCTTGATCTCCCCTAATTCTAGGAAAAACATTCCTCATGACTACGAGAACCAAGATTGATGTCCATTCAGGCATCTTATCCATGGAATTATGTGGCCAACTGGTCATGTTTGACATTTTCCAAGCCATGCGATACATATCTGAGGACCACTCTTCATTCTCAATTCATACTTCTGAGGACACTTCTATAATTCAATTGAACCCGAATCCACCATGTTCTTCATGTTCTAATGACAAATGATCATGTGAAATATGCATCATGGTTAACCAAATCATAAATGGTGATGTTAATGTGGACCTCTCATTCATAGACTCCATCAATCTAGAGGAACTGAAAAAATCTCTTGAATCCCACATCAACTCTGATCTCTACTACTCCACCTTGGAAAGTATTAAGGAAAATAAATCTGAAGCAACTGAAGTCCCTGCATCCATTCCTGAGATGTCTAAACCACAAATGATAGATGATACTAATCTAAAACCCCTTCTTGAACACCTAAAATATGAATTCCTTTTCTGTGATCACTCATATCCTGTCATTATCTCTGCCACACTTACTGAAACTGAGGAGTCCAAACTTTTTCAAGTGTTAGAGGAAAACAAAAAGTCTTTAGGTTGGACCCTAGATGACATACCAGGAATCAACCCTTCCCTTTTCATGTATCACATCCATCTTGGGGAATCATCCAAACCAATTATACAACCACAAAGAAGACTCAATCCACTCATCCTTGAGGTAGTTAGGGAAGAGATCACCATGCTTCTCCAAGATGGTTTTATCTACCCAATTTCTGATATTGAATGGGTTAGTCGAATTCAAGTTATACCTAAGAAGGGTGGGATAAATGTTGTCACAAATGAACATGGAGAGGTAGTCACAACTCGTGTGAAGAACAAATGGCATGTGTGTTTCGATTATAGGAAATTGAGTGTTGAAACCCAAAAAAGATCACTATCCTCTTCCATTCCTTGATCAAATTCTATAAATATTGGACGGAAAGTCACACTATTGCTTTCGTTATGGATACACTGGCTATTTCCAAATCCCAATCGCACCTCAAGACCAAGAAAAGACTACTTTCACGTGCCCCTTTGTAACATGTGCATATAGAAGAATGCTTTTTGGACTTTGCAATGCTCATGCAACATTCCAGAGGTGTATTATGAGTATCTTTTCTGAATTCATTGAACACTGCACGAAAGTCTTCATGGATGACTTCACCATTTATGGTGAGTCATTTGAATCTTGTTTGAAATCACTCTCTCTTGTCCACCAAAAGTGTGGCAAGTGTAACCTTGTGTAATATTTTGAAAAATTTCACTTCATGGTTGCAAATGGGATTGTTCTAGGGAACATAGTTTCAAAAGATGGTATTGAAGTCGATCCTGCCAAAATTGAAGTGATCAAATAACTTCCTCCACCCACTTATGTTTGAGAAATCCGTTCATTCCTTGGTCATGCCAGTTTCTATTAGAGATTCATCCATAAATTCAGTAGGATTTCCCTCCCACTCACTTGGTTCCTACAAAATTATGTCACTTTCCATTTTTATGAGGTTTGCAAGAGAGCCTTCATTAAACTCAAAACTGCTCTTACATCTACCCCGATAATCCAACCCCCAGATTGGTCCTTACCCGTTGAGTTAATGTGTGAAGCTTCTGATATATCCGTTGGGGATGATCTTGGTCAAAGAAGAGAAAACATTCCTCATTTCATCTATTATTCCTCAAAAACATTGGATGAAACTCAATCTCACTACACTGTGATTGAAAAGGAACTTCTAGAAGTGGGTTTTGCCTTAGATAAATGCAGGTCCTATCTCTTAGGTGCCAAAATCATCATCTTCGTAGACCATTATGCTATTAAGTTCTTACTCATGAAAAGTTATTCCAAACCAAGGCTAATAAGATGGATCTAAATGCTCCAAGAGTTTGACATTGAAATCAATGATAGACGTGGAAAAGAAAACACTATGGCTGATCACATGAGTAGAATTTCTAATTCTTCTCATTCATAAATCATTGATCCTGAATTACCCATTGAGAACCTTTCGTCTCTCACTCCAAAGTTACCATAGTATGCTCCAATTTTAAATTATTTGGTTTCTGGTGTTTTTCCAGAAACGTTTTCAAAAGAACAAAAAATGAAGTTGAAAAGTGATTAAAAATACTATTTTTGGGAATAAAATAAATGATTATCCACTGAAAGTGGCTAATATTCATTGTTAATATCTTTAAATTAATTGTTACAAAGTCCATAAACATTGTTTTTAGTGCATTACATAAATAGAACTTCATTTCTCATCTAAAATGCAATTCTTGTTTAAAATGAAAATTTGGTTCCAATCATTCATTTGTTTGTAGACAACATTATATTCATTTTATGAATTTAAAATTTTTCTATATTATTTATCACTTTGTTTGAAACAGTTTATCTTTTAGGTCCGATGGATGAATCCCAATAGAAGATGGAAACTTTTGCGCCTGAATGCAGAAATGTTCTGGAGAAAGCATAATGGGCCTAAGGCCCATCAAACAAATGTGGGGCTCACAATACTGGCCCAATGAAGCTCACATTTATACAGAAAAAAGATAAATATATGAGGATAATTTTATTCAACTGTGGAGAGAGCTAATTCTTATGTTTTCATGATGATAAAGGGATCTGAAACTGTGATTTAAATGGTGGACCCGACATTAATGCACATAAAGTCGTCCCACCATTTCGACCATAACCTCCAAACGGCTGCGCCAAATGTCCTGAAAGTTTTACATAGGATAGATAACACAAGGAAGAAAATATTTGTCTTCTAATACCCCATATTATTCGGCCTCCATCAATTAATGATTCGAACGTCCAAATGGTGGACGAATCTGGACAGTTTTCCGGGTCAACTTCAAAATGTCAATTTCCTTTTGATTATTCACCCTCATTTTGACTATATTAATTGTTCGGGGGTGAATTGATTATGGGGGGTGAACCTAAGGCTCCTAATATGACTATATAAGGAGATGGTGGTGAAGGGAATTATGATCTAACATTTTTCGTTGAATCCAAGTTTTTCTTTCAATTGTAATTTCCATCTTTCGTTTGGTAATGACATCGTCAATTTCTCTAATGTAAGTTATTCATTCACGTTTAGTATTTTAAAAAAATTTCTTCTCCTTAACTTTTTATTTTCCTTTTCTTCACACATTGATATCGTTGAATCGAAAGTTGAATTTATTCACACCCGCACCTGTGAATTCATCACACAACGATGGAGTGTTCATTTTGATTAATGTTTTTCTTCTTTAATCCTGCTTCTTTAAGTCAACTACCCACTTCCATTGATATAATAACATCAATGGAGGGATAACCTCTTAAGGGTTGATCCAAGGGAGTATCAAGGTCAGGGATTGAATGTTATTTCATGTACTTAATATTTAAATCTATTCATTATTTTAGGATTTCCATTTGATGAGTTACATTCTTTCTCATCTTTTCCAACTTTAACGATGACACATTTTGAGTGCTAGTACGATCTATTTCCATTGAGTGCTCATTAATGTGATCCTCAAAGTGAATTGGTGATTGGACTTGGAATTGGGTAGGGGTTAAATTGGTGAATGATTTGGAAGATTTATCTCATTGTTTGGATATGTCTTGAATTAATGACATTAAATTTTATAAGAAAAGAAATTCATCCAATCCACCCCAAGAAAAACCATAAGATCAACCCACCATCAATAATTGTTTAGTTCACATAAGTTTTTATTATATTTTATTTAAATTAAATCTTTATTTCCCAAATTAAAATCTACCTCAAAGTTGGCCACATCATAGCCAATCCCGCATCTAATCAAAGTGTCTCAATGTTTCTTCTTCGGTCCCTGTGGATTCGATCCCTACTTGTACTTCAACGACCGCTTTTACCGGTAGGGTAAATTTGGGCGCAACCAAATTTTGACGCCATTTCCAAGGACCCAAGTAAGTACTTTAGACCCTCATCTTATTTTCACACCTCAAATTCTTTATTCTCACCCTAATTTCTCTTCTCTTTTCCCCTTTCGGTTTCTGTGTGTCCGAAAAATCCCAAAACCAATTTTCAATCAACTCCAATGGATTATCCTACAAAATACCCCTTCATAAACCAATTCTATAATCAAGTCGGAAATCAATATTAGGAATAACCTCACATAGGTAATTTCATTAACCAAACCTTAATTGAATACACCACACCATATGAGATGTACAATCAATGGGATGCTGACTATTTAAAAGATCAATTTCCATACCTATCAAGAATGATTGAAAATATTAATAATGAGGATGTCCATGATGTAAAAACATATATCAAATCTATTCCTGAAAAAAATCTTGAATTATTGTGTAATAAAATGGAAATAATGAATTCTGAGGTTTCATCTTTGAGGTTTGAACTACAAAACATTACAACATGTGACGAACTCACTTTAGAATTTGGGAATTCAGATATAGATAATGAATTAAATAGGTTAGGAAATGTTGAAAGTCAAGCTGAAGAGTGTTTAAATCAGGAGGAAATTGATTTTTTGAATTCATAAGATAATAACTTGACATCATGGATTGAGTTTCCTAAACATGGCTCCATTAGTGAATTTTTAGGACCACCAATCACGGAAAAATTGGGAGAAATACTAAACATAGATCCCATACACACTTCTGATATTCAACTGGACAATTTTCAGGATGAATCTTATTTTGAAAATGAACCAATTATTTCTAAATGTTTTGGAGAAGAAACTGATTTTGATTTAATTTGTCCATCTCTTTTAGGAAATTTCAATGAACCCGAGATCAAAATTATTTTACTTTCTTCCGATCTCAAGAATCCCGTTATAGGAGATAAGAAAAAACTTTTATTTGTAGTTCTTTCTTCTCAAGAAACCAATAACTTTGGAATGGTCTTTGATGTATTAGGAAAGACTAGAAATTCAATCGAATGAACCATTACCAAATTTCCTTGGACTTCCACACTCATTATTGACCATGGGATTTCACATGAATCAAATTCTAAAAAATTCAATCTTAATCAAGTTGAAGTGGATAAAAATGGGGTCCTAAAAATGTTGAATCTTGGAATTGGATAAGTTAGGGGGTACATGTCGAGCCAACGACGTTAAACAAAAGAGTTGCATGGGAGCCAACCCATGGTTTTCATGTTTCCAATCATTTTGAATCATTTTATTTTTCATATAATAAATTACCATAAGTTGTTGACATGTTCTTCGTTTATGAGTAAGGATGGGTATGAAAGGGGAGCTCCATATTCATCTGTGTCACGTGGTGTGATCTATGAGTAATACCTTACCCATAAAATATAAAGAAAACAATGTATCATCAGTTTATTTTGTTTTGTTTTATTGTTAGTTTTTATAGGTTAAAAAAAGGGGCATGTCGTAAGCCATAAGGAATATCCATTCACCACCATCCAAGACACTGAGAATCAAATCCAGGATTGAAGGGAGACTATGGAATGCACTATCATCATCAACCACAAGGTGACTTCATTTCATGATTTTCATTTTAAATTTCTTTTTTGAACTCCTCTCTTACCCCCTTCTAACATTTCTTTTCTTTAAACACTTGGGGCAGTGTTATTCTATGTTTGGGGGGGATAAAAAATGATTATTTTTCAATAATAACATGCATCAAAAGAAAAAATTACATTAACCTTGAACATGATAACACAAATTTCAAACTCTGAAATTGGATATCGAAAAATTTTGCATTCCTTGATTCTGATTTTAATGCAAGTTTAAGTTCATGAGCGTAGTTTTGGGAAAGTGTGGTTGTCCGATGTGATTTTTCAATGTTTACATTTTCATCCTCTTAATAAAAATGACACAATGCACGTCTACTGGATCATGGTGTAAATTTGAGTTCTTGGATCCCTATAATTATAGCATAGGGTTCTGGGGTCACTTTTAGTTTAATTGAGTATCCATAAAAAACAAAAACAAAAAAACAAAAAACAAAAAACAAAACCAAATTGACCCCATAGAGAAATGTTTTGTCCAAATGTGTGGATTCTGACACTTGGGGATTGCGACTCCATAGTTTTCTTGCCCAGAGTTTGGCTTTATATCTCTATTGTAGAGTATAGAATTGACAATATGTGTGGCGTTCGGCACTTGGGGATCGTGACTCCATAGTTTTCTTGCCCAGACTTAGACATTTCATATCTATTGTGGTTAAAAAAATCAAAAAATCAAAAAATTAAAAAAAAATGGATACTCATCTTATGTTTTAATTTTATTCCCACCTAGCGCTTCCATTTTTTCCCCTTGAACAATAAAATGGGCCCCATATCTTTTATGATGCACAAAATTTTATCATGCTTAATTGAAATTGGATGAAATGTGGTGATGAATTTGAACAAAGGAATGGGTTTGTGCTTGGGATATGCTTATTGACCTAGATTGTTATAAATGATTTTTATGGGTTCCATAAATTTTTTTGTTATGAGATATTTGGGTGAGCAATGTGTATTAAAATGGTTTTGGAAAAGGGAATTGGAATTTCATATTTGTAATTTATTTTTCTCGGGACTAGCAAAACTCAAGTTAGGGGGGTGTTATTAGTCACTAAAAGAGGATAATATTAATTTTAAATATCTTTAAATTAATTGTTCCAAAGTCCATAAACATTGTTTTTAGTGCATTACAAAAATAGAACATCATTTCTCATCTAAAATGCAATTCTTGTTTAAAATGCATATTTGGGCCCAATCATTCATTAGTTTGTGTACAACATTATATTACTTTTTTGAATTTTATATTTTGTTATATTATTGATCCCTTTGTTTGGAACATTTTATCTTTTATGCCCGATAGATGAATCCCAAGGTAAGATGGAGAATTTTGCGCCCAAATGCAGAAATTTGCTGGAGAAAGCATAATGGGACTAAGGCCCATCAAACAAATGTGGAGCTCACAAAACTATTCCAATGAAGCACAAATTTATACAGTAGAAAGATACAAATATGAGTATAATTTTATTCAACTGTGTCCAGAGCTAATTATGAAGTTTTCATGATGATAAAGGGATCTAAAACTGAGATTTAAATGGTGGACCCAACATTAATACACTTAAAGTTGCCCACCATTTCGACCATAACTTCCAAACGGCTGCGCCAAATGTCTTGAAATTTTTACATAGGATAGAGGACACATTGAAGCAAATATGTTTCGACTACGACCCCTCAATATTCGTCCTCTATCAATTAATTATTCGAACGTCAAAATGGTGGACGAATCTGGGCAGTTTTCCGGGTCAACTTCGAAACGTCAATTTTCTTTTGATTATTCACCCTTGTTTTGACTCTATTAATTGTTGGGGGTGAATTGATTATGGGGGGTGGACCTAAGGCTCATAATATGCCTATATAATGAGATGGTGTGGAAGGTAATTATGATCTAACATTTTTATTTGAATCCAAGTTTTTCTTACAATTGTAATTTCCCGCTTTCATTTTGTAATGGCATCGTCAATTTCTCTAATGTAATTTTTTCATTCACGTTTAGTATTTTAATAAAATTTCTTCTTATTGACTTTTTATTTTCATTTTCTTCACACGTTGATACCATTGAATCTAAGTGAGAATTTATTCACAGCCGCACTTGTGAATTCATCACACAACGGTGGAGTGTTCATTTTGATTAATGTTTTTCTTCTTCAATCCCGCTTCTTTAAGTCAACTACCCACTTCCATTGATAGAATAGAATCAATGGAGGGCTAACCTCTTAAGAGTTTATCCAATGGAGTAGCAAGGCCTGGGATTGAATGTTATTTCATGTACTTAATATTTAAACCTATTCGTTATTTTAGGATTTCCATTTGATAAGTTACATTCTTTCTCATCTTTGCCAACTTTAACGATGACACATTTTGAGTGCGAGTATGATATATTTGCTTTGAGTACTCATTAAAGTGATACTCAAAGTGAATTGGTGATTGGACTTGGAATTTTGTAGGGATTAAATTGGTCAATGATTTGGAAGATTTATCTCATTGTTTGGATATGTCTTGAATTAATGACATGAAATTTTCTAAGAAAAGAAATTCATCCAATCCACCCCAAGAAAAACACTAAGATCAACCCACCATCAATAATTGTTTAGTTCACATCATTTTTTATTATATGTTATTTGAATTATATCTTTAGTTCCCCAATTAAAATCTACCTCAAAGTTGGCCACTTCATAGCCAATCCCGAATCTAATAAAAGTGTCTCAAGTATTCTTCTTCGGTCCTTATTCATTACCTACTTGTACTTCTACAACCACTTTTACCGATAGGGTAAATTTGGGCGCAACAAAATTTTGGCGCCGTTGTCGGAGACCCATGTAAGTAACTTAGACCCTCATCTTCTTTTCACACCTCAAATTCTCAATTCTCACCCTAATTTCTCTTCTCTTTTGCCCTTTTTGTTTCTGTATGTCCGAAAAATCCCAAAACCAATTTTCAATCAACTCCAATGGATTATCCTCCAAAATACCCCTTCATAAACCAATTATATAATCAAGTCGGCAATCAATATTGGGAATCACCTCACATAGGGAATTTCATTGACCAAACCTTAATTGAATACACCATACCAGATGAGATGTACAATCAATGGGATGATAACTATATAAAAGATCAATTTCCAAACCTATCAAGAATGATTGAAAATATAAATAATGAGGAAGTCCATGATGTACAAACATCTATCAACTCTATTCCTGAAAACATTCTTCAACTATTGTGTAATCAAATGGAGATAATGAATTCTAAGGTTTCATCTTTGAGGTTTGAACTATAAAACATTAAAACATGTGAAGAACTCACTTTAGAATTTGGGAATTTAGAGTTAGATAATGAATTGAATTTGACAAGAAATGTTGAAAGTCAAGCTGAAGAGTGTTCAAATCAGGAGGAAATTGATTTTTTGAATTCAAGAGATAATAACTTGACATCAGGGATTGTGTTTCCTAAACATATCTCCATTAGTGAATTTTTAGGACCACCAATCACTGAATAATTGGGAGAAATACCAAACATTGATCCCATAAACACTTCTGATATTCAACTGGACAATTTTCAGGATGAATCTTATTTTCAAAATGAACCAATTATTTCTAAATGTTTTGGAGAAGAAACTGATTTTGATTTAATTTTTCAATCTCCTTTAGGAAATTTCAATGAACCTGAGCTCAAAATTATTTTACTTTCTTCCGAACTCATGAATACCACTATAGGAGATAAGAAAAACCTTGTATTTGTAGTTCATTATTCTCAAGAAACCAATAATTTTGGAATGTTCATTGATGTCTTAGAAAAGACTATAAATTCAACCGAATCAACCATTACCAAATTTCCTTGGACTTCCAATCTCATTATTGACCATGGGATTTCACATGAATCAAATTCTAAAAAAATAAATCTTAATCAAGTTGAAATGGACAAAAATGGGATCTTAAAAATGTTGAAATTTGGAATTGGATAAGTTTGGGGGTACAAGTCGAGCCAACGACGTTAAAAAAAGCGCTGCATGGGAGGCATCCCATGTTTTACATGTTTCCAATCATTTTGAATCATTTTATTTTTCATATAATAAATTACCAGAAGCTGTTGACCTGTTCTTATTTTATGAGTAAGGATGGGTATGAAAGGGGAGCGCCATATTCATCCATGTCACGTGGTCTGATCTCTGAGTAATACCTTACCCAGAAAATATAAAGAAGACAATGTATCATCAGTTTATTTTCTTTTGTTTTAATTTTATGTTTTTATAGGGTAAAAAAAATAAAAGGACCTGTCGTAAGCCATAAGGAAGATCCATTCATCACCATCCAAGCCACTGGGACTCAAATCTAGGATTTAAGGGAGACTATGGCATGCGCTATCATCATCCACCACTAGGTGACTTCATTCCATGATTTTCATTTTAAATTTATTCATTGAACTTCTCTCCTACCCCCTTTTAACATTTCTTTTCTTTAAACACTGGGGACAATGTTATTCTAATTTGGGGGGGATAAAAAATGATTTTTTTTCAACAAGAACATGCATGAAAAGAAAAGATTCCATTATCCTTGAACATGATAAGACACATTGAAAGCTCTGAAATTGGATATCGAAAAATTTTGCATGCCTTGATTCTGATTTTAATGCATGTTTAAGTTCATGAGCATAGTTTTTGGAATGTGCGGTTGTCCGATATGATTTTTCAATGTTTACATTTTCATCCTCTTAAAAAAAATGCCACAATGCATGTCTACTGGATCATGGGTGTAAATTTGAGTTCTTGGGTCCCTTTAATTATAGAATAGGGTTTTGGGGTCACTTTTAGTTTAATTTGAGTATCCAGAAAAAACACAAACAAAAAAAATTGACCACATAGAGCAATGTTTTGTCCAAATGTGTGACGTCCAGCACTTGGGGATCGTGAATCCATAGTTGTCTTTCCCGGAGTTTGGCTTTATATCTCTATTGTAGAGCATGTAATTGACAATATGTGTGGCGTTCGACACTTGGGGATTGTGACTCGATAGTTGTCTTGCCCAGAGTTAGTCTTTTCATATCAATTGTGGTTAAAAAAAATCAAAAAATCAAAAAATTAAAAAAAATGGATACTCATCTTAAGTTTTAATGTGATTCCCAAATAGTTCTTCTATTTTTTCCCCTTGAACAATAAAATGGGCCCCATATCTTTTGTGATGCACAACACTTTATCCTGCATAATTGAAATTGGATGAAATGTGTTGATAAATTTGAACAAAGGAATGGGATTGGGCTTGGGGTATGATTATGGAGCTATCTTATTTTAAATTATTTTTATGGGTTTCATATTTTTTTTTGTATGCGATATTTGGGTGAGCAATGTGTATTAAAATGTTTTTGGAAAAGGGGATTTGAAATTCATATTTGTAATTTATTTTGTTCGGGACTAGAAAACCTCATGTTGGGGGGTGTGATTAGTCACTGAAAGTGGCTAATATTCATTGTTAATATCTTTAAATTAATTTTTCCAAAGTCCATAAACATTGTTTTTAGTGAATTACATAAATAGAACTTCATTTCTCATCTAAAACGAAATTCTTGTTTAAAATTCAAATTTGGGCCCAATCATTCATTTGTTTTTGTACAACATTATATTCATTTTCTGAATTTGAAATTTTGGGATATGATTGATCACATTGTTTGGAACATTTTATCATTTAGGTCAGATAGATGAATCCCAAGTGAAGATAGAGAATTTTGCTCCCAAATGCAGATATTTGCTGGAGAAAGCATAATGGGCCTAAGGCCCATCAAACAAAAGTGGGGCTCATAAAACAAGCCCAATGAAGTTCACATTTATAAAGTAGAAAGATAAAAATATTAGGATCATTTTATTCAACTGTGGCTGGAGCTAATTCGGAATTTTTCATGATGATAAAGGGATCTCAATCTGAGATTTAAATGGTGGACCCAAAATTAGTTTACATAAATTCGTCCCACCATTTCGATCATATCTTCCAAACGGATTACCCAAATGTCCTGAAATATTTAAATAGGATAGAGGAAACATGGAAGAAAATATTTGTCTGCTACGACCCCTCATGATTCGGCCTCCATCAATTAATGATTCGAACGTCAAAATGGTGGACGAATCTGGACAGTTTTCCGGGTCAACTTCGAAACGTCAATTTCCTTTTGATTATTCACCATCGTTTTGACTCTATTAATTTTTGGGGGGTGAATTGATTGTGGGGGGTGGACCTAAGGCTCCTAATATGCCTATATAAGGAGATTGTGGTGAAGGTAATTATGATCTAACATTTTTCTTTGAATCCATGTTTTTCTTTCAATTGTAATTTCCCGCTTTCATTTTGTAATGGAATCGTCAATTTCTCTAATGTAAGTTTTTCATTCACGTTTAGTATTTTAATAAAATTTCTTCTTCTTAACTTTTTATTTTCCTTTTCTTCACATGTTGATACCATTTAATCGAAGTGTGAATTTATTCACACCCGCACTTATGAATTCATCACACAACGGTGGAGTGTTCATTTTGATTAATGTTTTTCTTCTTCAATCCCACTTCTTTAAGCCAACTATCCACTTCCATTGATATAATAGCATCAATGGAGGGATAACCTCTTAAGGGTTGATCCAAGGGAGTAGCAAGGTCAGGGATGGAATATTATTTCATGTACTTAATATTTAAATCTATTTATTATTTTAGGATTTCCATTTGATGAGTTACATTCTTTCACATCTTTTCCAACATTAAAGATGACACATTTTGAGTGCTAGTATGATCTAATTCCTTTGAGTCCTCATTAAAGTGATCCTCAATGTGAATTTGCGATTGGCCTTGAAATTGTATAGGGATTAAATTGGTGAATGATTTTGAAGATTTATCTCATTGTTTTGATATGTCTTGAATTAATGACATGAAATTTTCTAAGAAAAGAAATTCTTCCAATCCACCCCAAGCAAAACCCTAAGATCAACCCACCATCAATAATTGTTTAGTTCACATAATTTTTTATTATATGTTATTTAAATTATATCTTTAGTTCCCCAGTTAAAATTTACCTCAATGTTGGCCACTTCATAGCCAATCCCGCATCTAATCAAAGTGTCTCAAGGTTTCTTATTCGGTCCTTATTCGATCCCAACTTGTACTTCAACGACCGCTTTTACCGATAGGGTAAATTTGGGTGCAACCAAATTTTGGCGCCGTTTTCGGGGACCCAAGTAAGTACCTTAGACCCTCATCTTCTTTTCAAACCTCAAATTCTCTATTCTCACCATAATTTCTCTTCCCTTTTCCCCTTTCTGTTTCTGTGTGTCTGAAAAATCCCAAAACCAATTTTCAATCAACTCCAATGGATTATCATCCAAAATACCCCTTCATAAACCAATTCTATAATCAAGTCGGAAATCAATATTGGGAATCAACTCATATAGGGAATTTCATTGACCAAACCTTAATTTAATACACCATACCAGATGAGATGTACAATCAATGGGATGCGGACTATTTAAAAGATCAATTTCCATACCTATCAAGAATTATTGAAAATATAAATAATGAGGAAGTCCATGATGTACAAACAACTATCAACTCTATTCCTGAAAAAATTCTTGAATGATTGTGTAATCAAATGGAGATAAAGAATTCTGAGGTTTCATCTTTGACGTTGGAACTAAAAAACATTAAAACATGTGAAGAACTCACTTTAGAAATTGGGAATTCAGAGTTAGATAATGAATTGAATTGGTCAGGAAATGTTGAAATTCAAGCTGAAGAGTGTTTAAATCAGGAGGAAATTGATTTTTTGAATTCAAAAGATAATAACATGACATCATGGATTGAGTTTCCTAAACATGGCTCCATTAGTGAATTTTTAGGACCACCAATCACTAAAAAATTGGGAGAAATACCAAACATTGATCCCATACACACTTCTAATATTCAACTGGACAATTTTCAGGATAAATCTTATTTTCAAAATGAACCAATTATTTCTAAATGTTTTGGAGAAGAAACAAATTTTGATTTAATTTTTCAATCTCCTTTAGGAAATTTCAATGAACCTGGGCTCAAAATTATTTTACTTTCTTCTGAACTCAATAATCCCACTATATGAGATAAGAAAACCCTTGTATATGTAGTTCATTCTTCTCAAGAAACCAATAATTTTGGAATGGACATTGATGTCTTAAGAAAGACTAGAAATTCAACTGAATCAACCATTACCAAATTTCCTTGGACTTCCACACTCATTATTGACCATGGGATTTCACATGAATCAAATTCTATAAAAACCAATCTTAATCAAGTGGAAGTGGACAAAAATGGGGTCCTAAAAATGTTGACCGTTGGAATTGGATAAGTTGGGGGGTATTAGTTGAGCCAACGACGTTAAAAAAAAGCAATGCATGGGAGGCAACCCATGGTTTTCATGTTTCCAATCATTTTGAATAATTTTATTTTTCATATAATAAATTACCATATGTTGTTGACCTGTTCTTCTTTTATGAGTAAGGATGGGTATAAAAGGGGAGTTTCATATTCATCCGTTTCACGTGGTGTGATCTCTGAGTAATACCTTACCCAGAAAATATAAAGAAGAGAATGTATCATCAGTTTATTTGGTTTTGTTTTATTTTTAATTTTTTATAGGTAAAAAAATAAAAGGAAATGTCGTAAGCCATAAGGAAAATCCATTCACCACCATCCAAGCTGGTGAGACTGAAATCTAGGATTGAAGGGAGACTATGGCATGCGCTATCATCATCAAGCACTAGGTGACTTCATTCCATGATTTTCATTTTAAATTTCTTCTTTGAACTCCTCTCTTACCCCCTTCTAACTTTTCTTTTCTTTAAACACTGGGGAAAGTGTTATTATATGTTGGGGGGATACAAAAAGGATTTTTTTTTTCAATAAGAACATGCATGAAAAGGAAAAATTCCATTAACCTTGAACCTGATAACACACATTGCAAACTCTAAAATTGGATATCAAAAAAATTTTCATGCCTTGATTCTGATTTTAATGCAAGTTTAAGTTCATGAGCATAGTTTTTGGAAAGTGCGTTTGTACAATGTGATTTTTCAATTTTTACATTTTTATCCTCTAAATAAAAATGCCACAATGCACGTCTACTGGATCGTGGGTGTAAATTTGAGTTCTTTGGTCCCTTTCATTATATCATAGGGTTTTGGGGTCACTTTTAGTTTAATTTGAGTATCCAAAAAATACAAAAACAAAAAAAAAACAAAAAACAAAAAAATTTGACCACATAGAGCAATGTTTTGTCCAAATGTGTGGCGTCCAACAATTGGGGATCGCGAATCCCTAGTTGTCTTGCCCAGAGTTTGGCTTTATATCTCTATTGTAGAGCATGAAATTGACAATATGTGTGGTGTTCGACACTTAGGGATCATGAATCCATAGTTTTCTTTCCCAGAGTTAGTCTTTTCATATCTATTGTGGTTAAAAAAAATAAAAAATTCAAAAAATTAAAAAAAATGGATACTCATCTTATGTTTTAATGTGATTTCCATCTAGCGCTTCCAATTTTTCCCCTTGAACAATAAAATGGGCCCCATATAATTTGTGATGCACAACACTTTATCATGTTTAATTGAAATTGGATGAAATGTGGCGTTGAATTTGAACAAAGGAATGGGCTTGGTCTTGGGATATTCTTGCGGACCTAGCTTGTTTTAAATGATTTTTATTGGTTCGATAAAAAAAGTTGGTGTGAGATATTTGGGTGAGCAATGTGTATTAAAATGTTTTTGGAAAAGGGGATTTGAATTTCATATATGTAATTTATTTTTCTCGGGACTAGAAAAACTCAAGTTGGGGGGTGTGATTAGTCACTGAAAGTGGCTAATATTCATTGTTAATATCTTAAAATTAACTTTTCAATACCATAAACATTGTTTTTAGTGCATTACATAAATAGAACTTCATTTCTCATCTAAAATGCAATTCTTGTTTAAAATGAAAATTTGGGCCCAATAATTCATTTGTTTGTGTACGACATTATATTCATTTTATGAATTTGAAATTTTGGGATATGATTTATAACTTTGTTTGGAACATTTTAATTTTTAGGTCCTATGGTAAATCCCAAGGGAAGAGGGGTAATTTGGTGCCCTAATGCAGAAATTTGCTGGAGAAAGCATAATGGGCCTAAGGCCCATCAAACAAATGTGGGGCTCACAACACAATTCCAATGAAGCTCATATTTATACATTAGAAAGATAAAAATATGAGGATCATTTTATTCAACTGTGGCCGGAGCTAATTCTGATTTTTTCAGGATGATAAAGGGATCTGAAACTGAGATTTAAATGGTGGACCCGACATTAACGCACATAAAGTCGGCCCACCATTGCGTCCATAACTTCCAAGAGGCAGAGCCAAATGTCCTGATATTTTTACATAGGATAGGGGACACATGTAATTAAATATTGGTATTCTAAGACCCTTCAGGATTCGGCTTCCATCAATTCAATATTCGAACGTCAAAATGGTGGACGAATCTAGACAGTTTTCCTGGTCAACTTCGAAACGTCGGTTTCCTTTTGATTATTCACCCTTGTTTTGACTCAATTAATTGTTGGGGGTGAATTGATTGTGGGGGGTGGAACTGAGGCTCATAATATTCCTATATAAGGGGATGGTGGTGAAAGTAATTATGATCTAACATTTTTTTTAATCCATGTTTTTCTTTCAATTGTAATTTCGCGCTTTCGTTTTGTAATGGCATCGTCAATTTCTCTAATTTATGTTTTTCATTCACGTTTAGTATTTTAATAAAATTTCTTCTTATTCAATATTTATTTTCCTTTTCTTCACATGTGGATACCTTTGAATCAAAGTGTGAATTTATTCACACCCGCACTTGTGAATTCATCACACAACGGTGGAGTGTTCATTTTGATTAATGTTTTTATTCTTCAATCTCGCTTATTTAAGTCGAATACCCACTTCCATTGATAGAATATCATCAATGGAGGGATAACCTCTTAAGGGTTGATCCAAGGGAGTATCAAGGTCAAGGATTTAATGTTATTTTATGTACATAATATTTAAATCTATTCATTATTTTAGGATTTCCATTTGATGTGTTATATTCTTTCTCATCTTTGCCAACTTTAACGATGACACATTTTGAGTGCTAGTATGATCTATTTACTTTGAGTGCTCATTAAATTTATCCTCAAAGTGAATTGGTGAATGGCCTTGGAATTGTGTGGGGATTAAATTGGTGAATGATTTGTAAGATTTATCTCATTGTTTCGATATGTCTTGAATTAATGACATGAAATTTTCTAAGAAAAGAAATTTATCCAATCCACCTCAAGAAAACCCTAAGATCGAACCACCATCAATAATTGTTTAGTTCACATAATTTTTTATTATATGTTATTTAAATTATATCTTTATTTCCCTAATTAAAATCTACCGCAATGTTGGCCACTTCGTAGCCAATCCCGCATCTAATCAAAGTGTCTCAAGGTTTCTTCTTCAGTCCTTGTATATTTGATCCCTACTTGTACTTCAACGACCGCTTTTATCGGTAGGGTAAATTATGGTGCAACCAATAAACATTGAAAACTGGGGCTGACATGGTAATAATGAGATGTGTCAATGAAAATTAACATTCTTCCATATTATAATTATGTCACTCACTTCCCGGAGGTGGCCACTTCGGACCACAAAGGACCTCCCGAAAGGTCCTAGACTCTGGATTCTTCTGGCCTTCACTCTTCAAGGACTCACATGATTTCTATCATTCATGTCCCACTTGCCAAAAGTTCGGCACAATCTCCAAAAGAAATGAAATTCGCCAAAGTCCTTAATATTTTGTGAAATATTCGATGTTTGGGGAATCAATTTCATGGGACCATTTCCCCCTTCCAATGGATTCTCATACATTCTTCTTGCGGTCGATTATGTTTCAAGGTGGGTTGAGGCAAAACCCACTAGGAAGGATGATGCTCATACTTTTACCGAGTTTCTCAAAGCCCACATCTTCCAAAGATTTGGCATGCCTCATGCCTTGATAAGTGACTTACGAACCCATTTTTTGTAATAAAACCATGGAATATATTTTGAAAAAAAATGGGGTTGTTCATAAACCTTCAACTGCATATCACCCCCAAACAAATGTAATGGATGAACTTTCTAATAGAGAAGTGAAAGGAGTGCTTGAGATAATTGTAAACCCCACTAGAAAAGACTGGCCTGAAAGACTTGGTGAAGCACTTTGGGATTATAAGACTGCCTATAAAACACCCATTGGGATGTCTCCTTTTAGGCTAGTGTTTGGTAAAGTGCGTCACTTACCAGTTGAAATCCAACATAAGTCTTTTTGGGCTGTGAAAACCTGTAATTTCTTTGTGAAAAATCTGGTGAAGAAAGATTGTTTCAATTGGAAGAACTGGAGGAGCTTCAACTTGAATCCTATGAGAATTCCAATCTGTACAAAGAGAATTCTAAGGTACTCCATGACAGACACATCTTGAGAAATGTATTTCATGAAGATAAAAAGTTAATGCTCTTCAATTCTCGATTTTGGCTTCACCCAGGTAAGTTTAATTCTCGTTGGGAAGGTCCTTTTGTTATTACTAACATTTACCCATTTGGTGCAGTGCAAGTCCAAGACCCCTCTTCCAAAAGGACATTCACGGTTAATGGATGTCGGTTAAAGAATCACCATGAGAGGATGCACAATCCTGGATCAACATCGACTTCCACTAGCTCCCCAACTTCTCTATCTGACCTACCACTAGATGGAGAAGGCGACCCGCCAAATCCAAACCAGGGGGAACCTCTTTCCCTTTAACTCTCTCTATCTCTTCCTCTCTCTACCTCTTTCTTCTTCTTCCTCTATCTTTAATTTTTTTACCATTTTATTTATCAAAACTTTATTTTTCACTTTCTCTTTTGTGTGGGTGTATCTTTACAAAAAAACCTAAAAAATAAAAAAAAAACAAAACCAAAAAAACAATAACTTAAAATAAATACAAAAAAAATTAATGATTCATGCTTACTCACCTTCGAGTTTTGAAATTTTGTACAACCATTTTGGGAAGTTAACAGACATGTATTTATCTAAAAAATTTTGTATTTTCATTATGACTTTGGATAAATAATTTTGTGTCAAAACCAACACATTTTGAATGCTCAATTTTTGATTTGGAAAATGATATTCCCCAATTGTGAGGAACAACATTTTCATTCCTGCCATGGCCACCTATGGACATCTTTTAAAAATGTGTGTTTTCACCCCCATTTGTGAGTCTTGAGTTTGTGGACCTTTGAGCTGAATTTCTTACCTTAGTGTGTATTAATATGATAGAGGCATTTTCTGAACCACATGAGAATCACAATAGCCAAATATCCTCCCATTTCCCTTACATTAATCCTCCTTTTAAAAGCCCCTTCGAGGCTATGAAAACCTTTTCTTTTACAGCCATATTACAAGCCCAATACCTTTTCCCACCCAATATCAACATGTATTTTCATTGCATAATTGTTTTTTGAAATTTAAGTGTGGGGGGGAATGGATTTCATTGTTTGGGTACCCTATTATTGATTTTCACCCTGTTATCATATGCTTGAGGGACAAAATCCATTTCAGTTTGGGGAAGAGGTTTTCATTAATTGTGTTTTGGGGAATGTAATGAACCTCCATTTATGTAATTTTGTAAATGTTATTGACAAGTGTTCAAAAAATGATGAAAAAAAATCAAAAAAAATCAAAAAAAAAATGAATGAAAAAATGGGTTGTGTCTTCTGTAGGTCAAAAATCACACATCCTCAACCTTTGATCTTGTTATAACTATTACAATTAGTGTCATGAGGAGATCAATCATGGGTTGGGTTATGAGTGTGAGATCTTTTCGATGTTCAACTTTCGAAAAAAAAAGAAAAAAAGAAAAAAAAGGAACACTTGCATTATATTCTTTTTGGGAGAAGTTTTGTGTTTTATAAATACTTCATCTTCTCATTACCTTCATATTTTCTTCCTATATTATGTCTTTCTTCACATAATCATTCCCTTTTAAATATGTGTTTTCATTTCCTTCCATGTTTTATTTTGAAAAAATGTGCATTGCTTTTTCTATGTTGGTATTTTAACCCTCTTCTTCTCTCTCTTGGGCATTATACTCCTACATTCCCATAGGCACAGAAAACCCACTTTAAAATAACTCTTGATTCTTGTTCACTTTGGATAGGCATTGGATGCTGAGATCTCTTTTCAAACTCTATGATTTTCACTTTTGGTTGGTGAAAGAGTGAACCTCCACAAATAAATTTTATCATCTTGAGAGGTGTGAGTTTTGAGTGTCCACGTTTTTCATTTCTAAATTTGAGCATAAAAATGAATTAGTTTTGGAACATTGTTTCTATAAAAACTTGTGGTGGATTTCAAAATGGATGAGTGAAATCGTCTAAACCTCCCCTGAATGGAAAAAACAAAATTTTAATATCTGTTGGTGAGTAAAAATGATTTTGTCATGTTTTTATATTTGTTGCACATGAGGACATGCACAAAACTAAGTGTGGGGGGGGGGGTTGATGTTATTAATATTTTCATGACTTATTATATACTCCCTTTACTTATTTTATATGAAATGTGCATAATTTGTGTGAAATATTAATGTTTTAATATTAAGTATAATTTTTGAGCATTTTTAGAAGTAGTCCAATTGATTCAGTTTAATGTTTTAAAACTAACTATCACTATACTGATTCAAATTGTGTGGTTATTGATTTATAGGATTATCTTATCAATATAAAACATTTCATTAGAAGGTACCATGATCCAATTCTACCATTTGAAGGGTCATATGGTCCTCACAAACAATACCAATGAATCTGTGAACAAAATGGAACAGCCATGAAGATTGATTTACTGGGCTCAATCCAGAAGTCCAAAAACATTAAATCTCCACAATAATTCGGGGGACACTACATGACATCTTGGATAAAAATTTCAACTCCCAAATCTAAGTACAAGGGTCCCAATTGAAGCATTAAATTCCCACCCACCATTCTGGCCGAAAATTAAAATCAGTATAGTATGCATGACATATCTCATGATGTACGCATCAAATAGAGCTGAGATTTTTTAGTGTGAAAGAGGAGATATATTTGGAAGACTTTGTTGAATAACCCATTCATATTTGAAGGCATATTCATATTACAAACCCCTTTCACATTGTGGACTTCAAAAAGACTATATTGAAATGGACAGTTTTACTTTGTTTAATCAACCGGCCATAACTTTTGATCCTTAAGTCCAACTGACTCCAAATGTTGAAAGTATTAGGCCAAATTTAGTATCTACAATTTTGAAGAAGAATATTTCTCTACATTTGGCTGTATTTATGTCCATATCTGTGATCGATGTGGAGGGTTATTTCTGGAATGTAAACAGTCCACCACCTTGGCCTATAAATACATCCCAACCTCTCCTTTCAATAGGGTTGGCATTTTAGAAGAGAGGATAAAATATTTGCACGATCAAAGCCTTGCCAGAGGCTTGGGAGGACCGTCCATACTCATGTTTTAACTTGAGAGACCTTTCCTCCTCTCTTTGTTTTCACTTACTTTCGTTTTCTTTGTTTTTGTAATCTTGTAAGTCTCTTTTTTTGTAATTCTGTTTTAATGAAAGTTTCTTCTTCAATATATCTTATTCTTCTCCACCTTCTGTAGTTTAATATTAATGTTCTTAATATAGTTTACATTCAGTTGAATCCCCTTCCCTTCTTTTTCTTCCTCATTCAATTAAAAATCTTTTTTTAATTGTCATCACCGTTCGTTTGTGTGTGTGTGTGTTCGACGCAAAAATCTTTTCTTATCACTTTATTTATCTTATCTTCTTAATTTATCATCATAATAATTATAACCATATTAGTAATAATTTTAATGGCTGGGTAAATCTTTAATTGGAGTGAGTTATAATTTAGGTATGTTATGTGATTGAGAGATGTTTCTTAACAAATGATCTTTAAATAAATATTGTGTATGTTGAACTTTATATGTCGCGGATTAATGACATATTTTGTTTAGCATGTGGTTTACATGGATTATTGGAACCACAAATACACTACCATAAACATGTACTGATTGAGATTAGAATTTTAATTAAGTTAAGTCTTGGATTAAAGCTTTAACACTTTGGAATTCTAATCGATGTCAACTTGTGAAGTGGGTGTTAATTTAAATGCAATATAAAGCAAAGCTCAAGGATATCACAAGCTTAACTACCTAATGATGAACTCACCCCAATATTTATCAATTTGTTAAATCAATTATATAAAATCAATCATTTCAATTAAGCTCTGCAAACAAACCCCCTAATCAAAATACAATCAACTAAAAACAAACGACTATTATGAAGTACCATTGCCGAGGATTCGACCCGAGTGCTGCTATAGACATTA
This sequence comes from Viscum album, assembly GCA_963277665.1. Lineage (NCBI taxonomy): Eukaryota > Viridiplantae > Streptophyta > Magnoliopsida > Santalales > Viscaceae > Viscum > Viscum album. The sequence goes on from OY728145.1 coordinate 227,323,837, forward strand.
GCAGTGCACTGGAACCTTGACCGGTCGATAGCCGACAATCGGCTGTGTGTTTCAATGAAATTATTATTGATCTTCTCCCTCTCTATGATAAATATTTTTATAATATTCCTTACAATAGAATCAGGTAATTTCTTTATTTCTTTTAATAAATTGTGTGTTCCCGTATAAAAAAAAGGAAGACTCCAAGCATCAATGTGAGGGATTTCCCCACCACCTTTAAATGGATACTTTATGTGTCTCTAAGGAAACATAATTAAAGAGAAATCAGTCATCTATTCTCTTTATGATAGTGGGACACATACATGAAGACCAACTCATTGTGCCTTTCCCTGAATAATTATGAAGGAACTGGAGGGCTCATCTGAGATAATTAATCAATCAGACTACACTTCACAGGGAGAAAAAATATGCAGATTCACTAAAAAACCTCAAATGAATTAGAATAGAAGGATTTCACCACCCAATAATTATCTAAAGATGGGGGAGTAGAATCTCCAATGGAAGATATGTTCCCATATAAATCTTGATAAAGGCGGACTACCTCATCATAGATAGAGGACCCACAACCTCTCTATTGTAGGGGAGTACTAAATCAATGTATATATATGATATAGAGGACCCATTCCCAGGTGATTCAGTATATTTCAAGCCCCAACGTCAACATGATCGAACCCAATCACTTCCATCTACTCGACATCAATAGAATAAGTGTCCCAATCATATCCCCTCTAAAAATATATCTGATTCAAAAAAGTGGATTCATGAAACAAAAAAATATAAACACAATTGAACATTACCTTTCCAAAAACTTCCATTTCACTTAAATTTAAAAACATCCTTCTTCCAAAACAACGTTATAAATATCAAAATATGCATTTCACAAAATAAAATCCTTTTTATAAAACAAAAAACAATTTCTGAGATCATTTTCCTCCTTCAAAATCAATTTATAAAAACAATGTCAGGCCTTGGATTTCAAACACACACCCATGTAATCCCATGAACCATCACATATGTGTCCATCCATTTCCATTCACATGTTCCAACATGATATTTTCACACATACCAAAACATATGCAAACCTCCATAAAAAGTAAAAAGGGTCACACATTTTATCCCATCATCAAATCGAAGGGTTCACTAAATTTTGACAAAAAAAATTTCTTTTAAACCCCATTTTTTGAAATATGAAAACCACTGAATGATATCATTTTCATTTTCAATTATTAATTTTAAAAACACTTTCACTAACCAAACCATGATGATAATAAACATACACTAACCTAATTGAATGAGGAACTAGTATTCATTATTAACCTAGTGATAGGGTAGTGGGTTATTCCCCATGTAAGAATCAACAACTAGAAGGTTCTTGAACCATGTACTCAGACTGCACACGGGTCACTACACCATGTTGGATCACGACATGACACCGCCTTGTCTCCATTTTCATCCCTTAATCCAAAATAGAGATAAAATTCTCAACCCCAAAAACCCCTGGTAACTCGAGTGTCTGTACAAGAAATGGTTCATGACTTCCTTCCCATACATTTATCCCAAGTCCCAGAATCCCAAAAAAATAAAGGGCCTCCTCTGACCCCATTTTGTCATGAAATTTTCCAGGTTGTAATCCAACCCAATATGTGACTTGGTTCGAGACATGGAACGAAGGGAATTCCTGATCCCCATGGGCCAACAACTAGTTCTAGGTATCAATTTAAATCCATGTGGGAATGATTTCAGGACAAATAATAATAAATATCAAGTATATAAACTCAAAAAACTTATCAATGAGTAATAACCAACAATTGAGTCTCAATAAAAATATACAAATATAATTGGATACATGATACAAACAGATATACCATAAACTAAATATAAAAACCAACCAAGCTTCCACAAACCTGATCTCCATGTGAACTCATTATCACCACATTCCACTAATCGACCGGTCACATGGATAATGTCTCCAATGATGAGCACATATACTAGAAAACCTAAACCTGAATAATAGATTGGGTCTACCATCATTGAATGGTATATGTAGGGTGTGATCTTCATAGCTTAGTAAGAAACCACAAAGGAGTCAATGTGTTTCTTTTCCAAAAAATATTCCATTTACATTAGTTTGAAAAATAGATATAAGAATACGTTTTGTTATTATTTTATTAAGATAACATACCTTTTCCCATTTAAATAGACAACAAATGCTACATCCCATTTTAGAAATCAGTTGTCATTTTAACACCAAAATATAAACCAAATTCTTAAGTGGAATAATAATGTGATTTACTAAACATAACTAACAGAATAAAAAAAATCAAGTGAATAAAAACAAAAACAAGCAATCATATATAGTAACCATGGGCTTTCCTAAACATCCCTAGAAGACCCCTTGAAGCACGCAGTTCAAAACCACCTGCTGACTTATAGTAAATCCCCTATGTCTATAACCAAATGTCCTCCCTCAACTGACTAATCGAGTCTCACAACCCACCTGGCCTCCCATAAAATCTAGGGGACCAAAAAATAAAATTAGGGCAGGTAAGCAATGTCACTTGATCCTCTAAAAGAAACCCAGTAACTCATGGTAATAATATATTAGTTAAATAGGTTTCCCTCGCATGCATGACTCACCTTACCTTCCATAACCACATTTTCCTACACCAAACACAGACACCACCTATATGATAACCCATATAGAGAAATCCCCAATAGGCGTTCCAACAATATTTACCGTTTTATCAAATGTGCCAACCGGGCCTTCACGTCACACAATCCTATATAATATTTCGAAAAAAAACATTCAATGATTCCAACTGAGCATTCGCATTTGAAAAACCATGTTCATTTCATAGTATTCCAAGGTGTTAAACATGCCTCATTTCATGTCCTTCTCAAACACACTTTGAAAACATTTCTCAAACATTTTATATGATTCATATAAATAATCACATTCGAAAGCAATATACTAAAATAGCCATTAATTTTTCTAATCCAAATAATTTTTCGAAACAGTTTTCAAATTATAGTGAAACATGTAAAATTATGAGAAGTGTTGAACATGCCTTTCCGCCAAACATTCACTAAAACATAACTCAATTACTTAATGGACCATGCTTTGAAAGACAGTATTGAATTCTATTTGAAAAAATCAAGGGATACCAACAAATCATTTATAAAGAAAGAACCCTTTTAAGAAACCAATATTTGGGGAAAATATTTTTTTAAAGCGCCATCTTCTAAATCCATTTCCATTTTAAAAATCACCACTTTCTTCCAAACCACCCCAAACCCAATAATTCGAAATCAATACAAAATTATGAATAAGCGTGTAAAAATACTAAGAGAATCCTTTCTAAACATTCCACCATGAACCATTAACCCATATGAGGCATTCACATCATAAAAAATTATAATTATAATTCAAAATCACATTACCAAGATATAACTATGGAAAAATTTCATAATAAGAAAATAATATCGTTTTTGGAAAAAAATTAGACATTTATTAAAATACTTGGTGTGCAAAAATACAAGGGCATGTTTGGGGAATCACTTCAAAAACTATTTTTAACAATTTATACCAATGAAAAAACACAAAAATAATCTAAACAAAGGAACTATAGGGGTAATAATATGGTTTATTAATTTATTAAAAATTCTCAAGAATCAAATGAATGATACAGAAAAGAAAAACATGGAGACACCTACCTCGTTGGTGTGTGAATGTGATAAAACTCTCTGAAGAGGAAGAATACACCCCAAGGAAAGATTGGAACAGCCTTAAATTCCAAAAAAAACATACCACACATCTACATTGTATTCTAGGGTTTAGACAAGGTGAAAACCAACTTGGAGAAACTTATAAATCAATAGAGGGAAGATATCATAAGAGTAAAGGGATTGATTGCATGAATAAGCACTAACCTATGGGGAAAATCAAACAATAAGTGGCCCAAAATGATGAAGAATAGTGGCTCTGGTCATTAGTCAAAGGATTTGGATTCATATGGGAGGTTTAATCCTCCAAATCATACTTTTAGGATAAAATATACTAGGACTGGAATGGGATACATAGTTTTTCTACACAATTTTGTAAAATGTGGGCAAACCATGTTAATTCTACTAGAAAAATATGTAACTCTGCTGGCCTAAGTTTCACATTTTGGGAAAACCATTCCCAAACCATATAACCCCAAAAATTGTACAAAACATTTAATTAAAAAACAAAATACCAGGGAATACACACCCAATGATCCTTGAATGATTTAAACTAAATATAGTGACACACTTGGGTGTCAAAAACTATCTACGATGAAACATTCTCCCAATACCATTCACTATAACCATGAATATGTATAAAAGATAACAATATCCACCAAAACACAAGGAATTTAGTTAAAAACTGAACCCAAACCTTTCTCAAAATATCCAACATCATGAAATAAATAAAAACTAATGAATACCATGGTTGTGGTGTAACAATTCTCCCCACCACAAACACATTATTCCCCTAGAAATTCACCAAGTCAAAAGAAATTTAAAACATGAGTTCATGCCTGATGAGAACGAATTAAAATAGGAACCTTGGTGTGACATTTCAATCTACATGTCACACTTTACTAATAAAGAAGAAACCACAGAACAAGAATTAGGGGAGAAAATGAGAGGGTTATCCCCACCACAACAGCCCAACTAGCATAGAAACATAATAATCCAAACAACACTCTCACAACCATAGAAAACTTGGGAACTCCCAACATGAACACATCCAACTTCATTATCATGAGAGAAACAACAACAACACTAGAGATCGAAATTTCCCCCATAGGTTTAACCCCCTTCACTAAGGGAAACTCATGAAAATAACTAATATGAAAAATCGAAAACAAAATCCATTAATTACATAAAATTTAACATCTAAAAACATGAAAAACTAAAACTGAAACCAACCCACACAAGGGTCGATCACAAATAAAAAATGAAAAATTCTAGAGTCTATATTCATATGAAAACAATTACTAATATTACAAAAAAACGGTTCCATCATACCAATACAATGAAATGATGAACATACATCAATTGAAAGAACTAAAATAAGGAAACTTCAACACTTTCATTCCAACACAGAGAACTACCTAGGACAAGGTTTCACATACCCCCAAAAATCCTTTAGTGTGTGAGATATTAAATCCAAGACCTATGGTTGGAGATCTGATGGCTGAAGCATCTCCTACCTCACAATTTTTATACGATAATTCCCTGATAAAAAAATCCTTATTCAAGAAATGCTTATTACAGAACCTCCCTATATGACCCCAATAACCACAATGATGGATGACCATTGGAGGGATGTTAGAAGGGAGCTTCAAATGCCCAGACTGACCACATTGATGGATCACAAGAGAATTAACAGATGAACTAGAGGCCATAACCAACAAAAGAGAATCCTTAGGGATTGGTTCCTCTATTATGCACTTCTAACCAGATGTGAAACCATTACAAACAACAAGTGGCACCAAATTTACAATCTCTTGTGCTCTGAAAACCAACTCGGCTAATAATTCATCATCCAATAGCTTCTAAAAAAGTTCCTCACAAGAGAAGACCCTCTCCTTGATGTGGCCATCATAGGCCTTCACCGTCTTCTTGATGTTTTGAATATACATGAGCTCATCAATTTTTTTTCATCTTCACCTCTTCATTTATGAACCATTAGAAAATTATAGACTCAAACACTTCCAATGTCACCCCAACATGCATTGATAACAGGAAAAATATATCACATTACACTAGTAATGAAGACTAAAACAACCTTAGAATAGTATGAACTCCAACATCCTCAAGTGTTCCCAATGATATAATGACATGGTCTACCTCTTCAAGAAAGACAACCATTTCTAACAGGACTCGATAATAACAAAAATATGCAACGAAAAATATGAATGAAAAAATTGAAATGAATCATAAAACATTTTGGGTTCGTTTCTGAGAAGAATATTCTGAAAAACACAAAGCACCCCAATTCAAAACTAACATCAACCTGAATCATAATCAAAAGGAACACCTAAATCCAAAACAATTATCCCATGAACCTAACACAAGGAATTTTGTTAGACACTCCACCTGAAACTCAACCAAAATATTCAACATCATGAAAAAAATAAAAAAATAAAAACCCTGGTTGGGGTCTGACAAGGGACACCATCAGATGATATGTGGAATTTAACTCATAAAGGGATACCTATGATCCAAAATTTGACCACTGTTCAAGGAGATAGACAAGGTAGTTTATTTTGGGGATAGTATGTGATGTGTTCCACCTGGTTACATGGTTTTTTACACAATGTTTGGTGTATCCTGTGATATTCCATTTCACAAGGAATTATCCTCTAGATACATATAATGTTTATACAAAACCAAATATGTAGTTTCCATACCAACACTTAGACATGTGTCATCTACCAAATCCCATGTACCTTCTAATGTACACGAATTGTTCCTTGCCCCACAAGGAATTTGGAGACTGGTGGATTCCTTGATGTGTAATCCCTATACAATCCAAGATTGTTGGATAAATGGACTATTATTCCTCAACCCCCACATGATTTATTATAGAAAATACTTCACATAATCCCTAGAAACCACACAAAGGTTATGACATAGAATGTGTTCTTCCAAACAACATAATAGGTATATTCGAGTTACATTGAAATTAAAGATTGTGCATAAATATTTTCACAAGCCACCATCACATTTATATTCATCATGATTCAAAATAATAATTCATGGATCATGTTCACTATTCTCACAATGTTTTGGGTTTGTAGATTTCGACCACCATTTTCTCATAAATCACTGAATGTAGAAACTCTAGATATAACAGCCTCAATCCAACTTAAGGATCCATATTCTCTAATTGAATCAATGAATCCCCATCATCTATACCACTCATATTTCAAGTTTCTAATCCCAAAAATTAAACCCATAATAATGATTTTCTTATTAAAGAGTTTTTTCACAATGATTAGTTTCCCAGGTATGGTTGAATCATCATCCAACCAAATATCTATGATGACCATTGAATAATAGATAAATAAAGGATCTAAACACAAATGAGACCATTTAATGAAGGTTGCGTCTATTTTTTCATCATTTAATCAATCCAATGATTGGAGGAGGAAAATTAAAAATAAAATAAAAATATAGATCTCAAATTAATAAATTTCTAGGAATATAAATAACCAATGAAAATTTATCAACCATGATCCAAAAATTAATTTCTATGGAATTAGTTCACATTTGTTATTGAAAAAACGAATGTTGAAATAATCCAACAAAAAAAATATCCTACCACAAAATTTTTTTGATCAGTGATGTAGAAAAATTATTCATCATTTTCATTAGTGAGATCCAAGAACTCTATCAATTATGAAAAACCCCATGACATTCCAATCATCAATCCAAAATCTTGTAATTAACCACCAATGTGTTCTCCATCAGAGACCCCTCCATCCTCACCACCATCTAGGGTTGTGTTGATAACCTAAGGGAATTAATCATAGAGTGGTATGTGATGAATATTATTTAGGGTTGTACAATAAATATATATTAAATTAAAAAACATTAATCCATTTAATTATTCCATAATAGTAATCTACTGGAATTTCCAATGCAAATAAAAACATTTCATGCCTTGGGTAAAATAATTGTCATAGGATTCAAGGCTATCTTTATTTTGCCATCTGATACACAATTTGGGAATTATTTAATTATTCTTGAAAAATGATGCATACCTGTTATATTATATTTAATATACTTTAATATATCAAAACTGGGGTTCCATGGGCCCCAAAACATTTTGGTGACACGGCACCTACCTCTAAGAATATACTTCAAAATATTCCAAGGTGTTTCATAAAAAAATATAAATTACTTATGAATTCTACCTTAATACCATAGACTATACTAGGCAAGTCAAATTTTACTCATAATAAGAATACACTAAGATCCACCATTTTAAGTATTATCCATACTGGTTTCTAGATAAAAACTATTCTATTCTAAATTTTGATGATCTAAAATTAACTGAATGTTAAAAGATAAATGGATATGATAACATCCAAATTACAAATTTAAAATCATCAATATAGATATGGATTCTCAAATGAACCCTTAATTTTAAAAAAAGACATAATTGGATCAACCTTTAACAATATAGATTGTATATGATAAATGTTTCGTAGTTGGTTTTTGAATAATAATATTTAAAAATATAATTAATTCATCCATTGTGGTTTATACTGTGTACATGAATTTACTAAATAATTTCCCATGGGAGTCTTTTTTCAGATGAATAGAAAGAGTCCATTTATGGTGAACTGGAATTATAACTAAGATATACTCGACCAACTCTATTCATTGTTATTTCCCCTAGATTCATCTCAGCCAAAACCATACAAGCTTTCCAGTATTTAGACTAGGATGTAATTGACGTAAATAAATCATAATATCTACTTTAAAAATGCTAAATAATGTTTTCAGAAACCTATTATTATCATGAATAATTTCACTGGAATGCATTTTATCTTAATCCCAATGTATTTGAACTAATATTCAAAATAGATAAACTTGATTGTGATACCAACTGTAGTGTCCAGTGTTGTGAAATCCCATTAATTAAAATGATTTTTACAATATCAAAATTTAATTAAATAATTATCTCACATATCCTAATAATGATAATTCTATAGTGTTTTTGGAGACTACACACAACAAACACTTATTATGAAGACTATGAAAATATATCGAAGGTCCAAGAATAATAATGATTCCCCTTGATTTATCACAAGATATTGGTATCTTTATTACCTATAGAAATATAAACATAATATGGGATGATATCAAATAGTCATTATGGTTAAACAAAAGATATAACATTCAATGATCATAAGTGAGCATAATATGAGTGTATGGGTACAAAAAAAGTACCTGTAAAATCATACCCAATATGTAAATAGATCACAAAACACAATTCATGGAACATGGAAGGTCATATCATAATACATAAATCAAAAAAACATAAAAAATAAGCCTATAAACGTGATCCATGGTAGAATAAAAAAGAATGGAAATATATAACATAGCTTCATAAAGTAACGCATCAGGAAAATGTGTTACACTATCAAAAGGTAACTTGAGGCTACAGAACCACATGAAATTATTTGATACATTGGAAATATAATAAGTATAGGGAACCTAAAATTCTTGAGTCACACAATTTCTTCCACACATACAATATAGTTAATTGTTCCCCTGATTCACTGATCTTATGAGACATACCAATGAATTTTTTGGAGATATTGGAATCCACCCATCATTCATCCATGCCTAGATGTTTCATAAGAAATATATCATTAATCATAAAGAACTCATTATAATAAAATTTTATTCAAATAATTATCAATTGGAATCACATAATGATAATTTTAATGATTCCCTTAATAATAATAGCTTGATAAATCCACTAAAAGAAAATGGGTATCCAATGAAATCATGTGTCCATTAGTAAATATGATCTAGTTGACGTAACTACATTTCCTAGTGCATCATAATGCTACACTAGGGGGGAGGAGAATCAGTTTATATTTGTTTTATAAAAAACTTTTAAATTTAATTTTTACAACTTTTTATAGTTGAAAAAATTCACCTTCTATGATGAATGGATATTACATATTCATACACAATGAAACTACGTGCATGAAAAAAAATAAAAAAATGTATATTGACATGGTTCACCTGAATGATGGGTGATTATAACTTCTCTATTTTCCAGAAATGTCTGATATAAATATTATTAAATAATAATATTTCAATCAATTATAGTGGGTAAGTCAACTATTATCCTGAAACTATGATGGGGAGGTATCAACCACTTCCCAAATTATACATCTATCTCATCGGTGTTATTTAGAATAGTATCCTTCCATTGTTATTTATACGATAATCCCACCAATTTTGAAGAACAAAACACCATTAAAAAAGAGAAACATGAGACAAACTCCAAGATTACAGTCAAACAAAAAATGAGTATTTACAAAGAATCATTTTGATAAGATGATTCTTCCCATTCTCATACACATTTTAAGTCTTCCACTGCCACTAAATATAATCAACAAAACTATATTCTAGAAGACCCAATACTCAAATTAATGAGTACAATATATAACATCCACTCCTATATATTGTTGTGTCATGATGAACAACAAAAAGGTATTAATGTTATTTCCAGTTTTTTTCTTCCTGGCTTATCTGAAATAAATCACATCAGATCAAAAATATACTAATCATATTATTTTTAAAAATTATATATTGTTCCTGAGCCACGTGGGTATTTTGTTTCTATATGGGAGTGTCAGATTTAAAATTTTTATGTGTCCCAAACATTAATAAATACTATGGAGTAGTATAGTAGAATTTTCGGGTCGATCCCATGAAGAAGATGTTGTTTTGTTTGGAAATGAAATATGGTCTTGAATCCTTTGGAGGATTCCATACTAAATTTTCTAATGTTTGGGAGTTTTTGTTGTATTCATGGATTTAACATTAGTTGATTAATGAGTGGTTGGGATCATGTCTCAGTTCTTAGATAAAGTTGATCCTATTTCTAATCTTGGCAAGGACCTAATTTTTTATTCTATAAAGCAAGCATTAGTCACTAGTTATCCTTGGTCCAGTATTCATGTTCTACCTAGGATGTAACTATTATAGGGCTAGGATACTATTTATAGTCCTATATGCATTAGGTTCGTTTTCTATTACAGAAATTTCCCTATGCTAATGGTCATAGTCTTAGTTCCTTCCAATTATGATAGGTTCATTTGTTTGACTGTCCCATAATCATGGTACAGTCTCAAAAATGAGATTTTACCATTAGTTTATATCCTAATTACTAATCCATTTCGGTTTTCCCAGTTTTGATCATATAGATTTAATTATGTGTATCGATACATCAAGAATTGATCCCAACCCTTGATGAATTTAGAAACTCATGATGGTAATTAAAGCAATAAAAGGGATAGAGAAAATTATGATAATGATGTTAATGGAATTGAACATGTAAGGAAATGAATTAAACATAAAATAATACTTTAAATAAAACCTTTCTTGAATGGAAAAAATTGGAATTTAAACAATGAGGGAATTGAAGGCATTGAAGAAAAAATGAATCCATAGCTCTTTGATTGAAAACATAAAGGAATTACAAGTAACTAAAGTCTTTTAGAGGAAAAAGATAAATAAATTATAAAGGGAGTCTAAAAGGGAGAGATAGATGATCCAACCATCTCCCATTGTGATGTCGAGATACTCCTTATATAGTCGGAAATTGTCATGATTTGTAATTAATCGTCGTGCTGTGAACCCTTAATCTGAGTTACTTCAACCAGGGTTTCCGACATGGAATGTTGATCTTCTTTGGATTAATGAATTTTGACCATGGTATTGTCATGTACAGGTGGTTCATGATTCATAACCCATGGCCAGCTGGCATTTCACATTGAATCTGCATGGCTTTCGCAGCATCTGGTTTGATTTGAGTCATGACGTGTAGGAGAGATTCACAATGTGAGTTGGAAGTTTATCTAGTCTGGAGGAAGTATTTGATCATCAAGTAAACGACATGAATTATTCCATCATGATGTTTACTTGGACACTTTTTTATCTTTTCATCCATTATTCTTTTGTAATCATGTGAAGCTTTATTGCCTACAATATTCGTTATCTACAATATGCATGATCTAGTAAATGAATTAAAAATAAAGGAAATGTGATAGAAAAATTTATATAACATTTTTTCTTATCAAATTCCCCCAAACATGTATCATTTCATGTCCCCATGAAATATATCTCAACAAAGATGTCAAAAAGGTTAATAAATTTGTAAATAAAAAATTGCTCTTCATTTCCATGATATTAAATTAGGTGTAAGAATAAAATTAGTCAAGTTCTAGATTTAATCCTTCCTTGTATATTATTTATTCCTCATAGTTCCGATTTTCAAAATAAAATTATTCTTTTAATCATAATCTTTTAACTATTCCTTAAGCTATATTCCTAGTTATAATCTACCTCACCATGCTTTTCTCTCCTCACTCTGGGTAAAATGTATGTATGGTATGCTCGTACCCTATGTCGATGTTTCTAATCATAGGCTTTCCCTGGTTCTATCATCTCCATAGTGTAATGAAAAGTATAAAAATAATTTTGAGGACTTTAAGAAATAAGGTTCTGATGATTATGAGGGTATTGGTAGGTAGTTAAACTATGAAAATTAGGCTCAAAATTAGGGAAATATCTAAATTACAATGTAAATTAAACAAGATATGTTTGGAAAAATTCTTCCATCAAGCTATTTAGGTCCATAATCCATCATCTTTGGTATGATACATATCTATAACAATTAATTAGATAATGAATTGATTTGTTTATTTCTTTTTTCTTTTTAATTTTTATTTTTCTAATTTTATTACTAGGATATATCTCACATCCATCACCTAACCACATATGATCCTATGAGGGATTCATCGGTTTGGAAAATAGTGATTTTTGAACCTCATATTACACAACCCATATCAATTTTATCTTTTAAATTTTTCAATGGAACAGAATAAGAATGAGATAAAAAAGATATATGGATCACAACCTAGTAGTCAGGTGAGCGCACTATATCTCTCTAAATGTGAAAGAATCCCAGGCTGTCTGAATGCCTCCCCCACACTTGTTCAAAAATAATCTTTTATTATTTTATAAAGAGCATGGTAGGTAGGGAAATTGGATTGAAATAGCTTTTCTTATAACAAGTCATTCATGGAATCTATGGGATAAACAAAGCATAGATGTCTGGTGGGTCTCATATAAAATTGATATAAAAGGATGCCTCAATCATTTTAAAATTAAACATGTTCATTTAACATTTTCATAAGATCATAGTCAAATTTATATTTGGTTTACTTGTCCCTGGTTTCTCCCATGAAATATTCATAGAAAATAAAATGAGATTGAGGGCTTAGATTCCTATTAGGTAATGTGATAAAAAATAATAATTGTAAATTTCAAAGGGAATAAATCCAATATATTTAATCAATTCATTATAATTTCAATGATTTTAAATTTGAATTAAACTTCTAAAATGATAAATCTTGTAAAATTATAAGCACGGGGGAAACATGATTATTATCATTTTTCATTTTAACATTATCATTAATTTACAAGGGCATAATGGTTTTCAAATTTGCAGCATGCTTATCAAATTGAAAAATGTCTCCTAGAATAGTGAGAATAAGAAAAAACTCAAGTGTATCACTAGTGAAATTATGAGACCTCCCCCCCACACACACACATAAAAGGAGATAGTGTCCCCACTATGAATAAAGTATTGGGTGGGAGTCGGTTTGCAATCATATTTGATAATTGAATTGACATGGAAGTGATGAAAGAATTTAAAAAGAACGAATTGAGATCTCCCTAAGGTGAAGTGGTATGCCATGGGGGTGTTAGAGCTGTCTAAAAATTGATGTCTTATGCACATGAAAAATATGTTAGTAGAATAATCCAACACAAAATAACAAACATTAATTCGTAGGTTTAAACATTTTGATCTCTAAAAAATAGGTAGGTTTAAAAAAATAATAATGTTAACCATTTTGTTTATTGATTTATGTTTTTACAAAGTACTAAAATGAAATAATGAAAAAACCAAGACTAAAAAAAGAAAAAAACAATAAATATTTGTTTCCTCCCATAAAGAAATAATTTATCATCGTCAACCAGAAGGGTGGATGAAAATTTCAAAGAGTGATCCCACTAGAAGTGTTGCTCTTTTTTTACTTGCAGCTACTGATCACCATGTCATCAAGTTCGTGTGGTTCCTTAACAGGATTCAAAACATTAGGTGTAGAATAACAAAATATTAAATTTGGAAGAAATGTAACCATTAGTTCGGATGGGTGATGCTGTTGGTGGATTTCTAACGATAAAACTAGAAGTTGATTGGCGATTTATGTGACATGCTGGGTTACTCATTGCAGAAGAACAGATGGAGGAATGGGTCTATCGAAATCATCATACAACTCAGGGGAGATAGATATTTCTATTGAAAATGAAAAAAAAATAATAGAAAGTAAACACACATGAAAAAATGGAAAATATATCCAGAAATATATATAAATATCCCATTGTAGTAAAAATAAAAAAAATCAGACCACCCATACAAAAAGTGTCCCACAACCCAAAATGTAGAAAAATAAAAAATCAGTGCTCTGGGAAACAAATCTCTTTCATGGTCATTCGAGCATCAAAAGATATAATAAAATTGGTAGCTAAATCACCAGTGGTAGTACCAGCTGTAGTGGTATGTGGGCTAAGTTAGATGGTGGTATGGTGGAGGCCATAATCATAGATGGGGTTGGTGGTGGTAAATCCATGAACTGTACAGTGGTTGTTTGTCTGGCAGTTGGATCAATGAAAGGGATGGTTGGAGTGGGTTCAGTGGTAGGTCTATTGCCTTTCCAGGCCTTATCCACAATGAAATACCAATGTGTAGTAGGTTTCGTGATGTCGGGAGGTAGTTCGGAGTGTAGGGAGGGTGAGGGAGGAAGGGTCGATGAGGAAGGGCCAGTGGTAGTAGGTGGTGGATGGGTCAATGAAAAAGTCTCAATGAAGGGAGGGTGGAGGTGGGAAGTGAGCTGGAGATGTTTAGACAGGATGCACTAGAGGAGTACTGATGGGTCAGAAGGAGTGGGATGGGTAGCTGCAGGTTGGGGGATGTTGTGGTTGTTGGGACTGATGGTGGCTGGGTAAAAGGGTCTACAACTACTGCTGGTGGAGGCTCCTGCGGATCATCCCCCAGTGGTTCATCCGGATGGGGTATAGGATCCTAGAATCCAAGCGTAGAAAAATTTATGTCACCCTCCTTCACCAGTATCCTCATCTTTTACAAGATCACAAGATCAATCAGCTCGACTAGGCCTACTAAGGTGAGGGGCTGCGTGGTGTCCAAAATGTGGAAGTTATCAGGAAAACATTGTGATGAATGACCCTCCAATAAGCATTCCCCAACTCCTATGGTCCAGTAAACTATTTTAGGGGAAATTGGACTTCCATATAGATGGTAGACCCACCCAATGTAGATACCGGGTCCTATATCAAACTCATCCATAGTGAGCTGGTGTGGTCCCCTGCCTAGCCTGAAGTGATAGGAATCCACCAATATGTCAAAGGAGGCTAGGATCTCCAAGAACAGTTCCATGTATGTCTCCTCCCAGATGTCAATGATATTTTTGATGTGAAACATCTCTTATAAGCACAGGACATCCTCTACGATTTTAATCATCGCAAGAATGGTCATATCCAGAGTCTTGTTGGTCCTCAAGGGTTTTTCCTAGAGCTTAATGAGATTAACCTAGTGTTGTGGGTTGGTAAATCAAAGCACTGAGTGAAAATGAGGATTATAATCTGTAGATGGGTAGGATCTCATATCCAGCGAGGTGGATGGAGCACGTTGGCGCTAAGTAGGTTGTGTGCTCGTAGAGGTAGAAGAAGCGGATGAAGAATCTTAAGTCTTGGGTTGGGGTCTCATTGTTTGTGCCATGAAGGGGAGGAGGAGGGTTCGGTTTTTGGAATAAGATAGGAAGGGTGCACATTGTGAGGATTGAAGTGGAGGGTCTTTGTGTGGGAGTTAGTGGGTCAGGAGGAGGGGGCTTCAGGTTTAAGGAGGGTCAAGGGGTTATGAACCTTTTGTTTTTTAAAAACTAACCTGAGCCGGGTCACAATGTGTACCTAAGGGTCATGTCATGACCCTATCCAAAAAATATATTTTAGTGAGACAAGGGGTCACATCATGACTTGTGTGTTCACAAAGTGTACTTCATTTATTTCCTCTATTTTTTCATCCTTTCTTTCCTCGCTTATTTATTAAATGTAAAAAAGACTCTAAAGAGACTGTTCATATTCTAACTTAACTAACTCCAAACCTGGTCTGCCTTTCAGTCGGTGCTTCATTTAAATTCTAGAGATTCACTCAATTAAGGATCATTTGATGACATAGTTCTATCATAATGGTTCATGGAACACACTCAATCCATGATCATGTATTTTTTATGGTGATATATTCGTGTATAATACCGAGTTGACAATAATACGTAAGGAGGAAGATTCCCCTAGAAATGAGTTTTCCAATGTACTTGGCTGAATGATGTATGAGATCAACAAAGGTACAACTTCTCTGGTGGGTGGTTAAATAATGTTAGCATCCTTGAAGTCGAATCCTTCTTCATTTTCTACAAATGATTTATCACTTTCTTCCTTTCCAGCTATGGAATCATCTTTATCTTGGGTAACATATTTCACATTATAGTCCTTGTTTTCATCTGAGGGTTGCACAGCTCTAATTTTTTGGAAAAAAATTGTTCTTTTCCAACATTGAATATGATAATTCGTTGGTTTACATCTATTATTTACTTTCCTATTTCTAGGAATATACTTCCAATGATAATAGGGACATATCCATATTCTTCTATGTCCAACACTAGGAAATCGACTTGGAATATAAACTTGCTGGCTTTTACCAGAACATCATCCAAAATGCCTTTAGGGTGCTTGACTGAGTGATCATCTAATTGTAAAGCTAGCCTTTTCACCTTGAGTTCATCGAGTTCATTCTTATGAAAGATACTCCTTATCATAAGGATAATTATTAATCCAAGACCACATAGTTCCCTACTAAATTTATGCATGTCTATCTAATAAGGGATTGAGAAGCTACCATGGTCTCTCATTTTTGGTAGATTTTTTTGTTGTACAACAACATAGGATTATTCATTTAGAGAGATGAATCATGGGACATCTATTTTTCTTTTGTTTGATAATAATTCTTTTAAGAACATGGAATAAATAGGAATCTATGAAATAGCTTCATCAAATGGGATTTTGATATACAATTTCATGAACATATCATAGAACATCTTGTTTTGTGTCTTAGGCATAATTTGTCTCACTCTTTTCAGATAGGGAAGAGGTGGTTGGTATGGATTTGGGGGAAAATACATGGTCTCCTTATGTTGCTCAGGTATATGTTATTCCTCGGCTGGTACATCTTCATGTTGTAAGGCGGGAGGGACTTCATCATCTTTTACATAATGTACGAGTTTTATTCTCATATCATCTCCTTACAAACTCAATTATTTAGGTTGTAAGAAGTCTAGAATCTTTCCACTCCTCAGCACTACTAACTAAGATTCCTCTCATGGGTATGTCACAATGTTACTGGGTAGAGTACCTCTTATCTATCAGATAAGGTTTTTATGATTTGACACATTTTTACTTCTTGGTTCCTCAGAGAAGCTCTCTGGTTTTTCATATCAGTCTCATTAGTCCTCATTATTTGATTATAAATTTTCAAAAATGACGTCAGGAGGTTTTCTAGATTGATTTCCCTAAGTGCTTGTTGATTTCTTGGCTGAGGTGGCTAAAATTGTTGTGCTATTTGAGAAAAGGGTGGTTGTTGATCCTTTAGTCTCAGTACAAGGTTCATCGGAGGATAACCTGGTGATCCTTCAGATCTGAAATGGATTTGTCCACCAATCGGTTATAATTAACCCTTATTGGCATGGGGTTTCCTCTGGGTAGGCCTCTACTGATAGTAATATTACAACTTAAATAACAAGATCTTATATTTTACATGATGTAATTACAATCATGGAGTGGTTATTCATATCCATATTTTCAGTCCTATCATATATTCGGGCCACTTCACATCTTGTAAGATTTCAATTCCATTATAGGGGCATGAGGGGGTTGAGTAGTTGGTTTCTGAAATGCATCTACCTTTTTAGGGGAGACATCTACTTTCACTACTAGCCTTATGGTATTGTCAATCATGGGGATTCCATGCCATGGTGGTCCACATTAACTATTCCACAGACTAGCATTGTGAGAGACTTCGTCATGAATGGATCTTCTAGCTTCGGGAGTCATGAACATGAGACCTCCATTAGCGGATGAATCAACAACATTGTGTGCTTCTGGCTAGAGTCCTAGATAGAAGGTTTGGATATGTATCCACATATCAATTCCATGATGTGGAAACTTCCTCGTTAATTCTATAAAGTGGTCACATGCTTCTAATTCTAACTATCCATCAATTTGGTTGAAATTTTGAATGTCAATCCAAAGATTCTAGGTCTAGATGGGTGGGAAGTACTTGTCCATAAATGTCTTGGACAGTTCGTACCAAGTCATTATTAACTCGTCATCTTGACTCTTTACCTAGTCATTGTCTTTATCTCATAAGTAGAATGGAAACATGCTGAGTATTATTACATTATTAGAAAATACATGATTGAAAAAGGTATCGCATACCTTCAAGAAGTTGGCAATATGTTCATACGAATCTTCTATTTGAAGATAGTTAATTTTACCATGTTTTGGATCATATGAATGATTATATGTTTTATTTAAAAAGTATGGTCTTGGAAAGGGGTTCGAACAATGTTAGAAATTGTACCATGGATTGATGGAAATACATAATCCATGATCATATTCTCCTGGTCCATTTTCAGTTGCTCTCTCAGAATGACTTAATGGTTGGGATTTGGCGGGTTTAGTCTCACGGTGTGGAATTTCTTGGACATCTCTAACCTATGAAAAGAAGATAAATGCCTTTTTATCTTAGGGTCGAAGGCTAATGGGGAATGTGAATCAATATTTCTTGAACAATTCAAAAAAACTTGGTATATCGATGGGGAAAAATAGCAGAGATGCATGAGAATCTTAATATAAAGAAAAGGGGTGGTGGAAATGTAATCCTAGATCTAGACCAGAGTCCTAACACAAAGTACAATGTTGTCTCCCTAGAAAAGGTGCCAAAATTGGATGTGTTTGTTTCCACCCAGGTGAATTAGATAAGAGATTTATATGTTTCCCAAACATTACTAAATACTATGAAGTAGTATAGTATATGCCTCAGGACGATCCCGTGAGGAGGAGGATATCATGTAGGAAGAAGAAATTTGTTCTTGAATCCTCTAGAAGAGTCCTTACTAAATTATATAATTTTTGGGATTTTTCAATCTATTCTTGTGTTTTACATTCATTGATTAAAGAGGGGTCGGGATAAAGTTTGGGTATCTATATAAAGGTGATCCTAGTTCTAATCTTGGAAAAGTCCTAATTGTTTAGTCTACAAAGAAAGTTGTAGTCACTAGTTATCCTTGGTCCAGTATTCTAGTTCTACCTAGGATGTAATTGTTCCATGGTTAGGAGGCTAGTTATAGTTTTAAATTCATTAAGTTCATATTCGTTTTTATAAACTTTCCTATGTTAATGGTCACAGTTTAGTTCCCTCCAAGTAGGATAGGGTCAATTGTTTATATGTCTGATGGTCACAGTACAGTCGAACAAATGTGATTTGATTGTGGTTTTATATCCCAATTACTAATCCAATTAGGTTTTCAATGTTTATAACATAGATATTTAATATATCTTCTAAATACATCGAATCTTGATCCCTACACCTGATTTATTTAGCTACACATGAAGTTAATTAATGAAATAAAATGGATAATGAAAAGTATGATAACGATGATAATGGAATTGAACATGTAATGATATGAAATAAATATACAAGAATACATTAAATAAAAACTTACTTTAATGGAATGAATTAGAATTAAAATGAGATTGGAATTGAAGGCATCAAAGAAAATTTAATACAAGACTCTTTGATTGAAAACGTATTGAAATTACAAAGATGAAAAGTGTTTTAATAAGTAAAAGTGATGGAAATTATGAAGGGAGTCTAAATGGAAGAGAATATAATCGAAGAATATCCCAATGTGCGGTCGAGATACTCTGTATAAAGGCAGAAATGGTTATGTAGTGTACATAATCATCATGTCTTAAATCCTTAATCCTCGATACTTCGACCAGGATATCCATCTTAGCATGCAGATCTTCTAAGGATTAATGAATTTTGACTACGGTCATGTCGTGTAAATTTGGTTCACAACATGTACCCCATGGACAATTGTCCTTTCACATTGAATCCTTGCGGCATTCATGGATTCTGGTTTTACTAGATTCATGACGTGTAGGAGGGATTCATGACATGAATTTGTTGCTTCTATAGTCTTAATGCATGCTATAATCATCAAGTACACATCATGAATTTGGACATCATGATGTGTACTTTTCCATTTTGTATCATTTATTCCTTTATTATTTGGAATCATGTAAAGCCATATTTCATGAAATATTGGACACCTAACACATGCATTATCAAGTAAATGAATGAAAAAAATGGAAAATTGACAGGAATATATATATATATATATATATATATAAAACATTTAGGCTTATCATTATTAACAAATGATTGTATATGATTATAATTTAACAAAATCAACCCTTCATTCATGGTGTACTATAACATTTAAATTAATAAACACACATAAAACATTCCTCATAAATCAACAAAAGTGCTTGAAACTCACATTATTATTCTCAAAATAGTTCTCATGAAAAAAATTAATTCATATAATTATCAAAAATCTTTTATTTATATATTACTTGTTTAATAAAAAAGGGAAAAATCACTATTCTTCTCACTTATTTTTCTTAATTCATTAATACTTACATATGTGTTTTTCAAAAATCCTTAAGATATTGATGCAGTGTTACTTGTCCATTTCAAATATTTAGCCTCTTGAGACCATCCCACTTCATTCATGAATACATATCATCACTTGTATCAATTATTCTTCTATTAATACTAATAATATTAACACCATAATATACACTATAGTTCAGGTAATACAATACACAAAATTTGTAGTTTTTTTGTGCGAGTTAGAGAACGAAATCATTATCCACAACCTCATGAAACTATTTAAATGTTAAATGAACAAGAAAATGTTCATGGAACTATTTCACTTCATGTAGTTATACACATGACACAATATATCCTATTCATGTTATATAAAGTATGCAGAAACCCCCATGCATGGGAGAAAAATGTGTAGATTCTCTATTTCATGTGATACGATGTGTATGAAAATATCACTTGATATCTCCTTATACATGAGAAATAGAGGATTTTTCATATCCTCTCTCTCTATTTATTTTATTATATTAATCTAATTTATCTCAAAATCAATTTATGTTGTGTTATAATTTTATTTATAAAAAATATGTATTTTGTTTTGGAAAGGCCCACATATTCTGGTAATGTTGAAAGAAGATGTGGATAGTACATTTGAAATCCAACATAGGAGATGGGATAAAAATTAACAAGTCTCAACCATTATAAAAAGAGGCCTTGGGAAGTGTATTTTAAATAAAAAATTTATCTTCCAAAAATATTTAAAAATTTATCTTTAAAAAATATAAATATGTGGTAAAATTTATATATATATATATATATTATAACAAAAAAATAAATTTTTACAAAACTGACTAATGAAAAGATTAGTCATGACAATTGAATTTAAAAATTAAAAATATGACCTATTTATGTGTAAAAATTTCCCTTGTTTCAATTGAATGATTTTGATTGAATCGGTGTGAATTAAAAAAAATTAATTAATATATAAGTGGGATGACGATATGATTTTATATCACTCTTCTCAATCATAGATTCTATAGAGATCTTTTCCCAACATCGACATTATGGGGATGTCATAAATTGGTGTAGGAACTCCCTAAATCATAGTGAAATACTAAAGGTAAATTTTCCACTTAAATCCTACAACAACCTGTGGTGCTGGATCAATGAATTTTAGAAAGTGAAAATTGTCCCCATAATAATATTAAAAACCCAAAATCATTTCAGCATGGCATTTTATTTTTATAACAATATAAAGGGTTTGATCTATGGATAAAATGATAATATTTATTCATAATCCCATAAAGTGGTGTACCAAGACATGGCCATGATTTACCATTTTGATGGAAACAACATCTCTCATTGTAAAGACAAGATGAAGTCCCATAATACAATATCGAGTATTTTTTCATTCGATAAATAAAACAAACACGAATTATTGAAAATCCTACTCTAAATTGCGAAGGTACAAACATTGATGTGACTCAAGATAAAAACAATTTAACAATGGGAAATAAATGAGAAGATTATGTGGTTTTGTGTTGAGGGAATATTCTCAACACATTACCAAATCATCTTAATGACTAATTTATCCAATTGAATTTTGATCAAGAGATATGGGTTGAATTCAAATTCATGTACACTGAAGAGGAATAGGGTACATTATTTTATTATTTCAAATTATATTAACATCAATGTGGTTTAAAATAAGTCAGTGGTGGAGAATTTTCATGAGATCAAATTTATAGAAACAAAATTTCTTTCAATTAAAATTAATATACCAAAAACACTCGAAAATTGGTACAATGAATGATTAATTTACACATACTAGAAAATAATTGAGTAAAACACTCACTAAAAATAGTGATGATATTTCTTTCGATCAATTATAATAGATTATCTTCATTTAAGAAGAATCCATTTTGAGAGACATTGGTATGACATTGAAATTTGATACAATGGTTAATATCAATGAGGGAAAGTAACCACTGAAGAATTACACACATTTCATGAATAAAGGTTGATAATTATTGAATAAAGGTAAATTTTATAAGATTAAAGGATAATTATTTTACTATGGAAACAGATGACATTTCTCAAGGTATTTTCATTATTTAAATAATGTAAAAAACACTCCAAATAAGATGATTGAAGAAAGTAAAACTGAAATGATATCCAAAGTCAAATTTTTTTTGAGAAATATGGGATTGTGACATGATTATAGAGTAATGGTGAATGTGTTCATGGAACGTTAATTCATTAAAAAAATTAAAAACATACTATCTTGATGGAATTACCTAATTGAAATAATACATATATCAATGCCATTTTTTGGGAATGTGTTGATATAGACAATACTTCTGTAAAGAAGTTTAATATTATAAATGTGTTGTGTATACCCAAAATTTGAAATAATTCTCTTTCCATTTATCTTATTGGGTGTGAATGTATTTTGGGTGTTATTCAAATATGACAAGGTTATATTATCCAAGGGATGAATTTATGTGGGGAAAGGGTACTCAGATGATGAAATGAATCAAATTTTAATTAATAATATAATTGAATATTATATCTAATTAATTATTTTTACTAATTTTTGGAAAGATAATTTATAACTTGTTAATTATAATTCATCAAAAGTAATTAGTGAGTTAAAATTAATTAACATTGAATGTAAATTTTAGAATTTTAAAACATGTGTAGAATCTAATATAGTCAAAAACCATTTCAATGTCTTGAAATAAATTATGATATAATGTAATTAGTACACTGTGAAATTTTTTGAATTAAATTTTTTGTTAACTCATTAAGGAAAAAGGTCTTTAATAAATTTATTGATGGCTATAAAACACATATTAATCATAACAGAAAATACATGAAAATTTGAATATGTTTTATAAGTATATAGTTTAGGTTAAAAAATAATTAATAAATTTTTTAAATTAGATTTCTTAGATATAGGCGGTGAATACTTTTTGAATGAGTTTAATGGGTTCTGTGAAGAAAATGGTACAATTCATATCTAAAATCCCTTTTATACACCACTTATGAATGACTTAACTGAAAGGGAAAACCAAAAATTAGTAGAAATAAAATATTTCATTATTAATAAATCAATTTTACTATTGAATTTATAGGGATAATTTTTATTAGTTGTATGTTATTTTTGAAAAAAGGATTGGTTCTATGAAAACTAAGTTATCCCGTTATGAAATTTGGAATTTTTTATGTACTAATATTTCACGTTTCAAAGTGTGCATGATTTATTATTACTATAATGATTTTGATCCTAGAAGAATAATATGTGGTCCTAATGTGATTAAATGTGTTTTTATTGGATGTATTGAAAATAAAAAATCATATATAATTATTGATTTGGGAGTTAATTTCATTACTGAATCAAGATATTTAGAGTTTTTCAATAATAAATTTTATAATGATTCCATGGAGGATGTTATTGCCTATATCCCAATCAATTATAATTAATATAGTTCAAAAAAATAATAGCGAATAATGATGATTATCAAGTTGAACCTAAATGAAATACAATAGTTGGTCAGGAGAAACATCAACATCTAGTTTTTATGTCTTCTAATTACATTGTTTTCCATATTGAAGTTCATTAACATAATCATCTTCAGAATAAGTATCCTAAGGTACTGTCTATAGAAGATGATCCAAATTTATATATAGAAGAACTGAAATAGATTGAATTTTATTTCTAGAAAAATAAATTACTGATAAAGTGGATTCCATTATTGAGAATAATACTTGGGTTAATAAGGATTTACTAGGAGGTCCAAAAACATTTGGTTGTAAATGGTGTTTTTGAAATAATTATGATCACAATGGTAAAATTAAATCTTTTACCGAAATATTGTTTTCTATTGGATTCAAACAAAATAAATTTTTATATTATTTTTATACGTATATCCTGTTGAAAAAATTACATCAATAAGGATTTTTTTCATTAAATTTAATTAGTAATTTGTAGTAGCAGCAATAAATGTAAAAATTAATTTTATTAATGGTTATTTAAATTATGAGATTTAACTTCAAAACCATGAAGGATTTTTTTAAACGATAATGAAAATAATTCACATAAACTAGTTATGTATTTTTTTGAACATAAAGTATCACTGAAGCAATAGAAATAAAAATGTGATTCTATTATATTATTCAATGGATTTATTAATAACAGTTCTAGTAAATGTAGTTATTAAATATTTTAAATAGAATATGGAGTTATTGTGTGTCTAAATGTAGATGATATATATATTTTCTGAAATAATATTGTTTTTGTAAAATAGATTATGAATTTTTTACCCTCTCTATTTATAATGGTGTATCTTGGAATTGCTGATACAATTATAATTATTAATGTTAGAAAACACAGTGGGGTTATTTTTATGTACAAATAATTACATAGAAAAAATTATAAATAAATTTGACTATATTTATTTCAAGGATAGTATTAATTCATATTTACCTAGTGTAAATGTATTTACACATATGAGAAGATCCATAGAACAACCTCAGAATTCTAGTACAATTTTGTATTTAATGTATGAAATGCATTGTACTAGACCTAATATTTTATTTTCAATATATAAAATGAGTAGTTATACTGGTAATCCTATTATGGATCATGGAAAATTTATAACAATATTCCATGGATACATGAGAATGTTCATATTTTAAATTTTATAATATGATTATTATTCATCTAGATTAAGAAGATACACCGATGTGAGTTAGATTAATAGTATCGGTGATAATAAGTCCCCATATGTAACGTTTCATACCCATTGTTGTTGTGTTGTCTCCTCGAAGAGAAATAAAAAAATATGTATTTAATATTTTACTATGGAGTCAGAGTTTATCACCATTGTGGCATGTGAAGTGGAGGCTAAATAAATTAAGAATCTATTGTTGGATATTAAATGGTAGCTTAATCAAATACCTCTAAATTATGATAATGAAGAATATTTATCAAAGGAATATAGCTTTATGAACTATGGAATTCCTAGACATATTTTTTTGAGACACAATTATACGAGACAATTTTTAAATGATATTACCAAAACTATTGTCTATGTGATGTCTTGTAAAAAATTTCTAGAATCTATTAATAAAAAATATCATGATAGAGATCACTTGAAGAACTAATAAATAAATAGGGATAAAAACCATGAATAAAATATTTTCTTTATTGGGAACACAAAACATTCTTTAGGTATATTTTAATCAAACTTTTTAATAGATAAAAACATGTTACAAATATGATTTGTAAATTTAGAAACAATAACCAAACTACATGGTTTGAATATATTCTATTATGACTAAGGCATGAGTAATAATTTATTAATAAAATCTATCGACACTATGAGTTATGTATTCTAATAATAAATCATATTTTAATGTATATTTTATGTAAACATTGAAGTGGTATCATTTCTTATTAGAGTTAATGGGTTTACTCTTTATATAGTCCATGACAAGGGTATAACTATATAGACATAAAAGTAATGTAAAATAATTTATTGGATGGAATTATTATTAAAAGATTGATATCTCCATTTCATCATTAATATTAATAATATTAATGTTTCAAAAATATATATATAAGATAATACGTTGAGATGTTGATAATAAGTAATGGTTTAAATAGGATGTTACTTTTATTATGAATAATGATTCACTTGTGATCTAGAGAGTCAATATTTAAGAATAAAAGTGGGGGATTATTATAAATTAATTCATCAAAAATCAATACTTTGTTTTTGAGGTAAAAAAGTATTTTGGTGGTGTGGATTGATGGTTTTGGAAATTCAGGTGGAACCAAACATTGAAAATGGGATAAAGTTTCTCATGACACAACCATCATAAAAGGGGTCATTGGGAAGTGGGTTCTTAATAAATATATATATTCAAAATTTAAATTATTAAAATATATTTATTTCTTGTAAAATATTTTCTTATATATATTTATATTATTTATATATATAGAAACAAAAGAAATATAATATTTTATACATATTAATGACGAGATTAGCAGTGAGGATTGGATTTAAAAATTTGGAATCTGATAAAATGAATCCCTCTAAAATATTCCATGTTTTAATAAAATAAAAGTGTCTTTTGATTAAAATGGTGAGGTAAAATAATTTGGAATTAAATGAGTTTTAATCTATAAATTAGTTGGATGTTGAGATTGTTTTATATCACTCTGCTTAATTCGAAATTATCCAGAGTTATTATCCCATCGTTGATTCTATTAGCCTTTTAGAATTTGGTGTTAGATAC
This sequence comes from Viscum album, assembly GCA_963277665.1. Lineage (NCBI taxonomy): Eukaryota > Viridiplantae > Streptophyta > Magnoliopsida > Santalales > Viscaceae > Viscum > Viscum album. The sequence continues at coordinate 227,350,805 of OY728145.1, forward strand.
TCGCAACATCAAATTGAATCCCTTGAGGGAAATTTTCACAGAGAAACCTACACCAACCTATGGGGGTGGATCAAACCCTTTTAGATAGTTAAATTCATTCATGCCCCAGGATTCAAAAATCTGAAATCATCTTTCCCACTTCTAATTTTTTTAATAGGATGTTTGGAGAGTATTTACATACCCACTCCACTAACATACTCCACTACATCAACAAATATGAATAACAAACTTATCCTCGATTTGAACAATCATTGAACATACACGACCTAAAAAAATACCATATTAAAAAAACCTGACTTTATTCACACTACGTATTAATATAATTTGTTCATTCAAGTAACTAAAATTTCATAAATGCATCGATTTCAATCAAATATAGATGTTAATAAAATGAAAATCTAAAACTTATCTTGATCATCAGACCATAAATCATGATGAAATTTAAATTCATTTTGGAAACCCCCAGATGTACAGTCATTGAATACGTCATTAGGCTATGATTCTACAACTCAGATTAAGCATGTCGGGAGGCCCATGTTATAAACACAACATTTTAGGAAAAATCTACAATTTTGTCGAATGTAATATCCCATATTGTTTCTATTATTTTATTCACTCTCCTTTATAATATATATATTTTTATTTTATTACCGTATGTGAGTACTGGGGTCCTCTCCCATTTCCCACTAGCACCAACCATGCAATGATCATCCACTATACTTCTTCCCAACAATGTAGTCATTTTCTTCTTTTGTGTGTTCCTTCATGTGTTCATTTACAATTCCTCATCAAAAATAACATTTTATATGGTCATCTTAACTATTCAAGCATCTACACAATTATTCTCAAAAAAAATCATGGTGTATATTATCCTTTCTAACTACTGTAAAATATTTAATCTTTAACCATAGTATTTATTATGAACAAAAAAATCATTAAAAGGTTAATAATATCATTATAGAAGAGTAATCTGTTATCTTTAAAATATCATTAGTTCCTGAATCTAACATAAATACCATATCAAAAGTAATCATAATTATATTTCATTAATTTAAATAAAAACACTTCAAATCAAAACATTACTTCAATTATATGACTAATTTTTAAGATTAGTTTAATAGAATCAACTCCATACTTCAATAACTATCACGTTGATTTTCCATCAGGTAAACACATAGAAAAAAATAACATAGTTAAATCAGTATGTTTGGATTCTTAATGAATTATATGTTATTTACACTATATAGATAAAGCTTATATGTTTTAGCCAAAATTCACCCAATTAATAAATGCAGGTATTTATAAGTCAAAACCCATAAGTAAAACGAATAATATAGAAGGAATTTGTAGAGGAAATACATTGAATTAGATATCATGTTTATAAACATTCAATTACAATGAACAAAAAAGGAATCAATAGATCATTCCATTGATAGAATAATACATTCTATAAGTTTTCCATGGAATAATTTTGGATGGTATTACTCAAAAAATATCCATAATTACGCATAAGATATATCAAAAAATATTTATATAGATTAACAAAAAAAATTAAGAGAATTTGGGAGTTTTATTGGGACATAAAAATATTCTTGATCTTTTGAATAAATTTAATGAGAAATAATTTAAAAAATGATTAAAATAGTAATTTATTTTTGAAATCCTGACATTATGAAGAGGTTGTTTCATATAAAACAACATGGGTGGTATAAATATAGGTTCTTTCAAGAATGGAGCCGAAGTGAAATCTGGCCCAACACCCAACCCGATATGTGGGATAGACCAAATGGCATTTCAAAACCACACAAACTGGAAATTAGTTTATGGTTATCAAAAAATCATGATTGTAAAATTTTAACTCAATTGTATTTTTATAAAAAAACAAACATAAATAGACATTTTGATAAAGAATATCCAAAACCATACAAAACCTAAAAATTTTCAAATTCAAGGTTTTATAACTCTAAACCAAAAAAATGAAATACTACAAGGAAAGGAAAACATAAAACATCGCAAAATATCTATGAAAAATGAGGTAAAACACCCTTAAGAAACCACCACCAACACCTATAATAAGGATCACTAGAAACTTGATCCCCAAACATCTCCACGACACATCTGGCCATTACACGGGTCAAACATAACAATGTCTACAAACACCCAAAGATATATATCAGGTGTAAGTTAAAGCCTAGTAAGATACAACCCATATGAAAAGGATTCCATTCAATAAAATTAAATCAAAATTTAAATTTCACTTCTATACCAAACTTTTGAAACATTTTTAAGAAATAATTTTAAGGAAATGGTTTTTTTAGAAACAATTTTCCAAAATACAATTTGAAAAGAAAAACATTCAAGTAAACCATTTCTCAAATAACATAATTAAAAATAAAATACCCTCACGTTACACTATATAAGATAGATGACACTATATCACATAAGTCTCATGTCACATTAGAGCACCATAGGTGAATCCTTAGGGATAAGCTAGCTCGAGTGAGACACTAGAACCTCATACCTTGGTGAAACATGGTATAGTAACCCCAACCATCGACATCCTCATGAAGGACACACTAGAGAGGAGAAGAATCCCAAATTCTAGTGGTGATCAATCATAATCATTGTTTAGTTAGTGTTATAATCATCAATCGGCTAAGTAAAACTAGGACTTTCCACTTCTGTATCAACTAGTTTCAGTCCATTAGATGAAAATAGGAATTTCCACTTTCATATCAGAAGTATACTTGTTTTATCCTACTAACCTAGATACCTAGGACTCCCTTTGCGATAAAATTAATATTCACATGCCACACAACACAACATTATCACATGAACATGATAGGTATTTTTAATATATCCAGAAATCACCATTTTCGATAAACAAAACCATGTTCCATTTTACACACACCAATACCACTATAAAATACATTTACCATCATTTATATAACTCATAAATCTCTATTTGAAAAATTATAATAAAACCACACAATTGATCAACCAATTACAATGTATAAGACCCTTTAAAACCCTCATATAAACCATGTTCAATTTTGAATTATGCATACCATCATTTGAAGAATTTAAAATTTATATACTAAAGGTTCAAAATAAAGAAAGAATATGAAAAAATTATTATTTCATTTACAACACTCATTCTCATATTTGAATACAATTTAAACCCCATTAATAACTTTCTAAGTAAAGTATAAAACCCATATTAATAATCATCTCAATAAAACACAAAAAATAAACTGTTCATTTATAAAAAAAAATCATTAATCATGAACGCATGGAAATACACTTCAAAAATAAATTTTCCACTACAAAATAGAACCATAGAACATGATTAAATACAAAAAAAATCATATTAAATTCATATAACAATGTTTGTTCAAGTAACCACCTACCTCATATTTTTGAAAACATCTGGAAACTGTTGTGAAACTACAACCACACTACCCCAAGGACATATCAAGGCAAGATCTGACCAAAAATGGAAATTTTAAACTCAAAAAAACAACATTAAATCCTAAAAAGGCCACCCAACCAACTAGATATATGAAACCCAAAAAGATTATAATAAAAACCCCAAAAAAGTATAGAAAACTAAAATAAACTCACTTATATGAATAATCTAGGAAAAATCGTGCAAAATTCAATATAGAAATAGAGATGTAATGGATCCATAGAAGCGGTGGGAGGAACCTAGTGCAGGGGAGGTCAAATGGTTCAAGGAATGGGTATTTGGGAATAAATCCCATGATGAATGAATGGGGATTTTCATAATTTTACTAAATTGTACATTGTGTATGATTTTCCCGAAAAGTTTTTCTAACCATGCAACAACCATGTGCCACTCTTTTTACATGATGAACTTACCACACAATTAATACAAACTTCTTTAATTACCATATAAAAGACATGTGGTAGCTACTTCTAGCAAACCACTACATAATACATGATTACCTAGGTAGGGGTGTATGATATCCCTTAACCATGGGCTGGTTGTGAACCACATGATTAAGTGCCTAAATTTTCCATTTCTCTCAAAAATAAGAATAAAACACCAAGGGAAAAGGATTGAATAAAAATTAATAGAAAATTACTTCAAAAATTTACACCGGTTATATCTAGTTCCCGAGTGAAAAACATAGAACCACATATGAACTTGAACCAATAATTAAAGAAAAACCCATGTGTAGAATGTTCACATAGAAACATTTAAAAACAATTTATTTTTTATATAAAATTAAGTAGATATAAAAATAAAAAGGATTTATTTTGAAACACTTTTGAAAGACTAAACATATAAATTATTCTATAATAATAGATCTCAAATAAAGAAATAAATTAATTTAATTAACTATGGTATGAATAATAAAACATTTAGTTATACAATGTAAAAAAATTATATTTAGTAATATATTATTGAAAACACACATCTTGAATTTGGAAACAAATTTAAATTTGAAAATTTTTAATGGGGAGAAATAGTTTCACTTGAATTAATATATATATGAGTTCCCAATAATAGAGGAAAATATTTTACGGATTGAAAACATAGACATAGAAGAGAAAAAATTGTTTGAAATATTTCGAGATTATTCTTATCAATAATTCATTTTGAAATATAATATAATCCACCAAATAGGATGATAAAACGAATTAATTTCCAAAAGATACAATGTGAAATTTCATGTAGAAAGAAAAGTCATTACAATTCCCCTAAAAGGTTAACTTTAAAAGAAATATCAAATAATTATGATATTAAAGTAAGAATCATTATGTCTTAGAGAATGTATTCATCAAAACATATTGAATATATAGACTGATTTATAATTATAAAACCATTTAATTCCACTATAATTAATTAAAAACTCATCACAATTTATTATATACACCACAAAAAATGAAAAAATTGGTGGATAAATATTCTGTTTCAATGTTGTAAAATTGAGATGAGAAACCCCTTACGACTTTAGAAACATTCAAATCAAAAGATTTTGAGGAGATAACATGAATTGGATTTATAAAAAAAATTAATTTATAGAAAAAAAATTATAAAATATATCCATATTTAGGATATACATCACCTAAAAGAAAACAAATTTTAAAAATATTCATATCACTCAAGGAAAGGAAATTGAGATGAGAAAAACTATTACAACTTGAGTAGTAAACGGATTGAAAGGACGTGAATGTAATATTTTTAAACAAAATTTAAAATCATGTAATTGGGGTTTATTTATGATAAATGATTAAATTTCCAATAATTACACCCTAATAAACATGTGGAGGTTCAAAATATGAAATCAGACCTCAAATAAATGGAATTGAGATGAAAAACCCATACGTAAAACCTTGAATCCTTGTAATGCACTCTATCATCCTATATCATAAAGAAAAAAAAATAATCTTCTTAAAAACCTTTTTCAATCCTATATATCTTTTTATAAACATATTTAATAATCACCAATATGAATTCAAGTTAATTATAATCAAATTTCATTTTCGGGAGTTTGTAATTTTGATAGTTTTGAACGAGTTCCACAATAGTTATTTTGGTAATATTTCACCAATAAAATTTAATCATTATGACACTATTCAATTCACATTAATTATTGTTATAGCATAATTTATAATATTATAATTTCATTCCATGATGTTTTTAGTTTTGAATCTTTATGATGAAATTTGTGATAATCATGTTTCAATGATTTTTAACAAATGGTTGGTGGTTTCTCAACTAATGGGTTCAAAATAAATATAACACCAAAAAGTAATTATTTAAATATTTATAAAATATTATAATAGTATATAAATTTCCATATCCATAATAAATATAAATTTATACCAATGTTCATGTTTGTGGTCAAACTAACCCAAATAAGTACATATGATAATTTAATGGAATATTATGATGTGATTTAGATATAAAGTGATTATACCAAAAATATAATGATATTATATAGTTTTTATATATGTGATATATTATAATTTTTGTTAAATAATAGATAGTTTAATTGTAACACCCTAAAATTTTTTAATGAATATTATGTTTGATAGCGTATAAGATACACAACATCGGGACTAAATGAACCATGAAATATTATCATATGACGGATATAACAAAAATATTAAGTTGAATAGAATGAATATGATTAATAGATTTATCAAATATATATAAATTTCTCACCGAATATTAACTTATTAATAACTATTTATTATATAGTCCCATAATTTTTAGTATATTACATTTATTCTATAAAAACATTTTGTTCAAGAAATTGTATTTATTTCATTTTGTGAGAAAAAAATATAATTAATTTTTTGACCATTAAAATTTTAATTTGATAAAAAACATAATTTTTAAATTAAAAATTTATTAATTATCTTGTGGTAAAATTTTGATATTTTTCCAAAAATATGGATTTTTCAATTAATAGTAAAAAATACTTGGTTTTATTAAAAACTAAATATTTCATTCCATAATATATGGAGTTACATTTTTTTAAAAATGGATTCCAAGTATAATTACCTCCATTACGATTTAAATAATATAATAAAGTTTACAGGAATCAATTTTCACTTTGAATTTATTATAAAACCATTTTTATAGGTAAAATGATATCTTCATGAAAAGCTGTTTTTATGTACACAATGTGTTTCTATCTTAATGAATAATATTTATCACTATTGGGAATATATTAAAATTAAAATTTTATATTATATACTAAATAATTTTATTTAACATTCAACTAATACATTTTCATGATTTGGATAAGAATAAATATGGTTTTATGCTTAAAAACTGTATTTTTCTAAAAAGTAGTTTTCATATAGTTTTATGAAAATATTTTTAAAATTAATATCACTTAATTATTGTTATTTAATTTTTTAAAATAGAAACTATTTTTTTAATTTTGATTTTCAAATTTTTCTAAATAGGCCCCTATTATTTATGATTGATATGAATTAAAATTGTGGTAAAATTTATCACCTTAGTATAGGTTAAATCTGGTTAATCTAGGTTAAAAGTAAGGGATAAGGAAAAAAATTTCATCTTATTTTTTATTTTGTTGTGTAAATTCAGACCTTATCATCATATGAGCCAAATGGAGTTGTTTATTGGACACATTTCCCTGAAATTTACCTATATAATATTTAAATTAACGAAGTTTACACAATGTCACTCAATTAGTTTTAAATATCTATTGTGTGTCCAAAAAGGGAAAAAAACATGTTATGAATGATTATGAGTGTTTATATTTTGATTAATGAAATCATTTTCAGGATGTAAATATATTAATAATTTTATAAATTATATAATTTTCCTATTTTCTTTATACCACGCTAATACAATATTTAATCAATTAAACAAATAATAAAATAATTGATTTTAAAAATATTAGAAGTTTTATAATTTGAAGGAGTTAATATTTCACATGAATTATCAAGAACTATATAAAATTTTGGGGATTCATTAAAGAATTATATTTTAATTCCACCTATATTTGATGATTTTAAAGTAAAATAAAATGAATAGAGTTAAAATGACATTAATGAAATTTTATAATAAATAATAACTGTTGAATTGTATAAAATTAATAAAAAATTTAAATTATGAAAAATTAATTGGATATGGTTTTAATGTTCTTCCATATCCCATTTATGGATGTTTTTCCATTTTATAGTAAAATTATTATACCTCAAAGGGTAGAAAACTTTAATAATATCGTAATTGTGAAAAGGGATAACGAATGGTTAAACAAATATAAGGCTAAAAATGTGATAAAAATTTGAAAAAATTTAATTTTATTAGTTTATTTTAAATCATCATCATATTATCTTATAATATTATATTTTTTGTTACATTTAATATTGATAATTAATTTATATTAATTTAATTTTTTAGGAAATCCCAAAAGTTCCCCACCTCTAAATAATAAAAGGGAACCCATATATTCTCCTCTTAACACCAATTTGGGCCTTATAGCTCGACCATACTATTCCAATTTCTCTTCTCCACTCATGTAGACACATTTTATAGGCACTGGTCTTCCCACAAGTCTAACCATGAATCCCTTAAGAGGATATATGATGTTATTTTTTTCTGAGAAGAGTTAATCAGATAAACAAATCACTTTATTTTTATTTATTATTTTAAATATGATATATCTATTTTATTATTCCTATAATAATAATTTAAGTATTAAAAATACACTTAAATTTTATTATGATTATGAAATCACAATTATTCACCCTCTTTTCATCAAATGGAATCTGAAAATATCGCACGTGCTTATGTATGGCTTACCATCTCCATGTAGTAATACAATTCATTTTTTGTCACCATATTTTTTGGGTAGGTATTATGATTGTTTTAATTATTATATATTATGATTATGATATTATTATACTTTTTTATTTATTCTATTGTATATACCTTCTTACCTTCTAAATCGTTGGAAAATGATTATATCGATCATGTGTACATGTGGACTACCACCTCCACCATATGATGTGATTGGTTTCTTTTTTGTACATGGATGATAATTAGGATAGATTTAAACTAATATATAAAATATATATGATATAATAATTATTCTATAAATTTGACATTTTATTTACAGTTATTTCATTCCATCCTTCAAAAAATGGAAATAATGTTGATATGTACGTACGTCCTACCATCTCCATGAACAATTTAATTCATTTTTATTTATCTGGTTATAATGAATTACTATAATCATTTATATAATTAATATTTATAATATTTATTTCATTAATATCATTATGTATATTATTTAACAATGATCAAAATGAATGGTCCAAAATTACTGAACCAGAACATATATGATAATGAAGTATATATCACCCAGAATAGTGATTTTAATAAATAAGAGTTATCAAATGAGAGATATAATAATATAAGTTAATAATATATTTTATGATCTATTTATATTATTGTTGTTGTTTAATATATATATATATATATATATATATTAGTTTTTTAATTCTACAAGAGTATCCAGCACGTAGTATCGATGTCAGAACTAAGGTGATGGATTTGAATCTGTCTTCTATTTATATGGGACACATGTGACCACTAGTTTGATTTATATGGTTTATATAATTCCTAATAATATATATTATAATTTTTATTATGAAAATTATGTTGATTTAATTTTCAATATGTTCTATTTCATTCATGGGACTTATGATTCAAAAGTTACTGATGTTGTAAGGGTTTTTATGGTATAATCTCATTCTTTATCAGGATTATTTATTATTAAGTTTATAATGATAAAATATTATGATTTATCTCTCTATTCACACTTGAATTTTATTATTATCCAATTTTTCCTAAAAAAACATGTTTTCATTTCATTTTCCCAACAAAAAGTTCTCATAATACTGAAAATATTTTTAAAGGAAATTTTACATTATTTTTCTATTAGATCAAATAAATTATTCATCCAAATCTATAAAAATATATTAGAAAAATTTTTTGTATCCTTCTATATTTTTTAGATTCATTTTTACCGACGACTTAATTCTTTCTAAAGATTTTATGGGAAATCTCCATTTCTTTTTCTTAACAAAATTCTTTTTTACTTTTGAAAAAATTTAAATTGATTATTTTCCTTTAAATTTTATGGCATGAATAGAATTTACCATCATCATGATATCTCAATTCATTGGTGATTCTTTTAAAATATTTCATTTTTAAAAAAAAAAATTCCTTATTGTATTTGATGTTTATTATTTTTAAAATATGTGTTCAAATTGAAAGGTTGACTCTCCTTATGAATGTTACCAATAAAATTTCATCAATTATAACATCATCTAATATTAGTTGTTTTTTATTCAGTATATGATCCAATTATATCATCCTTATTATTTCTATGGATGTTTTATGTAATGATTATTCATCTTTTATGAATTGATATCTATATATGAATGCTCTGGGTCACTATAGTGGGTATTAGAGTAAGGTTTGGATGAATTTTGAAACTAGTTTGAGAAAACATTACCTAAAATCATAGGGATAAATCTATGTTTATGATAACATCATAATTTTTTTAATGATCAGTAATAACCAAATTATTTCATAAGTTTTCATAGATTAAAATGGAGGTATCATTATTTTGACACCCCCAAAATTATTTTCCATGTTTCCTCACAATGACTATTTTTTTTTCACACTATGTTTTTTTAAGTTAATTGATTGAACATGGAAGATTTGTTTTAACACTGATAGATAATGGAATGATTTTCCTCATGAGAAACCAATTGAAACAAGATTGGAGTTCCAAAACAAACGATTTTTACTAATAATTCAGTATGAGATATGATTAATAACATTCACCTTAACCAGATACGAGTCTCATAAAAGATGATAAAGATACAGTTTTCTAAGATTATGGGTGGTGGAGACTATAAGATAAAGAAGATCCAACTTATTATATATAGATAATGTGTGAAGAAACAATAATTTTAATGTATCAGAGGAACAATAAAATATTTTCTTTGTTGTAACGAAGGGAATATATCCATTAATTTTTTATAACATTTGAATAGTTTAGTGGATGGAAATAAATATCATCTTATGCTACTATTTATATATTAATGTCTTATGTGTGGGAAAAATTATAATTATTTGAGCCAATTCCCAATCCCTAGGGTTAACTCCTATACCAAGGAAAGAAAATTGATGAGAAAAGATATAGTCTTTTATTCATTATGATTTTAGAAATATGTTTCGAAAAAGTTATATCAATGATATTATTAGATATAAGGTTCATGAAACATATAATGATTGTTCCATAGTATAATTTTAAAACAATTTGTTTATATGGAATAAAGAGATGATTGAAATTAGTAGGATAATATTTCTGATATTGAAATTTAATAGTTTATGACAAAGTTATCTAGTTTATCATTGATGATTTTATTACATCTTTGGATTTATTGAATATGTTCAAAAATCTGTAAACTTATTTTTGGTATAAATATATATTTTTTAAGGATATATTTTTTTCATTTGAGGAAAATGTACATGTTATGGATACCATTATGAGTTTGTATGTTTAATGTTGATTATGAGTTTAAAGGCATCAACTCCCATTTTTGATGTTTTATGTGATGGGATTTTGAAGTGATTTGTAGCTATTTTGGACGAATACTCTTTTCTGGCTCATATAACCCTTCGGGTTGGTATATCATTTTATTTTTAGTAAATTATTGTCTATTTAATAGTGTAATATATTTAAATTTTATGCTTGAAAATTGATTTAAAGAAAAATAAATATTTCTGAGTTATTTATGTTTTAGAAAAGGATTACTATTTGGGCTATTATATTAGTTATTTTCATGATATTTTAGGGGAGGTTCACTATATGAAAAACTATTTAGTGGTTTTTAATAATTATTAATGATATTTTGGGAGATTATTCATTGGGTTGATGTTTAACAAGAGATATAAAATGGATGGGTTTTTTTGGATGAATTTAATTACATTTTGTAAGATTTATGTCGAAGGGTATGGCATATTTTTTTCGGTTAAAACAATGATTAATGTTTTTGTTATTGAATTATTTTGGGATATAGGAATATTTATTGATTTGATACTCGAATGTCATTTTTATGGAGTTGAATATTAATGTTGTATTTATTCTTATTTTGTGTCCTCTGTGGTCTTCATGGCCACTGAGACTCTGCTTGCAGGAGGAGGAAGGTCTCTGCTAGCTCGTCTCGGCAAGAGCAGCAGGCGGGTTCAGGTCAGGCGTCGCCCGCTTGCAGGAAAGAGGGGTCTCCGGTTCGGCCCATTACATTTTCAAATTTGAATCCTCCCGGTGGGTGTGACGCGCTAGAAGAGGTTTGCATGGGGACGCGGTCTGTCGTGTCGGCCCGGTTGTTGCCTCTTTCTGAGCCTCACGATCTGATTTCCAGGTCTCCTAGTCCCATTGCTAAGATTTCCTCTCTCCAAGATCATAGTGAAGTGATCCTGTCTAGCTTTTTTCTGGACCTTCTGGGGAGTCCTCCCTGGTTTATCTCTCTGCCGCCTTCGTTGTTCTGCATCTCCACCCAGCTTACCCCTGAGAGCCTTCAGAAGTCGCTGGTCAGTAATCTTACTCTGTCCGTGGAGGGGTTGGACAAGAAGGATCTCCCCTCGTATGGGTTGGAGAGAGAGCTGGAAGCCTCTCGTTTCTCCCCACAGCGGCGTCTGCTGGTCTCTTCGTCTCAGGGAGACTTGGCTTTTGTTTCCTGATGTTTCTGTTAAGGGAAAGGGTAAAGCCCTATTGGAGGAAGATTCTTATTCCTTCAAGAAGGTTGTTTTTTCCCCAAAGTCAGCGCCTCTCAAGGCAGAGATTTCCGGGCCTCTTACCCGTTCTAGATCCATGGTTTCCAGCCACTTCGCTCCTGCTCCGTTCTCCCTGTCCTTCTCTACTTGTGCCCGGAAGTGCCTACCATGATGATGCCCGTCATCATCTGGAATTCATGGGGCTTAGGTGCCCAAGCCAAACGTTCCTTCATGGCATCTGAGGCCAGATGTTTTCATGTTCCAGTTGTGGTGATCCTTGAACCCAAAAAGGTACACACCAAAGGTGTTGCTCGTGCCAAGAAGATGGGTTTTCAAAATTACTTTCATGGCGGCATCGAGAACTCTCATATTTGGATTGGCTGGAGGAATCATGTCACTGTTGAGATTCTGAGTCTTTCTTCTCAATGCATCAACACAAAGATTACCACAACAAGCCACGATTTGGTGTTCTCCTTCGTTTATGTGAGTACTGAAGTTTCCAAGAGGAGGGAGCTTTGGCATCATCTGGAGAGTCTACACACGAGGCCTCTCCCTTGGTTCGTGGGAGGTGATTTCAACTCGCTCGCAGATGCCTTTGAGAAGAAGGGGGTACTTGTTACAACCTTGGTGGCATGTCTGATTTCAAAGAGTTCATGTGGAGTGCTGGTCTTCTTGACCTCGGGTTCTCTGGATCTAAGTTCACTTAGTTCAACAACCACAAGGGGACAGACCGTATTTGGTGCAGGTTGGATCGATGCCTTTCTAACCTTTAAGGGGTGGACATCTTCCCAAAGACATCAGTCACTCACCTCCAGCGGGTGCTCTCTGACCACAATCCACTTCTGATTGACATCAAGAGGGAGGAGGTCACGGGCCCTCCTTTTTACTATTAGACTACATGGCATAGGGATGATTCCTTCCTTCACATGATTTGGATTTCCTAGACCAAAGAAGCTCGTGCTAGATCGTGGGGTGGTCTGGTGAACCGCCATAGATTCCTTAAACTGTACATGCAAGGCTGGGCGAGAACTAAACCTGATGTCTCTCATGGTATCAATAGTCTCAGGATGGAAGTCGACAGATTAGAGGATTCTCTTCAAAATTCTTGGGATGAGAATCGGTATGTTACTCTATGTGACAAGAAAAACGCCTTGGTTGAGAGACTTCTATCTCTAGAGAGAGATTAAAAACAAAGGTCGCGGGTTATATGGTTAAAGTAAGGAGATAGAAACAGTGCCTTTTTTCACGCTTGCATTAGAGAGAGGAAAAGCTCAAGGATGAATCTGAGAATGGAGAATGGGGACTATACCTCGGACATGAACACTGCGGGGAAGATCGCTCTGGATTACTTTGAAAACATCCTTGCAGGGGAGAATGTTTCATCCTTTGTGAGGGGGAATCAACCTAATGAGGACTTCATCAGTCGTCTCCCATCAATGGTTAATCAGATGGACAAGAGAGACCTTTCCTCCATCCCATTGGCACAAGAGGTCCATGTCAAAGTCAGGAACATTCCCCAGGACAGCACGCCTCTACCTGACGGCTTTCCGGCCAGCTTCTTCAACTTTTCATGGGAGATCGTCGGTCAGCATGTCGTGGAGTCGGTTCAGGACTTCTTTTTTGGTGGACCTCTCATCAGGGTAATTTCGGCCTCCAGACTGGTGCTCATTCCGAAAATCAGAAATCCTACCATCGATATCCAGTATAGGCCAATCTGACTTTGCAATGTTGCGTATAAAATTTTGGCTTCCGTTCTTGTCAGAAGGCTCGACAAGATCATTCCTCGCCTGGTGTCCTTGGAGCAACACATTTTCATCAATGGAAGGAGCATCCAAGGGGTGGTGGGCATCGCCAACAAAATGGTGCAAGACATTAACAGAAAATCGGTTGGATCCAACGTTATCTTCCAAATCAACATGATCAAAGCTTATGAAATGATGGAGTGAAGCTTAATTATTCGGGTCATGAGGAAATTTGGGTTCAGTGAGGAGTTTTGTGATATCTGCTTCAGATTATATTCCTCGTTGTGGCTTTCCATTGCCTTGATGAGCAAAGGCTTTGGCTTATTCAAGTCCGTTCGTGGTGTTCACCAAGGGGACCCCCTATCTCCATATCTTTTTGTTCTCACCCAGGACACTTTCTCAGGGAACATGAATCACGGAATGGATTCTGGCCTCATCCTTCCTTTCCAAGGAAGAAGGGGTAGTGTTAACATTTCCCATATAATGTTCGCGGATGAAATTATGATCTTTTTCAATGGCAGGAAAAGGTCGTTGAGGCCCTCATGGACTCCTTATTTACCTGCGACCGACTAAGTGGGCAGAGAATTAACTCTGCTAAAAGCCATTTTTTCATTGCAGACAAATGCTCTACCCCAAAGAGCAAGGCAATTCAAAGGATTCTGGGTTGTTGTAGGTTGCCAGTTCCCATTTCTTATCTCGGAGTGCCGATTTCCTGTGGTCACATAAAGAAGGTGCAATTCTACGAGATTATCGATTGCATTCTGGGCAGAATATATAACTGTAAGAATAGGATGCTCTCCTTCGGAGGCTGGATAACGTTAATCAACAGCGTCCTCACTTCTATTCCCATGCACATTTTCTCGGTGATCCATCCCCCAAAGGGGACTGTGGAATGAATCGAAAATCATTATAAACTCTTTTCTGTGGGATTCCATGGAGGAGGGAAGATATCACTGGGCCTCCTGGAAATGACTGGCCAGATCGGTGGCGGCAGGAGGAGTCGGTCTTCGTGATATCCAGGATGCCATTCACAGCCTTCAGGCTCGGCTCCCTTGGGAAATTATTGTCGGGGAGTCGTCGTGGGCGATGTTTTTCAAAGCGCGTTACTTGGTGGTCGAAACAAGGGGTCTCTACAGTTCCATGAGGCTTGCAAGGCCCATGTTCTCCCTCATTGAGACGCTGTCAGGCCATGCTAGATGGGTAATCAGTGTTGGGAAGGTCCGTTTTTGGGATGCCAACTGGTCTGGGGAAACCATTGAGTTCTCTGATCGCACTACCCCGGACATCACCTTTAGCAGTTCATGCAAGGAGTTCGACCTGATCAATACTTCTTTGAACTCCAATCAGATGTCTGTGTTCGAAAATATCGTCATGAGCGAGGACCCCGATAAGTGTTGTTTCACAGCTACTAGTTCCGGCTGGTTTAGCTCGAAAGGATTCAGGAGCATCATGCACTCTGGTAGCACTTCTAACGCCTGTTCCGCGACATCCTGGTGCAGCGAAATTCCTATTAGAATTAACTTTTTTCTCTATAGAAGCCGGAATAGAGCATTACCTATGGAGGATAACATCCAGCATCGGGGCATTGCGTTGGCCTCTAGATGCTTCTGTTGCATTGAACACATGTCAGAGTTGGCGCATCATATGTTCTTCCAAATCTATTGAGCCCTCCACCTCTAGTTCCTATTCACGTACAATCCATGCAAAAATGACGGAGTGTATTCTTTACAGGAATACGTGGAGATCTGGTTTTCTGGATCGGGGTCTTCTGGCTAGGAGCAGACGGTTAGAATGATCATTCTTGTGTATATTTGTTGGGTGATTTGGGAGGCCCGCAATCAGGTTTGGATGGGAGATACGCGCTCACTGTTGTTCCTCAAGGCTAGCCTCAAATCTCTCATTTCTGAGCTGGCTTCTCAGATCAAAGGGGGTTCGACGTCATCTGTGGTTAGTAATCTGCTCATCCGCCCCTGCATTTTGAGAAAGGGGACTGGCCAGTGGGTTAGATGGTGCCCACCGGTTATGGGTTTCAAGATCAACATCGACGGTTCCTACATGGGGGGAATTATGAGGGGAGGACGTGTGCTGCGTGATTCTTTAGTCTCAGTGGTCATCGCCTTTAGTGCTTTTTATGGAATGGGAAACTCCTTGAGTGCGGAGGGCCATGCACTTGCTTCTGGTATGATGGTGTGTAGACGGGGTAAGTTGACAGCGTCAAATTTAAAGACATACTCGGAGCTCCTTGCGAAGATCTTCAAATGGACCATTGGGGTTCCTTGGGAACTCACTTTCATCATAAAGAGATCCAAGACCAGAACTTCCTAATGGAAGATTATTCACCACAGTTGGAGGGAGGTGAATTTTGCGGTAGATTCCCTTACTCGCTTGGGTAGGTAGGACGAGCCTTTTATCATTTATTATTCCCTTATCTCCCTTCCTCCATAATGTGATTCTATAGTGCTGTGGGATGCTCTTAGGCTTCATCATTTCCAACCCCCCTGAAGGGCCACTTCCTTGTCCTTTCCTATTTGAAGAAAAAGTACGCTACTACTACTGTTAGACCTTCTAAAAACCATTTTTTGTTTTGATTAATTCCTATATTATTAAGGAATATATTTAAATACATTTTTCATCCATTATAAGTCCATTTTAGTGAATATAGAATTATAACATTCATATAAAATATCCATTTGTTGGAGAAACATGTTATATTGTGGTGAAAATTTATTAAAGAATGAAATTGTACCTTTCAAGTTAGAATATTGTTTATCTTATTATACTATATGGTAAAAGTATTCCTCTAATGTAGGAAAAGAATCATAAATAAACAATGTTTTCCAATTACACTAGTTTTGTTTGAATCAATTTGTTTCGACCATTAATGATTTGTTCTAGATGAACTCTCTAATTCCCATTCTCTCTTTCAAATATGATCTTTTATTTCCATTTTTTATTACATGGGTTTTCAACAAAGTAATTTACAAATATCAAATCATTTATTATAAGAAAATTTTCAAATTGTGAGGATTTAATTTAGTGGGGGTAGGAACTGTAACACCACATGGTTTTAAAGAAAACTATTTTTGATAGCGTACAAGACACACAATAGTTATCCTAAACAAACCATGAAATATTATTATATTATTATTATAAAATACCCATTAAATTAGCAAGCATAAATATTATTGACTACATTATGAAATATATAAAATTTTACTACTCAAAGTTAATGTATTTCTTAATTTCTTGTAAATAGAATCACTTAATTTTTAGAAATGTTATGTTAATCTTAAAATAAATTAAAAAGGGTTTTATTTAATAATTCAAGAAAAAAATATTATTAATTCTTGAAAATTTCTGAAAATAAATTTGATAAAAATTATATCATTTTTGAAATCATCATGTCAAAATAATCTTAGGGTAATGTTTTGATAATTGTTTTAAAAAAGTTTTCTTTTTCTATGATTAATAAAAAATATTGATTTTTATTAAATACTTAAATTTTATTTCAGGTATGTACAGTGTTCCATTTCAATATAAAATGGATTAAAATTATTTCTATTATATTTCAAAAAAATTGATTAATTTCATTTGATAATTTTTTTTTTGGATTTACTATAAAACTAATTTTATTCTCAAAAACAATTTTTCCAAAATAAAATGTTTTTTGTGAAAAAAGTGTTATCTATTGAAAAAATATATATATTTTTATTGGGGAATTATGTTAATAAAATTTATATTTCATATACTCGATAATTTATTTAAAAATAATATAATGTTTCTCTTGTCTTGGTCTAATATTAAATCTTGTTTTATTCATAAGAGTTGTATTTTTCAAAAAAATTATTTTTATCGTTGATTGCACTATGTGTTTTAAAATAAATTTATTGAACCTATAGATTTTTAATTTGATAAAATTTATTACATATTTCGAATCAATGGGTTCTCCTTATATAAATATACAGATTTTTTAATTTAGTCAGTATGAATAGTAGTAGTGGTAAAATTTATCACCTTAGTGAAGGGTAATTCTAGTTAATCTTGGTTATAACATAGTAATAATGCCATAATTGTTCATTATAATTAATATTTAATGATGGTAATTAATTCTATATCACATTAGGATCTAAATTTAGTTGTGTAATGAACACTGGTCCATTTAAATGACCTATACAATATTTAAATCATTTAAAATTACATAATTTCACTCTCTTAGTTATAAATATATCTTATGTGTCCACATACAGACAAAATGAAAGTAATGAATGAATATAAGACTATATAGTGGATGAAAGTTTATATATTTTTATCATATAATTTCAATAGAAATTTTTATAAATTATTTAGTTACCTTAAATTCATGTGTAACGCTAATACAATATTTATTAAATTAATATATAATAAAAATAAATTAATGTAGAAATAATAAAAGTTATAAAATTTAAATAATTTTAAATTTCCCCGGAAAATTATAGATTTATATTACATATTATGGATGTTTTAAATCATTATATTATAAATCCCTCTTATTATTCAAGTATTTAAGGTTAAACTAAATGAATGGAATTAAAAATATTGTTAATGATTTTTTATAATAAATAATATTTCATTTAATTGTATTAAATTCATCAAAATAATATATTAGTTCCAATTAATTTGATAGGGTTTTAAAAAAATCATGTTGCATTTATGGATCTTTATTTATTTTATAGTAACATTACTGAACAATAATTTTTTGAAAACATTAATATTATGGTAAATTTTAATAGGGATAACAATGTGTTAAAATTATAACATATGTGTGCAAAAATGTCACCTGAAGTGGTCCAAAATTTTATTTGATGTTATTATTTCTACAAAAAAACATATTTTAATATATTTAATTTTTATCCATTTGGACATCCAAATTAACTTTTAATAATATAATATTTTAAGAAGTTAAAATAATTCTCCTCCCCTCAATTATAAAATGACACCCTCCTTTGTCTTGAACAGTATACATTGAGCCTTCTATATCAACCAAACTCTTCCAATACCTCTTCCCACTCCACTATAAACAATATATAGGCTATTATTTTAACAAAATACCAACCCTAAATCCATTAAGAGGATATCTAAATGAGTTATTTCCATGAAAAGGTAATATCCTTAACCGGTGACTTTCTTTTTAATTATTATTTTACCACTACTAAATATATTTTATTATCCCCATAATAATAACTCCTTTATCGTAAATATTCTAAAAATTTTCTATTATTATTAAACAACCT
Organism: Viscum album; assembly: GCA_963277665.1. Lineage (NCBI taxonomy): Eukaryota > Viridiplantae > Streptophyta > Magnoliopsida > Santalales > Viscaceae > Viscum > Viscum album. Next base: position 227,370,127 of record OY728145.1, read on the forward strand.
CTTTTTACCCAATTTTCATCAAATATGAAGTGAAAATTTCGCTTGTACGTAAGTATGACATACCTTCTCCACATAGTACTAAAATTATTTTCTCACAAACATCATTTATGGATGGTTATTGGGATTGTTTTAATGATTATATGTGATTTTTAAGACATAATTATACTTATATATTGATAATATAACATCTTCCTTCTATCCATCCAAACCATTGAAAAATTATATCATCGATCAAACGCATATTTAAACTACATCCACCATCAAGCGATGTGATTCATTTTTCCATTTTATTATACATAGATTTGAATAATGATTTAACATATATGAAATATATTATATAATAATTATTATTTGATGGGATTTAATTTTTACCATTCTTTTGTTCCATCTGTTGAAAAATGGAAACGACATTCATGCATACATATGACCTACCGTCTCCATGAATAGTTTCATTCATTTATATATATATATATATATATTTAATTAATTAAATAAAAATGATTCGAGTGAATATATATGATATTTATATCATTATTAAAATTCTGAATATTAATTAACCATGATCAAAATTAAAGGACCAAAACATCTGAACCGGGATATACATGTAAAATGAAGCAGATATCACACAGAATAATGATTATAATAAGTATGTGTTAACAAATAAAAGAAAAAATTTGAAATTTTAATTATATATGGTATGATATATATGATTGAATTTATTTAATATATTTATAATAAATTAATATTTATTTTATAGGATTTTCCAATGCATGCAAATGAATTCTGACAAACATTAAAGAATATACAAATCACTTTTATTTCAATGTGACACATGCATTATACACCATTCATTTTATTTTAATTGTGTATATGATACCTATGAATGTAATTTATAATTATTCCTATAAATATAATTTTTATTTACATATCCATATAAGTATTTTTTATTCATTGGACTTATGATTCAAAAGTTATTAAAGTGGTAAGAGTTTTTATATTATAATCTCTTTGTTTTTCATGGTTGTTTATAATTATGTTTTTGATGATGAAATATTGTAATATATTACTAAATAAACTCATAAATATTCATAAAAGTTTTTTATTATTAATAAAACAATTTTTCCTTTCATTTTCTTCACATCTGGTGCTTAGGAGACTATAAATATTTATTTATGTAAAATCAACTTTATTCCCATATTCTGTTGAAAAACCTTTTTCTTACATGCTTTCAAAAATTATTTTTAAAAAATTTAAGTTTTTTAAATCATCCTATTATTTTGTAAAATCATTTTACACATTATTTAATTTTTTAAAAATTAATTTTCATATCATTTCCTGAACAAGTTACTTTTTGACTTTTTACCAAAATGTGAAGGGAATGTTTTCTTTTAATATATATGGGATGAATATAATTACAAAAAATTGTGACCAATAAATACTTTTATGATAAATTCACATGTTTCCAAGGTTCTTTTCAAATAAATTTTTATCCTTAATATTTGGGATATTTTTTATTTTTATGATTTGTTTTCAAATTGAAAAGGTTATTGTTGGTCAGAGTAGATGACTCAAAAGGGAGTGAATTAAGTATCTATAAAAATTTATGTTAAAAGGGTTCTTTAAAAAATAATATCCCCCTTTAAAAATAAAACCAAAGTCAGTTTGTAGTGAATTTATAAAATTATTGAATGGTCAATTTGGTTCTCAGAAGATTGATTAGTTATCAGCATTACCAATATAAACATTACTAATAATTTCGAAAAGAACTAATTTATTCAAAAAAATGTAAACACTTGCTAAATTACTATCAATGTTCAGTTTATCTTAATATGAAAGGGATTAAACATAAGACAAACGGCACAGCGTATAAAACAAGAGGATTAGTCTCAAGTTAAGACTTAGTCTTCTCCACTTGGTGATCACCTACCACCAAGCAGGTTATATAAATAATCATTTCATCCACACACTGGATCGGGGTTCACAATAGTACACAAAGCTATCTAGGTCACACTTTACCTCTACCATAGTTATTCATGGGAAAAACTGGCAAACAGATCACTCAATATCTCTTCCATAGTTATACGTGGGAAACAAGTGTAAGAAAGGATTAAGAGTGAGGATATTTTATTGTCCTCTAGTTAGGCTGAGGAGATAGTGAGTGTGATACAAATAGATATACGCATTGATAAAAATGTAACTAATAGATCGCATAGAACTATGAAAAAGAATAGGGTTTAGAAAACTCCATGTGTTGTGCAGTAAAATGCTGGACTCAATGGATGTAGGGAAAAATGATATTTCAGCCCTCTTCTGAAGTTGTCTTCAGAGCAGAGTGTCGTAGTTTATGTAATCCGGCTTCTAGGTGTGAAAAGGCCCTACTCTTTAGTTTCTCAATGTACAGTGAGATTCAGCAGAATATTTCTTGTTAGAAACTTCTTATGATCTCAAGCTTTGAGTTCCTCTACTTGCATATTTGCACAGTCTGTATTTTTTTCATGTTCTTCGTAAACCCTCTTTTAAGTTGTATTTTAATTCCTTTTATACCTCAAGGTTTACAAGGAATAAATATCTCCACACATGCATATACATCTTACTATCTATGGATAATCATACAAACAACATTAAATAATTTCAGAAACATTAATTTGACTAAAAACGACCATTAGACATAAATTTGAATTAATAAAATCAAAAAAATTATTTATGACTATCGGTGAGTCATCTTCGGTGTGTCATCTTTGGTCTATCAACTTTGGTGTGTTTTCATTAGTCTGTTAACATCAATGTTCCATCATCGATCTATCAACTTCTTTGTGTCATCTTCGGTCTCGGTGTGTCATCTTTGGTCTGTCAAATTCGGTGTGTCATATTCAATGTGTTAACTTTGGTGTCTTAACCTCGGTGTGTCATCTTCGGTGTGTCAAACATAACATCAATTCCGGGGAATCTAAAAAGGTTATGAAGTGTCTGTCTTACAGAAATCATTACAAGACTATGTATTATCCAAAAATACATGTTCAAATACACTTGTAAATGTATGTATTCATAAATATAGGTTATTTACTTGTTGAAATATATTTTTATGTATGGCATAATTGAGTTACATAGAGAAATTAAAATGGCATGAAAGAGATAATCTATATATTGACATTATATGTGATTATGAAAACTAAAATATCATAGATGGTCCAATAATCTCCACCTTTTTGACAATCACAAATTATGGCATACATAAAAATATATAGAATAAAGATAGCTAGACATATCATGTTGCACTAAATGTAATTATCAAATATAACTAATGTATTTATTTGTTTGAATTTATAAAACAAAGCTCCCCCTCAATAAATGGATTGAGGTAAGTGCATTCCATGTGTCCTATACCCGAAAAACTCCCCCTTAGAACAATAATGTATGACTTATTTTCTCCCCCTTTTGGGATTATCAAAAAAAAGAAAGGTAGTAAGGAGAAATAAAAAAAGGAAAGACACCATAAAGAGTTGCATTAAAAATAATAAAAGTATAAGTGAAACAAACTGATCAAATCCATATAAACAAACTATCCATCACTAAGGGTTTGGATGCTGGGAGATTTGACTTTGTCTAAAGGATCTAATGGAGGAGGAGAAGGTTTGAGAGATACATAGGTAAGAGGTGGTCTTAAGATAACACCAAGCAGAGTAACACATGTGGGGACAGTGGTTTTAAGGTTAGGCCATCTTTTTTACAACACACACCTAGGAGACTGCACTGAAATGATTGGGAGAATCTAAGAAAGAGCCTAAGAAACAGTCGTTGGAGTATGAGGCTGAGAGGCAACACCAATTGAAGTAGCAGGAGGGACCACAATTACTTCATCCTGAACATGCAGATAAGGTTTGAGTAGGGTGATGAAGTCATTAATTATTTCACCACCATATTTCATGGCTTTCTCAAAGTCATCCATATTCTCTATAAATTTACTCAGCAAAGGGGTAAACTCTTTCAATTGAGTGAAATTATTCTTGAATGGTTATGTGACTAGAAGAATTATGAGATTCTAGAAGAGATACTCAAAGCTATTTATGAGATCATGCTTGGTGTAAATCATAGTAAAGTACATATCCACATTTTCTTGAATTTCTTTATGAGTAGTAGAGGCTTCATTTCTGCACTGCCTGAAAATATTGTATACATGATCTATATTTCAATGCACTTTTTCAAGAGTTTCTTTGTCTAAAACACTCTAATGTTTTTGGCGTACCTCTCTCATCACAACCTTCAGAGACTCTGAATCAGCAACTGCACTTTTCCCACTCCTAGAACTGGATGGGCCAAACAATATTTTTCTAAGCTTTTCTTTCAACTTCTTCAGATCCACACTGAGTATATGAGTTACCATGTTCCTAAGAACATCCAGAACACCACATAGGGAGGTCCTGGAGTCAGTCGTTAAATAATTTAACTCATTGCTCGTCTTTCTTACTTCTTCTCACATCAAAGTATTCTGCCTAATGATGGTTTCTACTGTAGTAATGATATTTTGTTGAATCTCCCGAATCACCATTCGTGAAATCATCACTTCATCATCAACTGATATACTGATTGAAGTATAGGCTTCACTTATGGATCCAACTGAGGCTATCATAGACACACATAAATCATTTTTGAATTGTTCCGAATCTTCTGTAGTGACATAGTCATTGGTTATTGCATGTGCTACTGGTTCTACTACTGGAGGTGGAACTGGTGGAATAGGTGAAACAGGTTCCAGTTCAGCTTGGACTAGTGGAGTAGGAGGGGAAGGCACCCTCTCCTCATCTGTGATATATTCTAAATGAAAAAGAATGTATCCTGGATCATTATTCCACTCTCTAGTACAGGTCTAGTATATTGGCTCAACAATAACAATTCTTATCCTTCTTCCCCGAGTCTCAGGAACTACATCATCTTCATCAACTTCTTTATTCTCGTTTCTAGCCCTAACAACATGTCTGGGAATAGGAACTAACTGGACATCAGGTTTTACATGTTCTCCAGCCACTTCAACTTCACCAGGCACTCCCTTAATTTGAGGCACTAGAATCTCATCTTCTTACTTTTGGTTGGCAACCATAAGATCATTCAATTCCTTAATGATCTCTTTTTTTCATCGTTAGGATGGGGTGATCTGTCCTCATTTTCAGCATCTCTATGACCAATAGTATGTAGTTAAACATGCTCAATACCATCACCATCCCCATGTACATATTCCTCACTGGATTTTTCAACCACTTGTTGTCCCATTTTTAGAGATTCACTCACATTCTCATCATTTCATCCATTATCACCATCATCATCATCAGCAACAACATCTGAATCCTTATATTATTTACTAAAATTGCCTTCAACTCCAGTAACATCAGTTTCTTCATCATCCTCATCACCTAATAAAGGATCTCTTAATTTTAAGTCTAAAGGTGGAATAAAAGGTCCATAAGACATATCTTTGGGACATTCAGCAATATTAGTATCACTCTTATCATCAAAAGGAGATCCTTCTTTCCATGGCACTTCAGGCTCAGCTTCCTCATCAGGAGAAACTGGATACCCTCTTGGTTTGAGACCTATATCAACTTGATCATTTGGTATAGTATGGTGGTCAACAAGATTTAAATCCTAATATAGCCTTTCCACATCTCCTACCCAAATTTTCTTCCATGGGTTCTAGAATATTTTCATCCTCTTACAGATTTCTTTTTGATGATAAAAACCACTATAGGAACTTATCATTTCATCTCCGTCTTCCACACAACCTAATATTTTTATCATGGATGATATCATTCATGGATAGTATATGTAGGTTTCCTTCTTGGATGTCTTAATTAGATCATAGATATATACCATTAGATACCTACACGAGTTCACTTTTATCTGATATTTCAATTGATAGATCCAGAAAACATCCTGATATTTCACATCAAATAAATCTCCTTTCCTTGGGAAGAATTGATGTTATAAGAACTTAAAAAGTAGTCTTACCTCTCCTTCAACATCATTTGAAATATTACTCCTTGATTCACTATTTCTAGTAAGGTCATTTAGAGCATCTTCATGAGAGAAAAAATTAAAGGAAGGTGGAATATTACCCAGATAATCATTATATACACCTTCACAAGGCATCTCCAAGAACATAGCCCATTCCTTAGATGAATAAGCCACTTCTTGTCCCCTTACCACAGACTTCATCTTTCTTGCCTCAGCTTCATCCAGGGTTATCCTAAAATGTTGATAGATCTCATGCACTAGCGGGTGATAATAAGTTCTTTCATTTTTTTGCAAACCAACTTATCCACCCTTGAGATTCCAACACTTTTAGTAAAAAAGACATGCTCGATAGAAGCCACTCAATAAAGACCTACTTTTCAGCAGTAACCACTCAGCTTTCCAATCCTGGTTTTGCAGTCCCACTGAACTCACCTATATGACACATAGAAGAAGGATATTTTCTTGGCTCTTCCATAGCATGCTCATTCCATTCCATGTCAAGGATTCAGATTCCAATAGAGTTGAGAGGCTGAGGGTCGAGAGGTAGAGAGGAAAAAGGTAGAAGACTTTACAGTAGAGGGAAGGTGAATGGTTAGGATGGATTGAAATAAATATATCATTTAGGGAATTTATATCGTAAAACATAAAATTTAAATGCGGCAAAAATATTGTAAAATAGTTTCATTTAAAAAAATAGACAGAGTTTACAAAAAAAATTACTACATTGGTGGAAATAAATCGGTTTCGAGTGATCGGTTACAAGTGATCGGTTTCATGAGATCAGTTTCATGGATCAGATTCAAGTAATCAGTTTCAAGAGATTGGTTTCAAGAGATCAGTTTCAATAGATTGGTTTCAATGATATATTTTATGAGATTAGTTTCAAGAAATTAGTTTCAAGAGATCGGTTTCAAGGATCGGTTTCAAGAGATAAGTTTCAAGAGATTCTTTTTCAAGAGATAGGTATCAAGAATCGGTTTCAAAAGATTAGTTTCAAGGATTGGTTTCAAGGATCAGTTTCAAGGATCGGTTTCAATAGATCCTGTTTTAAAAAATCAGTTTGATGAGATCCGTTTCAAGAGATCAGTTTCATGATATCGGTTTCAAAGATCTATTTCAAGGATCGATATCAAGAGATCGGTTTCATGACATCAGTTTCAAGGATTGGTTTCAAGATATCAGTTTCAAGGATTGGTTTCAAGGATTTATTTCAAGAGATCGGTTTCAATGATCATTTTCAAGAGAATGGTTTCAAGAGATCAATTTCATGAGATTGGTTTCAAGGATCGGTTTGAAGAGATCGATTTCAAGGATTGGTTTCATGAGATCAGTTTCAAGGATCGGTTTTAGGAGATCTGTTTCATGATATTGGTTTCAAGGATTTGTTTCAAGGATCGGTTTCAAGATATTAGTTTCATTAGATCTCTACTAATTTATCATTCCTATTTCATGTCTGATGTAATTTATTATCTCAAAATTTAGGGGTTTAGTGAATATATTAGCAAGCTGGTGTTCAATCCCAATAAACTCAAGGGTTATATCACCTTTTTAATAATGATCTCTCAAAAAGTGATGTCTTATATCAATATGATTTTTTCTAGAATGATAAATTTGATATTTGGAAATGTCAATAGCACTTGTGTTGTCACAGTTTATGGGGATATGTTTGAATTGAAATCCATAGTCTAATAGGGTGTGTTTCATCCAAAAAAATTTTGCACAAAAACTACCATCAGCAATGTACTCTCCTTCAGTAGTTGATAATACAAATGAAGTTTTCTTTTTATTCTACCAGGATATTAGTGACTTTCTCAAAAAGTGACATGTTCCATAGGTACTCTTTATATCTAACATAGATCCACAAAAATCAACATCTGAATAGCTAACTAAATGAAATGGTTGTCCTTTTGCATAGAATAGTCCTAAGTTAGTTGTATACTTAAGGTTTTTGAAAATTCTTTTAGCACTATTTAGATGTGACTCCTTTGGTTTTTCTTCAAATATCACACACATACACAAACAAAACATAATATCTATCCTACTAGCTGTTAAGTACAGAAAACACTCAATCATTCCTCTGTAACTAGTTTGATCAATAAATTTTCAATTTTCATCAAGATCTTACTTACATGTAGAACTCATTGGAGTTTCACAAATCGTAATGCTATCAAATCCATATCTTTTCAAGAGATCATTTGTGTACTTACATTGATTTAGGATAATACCTTCTTTATTTTGAAATATTTGAAATCCAAGAAAATATTTGAGTTCACCCATTAAACTTATTTCAAGCTCACTTTTCCTTATGTTTGAAAAATAATTACATTAATAGTTTTTAAAAGATCCAAAGATAATATCGTCTACATATATTTGGGATACTAAAAATTCTTTCAAAACACTTTCTATAAATAATTTAGGATATGCGGGACATTTTTTATATTCTTTAAAAATAAGAAAATTACTCAACCTTTCATACCATGCTCTTGGAGCTTGTTTCAAACCATATAAATCTTTTGATAATTTGAACACATGATTTGGAAAAGGTGGATTTGTAAAACCTCGGAGTTGTTCAATGAAAACATACTCAATTATATAACCATTTAGGAATGCACTTTTAACATCCATTTTATATCATTTAAAATCCATGTGTGATGCGTAGGCAAGTAAGATCCTAATTGCCTCAACTCTAGCTACTAGTGAAAAAGTCTTCTCATAATCAATTTCCTATTCTGGATTATATCCTTGTGCAACTAGTCTAGATTTATTTCTAACTATATTTCCGCCTTCAGATAACTTATTTCTAAACACCCATTTGTTTCTTATGGTCAATGTATCCTTAGATCTATCTACAAGTTTCCAAAATTTATTTCATTCAAACTGATTATTTTCTTCTTACATGTCCATTACCCAAAATCATCATTGATTGCATCATTGATATTCTTAGGTTCACGTTGTGACAAGAAGACTTGATGTTCAACCTGGTCTCCAAAGGATTCTCTCATTTATGTTCCTCTATCTAAATCTCCAACAACATCTATAAGGACCTGACCTTAAACATTACATAATATTGAATTAAATGAATAATTCACATTGAGGATCTATTCAAGTTTTGAGTTTTAGATAATTAGGACATAACTATTACATCTCAAAAGATTACAAAGTAAAAACTTCTACACAGATTCCATTTATCTCATAAAATAAAAACTCTTGAAAAAAGGGTCATGTCTAGTTCCATGTTTTAGACAGCATGACTTTTCCTTGATCCCATCTTTGACCATATTCATCTTTATGTCCTGTGAAAACATTTCAAAACATGGGATGAGCATAAAAATCTCAGTAATGGTTATAAAACAATGAAAGAAAACATTTTTTCATTAATACATTCAAAACATATCCTTTTTTACATACCTCATGAAAACAAAAGATTTATGAATAACAAAAGGAAATCATAAATCATAAAGGTAACTTGTGGCATCCATAACATACTTACAATGTAGCTATCATAGCTACATAGGGAGTTACTTTGAAATACACATCACAGTATCTTCCCTAAATCTCATAGGAGAAACATTCACGTTTACCTATATCATGTTACCCAATGCATTGGAGAGATATCTCAGGCTCACCCTCCATAGGTTTATCACGGAACCACCTGTATACGTAAATAATGCCCAAGAACCATAACATGACCATAACACATAACATAAGCATAAAAGAAAGATAAAATTTCAACAATGAAAAAATAATATATCGTTTCTAGATATTGAAATAATAAATCCATTATCTAAATCATTTTCAATTCAAAAATACGTAAAAAGAGTATATGGTATTTATTTTTCCTTTTAAAAACATTACGGCTTATTAAGGAATCCAAAGATAAAACAACACTCGTGGTGGTGGAAAGGTCGTTGTCACCACTTATGTTAAAAAAACATTCCTTTTTTTCATTTAGTAGAATGCTCCGTATAAAAATATTCCCTTTTAATGAAATGAAAATTCAAAGGGGTTTATACACCATATAAAATAAAGTCGTGTATAAAACTAAATATGCCTCAATGAAGGAGATTGAGACGAAGTCCCTTACCCCATGTCCGACATGACTCGATCATTATTTAATCTCCTGAATAATAAACTAAAGTTAATTTATACTTTCTTAATAACCTTTTTCAAGTTTATTATTCCTTTTATATCACTTATTACAATTTTATAAATATTATTTAATTATTCAATTTAATAATGGTCGTTTTGTCGATATTTGGTACTTGTGTCAAAAATGAACACCTTATATTTACAAGTTGTCTATGTGGTTAATAGTCCATTATATCCAGAATGATATTCATGATTTAGATATAATATATATCATATATTTCCAGTATATACATTTATTAATAATAGTACATAACATTTGGAGGTAAGAAATTAAATGCATCATTCATGGAGACGGTATGTCGTACGTACGCATGAATGCTACTTTCATTTCTATTTCTTATTTTAATGGAATTAAAACATAATGATACATAAGTATATTATAAATCCAGTATAATTTCATATATAATATTATATATAATATCATTAACTCCATACTTTATATGTCCCACATATGGAATTAATGAGTCATATCACTTTGAGGGGGCGATATTCCACACTTCCTCTAATGACATTATCGTGTTTACCCATATCAGAAACCATAAAGGCATTCTATAAATAGGAATTAATGAAGAATAAAGAAACCATAATCATAATATATATCATATATGAATATATTTCCATCATAATGGCCACCATGAGAGGCGGTATGAGATAATCGAACAATTATCGTTTCGTGTGGCATTAGTTTGCCATCAAAAGAAACATTAGGTGCTTAATCCATTAGATGGAGGTGTGCGTAAGTGTAGTTAGAATAATTCTCATAAAAATTCCATATTATATTGAGGATATTTGTTTTGTTACATAATAATGGAATAAAAAGATTTTAGGGGATGGAGAAGTAAAATAAAAGAAAACAATTTAAGAGAAACGGTTACCTTTAATTTGGGTAACTCCCTTTGGTTTGAACCAAAGGACATAATAAACTGCCTTAAGCCTAATTTAAGTCTTCTAGGAGGAGTATAGGGATGTAGGGAGCTTAATTTGGTAGTTTTCGGACGAGGAAAAAGGCTTGAGAGGTGTGAGGAATTGGTTAGACGTGGTCTCCTTTTATAAGGGAGAGGAGGGGCTCTTTAGGAAACGTGTGAAAAAATTATTTTATTATAAACATATCTTCGGGTTCAAAAGGTCAAAAAATCATTAAGTTAGAAGATAAGATGACTCATATTCTAAATAAAATCATCCAATCATAATTGGACATGTTTTGAATAATTTCATTATCATTATGATCTTATTTATTTAAATCATTTATTAATGAGTTAATAATTCATCATTGTTGTGTCATAAATAATTTAATTTATTTAATTCATAAAAATTATAAAACAATGATCATGATGTTTGAAATCTTTTTACCTTTCCAATGAATATTTATAGTTGAAAATATAATTTATATAACTATATATAAAAATTAATTTACTAAAAGATTTTTGTTTATGTCATTTTTGCCTTTACATTAAATTAATTAATCTAAAGTGTCATTGTCTTTCATAAGTGGCTCCATGGGGTCCAAAAATAGACCCAAAAATGCCCATGGTGGGTCATTACTAATCCAATAAGATTTGGATAAGTGTTAAGGTAATTTTTAATTGTTACAACATTCTTTTAATCTTGAATTACCATATTTACCTTTAACCGTGGTAAATAATAGTCAAAAGATACTATTCACCAAAAATTATTTTCATCTTATTGAACAAGATTTTACTTGTTGATAACAAAAATGTATTTTGGAGTTTCTAAATTCAGTTCACAGAAGAGGTAAAATTTCATTTAAATGAAAAAGTCAGTTTTTTTAAGTACTACTAAGTGGTTTCACTAGTCATCAAAAATTGAAGTTTTTCAGAAAAATACCAAAACATCAGCCTAAGCATTATTTGGTATTCCTAATTAAAAATTGATGTCTATTTTTACAAATTCAAAACAATGAAGTGGCATTAATTAATTTGAAATTAATTCCTGTTGTTAAAACAATTATCATGTTTTTAAGAAACAATAACTACCAAAAGATTGACACTTGTTTATGTCTAATTTTAAAGTGAAATTAATTCCAATGACCAAAATTGGATTAAATGGTAAAAATATATTATAATTAAACTTTAATACCAATTAAAAAGATAATATAACCATATAAATAAATTAGATTAAAAGGCACTTTTGAATTAAAATACAATATTTTACACTATTCATTAAAAATGAACTTTATCAGAAAAATACCAAAAAATTACCCAAAGTAAAATTTGATGTCCCCATTATAAAGAAGGATTCTATTTTTTCAATTAAAATGTTTTAAAGTGACAAAAACAATATTTAAACAGGGTTTTCCATTGAAAGGCTGTAAATCGACCTTTTAATGTAAATTATGTTTAAAATTAGATTCATTCACATTTTAAGCCTCTAACATTTTATTGGATAAATTTAAATACATTTAATAAACATGTATAATCATATTGTAGTTATTTTTCTTCGTTACTGACAATAAAACTCCTAGTAGTTAACTACCATTTAAAATAATAATATTATATTATTAGTGTGCAACATAAGATTCCAAAGAAACCCATTGTTGCGTATCATGTACACTACCGAACATAGAAACCCCATTAAAGTAAAATTAATATTTAATTCACAAATATTAATAAATATGAAAATCTCTTATTCTTCATTAACTTGGGATGTTACATCCTTCCCCCCTTTTAGGAATTGCATCCTTGCAATTTTACTTTTCAAAATAAGTGGGGGTATTTACCCCTCATAGAATTTTCAGATTCCCACATTGCCTCTTCAAACATATGTTTTTCCCAAAAAACCATTACCTGGTGAGTTACCTTATTTTGAAACACTTTCTCTCTATGATCAAAAATCCAGACTGGTTGTTCTTTATAAGAGAGATTGTCTTCCAACTGAACTACCTCTACACTCAAAACATGAGATGGATATGGAATATACTTTCTCAACATCGAAACATGAAAGTCATTGTGTACCTGGGATAAACATGGAGTTAAAGACACTCTATATGCAACAGATCTAACTTTCTCTATAATTTTATAAGGTCCAATGATCATTGGACTCAACTTCCCCTTATTAATAAAATGCATCACAATTTTTTATAGAGAACCTTTGAGAAAGACATAATCACCTACCTCAAAAGAAAGATCTTTCCTCAGGTTATCTGCATAACTTTTCATTCTGATCTGAGTTGTTCTTATGTGATTCTGAATCATCTGAAATTTATTTGTCATCTCTTCTACCAATTTTGGTCCCATCCGCTTCCTTTGACCTACTTCATCCCAAAAAAGATGGAGTTCAACAACGCTTTCCATATAATGCCTCAAATGGATCCATCTGTATACTAGAATGAAAACCGTTATTATATGAAAATTCAACCAAAGGATGATGTTGGTCCCAACTTCACTGATAATCCAGTGAACAAGAACATAGTATATCCTCCAAGGTCTGAATTTGTTCGTTCTGACTACCCATCTAATTGAGGATGAAAAGTTGTACTAAAATTTAATTCAGTACCCAATGATTTCTGAAGGCCTTTCCAAAAGTTATAAGTAAACCTGGGATCACGATCAGATACAATGGAAAGGGTAAATCCATTAAACTGGGCTATCTTTGTAACATACAATCAAGAAAGTTGATCTAGAGACAATGTATCCCGAATAGGAAGGAAATGAGCAAATTTAGTTAATCGATCAACAATATCCCAGATTACATTATTACCTTGAGATGTCTTTCGTAATCCCACAAGAAAGTACATTTATATATTTTACCATTTCTAATCTGGCACTGGTAAAGGCTGAAGCATCCCTTTTGGTAACTTCCACTCTGCTTTGACCTGTTGTCAAGTCAAACACTTCAAAACAAAATCAGCAATATCTATTATCATTTCATCCCACCAGTAATACTCTAGAAGATCTCTGTACATATTAGTACTACCATGATGAACTGAAAATGGGGAACTATGAGCTTCACATAACAACTCATTCTTTATCTGTGGATCACAAGGCACAAATAATATCGTTCCAAATATCAAAACACAATCATTATCAACATTAAAATCATTCAACTTACCCTTCTGAACCAACACTACCTTTTTCTATAACTCACTATCTTCTTTCTGCGCTTGCATTATTCTTTCTGATAGAGATGATTTCACTAAGGCCTGAAGCGAAATAGTTGCATTTTCTGCACCAACAACATCTATTCCACTGTTTATCAAATTAAAAACCAAAGGATCATGTTTTAAACATAACATGGTTAATGAAACAATAAATTTTCAACTCAAAGAAGCAGCCACTTTATTTTCTTTTCCTGGATGGTAATGGATCGTGCAATCATAATCCTTGATTAATTCTAGCCATCTTCTCTATCTCGTGTACAATTATTTCTAAGTGAATATATACTTTAAACTTTTGTGATCTGTATATATGTCACATTTTACTCCATACAAATGATGCCTCCAAATTTTAAATGAAAAAACAAAAGTAGCTAATTCCAAATCATGTGTAGGGTTATTTAACTCATGAGGTTTCAACTAATGTGAAGCATAAGCAATTACCTGATCATTCTTCATTCGAACACAACGCAGTCCTTTCAACGGAGCATCACTATAGATAACAAACTCACCATTTCTGTATAGCGGTGCAAAAACTATAGCATTCACCAATCTCCTTTTCAATTCCTGAAAACAATCATCCCATTCTTTTGTCCAAACAAACTTAACCCCTTTTCGAGTTAACTTAGTCATTGGACTAGATAACCGTGCAAAAGTTTCAACAAACCTCCGATAATAGCCTGCCAAACCAAGAAAACTATGAATCTCTGTTATATTTGGGAGTCTTGTCCATTCATCACCAACTTATGTTTTATCAAGATCAACAGTTATGCCATTTTTTGAAACAATGTGTCCAAGGAAAGAAATTTGTAGTAACCAAAACTCACACTTGCTGAATTTAACAAACAGTTTCTTTTCTTTTATGGTTTTAAAGAAAACACTTATAATAATTTCATGTTCCTCCTTAGTTTTGGAATAAACTGAAATATCATCAATGAACAAACCAAAAGAATATCCAAGAACTCATGGAAAATTATATTCATAATATCCATGAATATAGCAGGTGAATTGGATAAACCAAAAGTCATAACTAAAAATTCATAATGGTCATATCTAGTACAAAATGTGGTCATCAGAATGTATACTTCATTTACTTACAACTGATTGTACCCTGACCTCAAGTCAATTTTTGAAAAATACCGATCTCCCAAGAGCTGATCAAACAAATCATCGATATGAGGCAAAGGATACTTATTCTTAACAATGATGTTATTCAATGCTCTATAATAAATTAAAAGTCTCATTAAACCATCTTTCTTTTCAACAAACAATACAAGAGCAGCCCATAGTGATGTTCTAGGTCTAATGAGGCCTTTATCTAATAACTCCTGTAATTGATTCTTTAACCCTAAAAGTTCAATTTGATCCATTCGATAAGGGGGTTTTGAAATTGTCTTATCACCAGGAACTAAGTCAAAAGTAAATTACACTTCCCGATCAAGTATAATACCATGATACTAATCAGGAAAACCATCAAGGTACTCATTTACCACTAGAACATCATTAATATGAACAGTTCCTTTATTTTCAACAATATGTTCAAGGTAACATTCATTTCCATATTTTACTAGTTTCTCAGCTTCTTGATATGTTATCAAAAGAAAGGGATCATTCTTGTAAACAAACTGTAAATCATTCTGAAAATAAACCTCTTTATCTCTGCATTAAATCTTAGAATGATAAACAGAAATCCAATCCATGCCCAAAATAACATCAAACTCTACTAGAGGAAAAACAATAAGGTTTGCATGTAGTTTTTTTCTGCACACAAGGACAGGAAGGTTATTATAATTTATTATTATCTCAACATTTCCTCTAGGTTTTTTTACCATAAGTTTAGTATTCATATCATGAGATGGAATTCCCAATTTACTAGAAAACTTATTAGAAATGAATGAGTGTGTAGACCCTGAATCAAACAACACATTGGCATAATCTAAACAAATAAACAGTGTTCCTGATACTACTTCATTCGATTGACCAACATATGCTGAAGTAGTTACAAAGGATTTCACCACCCCTTTCTGCTTGTATTCTGACTAATTTCCCTTAGTTGTGTTCTTCTCTGGACACTCATTTGCATAATGACCCATTTCATTACACTTAAAACATCTTATCGATGACTTTTCATTTACTGCTTGATCATCTTCTTTATATTTATGAGCAATACGACCATACTTACCACACTAGAAGCTCTTTACAGACATTGATAAACATTCTCTAGGATGCTTTTTACCACACTTCTCACAAGATGGATATTTATTTTTCTTACCTCTAGGCTTCTTTGATGAATTCTTCCCCTTTTCCTGCCAACTGGACCTCTTATTCTGTTGTTTGTCAAAGAACACATGATCATATGCAAACTCCATTTCCACCATCTCTTTACATAGAACAAGATTCTCATAACTTTTGAACTCACGAGAAGATAACACTCTTCGATATCATGGCGTATGTCCTGAGTAAAATCGATTTATCTTACTATCAAGATCTTGGATGAAATTTGGTGCATACCTTCCCAATCGAGTGAATTTTTCTTCATAAGCAGCCACTGAGTAATTCTCCTTCCTCAATTCCAATAATTTTTTCCCATCCTAAGATGAACCACATTAGGAAAATATTTCTCAAGAAATATACCTTTGAAATCATCCCAATCAAGAGAATCAATCTCATCACTATCCCTGATATTTTTCACCATCAACCACCACTGATCAGCTTCACCTTCAAAATGGTAAACAACAAGACTAACCTTTTGATGTTCGGAACACCCCATAAGATCAAATATATTCTATAGTGCTTTAATCCACCCATCAGCTAGAACAAGGATAGATGATCCTCTAAATGATGGGGGATGTTGCCTCATGAAATGCTCTACTACTAACATGTTCGTCTTTGGTTGATCTGGCTGATCTCATACATGGATACCACCACCATTTATAGCCTAAGTTAACTATTCCATCACTGGAATAAACTATTCAGTTCCCATCCTCACCATCTCAAGTTACTGATTTCGAAGGTTGTATTTCTCCTGATGTCATCACAACATAGATTCCATGTTTCCTCTCCTGAAAACCATTTTGAACATAGAAATATCTTAGATGAATCAAAATGGTAATCTGTAAATTATATATGATTTCAATATTAACCTAAATTACATTATGGGTATTAATTTAACAATACCCTAACTTTTAATGTAATCTAAACTGACCTCTGATACCAACAATAAAAACCCAGCATTAAACCTTACATAATATTCAATTAAATGAATAATTCACATTGAGGATCTTTTCAAGTTTAGAGTTTTAGAGAATTAGGACATAACTATTAAATCTCAAAATATTACAAAGTAGACCCTTCTACAAAGATTCCATTTTTTCATAAAATAAAATCTCTTGAAAAAAATATTTATCTCTAGTTCCAGGTTTTAGATAGCATGACTTTTCCTTGATCCCATCCTTGACCCTATTCATCTTTAAGTCATGTGAAAACATTTCAAAACTTGGGTTGAGCATAAAAAGCTCGGTAAGGCTTATAAAACAATGAAAGAAAACTTTTTTTCATTAATGCATACAAAACATAAACTCTTTTAATTAACTCATTAAAAAATATGATTTATTAATAACAAATAGAAATCATAAATCATAAAGGTAACTTGTGGAATCCATAACATACTTACAATGTAGCTATCAGAACTACATAGGGAGTTACTTTGGAATACCCATCACAATATATTCCATAAATCTCTTAGGAGAAACATTAATGTTCACCTCCATCATGTTACCCAATGAATTGGAGAGCTATCTCAGGCTCACCTACCCTAGGTTTATCATGGAACCACCCGTATACGTAAATAATTCCCAAGAACCATAACATGACCATAACACATAACATAAGCATAAATAAAAGATAACATTTACACATTGCAATAACAAAATATCATTTCAAGATATTGAAATAATAAATCCATTCTCAAAATTATTTTCAATACCAAAATACGTAAATATAGTATATGGTATTTAATTTTCCTTTTAAAGAACATTACGGCTTGTTAAGGAAGACAATGATCAAATAATACTCACGGCGAAGGAAAGGTCGTTGTCACTGCTTACGTTAAAAAACATTCCTTATTGTCATTTAGTAAAATTCATTGTATAAAAATATTCCCTTTGAATAAATGAAAATTCAAATGGGTTTATACATTTTATAAAATAAATTCTTGTATAAAACTAAATATGCCTTAATGAAGGAAGATTGAGATGAAGTCTCTTACCTCGTGTCTGACTTGACTCGATAATTATTTAATCTCCTGAATAATAAACTAAAGTTAATTTATACTTTCTAAAGAACATTTTTCAATTTTATTATTCCTTTTATATCACTTATTACCATGTTATAAACATTATTTAATCATTCAATTTAATAATGGTTGTTTCGTCGATATTTGGTACTTGAGTCAGAAATGAACACCTTATATTTACTAGTTATCCATGTGGTTAATAGTCCATTATATCCAGAATGATATTCCTGATTTAGATATCATATATATCATATATATCCAGTATATACATGTATTTATAATAGTATATAACTTTTGGAGGTAAGAAATGAAATGCATCGTTCATGGAGACGGTAAGCCGTACGTACGCATTAATTCTACTTTCATTTATATTTCTTATTTTTATGGAATTAAAACATAATGATACATAGGTATATTATAATTACATTATAATTTAATATATAATATCATATATAATATCATTAACTCCATCCTTTATACATTCCACATATGGAATTAACGAGTCAAATCACTTTGAGGGGGCGGTAGTCCGCACGTCCTCTGAGGAGATTAATGTGTTTACCCATAATAGAAACCATAAAGGTATGATATAAATGGAAATTACAAAAGCATAAATAAAACATAAACATAATATATATCATATATAAATATGATCCATCATAATGGCCACCATGAGAGGTGGTAGGAGATAATCGAACAATCATCGTTTCGTGAGGTGTTAGTTTTCCATCCACAGAAACATTATATTCTTCATCCATTAGATGGAGGTTTGTGTAAGTGTAGTTCGATTACTTCTCATAAAAACATCCTAATATATTTAGGAAACCGGTTTTTTTAAAAAAGAAAGGAATAAAGAGAGTTTAGGGGTTGGAGAAGAAAAATAAAATAAACAAATTTAAGAGAAACTGTTACCTTAAATTTTTGTAACTCTCTTTGGTGTTAACCAAATGTCTTCTTGAAGTGCCTTATGCCTAATTTGAGGCTTCTAGGAGGAGTATAGGGATGGAGGGAGCTTAATTAGGAAGAGTTTAGACAATCCAAAAGGCTTGAGAGGTGTGAGGAATTGGTTAGAAGTGGTCTCCTTATATAAGGGAGAGGAGGGGCTCTTTAGGAAAGTGTAAAGACATTATTTTATTATAAACATATATTGGGTATCAAAATGGCTAAAAATAATTAAGGTAGAAGATAATATGACTCATAATCGAAATAAAATCATCCAATTAGAATTGTACATGTTTTTCATAATATTTAAAACAGTATAATCTTATTTATTTAAATAATTTATTAATGAGGTAAATACTGCATCAATATTGTGTCATAAATAATTTAATTTCTTTGATGTCAAAAAATTATAAAACAAAATAACATGATTTACGAAATCTATTTATCTTTCCAATTAATATTTATAGTTGAAAATATAATTTATATAACACCATATAAAAATTAATTTACTAAAAGATATTTGTTTTTGTCATTTTTGCCTCTACATTAAATTAATTAATCTAAGTGTCATTGTCTTTCATAAGTGGCTCCATGGGGTCCCTAAATAGACTCAAAGATGCCCATGGTTATCCATTACTCATCCAATAATGTTAAGACAAGTGCTAAGGTAATTTTTAATTATTACAATATTCTTTTAACATTGAATTACCCTATTTACCTTTAACCGTGGTAAATAAAAGTCAAAAGTTACTATTCACCAAAAATTATTTTCATCTTATTGAACCACATTTTACTTCCTCATAACAAACATTTATGTCAGATTTTCAAAATACAATTTACAGAAGAGGAAAAATTTCATTTAAACAAAAATGTCTGTTTTTTTAACTACTACTAAGTGGATTCACTATTCATCAAAAATTGAAGTTTTTCAGAAAAATACCAAAAATTCAGACTATACATTATTTGATATTCCAAATTCAAAAATGATGTCTGTTTTCAAAATTCAAAACATTGAAGTGGTGTTAATTAATTTAAAATTAATTCCCGTTGTTAAAACAATTAGCATGTTTTTAAGAAACAATAACTATCAAAATACTGACACTTGTTTATGTCCTATTTCAAAGTGAAATTAATTACAATGACCAAAATTGGATTAAATGGTAAAAATATATTCTAAATAAACTTTAAAACCAATTAATAAGATAATATAGCCATATAAATAAATCATATTAAAAGGAACATTTGAATTAAAATACAATATTTTTCATTATTCATTACAAATGATCTTTATCTGAAAAATACCCAAAAATTACCCAAAGAAAAATTTGATGTCCCCATTCTATAGAAGGATTTTATTTGGTAAATTAGAATGTATTAAAGGGACCAAAACTATATTTAAAGAGATTTATCCATTAAAAGGTGGTAAATCGACCTTTTAATATAAATTATGCTTAAAATTAGATTCATTCACATTTTAAGCCTCAAAATTTTTATTGGATAAATGTAAATACATTTAAGAAACATGTATAATCATGTTGTAGTTAGTTTTGTTCATTCTCTCTAATACAACAGGTAGAAGTTAACTACCATTTAAAATAATAATATTATATTATTGTTTTACAATGTAAGATTCCAAAAATACTCATTGTTACGTATCGAGTATGCTATTGAACATAGTAACCCCTTTAAAGTAAAATTAATATTTAATTTAAATATATTAATAAATATGAAAATATCTTATTCTTAATTTACCTGGGATGTTACAACAACCACTAAGGGATTATTCTTAAGGGTCCTAGTTGGTCAAGAGAAAGCTGGAAATGATATCTCAGGTTGGTCAGGTTGATCTGGTTCACTATGGTTAGGATGTTTAGAATTTACAGAACTGGAAGGTTTCACATATTCCTTTGCATGATGATTTAAGGTTTTATCATTAATGTCTATATCGGACATATCCTCTTCAATATTTTCAAGTGAGGTCTTGGGCTCATGTGGATATGTTTCATCAAACTTAATGTGTATAAATTTCTCCATACATTTGGTTTTCTAATTAAATACACTATAGGCTTTTATTGATGTAGAATATCCAATAAATATTCCTTCATCACTTTTGGAGGTAAATTTATCTAAATTATATTTAGTGTTTAGAATATAAACATTACTTCCAAACACGTTAAAATAAACTACCTTGGGTTTCCTATTTTTCCATAAATCATATAGAGTTTTCTTAAGAATAGATCTGATTGAGACTCTGTTTATTACGTAGCAAGATGTATTAACAGCATCATCACAGAAATAAATGGGTAGATCTTATTCATTGAGCATCATTCAGGCATTTTTTTGTAATGTTCTATTTCTTCTATATACCACAGCATTTTGATGAGGTGTTCTTGGTGTATATAAGTTATTATTATTTCAATTTTGTGAGAAAATAGCTTCAAAATATTGATTCTCAAACTCACGACCATTATCACTTCTTAAGGATTTAATCATAAATCCCCTGATATTTTCTACAGTCCTAGCATACTTGGTAATGTTGGAACAGTATTCACATTTATGAGCCAGGAAAAAGGACCAGGTGTACCAAGATAAATCATCTACAAGAAAAAAAACATAGTTCTTCCCATTGAGACTCGTCACTCTAGATGGTCCAAAAAAGTCCATGTGAACTAACTCGAGAGGTTTATAATTAGTTACTTCTTTATTTGGTTTGAAAGATATTTTATATTGCTTTCCTTTTTGACAAGGATTGCATACTTTATTGTCTGGATACTCTAATTAGCGTAAGTCTCTAACTAAGGCTTTTCTAGTTAACATCCAATGAGAATGTATTTTACAATGTCCTAGTCTTATATTCCAGATCCAGGACTCTTTGTGAAAGGAATTTAGAAAATAAAAATTTTGTGAGGCTAGTGTATCTATATTTATAGTCTATACATTATCAATTCTAAAATCAGTAAATACTAAATAATTCTTGGCATCAAAAACATGACATGATTCATTTTATAATTTAACATTAAATCCAACATCACATAATTGAGATATGTTGAGAAGGTTATACTTCCTTCCATCAACATACAGTACATTGGAAATTTATATAGAGTTAAGGCCACCAATATGGCCTAGGCTGATGATTTTCCCTTTACCATTGTCACCGAATGTGACATGTACTCCATCAATCATGATAAGACTTTTAAAGCTTGAAAAATCCCGTATCATATGTCTTGAACACCCACTTTCCAAGTACCGCAGCTTTTTACAGGAACTCTGTAGACAATTTACCTACAAAACAGTTTAACCAAGAAACGAATTTGGTACCCATATTTGTCTGGGTCCACATAAATTAGTAATGTAATATTTAAGAACCCACAATTTCCTTATGGGTTTCCTATATACAGAATACAGAGTATTTGAAAAATAAACTATGTTTCGTCCTGAAGAATTGGATACAGTAATTTAATTTTTGGAACTCAAACCTGCAGTACAATTCTGGTTTTTGAAAAAGGTAGTAGATTTTCTAAATTTGGGTACAAAATGTGATTTGGAAAAATTTATTTGACCCGGTTGATATCTTATCTTAGAAGTATTCTTAAGAGATATTTTTTTACCAAGAATTTTAGTAAGATTGTTTTTTCCATTAGTAAACTTTTCTAATCCTTTATTCAATTTCCCTAGTAGACATTTTTAATTCATTATTCTCATTGAGAAGTTGAGAATTTTTCTCTTTTTCAATTTTATGTTCAGATTTAGTATTCACACTAAGTGCATGATGTTTTTTCATAGATTTATACTTATCTTTCATCTCATTACATGTTTCTTCTAACATGTTGTAATATTCCAATAATTAATCATTTGTCAAATTTTCAGACTCACTTTCAGAATAATAAAAATTATTTGTAGGAGAGTCTAAGGTTACCTCGGTTGTGTTTTTCATAAAACACATATTATTCATATCATCTTTCTCATTTTGAGAAGAGGCAGATTCACTTGAGCTATCCGCAGAGGCACTTGAGGTTGCCATCATTACTTTCTTATACCTTAAATCCTTATTTTCATACTTTTTCTTGTATTACTTCTTTGGATAGTCTGCCTTGATGCATCCTTTCCTTTTACATTCATAACGGATTATCTCTTTTGATTTATCATTTCTCTTCCAATCCTTTTTCCAATTTCCCTAGTTATCATACATTCCATTGTAAGTGTTCTTTTTGAAAAACATATTTTTCATATATAATTTCGTGAATCGTCTATCCAACTATGCCATTTCTTCATCACTATATGAGCCGACTTCGCCACTGCTTGAGCTTTAAATAGCAGCTTGATGTGTCTCTTTGGATTTACTTTCGGATGTAGTTGTCTTGAAATCTATATACTTTCATTTTGGTTCATCCTACTCTTGATTTACCTTTAATAATTCTTCATAAATCATTAACTTCCAAATCAATTCCTTCACTGGCATCTTATCAGTATGACACTATTATCTAATAGATAGAGACATTCCATGCCATATTTCTGGTAAGCATCATAGAATCTTCATGATCTTCTCTTTGGTCGTTACTTCTCTTCATAAAGAAATCATGGTATTACCAATTTCATTGAACCTGAGATACATATCATAAACTGACCCATCAGTCTTCATTATAATGTTTATTTATTTGATAGTATAAGTATTTAATCACATTTCTTTAAAATTAGTTTTTCCTTCATGAGAAACAGATAGAGTATCCCAAATTTTATGTGCAGTTTTACAAGTAGAGATAAGGTTAAACTCTTCATCTCCTAGTGCACAGTACAGAGCATTCATTTCATTACAATTATTATTATAGGCAGTATTGATAGGTTCATCCCAAGTGTTTCTTGGAGTTTCAGGTATTTCATATTTACTTTCAATAGTAGTCCATATTTCAAATCCCATACTTTCAAGATGTATTTTCATTTAGCTTCCAGTAAGCATAGTTAGTTATATTAAAGAAGGTGGTATATTGGTAGCAGCCCCTTGCAATCTATTTTCCAGGGTAAATATTTCAAAGATATAAAAATTTAGAAATAACATAAATTTTAAGATCTTTGAAACACAACTATAATCATAGTTCACACATATTAAAAAATGTATAATAGCTTTAAAACTACTCCCTCTTATACCAAATGTTGGTCGGAGCAGATGACTCAAGAGGGGGGTGAATTGAGTATCTATAAAAATTTCTGTTAAAAATGTTATTTACGAAATCATATCCCATTTTAAAATAAAACCAAAGTCTATTTGTAGTGAATTAATAAAATTCTTGAAATGTCTATTTGGTTCTCAGAATATTGATTAATTCTAAGATTTACCAATCTAAACATTAGTAAAACTTTCAAAGCAAGCCTATTGATTAAAAATAGATGTAAAAACTTGCTAAAATAACTATAAAAATTTAGTTTATCATAATGTGAAATGAATTAAACACAAGACAAACAGCACAGTGGATAAAACAAGAGGTTCAGTCTCAATATGAGACTTAGTATTCTCCACATGGTGACCGCCTTCCATCAAGTAGTTTATATAAATGAACATTTGATCCACACCCTGGATCAAGGTTCACAAAATCACACAAAGATATCTAGGTCACACTTGACCTCTACCACAGTTATTCATGGGAAAATCTAGCAAACAGATCACACCGGATCTCTTCCACAGTTCTGCGTGGGATACACGTGTAAGAATGGATTGAGAGTGAGGATATTTTTGTATCATCCAATTATGCTCAGGATATAGTGTGTGAAACAAAAAGATATACCCACTCCTTAAAAATTAACTCCAATATCACACAGAACTATGAAAAATAATAGGGTTTAGAAAACTCTATGTGTTGTGCAGTAAAACTCTGGACTCAATGGATGTAGAGAAAAATGATATTTGAGTCTTCTTCTGATGTTGGGTTCAAAATAAAGTATCACAGTTTATGTAATCCAGCTTCCAGGTGTGAAAAGGTTTTTCACTTTAATGTCTTTATGTATAGTGAGCTTTAGAAGAATGTTTCTTGTTAGAAACTTCATATGATCTCAATCTTTGAGTTCCTCTATTTGTGTATTCACACAGCCTGTATTTTTTTCGTGTTCTTCAAACACCCTCTTTTAAGATGCAGTTGAAGTCCTTTTATACATTTAGGTGAACTAGGAATGAAGATCTCCCCACCTGCATGTACCTTGAACTATCTACGATTAGTCCTAAATACAACATTAAATAATTTTAGAAACATTAATTTGTATAAATATAACAGTTAGACATAAATTTGAATTAATAAAATCAAAACAGATATTTATGATGTTCCCAGTCAGGATCCAAGTATCAATGAGATGGGGAAGGGGTGAATCAGTTATATCTTTTACTTTTATGTTTCCTTCTTTTTGAAACAACCATCACCTCTTGTTAAATCATTTTTTCCCTGCTGAACACACACAATCACATAAACACAATATTTACAAGGTTCACCACTCAACAAGAGTAGCTACGTCCTTGGTATGGTACATAAACAATCCAGTACCACAGAATCCACTAGAAAACAATCCTTTGACGTAGAATACAAAGAGTTGGATGTACCCTTACACTCATGTAGCACATGGAAAACAATTCACATGTCTGTGTTCACCTTCTTAGCACAAATAGGAAATTATAGTATTTCATTTCTTCTTTATAGTTGAACAGGTGTATTCATTGAAATACAAATCATCACATCCATACCCAGAAGCCGTTAAGAACTATCTTATGCACAACCGAATATGTGCGAAGACCCCAAATTTTTCTCTCAACCTTATAGGTGTATTGCGTGTAAAATTCAAACCTTACGCAAAAAACAACACCTTTTGGAATGAAAAATATTTTCATGCAACTCTTCTTTTTCATACAGCACTTACTTTTTTGTGTAGCCCTTCTTTTTTGCACAACACATCAATATTTAGCAGAACACTTCTTCTTTCACGCACTACTAAATACATCAATCTTTCCATGTGTCAGAACTCAGTATTTTTCTAAGTGTCGATCCATATCAAATTAAAGGGGTCACCTCATCTTTATATGCATTTTTGACCCAGCGCGTAAAACCCATTCCTGCGCATAAAACTCATTCCTGTGCATAAACCTGTCTCTTACAATTTTATATTAAGTGCACCATCCTTTATTTCTGCACACCACCTGGATTTTTCATGCACCTCATAACTTTTCCATTTTTCCTCATTCAAAACAATAAGCCTCTCTGGTGCATAAAACATCAAACCCTGATTTTTCACACATCCAATTTTACACGCACAAGTCTGACATTCTATGCACATTGCCCGAACATCTCCAATTTTATTGCGCACCTCTTTCCTTTGACATTTTTTGACATTCTAATCAAAATACACCAATAGTGCACAAAATACCACATTGATTTTGATATTTCTCTCAAACCTTGTTTTTTCAGCGACCTATTTTTTGCACAATTTCCCAATTTCTCGCACAGCCCATGCCACTTTCGTATTTATTCATTCTGATCATCAAACAACACTTTCACAAAAAATTATAAACTACATTCCATATTGCGTGCAAAACCAATCTTGTGTGCAGTCTTGTTTTTCGCTCACTCTGCCCAATTTTTCATGCAGTCTATGCCTTTGTCATTTTTTATGTTCGTATCGTGGAACTCCACATGTGCGCAACATACCAATACATATTCAATCTTGCATGCAATATCCCTTTCCAAAAACATATATCTCCATCTCCCAATTTTTAGGCCAAAAACTTTGGCAAACACTAGAAAATAGCGCCATCTTAAAACATTATTTTCTGCCTCCTCCAGATCATCCATTTCTTTGTCATGATTATCTTCACTACATTACATAACCATTTTTCATATTTCATCACAAACACTACTATTGTGATATATGTCCTTTGATAGACCATATTTAGCATCGTCAGAATTCAATGGGAAGAACTAAAGCTTCCCAATCTTCCAGTAGCATCATTCCTTCCATGAAAAACTGTATATGACTGGAAGCATCTTTACTCCCCCTTTCCATCATAAGGATTTCATCACAAGTTCTCGTAACTTATGATATTCTTGAAATACTAATTAGTAAAATATCTTCTAGTTTTCAATGTTCTTTATAAGGTGATTTGATTTATCTTCTTTGACAATAAAAGACAACATTTTGTAACAACAAACTCTTCTTACTTCCTTCTCCATCCAACTTGGTCCCAACAATTTATGACTATCAGTGAGTCATCTTCGGTTTGTCATCTTCGGTATTTCAACTTTGGTGTGTTATCATCAATCTGTCAACTTTAGTGTGTCAGCATCGGTCTGTCAACTTTGGTGTGTCATCTTCAGTGTGTTAACTTCAGGGTGTTAACATTGGTGTGTCATCTTTGGTGTGTTAAACATACAATTAGTTTCAGGGAATCTAAAAAGGTTATAAAGTGTATGTATTACACAAATCATTACAAGACTAAGTATTATCCAAAAATACATGTTTAAAGACACTTGTAAATGTATGTATTCATAAATATAGGTTATTGACTTATTGAAATATATTTTTCTATATAACATAATTGAGTTACTTAGAGATATTAAAATTTAATGAATGATAGAATATGTATATTGAAATTATATGGGATTATGAAAACTACAATATCATAGTGCTTCCAACAGTTTTTTTACTCTAGAAATTTTGCAGTCATATTTTAGAGGAATGTTTCATATATGATTACATCCTTTCAGGATGGTTATGCATAATGGGGGAAATGATCCAAAGATATTATCCTTATTCTTTTTGAGGATAGTTTAGGTATATGATGATATGATGTTTATGAATCATGATCCTTTTTCAATGGGGTATTCTATGATGAAATGATGAAATATTTTAGAAACAGGTTTATCTTCCATGGATTATGCTATGACAAAATGTTTTTGAATCCCATTTCATTTATTGGGTTTTGATATGATTAATTTTTTATGATCTCAGGGAACACATAATCCTGATTTTAATTATGTGATAGGTGGATTCTATATCTCCCTCCAATGCATTTGGTAATGATTGATATATCTCGAGAAAACTAGGAATGGAATGGGGATGAAAGCCAATTCAGTAATGTAATATTTAAAAAATGTTATCCATGGGATTGAATCATGACTACTATGATGGGTTGGGGAGTAAACCCATTCCATTATGAAATTATTTGAAATTATTCTTTACTACTAAATAGATGACTATATATACTTATTTGTATACCACAAACATATGTCTTAAACCAATGTTATCCTCTAAAGGATCATGTCAGTTGATTCCTTTATGATTCATGTCATATGAAATTCAATTTTTTATGAAATTAATCTTAATTATGATCTATAATATAAATGTTATGATTTTAAAAATTTATTCACTTGTTCTCATACCCTTATGTTCCTGATATTCTTAAGGGATCATTGATATATAACCTTTTTAACATTATAGAGAACCTGCAGTCAATATTTATTTTATTTTTCCATTGCCAAGGTTATGAAAAAATGTACTAAGTAATATATATTTAAGAATGAATCTAGTTATGAAAAATAGAGTGGGAAATGATGTACAAATTTTATGAACCATTTGATTATGTGTTTATATTACAAAGGCACTTGACCTATATATTATAGTGTAGATAATTATGTAATGTAATGAATATTCATATATTAATATATTATATATGTTTATGTATATTATGGGTCTCCATAGTAATGATTAAAATAATATTTTTTAGAACAAATAATTTTTTTTTCCTTATAGTGCGCTTGTTTTAAATAGTTGATTCTAAAATGATCATTGTTTCTTATATTAATATGATGTTGGGAAATTTATTTCATGAGAACAATAGCCAATGTATAAACACCATAATTTATCTAAGACTAATTCTTATAACTATCCATGAAATGTTATATTGAAATAAATAACACACAATTCCATAGAGGTGGTAGTCCACTCGTACATAAGGATGTTGATTTTTTCTCCTAGAATTCGAGGAGGGAGTGATAAAGATTATTATTTAAAACCTAAAATATATTATAAATCAAAATTTTATATATTAAATACGTTATTATGAACATTTATTTTATGTGATGAAGTAAATCAATTGTCTCATGGAGGTGGTAGTCAACACATACAAATAATTAACGGTCCCATTTTTCATTACAAATGAAATGAATGTAACTGTGTAAAAAATTATAATTTTAGATTTACAATATTGAAAAAACCAAATTTTTACTCCTAAAAAACATTATTGTAATATTTTATGAGGTAAAATGATGAAAAATTAAATATTTCATTTCTTGGAGGTGGTAGTCTTCACATATACATGATTGATGTTGTTTTATTTTTTTAGTGGTTGGAAAGGATGAAATATTTATTTATAATAACCTAGTGGATTTTTAGAAATATTTGGGGGTGAATCAGTGTACACAAATATCACTGATTTCTATTCTTCTAAATGTAACCCATATTAAAATTCAAACATCTATACTTCTTAGGATAAATACGTCTTTCCTTTTTAGACACACAGTCGTAGCCCATGTATGAGAGAAAGTAAATAAAGAACAACACATGGTAATTTTTAAATAGTTCTTCCCCAATATGGGTAACTAAATCCTTATTTTTTTAAGGATGATATGATACATAGAATCCTAATTAATAATGAAAAATTATTACAAATGTATATAATCTTCGAAAATTCCATTCAGATAAAATCATGTGTTTCTTGATCAATAATGAATATAGTGGGTCGCATCCAGATGAGATCTTTATATTATATTACAGTCAGTTAACATTATAAGAACTCCAACCACACTACTTGAGTATTATTCCTATTCATCCCAAGTATTTATCAATGCTATATAATGTGATAATAAATGGCGTTCTTTTATGATCAATATATAAAATTTATGATAAAGTACCGGATTATATATTCTAAAAATGTGATGATAAAAGAACCCAAATTATATATTATTTTTATAAGAGATGATAAAGGATTCCTTTATCAGTGTTTGTTATCAATGTTAAAATAGGGATTTTAGGGTTATTTTCTCAATACTAATAGAATATTCCATTTAGAGGATTCTAAATATATAGATCTAAATATTTATATGGGAGGATATGATTGAGTATTTGTTAAATTATATGGCCAAGAATAAAAAAAATTATATATTGAGATATGTATACATATTTTTTTTGTGAAACCACGAATTAGAACATCTCAAAACCATGCCATATTGGCATGAAAATTTTATTTTGGCATGATTGTTAAATCTAATAAGCATCATCCCAAAAACCGAATTGGTGTTTTAATATACTGAAAGTCCAAATTTGGTTTTACATTACGGGAAAACCATTTTTCATTCTATTAGTTTAGTTATTTATTATAAAAAAGATTTTATATATTATAATTTTTATATATTTTTTATATTTAACCATAATTTTAAGTATTTTTACATTAATACTTTTCAAATAATAAATATTTATCTTATTTTAAATAAAAACACTAATCAAATAAATAAATAGTATATTCAAAATTTGTTTATTAATTTATTTTTAAATTTATATAGATATTTATAAAACATTAATCATATAATTAATAGATAAAAAATATATCGTAATATTTTATTATATTAATCATATAACAATATCTACACATACATGGTAGAAACATAATCTAAATACTAATATAACTTATATCAAATATTTATAAAAATAATTTATTTATTCAAATAGGACCATTACATTTTTATTATTTATATATATATATTGAAATGATTATAATGAATTAATTTTAGTTAAAACATAATAGAATACACATATATATACTCACATGAATAAGCATAAGTCATAAATGATCATAAAATATCATTGAAGAATTTAAATACCATTCTTCAAAAGGAGATGAACTATCTAATAAACAATATTAGATTAAAATCTAGTTAGTATTTAATATTTTTTTCAATCAAGCCTCCTAATATCTAAATCTAGTATCGCTTAAAAAACATGAATGTCTATTGTTCTGAAATAATTGTGATATTTTTAGAGGAGGGTGATAGTTGTTAGATGATGGAAATGGATCATGTGGATAAAGGGGTGTAGATTTTACCTAATATCAGCATGGGGATATATGATTTTTATTGTCAATGAAGGTGGATCAAGGGTTATTCTAAGTGTAGAGAATGACCATTATCGGTATTCAATGATAGAGTTGATGAGGAGATCATTGGTCATCCACACCAATCTGATGTGGTTCAGGAGGACAATTTTGGATTCTACATAAGTTATTGGGAATTTTTCAAGGATTATGTGTAGGTTTATGAACATGACAATTCAAATATCATGACACAATTGGAATGGGGTACAAAATAGTTTTCTGGATATTGTTGTTTGGTTGGTAGCCTAGAAAGGGAGATGGGTGTGATGAAACCAATCATTAAACCATTGGCCCAAATTCATTTGGGGACTAATGGATTCCCAAACACATGTCTTCCAACATAGTGATTTCAATAAAATGTACTAAATCATCTAGTTTATGGTGCAGTGAGATCCACATCGGCATCATTCGGTGGGCATCATGAATGAGTGATGAGTTTTTTGCATGTCTAATCTTCTATTACAACACATTATAGGGTTTTATGGAGGGTTGTCCGGCAATATTTTGTTGTACCAAATTGATGTAGATTTTGGTTCAGGGTTGATGTAACATATTCGACTAGAAGTACATGTGAAATGAATTGGAGTGGGGTGAAAAGAAAATTTCCTGGTGCATGGGATGAGGCATGCTACCTCATTGTAATTCAGGTAATCTTGGTGCGATATTGATGGTGTGGTGCTTGGGGTGGTGGGGTAGATACATTATGATAGAAAAAATTTATGAGGGGATATATTTATATTATATATGGTCCTATGGGTCATTGGGTCCTCTGGATCATGCAATGGCTAATATGGCATGTTTTTAAAGGAATATACGACTCTAGTATTATTTTATATGTTATGGGTTCCCTATATCATAGTTTTAAATGGGTGTTTTCCATTTAATATTTTTAATAAAAGGTAGATTTACCGTAAACCTCTAATAATAATTGAATACGCTTTCTATGTCATTACCAAAATGAATGGAAGTACCTAAAAATTATGGCATGGTAATAAATGTATGCACATTACATCAAAATAAATAGATAAGGAAAAAACAAATATGGAAAGCTAAGAAACTGAAACACATTTCGTCTTAATAGTTGAAAAATAAATGTAACCCTAGATATATCGACACAGAATCTCATGGATGAATAATAACATATGCTTAAAAATGAAATTCATCCATAGATATATCGATGGAAAATCTCATGGATGAATAATAACTGTATATAAATATGGTAAATGATTTATTATTTAACACTTTGTTCCCTAGGTACATGATACATTTACCATTAAGACCATTGAAAAAGTAGTTTAAAAAAACTAGTTAAAAACACATTTGAGGTGGATAGCCAAATGGTTCATCTCAAGAGGCTACTGATGCATCAAGGGGATATGTATAACCAGGCCCCACCCATGTTGTACGAGCCAAAACATTCCTCATATATCAAATAATCATTTTTTCAATGTGCCTTATCAAATTACCGTATTGGATAAAGAATAAAAATTATCAATATTTCCCAAAATAATTAAATAATTGTCAATGTAGACACCATATGTAAAATGGTATTTGGTTTAGGAAATTGTAATATCCATGAAAATTGATATGGATAATTAGGGAAAATTAAATTATATTATGAGGTTGGATATTTCAAGAGGACCAAATAAATCAAGTGAGTGAGTGTGAATATTATCCTTAGAAAAATAAATCATAAACTATCCATAGGAATATTAAGGATGGTATCAATAAAGCATATCTCAAGAAGAGTAAAATAAACAGTTTTTTTGTTAATGAATGGAAACATTATAAAAATATTTTTTAATAATATTATTGTGAAAAATTTCCTTTTATTATTAAAAAACTTTTTAAATACATTTATTTGAAAATCACATTTGCAAAAAAAATTCAATTTAAATTATCCTTTTAAATATTAAAATGAATCTGCAATTAAATGCAAGAAGATAAATCCATACATGTCGCACTATGTAAAAAGAAACATTTCCATTGTAAGGTATTAAGGATTAAAAATAATTTGTTTGGAAAGGTACAAGAAGATTATTTTGAAAATATTCGTAAAAGAAAAAAGGGGGTAAAAATTTCATTACCAAATCCTTTTAAAAAGATTATTGAAACCATTTTAATATAAATGGATTTAGAAGAAAATAGGTTCTTAGATTAAAAAAAGAAATGATGTTGGATTTTTTAAAAACAATTAAAAAACATTGAGTAATAAAGATAAGAGAAATGGTAAAAATACATGAAAATGTCATAAATTAATATGGTAAAATTAAAGGGTTTATTGAAGAATGATAATATTATTTACTAAAATATAAATACTATTGAATTATCATTAAATTTATTATAGAATAAAATAATATTTAAACATTCTTTTGTGTCCCATATCACTTTGAAACATTTTATATCATAAACCTCATGAAGGAAAAATACTAAATTAGATCATAAAATACCATAATGATAATATAATTCAAGATATAATATATAAAAATGGTCTTTAGAGACACCACCCAAAATATGTAAGTTGTGAAAATGACATTTATCTCACAAATGTAAACAATTGAGATTAGAATCCCTTACATTACATCTAATTTTGGGGGAACACCACTTAACTCCCTATATATTAATATTTTGTTAATTTTATATTATATATATATAATTTTTTATTTTTACCATAAATTTGGTTTCACTTTTTACTATTTTATATATAATTACTTAAATAATTAAGTTTTCATCGTGTGTTTTGACCAAATTTGGTTTATGTGTCAAAAAAAACTTTGTTATGTCAACTATTGTAAAAGGGTTCAACATATAATGTCTTCAGAATAATAATAATTAAATAAATATCATATTTATACATCAATTATACTTTTAAAATCAATCCTTACATAAATTTAAGAAAATTGAATCAATTTTACAATCCTAGAGATGGTATGCCGTACTTACTCATGTGTAACATTCCCATTTTTCATTGACTGTTATGGAATGAAGGTAAGAAACACCATATCCTTGAATCATGACCATTATTTAATAAATACCATGTTATTTTATCATATATACTTATATATATATTTCCAGTGATTTAAAGGGAATCACATTATGTCGGGGAGGTGGTAGTCCCCACGTTCACAACTGATGTTATCACATTGTAAGTGTGTAAAAAGGTAATAAAGAAAATTATATATATATATATAGTAGTAATTATTAAATTAAAATAATATATATATTTTTTTTATTTATCATATGTTTAATTTTATCGGTCATTGATACATTCCATGTATCGTGTGAATGAATCACATCACTTTGAGGGGATGGTAGTCCACACTTCATCAAACGTTGTTTTCCTATTAATTTAAAATGGAATGTTTTAAATTTATATTTAATAAAAATATTAAATAAGTATAAATACATAATAAATATAATATATATATATCATATAAAAATAAATATTCCATTATAAAGGCCACCATGAGTGGTGCTAAGGTAAAAAAGAACATTCATTATTTCGTGGGACAAATCTTTAGCGTACAAAGAAACAGTATGTTATTTACCCATTATATGGAGGTGTTTGTAAGTGTATGTATAACCCAGAGCATAAAAAATATTATTATATTGTGCATTATTTTTTTTATACTATAATATAATAATAAGATATGATTTGTCATTGAACATAAATAAAACGAAAAATCTTGAGAGAAGTTGTTGCCTCATAATCAAGTAACTACTTTTGGTTTGTACCAAAAAGATTCCATGGAAGGTTTTCTAAAAAATCTAGTCTTTTGGGTTTAGTGGAGGTATGTTGGGATTTTATTTAGAATGATCATATCCTAACCTAATTAGTTTGAGAGGTTTGAGGAATGGGGAGGGTTGGTGGCCTTTTATAAGGAGGGAAAAAGGACTCACTTGGATGTTTTGGAATCATGTTATGTGTACACATGTTCTTACCTAATAAGAGTCATCCCAAACCAAAACAAACTCATAAATGTAATTTTATGTTACTAATTATGGTATCCAAGTTGTGTTTTAAAAGTTTCTTTGTCATTTGGGCCCCTATGTTAAAGAATTAGTCCTTTATTACGCATAATTTTTCTTTAATAATTGTAATTAATTGTAATTTCATTCACTTATATTTTTGTAAAACCAATTTATTATTAGAAAATATAAATTATTCTGATTCCAAATATGTAATCTATTTTTTAAAATTCTAATAATATAATAGGAAGATATTAATTTAATATTCACCCCGTAGGTGGGATGACAATGTGGGATTTTAAATTAAAAACATTTGAAAGTTTTCTATGTTTTTATAATAAATTTCAAATTGACATTGAATCTAATGATAGATATATTATTAATGGATATAAATATTTTATAAATAAACTTTAAAAAAAATAAAATTCTAATTTACCCTTTTTAATAAATTACATGAAAATGATTTTTGATCTAAAATTCATTATTTTTAACTATTTTTTAAAAATTGAAATGTCTCATAAAAATATAAAAAATCACTAAAACAATACTTATTTTTCTCTTTCAAAGATGATGTTTATTTTTAAATAGTAAATAAATTATTATGCAAAAATTTAGATTTAAATGGGTTCTCCATTTAAATTCGGTAAAATTTAATTTAAAATAATTATAGGGTTTTATGTGTGAAATAGTGTTTGTTCTTATATTATAAATATAAAACATAAAGGATGCATATAAAAATATTTTATTGAATATATAACATATATATTTAATTAAAATAATTACCTAATTGTATTTAATTATGATTATTATTATAAAACACCTCTGGATGTATAAAAATAAAAATATTTCATTTTATATCCAATTGGTTCTAATTTTCGTTTATCATTAATTTTAAACCAATGAATTATTGTTATATTTATACAAACCATAAATTTACATAAGTTAGTTAATACTGTTCATAACCCCTAACATAACAGATAACTGATATCATATTATATTAAATAATAAACTTTTAATAATATGATGTTATCTGATGAAACTCGATCTTGCGTGTAATATAAGCTATCATGAAAGGTCGCTCTTACACTTTGTGTTTTGAGTCATACAAACCATTGAATACAAAGTTTAACTTTATAATATTGGGGAATAACATTATCCCCCATTAATTAAATTTAAACATATAAATTTAAACATAATCTTGGTGACAGATTATATGATATTTTCTACATTCAAATCCAATATCATGGTAAGAATCATAAGTCATCCCTAAAAAAAGAGAGACTGGAAAGTATAAAGGTTACATGGACTACCATGTAACTAGGACTCCAAGTAAGATAACATCAGTGGCATGCAGTGATGCGTACTTGGATGTAAAGCATAAATGTTTATAGGGAGTGAATGAGGTAATCAATCACAAACAAGTAAAAGGTCTGTAGAATGTTTAGGGCCTCAAACCCATAAATCATTGATGATTTAGAAGACCATTGGTACAATAACAATTAATGTATTATGAGAACGTTTTATTTTGATGTCATTTTCCTTATGTTGGGTAATTATTTTAAAAAATTAGAATATAGAGAAATATCCTTTAATTATAGGTTTCAATTTTATATGAACAATTCTAACTTTTTATTGTGCTTTGATCAAAGTCTAATTCATTCCTTTACTACCAAAAATATATTACCATTAATAAATATTTTTTATTCCTGAAGCACTAAAATAAGATTTTAAAAGACCGTAAGTCCAATAAATGTGTGAAAAGTCTATCTATTAGTCTCTAATTATCATTTAAGACAATTACAGTTAATAGATTAATATCTAATCCTCAAAAGTGATACTACTGGTTCATCATTAATATTTATTAATCAAATTGTTTAAATAAAAACAGTAAACATTTAACCAAGAAATTGCATTTGTCAGTGGTTTTTGTGAAACCCTTATCTTCCATCGATCATGTGTTCAAGACCTCTGATGTTTCTGGATTTTATTGGATATCACCTGGATTATAGGTTGTCATTTTATAAAACCATGTTAATATAATTTCCAATATAACTATGATGGATATCCTTGTAATTATTTTAGTCACTAAATATCCTTTTAACTATGGATTTTATGATAACCTTAATACATATAT
Source organism: Viscum album (assembly GCA_963277665.1). Lineage (NCBI taxonomy): Eukaryota > Viridiplantae > Streptophyta > Magnoliopsida > Santalales > Viscaceae > Viscum > Viscum album. Next base: position 227,407,907 of record OY728145.1, read on the forward strand.
ACTTCATCAACTTATTTTTACATATATCCTTCCTTGGTCTAGAGTTTATCCATAATAACATTAGTTGGATTTTGAAATCATGACACCTTATCATCAATCTAAAACTCTTTTGTTTTAACCTAGGTTATTCATTTTCAATATCTATTCAAATCTTTAATAATTTTTTCTAAATAAAATGGTTTTATTCTATGAATATCCACAAGGATTGTAAAAATATTTGGGCAATAAGTCATGTTATCATGTACTAGGTTTCCCTAAGTTAGGCTCGGAACACCTTGTTAGAGTTCTTACTCCTATGTACATATATTAAAGAACCAAATCCACTTGTAGTGTCCAAATAGGGTTGTGTTTATAGGAAGACCCACATAATCTATATGTTACCAAATTATGTTGTGTTCTTCTATAATATTCCTCATATTATACCTTAGGTTTATGTTCTCTAGCCTATTTTTTCCTAAATCTAGTTTCCAAGGTTGATAGTAAACTTCCATCGATACCAAATGTAGTGACCTGACCCCAGATAGCCTGATATGGTGTCTACTACTATTAAATAGGCATGATGACAATTAATCAAATATATAAGGAATGAGAGTTTAGTAGTCTTGGTAAACCAGATACATAAATATGAAAAAAATACACTAATTAAAATATATATATTTTTTATTTTTTATAAATAAAAATACATCAAGTATAACTTTAATCCATCAAGTAAATCCATGCATAACATTCATAGTATGCTTCTTTGATTCCTATTGAATTAAACATGATAAGGGTGTGATGAAATGACTTGTAAGGAATAAATATAATGGAAGTAATAAATAATCAACGATAATAGTCAATATAGAAAGTTAAATAACTAAACACATGTGCCATGTAATCAAAAAAATAAATGGAAGTGCATCCAAATTATGTCAATGTAATAATTGGAAACACAATCCATTCAACTAAATAGATAAGAAAAAATAAATATGACAATGTTAGAAACTGAAACAAAATCCATCTAAATAACTAAAAATGAAATATATCCATCGATATGGGAAAATAGAATCACATGAATGAATAATAACTAAATCCTAAAAAAGAAATACATCCATAGATATGTCGATGAAAAATCTCAGGGATGGATAATAAATTAATGTAAATGAGGGAAATAATTTATTATTGGATTCCATGTTTCCAAGTTACATGGTACTATTACCTTCAAGATCATTCACATGGATTTTTATAATGTACTGCGTAAAAACTCGTCTAAGGTGTAATGCCAAAGGTTTCTCCCATGAGACTTCTGATTTACTAGGGGGCTATCTATAATTGGGCTCCACCTGTGTCTTACCTGACTAAAACATTATTCATATATCAGATCATCAATTTAACAATGTGCCATTTAAAATAACTTTCTTGAATAAGGAATACATATGTATCAATATTTTCCCAAATAATCTAATAACTGTCAAAGTACACACCATATGTAAAATGGTATATGGTTTAAGAAATAGTAATATTCATGAAAAATGATATAGATAATAAGTGAAACTTTCATGATCATAGGAGATTGAATGTTTCAAGAGAAAAATCAAGGAAGCGAATGTTAATAATATACCTTTATAAATTCATCAAAAACAATATATACGAGGATTATGGATCCTATAAACAATACATTCCCCTGCTGGAGTAAAATAAAGGGTTTCACCATTGATGAAAGGAAATATTAAAAAAATATCTTTTAAAAACATTCTTGAGGATAATATACATTTATTATGAAAGAACTTTTTAGAAAAAATTTATTTTAAAATCACTTTTAAAAAAATTAAAAATTAACATTTTAATCATGAAAATTTATCTTCAAAGTACTGATGGTGATAAAATTGTACATGTCGTGTGAGGTAAAAGAATCATTCCTTTTTCAAGGTAAAAAATAATTATAAAAATCATTTGTTCGGAAATAGAAAAGGCGATTCCTTTGAAAACATTGGTAAAAGATGAATTGGGTAAATATGTATTTACCAAATAATTTTAAAAAATATTTTCAAAAAATTTTAATAATGAATGGATTTTAGAAGAAATCAGGTTCCTTGACTAAAGAGATAAATACTGGTGGGTTTTCAAAAAATTAAATTTTAAAACATTTTGACTACCAAAGAGGGGGGAAATGGTTCTAATACTTGAAAAGGTCATAAATTACTAGAGAAGATTAAAATTAATGTGTTTATTGAACAATGGTAATATAATTTCCATGAATGAAAATACCATTTGAACATCATTAATGTTATTTTTGAGGAAAATAATCTTTAAACATTCCAAAGTGTCTCGTACAATTTTGAAAGATTATAAATCATAATCCTCACGAATGAATAATATTAAATGAATGCCTCAAATACTATGAAGATAAATGAATTCTAGATATAAAATTTAAAAATTGGATGAATATACACCACAAATAATATTTAAATAGTGATCATTAAATTTTCTTACAGATGTAATAAAGTGAGATGAGAATCTCTTACCTTGTACATCGTTTTAGGGGGACATACTTTAACATCTAGTATAATAAACATGTGTTAATTTTATACTATCTTGGGAACCATTTTCATTTTTATCATTTATTTTATATCACTTTTTTCAATTTTTTATACAACTACTTAAATAATTGTGTCTACACAGGGTGATTTGACCAAATTCGGTTTACGTATCCAAAACAACTTTGGTTGGTCAACTATGGTCAAAGGGTTCCTTATATAATATCTAAAAAATAATTATCATGACATAATTATTATATTTATATATTAATTATACATTTAAAATCAATTATTATATGTTTTTATGGAATATTAATCAATGTTACAGTCATAGAGATTGTATGTCATACACGCACAAATGTAACATTCCAAATTTTCAATGATCATTATGGAATGAAAGTAAGTAACATCATATAATTTCATAACGATAATTATATAACAAATACCATTTTATATAATAATTTATACTTGTATATATAATTCATTTAATGTAAAATAAATCACAACATGACGAGGTTGCGGTATTCCACACATCCATGACCGACATTATCACGTTTTAGGTGTGTGAAAGTGTAAACAAGAAAATGATATATATATATATATATCAATAAATATAATTATATCATTAATTTCATATATATTTTTTTTTATTTTTCATATCTTTAATTATAACCACCATTTATATATTCCATGTATCGTGTGAATGAATTACATCGGTTTGTGGTGACAGTAGTCCACACTTCCTCAAATGATGTTATCATATTAACATAAAATTGTATGTATTAAATTTAAGTATTATAAAGGTATTAAAAAAGTATAAATACATAATATATATCATATATATCATATATATAAAACGATTTTCCATTACAATGGCAACCATGAGAGGTGGTAAGGGAAAAATGAACAATCATCATTTCATGAGGTAATAGTGTGCCTTACACAGAAATAGTATGTTCATTACCCATTAGACGGGGGTATGGGTAAGTGTAGGCTGACCCCCTAGAATAATAACATAATATTTAATTTATTAGATTGGTTTTTTTATAAAATAATATAATAAGAAGATATTAGTGGTTGGATAATGGAAATAAAACATGAAAGCTTGAAAGAAGATGTTACATCTTAATCAGGTAACAACTTTTGTTTTCTACCAAAAGGCTTCCTTGGAAGTATTTAGTCCCAAAGGTAAGATCAAGGTCTAAGGGAGGGGTTTTTGATATTTATTTGGTGAATTTATTGGATAAACCTATGTGTTTTGAGATGTGTGTGTTATGGGGAGACGTAGTGGCCTTTTATAGAGAATAAAAAGGACTCACTGGGAATATTTAAAAACAAGTTAGGTGTACACATGTTCTTATCTATAAAAGTCATAAAAATAAAAAAACTCAATATTGAATGGTTAATGGGATAATTATGGTAGAAAATGGGTGTTGGAAAATTTTTTAGGTCATTGTTTCCCCTAAGATAAATGTTTAGTTCTTTTTTAAGCACACTTCACCTTAATAACATTAATTAATTTTAATTACTTTTAGAAATATTTTTGTCAAAACAATATTATTATTAGAAATTAGAAATTTTTATGATTCAAAATATGGAATCTATTTATTCAAATTTCATTCACAAAAATTATAGAAATTAATTTAAAATTTATCCTATAGGCGAGATGACAATGCATGTTTTTAGTGTAAAAACAAGCTAATTTTTGCCATGTTTTAATAATCAATTTAAATGTGAAAATGACTCAAATGAAATACATTGAAATAAATAATCAAAATATTATATAATTATAAATTAAATAAAATTTTAATTATAATTTAATCGTATAAATAAATTAGATGAAAAAGATATTTTAAACTAAAATTCAGTATGTTTAACTATTTCATAAAGAACTGTACTATTTTAGAAAAAAACAAAAAGTCACCCCAACCTAATTATTATGTTTTTATCTAATATATTAACTTTATTTTGAAATATAAAATTTATTAATGTTTCAAAATTTATATTTAAAATGGGTTTTCCATTAAAAGTCTTTAAAATTTTAATTATATAAAATATAGGTTTTTATTTTTGAAATAGGGGTTATTCTTATCTTATGCTTATCAAACCTAATGGATAGATATAGAAAATAATTTATTGAATATATAAGACATTTATTTCATAAAAATAATTCAATTATTGTAAGTAATTATGTTTATTATGATAAAACTCCTTCAGAAGCATAAAAATAAAAATATTTTATTTTTTATATCCAATTGGTTCTTATTTTTGATTATCATTAATCGATAAAAATGAATTCATTTTATATTTATATAAACCATAAATTTTAAAAGGTTAGTAAATACTATTCAAAATTTCTAACATTAGTTCTAGGTTATCTCATTTAATATTAAATAATAATATTTTAATATTACATTGTTATTTGGTGAAACACAGTCTTGCTTGTAATATAATCTATCGTAGAAAGTCGCTTTTTCATGTAACGTAAGCTATAATGGAAGGTCTATTAATGGGTAATGGAAGCTAAATAGGTGTTGTATGCATTAAAATATATATAATATATTATATTTATTTAATATAGGAAATATATTGTAAGGTTTTTTGTCATTATATTCCATTTTTACACAAGTGTTCTGTGTCATACACGTTATTGAATACAAAGTTGAACATTATAATTTTGGGATGTTATACATACAAACTTTTTTTTACCATTACTTATGTTATCTTAACCATTAAATACATTTATTATACCCTTAAATGACATTTTTACACATAAATAACTTTTTTTCCCCTAACATTACTTCAATTTACCCCTACACACTTTTTTTACACTAAGATAACATTATATTACCTCTAAATAACCAATAAACATTTCTATTAACCATTAAATAATGTTTTTTACCCATATATTACATCTTTTTACCCTTAAATTACTTTATTTTAACCACAAATAAATATTTTTACCATTAATGAACTTCTTTTTGACGTTACATGACTTTTTTACCCTTACTTAAAATTTTTACCCCTACTTATCCATTACATGATTCTATTTACCTATACAAAACATTGTATTTCCCTTACTTTTAAGCTATTTTCCATAACATAACATTATTTTAACCCTAAATAAATTTTCTTTAACCATGCGGAACATCTCTTTACTCTTACAAAAGTTTGGTCTACCCTTAACATTTTTACCCTTAATATTATTTTACCCTTAAATAAACTATACATGTTTCCATTTACCCATGTATTACATTTTTTACCATTAAATAACTTCATATTACCCTAATATAACTTTAAATTAACAATATATAACATTTTTTACCCTTATATGACTTATTTTTACGCTTACATTACTTTATATTACCCTTACTAACAAAAATTCCCCTAATTATGTTTAGTTTCAAATAATTCACCTATAAATGCTTTTGATTACCCATATATAACCATGTTTTACCGTTAATTTTATATTTTTCCTCTATATAAATTAATTTTACCGTTATAAAACATTGTTTTACAATTACTTAATTTTTTTTAACCATACAAAAATTTAGTTTACACATAAATAACTATTTTATACCCCTACATAATTTTAATTTACCCTTATATAACCATTAAACGTTTTTGTTTAGTAGTAACAAATTTCTTACCCTTATATAATTTATGTTTACCCTTACAGAAATATAGATTTTATAAATGAATTTTTTCACCCTTACATTAAATCTATTTATCCTTAAATAACTTTAATTTAATCGTACATAAATTTTTTTACACTTACATTACATTATTTTACCCACACATAACTTTGAAAATTTGTGTTGACTCTTACATGACCTTATTTTACCTTTGATTGAAATTCTTTTTCATATACATTAATTTAGTTTACTCTTACATAACTTCTCATAGCATTACATAAATTTATTTTATCTTTACATAATATGTGAACAACTCTTTTTACCCTTATGTAACATTTTTTTATCCTCACTTTGCTTCAATTTACCCTTACCTAAAATTAATTTACCCTAACATAACATTTTTTTTCCCATACATAACATATTTTTACCCTTATATGACATTATTTTACCCGTTATATTGTTTAACCCATTGTTAACTTTAGTTTACCTTAACTTAACAAGTATAATTTTTTTTTACCCTTATATAACATTATTTTACCCTTAAAAAGCTTTGTTTCACACTTACATGACATTATTTTACCCTTACAAAACATTTTTTTACACATAATTAACTTTTCATTATAATTAATAAACTATTGTTTCCCTTAAATAAAATTATTTGACCTTTACATAACTTTAATTTATCTATACTTAACTTTTACAAGTTTTTGTTAACCTACATAACGTTTTCCCCTACATATCTTATTTTAGACCTTAAATAACTTTTTTAATCATTATATAACATTTTTATACCCTTAATTTCATTATTTTAAAAATAACATAACATTATATTTCACTTAAATAATAGTTTTTAAAATTTCATAACATTAGTATACCCTTACAAAACTTGTTCATGCTTATGTTTACCCATACATAACTTGGTTGAAATTTACTTAACATTTTCTTAAAATTTAAAAATTTTAGTTAAATATTAAATAACATTTTTTCAACCTTACTAATCATGCATTTAGCCTAACATAACATCATTTTACCATAACATATCTTTTTTTACACTTACCTAACTATAGTTTACCTTTATTAACATGTAAATGTTTCTATTTACCCTAACATAATTTTTCTTCAGACAATATATCATGTGTTTACCATTAAATAACATTAGTTGAAATTTATATAACATTTGTTAACCTTTACTCAACATATATATACCCTTACATATCTTTATTTTACCCTTGAATAACTTTTTTTCCATAAAAAAACTTTAGTGTAACCTTATATAACATGTCCCCATTTATGTTTACTCTAACATAAGTTTTTTTGGTCTTACATAAATTATTTTTCCAATATATAACATTAGTGTAACCTTATATAAATATTTCTTAACCTAACATATAATTTGATTATCCTTACATAGCTCAAGTTTACCCATATCACTTTTATAAGTATTTAACTTTATTTTACCCTTCCATAACCTGTAAAATTTTATGTTTACCTATAAATATATTTTTTCACCCTTGAATAACTTATATTAACAATTACATAACTATACCTCACTATTACATAATTTTCCCTTATATTACATTAGTTTACTCTTATAAATTATTATTTTACCCTTAATTAGCTTTTTTCACTTCAATAAATTAAGTTTACCCTTATATAACCCATACAGGTCTCTATTTACCCTTAAATTACTTTTTTAAAACATACATAACATCTATTAACCTTTACCTAGTTTTATTTTACCTTTAGATAACTTTTTTACCCCTATGTAACTTATTCTTACACTTACATAACTCTATTTTACTATAAATACCTATGCTTGATGTACACGGACATTATATTACGTTTTTGGAATACCTAATACATTGTAAATTGGAAAACATAAACAACTAGTTCATAAAACATCAACATCATCTACTACATTATCCATAATATCGAGAACCCATTTTGACACATATTACTTAATAACCTTCTTCAAATCAATTGGGAAAAGAAAAATGAAAAGGGGTGAGCTTCAATGAACATTAAGGGTAAGAATGTAAAATATATTACAAAACATAATCATAATAATATAAAAAAATAAACATAACTTTTGAAAAAAACATACCACATTAAACATATTACATAATCTTGAGTCATGAAATAAATATTGGTAGTTCATAAGGAATAAATCATAACGGAATCATGAACCATGAGAAAATAGTGTTAGAATGAAACATGGAAGTGTGGAAAACAAATAACCACATCATATTATTTCAATGGTAGGCAAGGCATTACTTCCAAGATCATCATTGTGGAAAAAGTCCATTACCGAACCGGTTTTACATGTTGTTCGAGCCATGTATTACTAAACCATATTTAGTTTTCATTATAGCCCTGTATTACTAAATATAATTTACTTTACCTTCCATTAATGTCTTTATAATGAGATATAGATCATTACCCAATTCATTGGATGGAGATATAGTTCTCACCCATCTCATAATGAAATCATTCTTACATGTTCCACAAAAACATAAAACATTTATCATTAACATAACCTAAGGAATAATATTGGATTCTTAAACATCAATCCATCATAACATAATCTATATTAAACAAATTAATTTCATAAATATAATACCATAATAAACATAATCAACTATATGAATAATAGGGATATTATACATTGAACATATTCTTAATTTCATTAGGGAAATAATTTTGATAAAACACTTGAAAGTTATTCTTGAGGAAAATATCCTTTCTTCTAAAATTTTTTATCTTAAAACAATACTTAGTTTTAAAATGAAACAATTCCTTTGAAAACATCCTTCAAACCTTGTAAGGGATTATTCATGGAAATAAGGCATTATGAAAGCATAAAATTGGTTCGTGTAGTATATGTTAAATAGAACATTATCCTCGTACTTTTTTAAAAAAAGTCAAAAAGTACCTCGAATCAATTAAATAAAAAATATTCATTTCATAAAATGTAATAAAAAATCACCAGTAGTAAAAAATTACCATAAAAAAGTATATTAATAATATGATATATTTAGTAAACATGGACTCATATGATATATATACTGGAGTATGTATTAACATATAAACAATCTTAGATACTAATGAGATTCCAAGATTATCCCTTACCTTCAATTTTATATATTTACTATGTATACTAAGCTCCTTTATAATGTTTAATTTTTTTATAAAATTATAATAGAAAAATATTCATATTTATGATATCATATTTCAAACTATTGTATCATTTTTGTAATAGTGTTTCAATATTTCCAATATTTCGGGTGGTAACTGCTTCATTTTCCCATTACTGTTTTCCTATGTAAGTCATGTTGGTTATGCTTAGGATGTAATTTATTCATTTCAAAAATTATATAATGTTCATAATGATTATTTTTACTAATAATATAAATTTTATAATCAATCTTGAATTGTTAACATGGAGAGTGAATCTCACAGTATCAGGGATATGGTAGGACATACGTACGCATGAGCGACGACATCATTCCATTTGATGGTTAAATGGTATATAATTGGATTGTATATTAATTATAAATAATAATAATCATGTAATATTCAATATTTTAATCCGTTATACTCACCATTATATCAATCCAAATTAATTATTGTAGAATAACAAATTACACCACTGAATGGAGATGGTAAGCCATACTTACGTATGCATGGTTATATTATTATCCGAAGGATGGTTAAAAACAAGTATATGTTTTTTACAAAATTATAATAAAATATAATCATGTAAAATATACTAGATTTATTGATTTAGAATGGAAAAAACATAATAATAGGATGTAGAAGATGAAAATAATTTTTAAAGAAGTGATAAAACAATTATCTCTTTTTCAAGTATCCGCTTTTTATTTTCACAAAAAGGTCTCCTTATGATGGATTTCTGCACAAATTGTGGCCTCCTCGATGAATTGAGGGAAGTAATGAGGATATTTTTTAGGGTTTTAATGTGATAGAGGGATTTTTAGGGTTCAATAAAAGAGATGGAGAAGTTCCCCTTTATAGGGGAGGTAAGGTGTGCTTTAGGAATATTTTGAAATATTAATTTATTATAAATTTATTTTCAGTTTATAATGGTCCAAAAAACATTTCTTTAGAATCTAGGATGAGGATGGGTAAAATTAATCTCAACCAATAAAATTTAGACATGTTTTGATTTTATTTTAAACCTTATCATTTTTACTTATCCTTTTTTAATCAATTTAATTTTAATTATGGTAATAATATTCTAAATATGAAATGGTTATAGATATTTACTTATGTGTTGTAAATTTTCCATAATTGGATAATTTATAAAAATTTTGTCCTTATAATTTTTAGTTTGTAATTTTTAAGTATTTTTGGGGTTTTTAAATAATTTAATAATATGCTATTTTTATAAAATATCAATAGTGGAAATTTTGACACTATTCATTTTTTTGATGTTAAATAATAATAAAACAAAAGATAAATCCAAAAAAATATTTAATACAATCCTAATACATTATAGTATCTTATGAAAGTTTTGGATCACATTTATTTTTTCATATTATATTTATTTTAATATTTATAAAACCATTTATTAGATATTTTTATTAATAAAATAATTTCTACACCATTATTGTGTCATCATTAATGGAAATTATTTAATGTCTAAAAATTATAAAAACATCAAATTATGTAGATATTTTATTTAAATATATTTATAATATTTATTTTTTATGTTTTATCATGTTTATCACTACATTAAAAATATTATACTTATAAAAGTTAAGAGAGTGACATGTTGTCACTTTCTTTTGTTATAATTATGTCACTTTCATGGACAAAAGTCCATTAAATCAGTCAATTCATACCTTTAGGTTATATTGTTCGACATTAATTCATTTAATTGGATATTTTTAGGTGTTAGGGTAATTTTATTATCTTTATCATATTTCTTGTTACCTTAATATACATGATTTAGCTTTAAATGTGGTCAACAAAAATTACTATAGTTACTATTCACAATACCCAGAAAACTAAAAGTATCCTATTAATATAATTTGGAACCATTGATTCCAAATATGGAATTAAATTTTCAGAAATCAAAATAAAGAAGATCTGTTAATTAATATTAAATTAATTCCCATTATCAAAACCATAAATTTTGTTTTTAATAAGTAAAAACTATAAAAAGATTGACATGTATTTATATCAAATTTAAATGTGAAATTACATAAAATTACTAACATTGGATTTAATTATAAAAAATAATCCAATTAAATATTAAAACCAATTAAAATATAATCTATATATATAAATAAATTTGATGAAAATGTGGTTTTGAATTAATGTGTAGTATTTTTCACTATTCATTAAAATATAAAATTCATCAAAAAATTACCAAAATTTAATCCAAGGTAAATTTTGATTTCTTTATTCCAAATAAGAAGTTTATTTTTTCAAATATAACCAATAAAATTGTCAAAAATAAGATTTAAAAAGGGTTCTCTATCAAACACCAACAAAACTATAATTTTTTTTAAAATATTTCTTTTATCCAAAAAAATCAATATGTTCTGATATCATGTATAAAAAATACATAAGATAAATGTTAATTTTATATAAAATTATAATTTTTGTTATTAATATTCTTAATCACTTGTTTATATGCACTTAAATGATAATATTTTAATAATATATTGTTGTTTAGTGAAACTAGATATTGCGTACAACACAAGCTATCATGGAAGGTTAGTCTTACATGTAACGCAAGCCAAGACAGTTTTGCGTGTAGTGAAAGCTTCCTTTGGTGTTGTGTATAAAATAATCCAAATTTATTACTATTATATGTTGAAAAAAATTTATAATCAGTGTTGCGTGTATTGTATTCCAACTCATTGATGCATGTAGCATACGACAATTCAGTTAAATGAGAAAATATTTTTTAACTTAGTGAATTTCATGATATGAATGAACAACTTAATTTATTCCAAAAAAAATGTCCCAAAAAATATGGGGTGTTACATTATACCCCCCCCCCACTTAAAATGAAGTTTCCCCTCGTAATTCTGTTGGGTTATAAAATTATTTCTAATTGAAAGTTTATTTCCTAAAAACCCACATCGTAATAAGAAATAATACAAATTCATTTTAAAAAATGAAAGTCAGAAACATAAAGACTACACAAAGTAATTCTTTACTAAGTCTCCACATCGACGAACAACGGTGGGAAGTGAACCCATGGATATGGAAGAGAAATATAACCATCATGTTCAGTTGGATAGTGATAGAGAACATGGTTTTAGAGAAAGTTAACAACCAGGAATACATTAATCTATGATGATTTAAGGGGCCATCTAATTCATTGGATAAGAAGGTACTAAGATACCATATTTGGTTTTCAATATCCCTTTCCTAAAGTTAAATTTTTTTTACATGATAATAAATACTTAATTGAATTTTGTACAATCTCACAGTCGTTTGTGCCTTGAACGATTTCTACTTCATCTCTTATTTAATGAAATGAAGTTGAATTTGTCATTATTGAAGTGTTTATAATATAGGTAATATAATGATAGGTCATTCAATCTGTCTCACCAAAAGGTTTTCACATGTAATCAAATATTCATAAGTCCACCTATTGTCAGATAATTCATTAATATAACAAACATCAACCAGAATATTACTTATAATATCTATAAATGGATAAAATTACCAACCTTACAATAAATAAAAATATAAATCTTTAGAAAGAGGTGGACAAAATCGACTTAACATTTATCTCCCATGCCTCATAAGGTATTTATTAGTTGTCACATTCAAAACATGTGAGTACCTTAATCATGTATTCTCTTTAACATTGATAGAATTATGAATTACCATAAAACCTTAGTGAAAACATGCATTATGTCAAAGTTTACTCTTTCCAGAAACCAAAAATACCATAAATTCTATATTCATCAACCAAGAAATTAATTTTTCTGTATATCATCCATGATGTCTTTAATACCATCAAACATCTCATTATCTCATTATCCCTTAGTTATATTTCAATCACCTTTCATAGTTACCAGTATCATATACTTATGGAAAACGCAATGTACCAATATGTATATTCCAAGATTCTATTGTACTATAAAAGAAATTTTACAACACTATTTTGGAATTAAATTATATAAACAATTAATCATTCCACCATGTTTTTGTTATACTCAACATCTCCAATAGTGATCGCATGTGATTTACCTTTTTCTTTGTCCTTTAGAGGTTTTTTACGTTGATAATCATCCATAACCCTTAGATTAGGGAATTGGTTAGCATAATGCCACCTTTCCTTTCACAAGTATCATTGAAGTGTGGTGGTGCATTCTCTATAGTCTATTCTCAATTCACATCATTATAACGCTTTTTCTAATTACTTCAACACTCAATTTCTTAATGACCTTCTTTTCCACACATAAAACATTTTCTAGTCCCTTTAATAAAATATCCACAAAACTTGTCTCCAATATTTCGGCATAAGGAAAAATTCATGTTCTTTTCACCATTGTTTTGAGATTTTCCATTGAACTCCATCTTTCCTTTATTATAAAAACAATGAGATTGATATGAAACACCAACTTCCATTTCTACCCTGATAGCACAATGCACGATATCTTCAAAGAAAGTAAATTATCTTATAGTTAATTCCCTTAAAATAATTTTCTTTAAGACACTGAATTATCGATTAACATTACTTTCAGGTTGGATGATAAAGCCAGACGCATACATTGAAAGTATTATATAATATCCCCCCTATGTACCAATGGATTCATTATCTATTTTCTTAATCTCAATGAACTCATTTTCCATCTTTTTTTTGAAGAATATGAGGGACATATTTAGTAAAAAATAAGTTATTTAGCTCATCCCATTATACGGATTCAATTTCCTCTTGATGCCTTATATTTTTTATTAGATACCACCAGTGGTCTTCTTCACTTTCTAAATGACAAATATCCAAAATGACATTTTCGTGTTCTAAATAGCGAATGATGGAAAATATCATTTCAATGGTAAGAATACATTGTTCAAAAACAAGTGGATAAGGAGACCCACTAAAAGAAGATGTATGTTTCCTCATGAAGGACTCAATATAATGTTGTTCCCTTTGCTTCTCATTTGGAAATCCAGAATGATTCATAACTTGGGGTGGTATAGAATTAATAATTTTTATTCCATCTCTAATAAAATTTGGTTGTTTAGGAGGAAAATAAATGTATGGCCTAGTTCATTGATTATTAACAAGGTTACTTCATGTTCAATCCATTTTCTAAAACCCAAAAAGAATAGTGTGAGAGGAAAAATCATACTAGGGAAAAATGTTATCAAGGGGTAGTACTTTCAATCTGTAAAATCATAGGTTTAATCCTATGTTATTTCTGATTGTTACCATAATTCTAGGATTGTAAACAATTTTTAGACTTACCCTTAGGGACATAACTAGACATACCATAGAAATATCTCAAGGTATCTCACTAAATTTTTCGAATCCAAGTTTTTTAAGGTTAACTAATCCTACGCTCTAATACAGACTATAATGAACCAAAACTGACGTACATGGAATTTACAGTACTATTGAGGAATACATAAAACATCACACAAACATACACCCAAATTTCTTGTTAGTTTAGTGCTTTGGAAACTAGAAAGCATAAATAATTTTTTGATAAAACATCTATATCGTCTCTAGCTTTATCCTTCATAAGAAGTACCCCTTTTAGACACATATTAATTAATACCCTTAGTCAAATCCTAGAGGAAAAGAAACATGAAAAGTGGTGAGCTTAAATTCACAGTAAGTCTAATCATGGAAAATATCTTATAAAACATAAACATAATAATTTAGGAACATGAACATAAATTTAGAAAAAAAAACATACCACATTTTACATATAAAAAATGTGAGTCATTAAATATATCTTGGCAGTTCATAAGGCATAAATCATTAATGGAATCATAAACCATGAGAAAATAGAATTAGAATTTAACACGGAATTTTGGGAAAAACAATAAGCACATATTATGATTTTTATAGTAGCCAAAGCATTGCTTCCAAGACCATCATAGTGGAAAAATTCCATTACTGAATTGACTTTACATTCCGTTCTAGTCATTTATTACTGAACCATATTTACTTGTCGTTCCAGCACTGTATTACATAAATAAATTTAATTTTAATTCCAGTTATGTCTATCTCAAGAGATATAAATATTTACCCAATTAATTAGAGGGATATATAGGTCTCACCTATCTCATAATGAAATCATTCTAATATGTTCCACAAAAACATAAAACATTTATCATAAACAAGACCCAATAAATAAAGTGGGCTTATTAAGTGATATTCCATCATCACATGATCCTTGTAAAACAAATCGATTACATATATATAATCCAATCATAAACATAATCAACCATAAGAATAATAGAGATATTATATTTTAAACATATTCTTAATCTTTTATGGGAAATAATTTTGATAAAACACTTGGATGTAATTCTTGAGAAAAATATCCTTTCATTTTCAAAAAACAATTCTATTCTTAAAACACCATGAAAATTCAAATAAAAATAATTTCATTAAAATAAAATTGAAACTTTTTATGTTTACATTTATGGAAATAGGGCATTATGAATGAATAAAATTTCATTCATTCCATATATGTTAAATAAAACATTTACATGATACTTTTGATGGAAAAGTCAAAAAGTACCTCAAATCAAATAATGAATAAAGATCGTGTTCATACAATTTAATAAAAATAACCCAATGGTTAATATTCACATTAAAAATTAAATTAATAATATCATATATATATGAAACACGGACTAAGATGATACATATTACACATTAAATATTTACATATAAAGTAACGCCCCGACCCCAGTTACCCAGAGTCGGTGCATTATTGCGTAACATTGGCATGATCACAAAAGATCAAGTCTCGAAAGACAGATTTGTTTAGTATCCTTGGAAACACTAGATACATTAATAAATGTTACATTACATCATAAAGTGAAAAACTATAATTACATAGTCTCCATAGTCCACACCCATATCCCCTTCAGATTATCCCTGCAGGTCAGTCACAAAATATTTCTTCACATCCTGAGAAAAATAAACCATTGAAAGGGGTGAGCTCAGATGCTCAGTAAGGATAAAAATTTAGCAGAATATTTCATAAATAAACATAAAAATTTAAGGCAATGTATAACTAAACAAAAGCCTTTTAAACATGAACTTTAGCATAATATGGAAAAATAAAATGAAATAATTCCATTTACTTATTCACATAGATATTCTACTGGTCGAATAATCACATGAAATGTCAATAACCACTTTCATAATGATGGAATGCATAATTTCATACTATCATAGCCACATAGCCAAGGCCTCATGTAAAGACTACAAATAAGATTTTGTCAAGGCCTCGCGCCAAGACACTAGTTTGTCTCATGAGACTTGCCGATGCATCGAGGAGCTATAGCGGGCTCCACCCATCACTTAATAAGTCAAATGCATTCCTCATATGAACAGGTTTAAACATATCATAAACCATAACACAATCATATCACATAAAACATGTATAAAGGAAACATAACATTTCCACATTTCAATCACAATATATCAATACAACACATTGATATTAAAAAAAACACTTTCAAAACAACTTTCAATACCAAAAAAAAATAAAATTAAAACTTTGTAATTAATTTTCATTTTAAAAAGTTATCTCTTGTAGAGGAATCTGAAACTAAAATAATGGTCATGGTGGCAGAGAAGTCATTGTCGCCGCATATATATGAAAAAAAACATTCCCTTTTATCGTTATTAATATTTTTCGTATAAAAAATATTTCTTTTCAGTAAACGTAAAAGTCAAAGGGTTTTATACACCGTATAAAAGAAATTTGTGTATAAAACAAAACATGCTTCAATGAAAGGAGATTGAGATAAAGTCCCTTACAAAGATCATTTTTTAAATAAAATAGATCTATTATGTGTATTCACTATAAGTACATATAAATAAAGTACAAATACAAGATAGGACATAATAATATCATGACATAATTTGAATGTAGGAGATTAACCCAAAGAATGGAAATTGGGTTAAGAAGATCTCTTAAAAAGATCATTTTTTAAATAAAATAAATCTATTATGTGTATTCACTATAAGTACACATAATGAAAGTACAAACACAAGATAGGACATAATAATATCATGACATAATTTGAAAGTAGGAGATTAACCCAAAGAATAGAAATTGGGTTAAGAAGTTCCCTTACCTCATTTCCGAATTCACTCGACCGTTCTTTAATCTCCTGAATAATAAACTAGATTTAATCTCTACTTTCTTAAGAACCATTTTCATGTTCTTTATCCCTTTTATATCTCTTATTACAATGTTATGAAAATTATGTAGTCATTTATGTTAATAATGGTCGTTTTGTCGATCTTTGGTACTTGAGTCAACAATAAAATTCTTATAATTACAAGTTCTTTATGTGGTAGAATATCCATTATCTCCAGAATTATATTCATTATGTAGATATCATATATATCATATATATCCAGTATATAAATTCATTAATAATATTATGTTACATTTAGAGGTAAGAAATAAAATGCACCGCTCATGGAGACGGTAAGCCATACGTACGCATGAACGCTACTTTCATTTATATTTCGTATTTAATGGAATGAAATCATAATGATATAAAGGTATATTATACTTCCCGTATAATATCATATATAATATCATTTATTCTATCCTTTATACATCCCACATATGGCATTAACGATTCAAATCACTTTGAGGGGGCGGTAGTCCGCACTTCCTAAAATGAAATCATCGCATTTACCCATAATGGAAATCGTAAAGTTATGCCATAAATGAAAAATACATAATCATAAGGAAAACAAAAAATAATATATATCATATATAATTATAGTTTCGTCATAATGGACAACATGAGAGGTGTTAATAGAAGATTGAACAATAATCGTTTCGTGAGGCATAAATTTTCCAACCACAGAAATAGTATGTTCTTTAAACATTAAATGAAGGTGTGTGTAAGTGTAAATAAAATCCTTCTCAATACAAAATCCTAGTATATTTAAGATACTGGTTTTGTTACAAATGAAAATAATAAAAATATTTTAAGGGGTTGGAGAAGCAAAATAAAACAAAATAACATAAGAGAATACATTACCTTAAAATCGGGTAACTCTTTTTTGATTTGAGCCAAAAGCTTCCTTCGGAAGAATTCTGCCCAAAGTGAGGCTTCTAGGAGTAATAGAGGGATGTTGAGAGAGTATTTGGGCAGATTCTGTCGAAGAAAAATGGCTTGATTGTGTGAATAAGGTGCTAGTGGTGGGGGCCTTTTATAATAGGAGAGGAGGGGCACTCTTGGAAACTCATGAAATGTTACATTATTATGAAATGATTTTCGGATTTAAAAGGTCCCAAAATTATATATTTCGAGGATAAGGTGATAAGGGTTCGAAATATACTCATCCAATAGGTTTTTTACATGTTTATGTATTGGATTTTACATTATCCTTCATTTTATTTAAATCATTGCTAATGAGGTAATCGATGCATCATCATGGTATCATAAAAAAATTAATTTATTTAATATCTAAAAATTATAAAAAAAATATCATGATATATTAAATCATTTTATATTTCCAATGAATATTTACAGTAAAAAATGTATCTTATATAACCCCATGTAATAATTGTTTTAGTAAAACAACACATGTTTGTGACAATTTTATTTTTACTTTAAATAAAAAGTTCTTAATGTCATTTTCTTACCCAAGTGGCTCCATGGGGTCCCCAAGTTGACCCCTATATTTTCTTGGTCGTCCATTACTCATCAAATATGTTTACGAAAAGTGTAAATATATTTTTATATTTTTATAATATCATTTTTACCTTAAATTTCACTAATTACCTTTAATCGCGATTAATAGAACATAAAAGTTACTATTCACCAAAAATTGTTTTAATTCCATTGAACCACAGTTTACTTCCTAATGACAACCATGTATGTCATATTTTTTAAAATCAAATCACAGATTTGGTAATGATTCATTTAAACGAAAAATCATTTTTTAACTATCACTTAGTGGTTTCACTATTCATCAAAAATTGATGTTTTTCAGAACAATGTCAAAAATTCACCCTAAGCTATAATTGATATTCCAAATTCAAAAATGGTGTCTATTTTAAAAAATTAAAAAAATATAAGTTGCATTAATTAATTTTAAAATTAATTCCCATTTTTAAAACAAATAGCATTTTTTTTAAGAAACAATATCAATCAAAAGATTGACAATTGTTTATGTCCAATTTCAAACTGAAATTAATTCTAATGACCACCATTGGATAAAATGTTAAAAATATATTATAATTATACTTTAAAACCACTCAATTGTATAATTTATCACTATAAAATATTTTGATTAAAAAAGTTGTTTTTAAGTATTTTTCACTATTCATCAAAAATTTGAAGTTCTTAGAAAAATACCAAAAATTCAACATAGGATAATTTCGATATTCCGAATCCAAAAATGAAGTCCATTTTGAAATATAAAATTTATATAATTTCAAAAAGTTTGTATTATTATTCATAACTGCTACTTTTATTGGTCATGGTGTGTTAGAACTCGACGTTGCGTACAACACAGTCTGCTCTATTATTCAAAGAGGAGCGTACCATGGAAGCTTGGGGTGTTACATTCTCCCCTCCTTCAATAAATTTTTTCCACGCAATTTAAATTTATTCTTTGAAAATAAATGGTTGAAAATAGAAAATACCTTTGTGGAAAACCCACATCAGAAATAGGGTCAATAAAAATATAACTGTAAAATAAAGAAAGAGAAGTACAAAGGTCACCGAGATAGCCCATACTAGGATTATATGAAAATATGGATATGGAGGAAAAACAAACCATCAAGTTCTGATTGAGAGTTGTATAAAACAGGATTAAGAGAATGTTAACTACAATAAAATCACAAACTTGTGATTGGTTAAATGGTCATTGATTCCCCAATTGTAAAAGCTAACCGAAAACATTTTTGTTTAAAGTTACCTTTCATAAAGTTGAGGAATTTATTTAGGAGATTTAATAAGAACGTAAGGAAATATACTTACATGTCATGTAGAATTTCATTCATTAATAAGTTTTTACCACAAACCCAACTTTCACTCCAAAAGGTAATAGAACTCAAAAATATTCTATTTATCATAATTGTATAAGGTTCCAAATATTAACACATACCATTTATATTAGGAAAACTTTTTTGTAATAACCAGGGACTTCCTGTAGGCTAGTGGTAGGTAATAAAGGCCTCTCGCACTATGGTTTTGGGTTCGATTCCTACAGATTTGTCCGACGTGACGGGTTATCCCCCAAACAAGGTAATGCTTCTCTTATTGTCACATACTAAAAATATGATTACCTTCATCATATTTAAACATTAATGAAAACAAAAAGTACTGCAGTAAAATCCTTATATATATCACATTATTCTTATAACCATAATATAATCCTTGAGTCCAAAAGCACCAATACATTAATTATTGCACTTTAACTGTAGTAACAGCATAACATTGTCCTTGATCCCATGGCCTTTTCTAAGGTAAGTTTCCCTAACGATTAGGAAATTCATTTGCATAATTCCCCATTTCCCTACAATTGTAGCATTCAATATTGATAGCCACTTTCTTTCCCTTACAATCACGAGCCTGGTGACCTTTTTCTCCACATTTATAACAAACTCCCATTACTTTTAGGCAAGTACCAGGGTGTTTCTTCCCACAATTATCACATAATAGAAAATCATTCTTTCCCTTTTTCCCTTTATCTTTCTCTTTTTCCACCGTTCTCTTCTTCTCTTGCTTTACTTTGTTTTCATAAGACTTAGAGAATTCCTTTTCTGTCTTGATAGCACACGAGGCTATAACTTCGTATGTTGAGAAAGATTGTGATACTAAAGCTCGACGGAGAAATGGTTTAAACCCATCAATGAAATGATCAATCTTACTTCTTGGGTTACGTATATAATCTGCAGCATGTCTTGCTAACCTTGTAAAGTTAGCCTCAAAATTTGAGACATTCTCATCCTCCTTCTGCCTCAGACTCAGAAATTTCCTTTCCATATCTCTTCTATGGTCATGTGAAAAGTATTTTTCTAAGAAAATCTCTTTGAACTCTCTTAATTTCATACTTGATACTTCTTCAACTTCCTTTGTGTTTTGAATTAGCGACCACCATTGATCGGTACCTCCAGTGAGGCGGTAAACTGCCATGAAAAACATCTCCCTTTCACTACTCCCCAAGGCGTGGATTATTTTCTCTAAGGAGTTTATCCATTTCTCATCTACTAATGGATTTGTACCCCCATAAAATTTTGGAAGTTGTTGCCTCATGAAGTGGTCTAACATTGATCCTCCACATTGCGGATCAGGGTGCTCTATACGATTAAGGTTATTATTCATAACCTGAGTGAGTTGTCTCAGTATGTTGATAATTTGATCATCGCCAGTTGTATCTCCAGCTCCACTATAATTATCTTGAGCAGAAGGGCAATCCCTACATGGAGTTCATGCATTGATATAGTTTCCATTCCTCCAACTAGGCGCCATTTCTAAACAATGGCATAAACTAGATTAATTTATAAATCAAAATACATAATTCCATACTTGTAAAAGACTTAGCATAAATTTAACTATTTATGGATATAATCCATAATCATAAAAATTCATTCTTTGAGGAAGTATATACTCATAACCCTTCATAGTGGTTTGTAAAGAAAACGAGAATTATCCTAATCATATCCCCCGGGAGTGTCGTAACCAAGAGTGCAGCAAGGCCCGTTGTTGTGCACTAGTTCTCGTTCGAGTCTAGCTCAAACAGGTGTTTTTTGGTTTTACCCCAAGGAACATATGTGCCAGAGCCACCTCTACCTGCTCGTATCCAGACAGGGATGTATTGCTCGGAAAACTCACAAAATCTCTATAATACCAAAATTCTAGGATGTTCTTCTATATTAATCCTCAAAGTCTGTCTTTGGGCTATGTTCTCTAATCAGAGTTTATCTAAATCTAGCTTCCAAGGTTAGTACTAAACTTCCTCTGATACCAACTGTAACGCCCCGACCCCAGTTACCCAGAGTCGGTGCCTTATTGTGTAACATTGGCATGAACACAAAAGATTAAGTCTCGAAAGACCGATTAGTTTAGTAGCCTTGGAAACACTACATACATTAATAAATGTTACATTAATTCATAAATTGAAAACTATAATAAAATAGTCTTTATATTACATACCCATATCCCCTTTAGACTATCCCTATAGGTTAGTCATAAAATATTTCCTCACATCCTGAGAAAAATAAAACATTGAAAGGGGTAACATCTGATGCTCAGTAAGGATAAAAATTTAGAGGAAGCTTTCATAAATAAACATAAACATTTAAGGAAATGTATAATTAATCAAAATCCTTTTAAACATGAAATTCAGCATAATATGGAAAAATAAAATGAAATAATGCCATTTACTTATTCACATGGATATTCTACTGGTCGAATAATCACATGCAATATCAATAACCACTTTCATAATGATGGAATGCATAATGACAAACTATCATAACCACGTATCCAAGGCCTCGCGCAAAGACTACAAATAAGATTTTGTGAAGGCCTCGTGCCAAGACACTAGTTTGTCTCATGAGACCTGCCGATGCATCGAGGAGCTATAGCGGGCTCCACCCATCACTTATTAAGTCCAATGCATTCCTCATATGAACAGGTTTAAACATATCACAAACCATAACATAATCATATCACATAAAACATGGATAAATGAAACATAAAATTTCCACATTTCAATCAAAATATATCAATACAACACATTGATATAAAAAAACACTTTCAAAACCATTTTCAATACCAAAATAAAATAAAATTAAAACTTTGTAATTATTTTTCATTTCAAAAAGTTATGGCTTGTAAAGGAAGCCAAAACTCAAATAACGGTCACGAAGGAGGAGAAGTCGTTTTCGCCACATACGTACAACAAAAAAAACATTCCCTTTTGTCGTTTAGTAAAATTCTTCGTATAAAAAATATTCCATTTCAGTAAACGTAAATGTCAACGGGTTGTATACAACGTATAAAATAAATTTTTTTATAAAACAAAATATGCCTCAATGAAAGGAGATTGAGACGAAGTCCCTTACAAAGATCATTTTTTAAATAAAATAGATCTATTATGTGTATTCACTCTATGTACACATAAATAAAGTATAAATACAAGATAGGACATAAGAATATCATGACATAATTTGAAAGTAGGAGATTAACCCAAAGAATGGAAATTGGGTTAAGAAGTTCCCTTAGAAAGATCATTTTTTTAAATAAAATAAATATATTATGTGTATTAACTAAAATTACACATAAAGAAAGTTCAAACACAAGATAGGACATAATAATATCATGACATAATATGAAAGTAGGAGATTAACCCAAAGAATAGAAATTGGGTTAAGAAGATCCCTTAACTCGTGTCTGACTTCACTCGACCGTTCTTTAATCTCTTGAATAATAAACTAGAGTTAATCACTACTTTTTTAAGAACCCTTTTCAAGTTCATTATCCCTTTTATATCACTTATTAAAATGTTACGAAAATTATGTAGTCATTTATGTTAATAACGGCCGTTCTGTCGATCTTTGGTAATTGAGTCAGCAATTAATTTCTTATAATTACATGTTGTTTATTTGAAAGAATATCAATTATCTCCATAATTATATTAATGATGTAGATATCATATATATCATATATATCCACTATATACCTTCATTCATAATATTATGTTACATTTAGAGGTAATAAATGAAATGCACCGTTCATGGAGACGGTAAGCCGTATGTACGCATGAACGCTACTTTCATTTCTATTTCATATTTAATGGAATGAAATATTAATGATATAAAGGAATATTATAATTCCAGTATAATATCATATATAATATCATTTACTCCATCCTTTATACATCCCACATATGGCATTAACGATTCAAATCACTTTGAGGGGGCGGTAGTCCGCACTTCCTAAAATGAAATTATCGCATTTACCCATAATGGAAATCGTAAAGGTATGCCATAAATGAAAAATACAGAATCATAAGGAAAAAAACATAATATATATCATATATAAAAATATCATCTTCATAATGGCCACCATGAGAGGTGTTAAAAGAAGATTGAACAATCATCGTTTCGTGAGGCAGAACTTTTCCAACCATAGAAACAGTATGTTCTTTAACCATTAAACGAAGGTGTGTGTATGTTTAAATCAAATAATTCTCTAAATAACATCCTATTATATTGAAGATACTTTTGTTGTTACAAAAGAAAAGAATAAAAATTGTTTAAGGGGTTGGAGAAGCAAAATAAAACAAAATAACATAAGAGAAGACATTACCTTAAAATCGGGTAACTCTTTTTTTGATTTAAGACAAAAGCTTCCTTGGGAATAATTCTTCCCAAAGTGAGGATTCTAGGAGTAAGAGAGGAAATTTGAGATAGTATTTGGTCAGAGTTTGGCCGAGACAAATGGCTTGAAGGTGTTAATAAGGTGGTAGTGGTGGGGGCCTTTTATAAGAGTAGAGGAGGGGAACTCTTGGAAACTTATGAAATGTTACATTATTATGAAATGATATTCAGATTTAAAAGGCCCCACAATTATATATTTCGAGTATAAGGTGATAAGGGTTATAAATATATTCATCCAATAGGTTTTTGACAAGTTTGAGTATTGGATTTTACATTATCCTTCTATTTTATTAAAATCATTAATTAATGAGGTAATCGTTGTATCATCATGGTGTCATGAAAACTTTAATTCATTTAATGTCTAAAAATTATAAAAAAACTATCATGATGTAGTAAATCTTTTTATCTTTTCAATTAATATTAATATTCAAAAATTTATCTTATATAAACCCATTTAATAATTTGTTTAGTAAAATAACACACGTTTGTGACAATTTTATTTTAACTTTAAATAAAAAGTTCTTAATGTCCTTTTCTTACCCAGGTGGCTCCATGGGGTCCCCAAGTTGACCCATGGATTTTTTTGGTCGTCAATGACTCATCCAATAAGTTTAATAAAAGTTTCAAGATATTTTTATATTTTTATAATATCATTTTTACCTTAAATTTCACTAATTACCTTTAATCGCGATTAATAGAACATAAAAGTTATTATTCACCAAAAATTATTTTAATCCCATTGAACCACATTTTACTTCTTAATGAAAACCATGTATGTTATATTTTTGAAAATCCAATCACATAATTGGTAATGTTTCATTTAAACGAAAAATCAGTTTTTAACTATCACTTAGTGGTTTCATTATTCATCAAAAATTGAAGTTTTTCAGAACAATGCCAAAAATTCACCTTAAGAAATAATTGATATTCTGAATAGAAAAATGGTTTCTATTTTACAAAATTACCAAAATATAATTTGAATTAATTAATTTGATAATTAATTCCTGTTGTCAAAACAAATAGCATGTTTTTAAGAAATAATATCAATCAAAAGATTGACAATTGTTTATGTCCAATTTCAAACTGAAATTAATTCTAATGACCACCATTGGATAAAATGGTAAAAATATATTATAATTATACTTTAAAACCTCTAAATTGTATAATTTATCAATATAAAATATTTTTAATAAAAAAGATGTTTTTAAGTATTTTTCACTATTCATCAAAAATTCGAAGTTCTCAGAAAATTACCAAAAATTCAAAATAGACTAATTTCGATATTCTGAATCCAAAAATGAAGTCCATTTTGAAATATAAAATTTATATAATTTCAGAAAGTGGTTATTACTATTCATAACTGCTACTTTTATTGGTCACGGTGTTTTAGAACTCGAGGTTGTGTACAACACACGCAGCTCTATTATTCAAAGAGGTGCGTAACATGGAAGCTTGGGGTGTTACATATAAACAATCTCAGATACTAATGAGATTGTGAAATTATTCATTACCTTACGTCAAGTATACAACGTATGTATCAGAACCTCCTTTATAATGGTTAAATTATGTTATTAAATGATACAAAAATAATATTCATACTTATGATATCATATATGATACTATTATATCATTTAGTTAATAGTCTTTCAATATTTCCATTATTATAGGTGTTAACTACTTTGTTTTCCCATTACATTGTTTCCATGTAAGTGATTTTTTTTATTCTTAGTATGTATTTTATTCAAGTACAAAATGAAATTATTTTTATAATTATTATTTTTACTCATAATAAAAATATTATAATAAATCTTTAATTGTTCATATGGAGAATTAATCTCACAGCATTGTGAAGATGGTAGGTTGTAAATACGTACGAGTGAAGATATCATTCTCTTTGATGGTAAAATGCTATAGAATTGGAGGGTATATTAATTATACATAATAATTTTCATGTCATATTCATTATTTTTATCCATTATATTCATCATTATACCCATCCAAATTATTTATTATTTAATAACAAATTACACCACAGTGTGGAGACGGTAAGTCGTACGTACACACACATTGTGATATTGTTATTTGTTGGATGTGTAAAAGAATTCATAAGGTTGCTACATAATTACAATAACATCTTATTATGTATAAGATAATATATTTATTTCTTTAGTATGGAAATACAATAAGAATATGATGTAAAAGAAGAAAATAATTTTGGAAGAGGCGATAAAACAATTACCTCTTTTTTGAGTATCCACTATTGATTTGCACAAAAAAGTCTTCGTAGGATGGATTTATGCCCAAAGGGAATCCAGTAGAATTAATTAAGGGAAGTTGGGTGATGTTTTGCGTAGGTTTTGGCTGATCCAAAGGATATTTGAGATTTGAATAAAAGATAAGGAGAGGTGCCCTTTTATAGGATAGGTGAGGGGCACTTTAGGATGGTCTTGAAATATTAATTTATTCTAAATTGATTATTAGTTTATAATGGCCCCTAACTCATTAATTTTTAAGAAAAGATGTGTATTGGTCCAAACCCCCTCAACCAATAAAATTTATAAATATTTTTATTTTATTTTAAACCTTATCATTTTTATTTACCCTTATTTAATCTATTTAATTATAATTGTGGTAATAATATTCTAAATATTAAATGGTCATAAATATTTACTTTTGTATTTTCAATTGTCTAAAATTAAATTCATTGTGAAATTTTATACCTTATAATTTTAAATTTATAATGTTTAAATATTTTTGTGATTTTTATATAATTTAATAATATGTTATTTTTATATAATATCAATATTGTAAGTATAAACACTATTCATTTATTTTTTCATTAAATAAAATCCAAACATAAGAAAAATTTTAGAAAAAAAATTAAATACGATCCTAACATGTCATAGTCATATAGAATGTTAGCGGAGAACATTAATTAGTTTATATTATATGTCTGTTAATATTTTTAAAAACATTTATTTTATATTTTTATTAATAAAATAATTTCTACATCACTAACGTGTCATCATTAATAGTAATTATTTAATCTTTAAAAATTATAAATAAATTAAAATTATGTATATAACGTCATTATATTTTTTGTGAATATTTATTTTCAATGTTTTATCATGTTTAACACAACATTAAAATTATTATACTTATAACAGAAAAAAAGAGTGACTTGTTGTCACTTTCTTTTGTTGTAATTATATCACTTTCACGGACAAAAGTCCATTAAATGAATCAATTCATACCCTTAGGTGATATTGGTAGAATTTAGTTCATCCAATAGAATTTTTATCGGTGTTAGGTTAATTTATTATGTCTATAATATTGATTGTTACCCTAATTTAGTCAATTTTCGTTTAACAATGGTAAATAAAAATTATCAAAGTTTCTATTCATAATATCCAAAAAAATAAAAAATAACCTATTAACATAATTTGAACCCACTGATTATAAATATGGAATCCATTTTTCAGTATTAGAAACACATAAAATGCATCAATTAATTTAAAATTAATTCTTGTTGTCAAAACCAGAAAACTGGTTTTTAAGAAATAATAACTATCAAAATATTGACATGTGTTTATGTAAACTTTAAATGTGAAATTAATTACAATGACCAAAATTGGATTAATTTATATAATAATAATCCAATTTTAATTTAAAATGAATTAAAAATATAATATAACTATATGAATAAATTCGTTGAAAAGGCCATTTGGAATTAAAATGCATAATTTTTAACCATTCACTAAAATATGAATTTCTTCAGAAAAAATATAAACATTTATTCAACGGTAAATTTTGATGTCCTAATTCCAAATAAGATGTTTATTATGTAAAATAAAACTTATAAAATTTTCAAAACTAGATTTAAAAGGTTTCTCCATCAATAGGCGTTAAAACTATATTATTTTAAAAAATACTTCTTTTATCTGAAAAATAGAATTTTTTATTTTATCATGTCTATAAAATATATAAGATTAATGTTAATGTAAAATAAAATTAAAAAAAATGTAATACAATTTCTAACGGTTAGTTTATATCCCCTTAAATTAAAATATATTGATAATATATCGTTGTTTAGTGAATCACGGTATTGCGTTCAACACATGCTATCGAGGAAGGTCTCTCTTTTTTGTAACACAAGCGAAGACATTGATTGATGTATTTAAAGAATCCATTGGTGTTGTGTATAAAATAATCCAAACATAGTTCTTTTAATCATTAAACAAAATTTATACTCAGTTTTTCATGTATTGTATACCAACTCATTGTTGCGTGTAACATAGGGTAAGTTAGTTTAGTGTGAAAGGAATGTTTATCTTAGTGAATTGAAAGATATGAATAAAATATAAATTTATTCAAAAAAAAAACAGTCCATAAAAACTTGGGGTGTTACATTTACGCTTACATTACATGTTTTACCCAAACATAACTTTATTATTGCTTTAATTAACCTTCTAATGTTTGTATGTACCCTTACACAACATTGTTTTACCCATACATAAAATATATTTAGACGTACATAACATTAATTTACCCTTAAAAGACATTTATAAAAAATTACTTTATATATTTTTACAAATAAATATCATTATATTACACATACATAACTTTTTTTACGCTTAAATAATTTAAGTTTTCCTTTACAAAACCTATACATTTTTTTATTTACCCTCAAAAAACAATTTACCCATAATGAACTTCTTTTTAACCTCACATAAAATTATTGTATGATTAAATAACATTTTTAACCAATACCTAACTTCTATTACACATATATAACGTTAGTTTACCTATACAAAATATTGTCTTACCCTAATTGGTTTACCCTTACATAACATGTACAAGTTTTTATGGGTCAAACCAACCTATATAATTAAACTAAATGGTTCAAAAATTAATTCTTACATGGGCTAAAGGTTGTTTGTGGTCCCCAAGGACTTGAGACTCTTTCTAGAGAATCTTTTATCAATTAATTGAATAATTTCACCACAAGTTCAAATTAATGATTTAAAATAGAAGAAGAATAAGTCATAAATAGTTTGTATACAAAACTATCATCAAGGAGAATGTACCATAAGAAGACATATCAAAATTCTAAAATAGAATTTCACCAAAATTAACTCTCCAATATCTCAATGTAAAAAGTGGATCACATCTCCATTGTTCACCTCCATCACTACAGGCCCCAGGAATCAATAACAACCTCCACCTCCATATTTCACTATCCTTTTTCCATTTCCTAACAAACTAGAATGTATAAATGTTCAAAGGAAAAGTTAGGGTGTGAGAAAAATAACCTATTCATGTACCATTAAAATATTCTAAAAGAAATTCCATAAAACTAAACCATTTATTCATTGAATTTAAATAAACAAGGCATGGAATATCATTTACATATTTTAATTCAAATAATTCATCCAAATCCAATAGATATAAGATATGTCAATATGGGATTCATTAAATGTTTTTCATAAAACAAAAAGGAGAAATAACATGAATAAATTAGTTTAATAAAATATTTACATGAATGTATCTAATAAATGTAAACAATTACAATCATATGCCTTGAGGTTTATTAGTTATATGCTCAAGTAATATCAAACTAATCAATCATTCAATCATGGATCAGAGTGTTCACACATCTTTATAGATCAGGAGATCAGAATATATCAATCAACACCCTATTGGGGGAATATTTCTGAACAATTTTTATTTTGAGTTCTCTTCTCAAATCCATTTCAAGGGAGTCAGAGTCCTAGTGTTCTTGTACTATTCACACTCTGACTACGGTGGATAACATTTCCATTAAACCAATAAATTAATCAATAAATCATGGGAATATCATTAATTTCAATTAAATTTATCATTCATAGTACAATTTTCCAATATCATTTACAATATGCCAATATAAATTTAAATACCAAATCCTAGGTTTTTATAAAATTCTATCCTTTCACTGTAATATTTCATTTTAATCAAATTTTTTTGAAGAATAATCATTAAATACATTAATTAAATAAATTTTCAATTCAAGACATCATTTTCATTAAATCCACTCAATAAATCAATGCCATTGAATTTGGGGGTTTTTCCATAATTTCAATGCACTATTTAAATAAAATTTCAAATCATCTCAATTAAAGCTTTATAAAATAAATTGAAAAATAATTTCAACTAAATCAAGAAAATTAGGGTTTCAATTTAAATGAAAATCTTTATGTAACCTCATACCGTTAATCACATGACCTATCAATCAATCACCTACAACAGGAGCTCCAAACGAAAAGAAAAAAGTGCTAAAAATCAAAGTGTAATCCCTATAATCACAATCCATTAAATCTAGACCCATAAAATAATGGATTTAATCCATCAAAAATGTGAAAATTCATCACTCTAAAAAAATAGATATTGATAAATAACTGGATTCCTAAATTAAGAGGTATTTCACTTACCAAATAAGGATTACTTTCTTCCATTGACACTTTGTTTGGGAAGAGAGGAGGTTGGAGGAGCCAAGAATTACTTTAAGGATCCTCAAAATGAAAAAGTATCATAATATGTTTTATTAGATGGTGTTTTGAATCTTAAATTGGGGTAACATTAAATTTATTTATATTTTTTAAATATTTAAAACCTGTATGAATAGGTTCATTTTCTGGATACATGGGTGGTAATAACTAGTCACCAAACCATACTCCCCTACATGGATTATGTAATAGGTGCATGGTTTGGCAGCGTAGTTAGAATAACTATTCCTAACTATGAAAACCCCAACTATTTATGTATTTGTGGTATTGGAGGGAAGGTCACTTTGCTTGAACTAACCATGCTCCCCTCTAGAGAACCATCATAGTATACATAATGTTTTTGTATGATATATACGGTTTTCTTTAATCACATGCAACTATGAACAACCAATAATCCTTCCAAAATTTCTCATAAGCCACTAGAAACAACCCAAAATATGTTCCAATAAATGTGATATATTAAAATGAATGTAAAATTAAATGAAAGTAGGTAAATTGGTGTTACCAATTCACCATAATAAATAATTTCATTCCAATAAATCATATTAAGAAGATTCAATGTCAAATAACAGAGTACACTACTCCCTAGTCGGTTACTCAATCTCCCAATTCTCTTGAAAATAATAACCATACTACATAATTACATTGAATAGAGGTATCTACTTCTAAATAAGAACCTCTATATAAGAATCAATAATCTGAACTCGATGCTCAGACGTTTATAAATTAGGTTCTACATCATGATATTTCTAGCTGAAGACATTAGAGGGATAAGAAGGATACTTTTGAGATGAAATACATGAATCTTGTTTTAGATCAACATCAATTTAGTTGGGAGATCATAATGGTATGTAACTTTTCTGAATTTCTCCACATTATCAAAATGAAACAAAATCCTTGGTGTAAGAGTTTTATATTTTCTAAGATGATAGTTACTGAAACAAGGTGAAACCCTCGAGAAAACCTAGTCACTAACTAAAAAACTCGAATGGTACATGTAGATGATCAATATAATATTTATACCATATTGGTACCTTCACTATTCTATAATGAATAAAATTAATAATTTTCGTCATCTCGAAGACCATACTCAATCCATCCAGGGAAGCTTCATTAATTTCTAACCAAAAAAGAGGATATCTATCAGTATGATCATACATGACATCAAAATGATCTATTCTAACCACTAACTATTAATTGTTTCTATAATAAAATTCAACCGATCCCAAACGGCCTTCCCAAAATTTGTTAATGTTAACAACACATGAATAAATCATGTATAAAGAATGTATATTTATCACTATATTTGGAGATATATTTCTGAATGATATGTTTTGATCAATATAAACTAGGGTCCCATATCCTCCTATAGACCTCGAAAAAAACCAAATTTTAATTGGGTGCCTATTATAAATAATAATAGATGGAAATTAATGCAGTATGGAAATATCTTTCACATAAATACTTCCCAAGTCCTCAACATTGATTTTAACACAAATGAAAATGAAATGAGATTAATTGGTCATATAATTGATCACTGTAAATATAATATTTTTTACTCAAGTGGTATGTGGAAACCCAATCATGAAGTCTATTTTCATATTTTCCCACTAACAAGTTGACATAGGAAGGGGAAAAAGAAAACCTAATGATTTTTAGTGCCTATCCATGACTTGAAAATAGGTATAAAAGTAAGACACGTACTCAACCATATCTCATATCAATCATTGTCTCTAGAATCATCTCTGTGTATCATGGAACATCTTCCGGGTTATATGGTGCACTACCCACAAGGAATTATGAAAATCAATAATAACAGCTATTCTCAAGGGAAAATATATGATTTACCTCTACTAAAAAAATAAATTTCCCAAAGAGTAGAATGTACACCTATTAATGTTCTTGAAAAATTAATGAGATCCCCTAATTACCTATAATTCAATATCAAGATTTTATTCCGATGGAATCCTAATGAGGGGAGTGTGGGTCAACTGAACAATTTATGGAAGAATCATAGTGTCATGCTCCCAAACTTCCAATTTACAATAGGAAAAGAGAGCCATTAGTTTATACTCTTCTCATGAATCATTCATATCATAAGTTGGATGTTTCCTACTCAAATCACCATTAATAAAATTTCCCATTCCAGTGGTGGAAGAAATGCAAAAATAAAAAACTTACAGGTAATCCATCAACCATCTCTACTAGGGGATCAAATCTTTTTAATAGATGATATGGCATATAATTACATGGTTAGAATTAATAATTATCCTTTTGTGAAAATGTAACAGTATAAAACCTTAAGATAACGCATCATTTACATGATCTCAAGATCAAGAGTAGGACAGTTCTTATCATTTTTCCAAAAATTTCTAGAACTATAGGCTACCATGTGATCACCCTATATAAGTACATAGCCCAAACACAAACTGTAATTGTCCCAAAATACCACATAGACCATCCTAGCGTTTGGAAGTGTCAAAACATGAGAAGAAGTCCAAGGAAAATTCAAAAAATCATAAGAAATATGAAATTTCAAATCCTACAAGAAATTTACTCCCAACTGATTAAGATCGGTCATCAGATTAGCCAACATAAAAACTCCTTAAACCCTATAATAATATCCCACAAAACACAAGAAGTTCCAAACCCTTAAAAAATATCATGGTTTCTCCCATGTAATAAAAGAATGAACCTTCTCCAGATCAACTAAAATACCATTTTCTAAGACCAAATGTCCTTATAACTTCACTTATTACATCTAGAAAGTATATTTCAATAGCATAACATAGAATTAGTATTTTCTCATCCTTTATTTAAGAAATCCTAGATGATTCACATGATCTTAATTGTTTTTAGAGTAAACTAAGATTCTGTTTAGAAAAATACTTCCACTAATAATTATAGATACCATTTTAATATTCAATTTGTATACACTATGAGAAATGAAGATAATTGGTTAGGCCAAAAGGAATAACAAGGTACTAAAAATGTCGATGCCTACTCTAAAAGTAATTCTTGGGAATATCATATGATTTCATTATAAGAATTATGTGAATAGACCAAAGATCAACCTTTGAGAACCACTTCTCACTAATTATCATCTCATTAAAATCATCAATATGTTGTAATTAGTACCTTTTCTCTAAATTAACTCAATTGATATTTTTTTAATCAAAAAAAAAGGTGATGGTTTCCATCATAATTTTTTCAAAAAGAGTAGTAACTACCCATGAAGACACACTCAACTGAATAAAACTTTTTTTCCACCAAATAATTTCACAAATTCATTAAATATTTCAATTCATATACTAGAATATAATAAGAGGGAATCAATTCCAGATTAGTGTCAAGAACCATATCAATAAGAAATTCCACCTCCCTTACCGGTGGTAAGCCTGAAAAATTAGATTCAAACACATTTAGAAAACTAATGATAACTATAGGGAGATAACCAGTGATATATTTCCACTCTAGGTCAAAATAAAATATAGATATCACTCTTCCAACCTATAGAAAAGATAGTTCATCACTACACAATCTAGAGTCCC
Organism: Viscum album; assembly: GCA_963277665.1. Classification (NCBI taxonomy): domain Eukaryota; kingdom Viridiplantae; phylum Streptophyta; class Magnoliopsida; order Santalales; family Viscaceae; genus Viscum; species Viscum album. Next base: position 227,442,759 of record OY728145.1, read on the forward strand.
ACACTACCAAGAAATATCAACAAGCCCTAATGAACATAATAAATGATACTATCCAAAGGTAGTAGTCAATATGGGATTTTCTGGAAATCATCCAAAACTTCCAAAGAATAGAATCAAGGATTTTCATGATTAGAAAAACAAATTATATGATATATCATTCTATGGAAAAGATAAAGTAAAATAAGGGCATTAGAGTCCCTTATTTGTTATAAGTGATGTATAAATATCCATCACACTAAATATAATATATATAGGATGGTTCAAAAACTCAAATATCATGTTCACACAAATGAATGTAATACAGCAGTACCAAATAAAAAATCACTTAAAATTAAGTTATAGTGATGGTACCTCACACTATTGTTTGACTCACATAATATTTCTATGGGTTCTCTTCTATTGTGCTATGAATATTCATTTTGGATTTATGTGGTGGAAACCACATAGGTCTTGAAGAATCTATTTGAAATGCTGTACATTTTTATCCTAATAAGTATGTTCCACTATGCGGGGTAGAAAATTCATGATAGAACATTTCAAGGTATCTTTAGTGACCGCATGAACCATAAATATTTGGTGCCTTAGTACAACCCTTTTTTGATTTACATACCATGAAACACTTGAAGAAACTAAAAGGTCCTCTTCCAGGTGCTACAAGAGGTATGAATGAGGTATGATATCATGATCTACCACAATAATCATCATAGTATCTCATTACATGAAATGAAATAACATAATTTCCACAATGATTAAGAGAATATCCCATTAAGCCTGACTTACAATCCATGAGTATCTCAACCATTGAAACATTATCAATCACATCTAAATAAGAGGTGAGATTGTGCATGAAAAATTTATATCAAATATTATAATGAAGAACTGCCTAAAATTATCAATCATTCATTTTCGAGTTTTCACCACCTCTTCAGACGATTTAACTTGTTCATAATGATTATTTACATGCTACATCATGGTATTATCGCTTTTCTAGAATCTATGAAATTTCATAGACTTTTTCAATTCCATGGATTATTGATAGAATTGTTATGTTAAAGGAACTATAATGTATTTCCACCCCCAAGGCCTCATGTATATTCAATATAAACATCATGTTACACCATCAATTTCTAGTCCCATCAATCTTGAAGGTGGGATAATTCACTATTATTAAATCAAGAATTTCCAAGAACACAAAATGTTGTTCAATGTGTTTGAACCAATCCACTAACTCTTAATGATCATTTCATTCATGGATCACTGAGGGTTTCTACCTAAAACCAATTTATCATTATTTCTAGTCTCATCTCATTGAGTGTCCACTACTATATCTTCAAACAAATGTGTACGACTACCTTTCCCTACGCATGGATTGCATGAACCACTATCTTAATAAATTTTTGACCAACTAATGGATTATATTGGTTGCCTCACAAGACACTTCCTCCTATGGCCTATTCAAATTTATTATTTTAGGCGTGATTCTACACAACATCAAAGGAAAGTAGAAAAACACCAATAGGTTTCCTCATATCACCAACTCAATCATGATATATATGAATATTAATTCAATCAAATAGAATTCAATTTTTGGGATTTAAAAATTCTCTGATCATGTTGGGTTAAAGTCAAGAATTGGCACAATTTAATCCTCAATGATAAATTCCCCCAACACCCATGATGACTTAAAAACCATTACAATGAGAGATAGATAGAAAATAAACCAAAAACCACCCCTTAAGTCCTAAACATCCATCCAATTTTCTCCCCAGAAAACCCATATTGTATACTATAATCAAGGGGAAAAGAAATTGTACCACAATTAATACCATTATTTTAGGAACCAACCTGAATAATCCACCTAAAAGGGCCCCAAATATGTCCTAATATATCATGAATGGATTTTATAATCCTCTAGTACTTGTGACCCACTCCTAGAAATCATCCCATGGTTAAGGGAACATTTTCACCATTAGGTCAACTAAATGGTATAAAATAGTGTAAGAATAAGTAGTAAATAGCCCGTATGAAAAACACTCTTCAATGAGAATGTATCACATGTAGACATTTCAAGAGCCCAAAATAAAACATCCCAAATAAAAAAACTCATATAACCTTTGGAACAAGTGGATTACACCACAAACCGTAACCTCTTTCACTCAAGGTCCCATGGATCAAGAAATACTTCCACCTAAAATTTGTGCATTAAATTTAAAAGGACCTATAATAGTATTTTATACAAACACCCAAAGAAAAAGGTAGGGTGTGAGAAAAATAGACCAATAGGTTACCAAAAAAATATTCTATAATCAATTTCATAAAAACTTACCAATTATGTATAGAACATAAATAAAACAATACATGTAAATCCATCTACATATTTTAATCCAAACAATTCATTCAAATTAGAAATATGGTAGACACGTAAATATTGTATCAAATATATATTTTTAATAAAATAGAAAGTATGAAGGGAATGAATAAATCATTTCAATAGAACATAGAAATTTATTCATCAAATTAATGAAATTCACTGTGGTCCTATGTCCTGAGATTTATTTGTTATATGATATATGAACCTCACACTACTCAAGAAGCTAATAAAATTTTAAAGTGTAAACATTCACCTAAGTCTTAGGCTATCGGGATAAATCAATAAGTACCCCATGAAGGATAATTATGACAAACAATGTTTAGTTTTAATTTTCATTATTAATCCATCTATATGGATTCAGAGTCCCATAGATCTAGTCATATTCACCCACTAACTACTCATGCTCAAATTGTCTTTAAATTTCTCAATCAATCAGTCAACCATGGGGAAATAAATAATTTCAATTCAATTTAAAATTCATAGTGAAAATTACTATTTTCATATTTAACTTTCATTTTAAAATTTTAAAACCAAATCCCATGTCTTCATAAAAATCATTCCATTCAAAATAATCATTAATTTAAATACAATTTTCTCAAGAATCAACCTCAAATCATTTCATCAAATCAATTTCAATTTCAATCCATTGTTTTCACAAAATCCATAGAAAAAATAAATTTCATTGAATTTGTTCATTTTCAAAAATTTCCTTGAAATTTTAAAATAAAACATCATATCATCACAAATCAAGGTTTATAAATAAATTAAAAACTCATTTTAAATAAATCAAAAAAAAATAAGGGTTTCAATTAATGAGAAAATCCTTCCAGAACTACCTAACATTAACCACATGATCAATCAATCAGTGACCCACAACAGGAATCACCTATGGAAAGAATATAAAGAATAGGACAACCAAAGGTAAATACATAGAAACATAAAACATAAAATCATAAGCAATAAAATTAGGGATTTTATCCCTATAAATGTGACGATTCATCACTCTCATTAAAGAAATAATGAAAAAATTGGATTCCCAATTCAATATATATTTCTCTTACCAAATCGGGATCAATTTCTTTAATTGGGGCTTCAATTAACAATATATGAGGATGTAGGCAATAATATTTTCTCTAAGGATCCTCAAAAAGATAAATGATGATATTAAGATCTATATGGGGTGTTCATAATCCTAAAAAAGGGTCCTAGTATTTTTATTAAATTTCAAAGGGGATTAAAAACCTATGTGCACAATTTCCTTGTATGGATACACAATTAGAAGTTAATATTTTCCAAACCATACTCCCTTATATTGGTTAGGGAATGGGTGTACAGTTTTGTAACATAGTTAGAATAATCATGCACACCCATGAAAATCCCACTTTCCATAGCTGCATGGTTTTGGAGGGAAGGCTTTGTTGTTTGAATTAACTTTGATTCCCCTCTACATAACCATCATAGGGTGCACGGTTTGTTGGGCAAACCCGCATGACTTTCACTAATCATGCATGTACCATGCACATCATAAAATCCCACTATAGTTTTTAATTGTCCTTATAAAATATCTGATATATGTTCCAATAAAATTATGATCATAACATTTTTATAAATGTACCTAAAAGATGGTGACATGATGTTTCAACCCACCACCATAAACACGTTATATCTATTTGAAAGCCAATAATGATGATTATATATCAAGTTAATTATGCCACTACTCTCCCATAAGAGAATATAGCTCATATTTATCACAATAATCAGAATGACAGTATCAAAGTACATATACCAATTGTATTTATATCCCACAAAAAACCTTTTTCATTGAATTAGAAGTTAGAATAAGATGCTCAGTCATGGATAAATTAGGTTCCGCATCAAGATATTCCCATATCAAGATTTGAGATGGATTAGAAATATAATTATTGATATTAAATACATGAAACATATTGTCAGTCAACATCAACTAATTTTGAAGTTTGAAATGGTAAAAAACATTCCTGACCACCTCCAAAATATCAAAAGGACCTATAGAAAATGGTTTATCATTTCACTATTTTCCACGATGTTGGTGTCCCAACAAAGGTGAAACCTTACAAACCACATAGTAACCAACAAAAAACTACAAAGTTATATGTATACAATCATCATTTAATTTATATCGACAGTTTACTATATAAATTCTAAGATGAAAAAATTGAATCTTTATCATCATCTCTTGGAATGAACTCAATCCAAATAGGGAAGCATCATTGATCATCGACCAAAGAATAAGAGATCAATAAGGTCGGCCATATAAGGCCTCAATATGATCCATTGGAATCACTTATTGATAACTGTTATTATAAAAACAATTAAACCAATACCAAAGGGTTGTCCCATGATACAAGAAATTTCATAATTCAAGCATGAACCATGTATTTAAGAATATATATACAGTTCATTTTGTCTTTTTATATATATGTAGATGATATGTTATGCTCAATCCAACCTATTATCCCATCATATCCAAATAGCCTCTCTAAAAAAGATATGTAAAATGGGGATCCCTATCATAAACAATAGTTGATGGACCACTATGAAATATAATGATTTTTTTCACATACAGGTTTCCCAACTCCTCAAAATTTCTTGTATCGTGAATGGGAATAATTTTATCTAATTTGGTCATTTTATTGATCACCACCCATAAAACAATATATCTTCAAGGGGTATGTGAAAACCTAGCAACGAATCCCATTGAAATATCATCCAACTTCCATGCCATTACATGAAGTGGATGAAAGAAAATTGGATATTTTCATTGAGTTAACTTGACAATCTGACAATAATAAAAATTGGAAACTAATTCAGTGATATCTCATCTCATAACTAGACACCTAAATCATAACTACAAATCATTAAACATCTTCATGGGGATAGGTTTTCTTATCCATTGGGAATTATAAAAATCCTCTATAATAGCTATTATCACTAAAAATGGTATGATGTGCCTAATCCAAATAAATTGGATACCCTCAGTGGATAATAACCATTCACTAATAGTATACACACTATAAAGAGAGTGCCTAACTGCATGAAAATTTTCATCATGCTATTTTTGTTGAAGATTCATCTTGATAAGAGAAGAGTTCAACTAATCAATTTTCAGAAAAATATCATTCTCATCCCCCCAAAACTCAAAATTAAAATAAGAAATGATAGCCATAAATTTCCACTCTTCACCTTACTTTTCATATAATAGTATATATGTATCCTACAAAAATTATAATTAAACAATTTACACATACCAAGGTTGTATGTAATGTTGAAATAAAAAGATTGTAGGTATTCTACTGACTGTAATTGCTAGACGATCAAATCTTATTGATAAAAGAAATAACCCAAACATGTGTAACTAAATTAAATGGGAATCTTTTTTTTGAAAAGGTAATGACATCAAATATCAAGAGCATGGATAATGACCGAATGTTTGATCTCATAATTAGGGTAGTTCTTATCATCTGGACCGGGTTGTTTGGAACCTTATCTTACTATGTGATCACCCTGCATGAGAATGCAGCCCAAACCCAATCTAGATGATTCATAAAATACAAAATATCCCAACCCAGCCTCTATAAGAATCCCCATTGGTTTATAATTCAATAGATTTTTCAAATCATCAAAAGAACTATGAAATTTTGAATCCCAAAAGAACGTAACTCCTTACTAGTAAGAGACAACATTAGAGTAGCCAACTTCAAGAAATCGTTAAAAAACTGTAGAAAACACCCCATTAATCCTATGAATCATCGATTCATGAAAACATTTCATGGATTCTGCCATTTTAGAACATAATTAAAATTTTCCTGATGAACAAAAATGTTAATTTTATGACCGTTTTTTCGAAATAACATTACTTTCGGCATCAATAAATTACATATCAATAGCTTGGAATAGAGTATGTGATCTATCAAAATTTCCTAAATTTCTATAAGATGAAATAAATAAACTAATTTTTTTTAGAGTAAACATAAATTTCATCAAAAAAATACCATGAAATATTCAGGGTACCCATGGAATATTCTATCCATTAAGACTATAAAAAATGTAGGATCATGGGTTGGGGAAAACTTCCTAACAATGTTCTCATAATGGCCATGCCTACTCTTAAAGGTGGTATTTGGAATATAGGACTCTTTTATTCTAATATTTTGATAACCAGAACAAAATTCTATTTTTTAGAACCACTTTACCCCCTTTAATTTTTCAAAAAAAAAACAACAATCCGAAGAAAGTGATCATTTTTTAACCAAAAAATCGAATGAGTTTCTATTAATAAACACAATGTTGATGGGTTGTATATGATGTATCCAAAAAGTAGGAAGTTTATCCCCATGGTGACACCCTCTGAAGATTAATTTCTTTTTTATTAACATATTCAGCTAAGACTGACTATTTTTATTATTTTAGTGCCTTATGGTAAGAGGGAATCTATGTTAGATGAGTTCAAATCACAAAATCAATGGAAAACTCCACCTCCATTACCAATTTTAAGAAGGAAAAATTATATGAAAACATTCTTGGGAATTTGATGACAAATGGAGAGAGATCACCAGTAAATCATTCCCACTAATAGTAAAATTTACACCACATATATTGCTTTTTCAAAATCTAAAAAAGATAGTCTATCACCACTCGATCATGGGTCAAACTATCCACAAAAAAGGTAACATACCCCAGTGAGTGAAATATTTGAAACCTATGTAAGCTAACCATAAATTCATGATGTATGGGAAACTAGATGATCCATTCTGATGAGGGCATCATGAAGATTCATGTAGCAAACCATAAAATTATAGGATAGATCGGTCTCTAATAATGATGATTAACATGAAGTCCAATATAGGACAACTCTCTCTTAATTCCAAGTGGTGTAGAAATATCCATCATTGAACAAATTAAAAACATATAAACATTCAAATAATTAATGATTCATGGTGGAAAAAAGAATGATATGCACTGTTAAAGATGATGCTTCGGTGATAGTACCTCTCAATATCACTAGACTTGTATCAGCTTCTAATGGAGATGTTATTACTATGTGAAGAGGCATAGTTCTAGGTTCTGATGGTTTCAGCCCCTTAGGGATTGAAAAAAAAATATAAAACACATTAATTATCAGTCATGATGACTTCATTACACTATTTAAGGCATAAAATACCAAATATAATATCAAATAAATTTCATGAGCAGTAACATAAAATAAAATTCATTGGTTCCTTTGTATAAACCTATTTTAATGCCCGACCATCACACGCTAGAATAATATGAAGGAGTCTCTACTTATTGACACAAGATTTTTTATTCATTTCTAATATATAGATCCACTAAGATATTCATCATGATTTCTCTTTCCATTAAATGAACTAATAAAATTTCCATTAGGATTTTGAGGAACTCTCTTCATCCATGACATAATAGTCATGTCTAGCACATCCATTAAATATCTTTTTAGAACATTTTAATAAGAGGTGAAATTTACCATGAAAACCTAATATTAGATGATAGAAAAAAAATGTTGTAGAAGTATCTAAAAGTAGGTAACATGATGTTACATTCTATGTGGCCATACATAACATTGTATTACCATTACTTAGCTTATATTTATCCTAACATATATTTAGATCTCCCTTACAAAACATTTTGACCCTTAATTAACTTATTATTACTCTAAAATAACATTATTTTACCCATACATATCCTTTTTACCCTTATTTACCTGTATTTCATCCTTACATAACCTATAATGTTATATATAAATATATATATTCTAACATGAAAATGATATACCTTTACATAACTTCAGTTTACCCTTAAATAACATTGGTATACCCTTTCATAACGTTTTTCTACCATTACATAACTTCTCTTTACCCTTACATTACATTATTTTACCCTTGAGTACCTTTTTTACCCTTACATAACTATAAATTAACCCAAAATAACCCATATGGGTTTCTTTTTACCATTAAATAATTTTTGTACCGTAATATAACCTCTATTTACCCTTAAATAACATTACATTACCGATACGTAACAATTTTTTACCCTTACATGACTTCTTTTAACCCTTACATAATTTTAGTTTACCCTTAACTGTTTTTACCATTATATATGTTTACAATAAGCTTACATAATTTGAAAAAGTTTTTATTTACCCTCACATAATATTGTTTTAACCTTATATAACATTAGTTTATAATTTCATAAAATTAGTTTAACATACATAAGTTATTTTACTCTTATATTTATTATGATTACATAACTTCAATATACCATTAACAATTTTCCATTGATAAATTACATATATCCCTTACTTAACCTATATATATTTCTTTTTACCATTACATAACATTTTGTTTACCTGAATTAAATTATTACTATAGTTATGCAACTATTTTTACCATTATTAAACTGTAAAAGTATATTTTTCCCTTAAAAAATTATTTTACCATTATAGAACTTATGTTTACCCTTACATAACATTATTTTACTCTTACATTGTTGGGACCAAGTTTTTTGGAGATGGTTTTAGGATGTTGGATGAATGGTTTTTGGTGAACCAGTCAGTTTTTGATTTAATTTTAATAAAACACCGCACCTTATATATTTTCAGTTTCAGATGAAGTAGTTATAGACTTAGATGAACAAAAATAGTTTTCTTAATAAATTCCATCAATTGAATTTTTCTGTTCTTAATGTTTTTTCTGGGTAATCTTGTTTTCAGACTAAAATATTTGAAACTGTGTTTTCAAAATGGTAAAACAAATAGTTGTATTAGATACATAAATTCCATATCAATTTTTGATGTACAAATAACATAATTTTATGATGAAATGAATAATGAAAACACAATGAAGAATTCATGATATAATCTAATGTTTCAACGAGAAAAGTGAAATGAACTTTTTCTAGTTTTTCTAAAAATATGGTGTTTTCCAGAAAAAATGCATCAGTATAAGAAGTATTGGATCCATAAACTATTTTGATACTAATATTTTGAATTTTATGAAGTTAAAATAATATCATTGTTTCTCATTGTATATAGAATATCAAACTTCCGTTGATTTAAAAATCATACTAGATGGACAAAAGTAGTTGGGTGAGACTATTTTGAGATGTTATTAATGCCAATAAATCTATTGAATTGTTGACATTAATAAATTATATTAGTAGAAAGGGACTCCAGACAATGAATTTGTTATAAGTGTTGTATTTATACTAAATTGATCAAACAAAACTAAAGACATTACATGTTGCAACAATGCAGTCATCCATTTTCTTTTAGACCAAATCATCAAAGTGAGATTTCAAATTATTTTGTTTTGACTAGGGTAAGATAAAAAGTTATGGATTGTTTCGAATGCCTCATGATTCGACAAACAAGATTTGAGATATATTCATTAGAAAGTAATCAAAGCCTGATCAAATAGAGTAAATGAAAACATTGAACCATGGAAGGATATTCTAACACTGATCTATCAGATGTGATTGTGATATAAATTCATCAGATGACTTAAATGATGTTGATAAGGAATCATATGTTTACTTCCATTAGACATAGTTTCATTGGTTCGAAGAGTACATTCAAAAAATGAAAAAACTAGACTAAAATGGGGGGATATATTGAATTTTCCATTTGTATATTTTAGAAGGGTTATAAGGTCTATAAATTATGCAACGATGTTTAGAAAAAATGTCTCATAGTTGGTTTGGAACATCGGAGTGAAAATTAATTTATTTACTGGTATGTAATTAGATTAAAATAATTGGAATGAAGACCAATTTCCAATTCATATATTCCATAAAATCATTTTCCAAACCAAACACTTGTATTTTGTACAATAAGGTGAGGTTGAGAAGTAATATGTTCTTGAGAATTGAAGAATACTCACGAATAGTCCATAAGTGTTTTGAAGCATTGAGAAATGTTTTTGTGAGTTTTTAATTACTGAATTTATTCAGATTTGAGTTTTTTTCGATAGGGAAAATGATTTTGGGTTCCCATCATTTTTATTTTTCTAGAACATATATATAGGGGGTCAAATTACAACATACTCTTACATTGTTCATCTATAGAAGAGGGAGGACACTATAATTTTTTTCAAATTTTATTTAAAAAATAATTTAATGTGGAAATTTTTTAGATATAAGAGTTCTTAAAAAGAATAATTAGTTATGATTTACTAGATTAGACTGGAAAATTATACTTCTTTTCTGATTGAAAAATTATAATTATTTCCCGATAGAAGATTCAAATAATGGAATCTGAGTGAGTGATCATAATGAGTTCTATAAAAATTCTTGAAAGGTTTTTACTACCTATTTTTTGTTATGAATTTGAATAATTGTATTTGATTATTTAAAAAATGGATGTTTTGAATGCATCATAGTGGATTATTCAGAAACTATTATTTAAGGTTTATAAATTTATTACATAATTTTATTCTTATATTTCATGATATTAGAATCACATGTATTGTTGTATTTATACTTTTTCTATACATGTGTAAGATTATTTCCTAATTTTTGTATCCAAATGAAAATATTTTTTAGTGGATTTTGTGGTATTGGATTATATAAAAACCATACCGGTGACTAGAAACTCTTGTTGAGTGTTGAACAATATAAATAGTTGTGTTCTTATGAATGATTGAATATTTTGTTTTCAGAAAAGTGATATGTCTTTAAAGGGAGGACAACATTGTTATAAAAAAAATATCATTAAAAAGGAATCTCTAATTCATCCCCTCCACCTCTCAATGATTAAATTGTTCATCTATGGGCATTTTCATACATAACATTGTATGTACCTTACATAACATCTGTTCACCATCACTGCTAAGATGTCGATCTTTAATTCTTATGTTGCAAAACTGTTGCATCCTAATAGAAGGAATTTTTTGATATCATTGAAATTATCCCACCATTGACTAATTTACTATATTATTTTATACTAACTATTATGAACATTCGGTATTCCAAGAAGATTTCAATCCTCTTCATGGTGGCATCTGATGAACTACTTCAGGCCATATGGAGATGTTGAATCAAATCCATTCACTCACATTCTCACTTCAACAACAAACTCTTGCTTCCTACTATTATCATAATAATATAGAATGATAAATTGTTTCCTTCTAAATTTTTTAGAAATTAGGTAAGAGACTTAACTATAATAAGGTTCTTGAATCTTTCAGGAAAACATCTTAAACCTTCTTGCACTCTTGATGTTTTCTGGGTTCCCCCTTTCTTGGCTAGTTAAAATGCAATACTGATGGTTCCTCAAGGGGATGTCAAGGTCCATACAGATATAGGGTCAAATTTTAAGAACATAATAGTGATTTTGTGGAGAGAATATATGTCCCTTGTGGCTATCTCACATCCCTTGAGGGGGAAATGATGGTCTTTATCATAGTAGTTTATTTTGCATGTTAAATAAGTTGGAACAACATATGGTTCGAGTGTTACTCTACAAACATTGTTTAAGCTGTTAGGATGGGAATGATTCATATTTCATGGAAGATAACAATAAAATGGGGGAATGTTCCTCATAATAACTCTTCTATGAGCTACATCATCACTCGTACCTTTTAGGAACCAAGTACCTTACTAATGGTCTTGCTAATAAAGGTGTTTCTACAAAGGGATATATATATTGTAGCACACTTCCTAGAGAAATGTTTCAAATCATTCTCAATGAAAAATGTAAAATTCATTCTTGTTCGCTTCTGTAACATTTCTTTATCCTAAATATAGAGAGTCTAATTACACATTTCTCCTAAAAAAACCTGAAAAATATTCTATTTACCCCCATATAACATTTCATCATTTATTTTAATTATTATTAAACTTAAATAATAATATTTTCCATTAAATAACATTACTTTAACCTTTATAAACATATATTTACCCTTAAATAACTTTTTTACCATTATATGACATTGTTTTACCCTTAAATAACATTATCTGTCCATTACATAACCTATACAAGTTTATTTTTATCCTTAAATTACATTATTTTACCCTTACTAATCTTCTATTTACACTTACAAAACATTATATTACCATTAAATATTTTCTTACCCTTATTTAACATATTTTTAACTTTATATAACTTTCATTACCTGAAAATAACTTTTTTAAACCACTCATTAACCCAATTTTATTATTAATTAGCCTATAAATGTTTTGGTTCGCCCTTACATAACATTTTTTACTCTAACATAACATCACTATACACTTACATTACATTATTTAACAATTTCATTAATTTGTTTAACAATACATAACTTCTATTTAAATATACAAAAATTTAAATTATACTTTCTTTACATTTTCATACCCTTACATAACATTAGTTTAACCTGATTTAACCATTACAAATTTTACCATTAATATGTAGAAATTTATATTTACCATTATTGAACATTTTTTCCCTTACATGGAATCATTTAACTTTACATAACATTATATTACCCTTCCATAACATTATTTGACACTTACTTAAATTCTTCTTACCCATACATAACTCTAGATTAACCTTACTGAACATTTTTTTACACTTAAATAACTTTATTATACAATTTCATAATCTTTACAAGTTTATATTAACCTATACATAACTTTTTTTACCCTTATATAACATCTATTTACCATCACTCAAATTCTATATACACTTATATAAATTTTCATTAATATGACATAAAATAGTTTTACCCTTACATAACATTAGTTTACTGACAAATAAATTGGTTTTACCCCTAATTGAAATTAATTTAGATTTACATAACATAAAAGTTTTATTTTTACCCTTAAATAACATTGTTTTACTATTACATATAATTTATTTACAATTTTTTTAATTAATTTCACAGTTAGATAACTTTTTTAGCCATTAACATTTTTCCCTTACATAACATTTGTCTACCCTTATTGAAATTGTTCATGCTTACTTATCTATATTTTCCCCTAACATGTACAAGTTTCTATATACCCATACAAAACTAGTAATCTCAAATGGGTAGGTCATGGTGGGGCAGGCCAAGTTCGCACGGGTTCGATCCCGCGTGGGTTTGTCTGAAAAAGCCTGCATATAATGCGAACAAAAAATTTCAAGCCCGCCCCGCCCTGCATAAACATGCAGGTTGCCCGCGGTTTTCCCGCATAAATACCCACATTAAAAAAACAAATTCTATTTATAATCATTTAAATACTATATTTTTTTTATCATTCTTAAGTGTATATTTGGGGAGAAGTATCAATTACCAATAACTAGTGCTTTAAGGGATGTGATGGAACATTTTTGGTGGGTTAATGGTGGCATGCGATAACACTGATGTGGTGGCGAACTGTTGCGATAGAAAGTAGGTGAGTGATCGATGATGGGTGATGAATAATTATTTTGGGTGTGTGGTGATATGAACAACTAAACCTGTGAATGAATGAAGTCTCTCCAGGTAATGATTAGTTTTAGAGGAATCTATTAGTGTTTTCATGAGGTTCTATATAATTCTCTTAATAACAAAATAAAATTAATTAATAACAAAATTAAATCGAGCTAAAAATATTATGATTATAATAACTCTTATAAAATTGCACCGATGCGTAGGGGCGATGAGTTCCATTTTTCAAGAGATGGGTTGACACACCATGTGAATATGGTTAATAATTACTATATATATAATATAATATCATATTAAAACAATAAATACAGTCCTATTTAAAATTTACATGTGAATAAATGGTGAATTAATATGACCGTTACGGTGAGAAATCATATGTCACGGTTTAACCATGATTTTTTATTGAAAAAATATAATTTTAAAGAAACATATATTGTAGAAAAATATTTTATTTAAATCAGGCCTGTAGGAAATCCTACACCCACGCGGGCTCAACCCGCATTGGCCTGCACCCGCGCAGGATCAACCCACAGTAGCCTGCGCTCTAAATGGTCAAACATTTTAGGCCCACCCGCCCCATATCTGCAGCATACCCACAAAGCTCGTGGGCTATGAGCCCGCTTTGCATCCCTATACAAAACATAGTTTTTCCCTTAATTAATTTCTATTTACATTTACATAACTTTATTTTTCCCTTACATGAATTTATTTTACTCTTAATTTATTTTTTTACCCTTACAAAACTTTATTTTATCCTTACATAACAATTTTTACCCTTAATTTTCTTTATTTTGACATTACTTAACCTATAAATGATTCTAGTTTTCTTTACATGACATTATTTTACCCTTACTAAACCTATATTAACCATCAGATAAAATTATTTTACACTTAAATAAATTTGTATTAAACTTAATTAACTTCTATTTAAACTTCAATAACTTTAGTTTATCCTAGCTTAACATTATTCACCTTACGTAACTATTATTTACCATTACATAAAATTATTTTCATTTATATAACATTTATTTATCCTTAAAATCATTAGTTTAGACTTATATAACTTTTCTTTACCCTTACAAAACTTCTCTTTACCATTAAATAACATTAGTTTACCCTTACTTATTTTTTTACCTAATTTTAGATTACAATTACATCACATGTAAAAGTTTTCCTTTACCACTATATAAATTTTTTTACCCTTAAATAAATTATGATTACCATTACATTACTTTAGTTTACCCTTAGATAAATTAGTTTTACCTTTAATTAACTTCTATTTAGCCTTACATAACATTATTTTTACCTTACCCAACCTTGTTTTCGCCTTATATAAATTTAGTTTACCCATATTTAGCTAGTATATGTTTTTCAATACCCTTAAATAAATTTATTTGTTTCTTACATGACTTTTATATACCCTTCATAAATGTTAGTTTACCCATAAAAAACATCGATTCGCCCTTACATGCCTTTTTTAACATTATAGAACATTTATTTACCTATACATATCATTATTTCCCCTTAAGAAATATTATTTTTACCTTACCTAACCAATACATGTTTATATTTATCCTTCCATAGATCTGTTTTACCCTTACAGGAATTCTGTTTACACATACATAACTTTTATTTAACCTTATATAACTTTTCCTTACTTATAACTTCTATTTGGACGTGTATAACTTCACTTTACCATTACAAAACATAGTTTTATCCTTACTTAACTTTAGTTCACCCTTTTGTAACATGTATATGTTTTGTTATCTTTTTTATAACGTTGTTTTACCCTACGTAACATTTTTTTAACCTTATATAACATTATTCCAAACATATATAAGATTTTTTTACCCTCACATAACAATTATTCACCCATATGTAACATTATTTTACACTTATATAAATTTTATTTACCATTTCTTAACATAGTTTACCACTAAATTACCTATATAAGTTTCTGTTTACCCACAGAAAAACATTACCCTTATAAAAATTATATTAACCCTTATAAAACATTATTTTTCCCTTACATAATGATTTTTTACCTTTATTTATCTTAAGATTACCCTTAAATTTCATTATTTTACACAAACTTAACGTTGTTTTACCCATATATAACTTTACCAATACATAACTTGTACATGATTAAGTTTAGGCTTATATAAATTTGTTTTTCACTTTCTCAACTTCTTTTTACAATTATATAACTTTAGTTTACCCTTAAATAACTTTTTTTACCCATACATAAACTATTTTACCCATATATAACATTTTTTTACAATTACATAAAATTTCTTTAAACTTAAATAATGTTTATCATTAAATAACAATAGTTTAACCATACTAAAATTATTTTACTATTACAGAACTTCTTTTTACTATTACATATCATTTAAAATAATTTATTTACTCTTATATTTTAGGACCCCAGGACACCCTGAGAGGGGAGGGGTGAATCAAGGTGTCAACTTTTTCTTTTAAAGTGACGGATCTTGTTC
The DNA here is from genome assembly GCA_963277665.1 of Viscum album. NCBI lineage: Eukaryota > Viridiplantae > Streptophyta > Magnoliopsida > Santalales > Viscaceae > Viscum > Viscum album. Next base: position 227,459,072 of record OY728145.1, read on the forward strand.
CCACGTTGGTAGGAACTTTTTAAACCTGTATGATGGATATGAACAGAAAGAAAACATTCACATGCAGAGAGAAGACACGACACTTTTTACTTAGTTCACCACTAAGGGCTACGTCCAAGGAGCATACGCCGATAGGTTGTCGGTCGTACCAAATTCCACTAAACTTCACTAGCTATGGATTACAAAGGTTCAGGAACAGTCACTCTGTCCCAAGCTCACTGCCTTTACAAAGATTCATGGATAGCTCACTACTTCCCTCAGGTCACTCTCATTGACTCCCCTTGGCTCAATGCCCTTGGTGAAGTCACACTCAGTTTATAGACATGAAGGTCTCTTCTTCATTTCTAAATAATACATCCTATGTTGCGTGTAGATGCTCTGTTGAATTCAAACTCTCACCTGTTGTCAAATATCATGTCCCTTCAAGTGTATCGGGCAATCTCCCAACTTTCACATAGCTCAAAAACACTGGCATACTTCTTTACTTCCTAACATGCAGGTCTCCTGCACGGCACAAACTCGGCGCACAAGTTCAAACAGGCACGCAGGTATCAACCAACCACATGCGCGACACCGCCTAATTCAACTTCAAACCTACATGATTCAATTCTGTTCTCACCCAAACCTCCTTGGGCACGCAGCCAACAACCGACGCGTAGCCTCTACCTGTGCGGCCCAACTACCACTTGTGCGACTAAACTAGTTGCGCGACGGGAGCTATGAAAATCTCTAGGTCTTCAACTTCATTACAAATGAGGAGGGGTGGTCCTATATATATAGGAAAACTAGACCCCCTGCGTGGTGGCGCGCAAGTGTCCTCACGATGCGTATGTCCTGGCGCACAGGTCGAACCGCTCTAGCCTCCGTCGCACTACTCACTTGTGCAACCACACCAATACTTGTGTGACCCTCTTTCCTTTGCCATATTTTGAAGTTCTGATCATGAAGAAAAATAGGTGCGCAAGTTTCCAAACATCCTAGGCACCAGCGCGCAAGTCCCTTCTTGGTGCGCAGGTCACTTCTGTGACCCAACCAATGCTTGTGCGACCCTTATCCCCTTGACATTTTTCCATGTTCTAATCTTGAAAAACACTATCCGTGAAAATTCTCTCTCCTTCAAGTACACAGCGCACTGGTCTATGTGCCAAAATCACTTTTTTCCATTTTTCAATTTTTAGGATCAAAAATTTGGCAAACACTAGAAAAAAGGTGCCACCTTCAATACTGTGATCTTTTTGACCTGTATGAGCACTTTACTGGAACACATTTTGAGCTTCCTCTGAGGATTGAAAAAAAACACATACCATACTCCAATTCTTACATATAGGACCATGGTTCCAAAAATCTCCCCCTTTGGGTTTTTTGGAAATCAGAAAATAAATTCAATAGATCCTCATCCATATGTAAATAGAAAAACGCATGAATCAACTCAGCCATCACTCAAAGTCTACGTGAGCAATGCTCGGTGTAGAAAACAAGAGAGGAAGCATGAATTGGGTTCCACTGTTTTGGAATTCTCAATGACTCCCAAGAATCATTACATGACCAATGTATTCCTTCTCATCCTTCTCATCCTATCACTAAAATTGAATTCGCATCGTGCCACAGGAGCATATCATGCTTGAACATGCCTAAATTTATTCCTTTCTCCCCCATTGAAAATAAACCCAAAGACTTGTAACTTGTTCAGTGTTTAGCTCAAACCATACTCCCCTTGCATAGTATCTCCCCCACAAACCTGCATCACATCCATAAATAGATTAAAACAGTTATCATTAATGGGGAGAGGGGAATTGTGTAACCTCCTTATGCACTGGGAGGTGGCTGAACATCTAGGTTCAACTGATGCTTCTCAAACACAGCTGCTGACAGTGGCTTGGTCGGGATATCAGCCACTTTCTCATCAGTTCCTACATGATCCTTTCTAATCACCCCTTGCTCAACATTTTCTTTGATAAAGTGATAACTGATTTCAATATATTTTGTACAAGAATGCTGAACATGATTCTTCATGAGATCAATTGTGCTCTTGTTATCATAGTAAATTACCATTGGTTGATTCACCTCATCACCAATATTTGTAAGTTTTTGCTTCATCCATAGCATTTGAGTGCATGCCTTTGTGGCGGATATATACTCAGCTTCATCAGTACCAGGAGAAGTACTTTCTTGTTTCGTTCTCAACCAGGAAACACATTTCTACCCAATATAGAAGGCTCCACCACTAGTGGACTTTCTGTCTAATACATCACCAGCCCAGTCAGCATCAGAAAATGCTGATAATTCACTGTCCCTGCCTGCATTAAAAAATAACCCATAGTTATGTGTACCTTGAATGAACCTCATGATTCTTTTTACTACCGCCATATGTTCCACCTTTGTATTACTCTGAAATCAGGCCGCAAGACATGTGGAAAAGATAATATAGGGTCGTGTTGATGTCAGGTATTGTAGGCTCCCAATGATCCTTCTGTACATGGTGGGATCAACAGAGGCCCCATCCTCATGCTTTCCAAGTTTAGTGCCAACTGCAATCGGAGTTGACATTGGTTTGGAGTCTAGCATATTAAACTTCTTCAACATCTCTCTTGCATACTTTTCCTGAGAAATAAAAGTGTAATCCTTATTTTGAATCCCCTGTAGCCCCAAGAAATATGTAAGCCCCCCAATCATAGACATTTCAAATTCTGATTTCATATGAGTGGAAAATTCATCCACTTATTTCTTCCTGTTGCCACTAAATATGATATCATCAACGTAGACTAGAACCATGAATTGATCTTTTTTAGAATTATTCCCATATAGATTGTGATCCACTCCTCCTATTTTGAACTCCATATTCTTGAGAAATGAGCCCAGGTGGGAATACCATGCTCGTGGTGCCTACTTCAAATCATATAGGGCTTTCTTCAGTTTGCATACCTTTATCTCATCAGTACCAAGAACAAAACCCACTGGTTTTTTGTTGAAGATCCTTTTTCGTCACATTGTCTAAAATAATGGAAAGGGAAATGACTTAGCACAAATTGATGCATCCTTTGAAAAAAAACATCAAAAATCGACAAAGGCACGAACAAGGCTTCAAAAGCACAGGGGTCGCGCAAGTTCCATCACTGTCGTGCAAGTATACTTGCGCGCCCCCTAATGGTTGCGCAAGTGACTTGCGCGCGCTAAAGGATAACCGCCCAGGGTCTTCTCTAGAGTATAAATAGACCATGTGGGCCCCCCATTTCGAGAGATTTTTTTTTCAGAAACTCAGATTTGAGCACCCGGCACCCTAGTCTCTTCTCAATGATTCTGAAACACTTCTAAGGTAATTTCTTACCTAGAACGGAAGATCTAAAGAGGAGTAGGAAGGACTAAGTGTTGAAACTCATCAACAATTGTGCGCATGAGTGGCCAGCCCTTAAGGGAAATGGACACACTTTTGCGCCGCCTAACTCCTTCAATAGAACTTGCACGCCCCTCTTCTAGAAGAACCTCAAGATGATTCTAAAGGCTTTAACCAAGAGTCTCTCAAGTATTACCCTTCTGGTTAATCATCGTGCAAGTACCCATGTGTCACGCAGGTATACCTACGCGACCAGGACATGCGTGCCCATGCAGTACTTGCGCGCCTGTTAGGACTTGCGCACCCCTGCCTTTTTCGGTTCCCTTCTTTCCCATTTCACCCCTCTTAAGCCATTTCACCTCTCCTATTCAAGATTCAGTCCTCAAGACACTCTTCAAATCCATTTATGGTAATATTTCACGATTTGACTTCCTTATCTGAAAGGAATTCTGTGGAATATCTCTCAAAAACTAGTGATTTAGACAACTTTATGTCACTAAAGATTGAGATTTCATTCATTCAACCTCATCCTATAAGATAACAGAACTCATTAACCTAGGCCTCCTTTTTAGGAATAATCCCCAGTCATAATTATTAACCAGGGTCTCCTTTTAAGGAGTATGCCCCAGTATCAAATATGGGCATCCTATTCAGGAGTAAGCCCCAAGTCTGTTAATTTTTCAAGTCTCTTAACTTGGGCCTCCTTTTCAGGAGTAATCCACAGTCTTAATTTCTCTGGCCCAGTCCTAATTTAACTTTGATCTGGGATTCCTTCTCAAGAGTAAAACCCAATCATATGTCCTCCCCTGATTTGGGCCTCCATTTTAGGTGTAATCCCCAAGTTAGAGTAATCAAATCTCCATGAAGCACATATACCTTTATGGACCATGTTCCTATATTTCTTCCCTGAAGTAAATACTAATCTTCATTTATCTGGGAAGTCATACATACATAAGTCCCACATTATTTCTTATGATTGAATCTTTCATGGCACAATTGTTTGATTTTTACCAATACCTCTTGTTTCTCACACCGAGCATGACTCACATGATCTTAGAGTGTAAAAGTAATTTTGACAACCTTATTTGAGTCATAAATCATAAACACCATACGCCATTACTCGAACTATGTGGGTTTTGATTCATTTTCTAAACAAAGGATATGTAGGCACCCCATCTGCAGGTTCGATCCTAACTCTGAAATAATACATGTCCTTCTGAATGACAATAAACTTCAAGTGCCCCACTGAGTGGCTTTAAAAGTATCATGGTCATCATAATGACCAAGAGACTTCTATATAAATGTGTCGAAGGATACCATTGACCATGAATCTCTAATAAATACAAATGATTCTTTATCGATGAAGAACCTAGAATACATATAAAAGATTCACTAAATCTCCTACATATTTAATCATTGATTTTCAGATCTAAAGGAAAGCTCATTTTATACTTGGTAATGTAATAAGGATTCATGAACATAACATAAATCTATAAAGAGAGTCCTGGAGTAGACAATAATTTCCCTAAAAAAGTTGTGATGAGTCCAACCTCCCATCCTCTCGACCGATGTAATTTCCAAAGCCTCATCAGTCCAAAAACTAATGAGCGCCTACCTTTGGAATGTAGGTCCAAATGGATGTGGAATCATTGAATATTTCTGGTTCTACGAACAAACCCATTAGAAACCGATTAGGATATTTGAACCTTCAATCAAGGAGGTCATCCCCAAATTCCGAGGGAATCATTGTTCAATATAGACTTCTTCTTCGAGTACACCATTCTAGAATTTTGTCTTCACATCCATTTGATATACTTTATATCCTCTTTGGAGTGGAATGGAAAGGAAAAGTCTGATTGACTCCAGTCTATCCACTCGAGAAAAGGTTTCTTCAACATCAACACCTTCAATCTGAGAATACCCCTTACATACCAGACGATCTTTGTCTCTGATAACACTTCCATGCTCATCAAACTTGTTATTGAAGATCCATTTTGTACCAATCACATTGTGACCTTCGGGTCTCTGGACAAGATCCCATGTCTGATTCATGTCAATCTGATCTAGATCTTCATTCATGGCCTTCACCCAAGATTCATCCTTTGCAGCTTCTTCGAATGAGGATGGATCCACAACTGATAGAAATGCAGATTGCATGTTATTCCTCGTCCTCCTTGTTTGTGTGGGTGCACTCCTATCCTCAATTAAGTTAGAAGGATCAATCTAAGCTCTACGATTTCTCCTATACAGTTCAGTTGTATTCCATCCAACTATAGTTTCTTCTTCATATTCTTCTTCTATGTCAACATCATGATGTGTATTATGATTGTTTTTAATAGCTTCCTCTATTTCTGTATTTGTATTTTGTCCATGTTCACTTTCTTCCTCACTTTTGATCACATCAGCATATGATGTCCTTGAAGCATTTATTGTCTTCTCCTCAATTATCTTAACATCACTGCTTACAAAAATCCTTCCTAATAGCTTTTTGAAACACTTGTAGGCTTTTCTTTTCATTGGATACCCAAGAAACATTCCATCATCAGCATTGTCACCAAACTTCACTTTATTTCCTTCTTTATTCCGAATGAAACATTTACATCTGAAAACATGAAATTATTTCAACGAAGGATTCCTTCCTTGCTGCAATTCATATGGTGTCTTTGTTTCTCCCATATAAATCCATGTTCGATTCTGAATGTGCATTGCTACTTCAATAGCTTCCTTCCAGTATTGGCGAGAGATTCCACTCTCAATTAGCATAGTCCTGGCCATGTTGTTGACCTGTCAATTCCGGAGCACAACAACCCCATTTTTTCTGTGGAGTTCTCACAACAGCTACCTCATGTTGTATCCAATGCTTCTCCAGGTAGTTTTCAAATTCAATGGATGTGTATTCCCCTCCATTTTCTGATCGCACCACTTTGATTGTTTGTCCAGTATCATTCTCGGCGATTCGACGATACGTTTTCATGCAGTCAAGAACTTGTTGTTTCCTATGTATAACCATTACACATTCAATTATATAGTAATAAACTATGAAAAGTATGAAGTACCTTTCTCCATGAGTTCCAGCAACATTTACCAAGCCACATACGTCTGTATGAATGAGATCAAGAAGATGTGATTCCCTTTTCTTCTTTGGCTGATGTGAACTACGGACCAGCTTCCCAAGAATGAAAGCATCACAAGATTTTTCCCTTTCACATATCATAATGGGGAAATCCATGACTATATTCATCTTAGATATATTTTCCATGTCATGTTGGTTAATGTTCCCCATCCTTCAATGCCACAAATTGTTTTCTTCTTTAGAAGATAAATAACAGGAGTTCACTTTGTTGTCGACCTGATATAAGATTCCATCTATTCTACAGCGTTTGATAATAGAATTCCCTATTTTTGCCTTTATAGTGCAACCTTTTTGATTGAAAGTTACTATGAAAACTGAGTCACAGAGTTGACTCACACTAAGGAGATTGTGACGCAGACCGTCCACATAAAGAACTTCAGTCTTCTTTAGCTCTCCATTGGAAAGAGCAATATTCCCACTGCCTTTAATATTCAAAGCACCATCATTACCAAACCTCATTTTTCAATCTACCATCTTTTTAATGTTCTTAAAAAGGTTATAATTTCCTGTCATATGGGAAGAGAATCCACTATCAAGAATCCAGGTTCTACTTCTCTTTTTAGCTTTGAGGGCTACTTCTACAAGATTGGATTTCTCAATCTTCTTCTTTTCTTTCCATGAAATGCTGGATCGAGTAAAGGATACTGATGTCCTTCTAACACTTTCCTCCACAAAATCTGATTCTCCATACCCATAATCTTTTTCTAGAGGAGAGAAACTCTTTGTGAGAACAACACCATCAGGAGGTTGGATATTGACCTGTCTCTGAGAGTTGTATGAATCTCTCCTATCAAATCTCTTCCTACAATACATATCTTTATATACAAAGTTAGAACAATGAAAACAGTGTCCATAAAAACTATTTATTCTATAAGATGGAGGATATGAAGTCGGTCTCCCTTGTTGATGTCCCTTATCTTCCCCATTCAAGTATCTCATTGCCTCTTCGCAATATACCATGGTATGGCCCAAATAGCCACAGAACTGACACTTCATGAGAGGAAATGTCCTCTCACTTGAATTTCTCCCCATGCCTTCTACCTTGGGAGAATAGTTGGACTGCCTGTCATTTCTAAAAGTTTGTGAATAATTTTTAGTTCTTCTTTTATTCTGGATTTAGGGTTTCTTTTTCAGCACATCTGACAACGTTTCAATATGTCCGAATTTTACCTTGTATATATTTTGGCTCTCTCCACTTTCAGCAGTTGAAGTCTCAGCTTCACATCCAATTCCACTCTTTCCCTTGCAAGTGGGTCTTTGATCACACAAGATTTTCCCAACCCCATATGAACCACTTTTGGCTCTTTCCATTAACTCTAGATATGAGAATATTCCAAAAAGAATTTTCTTTTTACCCTCATATGTGGTTGATCGACACTCCAGTTTTCTTCTAAGAATAACAAATTATTCCTCAAGACCCTCAACAATCTTGGACTTCTCTTCCATTCTAGATGTAAGGTCATTTATGACCTTTTATTGTTCATCAATTATAAGCATCAATTCTTCAATGTCATTTGTGCTTTAAAGGATTGAAAATTGAACTCTCACTAGTTCTTCTAGTCGTACAATTTCAGCTTCATGATCATCCACTTATTCTGATGATTCATTCACCATTTCTTTACACTTACTACATTTCTTGCATTTTTTCTCAATATTTGAAAAGGCATCGTTAATTTTCAACTTGGGATCACAATTATGAGTCATATGATTGTCTATTTCTTTGTTGATAAAGGGTTCTAAATTTTCAACAGTAGCCATCATGGAAGCATGGTTTCCAGTTTTAAATTCGGGTTCTTCTTCTTCAAAGAATTCAATATCATCCTCTTCCTCTTCATAGACAAAACACTTATTATATATCTTCTTTCAATATTTGAATTCACCTTTTTGGAAAAACCTTTTCCAAGCCTTCTCAATGTCTTCTACTTCATTTTCTTCATCATTGAACTTTCTTTGGCACTAAGAGGCAATGTGCCCAACTCGTCCACAAGGAAAGCATGCCAGAGCTAACTTACATTTAAATTTACCTTTTCCATTATTTAGCCTCTTGTAAATAAGAGAAATATGTTATTTTTCCTCATCATCTTCATCACCACTATCTTCTAAAATTTTCAGTTTTTCCATGACTTTGAATGCCATTTCCTTGCTAACAGGGGTCGTAGCTTCATCGAGTTTGACTCTCATCTCATATGCCACTAGACTACTTAGAAGATCATCCAGAGATAGTTTAGATAGATCTCTTTCTTCAAGGTATGATACCTTTGCATTGTACATAGAAGGAAGTCTTAGCAAGATTTTATTTAAAATATCAATGTATATGATTTCCCCTCCAAGCCCATGAATTTATCCCACAACTTTAGTGATTCGGTTAAAGAATGAATCTGCGTTCTCATCAAGATGCATCTTTAGATCATCAAACCTGTTGTACAGAACTTGAAGTTTTTCCTCTTTCACTTTTTTGTCTCCTTCATATATATTTTCATGTTTATCCCACATAGACTTTGTTGAGGTGAAAATCATCACCTTTAGATAAATTTGATCAGAAATAGCTACAATGATAGCATTCTGAGCTTTAGCATCTACATCAATAACATTTATGTATGTATCAGTCATAGCCAGACCTATTGGATCAGTACTGTGTATTCCTTGCACAATAGAAAATAGGACTTCCATTCCAAGAGATGTTAAATTAGATCTCACTCTATTCTTCCAGATCTATAAATTTCTTCCATCGAAGAGAGAGACTCTCCTGACATTGACTTCATTCTCCAAGACGTCAAAGGACAGATTCAACACCCACAAAAATTATGCTCTGATACCACTTGTAGGACCTCGGGACACCCTAAGAGGGGAGGGGTGAATTAGGGTGTCAACTTTTTCTTTTAAAGTGATGGATCTTGTTCCCACATTGGCAAGATCTTTTTAAACATGTATGATGTATATGAATAGAAAGAAAACATTCACATGCAGAGAGACGACACAACACTTTTTACTTCGTTCGCCACTACGGGCTACATCCAAGGAGCATACGCCGACGGGTTGTCGGTTGTAACAAATTCCACTAAACTTCACTAGCTTTGGATTACAAACTTTCAGGAACAGTCACTCTATCCCATGCTTACTGCCTTTAAAAAGATTTAGGGATAGCTCACTACTTCCCTCAGGTCACTCTCGTTGAATACCCCAAGCTCACTGCCCTTGGTGAAGTCACACTCAGTGTATAGACGTGAATATCTCTTCTTCATTGCTAAAGAATACATCCTATGTTGCGTGTAGATGCTCTGTTTAAGTCCAACTCTTTCCTGTAGTCAAATATCACTTCCCTTCAAGGGAATTGGGCAATCTCCCAACATTCATGTAGCTCAAAAACACTAGCACGCTTTTTTACTGCCTAGCGCGTAGGTCTCCTGCGCGGCACAAACTCGGCGCGCAAGTTCAAACTGGCGTGTAGGTATCAACCAACCAACTATGCGACACCGCCTACTTCAACTTGAAACCTGTGCAACACAATTCCATTCTCACCCAAACTGCCTTGGGCACGTAGCCAAAAACCGAAGTGCAACCTCTACCTGCGCGGCCCAACTACCACTTGCGCGACTCAACTACTTGAGAGATGGGAGCTCAAAAATATCTATGTCTTGAACTTCGTTAAAAATGCGGAGGGGTGGTCTTCTATTTATAGGAAAACCGGACCCTTGTACGGTGGCACGCAAGTGTCCTCACGACGCGCAAGCCTCAGCATGCTACTCTAACTTCCCTATCCTCTGTCGTGCTACTCACTTGCGTGACCACACCAATAATTGTGCGACCATATTTCCTTGCCATATTTTGATGTTATGATCATGAAGAACAATAGGCGTGAAAGTTTCCAAACTACCTAGGCACTGACGTGCAAGTCCCTTCTCGACAAGCAGGTCACTTGCGTGACCCAACCAATGCTTGCACGACCCTTATCCCTTTTCCATTTTTCCATGTTCTAATCTTAAAAAACACTAGCCATGCAAGTTCTCCATCCTTCAAGTACACAGAGTGCAGGTCTCTTTTCCAAAATCACTTTTATCCATTTGTCGATTTTCAGCCCCAAAAATTTGGCAAACACTGGAAAAAAGGTCCCACCTTCAATACTGTAATCTGCTTGACCTGTATGAGCACTTTGCTAGCACACATTCTGAACATCCTCTAAGGATTGAAAACAAATACAAACCATACTCCAATTCAGGTATATATGATCATGGTTTCAACATATATTACCTTTTCCTACCATTACATAACATTTTTTACCCTTACATGAATTTAGTTTACCCCATCATATCTTTTCTACTTTTCCTTACATTCTATTTACCCCTACATAACTTTAGTTTACCATTACCTAATTTTTTTTACCCTTATATAAATTTATTTTACAATTACATAACATTGTTTCACAATTATTTAAATTATATATATCCTTATATTACTTTTTTTACCCTTAAATAACTTTTCTTTACCATTTTTTAACTTTTTGCATTTACAAAACATTATTTGACTCTTATTTAACATTTATTACACTTACATCATTTTAGTTTACCCATACATAACTTGTACATGTTTTTTATTAGCCTCATATAACGTATTTCACCATTGTAAAATGAATTTTTTCCCTTACATTACATTATATTAATATTAAATAATTTTTTAACCTTACATAACATCTGTTTACCATTAAATAACTTTATCTTACCCAAACGTAACTTTTTCAAACCATACCTAACTTGAAATTACCCTAACAAAATCTATACAGGTTGTTTACCCTTATATAATTTTTTTTACACTTACTTAACATATATTTACCCAAACATCTCTTTATTTAAACCTTACATAACATTATTTTAAACTTATATCAATTCTATTTACTCTTACATAACTTCAGTTTACATTTTAATTTTTTTACCCTTAATTATCTTCATTTTATCCTTATATAATGTATTCATGTTCAACTTTACACATACATTACATTTATCCTGTACATAGCTTTAGTTTACCCATACATAACATAATTTTACCATTACATATCATCTTTTTTCCATTACATAACATATGTTTACCCTTATAAAATAGTATTTAACCCCTATATAACAGTTCTTCACCCTTATTTAACTTTATTTTACACATACATAACCTCTAAATGTTTTTGTTTACTACTATTTACATTTTTTACTCATGTTATCTTTTACTTATCCTTTCATAACTTTAGTTTACCCATACATAATGTTGTTTTACTGGTACATAACTTTTATTTACCCATAAATTACATTAGTTTACCCATAAATTTTTTACCATTACTAGAAATTAGTTTACCCTTAATTAACCTTGTAAATTTTTTTACCCTTACATTAATTTTTTTACCCTTACTTAAATTTTTATTACCATTATATAACATTAAATTATCCATACATAACTTTTTTTATTCTTATATAACTTCTTTTTACCATTAAATAACATTTAGTTACCCTTAGATAAAATTTTTTCCCCTTAAATAACTTTATTTTACCTTTGCATAACCATTATATGCTTCTGTTTACCTATAAATAAAAAAAATCTGTTAATTAATTTTTTTATAATTACATATCTTTAGTATGTTCTTGACTTTTTTTACCATTACAAAGATTTATTTTAACCTTACTTAACATGTAAAAATTTATTACTACCCTAACATACCTCTGTTTAATCCTTCATAACTAATTTTTACCCGTATATGATTTTATTTTATCCTTGACTAATATTTTTTACCCTTACATAGCTATAATTTATCATATCATTTTAGATTAACCTTACATAAAATTTTTCCCCTTATATGAAATTATTTTACACTTATATAACCTAGAAAGATTATTTTTACACATTAATAAAAAAAATTAACCCTTAACATAAACCAGTTTACCATTATGTAATGTTAGTTTACCAAAACATATATTTTAATTTCTATAACATAACTTATCATTCCCATTACAATATAATATTTTATTCTTACTATACTTTTTTAATCCTTACTTATAATTATTTTACCCTTACTTTACCTTTATAAATTTATGTTTTCCCTTTAATTTTTTTTCCAGTTCTTAACATCTTTCTATCATTATAAAACAATAATTTACCATTACATAACATTTATTTACCCTTAACTAACTTCTGTATACGATTAGGTAACATTATTTTACCCTTACATAACCATTTTTTACTCTTAAATAACATTTTTTACCCCTATATAACATGTTCATGGATTTTTTTACCCTTACACTAAATTCATTTTCCTTACATTTTCTACAATTAAATAAAAAACTTTTCCATTACAAATTGATTATTTACCCTTATGTAGGTTCTATTTACTCTTAAATAATATTAGTATACCCTTACATTGATTTTCTACCCTTATATAACATTATTTTAAACTTAATAAACCTATACAAGTTCCAATTTATCCTTACATAACTTTTTTTTACACATAATTAACTTGGTTTTACCATTATATAACATTTTTTTGGAAGTTGAAAGACTTTTGTATTCAATGTATTGTGTTTTTTGTCAAAGAGAAAAAAATAAATTCTCTTTGTAAAGTGTTAATTATTGGACTCACAATCATATTCAAGTGTCCTAACTCAAAATTCTTACGAAGAATCATTGGATTATTAAGATGATTTCTGGAAGAAAAGGTCCATTAGACCCACCTTGGGTCCAAAATAAAAGGTTCAATCCTAATGAGAAGTTGTGTCAGATTCATCATGACTTGGATGAAAACACAATGTTTCTTTGATGTTTTTTATTTCAAAAATATCAAAAGTGGTCTGGGAAACTTATGATGTTATCCTTATGAAGATGAGGTGGAGAGTAGGTGTTTATGATCAGATTGGGGTTTGGTGGGAAAGAAGGAAGATGGTGGAAGGATGGAAAGCTATAATAAAATCAATTGAAATTCATATGATGTTATGCCAATATTAAATTTTTTTAAATTTGTGAAGAATTCCTGATACAATAATAAGTTTATAGAAGTAATTTGTTGATGTTAAGGATTTTAGGTATCATTTTAATGGTGTGAGATCACCATACAATGATTATTACGATTGATGTAATGTTTTTATTGACATGTGGGAAGATGAAAATATTGGTTTTTAGTCAGAACAATAATCCACAAAATATAAAATCTTCAGATAATTATATTTATAATAAAATAAATTGATTCTGAAATTGGTTCAATAGACACAATGTGCTGGCGATCATCAGAGTTATCCTAACACTGATCATCAGATGTAGTGATTGTTGAAGAAGGGAATTAGAGGAAGAATTTTATTTGGGATTTGTTGTGACAATGAATATGAAATTAAAGGGTTGTTTAGATCGATTCTAGAAAAGAAGTTAGATTCTAGTCAACTGGATGAAGATCCAAATTGTAGTCAACCATTTTGATCAGGTCAAATTGATGTTTTTCGATTTATCCAAGAATGATAGAAGAACTCTATAATTAATTCATTTGGGTTAAAAGTAAAATAAGCCTTATATACATAACAATTGTGTCAAGAGAGAAATAATAACTATTTTTTATCGTCATTTGGGTCAAGAGATGCCAAGATAAATGTGGTGTCAACAATATGACTAAAGGGGATATCAATATATCAGAATGAAATAGAGACTCATCCATGAGGTGCAGACTAACACTGATAAGAGTCACCATATAGTGGAATTCATCTGATGTTGGATGATCATCCCAAAGAAAATAAGAAAGGGATAATTTCATTTAAATGATTGTAAATAAATTGAAAAAATATTGTCAAGTGAGTTTGAAGATGGTGCTAATGTTTTTTGAGGAAGTGCATGAATATTTAAAAGTTAAAACTATTTTTATGGAAAAATAATGGAAATTGTAGTAAACAAAATTGAAATAAATTGTCTGGAATAATGGAATCAATTATTTATATCCATAAATTGGTTTGAATAATTAGAATGATATGTTTTTTTCACTTAATTCCAAGAATTTTAATGCGATGTCATTTATGTTTCATATGTTTCAATTACTGTGGAGCAACGTCATGAAGAATTTTTAACCAAACATATGGATTCATTATAATGAATAAATCATAATGAAAATCAGAATCAGACTAAATAATGATTATAATGTTTTAAAAGAGATGAAAATTTTATATTATTAGATATAGTTTGAGAAGAATTGAGAGTAAAATTAGGAGAGTAAATTGTATTTTTTGACACATTTACTGTTCATGGGTGAAGAGAGTAGGTGTGGTGCAGAACGTTTTTAGAGATAATGTTTCTGGATTAAGGTTTCCCGACAAAGTTTTACAAAGATCAGAACAATAAGAAAGACTATATTCAGAGTTTTAATATCGAACTATGGAATATAAGTCATTCAAAATTGTTTTAGTGGTATTCTGGCAGAGTTATATTTCTAGACAGAGAAACCAGACTGGCGAATTGGACCTCAATATCATGTTGAGTATCATTAAAATGTCCAAAGTAGTTCATAGAAACTACTAGGTAATAAATTGAAGAATTATTATGGATATTATATTTGTGAAAGCTGAAAAGGAGTAATAATAACTTTTTCTTAAGTAAATTGAAAATTTTTCTTAAATTGTTACTCAAACTTGTATTACATCATTTTATGCTACTTGATGCACAACCATTGTTTTTTTAACATAGATCTACATAAGTTTTATGGTATATAATAATTTATTTTTTAAAATAAAAGGATTTTTTTCTATTGGATGTTTTGGTATTAGATTGTTTTCAAACCATAATAAGGACATAACTACTCTTGTTGAGTAGCGAAACTTTTAAATTCATGGGTTCATATGTATGTGTGATTTTTTTATAAAATTGATAAATCTTTAACATAATGTGAAGGTTGTTTCAAGATAGAGGAAAGTTTAATGAAAACATATCACTTATTCACCCATCACCCTCTTAGTGATACATTGATCCTGGCCTGGAAATATCAATTGTTATCAGAGCCAATGTTTCATTCATTTATTCTTTTCAGTAGCTTTTGAAGAGAAATAGGGGTGGATAATTTTAATTATGTTAATAGTAAGAGCATTACTGTCTTTGATTGTAAGATCTATCTTATCTATAAATATATAATGTTGTATTATCTTATGTATCTTGGGTATGATGTTCCTTGAAGTGAACTATGTTGAATTTGTTGTCAATAAGGTATGTTGTTGATCAGAAGATGTCAAAGAATGAATGGATGTCAAGGAGAGTCAATATGTGAATGACAAAGGCTATGATGTTGTTGGTGATGAATGGAGAATGGCCATGTTACTAAGATGCATGTCACTTAGGAGATTCACTAAGTGACATAGGATGTTGTGGTTGAAACATTTTCTATGCAAATCTGACGATTGTTGAGCAGCTCTTTAAGTTCCAAGAACTTGTATCAAGTAGATACAATGTCACAACATTGTTTGAAGACCATGCATTGTACTGACAATGCATGAGGAGATGAAGAAGATCCATCCACAATCTCTAAGTGGATGAAGTGATCTAAAGAAGTCCATGCACTATCACTAAGTGCATGTGAACATGAAGAAGATCCACTCTAAATGGATGAAGTGAGCTAAAGAAGTCCATGCACTATCACTTAGTGCATGTGAACATGAAGAAGATCCAACTTGATCTCTGATTAGATCAATGATGTTTATTGAAGAATTTATGTGATTCAAGAGTTCGGTTGAAGAAGAAGACCCTTCGAGAATTCGATATACCAAAGTAATGAATATATGTTAAGGAGATTTGTGGAACCCTAATGAAGAAGAGAAGGGAAGAAATGAAGAAGAAGAGTTGAAGATGATCCTTCGGGAATTGCACTCCTAGGTGAAGATTAAATGTTTAAGAGGAATGGAGTAATTCTTAAGAAGAAGATAAGAGAAGAAATGAAGAAGGAAGAATAGGAAGAGGAAGAATGACTTCGAATGTGGAACTTTGCATGTTGAGCTTACTTTGTTTTTAAAAAAAGTGTTTGTTCTATACTCGGGTAAAAAGAAGCCACCAAGGGCCAGCCTTAAGGGTTCAACCCCAAGGCACTTGTGGGACTCGAGGTCGCCACGCCCAAGGGGGATCCCATGGGGCCAGCCCGAGAGGCTGAGGCCGTGTATAAGCCCCAGGCCACATAGGGGAGTGTCAAACCCTACGTAGCGTGAGCACGAGCGCGCCCAAGGAAGCATAGTGGGCGCCAGTGGCGCGCTCGAGTGGCAGGGTGGGTGCAAGAGCGTGCCCGCAGAAGAACTCGGTGCGGGGCAGCACCGAGAGGGGAGAATATTCAATTGAAGGGAGGACGGGATGCGGTCTTTGTTAAACCGCATGGAATCCGGCCGCTGTTTCGATGTGGGACGCGGGATTTTGCCGCGGAAGAGATCATGGCCGCCCATCCAATCGCGCGGCTCATCACAGCCGCTCATCGCATCCCGCACGCGATGATCTGATCGCGGCCGTCCAAAGTTCAGTAAACGCCTGATCTGACGGCTTCCGCATCATCCCCTTCTTTGATCTTGAGCCGAGGACACCTCGTGCCACCCGACGTCCCCCACTGAACCAGAGGGTCTCCGAGCACCGATCTTGAGCTCTTGACCACTATTGATCAAGCCGAAGACACCATTGAGATCGTCTAAGCATAACGAACATGATCATGAGAGAAAATGGGCATGCATGCAAAGTTTGGAAGATTTTCAAAGAAGGCCAAGGCAAACGAAGTGCCGAGGCCATGAGGTTATGGCTTTGCATGGTTTGGGACTAAACAGAGAGTTGCATGTGGTTCCATGCACATGCACGTAGAGTAAAAATAAAGGAAGTGAACCCGCGGTGAAACAGGAGAGAAAAATCAAGATTTGAAAAATCTTGAAGATCCGAAATCTTCAGGAGATCAAAAGTTATCACGCGGATGATAAAAGGCATTCCTCTGCCTATATAAAGAGAGGCCGAGCCCTCGAGGAAGCTTGCTGAAACTTTGTGGAGTCCCACGAGTGCCTTGCCTCACGAAGAATTGAGTTGCGCGTCCCCTGCGCGGCAGAGAAGCCCGGAGCCATTTTTGGCTTCGTGAAGTCCCTTTTGCGCATCCCTTGCGTGAAAGAGGTAAAGGGAAGTCCCCTGCGTGCACCCCTTGCGCGACAGGAAGGATCCGAGCCGCATACTTGCGCGCTCGAGTCTCTTGCCACCCTCTCTGCCCGCACACTTGTGTGGCAGGAGGAAGGAGCTCGCGGTGTTGCACATTGCACACTTGCGCAGCGGCTGAGAAGAGGAGGAGGCCCTTGCACCTCACACTTTGTGTGCTTGCTACACCAAGAACCTACGCGGCAGTAGGTTGCATACCTTGTGTGTGTGTGCTAAAGTGGGGAAGAAGACCCAAGGCTTTGCCTCTTGTGTGTGCATAGTAAAGAAGGAAGGCCACCACATCTCTTGTGTGTGTGCAACAAGTGAAGAGGTCGTATCCAATTAGGTGTGCAAGAAGAAGTGGAGGCCGAGACCACACCTTGTGTGTGTGCCAAGTGAGGAAGACCCTACGGGTTGGTTGTGCACACTTGAAGATTAAAAGGGAAAAACAAAGTGTGTGTACAAAGTGGAAGAGTACATCTTGGCCATGTGTGTGCAAAGTGGGAGAACACCCTACGGGCAGTGGGTGTGAAAAAGAGGAAGGTCGTAGCCTTGTGGGTGCACACTTTGATGAACAAATAAAAGAACATATTTTGTGTGTGTGCAAAACAAGAAGAGGAAGAAGGCCAAGCCGTGTGTGTGCATAAAGAGTGTAGACCACAACAAAGAAGAACACATTTTGTGTCTATGTGCAAGAGGAAGAAACAAGTTGTGTGTGCTAGACAAGAAGAGGCCGAAACCTTAGTGTGTGTGCAAAGTGAAGTGTACACACTAAGAAGGAGAAGAAGAAGAATACTCCACACTAAAGTAGAACACACATTAAGTGTGTAATCAAAAAAGAACAAAGAGTGTGAAAGAATTTGAGAAGAAGGTGTGTGTGCGACAAAAGGAGAATACACCCTTTGAGGGTTTATCACACCAAGAAGAAGGAAATGGATGTGCATGCATGCACATGCACACGTGAACAAAGCTAAATCAGGCTGTGTACAATTGAGTTGTCCAAGAATAGAAGATCTTGAAAAATCAGAGTTTCCATGCATTCAGTGCATGAAGTTGAATAGAGTGAGACTGAACCAGACTAAAGTTAAAGACATCAATTGTCTGAGTATTCAATAATTGGAGAGAGGCCAGGTCATCCTGAGATGAAGGAGATAAATCCTGGGCAAGACGAGAAAACCTGATCAACTCAAGTGATCAGAGGTACAGATCAAGGCCAGCAGTCTTTATCCCAGGCTGCTGAAGATACTTGAAGATCTGAACAAGAAGAAGAGCTACTCGTGTGACTCGAGGAGCCAGGAGAAGCCCCCTGTGAGACTCAGGGTGGAAGAAGTCTTCAGTGGGATTCTAGAGCAGGCCAGTGGGACTCCGGTAACACTGTGAGACGCAGTATAAAGACCCTCCTATGGGACTCAGGAGAGATACAGTGGGACTCTGTATCGACCATTGTAATACTAACCGATTATAATAGAGAAACCAAGTTGGGGTGTATAACCAACATGGCAAGGACGTAGGCCTTTGGTGCCGAACCTTGTAAATCATTGTGTCCTGTGCCTTTACATTTACTGCATCACTCGAGGAAAGGCTGAGAGATACAAGAAGATTGGATCGAGGCTTTAACCAGCCATAGAGGTTTAATTGATAAGGAATCAATTAGTAAAAAGTTTTAAGGGGTCACTGATTCACCCCCTCCCCCTCTCAGTGATTCTCACTGATTTGGGCACTTCAATTGGTATCAGAGGGAAGGTTACCTCTAAAAGATCCAAGGGAGTCTTTATGAAGTGCAGATTTGAGGAAATGAGCGACCAGCCTCAAATGGAGATATCTGCCAAGACTCAGAAAAATAGAAAGAAGAAACCGGCCTAGAAGATGAAGAAAGCTTGTCCTAGCTGTGATGAAGTTGGAACAATGAAAGATCTTCAAAGTGAAATCGAATATCTTCAGAAGACAGTCCCCAAGGAAGTGGTAATGTGTATAGCTACAGGCATCCTTGATCTTCAAGAAGAAAAATTACATCTAGAAGAAGAATCCAATGCAATGGAAGATCAGTTGGCTAAAAGGGTTGGCATAACCAACACTCTCAGAAAGCTGGTGAAGGCTAAAGATGAAACTATTTCCCTTTGCAATGAAAGATATGAAGACACTACTGAAGAATTGCAAAGAAGCCTTTCTGAGAAAGAATTCTTTATGATAATGGTCAAAGATGATTTCCATGCACTGGAAAAGAGGCACAAAGTTTCAATGAATGTCAAAGATGCTCAACATGAAGACAAAGTAAACAGGGTGAAGGAGCTTGACAACTCATTGCTAGAAATGAAGAAGGTGCATGATGACCAGATGAAACAGCTGGTAGAAAATTGGGAAGGAAGGCTAAGAACTATTGAGGATGAGAAGAACTCCCTCAATATGAAATGCTTAGAACTAGAGGTGATATTGAAAACTCAGAAATCACCCAAAGCCAAAGCCTCCCAATCAGCTGAAAGGAGAAATGTTTCTACTCAAGTATGCATTGAGCAGGATGATTCTAAAAGAAATACATCCTCTAATAAAAGGGCAACAACTTCTAAAAAGAAGGTACCATCCATCCCATATTGTACTCAGGTTTCTAAATGTGTTTCCACAAAAAGTGTAGGATGGAAGAATAATTCCAAACAAGAATGGATGAAGACAATGAAGAAGGAGAGCTCTCCTGAAACAACACAGAAAGTCAAAAAAAGTACCCAAAATCAGAAGTACTGAAGAGGTCAAGATTTGTGGGTCAGTGTTGGTGTTGTAATAAGTATGGGAACTGTGCATAGGATTGTTGGTACAATCCACTGAATGTCAAAGCACAAAGTAAGCCCATGCCAAGGGGGAGCAAGCCAGAGGAAAAGAGGAAACATCCACAGGTCCAGAGACATCTGTTTACTGCTAACAGGTTTGGATTGCTTGATAACATCTGGGATGTGTGCAAAAGTGGTCAAATAGATACATGTCAATCTCCAATTGTATCCAGAGCTCAAAAGAAGAAAAGATCACAGAACCTGGCTCAGAAAGAATCCTTGGGAATCAAGAAGAAAGTTGAAGATGCTCCCAAGAAGGTTTTGAAAAAGGAAAAGAAGTCCTTGGATTCTAAATCCAAGAAGGGTGATGCATCCAGAAGGACCACCAAGAAAACATGCTTCTACTGTGGAAAGAAAGGACACACCATGGATCTTTGTGAACAATCCATGGAACTGAATAGAAGCATACTGGACTCAAAAAGACAATCAATCCAGAAGAAGCAGAAGGGATTGATTGAAAATAATTTGCCTATGAAAGGTATCTTAACAGCATCAAAAGAACCATGTGGAATTTCCAAAACTGAGGCCTCACTCCCAAATGACATGCTAGTCATATGGCCAAATCAGTTGCAACTTGCCAAAGATCTGCAGAGAGCTGAAGATGAAGTTCTGGCAATTGCTAAGGCAAAAAGGAAACAAAAGATTTCACATGAAGATGTGTTGAGATCCACACCAGCACAATCATCATTGAAGATCAGATGTGCAAGTGTGAAGAATGGTGAAAATGGGGCATATCGGTTGAGAGAATCTTCTCAACCTTGTTGTTCACATTGATGAACCAAGGAGGTTCCATCTTATTCCCTAGTCACTTGTATTTACATGTGCTAACACTGCAGGGAATTGGAGATGATGATCATTCTCAACTGGAGGATGGTTTGGACAGAATGGAGTGCACCCCTTGAGGGGGAGCCAATCTGTAGAAGATGGGATTCTGAGATTTAATACCATCTTGAGAAAAGTGAAGGTATTCCAATCATACGTTCATCCCTTGTTTCTTAATTGTATTCATCATGTCAATTAAGGGGGAGTATTGATTGAAGGCAAATGGATGAAAGGGGGAGATTTATCTTTGCACTGAACTTTCTAATGAGTTTTGTGAAGTATGTGTAGGATTTAGTAATTCATTGATAAATCTGAAAAATTTCACCCCCTGAAGCATGATCTCACATGTACAGTGAATTGTGGACAGCATTGAAAATCTTGGTTACATCACTCTTGTTTTCTACATCGGGTTAGCCCATGTATACTTAGAGTTGATCTACTAAAGGTTCATTGCTCAAAAGAACATGTGACATCATCCCTCTCTTAGTGATTTTCAAGAAAATACATTTCAAAGGGAGGAAGTGATATTTTGAAAAGGAACCACACCACATCTTTGCATTTGGTTGCCAATAAGGGGGAGAAAAGCTGACATATTGCCCCAGAAATGTGTGGCACACATATTGACCCATTCATATGTGTTCTACTTATTGGATTGACAATATGTTCTCTAGTGGTATTGACAACAAATACAAAGGGGGAGATTTAAGTGCACTGTGTTTCATTTGTTGTCAATAAGGTATGTTGTTGATCAGAAGATGTCAAAGAATGAATGGATGTCAAGGAGAGTCAATATGTGAATGACAAAGGCTATGATGGTGTTGGTGATGAATGGAGAATGTCCATGGTACTAAGATGCATGTCACTTAGGAGATTCACTAAGTGACATAGGATGTTGTGGTTGAAACATTCTCTATGCAAATCTGACGATTGTTGAGCTGCTCTTTAAGTTCCAAGAACTTGTATCAAGTAGATACAATGTCACAACATTGTTTGAAGACCATGCATTGTACTGACAATGCATGAGGAGATGAAGAAGATCCATCCACAATCTCTAAGTGGATTAAGTGAGCTAAAGAATCCATGCACTATCACTTAGTTCATGTGAACATGAAGAATATCCACTCTAACTGGATGAAGTGAGCTAAAGAAGTCCATGCACTATCACTTAGTGCATGTGAACATGAATAATATCCAACTTGATCTCTGATTAGATCAATAAAGTTTATTGAAGAATTTATGTGATTCAAGAGTTCGGTTGAGAAAGAAGACCCTTCGAGAATTCGATATACCAAAGTAATGAATATATGTTAAGGAGATTTGTGGAATTCTAATGAAGAAGAGAAGGGAAGAAATGAAGAAGAAGAGTTGAAGATGAACCTTCGAGAATTTCACTCTTAGGTGAAGATTAAATGTTTAAGAGGAATGGAGGAATTCTTAAGAAGAAGATAAGAGAAGAAATGAAGAAGGAAGAATAGGAAGAGGAAGAATGACTTGGAAGGTGGCACATGGCATGTTGAGCTTACTTTTTTTTAAACAAAGTGTTTGTTCTATACTCGGGCAAAAAGAAGCCACCAAGGGCCAGCCTTAAGGGTTCAACCCCAAGGAAATTGTGGGACTCGAGGTCGCCACACCCAAGGGGGATCCCATGGGGCCAACCCGAGAGGCCGAGGCCGTGTATAAGCCCCGGGCCACGTAGGGGAGTTTCAAGCCCTGCGTAGCGTGAGCGCGAGCGCGCCCGAGGAAGCATAGTGGGCGCCAGTGGTGCGCCCGAGTGGAAGGGTGGGCGCAAGAGCGCGCCCGCATAAGAACTCGGTGTGGGGCGGCACCGAGAGGGGAGAAGATTCAATTGAAGGGAGGATGGGACGCGGTCTTTGTTAAACCGCGTGGAAACCGGCCGCCGTTTCGATGTGGGACGCGGGATTTTGCCGCGGAAGAGATCCTGGCCGCCCATCCATTCGCGCGGCTGATCACAGCCGCTCATCGCATCTCGCACGCGATGATCTGATCGCGGCCGTCCAAAGTTCAGTAAATGCCTGATCTGAAGGCTTCCGCATCATCCCCTTCCTTGAGCTTGAGCCGAGGACACCCCATGCCACCCGATGTCCCCCGCTGAACCAGAGGGTCTCCGAGCACCGATATGGAGCTTTCGGCCACTATTGATCAAGACGAAGACACCATTGAGATCGTCTAAGGATAACGAACATGATCATGAGAGAAAATTGGAATGCATGAAAAGTTTGGAATATTTTCGAAGAAGGCCGAGGAAAACGAAGTGCCGAGGCCATGAGGTTATTGCTTTGCATGGTTTGGGACTAAACAGAGAGTTGCACGCGGTTCCTTGCACATGCACGTAGAGTAAAAATAAAGGAAGTGAACCCGTGGTGAAACAGGAGAGAAAAATCAAGATTTGAAAAATATTGAAGATCCGAAATCTTCGGGAGATCAAAATTTATCACGCGGATGATCAAAGGCATTCCTCTGCCTATATAAAGAGAGGCCAAGCCCTCGAGGAAGCTTGCTGAAACTTTGTGGAGTCCCACGAGTGCCTTTCCTCACGAAGAATTGAGCTGCGCGTCCCCTGCGCGGCAGAGAATCCCAGAGTCATTTTTTGCTTCGTGAAGTCCCTTTTGTGCATCCCTTGCGCGAAAGAGGTAAAGGGAAGTCCCCAGCGCGCACCCCTTGCGCGACAGGAAGGAGTCGATCCGCATACTTGCGCGCTCGAGTCTCTTGCCACCCTCTCTGCCCGCACACTTGCGTGGCAGGAGGAAGGAGCTCGCGGTGTTGCACCTTGCACACTTGCGCGGCGGTTGAGAAGAGGAGGAGGCCCTTGCACCTCACACTTTGTGTGCTTGCTACACCAAGACCCTACGCGGCAGTAGGTTGCATACCTTGTGTATGTGTGCTAAAGTGGGGAAGAAGACCTGAGGCTTTGCCTCTTGTGTGTGCATAGTAAAGAAGGAAGGCCACCACATCTCTTGTGTGTGTGCAACAAGTGAAGAGGCCGTATCCAATTAGGTGTGCAAGAAGAAGTGGAGGTCAAGACCACACCTTGTGTGTGTGCCATGTGAGGAAGACCCTACGGGTTGGTTGTGCACACTTGAAGATTAAAAGAGAAAAACAAAGTGTGTGTACAAAGTGGAAGAGTACATCTTGGCCGTGTGTGTGCAAAGTGGGAGAACACCCTACGGGTAGTGGGTGTGCAAAGGAGGAAGGTCGTAGCCTTGTGGGTGCACACTTTGAAGAACGAATAAAAGAACATATTTTGTGTGTGTGCAAAACAAGAAGAGGAAGAAGTCCAAGCCGTGTGTGTGCATAAAGAGTGTAGACCACAACAAAGAAGAACCCATTTTTTGTGTGTGTGCAAGAGGAAGAAACAAGTTTTGTGTGCTAGACAAGAAGAGGTCGAAACCTTAGTGTGTGTGCAAAGTGAAGTGTACACACTAAGAAGGAGAAGAAGAAGGATACTCCACACTAAAGTAGAACACACATTAAGTGTGTAAACAAAAAAGAACAAAGAGTGTGAAAGAATTTGAGAAGAAGGTGTGTGTGCGACAAAAGGAGAATACACCCTTTGAGGGTTTATCACACCAAGAAGAAGGAAAGGGAAGTGCATGCATGCATGCATGCACGTGAACACGTGAACAAAGCTAAATCAGGCTGTGTACAATTGAGTTGTCCAAGACCAGAAGATCTTGAAGAATCAGAGTTTCCATGCATTCAGTGCATGAATTTGAATTGAGTGAGACTGAACCAGACTAAAGTTAAAGACATCAATTGTCTGAGTATTCAGTAATTGGAGAGAGGCCAGGTCATCCTGAGAAGAAGGAGATAAATCCTGAGCTAGACGAGAAGACCTGATCAACTCAAGTGATCAGAGGTACAGAGCAAGGCTGGAAGTCTTTATCCCAGGCTGTTGAAGATACTTGAAGATCTGAACATGAAGAAGAGCTACTCGTGTGACTCGAGGAGCCAGGAGAAGCCCCCTGTGAGACTCAGGGTGGAAGAAGTCTTCAGTGGGATTATGGAGCAGGCCAGTGGGACTCTGGTAACACTGTGAGACGCAGTATAAAGACCCTCCTGTGGGACTCAGGAGAGATATAGTGGGACTCTGTATCGACCATTGTAATACTAACCGATTATAATAGAGAAACCATGTTGGGGTGTATAACCAACATGGCAAGGACGTAGGCCTTTGGTGCCGAACCTTGTAAATACTTGTGTCATGTGCCTTTACATTTACTGCATCACTCGAGGAAAGGCTGAGAGATACAAGAAGAGTGGATCGAGGCTTTAACCATCCATAGAGGTTTAATTGATAAGGAATCAATTAGTAAAAATTTTTAAGGGATCACTGATTCACCCCCTCCCCCTCTCAGTGATTCTCACTGATCTGGGCACTTCATTCCTAAATATTCAATATATGGATTTCTTCATATTCGTAAAAATGTTTCTCTTTCATCCTTTGATTAAAATAATCATGAGAATGAGGGAAGAGATAAGAATGATTTACACTCATCATTTTTTGAAAGTGATTTTCTAAGACTGAAGGGTGTTTCCACTACCAAAGGTAACTATGATAAAAAGAAAAGAAATTATGAAGATAATATAAAATAAAGTAAGAAAAATTTTCAAATATGGAGGATGAAGTATAAAGATCGTGAAATGGGTGAGTGTGAATATATTTATGACTTATTTTCTTAGTGAATGAAATTTTTTTCTATTTTATTTTCCATGGGGAAATTTTTTAAGATTATAATGTTTTTGAATATATCTTTATAATTATTTATGGAATTTATAACGCAACAGATTCCTCATTGGAATATATATATTTATAAACATTATCCATTGATTATTTTTACAGTACTCTCATTACTAATGAAATGACAAGGGAGAATTTTATGAAAGGGAAATCAAAATTTGATAGATAAATATCCTTTAAGGATGCTATGAAATAAAAACTACGAATATTATTAAAGAATAATCTAGATAATCTGATTTTGAAAATGTGGTTCATAAAAATCTTGATGTTGTTTTTCTCATTTTTTCTAAAAATGTAAAAAGTTGTGCAGGTAAATATAAGGGGAAACATTCTTTGAAATCTATTTTTATGTAGAGCCTTGGGTAACTCTAAAGAAAATTTTCCTTGAAGAAATAAATAAGATGATAGTGATGAAAATTAAATGAGTCCAAGATGATTATTTTATAAATATAGTGATAAGGCTAAATATTATTCTCAAGGGAATGAAAAAAATTCTCCAAATCCAAAGGAGATTTTTTGTCAAATGATAATGAAGGTGAACATTGTGAAGTTGGATCCAATAAGTCTATTGATAATTATAGGGTGAATACCTTCATTTTAATAGTAAACATTGAAGATTTTATAAGAAACTATTTTTAAGAAGAATAAAATCTATTTGAATTTCATTTGAAAGAAAAAATGAATGAATTCATGAGAATTATTGAAATAAGAGAGATAAAATTATGAAATTGAAAAAAAATTAATGATCCTCAATAATAAATTAATAATTCTTTCCTGATGAGAGTGTTAAGTTTCTAAAATATAATGATGACTTGAAGAGAAATATTGATAAAGAAAAGAACTAGATTGAATATCTAGAAGTTATGATGAAAGCTAAAGAAGAATAATTGTAACCGTTTTTAAAAAAAAATCATTCTAAATATAAGTACATTTCTAAAAGATTCAAGAATTATATCTCTAGTGTTTTTTAAAGTTCTAGAAATGGTAAAATTGAGAAGGATCAAAATTTACTTTGAAAGGTTGATAAGAAAAATGAAATTTTTTCTGATAATAAGATATATCGAAAATTTTGTATGTGGCCAAATCCAACAAAGTGGGGAAGTTAGATGTTTGTAAAAAAATATAGGAATGAAAATGTTTCTAATACATAGAGTTTTGATATGGATGGAAAGAAATCCATTTTGGAAATTTATATTAAGGATGATAATAATAAAAATTTAAGGTAATGATTGTTTTTATAAGAATGATATGATGGTTTCTAAGAAACATGATCAGAAATACATATAGTATAAAAGTTATAGTGGAATGTTTTTTATGTATGGATAATATTGGTATTATAGTGGATTCATATATGCAGAAAATATTTTTTGGTTTATCCAATTATATTACTATTATTCAATGAATTTAAAAATGGAAATTTTCGGGTGAGAGTGAATCCTTTTAATGGAAGAAGTCTAAGGAGGATATTTTTGAGAAATATGAGAATGTTGGTGTGAAAGTTGAAATTAGATTCCAAAATCTATAAACAATTTTTTTTAATATTTGAATAGCCTATAAAAAATTAAATGTTTATCTTGTTTATTTCTATTACAACAGATGTTTGTTAGAAATTCATAGAAGCCAAATGCTAAAAACTATAAAGAAAAGGAAAGTATGTTTTTGTAGAAACCACTATAAAAGATACAAAAAGATAACAACCCTAGATCATGGATTGTTGGTATTTTTCTCATATTATTGGACAATTATTATATATTTTAGAATTTTAAATACTTAAAATAAGGAACATTTGTATTTGGTAATGATTAATCCATTAGAATAAAAAGTGTTGGATTTACTATTATTGTGGAAGAAAATATTAATTCATTTTTTTTTTGATGGGATGAAATAATTCTTTCTAAGTGTTTCAAAACATTTTGATGATGGAAATAAATTTTCTTTCATAAAATATACCATTGTTGTGAAAATAGAGGAATATGGAATGATAGTCATAATAGGCCAACATAAAAAAAGATACTTGTTTCATGTTTTTGAAGTTCAAAACTCTTATTACTTAGGCCTAGCAGAAGAAAATCAGTTGAGACATAAAATTCTCGGACAAATGTTTTAAAGAAACATGATCGTGTTTCAATTTGGGATAGTGTTTGTGGAATTCCTAGTATTTTAAGAAGAAGTGATTATTTTTACACAATTTTTCAGAAATGACGGATTACCAAATCCATGCATAAGAAATTTTACATTTGATCAAAATAACCATTAGAAAATAACGATTCATATATATTTGAACCAATGATAAAATAATCAACCCATGGATATAAGTACTTTTTTACTATCATTGAGGAATTTACTCACAGTACTTGTTTTTTGGTATATTAAACATAATTCAGATGACGTGAAATTGTTTAAAAGTTTTATGATGAAATATGAGAAGGAAAGTGAGTATTGAGTGAAGAAATAGAGAACCAACAATATTGGTGAGTAGAAAAATGAATAATTTGAAAATTATCTTTAGAATTTTAGAATTTTACATGATTTTAGTACACCGTACACTCCTAAAAAATGGTGTATTTGATAGAAAAAATAGAATTCTAGTTGATATGGGAGGAAGTATGTTACATGACGATGTTCTCTCTCATTGATTTTGGAGAAAATCCATGAGCACTATTTTTTATATTCAAAATTTAATTTTTTGTATACCATGTTTAGATATGACTCCATTAGAAATGTTTTATAACCAGAATCCATTTGTGAAACACATAAGATTTTTTGGGAGTCTATGAATCACAAAAAAGAAAGGTGGATAACTTGGAATGTTTTCTAAGAGAGTTGAAGAAGGAATTTTTCTTAGTTATTCTCTAGAATAAATATTATATATATATATATATATATTAAAATATATTCAGGAATATTAATTTACTTTATTTATGAGAAGGTTATTAAAAATTATTACCAATGTGCCAAAAACACATAAAGATAAAGATGGTAAACAAGATGAAATAACGTTTTATAATAATTATGATAATGAAGAAAACAATTATAATAAAACTCAAGAATTATAATCAAATTCACCTATTTCCATTAATAAGGATGAATCTCAAAAATATCATCCCATTCTGGGGATGAAATTGGAATCTCTAAAAAATAGGTGATCAACATAAAAAAGGACCAAAAAAGATTAACATAAAAATTCATTACACAATACTTATTTTTGGTCAAAATTTGAGAAAAAATATGTTACTGGTGCTTTTGAGAATCCAAAATGGGTTCAAGGTATGAATGAAGAGTTGGATAAGATAGAAAAGAATAATACATTGTAGAAATAAAACAAATTGAAAAAATGTTATTGGTATAATGTTGGTTTTCTAAAACAAAGTGAATGGATAATGTTATGTGATAAGAAACAATGAAATATTAGTGTGAAAAGGTTACTCACTGATTGTGGAAATTGATATTGATGGGAATTTTTCTCTACTGTAAATGATATAAATAATTATAATCTTTCTTTCTATTTCTACACAATGAAATTACAAAATATTTCAAATAGATGTGAAGTATTTATCTCTAAATGGGATCTTGATAAATAAGTATATATTGAAAAACCACGTGGATTTACACTTGGGAAGGAATAAAATCTTGTTCTCATGTTAAAGAAATCCTTGTATGGGATAAAACAAGCACTTAAAGAATGGAATTCCAAACTATATAGTTTCCAATGAAAGAATATTTTTTTGAAAGGAAGGGTTGGTAAAAATCTATAAATTAAAGAATGTCATTTTTTTTCATCCTTGTAATTATTTATTTTTATGACATTATCTTTTCTCATAATGAAGAAAGAACATGTGAATGATATGATGAAGAGATGAATTTTTTTTGTAAATTTCCATGATCGGTGAAATGAAAAAAATCATGGATTACAAATCTAATAAATAAAGAAACACATATTAAGTAACCAAGAAAATTATTATAAGGCATTTCTTAAAATTTTCATCAGGGAAAATTCAAAACCATTTTCAACTCCAATTTCAATCGAAATCAATTTAAATAATGATGGATAAGGAAAGGAAATTTATCCTATACAGTTTCTAAAGATGATTTGATATTTATTATATTGACTTCCTCATTAACCAAAAAAAATTATATATTAACTTTATGTCAAAGATTTCAGTGTTCTCTAAATCATTCACATCTATTGAATGGAAAAATAATTATCAGATATTTCAAGGGTATATAAAATTTTAGATTCAGGTATGCTAGCTCAAAAGGTATTTACTTATTTGTGTATTCAAATGATGATTATGAAAGAAATTATGATGAAAAAATATCCACATATGGTGGAGATTTTTTTTTGGGAAAAGGTTTTGATAGTTTTCATACAAAGAAACACAATTTAGTAACTCTTAGCAGGAATCAAGATGAATAGTTTTCTACCACTCAAGATGCTACCTAACTTATGTTGTTGAAAAACCTGTTGGAATACATACTTTTTTATGTGATTTTACCCTTTCTATTAGGTCGTTATAATAAAATTTGCAAAAACCGTACCATAAATCTAGTACATCAGTCTCATTCAAAACATATCAATATCAAATATCATTTTATAAAAATTCATGTGGAGAATAATTAATTGAATTTTGTATGTGTTCCTAATTCTGCACAAGTTTTTTACATATTCATAGAACCTTTACCAAATGAATCATTTTTTACATTGAGGTTTAAAAACGGTGTCTGTCATATTTCTCATTAGGGATAAGGTATGTGTTTTTGTCCCCTTTATTATCTTGTTTTTGGATAGTTTTTTCAAGGGGGAGAATTGTTTCATAAATCTATCCTTTAATATATACAAAATCTTTTAATGAAGTATGAATGTAGGGGGAGTTGTGGATAATATATAATTTTATCATGTAAGTGTATGAACTATTCTCACATTTTTTTGGAGTGGTTGTAGGAAACATTTTTTTATTTCAAAGTGGAATAAGTGAAGAAACCTATAAAGAAAATATGAAGATTTTTCGTGAGTAACTCCTATTGTAAAATATGGTTTTTTGTGCCAATGATTATTATTCACTATTGTGATTTAGCCCCTGTAGTCTAGGAATTATTTATAAGTGATCCATTACTTTAGATTACAAAGTTTAGTGATTAATGAACCTTGGTTGATAGAAACAATCCAAAGGGGGAGATTACTAGGATGAAGTTGGATGGAAGTTGTTTCTAGAAGATGACAAAAGGTTGTATTCAATGTATTTTCCTTGGTTGTCAATGAAAAGGAAGTCACTTCCCTTAGAAAACATTTTATGACCATAATAACAGTCATATTCATATGTTAAGACAAATAAATCTTTAGAAATACCATCAGGTAATGAAAATGTTTTCTGGAAGAAAAGGTTCTTTGAACTTACCTTGGGTCTGATGTGAATGGTTCAATCCTAATAAGAAGTTGTATAAATGTTTTAACGGGTTCAATGAGAACATGAAGATTCTTTTCTATTTTAAATTTCTAAAATATCATATGTTGTTTAGGAAACTTGTGATGAAAGTCTTATGACGAAAAGGGGGATAACATGTGTTGTGAATCAGATTGAAATTTGGTGGGAAGTAAAGAAGATGTTGGAAGGATGAGAAGTTATAATACATTCTAATTAGAGTAATATTATTCTATTTATCTCTTAAAAGATTCAAAATTTATGTGGATTACATGATATAAGAATATTTTTGTGGATGAAGGAAGTTACAGATGTCACGGGTTTCTGGTCTTAGTTTATTGATGTGAGATCATGAGATGAAGAATTGTTTGAAGTATGAAAAGTTTTATATGAAATGTGAGAAGATAGAGAGGTTAGTTTTCAGTCAGACCAATAATAAATTATATAAAAAATCATTATAAAAATATTATTATAATAAACGAAGTTACTACTATCACTGGTCCAACAGACGTGGCACATCGCCGATCATTGGAGTAATCGTGACACAGATCCTCAGACACAGTTATGGTTTCAAAATGGTATCATAGGCAGTGTTGATATTTTATTGAGTTGTGGGGACCAATTAAAGGTAAAATAATGTGGGGTTTTGACCGATGTGGGTAACAAAGTTAGAGACAAATCAACCATATGATGATAAAAAATATAGTCAACCATTTTAATCAGGTTGAATGTTTTCTTTTCAATTGATCCAAGATTTATAGAAGAACTATGATATGTTTTTATTTATATCAAAAGGAAAAACTAGTATTATTTTATTCAAAATTTGGAGAAGTGAGAAATAATAAATGTATTTTGTTATCATTGTTTGGTTCTAGAGATATCAGTCAATATGTGGTGTTGAAAATTAGACTATAGGTGATACTGATATATTGGAATGAAATGGAGACTGATCCATGAGGTGCAAGATGCAACAGATAAAATTCATTGGATTATGGACTCCATCAGATAGAGGATCATCAACTTGTGGAAGTGAGGAAAATAAGAATTTTTTCAAAGAAGATACAAAAATGCTGACAAATTATTTTGAATTGAGTTTGAATCTAGTGATGATGTGTTTCCGAGGAAGTGCATGAATTATAAGATGTTTTGAATATGTTTATTGAAAAATTAAGGTGTATGAAGTCTAAGAATATATAATTTTTTTAATTAAATAATGGTTTCAAATTTTTATATCCAGCAGTTGGTTTGAAGCATCAAAATGATTATTTTGATTTTAGTTAGTTATGAGCATCCTAATGAGAAGTCAATTTTTATATTTTTTTAATTGATTTAGAGAAATGTAATGAATAATATTCTATGGAAAAAATTAATTAATCATAATAATGAAATTATAATGATAATAAGAATTATACGGACTAAATATTAGAATATATTTATTTAGATGAATATTTGGGAAGATTCAAGAGGGTTTGATAAGAATTGAGAATATTTAAGAAGCACATAATAGGTCAAATATTTACCCTAAATTGAATGTAATTTTATGTACTATGATATTTGGGTGAGAAGGAATACTTTTTAAAACCCTCCTAAACCATTTTTAGCACAGCTATAAAATGAGAAGATTACATTATAGTTTCTGACACTTGTATTGTTCATGGGTGAAGAGAGAAGGTGGAGTACATAATTTTTTTAGTTATAAGATGATTCAAGATTGAGATTTCCAAAAACCAGTTCCATAAAAGATAAGAAGAAATATCATATTCCTTGTTTTTGGGTATGATGGAGAAGTTAGACTGAGATTTATAGATAGGGACAGTAGCAGTTCAGAATTATTTAAGTGATATTCTATCATATTTATATTTTCAGACTGAGAAATAAAACTGATGAGTTGAGCTAGGATATTATAGTGAGTATCATTACTAATCTAAGAGATGTTATTACCTTCTACTAGGTAGAAAAGTGAACAAATTTGTTGACTATTAAATTTGTGAAATTTGATATGGAAGCATAATAACTTATTTTTATGAAACTGAGGAAATATCCATACATTATATTGAACATAATTCTACACAAGTGTAAGGTTATATCATAATTTTTGTTTCCACATAATATGATTATTTTCTAGTGTATTTTTTGGTATTTGATTTTTTTTAATCCATTCTAAGGATATTGATACTCTTTTTGAGTAGTGAAACTTGTAGATTCTTATGTTCTTGTTGATGTATGATTGTTTTGATTTCAAATATTTTATTAAAATTTTATAGTTTTCAAAAGTTTATTTAAGATAAAGGAAACATAAAGAAAAATATATCACTATTACACCCCTACCCCTCTTAGTGATATGTTGACCCTAATTGGGTAATATCAATATTTAATATTACATTACACCATTTCACTCATACATAACATTGTTTTATCCTCACTTAACATTACATTACAATTACTTAACCTCTATACACTTCTATTAACACTTTAATTATAGTAAGTACAATAATTAACCTATGTATACCCCATTATAATGTTATTTTACTATTACATAACATTTATTTACCATTACCTTACATATGTTTACCAAAAGGTAACTATTTGAAACATATGTAACATTTTTTTAATGTTACATAACATGATTTTACCCTTAATTAACCTATAATTATTTCTATTTACCCATTAATTATATACACCTACCTTTAAAACACTTTTTTGCCCTTTCATAAATTTTTTAATATTAAATAACATTATTTTACACGGATAAAGATTCTATTTACTCTTACATAAAATTATTATACCCTTTCATTTTTTTACCCTCACTCAACATTAACTTAACATTAATTGATATATACATGCTTTTGTTTAAAATTATAAAAAATTTATTTATACATATTTAAATACTTTTTGTCCTAAAATTAATTTTTTTAAACATTACCTAACAATATTAACCTTACATAACATTACTTTACCATTATATAACATAAAAACATTACACTTAATAAAGGTGGATTGCTGCTTGCGCAGCACCTCAGGAGTATGCGCCTCATGCACCCCCCCCCCTTTTCAAAATCTACCGCCCGTTATCCCAGATCCAGGCAGCTTAGATGCACCTCTGTCGGCTCTGGCCACCCTAGCTGGCAGCTCTCCCCCGACACTACGACTACCCCCGACTCCCAGCCCGTCTCATGCTTCCCCCATCCTCGGTGCCTCTTTCAAGGATTCCCTTTGCCCCCTGGCTCACGCTCCCCCTCAACCTTGCTTCCCACCAGTGTCCCTCCCCCCGCCGGTGGTCTCGTGTGACGGCTCATGTCTGACGGTTGAGGTCACAACATCGGCCTTTGAAGATGCGCATGCTTGCCTCCACGGGACGCTTGTGGCCCGGTTTGGGGCGCCGAAACCTCTGATCTCGGTTTTCCAGTGCATGGCAGGTTCGTGGGGCCTGTATTCCCTGCTGAAGATCTCAACCATCCACCACATTGCCTTACTTGTGGTTCTTGGTTTGGAAGCTGACTTTGTCCATGTGTGGTGTCGGGCCCCGAGGTCCTTGTGTAGATGGCGCTTCAGCCTAGCTCATTGGTCGATGGATGTGCACAAGGGGAAGGAAAGTCCCCTAACTGGGGTGTGGCTCAGCCTTCCTGGGATCCCGCTTCCCTTCCAAAACACTAGCTTCCTCAAGGCCATAGGCGACTCGTTAAGGGGTTTTCTCTGCTCTGATCATCGTACTTGAAGCTGCTCAGATACTTCGGAGGCTAGGATCTGTGTTGAAATGGACATCTCGATCCCCCCTCCTGACTGCATCTCTCTTTGAGTCAAGGACTCCTTCAGTTGGTCGTAGCCAATTATCTTCCCCACCTACCCGTTGTTCTGTTCTTCGTGTAGTCTCCATGGGAATTCCCTCTAGGTTTGTAGGAAAATCCATCAGTCCAGTAGCAACCGTCCTTGGAATCCAGTTCCTGTCTGTTCATCCTAGGCGTCCTCACCCACTGACCTTGCCATCCTATAGGCCACTACTTCGGTGGTTGCCCCGGCTCCTCTCCCCAGGAAATCCCTTCTGGTGGCCCCTGGTTCAACCCCCCAACGGATTCCCCCTTCTTTGCAGGGGGCCTTGATCCATTTTCAGAATTCCCTAAGAGCTTCGCCATCTCCCATTCAGCCCCTTTCCCTTCCTCTTTCAGGCTTGTGGAATAGCTTACTCCTCCTCCTCCCCAGTCCATGTCCCTCCACCCATGTGTTCTTGCACCTTCCAGATTTTCAGTCCTTTCTGAAGGATTTTTCGCATAGGTTACATCTTTCCCCTCCCACTTGCCTCTCTCCCTTTCCCTCTCCTGTTGTACCCTGTTCCTCCTCCCCCCTCTCCTCGCTATCCTCCCTTCTTCTATTGACCCCCCTCTGTTGCCTCCCCAGCCTCCCTCCCCTTCCCTCTCCCCTCTTCCGGAGGTCTAATCCCCCGCCCAAACTCTGGAATGGCATGCCTTCCCACAGTCCTCTAGGAAGGGACGGAACTTGGGGTCTGCCGACTCTGCAAAGGATCCCTCCACTGTGCCTTCATCCCCACCCAACAGCATAGGTCGGTGCACTCGATCTTAGGCTAAGAAGATGTGGGAACTCTCTCCCTCATGCTACCCACAGGCTAGGAGTCCCAAAGCCAGATCTGGGATTTTTCCTGTCTAATGTATCCAATGGTTTTCTGGAATGCCCGGGGCATCGGTGCTCGGGCCAAAATGGACTTTCTTGTAGCAGAGGTTCGTAAGCACAAGTTCAGTCTCATTGCCGTCATGGAGCATAAACAAAACCTATCCAAAATTACTGATTTATCTAGAAGGTTATCCATGTAAGGTTTCATGCACACAGAGCCTACCAAAAAGCATATCTAGATCTTTTATAATTGGCATATCTCTGTCGATCTTGTTCGGGCGGGTGACCAACATATAATTTCCAAGATCTCCTTTGATAATGTAGCGCTTTTTTATCCTTCGTTTATGGGAACTGTGACAATCAGAAATGCGAGACCCTTTAGCGGGATCACTCCGGATTTGATCCGAGTAACTGTCCATGGATTTTGGGAGGGGATTGGAACATTATTGTAGACCCCGATGAAAGTAAGGGAAGAGGTCCCTTCCCTAGGAAAGCGAGTAAGTCCTTTGCCCGTTTCATGGCTACCAATGGACTCTCGGATCTCGATTTCACTGGAGGCCGATTCACCTAGTACAACAACCAACGTGTTCTACGGCGCTCCTGGAGCCTTTTGGACCAGTGCTTGGGAAACATCCTGGCCATTTCTGTGTACCCCAACATTAAAGTCAGCCACATGGTGCGCGACCCCTCCGATCACTCCCCGCTCCTTGTTTCTACCTCGACAAGGAATCAGTAACCTACGTCAACTAGATTCTCTCACCAGTGGGCCAACCTTCCTAGAATTCAGGATATGGTTCGAGACTCCTGGTGTGCACCCGTTCAAGGGAGGTTGTAGATTTCCTTTCACAACAAACTCAGAAGGATCAGAAGCTGGCTTGATGACTGGGCCAAATCCTTCCCTCCGAGTGATGGGGACATGGAGGCCGCGATGCAGGATACTGAACGTCTTGAAGTGAGCCTTGAGGGAAATTGGCCAGAAACAGTTTTTGATGAATTATCTAGGAAGAAATCCATCTTTACAGATATGTTTCTTCCTCAGGAATGGATGGCGAGTGAGTCCTCGAGAGTTAGATGGCTTGAGGAGGGTGACAGGAACACCTCCTTCTTCCATGCATTCATTAAGGAAAGGAATCGAATGATCCAACCTAACATCCTTATGGAGGATGGGTCGTACTTGAACAATAGGGAGGTGGTGGGGAATGTTTCCCACTCTTTCTTTAGAGACCTCCTCTCTGGTCCCAACCCCTACATGCCTAAAGGTCACCCCAAGGAGGAAGTGGAGTTCATTGCAGAGATTTCTGATCAGGTGTCTCCCGAGGTCAATGAGATGATTTAGGCCCTTCCGTCAGAGGCAGATATTCATGAGGCGATTAAGCACCTCAAACCAGAAAGTTCTCCAGGCCCGGATGGATTTCCAGGATCCTTCTATAGAGATGCATGGGAGGTGGTCAAAGTCGATCTCACTGATATGATCCAAGACTTCTTCAAGGGCGGGCCTCTCCCTCCTGTGATGGCAGCAACGGCTCTGGTTCTTATCCCCAAAACCAAGAACCCATTTTCAATCCACTAGTATCACCCAGTTAGTATGTGTAACTTTCCCTACAAAATCCTTGCAACCATAATTAACACTAGATTGGCCACTCACCTCCCTCGATGGATATATTTGGAGCAACACAGTTTTGTAAAGGATCGTTCTATCCAAGGGGCGATTGTGATGTCCCCGGAGATGGGCATAGATACCAACTCCAAGTCTCACGGCTCTAATATGATCATTAAATTGGACATGAACAAATCCTACGATCGAATAGAACGGGGATTTATCAACAAGCTCCTATCAGGTATGGGCCTCCATCATTGGTCAACGGATCTCATCTTTTGGTGTTATAGCTCTTCATGGCTAGAAGTGCATTTTATGGGTAAATCTTATGGTTTCTTCAAGGCTGTTCGGGGCCTAAGGCAGGGAGACCCCCTCTCGCCGATCCTCTTTATCCTCTCGCAATAAATCCTCAGCCGCCTCATCCTAAAAAACATGACCAATGGTAGGATCCTACCTTACAAGAGAAGAGGGAACTCCCCCTCCATCTCACACCAAATGTTCACCGATGACACAATGATCTTCCTGAATGCAAATAGACGGTCCTTTTGTGGCATCATTAAGGTTCTTAAGGACTATTGCCATTAGAGCAGTCAAGTTATCAAAAAGGTCAAGAGAAACGTGTTCATCTCCAACAAATCCCCTTCCTAAATGGGATGGCTCCATCTGCAACCTTCTCGACATTAAAAGAGGGTGTTGGCCGATGAACTACCTGGGGGCCCCATCTCCCCGAGAGGCCTCCGAATTAGGTATTTTGATCACATTGTGTGCCGCATCTCTGACAGGATCCTCAACTTGAAAAATAGATACCTATCATTCAGAGGCCGCCTTGCTCTGGTTAACAGTGTTCTTTCAGCCACCCCAGCCCATGCCCTCTCTTCCCTCAAAGTTCCCAAATCAGTTATCAAAAATATTGACAAGATCATAGCGCGGTTTATATGGGATGGAATGGCTGAAGG
Source organism: Viscum album (assembly GCA_963277665.1). Taxonomy (NCBI): domain Eukaryota; kingdom Viridiplantae; phylum Streptophyta; class Magnoliopsida; order Santalales; family Viscaceae; genus Viscum; species Viscum album. The sequence continues at coordinate 227,497,665 of OY728145.1, forward strand.
AAAACACTCATGGGTATCATGGAGGAGGATGACGAGACCTATTCAGGAGAGCGGAATTGATGTTCGCAGTCTCACGGATACCTTACTATGCATTCATGCCAAACTGGCTTTGGAGCTTCATGAACGCATAACTTTATGGAGGAAAACCATGGGAAATAATCTTGTTGATGCCTCGCTGATGGAATCAGGGCACCGGTACCCTTTTATGCAGACCCTCCTATATCTCTTTTCCACTATTCTTCCCAATGTCCGGTGGATAATTGTCCAGGGGAAAGTGTCCTTCTATCACGCCAACTGGGCAAGATCTGCACTTGGCTTTCCGATGTGCCCTGCTTACAACATTTTGTTTGAAGAGGCATGAAACTGCCCATCCTTTACTAAAGCAGTAATGGACCCGGAACAACAATAAATGTTTCATCGCATTGTCATCATCAAGGAATTGGACAGATGGGTTTTCACTCCCTCTCAATCAGGAGCCTACTCTTCCAATGCTAGCCGCAGTATCCTCATTCCCTCAGCACACCAAGATCCATGGAACAAGTTCCTTTGCCTGAAGCACATCCCGTCAAAACATAACTTCCTCACGTGGAGGCTGAGGAATGGTTCTCTTTCTGTGGATGATAATATCAAAAAATGCGGTATACCAATCGCTTCCCGCTGCTCATGCTGCAACGCCCATAAAGAGGAAAGTCTGCAGCATCTCTTCTATGAGAGAGACTGGGCCCATGAGGTCTGGTACGCCATTGGGACTTTCATTGTTGTGCACAACTGTGATCCATATGAGGGGTCGTTCATCTCTTGATGGCTTCAGGGATCGGGTGACAAAGGTGTGGAACGGACATCCAAGGACATCATTATGCATGCAAGAGCGTGGTGTATTTGGAAAGCCAGGAACAAAGCATGCTTTGAAGGGATCCTCTCCTCAGGGCAGACCATCAATGCCAGAACCCGCTGCCTCCGGCTCGATCTGACCATATTTATAAAGGGATGAAATGAATCCCCCTTGTTCCAGTTTCTACATCCACACATCCACGGTCTTTGAGATGCAATTTCTCAGGGCAATTGGGTCTAGTGCCATCCCCCCTCAAGTGGATTGAAGCTCAACATGGACGGCTCCTACTCGGAGGGATTCATGAAGGGAGGTGGGTGGTTCGCGATGTCAGGGGCTCATTTGTGTTTTCCTTCTCGGTTTTCCTGGGAAAGGGTACCTCCATCCAAGCGGAAGCTCTCGCCCTTCTTTCAAGACTTTCCCATTGCCTGTAGGGGGGCCTAATTATCGCTGAAGCTGAAACGGATTCTCTCGTCCTCCTCAACTCTTTGCAAGTCACCTGGCCTGCCCCTTGGTCTATCACATACATCATTAGGAAAAGTAGGAGCTTTCTCTCCAACACCCGGATGAAACATACGTGGCGTGAAGGAAATAAGGTGGTAGGTCATATGGAATCCATTGCAGCCCAAGGCCTAGGTACCTCTTGTTTTTACAATGTTACTCAACTTAAACCCGAAGGGGTCAACCTCGTGAGAGGGGATGCCCTCAGATTGCACTACTTTCACCCCCCCCCCCCCAGGCCCTCTTCGGTTGTACCTCTAGCCTTATTCTCTCCCCTTTACCTCTTATAAATAAACAAAGATGATGACGATGATTACCCTTAATAAACATTTTTTACCCTTAATTAACTTCTAGTTACACTTTCATAACAAAATTTTACACTTATATGACTTTTTCCCCTTTTATATCTTCTATTTACCCTTATATTACTTTAATTTACCCTTACAAAGATTTTATTACCCTTAATTAAAGTTAGTTTACCCTTACATAACCTGTATAAGTGTATGTTCACCTTTAGAACACTTTGTTTAACCTTACATAAATTCTATTTACTGTTATATAACTTTATTTTACCCTCAAGTTACTTTTTGTACCCTTAATTAACTTCTTTTAACCCATATATAAACATATTTTACCATTATATAACTTTTTTTACCCATAAATATATTACTTGACCCTTAAATAACATGAAAAAGTTTATGATTACCCTCGCAGAAATTTTTTATACCCATACATAACTTCGATTTACAATTACATAACATTATTATACCCTTAAACAACATTATTTTACCCTTACATAACATCATTTTACATTTATATAAAATTATTTTAGCCTTACTTATTGTTTTCAAAAGTACCACCAAAGATAAAGGTGTCACTGAGAGGGGGAGGGTGTGGATGAGTGATATATTTTTCTATTTATTTTATATTCTTAACTAAAAACATTAACCTCTTATTAAAAATATATCACTATTATAAATATAAAACATTCATACATCCATAGGAATAAAAGAATTTACAATTTTCACTACTCTATAAGAGTATCTAGTCCTTATCATGGTGCGAATATAATCTAAGACCACATAATACACTAGAAGACAATCCTTTTGTGTGAATAAGATATGTTGGAAATACCCTTACACTTGTGTGCACTATGATCAATATAACATTGTATGTCCTTATTTTAGAAAAAAATGATGTTAAAAATTTTGTTTACATAGTTAAGAAACCTACATCCACCGGTTCTAATATTTTCATTATGATTCCTCAATAACATCAATTTTGTGATTCTTAAATATAAAAATATTTAATTTCCTACCATGCAGTAAGTTGAAAAAACATATTCTGGACATTGTATAAAAACTCACTTCCATTTCATCATTCCAAATCCTTCTATCTAAAAATAAAAAATATAAAAAGATACTCATAAAAAATTCTGAATGGTTTAATTGTTTCCCTATAAATATCATCCAGATTGCTTAGTCCAATCCAACACCCTCTTCCTTCTTTTTCTTTCCAAAATATTTCCTCATGAAAACTCTATCCGAAAACTTAACTAATTCACCAAAACATTTGGTTCTCTCAGACACTCTTACACAAATAAAAAATCATTCATCGTCTAAATATACATTATACATCCTTCTATTTATAGGGGATCAAAAATTTAAATGTGAGGGAATTTGGAAATGATTCCCTGTTCAACCAAATTTTGATAAACTCAAATTTTAATTTTAAAAAGACTCTATCTTTGACTCTTTTAGCACTTATGAAATATTCTTGATTCTTCTTAGAACATGTCAAATCTTCTCATAATCTTCGTCCCACTTCAAAATTTCAAACCATTATTTATTTTGATACTTATTTCATTATTATACTATTTTTCATTACCATGAGACATATGTAAAACTAAAAACTCTCATTCCATTACTCTAGACCAATTGAATGATAAATGAATTCTCATTGTATAGATATTTACCATATGAAACAAATCATTCATAAATTTTGTTTTTACATATTCGGACTTATTCTAATTATAATAAATATCATACCAACTTATAAAGAAGCTTAAACCCCTATAAAACACTTCTGAAAATTCAAGACAAATTTCCAAAACTTCCTTAGACTGTGATTGATGATGAATAATAGCCGATGACTTATCTGGTCATCATGCGTCTAATGGATTAGTCTCGTATTTCCACCAATGTTTCAGCATCATAAATTTTCTTTTTATTCTTAACCCATTGAAACAGAAAATATATTTTTTTCTTGACCTAAATAAAACAACACAACATGAATTCTCATTCATATGAAAATAATTGAATATATTTTTTGTAACAACCCAAACTGTTTTAAAAAATTACCCTTTTAAATTTATGTTTTATTATATTGTTATAGAAAACATATGAACTTGATTTATTATAACCAATTTGATTCAAATACTGTTAATAATATTTTCCATTGATACTATATCTATAAAATAGTGATCGCATGATTAGTATAAGTATAGATCTTTATCAAATCCAATGGACATAGAAACATGATGTGATGGACCAATCCAATAGAATCATGCCCCATGAAGCTTATTTATCAGAGAATCTAAGAGATATAGATTCTTTTTGATTTTACCTTGAATAATCCCCTGCTGAGATCTAATAACTTAAGAATAACTGAAACTATTTTTGAGAGATGTTCAAGTTAATTGAGATCACGACCTAAACCATTCTCGCCGAATAGCCCCAAGAAGGCCTAACTGTCACACACCATACTATTAGGGCATACACAGGTGTAAGAAATAGATATGTATCAAGACCATAATAATATGAATATGTATATTTTATATAATAATTAATTTATTTACATTTTTATTATTACTTTTAAAATCATTTCTAATTTGATTCAATTAAAAACAAATAGTATTTTTGGGTAATATTCAAATTCAATTAAGGGATTTATTTGGTTGAATTAATTTATTTTTAAAATAACAATTATTTTAAAGAAATTATTATTAAATAAGTTTTATTAATTATAAATGGTCAAAAAATTTATATGAATTTACATGTACTTTCTATATGGTTTTCAATAACTATTATTGTAAGAAAACTATCATTTTTTAATAAATGTTGAATCTTATTTAAAAAGTGAAAATAAAATTATATAGAAAATTACTTAGTTAAAATAATTTTTTTTGAATCAAAAGGTCAAAATTATCAAATGGTGAATTTTTCAAAATTTCCTGAGATAGTCAAAAATTTTAGTAAAAATTAAATAATATATAAATACATCGTGTGTTTTGTGACATCAGAATGAACTAAAATGATGTAATAAATACTATAATGGATATATTCATAAAAATATATGTTTTCCATTTAAATAATTTTATTTTATGTTTATTTTATTATTTTTATTAATCCTTTCTGAATCTTTTACAACCATTCAATATTTTAGAGTTTTAAATTCATCTATTGAAAAGTTGGACTCACCTCCACATAAACAAGGGAATTATTTTTATAAGTTCGGACCATTTACTATTAAAACAATGAATCCACTCACCTTTTGAGAAAAAAAATAGGAAACCCCATGGGTTGGTCTATGGTTTTTAAAATTTTATTATAGAGTCCAAAACCTAATTTTTTGAAATATTAAAGAATTCCCCACTCATTCCCTATATAAACCCACCCAATATCCCACTTTTCTTCCCAAAAAATCCTTGTATAATATCCTAAATCTTACCTCACCTCTCTAAAATCTTCCCATGGAACCCGATGCTCTAAGGAATCCCATTTTTAAGCTTTTGGAGTCACACACTCAAGTTAGGGGTTCTTCCTTTGTCATCTTTATCCATGTTTCTTTATATTTTCATTCCATTTTAGTTTCAATGAAAAATTATAGGGCATGTTTTCACACCTCCCACGTACATCCCTTATAATTTATAAATTATGATAGAGCCCTTTATCTCTCATCAACACATTTTTATGAATTTTTATGTGACGTCGTTATGCTTCATAATTTTCACAATGATTTTACATGCCAAACCAATTGTGTAGTTAATACCACATCCAATTCCTATCAAGGGTGTTCAATTTTATGAAAATATACAATTTTATTTGGGAATTACATGTATATATTCTACATTTCTCAATCTTGGAATAAGTTTTGGTGGTGAATGAATCTATATTTTATGCTTTATGTGGAAAACATAAGCATGAAAATTAATTGAAAGTGATGGGTGAAACTAGAATATATAGCTCTCCAATGCATTGGATAAGTTTTAGTAACATGACACTTCATATTGGGATAGGGGTGTATCTGATTATATTATCAGGCTTTATCCAGTAAAAGGTATTGGCAGATTATCCTTGACCTATGTTGTAGTGTTTTATGTTATTTTCACATTTCCCATTTTATGATTATCATTCTATATCATGCCTGATTATTCATGTTCCTTTATGACTCATCGATTTGAATTTTCTTACATGAATTATTATCTTCATGTTATTTCATGATTATTCCTTTACTGGTCTTTATGACTCAATTTATTATCTATTTGTACACAGCATATCCAATGCAGTTTTAAGTTCAAGAATGTTAAAGTAGTTTTGAATTTTGATGTTGTGATTCATGATTAAAGTTGTAATGCAATATACCTAATACCAAATACACAAGGCTTATCAATATTTTCAGGTGTATTAAGTTTAATTTTATGTAATTAATTCATGTATGAATGTGTAATAAATAGAAGGGTTTTTATAGTTGATATAAGAGGAAAAGTTTAGTTATATTTTGGGATTATGATTTTAAAACTATAGTAAAATCTATATAGATAATACTATGTATAAGGAAAAATCCCTAAAATTTTGGTGAGTATAGAGTGAGTGGTTTATCAAGAAAATATATACATATCTGTATACTACGAGTAGATGTTGTTCTGGCATAGATGTAGATAGGGGTAACAAATCTGACAAGGTGTCCCAGGCCTACCTCAGGGTAACCTCGTGCATGAAAATGAGCCTTATTATGCACCAGGTTTGACACTCCTAGAGGATATGCTTTATTAAATTCATATTCTTAGTACGAACCAATATTTAAGGAATAAAAAATTCAAATAATAATATATTTTGTGAAATAGATCATGGAAAACATAGATTGATGTATAGAAATTAAAAAGTTAAGTGCATACCTGTAATTTATATGTTATCCCTTCAATGTAATTGGATTTTCCTATACGTGTTCAATAGTTTGAAGAAACTCACCCTTAATTTTCCTTTTATTATACCAAATGGATGAAAAATAGGGGAATTGGGGAAACAATAATCATGAAGGGAAATGTGACAACTTTCCCAACGGGATGCCAAATCCGATTTCCACAAGAATCATGAAATTCATGATGATACTTTATCAGATGAATCAGGTTCTAAAAAAATAAGGAGGATCATCTAAATCCCTATAAAAGATAAAAAGTCTCAATAAACATATTTATTTGATGAATGACACCTACATTTAATGTATTATATTACCCATTAATAACCGAACAATTGATCAACTCATTCGAGAAGATCATATCCATCCTTCAATTCCCTGATAAATAGAAGGTTCTTTTGGTTGTTCATCATATGCGAGGTGAAGCTGATCAATGGTGAAATTGATAAAAAAAATATGATGTCTGAGAAATAGATTGAGGTAATGGGATAGAAGGATTTATGAAAAATGATTTCCAATAAATATTTTACCCACACCATCTGACATAAAATAGAAAGGTATTTCCATCCAATCATGTAAAAATATGATGAATCCATCGATGCATCTAAGGAAAACATCACAAGGATTGCATGTCATGCCTCGATATTTATCATTACCCTTAATTGAATGGTTGATTTCTTTTTTGGTTGGATAGAACATGCCCTACATAAATCCGTATAAATCCATTACTCTGATTACTATGATGAAATTAAATCCATTACTTTGATTACTATGAAGAAATTTTACGATGTTCCTTAAAATTAAAAATGGTGATCAATGAATCTCAAGTGTATCTTGGGGATAAGAGGCAGAAAGTGGTGATTATTTATGGAAGTCTGATATTGATATCAAACAGTGCAAAGAAATTTAAACATCTAACTTTCTAATGGTGTGAAAGGAATAACCCATGTAATTTTATAAAGGGGACAAGGAAATACATTTTCTGTGGGAAGAAAGGGCACATATCTAGTGATTGCCAACATGAAAAACCTGTAACTATGATGGAGGAATGGAATGATATGATCAACTATCAATGTTTTGTTTATTGCTAAAAATGTAAGGAACTATAGAATTTTGCAAACTTATGCACTATGCCAAGGGTTTTTAGAGACAACCAACAACCTCCATGGAAGCAAGGGATAGATTTTACCAAAACTGCAGTAGAAGTAAATCCAGACAACGAAGTGGTGACAAGTATTATTTTTATTCATTAATGAATAGAGAAAATATTTCTTGATTCCGGTTCTATGAATTACTTCACATCAAAATATGTTTGGTAGAACTATTAAAATTCCATCAAAATGCATGGAATTGTTGTTATTGGTTAAAATGGAAAATAGAGAAATTATTTCTTCCCCATTATATAACTCCTTCCCCGTCACAATTTGTGAGACGAACATCTTGGAAAACATTATCATACTCTAATTTGTGTAAATTATGGTAATTTAGTTCATGGATTGTCTTTATCTATATATATATATATAACATAATTTAATGCATGAAGGAAACCATTCTTTATATTGCGAATGGACCACTAATTTTGTACAAGTGAAATGAGGAGAATGAATCTTATTTAGAAAAAAAATATAAATCATGGATATTATTACCCTATGATCAAGAGTATAAGGATAAAATGATATATTCTAAAGAGATATTCTTCCATGAAGATATTTCCATTGGGAGGGAATACATTGATGTGTTTCCTAATCTTCCTCTTATCTGAGATATAGAATTTTCAATCGAGATTATACTTGGGGATTTACCATTATCCACAACTCCATATAAAATAGTTTTTGTGAAACATGATGATATAAAGAAACAACTATATGATAATATGGATAATGTTTTCATAAACCTAAGGGATTCACCTTGGGGTTCACCTGTCCTATTTGTTAAGAAATATGATGGGTCTATACACTTTTGTATTGATTATCGTGAGCTCGGCAAGATCATTATGAAGGACAAGTATCTCATACCATGGATTTATAACTTTTTAAATCAACTATGTGCATCACAATGCTTCTATAAAGAATATTTTTGGTTGGTATATGACCAATATAGGGTGATGGAGGAGGATATCCCCAAGACTTATTTTAATAAAAGGTACGAGCATTGTGAGTTCATAATGATGCCTTTAGGACTCACTAATATTGTATAAATATTCAAGTAATTTATGAATATAGTATTTATATATTACCTCAAAAAAATTAAGTATTTATATATGATATTCTAATATACACCAAATGTAAGGAGAAGCTTGAGAAGAGTTTGAGTAATGTTCTAATGGCATAGAAAATGAAAAATATTTATTCCAAGTACAACAAATGTCAGTTCTGGTTTAAGAAAGTATCTTTCTTGGGGAATATCATCACAAGAAATGGGATATTTGTAGGCCATAGAAAAGTAGAATCAATTGAAGGATGGTTGAGGACAACTTCTAAGACTGATATCATTAGTTTCATGGGGTTCACTAGGAACTATCGCCAATGTATGAGAAATTTCTCACAATTGTCAAACCCTCTTACCAAAATAAATCAGAAGGGTGTCAAGTTTGATTGGAATGATGAATTTGCAAAAAGCATCAAGGAGTTAAAAAGGGGGATTAACAAAATGCATATACTCAAACTACCCAAAAGTTTGGATATATTCATGGAATTAATTAATGCTTCAAAGAAGGGTCAGGGCTATGTATCGATGGAAAAATTATAGTCATTTCCTATGCTTTAATGTAGTTGAACAGAACTAGAAAACACATGATCTAGAGTTGAATACAAAAATCATTTATTTTAAAATATGGTGACATTATCTTTTTGGGAGATGTTATAAATATATATGAATCAAATAAATTCTCAATATTATACTCACATGGAAATGGTTGAATATAAACCAATGAAGATGTTCAGATATGACCAATGACTATGACTTCTCAATTCACAATCGTCCTGGGAAAACGAATAAAGTAGAAGATGCTCTAAGTAGAAAGGATCAATCAATTCTGACTTTAATTATAATAGAGAAGGATATGGTATTCTTAAACATAAATAGAATTCACATGAGAGTCATAAAAGAATGAACATAATCAATATTTTCCCAAATTATTTCCCAACCATCTATTTAGTAGTGTTTAAAGGATTATCATGGAGTTTATGTGGGAATTCATAAGAAAATGAATGTTATATAGAAAGAGAAATCCTAGAAGTTCAATGTTAATGATGAAGGTGTTTGGAAATTTGGATCAAGACTACATGTACTATGAAATCCTGAGTAAAAGGAGACATTGGATGATCAACATAGCTCAACCTTCTCCATCCACCTAGGAAGCACATAGATGTATCATGATATATAATAACACTATTTGTGGGATAATATAATTAAGGAGATCATAGAATAGACATATATTTGTCTTGTGCATCAAAAAGTGAATGTGGAAAGGCTAAAGTCCCAGGTGATAATACAACCATTACCCATACCTACTTCTAAATGGGAAATAATCACCATATAATTTATCACTAACCATAAAAATACATCAATAGTGAATAATTCTATATGGGTTGTGGTGCATAATCTTACAAATACTATATAATTAATTTTGATATGAGAGGAATTTTGATTAGATCTACTTGCACGGATATAAATCAGACAAGTGTTCAGGTTGCATTGAGTACCACTGACGATTTTATCTAATTGAGATCCAAGTTTCCCCTCAAAGTTACAGAAAAGTATTTAGCATTCCACAAACTCTGAGATGAAATTTAGTATGGATTATCTCCCTAAAAATAATGGCCAATCAGAGCGGAATATCTAAGTCCTGAAGGAAACATTGAGACCATACTCAATTGACATAAAAAAAGGTTGGGATCGACATATTCATTTGGTCTAGTTCCCTAAAAAAAAATTTCTTCTCGAGCAAATAAATGTCTCCCAATTCAAACCTTTATGGTAAGAGGTGCATGAAACCTTCACTGTATGATGAAGATGGGGAATTAAAACTACTAGGTCCTACAATGGTCAAGGAAAACATGGAATGGTTATGACCATTCCACAACACATCCATATTTTTAGAGTCAATAGAAGATCTATGATTTCAATCACTAACAACACCTCGATTTTAATGTTAGAAACATTGTATTCCTCTTGATATCTCCATGGAAGAATGTGATGAGATTTTGAAGGAAGGTAAATCTTAGTCTTAGATACATCACACTATTTTATATCCTTTATCTCATCGTATAGGTGGTATATTGACTCACACTCCCACATAACGTATCTCAAGTCCATGATGTATTCCATGTATCTCTCTTGAGGAAGTACATACCTAACCACTTACATCTACTCAATCCAGTGGTGGTACCATTGGAGAATGGTATTACCGATCAAGAGGAGCCAGTAACGATCTTAGATCATAGAGATAATGTTCTATGGAATAAGACAATGAACCTGGTCAATGAGTTGTGGAGAAACAACAAGATTTAAGAAACAATTTGGGAACTAGAATAGGTGATGAAACAGAATTATCCTCGTCTATTTTAAGGGGGGGTAAATGATAATTTTAGAGGGAGAAATTTATGATGGGTGGAATACTGTAATTACCCTAAATATTATAAATAAAATTCTCGTCGGATTTAATGGTATATTATATGGAAAATAAAACACATGATTTATTTCTTATATCCAATTGGATTTAAAAGACAATTAAAAATATTTAACATTGATAATGTATTTGTTAAACAGTGGTCACATGATTAATATAATCATTGGAAATTAAAATATTCAATTGAAAAATACAATGGAAGTGATGACCTAATCCAGTAGAATCATTCCCTATAAATCCCATTTATCATAGAATATGAGGGAGATAAAATCTCTGGGATTCTCTCTTAACAAAACCCATATTGAGTTCCAACAACTTAAGCATAATGGAAACTATTTATTGGATAAGTCCAAGATCCTTGAGATCATGACCCAAACCATTTTTGTCGAATGTCCTTGTAAAATTATCACAATCATGTACCTTAATATCAGGTTTTATGTTGGTATAAAAAATTGAAATTTATCATGTCCTTAATAATATGAATAAATATATTGTATAGAATATTTAATTTATTTTCATTTTTACTGTTACTCTATAAATGTTTTTTATTTTTATTCATCTAAACAAAAATTGTATTTTTGGGTTACACTCAAATTCAATTAAAGGATTTATTTAGATGAATTAATATATTTTTTAAAATAATTAGTATTTTTCTAAACTTTTATTATTAAATAATTTTTATTAATTATAAATGGTAATTTAATTTTTATGAAGTGAAATGTACTTTTTATAAGGGTTGAAAAAACTATTATTGTCAAAAACCCAAAAGTTTTCAATAAATGTAGAATATTATTTTAAAATTAAATTTAGAAATATTTAGAAAATTATTAGATAAAATAAATATTATTTTTGGAATCAGAATGCCAAATTTATATAATGGTGAATTTTTCATAATTTCTTATGATAGTAGAATTTTCTATTAAAAATTAAATACCATATAAATATACGGTGTTCTTTATGACATCTTGATGGATAATAAATGATGTAATAAATAATTTAATGGGTATCATTTCGCACTTATATTATTTAACCTTTAAAAATTGTTATTATATGTTTATTTTATTATTTTTATTAATCCTTTATGAATCCTCCAAAACTATTTATATATTTTAGAGTTTTAAATCCATTTATTTAAAAGTGTGACTCACCACCATATAAGCAAAAGAATTATTCTAATAATTGTTTCCCATGTAATAATAAAATAATTCAAACAAATCCCCTTTGGAAAAAATCATGGGAAAAACCAGGGTAGGGTCTATGGTTTTGAATATTTTATTTTATTATGTCCAAAACCTGTGTTTGTGAAATAATAAACAATTTCCCACCCATTCCCTATATTAACTCACCCAAGATATAAGGACCTGACCTTAGAACATTACATATTCTTTAATTAAATGAATAATCCACATTGAGGATCTTTTAAGGTTTAGTGTTTTAGAGAATTAGGTCATAACTATTACATCTCAATGATTACACGGTAGACACATCTACTCAGTTTCCATTTTTTCAAAAAATAAAAACTATTGAACAAAAGAGTCATGTCTAGTTCCTTGTTTTAGACAGCATGACATTTCCTTGATCCCATCCTTGACCCTAATTCACTTTAATTCCTGTGGAAAACATATAAAAAACATGGGATGATCACAAAAAGCTCAGTTAGGGATATAAAAATACGGAATGAGAACATTAGTCCATGTATACATAAGAATCAATAAAATCATACTTTACTCTTAAAACATAATCACTTTAAAATACCTCATGAAATCATAATATTTATGAATAAATCATAGAAAACATAAGACGTAAAGCTAACATGAGGCATTCATAACATTATTATGTAGGGAGTAACCTTCATGGTTATGTTTGGAATACCCATCACAGTATATTCACTAAATATATTCAGAGAAACCTTAGCGTTTAACTCCTTCACATTACCCAATGCATTGGAGAGCTATCACTGGCTCACCCGCACATAGTTTATCACGGAACCACCCGTCTTCAAAAACTATTCCAAATAACAATAATATAATCATAACACTTAAAACATGCATAAAAGAAATGTAAAATTTCCACATTTCAATCAAAATATATCACATTATGATATTAAAATAAATAAAAACCTCAAATAAAATCATTAAAACTCTATGAGAGAAATACCCCTTTATACTCTGAAAATATTAAAAGAAGAAATTTAAAAGACATTTTAGAATCAAAGTGTCCCATACCACATCAAAACTTTTGAAAGGGTTTTATAACATTCATGTCCATATAATACATCCGTAAAACCATTTTTAAAACATGGTCATGGATGATGAATGATTAAAAGAATAAATCATTAAAACCATTTTAAATAATGTTTTAATAAAAGAGTCATTTTCCCTTTTGAACATTTAATTTATAAGCCACATGAATGTATAACATTTTCAAAACATTTAAATGAATTTATTATAGACATTATATTGATTTGGAATGTCAAAGGGGATGTATATAAACTTTTTAAAATAATAAAAGTGAATATCATTAAGAAATGTCTCAATGAGAAGAATTTGAGATGTGATCCCAATCAAGGATTATGACATTAGAGAAAGGATAAATAAATGACATAATTATGTGTGACAAATATAAATACACCAAATATAAGTGGATACTCAGTGTAAAACAATCAGATTTCATCCACACATATTCATAGCATGACATGATCAAGAAGTAGAGGTCTAACCCAAAGAATTGGAATTGGGTTAAGAAGTTCCCTTGCAAAAATTTGATAGCCTAACGGCGTCACATAAAATTTTAGAAAATGAGTTTTTGAGAGAGATACAGGGTATCTCATCACTTGGACATAAAATTTATAATAATAAGGATATATAAGAACATATCCCAACATAAGAAGATGTAATTTAAAAGACAAAAAAAATCTTATAAAAATAGGAGGGTGAAAGGTTCCCTTACCGACTTGGGTAACTTTTGAAACGTAAACCCCATGAAAGAATGACTATAAAACATTGATTTAAATACCCGTAAAAGAAATTATATTACACAAATAGTAGAATAATTGGAATTACGTACACCACTCAAAGGAAATGGTGGCAAATGTAGCATAAATCTCATGGGAATAAAAGTGAGATGAAAAATCCCTTATGAAAACTCGGCACCCTAACGGTGCCACTTAAAACGTCCAAAAATGGATTTATGAGATAAAATAGGGTCTCTCATAATATGAACGTAAAAAATAAAGTAAGAGGAATATAAAAGAACATACCCCAACATAAGAAAGTGGAACTTAAAAAAGGTGACATAAAAGAGAGTACTTAAAAATAGAGAGAAGTTGGATCCCTTACGTCAAGTCCGACTTGTCTTGTTCGTTTCTAAATATTCCTGAATAATAAACTAGAGTTAATTTATACTTGCTTAATAACCTTTTTCAATTTCATTATTCCTTTTATATCACTTATTACCATGTTAGGAACATTATGTAATTATTTAAGTTAATAACGGTCGTTTTGTCGATCATTGGCACTTGAGTAAAAAATAAACTTGTTATAATTACAAGTAGTTCATGTGGTAAAATATCCATTATATACAGAATTATATTCATGATTTAGATATCATATATATCATATATATCCAGTATATAATTGTATTTATAATATTACATAACATTTAAAGGTAAGAAATGAAATGCACCATTCATGGAGACGGTAAGCTGTACGTACGCATGAACACTACTTTCATTTCTATTTCCTATTTAATGGAATTAAAACTAATTTCGGTATATATATATTATAATTACAGCATAATATATATGTTATATTTGTCACATGTTTTCATTAATTTCATTCTTTATACATTTAATGTATTGCATGAACGAGTCACATCCTTTGAGGGGGCGGTAGTCCACACTTCCTCAAATGAAATTATCGCATTTTCACAACATGAAAAGAATAAAGGTATGTTTTAAATGAAAAATAAATAATCATATAGATAAAATATAATATATCTCATAAATAAATATAGTTCCATCATAATGTCCACAATGAGAGGTGGTGGAAGAAGATAGAACAATCATCCTTTCGTGAGGCAGTAATTCGCCATCCACTGAAACAGTTTGTTCTTTAAAAATTAGAAGGAGGTGTGTGTAAGTGTAGCTTGAATAATTCTCATAAAAACATCCTAGTATATTGAATATATTTGTTTTGTTACAAAATAAATGAATAAAAATAGTTTCGGTGGTTGGAGAAGAAAAATAATACAAAAGAACATAATAGAGGACATTACCTTTAAATCGGGCAACTCCCTTTGGTTTGAGCCAAAAAGGGTTTCTTGAAGAGATTTCTGCCTATGTAAAGGCTTATAAGATGAAGAGAGGGATGTGGAGAGACAAAATGATCAGAGTTTGGTCGAACCAAAGGCTTGAGAGGTGTTGGTAAGGGGTCATAGGTGTGGGCCTTTTATAAGAGGGAGGAGGGGCACTCTTGGAATGTCTCAAAAAGTTACTTTATTATAAAATGATTTTCAGATATTAAAGGACCCAAAATTATATATTTCAAGGATAAGGTGATACGAGTTCTAAATCCACCCATAAAATAGTTTTTAGACAAGTTTATGTCTTATATTTTACATTATCTTTTCATTTTATATAAATCATTCATTAATGAGATAATCGCTGCATCATCGTGGTGTCAGAAATAAATTAATTTATATACTTTCTAAAAATTAAAAAAATTACTATGATGTATGAAATACTTATAGATTTAAAATTACTATTTATATTCTAAGAGATCATTAATTTTGACAAATTTAAAATCATTTTACTTAGGTGTTACATACTTTGGTTATAGTTTCCTTTCTTTTAAAAAAATGATAAAAGGGGTCACTATCACACTAAAGTGATTCCATGGGGTCCCAAGGTTGGAACAAGGAATACCATGGTCATCCATGATACCACCAGTATAATTAGGACACATTTTGGGGTCATTTTATATTTTTATGATATTATTTTGTGACCCTTAACTACTCGGTTACGAATTAAACACAATAATTAAAGATAATTACTTTCATTACTATTCAAAATGTCCAAAAACAAAAGAGTATTAATTACATAATTTGGAACTTATGATTAAAAATATGGAATCTATTTTATCAAATTCAAAACATAGAAATTGTAGTAATTAATTTAAAAGTAAATCTCGTTGTCAAAACAAAATGCGGGTTTTCAAGATGTAAAATTTATCAAAAGATTGACTTGTTTTTACATCCAATTGAAAAGTGAAATTACTTCCAATGAAAAAAATTGTATTAAATGATAAAAAATAATTCAAATATACTTTAAAAATAATTAAAATGACAATATAAATATATAAATAAATTGGATGAAAAGGTAGTTTTGAATTAAAAAGCTGTATTTTTCATTATTCATAAAAAAAGACATTATCAGAAAAATACCAAAAATTAACCATAAGCTATATTTGATATTTTAAATTCATAAATTATGTCCATTTCACCAAATTCAAAACATATAAGTTTAATTAATAAATCATATAGTTAATTCCCGTTGTCAAAACAAATATCATGTTTTTAAGAAACAATATCCATCAAATGATTGACACTTGTTTATGTCTATTTTCAACGTGAAATTAATTATAATGACATCCATTGAATTAAATGGTAAAAATATATTCTAATTACACTTTAAAAAAATTAAAAAAATATAATCTATCCATGTAATTAAATTAGATGAAAAGCAGTTTTGAAGTAAAATGCAGTATTTTTCACTATTCATTAAAAAAATTAACATTTGTCAGAAATCTACCAAAAATTTATCCAATGTAAATTTAAATATCCAAATCTAAATAATAAGTTTATTTTGACAAATATAGATTATCAAATTGTCAAAATTTGGGTTTAAAAAAGGTTCTCCATCAAAAGGTGGTAAAACAATCTTTTAAAAATATTAGCGTATTTATTCTTAAAATTGGATTCATTTTCATTTTAAGCCTCTAACATTTATTGGATAATTGTAAAAATATTTAACAAAAATATGTAATAATTTCTTAGTTATTTCTATTCATTCCTGCCATTACAACGGCTAGGTATTAACTATTTAAAATAATATTATTATATTATTAGTGTGCAACGTAAGATTTCAAAGAAACTCGTTGTTGCGTCTTGGGTATGTCATCGAGCATAGCATTACCTTTAATGTAATATTAACATTTTATTCAAAAATATTGATAAACATGAGAATGTAATATTATTTATTTACCTGGCATGTTACATCTTTCCCCCCTTTTTGGGAATTGCATCCTCGCAATTTTAAAATTGGGCTTAGAATCATCATTGAAAGCCCCACATCAGAGTAAATTTAACTATCACATTAAAAGAAAGATAGAGAAGTACAAGGGTCACCCAAGTTAACCCATACTTGGATTCCATGTTGGAAAACATGGATATGGAAGAAAAAAACAAATGTTCATGTTTTGAGGGAGAGTGATAGAAAACTTGTTTATGAGAAAGTTAAGCACCAGAAAATCACAAACATGTGATGGGTTAAATGGTATTTTATTCCCCAGCCGGAAAAATTAACAGACAACATTTTTGTTTTAAATTACTTTTAATTGAGGAATTTATTTATGTGCCTAACAAAAACATAAGGAAACATACTTACTTGTCATGTTGACTTTCAACTTTTGCAAGATTTCTTACACAAACTCATATTTCCTCTAAAAGACGGGTATTTGGGATAACTTGTTCACATTAAGATCACTATAATCAAATTATAGAGAATCACCTAATCGAAAAAATGGAACAATATAGTTCCCATGTATTTAGACAAAAACCATAACAAAAAAGGTTAGTAAAAGATCAGATAATACCCAAAAAGGATAATACTTTATAAAAAGAAAATCTATTCTTAATCTCCAAATTTTGTCCAACAAAACCCAAAGTTCAAAGAAGACCATTCGATAAACAATTTTTCCATAAAATTAATCAAAGTAATCTAAACTAATATTTAAACCCAACTCTTTGAAGGATTTAATCACATAGTCTTCCAAGGTAAAAATTAACATTTATCTCCAAGTAACAACAGTTGCTCTTAAAGTCTCATATTGAAAAGTAACTAACCTAATCACATATCCTCCCAGATAGGCTAATAATTTTTATAGATAACCCAAAATCAACTTATTCCTGATTTGTAAGATCATATAACTAAAAATAATTATTCAAACATACCAGGGACTTCATGTAGTTCAGTGGTAGGCGATAAATACCAGTCGCACTTTGGTTGTGGGTTTGATTCCCACAGCTTTGTCCGACGCGATGGGTTATCACATGGTCCGCAAGTTGTCCTTTTTCCAAAACAATATAATTCTTACAAAATTCCCCAAAAGAGATAAAATCTTCAAAAATAACCATAACATAATTTAACCTCAATTTTATATCATGCCTTTTATTTTCCATCATAGCATATAGTAAACCATAATTACCTCAAAAGTAAGGATCATATAAACCCTAATGGTTACCTTTATAATTATTACCTGAAATTCCACATCGAGTTGGTTATCTCATAGATGATTCATTAGAGAACTCAGCAAGGTTAAAGTGGTTGATCATGACTCCTGATAGTTGGTTTAGAATAACCACAAGAGTTCTCATTGCAGCTCCCATATCATTCAGTTGTTCTTTCAGAAAACCGTCACAGTTTTCTTCACATCCACTGTCACTTTGGTTCATGCTAGATCCAACCATTTAATAAAACCAAAAAGGTCAGTGTGAGTATATCATTAGAATCATCATATAATACTATGATATAATTATTCATTTATCATAAACTCATTAACTTTATCTAAAACTATGACTCTTTCTGAGATCCTAACCATTATGGTATTTTCACTTATGCTTAAAGAATACCCTAACCTCTAATGTTATCTAAACTGACCGTTGATACCAAATATAAGGACAAGACCTTAGTACATTACATATTGTTGAATTAAATGAATAATCCACATTGAAGATCTTTTCAGGTTTAGAGTTTTAGAGAATTAGGTCATAACTATTATATATCAAAGATTACATGGTAGACACATCTACTCGGTTTCTATTTTTTTCACAAAATAAAAAATCTTGAACAAAATATTCATGTATAGTTCCTTGTTTTAGACAGCATGACATTTCCTTGATTCCATCCTTGACCCTAATCCACTTTAAGTCCTGTGGAAAACATTTAAAAAACTTGGGATGAGCACAAAAAGCTCAGTAAGGGATATAAAAAACAGAATGAAAAAATTAGTTCAAGTATACATAAGAATCAATGAAATCAAACTTTACTCTTAAAATAAAATCACTTTAACATACCACATGAAATCATAAGATTTATGAATAAATCATAGAAAAAATATGATGTTAATGTAACTTGAGGCATTCATAACATTCCTACATAGGTAGTAACCCTCATGGTTATGTTTAGAATACCCATCACATTATATTCTCTAAATCTCTTTGGAGAAACCTTAGCGTTTAACTCCTTCACGTTACCCAATTCATTGGAGAGCTATCACGGGCTCACCCGCCCTTATTTTATCACGGAACCACCCATCATCATAAACAGTTCCCAAGAACAATAACATAATCCTAACACTTAAAACATGCATAAGAGAAACATAAAATTTCCACATTTCAATCACAAGAGATCACATCATGATATTAACATAAATAAAAACATCTAATAAAATCATTAAAACTCTATGAGATTAATATCTCTTTATACTTTGAAAATGTTAAAAGAAGACATTTAAAAGACAATTTAGAATCAAATTGTCCCATACCACATCAAAACTTTTGAAATGGTTTTATAACATTCATGTCCATATAAATAAATACTTAAAACCATTTTTAAAACATGGACATGGATGATAAATGTTTAAAATAATAAATCTTTAAAACCATTTAAAACAATGTTTTAATAAAAGAGTCCTTTTCCCTTCTAAACATTTAAATTATAAGCCACATGAAAGTAGACCATTTTCAAAACATTTAAATGACTTTAGTATAGACATAATATGGATACTGAATGTCAAATGGGTGGTATATACACTTTTTTAAATAATAAAAGTGCATATCATTAAGAAATGTCTCAATGAGAAGAAATTGAGATGTGATCCCAATCAACGATCATGCCATTAGAGAAAGGATAAAGAAATGACATAAGTATGTGTGAAAAATATAAATACACAAAATATAAGTGAATAATCAGTTTAAAATACTCATATGGCATCCACACATATTCATAGCACGACATGATCAATAAGTAGAGGTTTAACCCAAATAATTGGAATTGGGTTAAGAAGTTCCCTTGAAAATATTTGATAGCCTAACGGCGACACATCAAATTTTACAAAAAGAGTTGATGAGATCGATAAAGGGTATCTCATCACTTGGACATAAAATTATAAGTAATAAGGATATATAATAACATATCCCAATATAAGAAGATGTAATTTAAAAAACAAAACAAAAATAAGTCTTTTAAAAATAGGAGGGTGAAAGGTTCCCTTACCGACTTGGGTAACATTCGAAATGTACACCCCATGAAAGAAGGACTATAAAAAATTGATGTAAATACCCATAAAAGAAATTATATTACAAAAATAGTAGAATAATGGGCATTAAATACACCACTCAATGAAAACGGCGGCAAATGTAGCATAAATCTCACAGGAATAAAAGTGAGATGAAAAATCCCTAATGAAAACTCGGCAGCCTAACGACGACACTTAAAACTTCAAAAAATGGATTTATGAGATAAAATAGGGTATATAATAATATGAAAATAAAAAATAATGTAATAGGAATATAGAATAAGATCCCCCAACATAAGAAAGAGGAACTAAAAAAAGGTGACATAAAAGAGAGTACTTAAAATGAAAGAGAGAGGTTGGATCCCTTACCGCAAGTCCGACATGTCTTGTTCATTTCTTTATATTCCTGAATAATAAACAAGAGTTAATTTATACATTCTTAAGAACCATTTTAAAGTTCATTATTCATTTTATATCACTTATTACCATGTTATGAACATTATTTAATTATTTAAGTTAATAACGGTCGTTTTGTCGATCATTGGTACTTGAGTCAAAAATAAACTTGTTATAATTACAAGTTGTTCATGTGGTAAAATATCCATTATATAGATAATTATATTCATGATTTATATATAATATATATCATATATATCCAGTATATACTTTCATTTATAATATTACATAACATTTAAAGGTATGAAATGAAATGCACCGTTCATGGAGACGGTAAGTCGTACGTACGCATGAACGCTACTTTCATTTCTATTTCATATTTAATGGAATTAAAACTAAATGAGGTATATATATATATATTATAATTCCAGTATAATTTATATGTTATATAGGTCACATATGTTCATTAATTTCATTCTGTATACATTCCATGTATTGCATGAACGAGTCACATCACTTGAGGGGGCGGTAGTCCACACTTCCTCAAATGAAATTATCGCATTTGCACAACATTCAAAGAATAAAGGTATGTTTTAAATGTAAAATAAATAATAATAGAGATAAATATAATATACCTCATAAATAAATATAGTTCCATCATAATGGCCATCATGAGAGGTGGTGGAATAAGATAGAACAATCATCGTTTCGTGAGGCAGTAATTCGCCATCCACGGAAACAGTATGTTATTTAACAATTAGATAGAGGTGTGTGTACGTTTATCTCTAATAATTCTCATAAAAAATTCCGAGTATATTGTTGATACTGTTTTTGTTACAAAATAAAGGAATTAAAATAGTTTATAGGGTTGTAGAAGCAAAATAATACAAAAGAACATAATCGAGGACATTACCTTTAAATCGGGTAACTCCCTTTGGTTTGAACCAAAAGGGTTTATTGAAGAGCTTTATACCTATGTTAAGGATTCTAGAAGGAAGAGATGGATGTGGAGAGATAAAATGAGCAGAGTTTTGTCGAACCAAAGACTTGAGAGGTGTGGGTAAGGGGGTATAGGTGGGGGCCTTTATAAGATGGAGGAGAGGCACTCTTTGAGTGTCTTGAAAAGTTACTTTATTATAAAATGATTTTCAGATATTAAAGGTCCCAAAATTATGTATTTCGAGGATAAGGTGATAAGAGTTCGAAATCCACCCATGCAATGGGTTTTATACAAGTGTATGTATTAGATTTTACATTATCTTTTCATTTTATTTAAATCGTTCATTAATGAGATAATCGATGCATCATCATGGTTTCATAAATAAAATAATTATTTAATGTCTAAAAATTATAAAAAAATACTATGAAATAGGAAATAATTTTACATTTCCAATTACTATTTATAGTCTAAGAGATCATTTATGTAGACAAAATTAAAATCGTTTTACTTAGGTGTTACATACTCTGGTTATAGTTTCCTTTCTTTTAAAAAAATGATAAAAGGGGTCACTATCACACTAACGTTATTCCATGGGGTCCCAAGGTTGGAAGAAGGAATCACATGGTCGGTCATGATACCACCAATAAAATGTATACACATTTTGGGGTCATTTTATATTATTATGATATTATTTTATTACCCTTAACTACCCGGTTACTAATTAAACACGATAATTAAAGATAATTACCACCATTACTATTCACAATGTCAAAAAACAAAAGAGTATTAATTACATAATTTGTACCTTAGGATTCCAAATATAGAATCCATTTTTTCAAATTCAAAACACATAAATTTTAGTAATTAATTTAAAAGTAAATCACGTTGTCAAAACAAATTACGGGTTTTTAAGAAGTAAGATTTATCAAAAGATTGACTAGTTTTTAAATCCAATTGAAAAGTAAAATTACTTACAATGAACAAAAAAATTTAAGTGATAAAAACATAATTTAAATATACTTTAAAGAAAATTATAATTACAATCTAAATATATAAATAAATTGGATGAAAAGGCAGTTTTGAATTAAAAAGCTGTATTTTACACAATTCATAAAAAAGACATTATCAGAAAAATACCAAAAATTAACCCTAAGATATATTTGATATTATGAATTCAGAAATTATTTCCATTTTACCAAATTCAAAACATAGATTTTTCATTAATAAATCATATATTTAATTCCCACTGTCAAAAAAAATAGCGTGTTTTTAAGAAATAATATCTATCAAAAGATTGCCACTTGTTTATGTCCATTTTCAAAGTGAAATTAATTCTTATTAACATAATTTAATTAAATGGTAAAAATATATTCTAATTACACTTTAAAACAATTAATGAAAGATAATCTATACATATGAATAAATTAGATGAAAAAGCAGTTTTGAAGTAAAATGCAGTATTTTTCACTATTCATTAAAAAAATTAACATTTGTCAAAAATATACCAAAAATTTATCCAATGTAAATTTCAATATCCTTATTCTAAAGAATAAGTTTATTTTGAAAAATATATCTTATAAAATTGTCAAAAGATGGGTTTAAAAAAGTTTCTCCATCAAAAGGCGGTAAAACAATCTTTTAAAAATATTAGAGTATTTATTCTTAAAATTGGATTCATTTTCATTTTAAGCCTCTAACATTTATTGGATAAATGTAAAAATATTTGACAAAAATATGTATTCATTTTTTAGTTAGTTCTGTTCATTCCCTCCATTACAACGGCTATGCATTAACTATTTAAAATAATAATATTATATTATTAGTGTGCAAAGTATGATTTCAAAAAAACTCCTTGTTGCGTATTGTGTATGCCATAGAAAATAGAATTCCCTTTAAAGTAATATTAAAATTTTATTCACAAATATTGATAAACATGAGAATGTAATATTATTTATTTACCTTGTATGTTACACAAGATCCCACTTATCATCACTCAAAAACATTGAATAACATCCTTAATATGAAATACCCTCTCTAAAATCCTTCCAAGGTGCCCCAATCTCTCAATAAACCCCTTTTAAATATTTTGTATTCACACACTCAAGTATGGGTTATTTTAATTCACATATTTAATGATGTTTTTTATCATTTTATTACCTATTATTCTAAATTACTAATTATGGGTAATGTTTTAACACCTCCCCAATACATACCTTTTTATGAATAAATTATGACTAACTGTTTTCACTCTCATCAAACCATTTTATGAATTTTTATGTGGCACCATTATGATATTGAATGTTCCCCACGATTTTCCATGACAAAACAATTGTGTAGTGAATACCATACCCATTTCTCATCAAGAGTGTTATCTTTTATGCAATATAACAATTTATTGGGGATATACATATATGTATTACAAACTCCCTACTTGTGGAATAAATTATTATGATTAATTAATCCATGTTTTATAATCTATGTGGAATAATTACGCATGATATTGAAATGATTGTGATGGGTGAACCCTGAATTATATAGCGCTTCAATGCATTGGGTAATGTTTAGTATCATTATATGTCATGTTGGGTTAGGGGTGCAGCTAATTCGATTATTGTACTTTGTCCACCATAAAGTCTTTGTAGTTTAGCCATAACTTATGATGCCATGTTTAAAGTTGGTTCCACATTTCAAATGTTGTGATTATCATGCTAGATCGTGTTTTATTATTCATGTTCTTTTACACTTCATTGATATTCACATTATAACATGAATTATTATCTTTATGTTATTATATATTCACTCACTTACTGGACTTTATGGCTCAACTATTTATTATTTATATTTCTTTGGATATCCAACATAGTTTTAAGCTCATGAATGTTAAATAAGTTTTCAATTTGGTTTCATTAATTCATGTATAATGTTTTAATTAAATTTTCTTAATTCCAAAATATACAATACATATTGATCATTCAGGTTGTATTAAGTGTTAATTTATGTAATTAAATTATTTATGAATGTTTAATAATGATATGTGTTATTATATTATCGATGTTCATATGGTTGATCAGTATATGACATAATTTCTCATTGGCCCCAAAAATAACAACAAATCCGGCCTGACTTCAATAGAACACTACATAAGATACCCTCTTGATGGAAACACTTTGTTTGTTCAGTCTGTGCCAGAAAGCCTTAAATTGATCGGGGGAAAACCATGTATGATAGAATGGTGTTAGTAGTTAATCATATCGTAACAGATGATTTATCTTCTCTATTGGTTTTTCTGGTGTATTGGATAATCAGTTGGATAAGTTCATTCAATATATTGGTCTATTATTTCTTCAATAATATCAAAATTCCCATGATTTAGACAAAGTACGTGTCTTTTTATTCTCACTCTGATGAACTGCAATAAAAAACAACAAATTTATTCTTCCAAAACACTTTCTTGTATCATTATTTCCTCAATATTTAATGAACAAATAGATAGTTTTATAATCATTTGACTTACATTGTAAATTTCCATGACTTCCCATCGTTTAAGCACATTCTGTATTTCTATCAAAAAATCAATCCAATTGTCAAACCTCTGTAAAAATGTAGATACATTTTCTCCCATTTATTCATAATTCTTAGGTCACAAGTATTGATTAACCCATGATTTTTTCATATTAAAAAATATAAATGCATAATTATATTTTGTTTGAAGATATTTATATTCTGAAACATTTCTTCATTCTGATCAAAAATTTATTTCTAGAAACTATGTGAGTCTGAAAGACGACTTCTCTTAGAAAACATATCCAGAGAAAGAAAAAACTGAAGGTTTTTCTTAAAAAAAATTCGTCAAATATTCTGATTTTATTACCCCTTCCATCTAGTTAATAATACATACAAAGTTAGTTTATTTTTAATATTGATAAAAAATAGAAAAAAATAAACACAAACATATTCTAGCATCAAAAAACCAACATCAATCAATATGGTCCCAAGAATCTACCACTTTGTATTTTTTTCTACCATGTCTCATAAATCACTAATCTTTGTAACCTCAAACAACATATTACATATCAAAATTTATAAGCCTTCATGAATGAACTAATAATAGAAAACAATAATCATTGACATCAAAACCATGTAGTCCAAAAGTTGTGACTATGAAGCTTCTTGAACTTTATCTTGACCATAAAACTTTCCAATATTCAACCTCATCACAACATCCTTATTTAAAATACTATTAATTTTTTTCCAACAACCACTTCTACAAAATATGAGAACATTTTACACAATTTCATGTTTAGTTCACAACATACCCATAACTCCCCCTATATAGATGCTGCCATTAAAGGTTTCGCACATATAAAAGGATATATTTTTGAAACATCATTTTCTCCCCCTCTGAAAAAACCATCTAAGGACTAGATGAGGGATAGAATATATATCCAAACCTTTACCTTAGATAAAAATAGTTTTTACACCAATGTTAAGCCTCAATTTAAAAAATTCATCATTTGGTAAAGGTTTTGTTAAAATTTTAGCAACTTGATCGGATGTTGGAATATTCTCCATATTCATTTTATTCATATCCACATGATCTTTATGGAAGTGATATTTCATATCAATACTTTATGAATGATAATGTTTTAATAGATTTCATGTAAGGTTTATAGAACACTAATTATCTCAATCCAAGAACATAGGTTACTTCACTTCACCATGTATGTCTTCCAAATGTGTGTAAATCCACATAAGTTGTGTTGCATCATGAGTGGTGGAAACATACTCAGATTCATCCATATTAATTTTTACTAAATTATATTTCACAATATTTTAATAAAAAAAACAAACTTATATAAATAAAAATAAACCACATTTGGTTCTCCTTTTATCTACTCTTCCTACCCAACCAAAATTTGTATAGAAAAACTAATCAATTATTTATGAACTATCATTCTAGATTCATAAATCTGTTGTTCCTTTGATATATCTATGTATTGTTTTCATATATAATAGATGTGATTATTTTTGTGATCATTGTAATATTCAACATAAGGTAATAACATATAAAATGTATGGTCTTGAGGATATCATTTACGACAATCTCCCAATTAGTTTCTAAAACACTTAAGATTCAACTTCTTTACCATCACATTCTATAGTCAACTTAGATCGCACTAAAATTGGTGTGAAAATAGGTTTCAAAAATTATATACTAAAACTCATTAATAATTTCCATAGAATAATTTTCATGGTAAGAAAATATGTATTTATTCGTTTGTGAGATTTATAACACCAGAAATTATTTCATTTCACAATGCATGGAAATTTCAAACAACATCATCATTTATTCAAAAACCATTCACATGTTCATTCATCATTCCACAAAAAAGATAATTTCATAAAAATAAACAATAAATTTAAGGTATTTTACCTAAATTTCATTGATACATATATTATAATTATCTTCTATTTCTTGAAAATTTAAATTTCATAAGTAGGTATAATATATGGAATATCATTCCCATAGAGATTTCTTTGCCCTATTAATGAATTTCTTTAATATTTACACATTAAATTAATCCTTCCAAAAACCCCATATTTTTATGAATATATTATTATAAAACAAGTTGTCAAATCATAAATGATAACTTCACATTCATCTAAAAAAATTATGACATCATTGTACACTAGTTAAATAAATATTCTAATTGTTTATAACCTTTTCTCTAAAGAAAAAGTCTTATAAAAGAAAATTTTCAATTATATGGGTAACCTTTTAAAACCAAAATATGTTTATAATCACTTCACGGTCTTCATTCATCACTTTTTAGAAAACCCAGTTTGTACCAACAACACATTTGTCATTTGGGTTTGGTATGTGTTCCCATGTATCATTTATGTCAATGTAATCCAACTCTTAATTAATATCATTAATATAATTTCAATACTAAAAAGATTAATTAAAATATATTGGATCAAATTTTTCATACAATTAATTCTCTATAATAACTTTTATGTTCATATTTTTAAACATTTTTATATTGATCATCAATTATTTTTTATGCTTCCACTTAATCCTCAGCTGAGGATGAGATATATGAAATTATTCTTCATCTCTAGAAATAGATGAATCTAATTCTTCCACCTATGAGTCATCAAAAACGTTTTAATTCCTCTCATTTTTCTTAGAAAAAATTATTTCATCATCTTTTATTTTTTCATATGCATCTGAGTGCTTCAAATAATACTCATATTTTTCAAGAACTTTTACATCAGTAGAATCAACTAATATTTCTGTATCTTTTTTAGAAACATCGAAATCATCTTAAATCCATAGAATATCTATAAAATATTCAATCTTCACAAATTTAGTCATTCTTTAGAAGGTTTCCACCTTTGTTCTGTATGGTGAAATTAATCCCAAAAAATATAAATTCTATCAAACATTGAGTTTTATCACATAAAATTTCATAAGGAGTCATATCAGAAAATTTCAAACAAAACCACCAGTTTTGAATATAAATAGTTGTGCAAAAACATTACATTTAAAATTAATGTGAAATAAAATGGTCAATTAACCTATTATATCCCATTTCAATAAATATTCTATTCTTCCTTTTAGAAACACCATTACTTTGTGGTGTGTATAGTTTAATGAACTCATTCTATATTCCATTTTTTTAATAACATTTTAACTCCTCGCAATTATACTCACCATCATTATCAGTTCTCAAATTATTCATAGAATACTGATATTCCTTCTCAATTATTATCTTAAATCTTTTAAAAATACTCAGACCATCTAACATATGTTTCAAATACATAGAATAACTAATGAGTGTAAAATCGTCATTGAAGGAAATGATGTACTTATATATAAAGGTTGATTTTTTTCTTAATTCCCAATAGATATAAAAAACAATAAGTTCAATGTATATAAACATTCTTATGCATCGAGTTTGTAATCTCACATTTCTGATATACTATGTAACACCAATATCTCCCTCATAAAATATCAAGAATATCATAGAAACTATATCACTTTGATAACTTGATCTTGTTTCTAAGACACATATGTCCCAATATTTTATGCCACAACTAATTTTTTACTATCATAATTAAGTAATACGAATTTTAAACTTCCCTAACATGAAACAAGTTTCCTTTCATACATTTTCATCTTGTAACAAGTTTTTTTTCTTCTTTATTTTTTAAAAAAAACATCTTTTCTAAAAACAACATTAATTAATTAATATTAAAAATTGAAGAACTTGAAATATTGTGTTTCAACCCATCAAAATGAATTTCATTCTTGGATTTTAACTTTTATTCTATAATAATAGTAGATCCAACAACCTTGATATTGGGGGATTCATCATTACCAAACATTAATATTCTTTCTATGAAATATTTCAGATTATTTAACAATTTAAAATCCCATTTCATAATAGATGAACATCCACTATCCAAAATCTATAACTATCCACATTTTGTATCCTTGAGAGCAGTTTCTACAACAAGTGGTTTTTCTTTCACACTATCTTTATTCACATCTGGATTCTAAGAATGTTTATAAACATGTCTTTGTGGTAGTAACAAAATAATACTACCTTTTGACATTTTTAGTGGTTGTTTATATCTTTCAAAAATATATTCCAAAGGTTGGATCATATTTTCAACATTCAACATATCTTTCATAAAATTATTTATTTGATATAATTGATTACCCCTCAGACTTTTATTTTGTAACTCTTAGGATAATTTTAATTTTATTGGATAAACCAACAAAAACATTATTTATACCCAAATCCACTATAATACCAAGTGTAGCCATATAAATAATATATACCTCTTTAACATCTATACTGTCTAGAATTATGCACATTTTTCTTAAAAAAATTCTTATAGTTCACATCAGAACGTTTTTGAGCCCCAATACGTTTTGTTATTAGCCAGAATATTCTTCATTAGATCAGGTTTATTCCCAATATTATTGAGACTAGAATTATTAAAAACATTTGTTTTGAGACTCATAATTTTTAAAAATATATAAATTAAAAAATTTAGGAATTTGGCCAGTTACATGCTTTTCTCACCATTATTATTCTTAATAAAAACATTAACATCCTTTTTAACTTTTGAATGTAAATTATTTAGATCCATTTTAGGTTTACCCTTTCCTTGATTTCAATAATCATCATTGATAGATTTATTTAAACTTCTAACTCTCTTCTTAGCTCTAGAATGTTTTTGTTGAACATGTTCAAACTCTTACACATTTTCTTTCTATTTTTCTTTAATATATTAATTATAATTCCATTCCTTTTAAATATAAATTTTCATAAAATCATACCCTTCTAGAAACATAGTTTTCTCTTTATAAATATTTTTTTACTTTTTTCTATAGTACTTTACTTATTTAACTTTTTATTTTCTTTTTCATGTCTTACAGCATTTTTTGAGGCATTATTTCATCTCTCTTTTTAGATGATGTTTTAAATTAGTATCTTCTTTTTTTAGAAATAATATTCTTAAACACGTCATTTTTAAATTTTTAAATAATAGTATTTTCTCCGATGACTTTAGTAAATTATTTGGCTTCAAAGTCACTATCTTATTCTTCAACAACTTTAGAAAAAAATCTCCACCTTTTGGATTTGGAAAACTTTTTATCTTTTCCCTTGGGATAATATTCTGAATTATCAACTGATTTTTTCAAAGATACTATTATCATTATAACCTCTTCATCAATATTATCTTCATTATTTATTCTAGGGGAATCCATACAAATTTTACCAACAAGACCACACTCAGACAAATTAGGGGGAGTTTCCCTATATATTTTCATGTACCTATTTTTACATTTTCATAAAACAAGGTTAAAATTTCCG
The DNA here is from genome assembly GCA_963277665.1 of Viscum album. Lineage (NCBI taxonomy): Eukaryota > Viridiplantae > Streptophyta > Magnoliopsida > Santalales > Viscaceae > Viscum > Viscum album. The sequence continues at coordinate 227,528,626 of OY728145.1, forward strand.
AATGTTTTTTACTAATATAATTTTTGGATTTAGAATAACCATTATATTCTTCTTTAAGAATATTCTTAGAAATTCCTAGTTTGGAATCCATTAAGGACTCGTCTTGATCAAATTTTTCTTTTCCTTTCACAACTTTCTCCATTATCATTTAATAAGTAATAAGAGTACTATGATGGTCATACAAAGAGAGAGTTTCAATATATATATCATCCAATGATAAACATTGGCATTCATCTTATGAAGAATATTTCATAAGATCTTTTAAACAATATTTTAATATTCTAACTTCTCACCAAAACATCTAATGGTGCTACCAAAATCATTCACTCTTCTAAAAAGGTAATTAATAGATTCAAACTCACCCATCATGATATCTTCATAATTCATCCCCCAAATTTGTAACTTTTTTTATTAACCATTGTATTTACATTATCAATGTTATTCAACTTTTACCATATTCCATTAGTAGTAGCCACTCAATTTACTCTTAAGAATTATCATTCTCAAAGTGATGGGTGTAAAACATTCTTATCACTTCTATCATTCTCAATATTCTTCTTATATATAGATATAAGAAGATCATTTTATATAAGATAAGGAATTCCATCCATAGTAGCTTCTAAAAAATCATATCATATACACATAAGATATTGAAAATATTTATCATTCCGGATATGATAGTAATTTCCAAAAAAACTAGAATAATCTTATTGTTCACACAATTCAGATTCTAAAAAATAAAATATCCTAAAAAAACATCGGTAATGAGAAAAATGATGGGAACTAAGGCTCTGATACCAATTTAAAAGGCCCACCCAAGATAAATGTATCATATAGAGGGGGATGGTGAATATATGATATATTTTCCCTTTAATGTTGTCTTTATATTTTGAGAAACACCTAATCATGTGAAAGAGTTGTAATTTTTTTGAATTTTTTTTGCAGAAATCCATAGGAAGAAAATAATTTACATGGTTCACTTCTCAATAAGAGTAGCTAGTCCTTAGTATAGGAGTTTTCAGTTTTACATATGTTTATTCGTACGTATTAACAATATCATAATGATATTCGATGAAGTATAATAGTGGATGATTTATCGACGTTATCCTAAATCTATTGAATCTATCCCTACATTACACTGATGTATCAACATAACTAATTGTTTGATGATTATTGGCCCAATTAAAGACAAAATTTATTTTGATCTTGACCCACTGAAAACAATAAAACATGAACTCTCATTCAAATGAAAATTGTTGAATAATGTTTTTATAGTTATATATAGGATTGGTCTCTAGTACCATCACCTATCATTCATAAAAATACCCAAAACTTGGATAATCCTCTGATAAAAATCTCTATCTAATGTCCCTTTAATGATGCCATAATGTATGATGGATTAGTGTCAAAAATCATATTATGGATTAGTGGTATACCATTTCTTGTAGATCACTATAGTAAGTAAATTATTTCCTAACTTATGAGAGATCCAATATAGAGGTTCTTAATTTGTATTATATAGGTATATGGATGGGATATTCCAATGGATTAGTCTATCAGTTCTTTAGAAATATAAAAATTCTTAGCCTTTAGATAAATTTTTTGTCCAGTTATTCTCATAGCAATTAACTATGACCGAAAAATATAAAATATATCCTTCATTATACTCATTTTTATATAATTATTTCATCATGATGTTAAGAACAAAAGGATAAGAATAGAATCTTCTTTACTTACATTGGAAGATTGTTTGACTCAACATCATTCTAACACATTCTTTCTTTCTAAAATAACTGATTTTCAAATATCTTACAAAATAAAGAAACATTTTCTCGCTTTATTTCATAGTTCTTAGATAAATCATTTTTATTAAATAATAATTTTGGAAATTAATAAAATATAAAATCATCACCAGATATAGTATGTAGATATTCAAACTCCTATATATTTCTTAATTCCCATCAAAAACTCCATACCAGACACTATATGAGTTTGAAAGATAACTTTACTAAGAAAATAAAATATACAATAGAAAACCAAAACCTATAGATATTTTTAATAAATTTTCATCTGATATTATGAGTATGGTTCCCCTTTTTTCAAATCACTAATATTTAAAAATCGAATCTATATTGATTAATGATAAAAAAACAAAACAGTTAGAAAAAATTTTATTCAAGTATCGAAAAACTAACATCATCGAACTTGCTCCAAAAAAATTTTCCTTTAAATAGCCTTAGTTTACCATTACTTGAGATCTATAAATTTATTTTTAACCATTCATAATTATTCTACCCTTTATTTTGTTTTATTTAACCTTGCATATCTTTATTTTACCCTTATATAAATTTTTTTAAACCTTACCTAATTAGAGTTTTCAATTAAATAAATTTTTACCTATATATACTATTAGTATACAGCTACATATCTTATAATAGTTTATGTTTACCCTTTCATAACTATTTTTAAACAATTATAACTTATTTTTCCATAAATAACTTAATTTTACCATTACATTTCATTTTTCCCTTATATAGTATTTTTAACCATTACAAGACATTAATTTTCATTTATATAACATTTTTTTATCATTACATGACTTTATTTTAACCTTACATAACTTGGGCATATTTTTTACCCCTAAATAAATTTTATTTGCCAATAAATAACTTCTATTTACGTTATATAACATTAATTTACCCATCTATTACTCCATTACACCATGAATTAACTTTTTTTCCCATTAGATAACATTAGTTTACCCTTACTTAACATTATTATACCATTAATTAACATTATTTTTTCCTTAATTAAACTTTATATTTTTTCAGTTTACCCTTACATATGATTATTTTACCCATATATAAATTATTATTACCCTTACATTACTTTAGTTAACCCTTACATAAATCGGGTTTACCAAGAATTAACTTATTCTTACAGTTACATAAATTTAATTTATCCCTACCTTACTTTTTTTACCCATACATAACATTAGTCTACCATACATAAATTTTATTTCTTTATGTTTAACCTTATATAACATATTTTTACCATATTTTTACCTTTTTTCCCTTATATAAATTTGGTTCACCATTAAATAACATATCTTCACCATAAAATAACTTTTGTTTAGACTAAAATAATTTGTTATTACCATTAAATATCATTTTTTAACCATAAAAAACATATTTTTTCCATTAAAAATCATTATTTAACCCAAAAATAATAATGTTTAACTATTAAATAACTAATGTTTTACAGTTAAATATATTTATTTTACCCTTACAGAACTTTTTATATGCCTATTTTTCATTATTTTTCCCTTAGTTAACAAGATAATGTTTAGTTTACCCTTAAATATTTTTTTATCCATAATTAAATTTTGATCACCTTTAAAAAACATCTCTTAACCCTTACATATCTTCATTTTCCATTACTTATCTTCAATTTACCCTTGAAAAAATTTATTACTTTGTTACACGAAATTTTTTTACAATTACTTTAGTTTACATATATATAACCACTATAATATTTTCTTTAACCAAATGTAACTTTTTTTACACTTACGTTACATGTTTTTATCCTTACATTGTATCATTTTAACCTTATAATTTTTTTATAATTACATAAATTTTTTTTACACATACATAACTTTTATTTACCCTTAGTTATAATTTTTTACCATTACATACCTTTAGTTTACCCTTACATGACCTATAAAAGTTTATATTTACCCTTAAATAACATTGTTTTACCCTTAATTAATAACTGCTTACCCTCACATGACATCGGTTCACCCTCACATAACATTCTTTTAACCTTACATAACTTCAATTCACGCTGAAATAACTACATTTTACCATTACTAAATGTTTTTATCCTTAATTAACTTTATTGTACAATTACATAGCATGTAAAAGTTTTTATTTACCATTACATAACTTTTTTACCCTAAAATAACTTTGTTTTACCCTTACATAACTTTATTTTACCATTAAATATTATTTATATACCCTTACATAACTTTTTTTACCTATATATAACTTTATATTACCATTTTTTTAACATTTTCCCTTACATAACATGGATTTACCCTTAAATAACATGTAAATTTTCTTCTTAACCTTATAAAATATTTTTTATGCCTACATAACTTCTCTTTACCCATAAATAACTCTAGTAAACCCATTCATAGAATATATTAACCATTACATTACATTAGTATACCTGTAATAAATTATTTTACCCATAGTTAACATTAGTATACACTTACAAAACCTTTAAAATTTTATTTTTACCATTAAAATAGTTTGTTAAGATTATATAACTAGTTGTTTCTAATAAATAACTTCTATTCACCCTTAAATAACATCAATTTACCTTTACATATCTTTTTCACCATTACAAAAATTTAGATTACCATCACTTAAATTTTTTCACACAATTAACGTTTTTTTCCCTTAAAAGTACAATAAATTTTCTATTTACCCTTACAAAACTTCTATTTACCCTTATATAACTTTATTTTTTCATTACATTAAATTTTAGTACCCTTACATAACTTTGTATTAACCATAGATTATATTATTTTACACCTAATTTAATTTATTTACACTTAAATACCATTATTTAACCTTTATATAATAATTACATGATTGGGTTTACCCTTACATAACGTTTTTCAATTAATAAATAACTACTGTTTACAATTTCATAACATTATTTTACCCTTATATACATTTATTTTACCATTAATTATCTTCTATTTACCCTTTTAATACTTTTTTACCCTTACATAACATCAGTTTAACCTTACATAACTTGTACGGGTTTTTATTTACACTTATATAACTTTGTTTTACCTTTACAAAACTACTCGTTACTGAGAGAACATCTCTAGACAATATATGAGTCTGAAAAAAATCTTTTCTAAGAAAACATCTATAGAATAAAAAATTCAAAACCTATGGGTTTTATTAATAACTTTATATCCTATCTTCTGAGTCAATTAGACCTTTTTTCAAATCACTAATCATTACAATGTGATTTGAATTTTCTTAAAGATATAAAACAAAACATTTAGCATAAAAATATTTCAGTATCTGAAAACTAACATCATCCAAATTCTTCCAAAAATATTTTCGCTTAAAAAACATTAGTTTACCCTTACATAAGATGTATACTTTTTTTTACCCATTCATAACATTTTTACACTATCTTATTTCTATTTTCCCTTACATATAATTACTTTACCCTTATATAAATTTGTTTTAACCTTATTTAAATATTTTTTACTGTTAAATAATTTTTTATCCAAATAAACATTTAGTTTAACCTTATATAACCTGTAAAAGTTTCTATTTACCCCTACATAACTATGTTTTAAACAATTATAACTTTTATTACCATAAATAATAGTATTTTACTATTACATTATTTTTTCCCTTTACATAGAATTGTCTCTCTGTTACATACACTTATATAACTTTTTTAACGTTACATGACTTTATTTTACCCATACTTAACCTGGGAATGATTTTTTACCCCTATATATTTTTTATTTACCAATACATAACTTCTGTGTAAATTAAATAATTTTGTTTTACCTATAAATTACTTTATCTCACCCTGAATTAACTTCTATTTTAAAATACATAAATTTAGTTTACCCTTACTTAACATTATTTTACACCTAAATAACTTCATTTTTCCCTTAATTAAACATTATATTTTTATTTTTACCCTTACATAAATTTTTTAACCATATATAAATAATTATTACCCTTACTTAACTTTATCTTAGCCTTACACAAATCTAGTATACCAATAATTTACAATTGTTTATAGTTACATAAGTTTACATTAACCATACATAATTTTTTTACCATTAATTAAAATTATTTTAACTATAATTAACCTATTCAAGTTTATGTTTAACCATATATAACTTTATTTTACCATAATATTACTTTTTTCAACATTAAATAAATTTTGTTTATTATTACAAAATATATATTTACACTAAATTAGCTTCTGTTCTTTCTAATATATATTTTGATGACCCTTACATATCATTTTCTAACAATACATAACATATTTTTTCGATTACATAGATTTATTTTACCGTTAAATAAAAATGTTTTACAATTAAATAACTGATTTTTTAACCTTACATAACTTTAGTTTAATCTTACATAACTTTTTAACCCTTATTTTTCATTTTTTTACCTTACTTAAAAAGTAATTATTTTTTTTACCCTTCTATATATTTTTATCTATGCTTAACATCTATTTATCCTTAAAAAACATTAGTTAACCCTTAAATATCTTCATTTTCCATTCCTTATCTTCTATTTACCCTTTCAAAAATTTAGTGCTCTATTACTTAAAAATTTTCTACCTTTTAGTTTACATAAACATAACCAGTAAAATATTTTCTTTAACCTAATGTTACTTTAATTTATGCTTACCTGAATTTTTTTATCGTTACATAACTTTACTATACCATTATCAGTTTTTTACCCTTAGATAAATTATTTTACCCATACACAATGTTTATTTACCCTTATTTATCTTTATTACCATTAGTTACCTTTATTTTACCCTTACTTAACTTGTAAAAGTTTATATTAATCCTTCCATAACGTTTTTTTACTCTTACTTAACCATTTTTTACCCTCACATGATATTTCATACCCTCACATGACATTCATGTTCCCTTATAGAACCTCAATTCAGAATGAAATAACTATAGTTTACAATTACTAATTTGTTTTGTCCCTAATTAACTTTACTGTACAATTTCATAGCATGTATAAGTTTCTATTTACCCTTAAAAAAACATTTTACCCTTACATAACTTTGGTTTACTGTTACATGACATTATTTTACCCATTAACATAATTTATTTACTCTTATATAACTTATATTTACCAATATATCACTTTATTTTACCATTTTTTAACTTTGTTTTTCCTTTAATTAATATTAATTTACCCTTAAATAACCTATAGAAATCTTTCTTAACAATAGGAAACTTTGGATTATGCTTACATAACTTCTTTTTGTCCTTAAATAACTCTAGTTTACCCTCAAATAGCTTCTATTTACCATTACATTACTTTATTTTACCCTTATTAAACTTTCTTATCCTTACCCAACATTAGTATACACTTACATAACCTTTAACAAGTTTATTATTACCCTTAAATTAGTTATTTGACCAGTATATAACTTATTTTGACCCATATATAACATCTAATTACACTTAAATAACATCATTTTACATTTATATAACATTATTTACAATTACAAAAAAATTAGATTACCATTACTTCTATTTTACCCTTAATTATGTTATTTTACCCTTACATGTACAATAAAATTTTCTATTTAACCTTAAATAATTTATATTACCCTTAAATAACTTCTATTTACCCTTAACTTTAGTTTTTCCTTATACGACATTTTATTACCCTTAAATAAATTTGGATTAACCTTATAGTACATTATTTTACACATAATTTAATTTTTTACCCTTACTTAACATTATTTTACCTCTACATAATCCTTACAAGTTTTGGTTTACCCTTAAAAACATTTTTCTACCTATAAATAACATTTTTTTACCAATTCATAACATTAGTTTACCCTTAAAGACCCTTATTTTACCCTTATCTTTTATTTACTCTTATACAAATTTAGTTTACTCTTATATAGCATCAGTTTAACCTTACATAACTTTTACAAGTTTCTATTTATACTTCCATAACATTCTTTACCATTACACAAATTTTAATTACCCTTTTATAACTTTAGTTTACCCTTATATAACGTTTTTCCCTTACTTATCTCTAATTTACCCTTACATAAATTTAATTTACTTTTACTTTACTCTTTTCCCATATATAACTATAATTTACCCATAAATTACTTGTATATGTTTTAGTTTAACCTTATATGATATGTTTTTACCCTTACATAACATGTGATTACATATTTTTAACTTTAGTTTACCCTTATAAAAGTTTTATTTACAGTTACATCAATTCTATTTACTATTAAATAACATTAGTTTACCAATACCTAATTTTGTTTTACCCTTACATAATTTTAGTTTACCATTACAACAATTGTAAAATAATCTATTTACCCTTACATAACATTATTTTGTCCTTATATATCTTCTTTTTACAATTAAATATCTTTAGATAGCCCTTAAAAATATTTTTTTAGCATTACATAACTTTTATTTACAATTATATAACTTTAGTTTAAACATATCTAATTTTTTTACCTTTAATTAAATATTATTGACCCTTACATAGCATTTAAAAGTTTCTGGTTACCCTTGCCTATCTTTTTTTTACCCTTTCACAATATCTGTTTACCCTTTCATAACTTAGTTTACCCTTACATAAAATTTAATTACAATTACATATCTTTTTTACTTTTACATAAATTTTTTACCAATAATTTTTTATCATTACATAACATTACATTACCTTCTTATAATAGGTATAAGATTTTACTTACCATTACATAAATTTTTTACCCTTACATAGCTTTGGTATTTCCTGGATGAACTTTAGGTTACCCTGCCATAACTTTGTTTTAACAAAACATAACCTCCTTTTACCCTTAAATAACTTTATTTTTCACTTACATAACTTTTTCTTATAATTAATTAAATTTATTTTACCATTATATAACCATTATAATTTTCTATTTACACTTTAGTAACTTTTTTCCCTAACATTTCCTCTGTTTACCCTCACATAACTTTAGTTTACCATTAAATAACATTATTTCTCCCTTAATTATCCTTTTTTACATCTTACATAACATTAATTTACCCTTTCTAAATTCATATTTCCCTTACATAATTTTATATTACCCTTATATAACCTATATATGTTTTTGTTTACGTACCATTACATTACATTTTTCCCGTGCACAACTTCTATTTACACTATCATAACTTTTTTGTACCCATATATAACTTTTTATTACCATTACATTTCTTTACTTTACTATTTCCTAACCCATAAAAGTTTTTTTTACACTTTTATAACTTTATTTTACAAGTATTAATGGATTTAATATGATAATTGAGACATTTAATTACAATTACAATTTTTTATTTCTTAAATTTTATATATTTTTAACTAAATATCATTTAAATTAAAAATTATATTTTATTTATTTTATTTTTATATTATTATAAAATGAGATCATATTTGATTTCATTTAATCCTTTATAATTTTTTTTAATTATGTTATTATTGTAAGTTTATTTTCTAATATATGAAAAGTAATTATGATTTAATGAATCTTTCATATTTTAACTTAATTTATCAATCTATGGAATCATTTTTATTTTAATTTATTCATATATATGTGTCTATATAAAATATAATTTAATATAATTTAATAATTAATATCATGAAATTAGAAAATATATTTTATTCATTTATTATGGAAATACAATTAATTCAAATATAATTTCTCAAATATAAAAAAAAATTATATATAAGAGTATGTTCAAAGAATATTATTTTTGGTGAATATTGTTTTTCAATACGATGGTTAAATTTTATTAGTCATGCACCACATTTTAGGTACACTTCTATAAAATGGTGTATTAAATTAGATATTCTCATATATTTGGAAAAATATTTTAAAATAGACAAACTAATAGTATACGAATTTCTGTTACAAGTTGATTTAATGCTAGCCTTCGCACGAGGTCTCTCTGCCTCTCTCCCTCACTCTCTCTCTCTCTCTCACCCTGAAACAATCTCTTAAACCTATCTCCCCCAAAAATGAAGATGTTAAACCTACTTGGAGATATCTACTAACATACTTCAATATTGTAACTCAAAAAGCATCCCTCCTCTAACGTAGTTGCTTGTGGAGAACAATAACCAAATTCTTATTCCATACCTCAGTCGGACTCCTCCTAAAACGCTATTGTACCTCAACATGATTCTCCCTAAAATACCACTATAATATCCCCTTGTAGGTCACAATGAGGCGGTAGGGTAGGAATAATTTACCCCAACTTGTCTCAACCTAAAATTATGACGCTCAACCTGCCTACGAATATCAATAACATCATACCTCAGTTGGCCTCCTCCCCAAACACCCCCTCAATGTTTTTAGTTTCAATATATTTTTTGAATATTTCTTCAAGTTGTTTCTTGAATACATTTCCAGAATGCATATCTTTATTTTCATGAATCATTTCTTGGTTTGAAAATCCCTCCCGGTTTGAGTATATTAATTTATATTTCACATGTATAATTTTTTTAAATCATTTTTTATATTATATTTAAATTTAATTATTGTTTAATATACTATATATTTTAAACATAATAAACTATATTTATATAATAAATAATGTTTTTTATAGTATTATATAGTATAAATTTATTATATATTATTATAATATATTATTTTTATTTTATATGTATAGGTATGTGTACATTAAATGTTATATGTGATAATATAAGATATATTATTTTAAATATAATATTTGTATTTATTTACTGAATTATAATATATTTCAATATAATATATTTATAATCAATATATATCTATATTAAATTATTTATTTATTATATAAAGTTAATTTTTCAAAATAGTTCTATCTAGAGTAAGCACAATTTATGATTTTCTATTCGATTAACATATATAATAATTTTCTTAGCAACATTTAATTTCCACACCATTTTTGAATGACTAATATGAACTCAATTAGATGTATATCAAGATCTGTTTACATCCTTAACCCAATAATATTTATGATAAATTCATTTTATAAATACCCAACAATCTCTAAATGTAATCATTAGATTATTTGGTTTACATAATGGTAACCTAGACCTCCCATGCACCACTTAAAGGAAGAATCCATCATACGTAGGGTCCCTCCTCAGTTTCATGATTTTCATTAGGGTATATACTTTCTTCAATATGTGTAAAGGTAACCATGAACTCATATGAGCTATTAAAAATTAGTCCAGACATTTATTTGGTTGCATAAAGGGAACACTTCATTACATAAGGGTATGTCTTACCTCATGTAAGGGTAATAACAAGTTTCCAATTCTTTCATAAGGGTAACCATGAATTTCTAAGGGTTAGGTAAAGGTAGTTCAAAAGAACATAAGGTTATATGGGATTTTATAAAACTAGAGTAATGGTACCGTGGATTTTATAATTCCTCCATAAAGGTAAATAGCTATGTGAGGGAAAAATCATGCTACCCTTACATGGCGTATATGGGTTGCATTTGGGTATCTTGTTTTTCCTAGATCTTTATATTTCCTTCCCGTATTTATGTTTTAACCATTTGAACTCGTTTTTAATTATTTAAAAATTTTATATTCATGGATTTAAATTCAATGTATTTATTTTTTATTATAAATATTGTTTTCAAAGGATTTAAATAGAAATGGTTTTTAATATGAGTTGTTGTGGATTATGTATCCTTGGATATCAGCATTCTAAAACACCAGTTTTCCACATTTGAATCAGTGTTTGGTTTCAGGACTCCAGGTGATAATAAATCCTCCTCTAGTGTAACGATAAATACTTTCCTAAAGGTATGGAAATTAGTTTTTTTAGTTTAAAATCATGCTTTTATCATAATGATAGAACCCTACCACCTCATGAAGGTCATAAGATAATCCATGGTTTATTTGGGTCTGAGAGTTTCATAAATTCATGAGGCAGACTAAGCTTCATAGTTAGAACACATTTATTTCTAGCCATGTGGATCAACTGTCTGGGGTACCCTATATATAGGGGATTCCACACAGACTATCTGCAATTGTGTGAGATAGGCCGCACACCCATGATAAAACTTAATAGGTTTTCACAGAGTCTTTTAAAATCTATTTTGCATGGTTAGCCTACCCATGTGACTAGCCTATGGGAATGGGGTTGCTGGATAGTGGATGAAGAACAGTTGGTGCATGATTTTTCCAACCATGTAAGAAACACATACAACCCATTTTTTAGGGGGAATTTACTATTTTCAAGTAGATGATAAAAAACTCCCACCCCCTATTTTCATCTTTCCTCCAGTGGAAAACAACCCATTTCTTTTCATATAGAGCTCTCCAACCTCCTTTTTAGTTTCACTAATAACTCCCACATAAGAACTATATTTTCTTAGGTATTATACACGTTGGATATGAAATGGTAATATACCTAATCCTCTTTCTTCCAATCATTTTTTATCCTTCTATCTATTTTGGTATTTTGGTGAATCCTCATATTCCATGTTTCCATGGAATTGATCAACTATTCAGATTTATTCTATTCTTCTTCATACCAAAGGATGGAACCTGTCAAGTGGTCATCTATAGTCCTACGGTTGGTGGTATATATATTTTTTATAAATTCATAAGTATTTTTATAGCTTTTTTGATGTTCTTCATACCATAATTTTCCAAAATATCTTTAACTTGTGAATTTACTTATTAAATAAATTGAACTGTATTATAGTACCTTCCTTGAACCATATTAAATTATTAGAGGTTCCCTACCTCTGGGATACCACACATTTTCAGAAATGTTCAATAAATTTCCCTCATAACATAAATGCCTAATGGACCGATCACTTCTTAAGAGTTTCATCCTAACATGGAATTGGAATTTTCCTTACCAATTAAATTAAATATAATGATTTAATTAAAAGGAAGTGGATAGAAGGGATATTCCACATGTTATGTATTTATAAATTTGGATTATATAAACTATACACTCTTGGTTGAATTGTGTTAAATTATTATAATACATAATATATGACCAATCATGATTATTATTATTAGGACATAGATATTATCCAATTCACAATGGTTAAGGGACTTATTGAGCATGGAGTTTCATGCTCCCATATATTGGGTGATGGCCATGACATATCACACTATTTACTCATTTCTAGATGATGGTAAGGATGCTCAATGTTATCTTATATTAGGTATTTTTAATAATGACCCACCCCACCATATTGATTTATGGGAATGGTGTATCAAATTCATATGAAATTTTGGGATTATACCCTTGTTGGATCCTATAGCTCATTAGACTAGCTATGGAGACCTGAGTTATGACTTGGTTACGTCTACCACCTTTTATCAACATATATTCCCTGAAATTAAATAATGTATATAGTGCATAAAAAAGTGTTCATATTATGTATATTTATATGGATACTCACCTATTGTAAGCTGGTTAGACTTATTCTAACCCATGACGAAGTAGGTAAAGTCATACAGGGGTCCGACCAAGACCATAGTAGACTATTATTTATTATTCATCATTGTTATTATTTATTATACCTACACACTAATTTTATTTATAAACTGATTATATTATTGTAAATATATATGGTAGTGGAATACCAGTTTATTACACACCCTACTCAGGCTACCTGTGGTACCGGATTAGACTTCATGAGTGTAGGGTAGAGAAGTTCCTTCACCCAGTCATTGATGATTGATTTATTAGGAATATAGGATAGAGGAAAAGGGAAAAGGATCAAGCATATTCTTGTGATGGTAGTGGGCCTATAATTTTTTCATTATTGATTTTGTTTATTTAATGTTGTGTATGCATGTTCCCTATATCCCATCATTACCTTTTTATATATAACCATGAAATGAGATCCTTTTTTATATGATTCAGTCCTTGGATTTTGATCATTATTATTAATATTGTTGGATGTTTCATTTTTGTTGTGTTATCTTTTATATAATTCTTCCACTATTTATTATCATTTTTTATATCCACTATTCCATTGTGATATGAGGGTATAGTATCACAACCATACCACCTCGGACCCTCACTACTGGCCAAAGGCCTCTAGAATACAGGTAAGTCAGCATGAGTCAAACTAACCCACTAGAATGGGGAAGCACTTTAGTGGATCTCATATTGGGATATTAGAAAGTAGTGTGATAAAATTCATTTTCTTTTTTCTTACTACTTTTTAATTAGATATGAGATTAGGATATGATATAATTTGGTAATGATCTTGTTCCTGAGAGTGGATAACCCATGTACAAGGGAAACCTAAAACACCTGGGATGGGTTATTTCTGTTTTGATGTGTGCAAGTAACAGTTGAGTCAATTTTACCATTGAGTGATGCATATTTTTTCTGACATTTTTAATATTTATGTTATTAAAATCATGGACTTATTATTTTACTTAGCCTACCAAGGAAAGTAGTTAATATGTAATGAATTATTATAGGCATATTTTGACATTTATGTGATTCATTTTTTCATGAAACATTTAATTTCATCATGCATTCCCTAATATATATATATTTTGGTTCCTTATTATATATGGAAACTGATAACACTTTTTACAAGATGAAATAATTGTGTTAATTAAAGTACATAAATCAATCTAAATGATTTTCTAACTAATATATTAATGTTGACACCATAATTGTATAATTATAAAATTTTTTGGGTTCTAGACCTATGATCACTATGGACCTATTAAATCATGTTACTAGATGTAAAGGCCACACCACATTTATATGATATATTTATTATAATTTATAAGGAGTTTTACAATCATAAATTGGGAATGTTGAAACATTTAAGTGTATTAATATGTATATATATTTATTTATTTATTTAAAAAGTGTACAATCTTTAATAGTATTTAAACTTTTACATAAATTGGTTATTGCTAAATGGGGATTCTAATAATAAGTAATGGTTTTTTCCTCTATACCTTACAATTGAAACTCTATGTAATAGAATCTATATCATAAGATATGAGGCCTAGACAAAACCCATAAATAATAGTGTATAGTTAGGGGTTTCATTACGTTTTTATGTCCTCTTATGGATTTATGTTTCACATAGACCATAATTGTGGATTAGGTAGAGAGTCATGAACATTTTTATTAGAAGGATATAATAATGATCTATTAATTGATCTAAAATCATTTCATCATTTAAATTATTTTATGTGGCTTTTTGGAATTTTAAAATCATTCCACTCTGAATCCCTGAGTCATATGCCATGAAGGTAGTGACAACCATTCTTCGGTGGCAGTGGTCCCTATGACTCTAGTGATACCTCCTAAAGTTCCAGATATGATACCTACTATTATTCTTTACTTTGGATTTGTTTCTTAATATCAATAAGGTTTTCAATATATGGTGCATTCTATCCAAGGAGTTTCTTTCCCTGGTCTGACTATGGAGGAGCTGACTCATGAATTCCACTAGCAACATCCTCCCACATTATCTAGGGATGGTGGACCACATGATTTCGACTCATCACTATTGGTCATACTTACTATATTTGAGTATCTTGATATTCCTATAAACATTAGGTTCAAGATCACTGCTTATATTCTATGTGGTTCATCCAAGTGATGGTGGGATGTCATTAACCAGGAATACCAACTTTGGGATATGATCTGGTGGGATTTTCATTTGATTTTATATGATTGGATTATTCAATATACCTTGAGGGTGAACTAATTTAGAGAGAAAATAAACCCTCAATATGGATCCATATATTTCATGGAGTATTCTACTCATTTTTCTAAGCTGAAATAGTTTTCTTCGACATTATATAGTGATGAGATTATTGTTGTGATGTGATTTCAGGATGGGCTGGTATACACCATCTGATTACAGGTTAATTTTTTTACATTTGAACTATTTAGGATATCATCAACCTGGACATAATTAATAATAGAAATTTTAGGGAGTATTATTATGTGATCCATGGTGGTTCGTCACCCAAATTTGGTAGTGGTCCTTTTAGAGTATGGAAAAATCACGAAGAGGTTGTCGGCAGAGGAAGTAGTCGTTATACACCTTGTACGAACTATTTCAACATCTATCACCAGTGTAGGAAAATAGGATACACAATACCCCAATGTATGAGAGACTTATTAGAGTGAATAGGATGTAGCATGATGGACCATATCTAGTGCTTTTATAGGGAATTTTCAATGTTTCCTAGCCAGATAGGATCTACATTGAACCCTCATTATAGAGAAGGACCAACAATATCTCCATATAGAGATAGATGGAATACCACCAATCACTATGGATGAGGTGGTGGTTGATTGAGAGGTAATTAGTCTTATGACATATAGTGCCAGTATAGTGGACCTACTTAGGATAGTCACCTAATGACTCAGGACCACGATATGGGCCAGTTACATGTGGTGCCACTCATACCGGAGGAGAAGAGCACTAGGTCGTCTACTATTTTAGGTGATATTATTGTGGCCCCTAACATAGTGTATACTTTATTTGAAACAATATCAAGTAATAAATTTACATATCCATCAATTTTAAAGTGTTTAGACCTCAAAATTGAGTACTTTTGTAGTGCGATAACACTCAATACCTTTTTGGATATCTGAACAAAGATTATTCATCATAGAAAATATTTTTCCCTTTTTATAAGAGTTTATACATTTGTGTGTAATCATATTATCCTTGTCCTGATAGGTTTTTTGATGTAATTATGAAGATAGATAATTTAGTTACCAATTCGGCCCATAAATTTTCATCACTAGGGGTGATTTTTAAATCCCAAGAGGGCAGTAGAAATGTTCACAAGAGAGAATGAGATTTCTCTGCATATCGAACTAGAAATTTTCATGAGAGATTGGGAAGAGTAAGAGACAATATTGCAAGTATTTTATTTGATGATTAGGAAATTGGTCATACTATTTTCCCTCCTTTGGTGGATAATTTCTCGATGTATACCCTGATGAATTTTATAGGATACCTCTATTGCAAGATGCAAAATTCACCATTGGGATAGTACAAGGAGAAGAACCATTGTCCATTATTACTTTCAATGTAGAACCTACAAAGCTTCTAGATCTCAATAAATAGTTTTAGGAACATAAAATTAAAGTTATTATCTGGCCTAGTACCTTTCCATGGGGTGCACTAGTCCTTTTTTATAAGAAGTTGGATGGTACCCTTCGGCATTGTGTTGATTATAAACAGTTGAACCTATAAATATTTAAGAATCATTATCCAATTCCACATATAGAGAACCTATTTTATCTACTCCTAGGAGAGAGGGTGTTTTAAAAAACTAATTATATGTTGGACTATGATCAAGTTAGTGTCATATCTTCATACATAACTCACACAACCTTCTAAAGAGGGTATGAACTTTATGGGTATGTGGTAATGTTGTTCGATCTCAAGAGGATTCTAATTGTTATCATGTATTTAATTAATTGGGTATTCCAACCACATCTGGATAAACTCATGGTAGTATTTTTGGAATATTTCTTAGCATACTTTTGTTCTTACCAAGAGCATTCGAAAAAACATGAGATCGTGTTGAATACACTAAGAGAGCACCAAAATTATTCAAATATTATTGAATTCCACTTTAGGATCGACCAAGTTCACTTAATGTTTCATGTAATCTTGATGTTAAGAGTATCATTAGACCCAGATATGGTTATAGATATAGTCTCATGGGAGAATCCTAAGAATGTATTTGATATATGGAGTTTCTTTTGGCTAGTTGGGTATTACAGACACTTTATACGGGACTTTTGACGCTTAGAACCACCTCTTAATAGATAAACTAAGAAGGGTGTGAAGTTATATAGTTAGAAACCTGCAAGATATCCTTCTAATATATGAACATGAGATTGAATTCAACACTGGTATTGATTATTCTGGAGATGGTAAGGAGCTATATAGTTTATTTGGATGAATTATGCATCAACATGGGAGAAATTATGATGTAGAAAGAGTGAACTATAGCATACAGTCATGTCGATTGAGGCCTCATGAGAAAATTAACCAAAATAGAACCTCAAGCTAGTAGCTGTGTTTCAGGATTTAAGCTTTTGGAGTCACTATTAACTTGTGGATAATTTTTAATTATTGACAAATCAAAAAAATATCAAGTATATATTTACACATCATTACTTGAATCTCAAGTAGAAAAAATGGGTTGAATACATAAAATCCATTGATTTTGAACTTTATTATACACCTATAGAATGCAATGTAGTAGCCAATGATCTGATCTAGAAAAATTATACACATGCACTTCAGGATTCCATTGGTGAATGGAAGCCGGTGTAATTGATTTTATAGATATATATTGAGGTTCATTAAGGTCATGGGAATACATTCTTCTCATCTTTTTTAGTGAACTCTACCCTTATAAAATGGGTAAATAAGAGGAAACCATCACATACAGAAAGATTAGTCTCATGGGAGTGAATCTTTGATGGGGAAACATCACCTATTTGGACTGTGTAAGAAGATGATATATTACACATACAAGGGCATGTTTGGGTTCCTACTGACATCTGAGAGGAAATGATATTGGAATATCAAGCCTCATCATGGGTTGTAAATCTCGACATCACCAGGATGTATCATGACCTATGTCACCATTATTGGTGGCCTTCCTTTAAATTGTATATATTCATATTTATCACTAGATGTTCCACCTAGAAGTAGGTGATGATTTAATATCAGTGACTGGAATGATATTTAATACCATATTCTATTCCTGAGTGGAAATGGGAAAATGTACCCAAGGAATTAATGATAGGTTTATCAAGATCTCTTCAAGTAAACGAAAAATTTTGGGTAGTTTTTTATCAGTTGATGAAGATATCACACTTCTATACTATTTTATAGACCTTATAATTAGATGATCCAAGGTGAATATACATTAGAGACACCATACATCATCATATAGCTCCTTGATCTAATATATATGATGGGGAATCTCATTTCACATTTCATTTCTAGTAGGGGTTGAAAAACACCTTGGGAAAAAAGGTTATTCTTAGAATGTTATATCACCCCCAGACCAACGTCCAGAAGAGCACATGATTAATTCGTTTGAGGACATTATCTATGTCTGTTCCCTTGAATTTAAATGTTCATGGAAAAAACACATAATCCTAGTTATGTTTTCTTACTTCAAAAACTTCTTTGAAAAAATATAGAAGGATCATTAAATGGAATTATATGGTAGTCAACATTGATAACCTCTATGCTATTTATAGGTAGATAAGGTAGTACATCTTAGACCTTATCTCATTCAGAAGACATCAGAGAATTTCTATCTAATTTAGTAGCACATGTTGACATCTCATTACAAACATCCACATTATTCCAATCAACAATGATGACCTCTGGAGTTAGAGTTGGGGGGGTCAACCTTTTTTGTGTTATTTAATTGTTGTGACATCAATAGATTTAGTGGAAGGGTACACAGTTTCATCGATTCACCAAAATGTTTTTGGTTCTGGAATGAATCAGACCACTAGATCACGGGATAGAACTACCTCTAATATATGAGTCTATGAATGATTTTTTTCACATATATCATCTATAAAAATATTATCTAGACCTGTTTCATATTTTATATCCTGATGTGGTTGAGTTAGATGTGGATGCTTCCTTTGAGGAGTACCTAGTGCGTATCTATCATAGGAGCATGAAGACTATCTAAGGTAGGACAATTCATATGGTACATGTGGTATGGGAGAACAAATGAGTATAGGATGAGACCTAGGATAGGGAGGCGAATGTAAATTCCAAGTGGAAAGTTATTTTCTCAAATTATTCCTCTTTACACTTAGAATTATAACATAGGGATGTGTTTCATGAAAAAGAGGATGTTGTAGCACACCGATTTTTCATAAAGAAATGAATCATTGTTTTTCTAGATTAAATTTTTGTTTCATCCTAGCGAGGGAACTCTATAGCCCTAGGAAGGTACAGAGAGAATCCATGTATTTATTAGAGCTTATAATTTCGAGACATTGGGAGGTATACTCACCCACATTATTAGCACACAATTAGTGTTAACGGTGTGAATCAATCATATAGGATACCCAGTGCATAGGGCAGGCCATACAGTTTGTTTTTAATCATTAAATCCATGTTATACACCTTTAGAAAAATTATATTGGTTTTAATAAATTATTTTTCATGGAATTTTTCATTTTTTTCCTAATTGTGTTCTTAACTCGTGGGAGTGGGGTTTTGGGATAGTTGAGGAAGCATGATTGGTGCATAGTTTGGATGACCATGTAACTAATCCCTGAGACCTAGTTTTTAAATGGAGATTTAACATTTTACCTTAAATGATATTAAATTATTACACCCTCTTTTCCTCTTTATTCTATTTGACAGCAACCCATTTGTTCTCACATTGATATCTCCCTCCTTTTTTCTAGGCTCATTGATAACTACAACATCTTAATTCTATTTTCTCTACTATATTTCATGTTGTATCATCAAAGGTATGGTCCCCAATCCTATTACTTCCCATCATAGTTTATATTTCCACGAACTGTTCTATTTTTGTGTGATATCATATTCCATATTTTTAGGCAATCGGTCTATTCTTCCTATTTCTTCCATTATTCTTCAAATCAAAGGTCGGTAGCTGATGTGTGGTCATCTAAATATCTAAGGTAGGTGAAATAAAAATTTTCACTAAACAAATAGATTTTTTAATATCTTTTGGTCCGGTGTTCCAGGTCCAACAATTCAACACATATCCTTAATGTGGTAATTTCCTTCGCAACTAAATTGAAACATGTCATGGTACCTCCGTTAAACTCTATTAAATTATTATAGGTTTAATACCTCTTGGAGACCCCCACTATTTTTGTGTGTTGAATAACTTCTCCACCTATCATAAATACATAACAGAAGAATCACCTCATATGTGGTTCACCTTAGTATGGAATTGGTATGTTCCTTACACATTCAATTAAATCGATTTAATTAATTAAAATAAATTGTTTGGATGGGGAATTCCACATGTTATATATTTTAAAATATTGGTTATATGAACTTTTAAGCCTTATATTAATTATTATTTATGATTATAATTATTAATAGTTAAACCATTATGGTTATTATTATTAGGCCATGGATATCGGACAATGAACAATGGTTAAGGGACTTGTTGAGTGTGGAGTTTCACACTCCCTTTAATTTGTGGATAGGAATGGAATATCACACTGTTTACTATTATATAAACAATGGTAATGATTCTCAACATTACCTTGTATAGGGTATTGGCCACAATGACTTACCCCACCATCTAGAGTGATAGTCATGTTGTCTCACATTCATAGGAGATTTAGGGCGTGTACCCTTATTAGAGACTATTTATCATTTGACTACTTATGGAAACCTGAATTATGCCCTGAGTCCAACTATCACCATGTATGCATGTATATTACTATAAATGTCCTCATTTATATTTTGAATATAATTGTATTCATATTATTAATTTATATACATATGAAATATTATATATAGTGAAATGGTTAGACTTATTTAGGCCTATGTTGAAGTAGGTAAGGTCTACCGGGTGACTTTTTGGAACCTTATCAGACTAGTATTTACTTTTGAGAATTGTGATTATTCATTATACCTGAACACTTATTTCATATAAACATATGATTTATTATTCAATAAATCCTTGGTGGTGGCCTACTACATTTATCTAATATCCTACTCAAGTTGTCTATGGTACTTGGGAATAATTCATGACAGCAGGTGTGGATATGGGAAAGAACCATGTCACATATATAACATGGATAATTGGAGGAGAGGAAAAATATTAAACTCATGATGCTTGTGTAGATGTCTTTTGGAATTTTTTGTTTTTTTGTACAGAATTTTGTATATGCATGTTCCCAATATCTATTGGTTCCCTTTTTTGTATATTTGTGTGTTGTGAAATCATTTTTTTATATGACTCAGTGGTTTCCTTTGGATCATTATTATTACTGTTGTTGGATGTTTCCTTTATGTTGTACTATCTGTAATATCATGATTTTTCTATTTATTATCCTTGTCTATATCTATTGTTCAACTCTAATATGAGGGTATAGTCTCCCCACAATATGAGCATGTGCCTTATTTCTAGTAGGATGCCTTTGGCATACATGGATGTGTTCTTAAGATCTTGTGACCCACTAGCTCGGGGAACCGATTTAGTGGATCCCAAGTAAATACATTACATATTGAGTCTTGCAATGCCATCTGTAGTTGATCTATGCTTCTTAAAAATAAATCATACTTTTTTTCAAAGGCTGAAAAATTATTTTCCTATCTCCGCTATATATTTTGTGGTGAGATGTAAATGAAAGATCAAGGTAGGGGATTATTGAATTCCCATAACATTCATCTATGAGATTGATTAAATATCATTCTTTAGTTTATTTGTTTAAATATATTTGTTTACCATAAACATTAAATATTATGGAATAAATTACATGATAATGTTTTTATGATAAAATGAAATTATAAAGGTTGAAGGTGAAATAAAGTTAGTGAAATATTGAAATATATTATCATTTAACTAATAAAAAATGAGATAATTATCTCATACTAAAATTATCTTGAAATAATCATGTGATAGATATTTTTATTTAAATTTTCAGATAAATATTTTTTTTTAAATAATGTATCATGTTTTGGAATCATTATTATATTATTAATATGATAATCACATGTTTTCTATTGTTAATTTTCATCATGAAATAACTCCTCCAAATCCTTTTTTTGGTATTTTCATAAAAGCCACTTTGAGGGTAGAGTGGGAACGAACCGAATTACACCCTATAGATGGAGGGAAGGACATTCAAAATTCAAATTTCAGGGGCCCAAGACCCAAAAACATAATAAAAAGTCAGATCACGTTCCGGGAACCACCGCGTCAACAACAGATCCCACAAATCACATGATTTTCCAGAGAAACCCACATTGAGGCATCATGATGAGTCCACTAAATCATCTGCATCATATGCATCATCGTCGTCATCATCAAATCACCGTAATCATCACGTCGTCACCATCCATTCAAAACATCATTTCCAGTTTAATCGCCTTCCCGCAAGCAGAGTCATCAGAGTTCTTTGCATCTTGCACAGATCTAAAACAAACAGAGTCATAGGCTGTTGCATCTGTCGCAATACCTCGCCTTGTTGTCGCCGCTACAGGCATAGAAAAATCACCGGCTTCAATCGACGAGCAAAAATCCACCACTAGATCAGAACAAAACAACATGAAACAGACTTCCCCAAACCAACAAAACCAACTCAACCTCAAAACTGCATCCCATCCAGCATCAAGAAACCCTACTCAAACATAAAAGCGAACAAGCAATGGAAGAAAAGGCACCTCATCCACTCAAATTAAACTAGATCTCGACGCCGCCATCTGACAACTCCATAGAAACAATGTTGTACCTCCAAATTCCCAAATCTGGACGAAGGGACGTTCTCGGACCACCGGGTCAGGAACTCAGGCATAGATTAAACACTGTGTCAAAGAGAAAGACACTAGTTCACACGTAATGATTCAAACAAGGCCGTAGCAATAGAGAACCACCACCCTGACCAGCCGAACCAGGAAGGTGAGGGAGTGAAGATCCGAGAAGGGGAAGGCGCCGCGAGAACCCTAGCGGAGCGACGCTGTGCCCCGTATGGGCCCATTCTCAGGGGAATTTATATAGAAAAACATGAGTATTTTCATCTATCATATGAAAAGGAAATAAATAACTAAATGATGTAGAATAATGATTGTTATTCTAGGAATTATCTATAATAGATAAATGAATAAATTCATTACATTTACTGGTTATTATTTGATCAAATCATAATGATTCCATACTGCAATGTAAAACATCTTAAAAATGTTTATGAGAATTATGATTATAACAATGGATATTAGAGAATTGAAATAAGAATTGTCTTTTAATTTTAAATTTTAATTTAACTTCATGAAACGACTTTTAGAGTATTCATTGGATTAATTTACAACAACAACAAAAATTTTCTAGGGAAAAAAGGTGATTATTTAACACATGTTCCTTAGTGATTATTCTACAATTAAGAATATTATTTAATGAATATAATTATTATTATTATTTAAGAATAAAATAACATGTTAGAATTAAATTTTCTTCTGGGAACCTTATGTATTATTTCTTTTCGAAATGTTAATATTCTTGTTTGACATATTTTTGATGTGTGATCGAATGCTTTTGATAAATATATTTTTTACCCCGGGTATTTACTAGATAGTGTTCTACATATTTTTAGGATTTTTAGTGCATGGATGATATTTTGGGAAGTTAAATAATAAAATCATGATGGTAATATTTTTTTATAGAAATTGAATCATGTTGAAAAAATTATCATTAAAATTGTTGATTTATGAAAAATCAACTTCGGGTGGAACATCAAGTTAAAAAATTAATATATAGGCTTCTGAAAAACCTATATAGATTATTGATGATTTTGGTTTTATTTTTTTTAATATATTATAAGGGATAAATTTTAATTTATGATGATGTTCTCTATGATTAGTGATTAATCGTGGAAATAGAAATTTGGAATGAATTTTAGAAATAACGACAATGGGTTGTGGTGATGGTTCTAGAATTGTTGTTGATCAATTTAATGTAATTGGATGTCATGGTTGAGAAATTATCCTTGAAAATTTGATTCTTGTTGATATGGTATTAAATTGGAAATATATCTTCCAATATGGACTCATTATTTACCAAAAAATGAAGAACATTTCATGAAGGCCATGAAAAATATTGTTTATTTTTCATGATGAATATTTGAGAAATAGGCCAGGGAATATAATTATTATTGCATCAGTAGCTTTAATTAAATAAAAAAGAATCCAAAAATGATTTTTTTTATGAGGTATATTTCTTGTAAATTTACATATTATTAATGTTTTTAACTCTATTTTATGGTAGTATACAACAAAGACATTTCCAAATACACAAATGAGCCAGGCCTTTCTAACCATGCAATTACAGAACCAAGGTCAACCATGTATAGGACCAATCAAATCCATCCCACAGGGAGGTGGGAGAGTGGACTAGAACATATTACCCACATGATGTGCATAGGTGAGCACATTCATTTAGATGTGCATGCAGAAATGTGTAAGTAGGTGCAACCCAAGAACTAGTGTGTGCAGTTGGGTTTGGGGAGTTGACCCCAGGCTATTCACATCTACCATGTGAACGGAATTATTTTGTTCATGTATCATGAATCAACCAAAGATTTGTTAAATTTGGGATTTAGGATAATGGAAAACTTCTCATCTACTTAAAATGATTCTTTTATATCATTATCACATGATCCATTTCATGGGAGACGTCTAATCAAAACCATGGTCATCATCAACCTCTACCTTCATAGAGGTGTTGTATTTGATGATGTTTTTTCACACCATGACTTCCATCATTAGTTCGGGACCAAATATATAGGATACTGAGATTATTATAAATTAATTCAACTTTCATGCATCTATGATTTCATTTATGTATTTTTATAAAGACATAGCTTCATAATAGGAATGGAAAAATGAAAATAAAGGGTCGTAGACTGTTTGTTCATATATATCACATGGATATGTTAGAAATTTTATGAAGTTTTTAATCATGTGAACATTGTCACATGTATGTAATGAATTCATCATAAAGGAAACATAATTTTTTTCATCAAATAGTTTTGAGGTATGAAATAAAACTAAATTCTTGAATTTATGAAATGTTGATATCTCTAGTATTTTAAATAATTGAATTGTTGTGGTATATTTTTTGGAGGATAATGAAATGTAATGACTATACATAAAAGGTATATCATTTCCTATAGAAATGGAATCACAAAAATGAGTACAAGATGATTCCACTCATGATTTTTAATAGATTTATTTTTAATAAATT
The DNA here is from genome assembly GCA_963277665.1 of Viscum album. Lineage (NCBI taxonomy): Eukaryota > Viridiplantae > Streptophyta > Magnoliopsida > Santalales > Viscaceae > Viscum > Viscum album. Next base: position 227,554,416 of record OY728145.1, read on the forward strand.
AAAATAGAAATTTCTAAAATATATATATACATAAAGGGAATAATTTTCCATGATCCTCCTGTGTTATAAAAAGAAAAAGAAGGGCTCCTATGATCCTTTATTTTTTGTGTAAAGGAGTTTTCATTCCATGATTCTTTTCAAGATTTCATGAAGTATTTGTGTATTCCCTGAACTTTATTTTATAAATAACTTATCATTTTCAAGAGGTACTAGGTTTACAAAACCTCATTAATTTGTGGGAAACTAATTTGATAACATATAGAATATAATCATTGTTTCCTCTTATACATATAGTTTAACGAATCCCATTATTATTTGTAAGAAACCACATGAGCGACATACATTCACATACACTTCCTACGTGAAGAATGATAATAAAAAATGTAGTTGTTTATTCAAATATCACATGATACTATGTAAATAAAGGGAAATTGAAGAAGATATATCTCATTCTTATCACTTGTGTAAAGAGGATAGGTGATAAACATTACATTCAATATATGCATTCCAAGAAACCTACTTGTATGAATTGAAACACTTTATTAATTTGGTATGAAAATCTAAGAAGGATAATTAGATTAATAAACCATTTACATTGAATTAAAGTTGTATTAAAATCATTTAATAAAATTGATAAGTGCATAAAATAATAACAATAACGTTTTTTATATTCAAGGAATTCAGATATTTGAGTTTAGAATTCCTGAAGATTAATTTGAGATTATGAAATTTATTTCTTTAATAAAACAATATTGAAAAAAATGTGTGCATCACATGACAACATCTAATTGAGGTCAGTAACATTATTAACAAAAGTACTATTAGCCCAAGAATTTGACATTTGAGGAATAAGGTAGTTAAGACTAATTTTAATTTGAATTACACTAATTATTTTAATAGTGAGATGATCTATTAGGGAAAAAATGAATTAAATATCTTCAAAAATACTTTATTGGATAAAGAGAATGTTAATTTTTATGTAGTTTTAACCTTTAGCTTAAAAAAATATCTTATTTATAAATTTGTTGAAATTATGTTTAAGAAATTATAGTTTTAATATAAATAATTTCATTGAATAATATGTGGCCTCTGTATAATGATTTTCACTCACTCATGATTGCTGAATATATCCTATAAAATTATTGGGTGCCAACTATATGAATTTTCAATCTATAAAAATATATTGTGATAATAAAATCTATGATACAACCATAATTTGATCCTGGCAAGGAGCATGTTCTTACACTGATATCGATCCTTATAAAATTATATGTGATTTTAATGATATTTTTATCTATATAATATGTGTATGTGATAGTTTTTGGTGCATATCAAATCTATTCCACCAATCCGAGGTAGGGTATTGAGCGTATGATGGGTGAATGAAAAATAATTTAAAAGTCATGTATTGTTTGGTACACTGACACCCCCATCTCAATATCCTTACACAATCCTTTTAGTATCTATAAGTGTTATCAGAGCATAGGTATGCCTTTGACTGGTTCAAATTTTTTTACTAGGGTTTAAATGAATGGAAAATTTGATGATAATTCAGATGTACCTTAAATGGAAGACATAGTCTCCACTATTATTAAATAATTCAAAAAGTCTCTACTAATACATTGAAAAATATGAAGAAAAAAGAGGAAAATAGATTGCATTAAATCTAAAATAAAGAATTGAAGGATTGGTTATCTTTTGTCAAATCAGTTGACAATGAAATTTTTTATAAAACTAGTTTTAGTTGTGGAGATTATGGGGAAGATGATAATATCAAAACTTTTGTAGTATTATAATATATGTTTTAATGATGTATAAATAATTCTCATGTTTTAGTGGTTACATAAATACTTTGTATTTTTAAATATAATTTTAATGAAAAACAAAAACTACAAGAGTAATTTAATAAGATATAGGATGTACTATCTAGAAAATTGAAAATGTTAAATTCTCTAAAAAAACTCATTAGATAAGAGGAAAAATATATGTCCATTTTCAATGAAAGTATTTCATTAAGTGAAAAATAATTGAAAATGAATTTTTATGATGTAATTGTGGGTAAACATGTTTTTGGTGATTTGATCCCTGCACTTGAAACATTGTTTATTGTTTCCCTAAATATGATCAACATGAAAAAAAACTCATAAGGTCAAATATAATGAAATTTTTGTGGAAAATCCATTTTTCATGATGGGTATACTAATAAGACCTATTTTCTAAAAGAATCACATAATGCTTTTATCAATGTCATGGAAGCTCAATTGGATGTTAAATCCAATATAATCAATGATAATGACAACTCCTTTAATGAAGATAATTGAAAACATGAAAACCAATGTAATAAAATGAAAATTGAATGGGATTGTAGGATGACGTAAATTGAAAATGAGATTTTTTTTATAATATGAAATATCTTGAACTAGAATTTATATTAAGAAATTTTAAAGAGACGCATACTAAATCTTCTAAAACTATTAAGATGCATATTTCCAAAGAAAAATATGAAGAGTGTAAAGTCCAAAATTTTATGTTTCTATAAAAACTACTTTGGAAGATTCATTTATCTAATGATACTCATATTTTTGAAGTATTTTCAAATTATCATCTTTTGGTTAGACCTATTCAATATCATGGAAGAAGGTATCCCATAACCCAGTTAATTCTATATTAATTAATGTACTCTCATCATCTAGTTCAGGTTAAAATCCAAAATCTCGGAATATGTGGGTAGATAAAATAGATAATAAATCCAATAAAAAATAAAGGGTGGATACTAAAATGATCAAGAAAAATAAATCCCAAAATGTTTCTCTAAAGACTAAAACTCAAATCAAGAAACAATAGGGAACTAAATCTAGTCAGACTGGAACTATATAAAGAACAATGATTCAATGGATATTATTGGTGCCATGTGATCTTTTTAAATAAATATTTTGGGTGTTGAAAAAATAGGAAAATGTATGAGGAATAGAGAAAAAACATTGAGGGGGATTAGAGGTCATGAAATGAGGAAAAACACTGTACAAAAATAGATTCAACTGATGAAAGTAAAGAAATACACTATAAATATATTAAAATTCCTTGAGTATTTCTATGTGAACTGAAACATATGAGGTCGCATTGCATAAGAGTGTATGTGTGAACCATCCAAGTATATCTCCAATAAAAATATGAATATAAGATTAGAACCTGAAATGATGGAGGTCATAAGGAAAAGGAAAAAAACGTCCTTAAAAGATAAATATGTTAAGGGAGGTGTTCAATAGATGAAAATAACTATACAAACCACTCCTATAATGATTGACAATATGGATTCCAATAAAATAATTTCATCCCTGAAAATATTCTTATACTATGGAAATATAGGTGATATAATGGTCCACTGAAAAATGGACATGGAAATTAAAATGATTAGAAGAATGATGAAATCAATAAGAGAATTTATCATTGTGAGAAAAAATAATACATTATTTATTTATTTAATACATTAATAAATAAGAATTTCATATGTTACAAATCAAGGTTAACTAGAAAAAAATGACTAATATAGGTGGAAGCTCCAAATAAAAATATTTTTAGATGGAATGTAAAATAATTTGTTCTAATTGAAGTGCACTATGTTGCATTTGTTATCAATGAGGTATGTTGTTGTCAAGGAATGAATGGATGGATGTCAAGGAGTTTCAATATGTGAATGACAAAGGATGTTATGGTGTTGGTGAGGAAAGGAGAATGGCCATGGTACTAAGATGCATGTCACTTAGGAGATTCACTAAGTGACATAGGATGTGGTGGTTGAAACATTCTCTATGGATATCAGACGATTGTAGAACTGATCTTAATGTTTCAATACTTGTATCAAGCTGATACTAAGTTACACCACTTGAAGAATGGATGATGACGGAGCATCATCATTACATCTGACGATTGTTGAGCTGATCTTTAAGTTCAAAGAACTTGTATCAACTGGATACAATGTTACAACAATGTTTGAAGACCATGCATTGTATTGACAATGCATGAGGAGATGAAGTGATCTATCCACAATCACTAGGTGAATGAATTGGTGCTAATTAAGTCCATGCACTATCACTTAGTGCATGTGAATTAGATGTTGATCCAACTTGATCTCTGATTGGATCAATGAAGAACATTGAAGATTTATGTGATTCAGGAACTTCGGTTGAAGATGAAGAACCTTCGGGAATTCCACCTCCTAAGACTAGAATATATGTTAAGGAGGATGGATGAATTATAATGAATATGTATAGTTGATGAAGAAGAATGGAAGAAGAAGAATGGCTTAGAGGAAGAAGTGGCATTTGGCATTTTCACTTGGTTACTTTGTTTTTATACAAAGTCCTAAGTGTTTTACTTAGCAAAAAAGAAGCCAACAAGGGCCAGCCTTAAGGGTTCAACCCAAGGCACATGTGGGACTAGATCACCACGCCCAAGGGGATCCCATGGGGCGAGCCCAAGAGTGGTCGGGGCCGTGCATAAGCCCCGAGGCCACGCGGTGATGAAGCCCGCGTAGCGTGAGCGCGAGGAGAGCGCCCGTGTGTGCATAGTGGGCGCGAGTGGCACGCCCGAGTGGCAGGGGTGGGCGCAGAGCGCGCCCGCAGAGAGAACTCGGTGCGGGGCGGCACCGAGAGGGGAGAAGTTCAATTGCGGGGAAGGGGGGAGCGCGAGTTTGATAAACCGCGTGGAAACCGGCCGCCGTTTCGATGTGGGACGCGCAATTTTCACCGGGAGCGAATCCTGGCCGCTCGATCGATCGCGCGCCAGATCTCGACTGCACGATCGATCCCGCACGAGATCTTCTAATCACGGTCGTCCAAAGATCTGATCCAACGGCCTGCGAGGCGTCTCCTTCCTTGAGCCATACCGAGGCCTCCCCGTGTGCCTCCGTCGAACCAGGAGCAACCCGAGCTCCGATTTTGAGCTCCTGGCTGTATCTCTCGAAGCTGAAGGCTTCATTCGGTTCGTCTGGCTCTACTGAACATATCCATGCATAAAATGGGCATGCATGCAACGTATGGGAGAATTTGAGGTTGGCCGAAGCAACCGAAGGTGCGAGGCCATGAGGTTTATATTTTGCATGGTTTGGACCGAAGGAAGGCCGTGCATGCGTTCTAAGTCGCATGCATGTGGAGGAGAAAAACAAATAGAAGGAACTCGCGTTTAAACAGAGGAAAGAAATCAAGATTTGAAGAATCATGAAAACACGAGAATTTCGGGAATTTAAAGATATCACACACGAATGATACGAGGCAGCCTCGCCTATAAAAGGAGCACCCAAGGCGCTCGTTTTTTCTTGCTGATCCTTTGCTGAAACTTTGAGGAGTCTCGTGAGTGCTCTCTGCCTCACGAAGAATTTTAGAAGCCCGGAGCCACCCCTTGGCTCCGTGAGGTTCCTTTTGCGCACTCCTTGCACGAAGGAAGAAAGGAAGGAGTCCCCTGCGCGTCTCCCTTGCGCGACAGGAAGGAGCTCTCTCTGCCCGTATACTTGCACGTCAGGAGTAGCTTGAACGCCCCGCGGCGTTGCACCTTGCACACCTGAGTGCTTGCGCGGCAGTAGCACCTGCGCGCCCGCGGCCAGTGCACCTTGTGCGGTAGTGTTGAAGAAGAAGTGGTCCTTGCACTCATTGCACTAGCGCGCTTTGAAGAAGAAGAGAAGGACGAGGCCTTAGTGCCTTGTGTGTGTACCGTGTGGGAGAACACCCTACGGGCAGTGGCTTGTGTGTGCATAAGGAGAGGAAGACCACACTATTTGTGTGTGTGTGCTAAGTGCAAGGAAGGATTGCACCTTGTGTGTGTTCCACTTGGTAGAACACCCTACGGTCAGTGGGTGTGCAAAGGAGGAAGGCCGTAGCCTTGTGTGTGCACACTTTGAAGAAAAAACTAAAAGAACACTAAAGTGTGTGTGTGAAACAAGAAGAGGAGGAGGCCAACTCATGTGTGTGCAAGAGTGAAACAAGTGTGTGCAAAGAGACATGAAGGCCGAACCTAGTGTGTGCACTAAAAGTGTAAACACTTAGAAGAAGAAGAAGACATCCACACAAAGAAGAACACACATTTATGTGTGTAAGCAAATTGAATTAATTGTGTGAAGTTCAAAGAAGGTTTGTGCTTAAAGAGACTATACCCTTTGTGGGTTTATTGCACCAAGAGAAGAAGAAGGGGAGTGCATGCATGAATGCATGCACCTGCACACATGAATAAAGCTTAAATCAGTGGTGTGCATCTGAGTTGTCCAAGACTAGAAGATCTTGAAGAATTTGAGAAGCCATGCAGTTAGTGCATGAGGATGTAGAGATGCCATGCACTCAGTGCATTTTGTGATACTGGACCAGACTGAAGTTAAAGATATCAGTTGTCTGAGTATTCAGTAGTTGAAGAGAGAGGTCGGGTCATCCTTAGAAGAAGGTGATAAAACCCGAGCAAGACGAGAAGACCTGTTCATCACAAGTGAGAAGAGGTACAGAGCAAGGCCAGCAGCCTTTATCCCAGGCTGCTGAAGATACTTGAAGAGCTTAAAGTGAAGAAGAGATACTCGTGTGACTCGAGGAGCCAGGAGAAGCTCCCTGTGAGACTTAGGGTGGAAGAAGTCTTCATTGGGATTCTGAAGCAGGCCAGTGGGACTCTGGTAACACTGTGGGACGCAGTATAAAGACCCTCCTGTGGGACTCAGGAGAGATACAGTGGGACTCTGTATCGACCATTGTAATTCTAACAAGTTATAATGGAGAAACCATGTTGGGGCGTATAACCAACATGGTAAGGACGTAGGCCTTTGGTGTCGAACCTTGTAAATCCTTGTGTCATGTTCCTTTTCATTACTACATCATTCGGGAAAGGTTGAGAGATACAAGAAGAGTGGATCGAGGCCTTAACAAGCCATAGAGGTTTAATTGATAAAGAATCAATTTGTAAAAAGTTTTAAAGGATCATTGATTTACCCCCTCCCCCTCTCAGTGATTCACACTGATCCGGGAACTTCAATTGGTATCAGAGGGAGGTTACCTCTAAAAGATCCAAGGGAGTCTATATAGAGTGCAGATTTGAGGAAATGAAAGAACAGCCTCAAATGGAGATATCTTCCAAGACTCTAAAAACAGAATGAAGAAACGGGCAAAGAAGATGAGGAAGAAGGTTGTTGCAATCAGAGAAACTCCTTCTATGGAAAGAAATGTTAAAGTCACATCAGATGACAATTCCTTTTATCATTCTTCTGATGAATCCTGCTCTAGCTGTGATGAAGATGGAAGAAACAATGATCTTCTAAATGCAATCAAATATCTTCAGAAGACAGTCCCCAAGGAAGTGGAAATGTGTATAGCTACAGGCGTCCTTGATCTTAAAGAATAAAAATTACAGCTAGAAGATGAAGCCAATTCTCTGGAAGTCCAATTGGCTAAAAGGTTTGGCATAACCAACACTCTCAGAAAACTGGTGAAGGCTAAAGATGAAACAGTATCGCTTTGCAATAAAAGATATGAATACACTACTGAAGAATTGCAAAGAAGCCTTTATGAGAAATAATTCTTTAAGACTGTGGTCAAAGATGTTTTCCATGCACTGGAAAAGAGGCACAAAGTTTCAATGAATGTCAGAGATGCTCAACTTGAAGACAAAGTAAACAGGGTAATGGAGCTTGACAATTCATTACAAGAAATGAAGAAGGTGCATGAAGACCAGTTAGAACAGCTGAAAGACAATTGGGAAGGAAGGCTAAGAACTGTTGAGGATGAGAAGAACTCCCTTAACATGAAATGCTTAGAACTAGAGGTGATATTGAAAAATCTGCAATCACCCAAAGCTGAATCCTCCCAGTCAGCTGAAAGTAGAAATGTTGCTACAAAAGTGTGCATTGAGAAGGATGATTCCAAAAGAAGGACATACTCTAATAAAAGGGCAACATCTTCTAAAAGGAAGGTACCATCCATCCCATCTTGTACTAATGCTTCTAATTGTGTTTCCACAAAAAGTGCAGGATGGAAGAATAATTCCAAACAAGTATGGATGAAGACAATGAAGAAAGAAAGCTCTCCTGAAGTATCACAACAACTCAAGACAAGTACCCTACAATCAGAAGGAATCAAAAAGTCAAGATTTGTGGGTCAATGTTGGTGTTGTAACAAGTATGGGCATTGTGCAAAGGATTGTTGGTACAATCCACTGAATTCCAAAGCACAGAGGAAGCCCATGCCTAGGCGGAGCAAGATAGAAGAAAAGAAGCAGCATCCACAGGTCCAGAGACATCTGTTTACTGCAAATAGATTTGGATTACTTGACATCATCTGGGATGATTGCAAAAGTGGTCAAAAAGATACATGTCAATCTCCAACTGTATCCAGAGCTCAAAAGAAGAAAAGATCACAAAACCTGGCTCAGAAAGAATCCTTGGGAAGAAAGCAGAAGAAAGCTGAAGATGCTCCCAAGAAGATTATGAAAAAGGAAGACAAGACCTTGGAGTCTAAATACAAGAAGGGTGATGCATCCAGAAGGACCACCAAGAAGAAATGCTTCTACTGTGGAAAGATAGGACATATCATGGATCTTTGTAAAGAAGCCATGAAATTCAATAGAGGCAGACTGGACTCAAACAGACGATCGATCCAAAAGAAGCATAAGGGATTGATTGAAAACAAGTTTCCTAAGAAAGGTATCTTGAAAGAATCGAAGGAACCATGTGGAATATCCAGAACTGAGGCCACACTTCCAAGTGACTTACTAGTCATATGGCCAAATCAGTTGAAAATTGCCAAAGATCTGCAAAGAGCTGAAGATGAAGTTCTGGCAATTGCTAAGGCAAAAAGAAAGAAAAAGATTTCACATGAAGATCAAGTTCTGTGTGTGAGGTGCAATCAAGCTGGACATACTAGTGATAAATGCATGATATTCATTCCAGCTCAGAAGGGATTCTTCAAAAGAATGAAGATTGCACCAGGATACTCTAGTGCTCAGAAGGCACCTATAAATACAGGAGTCACACACAAAGAAGTTAAAGAGGTGTTGAGATCCACATTAGCACAAACATCATTGAAGATCAAATGTGCAAGTGTGAAGAATGGTGAAAATGGGACATCTCGGTTGAGAGAATCTTCTCAACCTTGTTGTTCATATTGATGAACCAAGGAGGTTCCATCTTATTCCCTTATACTTCTGGTATTTACTTGTGCTAACATTGCAGGGAATTGAAGATGATGATCATTCTCAACTGGAGATTGGTTTGGGTAGAATGGAGAGCACCCCTTGAGGGGGATCCAATCTGTAGAAGATGGGATTCTAAGATTTAATACCATCTTGAGAAAAGTGAAGGTATTCCAATCATACTTTCATCCCTTGTTTCTTAATTGTATTCATCATGACAATTAAGGGGGAGTATTGATTGAAGACAAATGGTTGAAAGGGGGAGCTTTATCTTTGCACCTGATCTTTCTAATGTGTTTGGTGAAGTATGTGCAGGATTTAGCAATTCATTGTTATATCTAAAAAATTTCAAGCCCCTTGAAGCATGATCTCACATGTATAGGGAATGTTGCATAGCATTGAGTACCTTGGTTACATCACTCTTGTTTTCTACACCGGGTTAGCCCAAGTAGACTTAGAGTTGATCTACTAAAGGTTCCTTGCTCATGAGAACATGTGACATCATCCCTCACTTAGTGATTTTGAAGAAAATGCTTTTATAAGGGAGGAAGAGATTTTTGAAAGAGAACCACACCACACCTTTTCATTTGATTGCAAATAAGGGGGAGAAATATTGGCACACATATTGACCCATTCATATGTGCTCTAGTGTATTGCCAACAAATACAAAGGGGGAGATTGAAGTGCACTGTGTTGCATTTGTTGTCAATGAGGTATGTTGTTGTCAAGGAATGAATGGATGGATGTCAAGGAGTTTCAATATGTGAATTACAAAGGATGTTATGGTGTTGGTGAGGAAAGGAGAATGTCCATGGTACTAAGATGCATGTCACTTAGGAGATTCACCAAGTGACATAGGATGTGGTGGTTGAAACATTCTCTATGGATATCAGACGATTGTAGAACTGATCTTAATGTTTCAATACATGTATCAAGATGATACTAAGTTACACCACTTTAAGAATGGATGATGATGGAGCATCATCATTACATCTGACGATTGTTGAGCTGATCTTTAAGTTCAAAGAACTTTTATCAACTGGATACAATGTTACAACAATGTTTGAAGACCATGCATTGTATTGACAATGCATGAGGAGATGAAGTGATCCATCCACAATCACTAGGTGAATGAAGTGGTTCTAGTTAAGTCCATGAACTATCACTTAGTGCATGTGAATTAGATGTTGATCCAACTTGATCTCTGATTGGATCAATGAAGAACATTGAAGATTTATGTGATTCAGGAACTTCGGTTGAAGATGAAGAACCTTCTGGAATTCCACCTCCTATGACTAGAATATATGTTAAGGAGGATGGAGGAATTCTAATGAAGAAGTAGAGTTGATGAAGAAGAATGGAAGACGAAGAATGGCTTAGAGGAAGAAGTGGAATTTGGTATTTTCACTTGGTTACTTTGTTTTTATACAAAGTCCTAAGTGTTTTACTTAGAAAAAAAGAAGCCAACAAGGGCCATCCTTAAGGGTTCAACCCAGGGCACATGTGGGACTAGATCACCACGCCCAAGGGGATCCCATGAGGCCATCCCAAGAGAGGCCGGGGTCGTGCATAAGCCCCGAGGCCACGCGGTGATGAAGCCCACGCAGCGTGAGCGCGAGGAGAGCGCCCGTGTGTGCATAGTGGGCGCCAGTGGCGCGCCCGAGTGGCAGGGGTGGGCGCAGAGCGCGCCCGCAGAGAGAACTCGGTGCGGGGCAGCACCGAGAGGGGAGAAGTTCAATTGCGGGGAAGGGGGGGGGGGCGCGAGTTTGATAAACCGCATAAAAAAAGGCCGCCGTTTCGATGTGGGACGCGCAATTTTCACCGGGAGCGAATCCTGGCCGCTCGATCGATCGCGCGCCAGATCTCGACCGCACGATCGATCCCGCGTGAGATCTTCTAATCACGGACGTCCAAATATCTGATCCAATGTCCTGCGAGGCGTCTCCTTCCTTGAGCCATGCCGAGGCCTCCCCGCGTGCCTCCGTCAAACCAGGAGCAACCTGAGCACCGATTTTGAGCTCCCGGCTGTATCTCTCGAAGATGAAGGCTCCATTCGGTTCGTCTGGCTCTACTGAACATATCCATGAATAAAATGGGCATGCATGCAACGTATGGGAGAATTTGAGGTTGGCCGAAGCAACCGAAGGTGCGAGGCCATGAGGTTTATATTTTGCATGGTTTGGACCGAAGGAAGGCCGTGCATGTGTTCTAAGTCGCATGCACGTGGAGGAGAAAAACAAATAGAAGGAACCCGCGTTTAAACAGAGGAAAGAAATCAAGATTTGAAGAATCTTGAAAACACGAGAATTTCGGGAATTTAAAGATATCACACGCGGATGATACGAGGTAGCCTCGCCTATAAAAGGAGCACCCAAGGCGCTCGTTTTTTCTTGCTGATCCTTTGCTGAAACTTTGAGGAGTCTCGTGAGTGCTCTCTACCTCGCGAAGAATTTGAGAAGCCCGGAGCCACCCCTTGGCTCCGTGAGGTTCCTTTTGCGCACTCCTTGCACGAAAGAAGAAAGGAAGTAGTCCCCTACGCGTCTCCATTGCACGACAGGAAGGAGCTCTCTCTTCCCGCATACTTGCGTGGCAGGAGTAGCTTGCACGCCCCGCGGTGTTGCACCTTGCACACCCGAGTACTTGCGCGGCAGTAGCAGCTACGCACCCACGGCCAGTGCACCTTGCGCGGAAGTGTTGAAGAAGAAGTGGTCCTTTCACTCATTGCACTAGCGCACTTTGAAGAAGAAGAGAAGGTCGAGGCCTTAGTGCCTTGTGTGTGTACCGTGTGGGAGAACACCCTACGGGTAGTGGCTTGTGTGTGCATAAGGAGAGGAAGACCACACTATTTGTGTGTGTGTGCTAAGTGCAAGGAAGGATTGCACCTTGTGTGTGTGCCACTTGGGAGAACACCCTACGGGCAGTGGGTGTGCAAAGGAGGAAGGTCGTAGCCTTGTGTGTGAACACTTTGAAGAACAAACTAAAAGAACACTAAAGTGTGTGTGTGAAACAAGAAGAGGAGGAGGCCAACTCATGTGTGTGCAAGAGTGAAACAAGTGTGTGCAAAGAGACACAAAGGCCGAACCTAGTGTGTGCACTAAAAGTGTAAACACTTAGAAGAAGAAGAAGACATCCACACAAAGAAGAACACACATTTATGTGTGTAAGCAAATTGAATTAATTGTGTGAAGTTCAAAGAAGGTTTGTGCTTAAAGAGACTATACCCTTTGTGGGTTTATTCCACCAAGAGAAGTAGAAGGGGAGTGCATGCATGAATGCATGCACGTGCACACGTGAAGAAAGCTTAAATCAGTGGTGTGCATCTGAGTTGTCCAAGACCAGAAGATCTTGAAGAATTTGAGAAGCCATGCAGTCAGTGAATGAGGATGTAGAGATGCCATGCACTCAGTGCATGTTGTGAGACTGGACCAGACTGAAGTTAAAGATATCAGTTGTCTGAGTATTCAGTAGTTGAAAAGAGAGGTCGTGTCATACTTAGAAGAAGGTGATAAAGCCCGAGCAAGACGAGAAGACATGTTCATCACAAGTGAGCATATGTATAGAGAAAGGCCATCAGCCTTTATCCCAGGCTGCTGAAGATACTTGAAGAGCTTAAAGTGAAGAAGAGCTACTCGTGTGACTCGAGGAGCTAGGAGAAGCCCCCTGTGAGACTCACGGTGGAATAAGTCTTCAGTGGGATTCTGAAGCAGGCCAGTGGGACTCTGGTAACACTGCGGGACGCAGTATAAAGACCCTCCTGTGGGACTCAGGAGAGATACAGTGGGACTCTGTATCGACCATTGTAATTCTAACAAGTTATAATGGAGAAACCATGTTGGGGCATATAACCAACATGGTAAGGACGTAGGCCTTTGGTGCCGAACCTTGTAAATCCTTGTGTCATGTGCCTTTTCATTACTGCATCATTCGGGAAAGGTTGAGAGATACAAGAAGAGTGGATCGAGGCCTTAACAATCCATAGAGGTTTAATTGATAAATAATCAATTAGTAAAAAGTTTTAAAGGATCACTGATTCACCCCCTCCCCTCTCAGTGATTCACACTGATCCGGGCACTTCACTAATCAAGTTAAATATTCTAGAGAAATGAAAAAGGGTGAAGATGAAACAATTTATAGATAAATGGAAAATAGAAAAAGGATATTCCACATTAATAAGAATTATAATTTCCTGGGATGTTTTCAAAAAAATGAGAAGCTATGTTTTTAAAAAATATTGTGTGGAAGGTATAGAAATACAGGTTATAATAAAATAAATTGATTGAATCTTTTACATGATCAGGAAGAGATGTCGGGGATAGAAAAACAAGAACCATGGAATATTGTTGAGATACAAGAAGGTGTAAAGATATTTATTCCAGACAATATGAATATGAATTTATGTAAAAAATATATTATGAAAAACAAATAACAAAAATGTGAAACTTAAGGAAGACAAAAGAATGAAGAGAACTAGACACTTTATAACTTCAAGGAATGGAGTATCTAGGTTGAGAGAAAATACACATCCCATAAACCATTTTTAAAAATGTCATAAATGTTCCACATTATTCTCTTATTTGTTTTAAACTATTTTTATGGTTATATTATAAGGAATTAAAGGTTATTCTTAATTTCAATAAAATAAATGAATTATCTCTGTAGAAGTAGGCAAGTGTGAATAATTATTCAAGATCTGAAAAAAGATCAATTTCTTCACAATTGTATATCTTAAAAATTATCATCTTGAATATTATCTTATGAATCTTTCCAGTATGTAAAATAAAAGGAGTACACCTCTTGAGGGGGAGAAAATAAAAATGATATGATATCAACACGTTTTTTATGAATATATTATGTTTATGTCATCACTATAGAATATGAAAATGGTGGTACCAAATTATACTTCAAAAACTTTCACTAATTATATCAAATATGCGTATAAAGAAGGGGTGTTAGTTGATGATTATACATGGGGATTTAATTATGTTTTGTGCTTAAAAGTTCTGATGTATTTGTTGATTGAATTGTCGGATATATATTTAATAATGTAAAATATTATTTCACATCCCCAAGGATAAAAATATACAAATCATATCAAATGATAAATCATTTAATTGGAAACAATGATGTCTTGGTGAAATTACTCATAATTTCTACAATGGTTTATCCCATAAAGACTAAGATTTTACTACCTTAAGGTGAATTTCTATAGAAACATGTAGTATACTCATCCTTGTTACAATTTGAACAAATGAATCCTTTTCATTTTTATGGGTATGAGAGATACATTTCCCTTATATAAGGAAATGGTATTAAAAAAAATCCAAAGAGGGATATTGAATTACTCATATGGATTGTTTATGAGTTTGGTTGAATTTATTGTCAATATATAATAATGGATCAATTTCAATGTATGATAAAGTCATATATGATTAGTGAATGATTGTAGAAATATAAATAGGAATATTATTTTAGAAATAATTAAAAATTGTAGCGATGATTCTTGACTAATTTTTATACATTATTTTAATGTCATTGGAATTTATTCTTAGGATTTTATCTCTGAAAACATGATGTTTGATGATATAATATTAAATTTCAAGTACATGTGTTATGGATAAAACATTTTTTAAAATAAAAATATAAAAAAATCAATAATTACATAAAAATATTATATAGTTTTCATGATTATTATTTGAGATGAATGACATGAAATATAAATATTATTTCTTGAGGAGTATAAACTAACGAAAAAACTAAGAAAAAAATTAATTTCATTTGGATTTGGATTGAAAATTAACTTTATATGAATTCTGTTGACTCTTTTTATGGGAGTAGGCATATAGTGAACTTCATGGATGATCATTTATATGGAAACATGTGGAATATTCTTCATCATTAAAATTTCAAAAAATAAATCATTTTCCTTATAAATAATTGGAAAAATCAAACTTTAATTTATTAATTAAAATGGTATTGATAAAAAATAAAAAGGGGGAGGTTAAAAACCTCATGTTGATGGATGATGAGTTTATTTGTATTTGATTTCAATATATAAGAACAGATCCAATTTAATGTTTGATGAATCCCTCTATGATAAGTGATTAATCATAGAAAGGGAAATATAGAAATTATTTGTGAAATATTGAATAAGGGTGCTGATGATTCTTGGACAATTGTTATGGATTCATTTAATGCAACTGGATTTCATTCTAGAGTAATTCTCAATAAAAAAGTAATTCTTAGTGAATTGATCATAAATGTGATTTACATGTACTAAAGAGTAAATATTGTTTACAAGAAAAAAGGAAGATGATATTTAATGAAGGAATGTAAAAATATTTTTTCTCATGATGATGATTTTAGAATAAGGTCTCGAAATATAAATATTTTTTCATGATTAATTTTATTTGAAGAAAAAAATCATTAAAAATAAGTTAATTTCATGAATTATTTGGCTTCACTATTTAAATTTTATGTATTTGTTAAACTCATTTGTATGGGTGTATTCTAAAGAAACATGACCAACCAAAAAAAACTATATTAGATTGCTTGTCTATTCACTTGTGGGTGGATTCTTAGACATGCATGGGAGATATCTAGGACACCCCAAATGGAATAAAGAGAGTATTCCAGTTTATAATACCCAAATGATATATACATGTGATCATGAGTATATGGATGTGTTAGTGGGCCTAATTATAGGGGAAAATTCCTTAGTCTATTTTTCTCAATGTGATAATTGGAGTAGACTATAGACTAATCACATATATAGAGTAAATGGAATCATTTTTAATATAGCATGGATCAATGAAAGATTTTTTCTATGCGGGTTTGTGTGGAATGGAACACTAGTCATCCTATTAAAATGATATTTTTATATCATCACCATTTAATGAAATTCACCAAATATATCCAATAAAATAGGTGATCATATTCAATCTCATCCACCACTGTAGGTTTTTTTCTTTCTTGAATTATTTCTTGTTGTGACTTCCATCATCGTTTCAATCTTGAATGAACGAGATATCGAGATATTAATTCACTAAATCATATTTCATGCATCAACAATTTTTTTCCTTTTATTATATTGATTCTATGAAAATAATTTCAAGAGAACCTCAATAACATTATAATAAAATATTAATCCATTAAATATATTCTTATAACCATCCATGAATGGAAATAATGAAAAAGGTAATACATCATTCCTTGGGGAAGGTATTTTCCCATACACATGGATGATGATTTCATTTCTAATATTACAGGAGAAGGGAGAGGTATAGTTTATAATTTCATAACATCAAAATTATATAAGTATCATAATTATTTATTTATTTCCTTATTAGGACCACCTATGTTAGGTGGTGGAGGAAAATGGAACACATTTTCTTATGGAGGCAGTTGTCTGCTTGTAAATGTAATTAACAATCACATTTTTCTTAATTAATTAAAGGAATAAAGGTGTGTGAAAAAACATTTCATAAAAATAATAGGTAAATAAAAATTTATTATCACATATAAAATAAATAATTTTTATCATCTATTAGATTTGGTGATGAAAAATGAAAAATACCAGTTTATGGAGGTGGTAGTCTATACATACTCATCGTCATTGTTGTTTTATTTTTATTTATGGTTATCAAATAATGAATAATTTATTTTATATTAATATAATTTTATTTTATTATTTCAATTATAGATATTTAATTTTATTAATATGGTAATGTAATATTATATATCAGCAATTTAAAATAATGGAGTATGAAAAGGTAATATTTACACAAGACGATTGAGGTTTTCCTTGGAAAACTCATTGGAAGTAGTGTTGATAAGAAATCATAATATGTAAAGGGGATTAATTAAGTTGTATAAAGTTATATTAAGTTTAAGTGGCTATATTTTCAATGATTAATTCCAATGTGTTTTTGATTCATAAAGTGATGGAAGTTATAATTTTTTATAACTCGTCAAAATGGATTTTTTTGTAATTATAAAAATTAAAGATCACCATTTGAGGAAAACTGGATTCAAATTTTATAAATAATTTATTATGGATGGAATTGGGAGATTAAATCAAAAAAAATATTTTCCCAAAATTTTTTAAACTTCTTTGTGTTATTTACCATTTGGTGTTTACACTTTACTATTTTCCCTTTAAACTTGGTAAGTAGTTTTTAACTAAATGATTTTACATTTTTCAAAAAATAAAAAATAACCCAAATTACCAAAGTTTGGTGTGATGATAATATATTTAAAATATATTTAATCTAAATATTTTAATAATAACTAAAAAATTAAGTTTTAAATTAAAATAGATAATGTTAAGCGAAATGATTTTAGTAAAAAATAACATTTTGACTATTATGGGTTATTAATTTTATTTAGTATTGATTACTAATTAAACAATTGTAAATATATATATGAATGTATTTATAATTCATATTTTATTCATTATTTATTTTATTTTATTTTAAATTATTTTATATAAGTTTCATGATACTAATAAAGCAATAATTTAAAATAATTATTTCACCATTTTTGTGGGAATTATAATTAATCCAAATAATCATACTTCAATAACTATAAAATAAATTTGGAATAATTTGTTGATTTGAATATTATTATTTCAAATAAAAGAACCATTTTTTCTTATTATATTTCTAGGTTTAAGGAAAATTAATTTTAAGGATAGTTCATATAATATAGAAAAATCTATTTTAAACAAAAGTATATTTTTTAAGATAAGCTTTATGATTAGGTTAAATTTATCAATGTTATTTATTATAATGTTATTAAATTAGTTAAAAATTATAAGAGAATATTTATTTGAAATAAAAAAATCCTTAACCAAATTTTCCCTTTTTCATATATAATTGAAAAATTATATGAAAATTTGTTTTTATAAAATATAACTACATTTTTTAAAAAGTAAAAAATTGATTATAAAAATTCAACATAGTATTTTAAAATGAATTTTAATAATTTCTAATATATATTAATTTATAGTAAAATGGTTTAAAAATTATTCAAGGGATTATTTTATAATAAAATTTATGGTAATATCAAAATCTCTATTTTTCAATATTCCCATAAAAATAAATTATTTTAGAAAAATAAAAAAATATATATACGAAGATAATTTTGATATAATAAATTAAAAATTTATATATATATATACATATACATATATATTATAAATGGTAAAAATTATATATTTTTCAATGAAGATAAATTAAAAAATATGAAAAGATAAACCGATTGGATTGAAATATGAAATTATTCACTTTGAATAATGTTTCCTCATATTTTTTTTCTAATTAATACACTTCTATATATATTGAGTATTTATGCGTTATCATAATAATTTTTTTTAATTTGATTGATTTTACTTATTAAAGTGTCATGATTTTTTAATATAGTTGTTTCATGTAATAAAAGTCTTTATTCACATCATTAAATTAATAGTAATTATATACACACAAAAATTTGGTTGTTACATTCTAACCACTTAAATAAAGCTCATCCTTTAAATTAAAATTATTACTTGATAATAAACTTTTATGAATATATTTATAACATATGATTTCAAATACCATTCCATTGGGCCCATATCTACCATTAAGCTGAGAGTGACACCCCAAGGCCAACATTTGTATGTTAGGGTATGGAAACTAGTGTCGAGTTGGCATATCACACACATAAGAGGTATTTTTCTAATGTAAATATACAAGAACATAAATCCATATACAAAAATAAAATTCTGAAAAGATAAATAAATGATACCATAAAATCATATATTGAAACTAATCTCTCATTATATAGTGATAATGAACTCAAAAAAATAATATGTTCCAAATACAGGCCCATCAAAACTGTAAAAGTGTCTAACTTGATAAAAATAGGGGACTACTATCGTGATGAAACACATGGAACCATCTGTGGTATGTCAAACAAAATATGGTCCCCCAACCCTTGGTTATCGTTAGGCTATTTTTAATGGAATTTTTTTTATATAATACATGGCATGTGCGGCAGCATCCACATAGGGGTGAGTATAGACTTGCCTACTGGGACACTTCAAAATCATGAAACAGAAAGAAAAAATGTAGGAGTCAACAATAAATTAAAATTAAAGAGTATAGGCCAGATAAAACTATATATTCTCAAGTAAGCCTCCATGTCCATGAGTGAGGTCTATCCTCACTGACAACCTAACAATACTATTCAAGGTTCTATGGTAATATTTGTTTGAGGGAATGAAATCATCGAGTCTCACTATGCTAATGGAACACGTCCAACAGGTCATAAAAATTAGTTATTTCAATGAAAAAACATGAAGGAACCAGGATGGATAATAAGAGATACAAACTTGATGGAAATAAACCTCATCCGAAGAAAAAAGCTGTTGATACACAAAGTGAAACCTCCCAATAATCCAAATGGAGGGCCCAATCCTTGACACTGAGCTCCCCCAGCGAGAGAGCATAATCTCTAGAGTAATACCCACTCCCCATAAAATATTTTTGATGTGGGATTACAACTCTATAGTTATATGACACGATCTATATGTCTTCATCATCGTAGTTGGATAGATTTTGGAATAACTTTTCTCATAAATCCCACATATTTATACCTCTGAGGATGCCTACTCAATACAACACATGGAATAATTTTCTTCCTTAAAATAAATGTATACACGTTTCTACAACAGCACCTATGTCATGTCTCTAATTCCAAGAACCAAGTCCACAAAAAGGATCCATTTAACCACAGAGATATTTCGTAATGATTTATTTCTCCAGTATAGTTGAATCATCTTCCAATTGAAATACCAATGAAAAAAATTGAAGAATAGTGGAAGAAATTCACAAAACACAAAAGTGAGCATCCAATGAATATCATTATTTATCGAACATCATTTATGAAATAAAAATAATAAAAAAGTATTATCAAAATATAATATTCAAAAACACGATCTCAAATTACTAAATTTATATGAGGATAACTAACAAATGATAGTTTATAAACTATGATTTTCAAATTAATTTCTAAAATAATAATTCTTTTTCATCATGGAAAATATTGAGGAAATAATCAAACTAAAAAATCATAACATAAAAAATGGATCGATCACTAATGATTAGTGATTCTATGTCATTGTTGTTGGAGATATCCAATAACTCTATTGATGAAGAAAAACCTTGGGTTATTTTGTTCACTAATCCATGATCCTGTGATATCCTTGCAACACGCTCACCACTGGAGATACCTCTATTATCTCTATCCTCTAGTACTATGCAGTTATTCCAATGTAATTGACTATATAGGGTTGGAAAATGAAGATTTAGTAGGTTTATAAAATATATATATATTAAATTAGTACATTAAAAAATATATTTAATCCTCCCATGATTTCACTCCATCATAATTTCAAATGACCAAAAACTCTATGTAATATCTAGTGTAAAAATAATTTCCCATATTTAAGGGTGGTTTTAATTTTATGATTTAAAAAATCATTCAGGATTAATTTCATTATTTACAAAAAAAATGTTCACATGATATATTGTATTTAATGTTTTTAATATATAAAAATTGTTTCTTCAAAGGCCCTGAGGCTCCACATTTAATACACACATATCTCTGAGAATATTCATCAAAATATTACAATATGTCACAAGGTATAAAAAAATCCATTAAAACACCTTTATCTTCAGTATTATCTTCATGGAAGGAAAATTATTAATAAAAATGTTGAGGGTGCTATGCTCGTATCTACTTCTCACACTCCATGTTTCTCTCCTAAAAATTCTAATACCGCCAACAAACACTCCAAAAGTGAATCACTCTCCCATGATGGATATTCACTTTATGATCCATGTTCACCTTTAAAAACCCTAAAAATATAACACTCTCTTCAATATCATTATTATACGGGTATATATCATGTGAAATGTTGTGAAAATATATAATCAACTAAAACATGTGTAAAAACTTGTTTACCCTATTTAATTATGTTTTTAGGGCTAAGAAGTACACCACCTATCCCACCCTGTGATGTAACCAAAAAGGGACAATGACTCTCAGATATAAATTATCATCCTGGTTTGATATCATCAATCCTGAATCAAGTGATACCTTGAAGATAGTATCCCTCAAGGAACTCCAATGGACTCTTCCCTCAGTTTTCATAAGAATAATGATAACTCTAGTAGACTTCATCCACTCCGGGATGATCTGTACCTATTTTGTCGTCGTTCAAGGAAATATTTTTCCCATAAGTATTGTATGCCTTTGGTTTTTATATCTCTTCTATTTCCTATTGATTATTACATAGGATTCCATGAGTGGTTCCACACTGATGGTGTACTATTAACTATTGTTGTATAAAATCTATACAAAGGGTTAATGATAATACCAGTTACAATTAAAATACAACATGAAATTCTACAGTGTTTCCTTGAGAATGTGAATGGTCATTCCTATTTGATCATCTTCCTAGGGGGTGAGACATTTTTCTCCAATGAAATTATGTCCTAAAAAAATTATATAATTCTCTCCATAATATTGATGTAAATTGGGCATCATAGTCTGAAACATACGTCAATGGAACTCTATGAATCCGTACTATCTCTTTCGTGTAGATTCATCCCAAAATATCAATTGAACCTTTCTATTGAATAGATTAGAAGTGGACTGATTTTTTGAGTCATTCTACGTTCAACCAAATAGCCAAATGAACTCTCATATTCCATGGAAGTTTTATTATAAAATCCACGGTGATACCATCCCACTTCCACCCCAGAAACTCAAGGTGCTGGGAAAATAGCGTCAGTACCCATTCCTCATATTTCACTTTCTCTCAAGTAAGGAATCAAGAGATAAAATCACAAAAAATCCTATTTATTTTTTTTGGTACCATCATCTATCCTCAGAAAATTATGATGTTCTTCCCTCCATTATAAAATCCATGATTATAATTTCATGAGGAGATATTGGAATAAAAGACCTTATGATTGATATACCCAGGTAATACCTACCTGAAATTCTAATAATATAGATGGGAATAACCTTTATATTACCGGTATAATGCACCATCCTTATCCAAAAGGGGCAATGTCAAAAATACCTACTAATCTTACGAATCTCTCACCAACTATGAATTCTAATTTTCTTGTTAGAGTATTTACTTTCATGCTCTCATTCCAAATAGTAGAGAATATATTAAAAATAATGTCTCATGAGAACTCCATCCATAGAATCCATCTTTGGTAAATATATTTCTCTAAGAATATATACTTGAGACTATTATGGTTTGATTAGATAATGAAACACTCTCCTATAAGATTTTGTCTGTGTGGCATCATGGTTAAACTACTACTTCCTTCTCTGAGTAATTTGTGACACAGTTTATATCAACATATCTCTTTTATCTATACCCATAATTACTATATTCCATCCACTATATAATAATTTATCTAAACCTATATTTTGAATCATCATAGAACCCCTTCTACTCAACATCCTCCTCTAGCATAATTAAGATGGGTTACTCATCAAACTCTAACACAACTTCTAGAAACTCTTCTGGAATTTCTCCATTCAAAAGAAATGATACCCCTTTTAGGTTAATGAATAAATGGGTTTCATTATCTGATAGAAATAGATCATGAATATAAAATAACATCATCCCAAACAAATGACGCTCAAAACCTTGGTCACGCTATTGGGTGGATTCCAATATAGCACTTCCTCAATCTTAATAGGGTCTTCTATTACCACCTCTTAGAAGATAAAATTTATAATGAAGTGGAACTCTTGCACTACTGAAAAAATGACCTATACCCACAGTTCAAAACCGTGGGTATAGCCCCCAAAACCGTGGGTATTGGCTATACCCACGGTTTTGGGAACCATGGGCTGGAACGGCATCAGGATAGGGGTCTTGACCTATACCCACGGTTTGGTGGAACCATGGGTATAGTTGTGTCACACACCAAGCCGCTATTGTACAGCGTGGTAGGGAACTTTTCCCATGGTTTGAAAACTGTGGGAAATTTAAGTTTAAAAAATCACGGGTGGAGGGTTTTGAACCCGCGCCACCAACAATGACTCAGCGCCACAACCAACCGAGCTGGGTTTTCCTTCATAATATATACATTTATCTGCGTATATATATTAATATTACGTATTTAAATTCAAAAAAGGCCACACCGAGTTTCGAACACACGACCCACCCCATGCACCGTGACCGTGCGACCAAATGAGCTACGATTTTATTTATAACATATTCATTTATTTGCGTATATATATTAATATTGCGTTTTAAATTCAAAAAAAGAACCAACGGGGTTTCGATCCCAGGTCTCGGGCAAGCATTGCGGCCACGCTGCCAACTGAACTACAAATTTTATCTATTATGAACTGATATATCTGCGTATATATAGTTATATAAAATATTTAAATTCAAAAAAATCACCCGCAGGGTTTTGAACACATGACTCGCGCTGAGAATCGCGTACATGCCACAAACCGACCAACCAACATGGAAATTTTATCTGTTATAAATACATATATCTGCATATATATATTAATATTTTAAAAAATGTCTACCCTCCAAATTTTACCGTGTCCCGCCTAATTTTTTTCCCCGCTATAATGCGGGAAATCTATACCCACGGTTCTAGAGAACCGTGGGTATAGGTCTTCAAAAAAACTGTAATACCTACGGTTTTCAAGAACCATCAGTGTAGGTCTTCGGAAAATACCTTATACCCATGGTTTTCTCTAAAACCGTGGGTATAGGTCTTAAAAGAAAACTATACCCATGGTTTTTGGCACAACCATGGGTATAGGTTCACCTACTATCCCTATACCAACGGTTTTTTGCATAATCGTGGGTATAGACATATTTTACAGTAGTGTTGGATCCAAATCTAAAAATTCACGATATTATCATAAATACAGTTCATTATAATTATGTTTAGAATGATCCATAACTGTATTGTATTCTCCTCCTTTGATTTTGAGTACATGATTATTCCATCGATGAAGACTACAACAAAATGATCAAAGAAGGGTTGAAAGATATAGTCTATGAGTCCCATAAGCACCAATAGAGAATTAATCATGTCAAAATGGAATCACTAATAACAAAATGTAACTATAGTGTAACTAGAAAAAAATACATGATGCATCCTTCTCTTGATATGGGTGCTGGTGATAACCCATAATTAGGCCAAAATTTGAGAACCACCTCACCTTTAAACAAGATTCAAAGTGGTCATAAATTATTCAAAGTGGATAATCATTATTTTCATCCATCTAGTTCAGATGATTATAATTCACACATAAACTCATGCTTCTATCTTCCTTCTTGGAATGAAAAACTAGGGTAGTCTAGTGGAATATATTGGGTCTAAAAAATCCATTCTTATAAAAATACTCTGAATGAACCTTTAACACAAATATATTTTTGGGTCATCTTATTTTCTATAGATAATATTAATAACATCCCTAGATTTAGTTCTATACTGATGTTAATCTATCAATGGTGAGGTATTATTGACATGTCCTCCTAGAATATGTCCTCGTAATCCTCCACCTCCATAGAAAATCAAAATCTCATAGTCTCTAGTTCTCAAAGGAATATAAAAGTAAAATAATATTAAATTGGTTATATCAAGCTGAATATGTTCTCACCATGATAATTTTGAGATTTCAGCTCACCAAAAAAGATAAAAAAAACTCACCCCACCATCTCAGGCACACTATATCCCTCAGTGTTAGAATCCAGAATGGGTATAAATAATAAACAACCAATCCATATAGGAAAAAACATCATTGGTCCTCATCTAGGTCAAGAATGCCTCCTACATGCCTCTGCACAACCATAATGTGAACTGTGAGTCTTAGTCGGGTAAAATTATCATGGGAACCCCATGAAGGGTAATAATCGTCCGTATGTTCAATTTCTCCAAACACTCAACTAAAATATACTCCCTGATAGAAATGATGTTCTCAAACTTCATGAGTTAGTCAACTATAACCCTGATGGTGTTGTGGCCTCTCACTATCGACATAATCCCTTCCAAAAATTTCATGGATATTCCATCCCAATTCCACTCTAGGATCTCAAGGGGATGTAACAAACATTTTGGAACATAGTGCTCCGCCTTCACCTGATGACAACGGAGCCACCGTGAGACAAACACATTAATGCTCTATCTCATAAAGGCCCACAAAAACTACCTCTAATTGTATATGTACATATTCTCCACACTGATATGTACATATATAGAAGATGTATAGAACTCTTTAATCACCTCCTCACACATCATGATTGAGACATCCATTCATCCCTGGAAAAGGATGATGTGATTCCCTCCTGAAAAAACACATGCTATGAATCCTTTGAGGATATCTTGTCATGAAATACCTCACAATAGATGTCTCCCAATCATGACTCTATCAAACTTCAAAGGAGTGGATGATTCAAAACCATTAATTGAATAAAATATTCACCCACCTATTCAATGATGGAAAGTTATAGTAATTTGGGGCTCAAATTCATCTAGAACCAAATGAGCCTGAGACTTCTAGCTAAAGGAATTTGCCATCACCTTACCCTTCCTTAGAGAATATAATTTATTGAAGTTATAGTATTTCATGAACTCCAACCAATTCCTCTATCTCATGTTAATTTAAATTTTTTTTAAGATATAAATTACAGACTTATGTTTTGAGTAAACAACAAATCACTCTCCTAAAATATAGTTCTTATAGTTACTCAAAGAAAATACTGCCACTACTAGCTCTATGTTATGATTCATGTTTTTCTACTCATGGAATCTCAACTGGATCGACCGATATGTGAAAACTTTGTGTATCTATATCAACATGTATATGATCCCATCATAAGAGGCATCACAATACACTACTTTCTACAAACCCTCCTCCATTAGTCTCAAGAGTGGACCACTCATTAGCCTCATACTTAACTCTTCAAAGGCCATCTTCCACTACTCAGTCTAGGTAAACAAAGTCCCCTTCTATATCACGTATGTCAAAGAGGATTCAATATTGTATAATTATTCAAAAAAAATATTCTAGTACCCTTCCAAGCTAATAAAACTCCTCACCTCTTACAATCTCTTGGGTATCACCCATGAATGAACTGTATCGATCTTCACTAGGCCCATAGATAAACCATGCTCAGAAATGGCATTCCCTGGGAGGTGGACCTCATGAATCCAGAACTAACACATTGACATATTTCCATAAATATTGTGATTATTAAGAAAATATATGACCATAATCATGTTCTACACGTGATCCTATTATGGAACATAGTATATGAGTATCATGACAATGAAGACAACCCCAAATTAGTTCATGTATATGTGGAATACCTAGTTAATCAATTCCATATTCACAATGAGGGTACTAATCACACCAAAGGGAATCACTAGGAACTCATAGTTTCTTTATTTACATCGGAATGAAATTTTTGAAATATCCACCTCAAAAACTTTCAACTGGTGGTACCCATACTTAATATCGATAATTGTGAACCAAATCACTCTTTGAAACTGATCAAATTGGTCGTAAATCCTTAGTAAGGGGTACTTATTCAATATAGTGGTCTAGTTCAAGAGATTATAATACACACAATGATGTAAGATCCCATATTACGTTTTCATGAACAACACTAGATCTACTCAGGAGGACACATTGGGTATGAAAAAAAACATTCTCTCAGATGCCCTCTAACTGCAACCACACTCCAATATCTTAATACGGTACATACAACATTCCATATAAGATATCGTAGTTGTATCTATATGAATGTATAGAAAATGATACATCTAATTCCTTAGTAGTAGTCTCAGAACATCCTTAGGGAACCCGCTTCTTTTGTCATGAGATCTCTATTGCCCGTAAAAAAAATCATGTCCGATCAGTACAAAGTCATTGGACTCATCTATTATGATATTCAATCTAGGAACGAATGATGGAAAACCAATACATAAAAAGTATTGTGTCATATGGATCCATTGTGATGTCCAAAAAGATCCATGAGAACCACTATCCACCAATTGATAGCTATCACCAATGAAAGATAAAAGATATAGAAGAATCGTTCCTCATAGGAATCTCAAGACAAAGCTGTTGGGCTAAAATCTCATCTGGGAGATCTATCTCTCATAAAATGAGTAAATAGATGAAGGAATGACTGGCACCAGTGGCTAATAATAATGAATTAGGAGTATATTAAACATATATCATACCTGTAATCATCTCATGATCCACTAGGTCATAAGCATCCATCTCTAGCAGCTTTCAGTGGCCCCAACTGCCAGCTCCCTTAGCTTGACATGGTCCATCTGATGGTGGTGGTGGAAGGACCACATAACATCATGCACATCCCATGTCTCCTCCTAAAAGGGCTCCACCAACTACTCTCCCAACTTTATATCCCTAGGGGAGACCCTTCCCTAACCTGGGATATTTGTGATCACAATGGTGCCTCAACCGTGGTGGTCCATCATCTATCTTCCTACACTCCTCAGTACAAAAGGACATGAAATCACATAAAATATCACTTATAACATCACATGAATAAAACCTACCCTTTACGGGATTCTCTAATCCTTTGTTCTACCCCTAACCACATTACTGAGCTTGATCCAAGGAATATCTCTTTTACCGAGATCCAATTTACTAGAACCTGCTAGTTGTTATAGATAACTCATCTCTATAATGACCACTACTAGATCTAGCTACCTAGAATCCCTCTGATAGAAATCTATAAATCATGAGTGCCTTCTCCAACACCCTAAAATACAAGGGAAGAAACAAGGATACAATAAGGGAACAAATATGTCTATGGAGATCCCACTCAATCTTACGTTCTAAGAAGTATCCATCCTAAATCATATCGTGGTAGTACCACGTAAGGTCCTTGAACATAATGGAAAACATAGATAATGTCATACCTCCCTATTACTAACCCCTATGATCCTGAATCCAAAACAATTTCAAGAAGGATAGGTAGTACTCATCATGGAATAACTGCTATAATTTGTGTCATGATATTGTTGATTTGTCATGAATCTGTGTAACAGGAATCCAACGGCACACAGCCGCTCCACGAAAATGGATAGTTGGAAGGGAAATCACATGATTAGTTAGATTCTAGATAAAAATAAATAAATAGATCATAAAATCTATAGTATATTATACTTATTTGGGAGTTATAACATCATGGAACCTCAACAACCTCTGGCGCTGGAAATCACAGTCTGCATTAAGTCTACGTACTTTCTCAACCTTTCATGTAGGTATGATCTACTACTCAGTAGTTGGGGTGTCTCTACCTATCCAATTCGAGGAAAACATTATGTGATTTCCCCAAATATGAGGCCTCATCAGTCATCAGATCATCATCATGATCTGGAACCAGTCACCTGGTTGGTCATCATCACAGAGGCATACTGAAAATTTAAATCAAGACGTACCATGGTTAGATGAGTACATACACCCCCCTTCCACATAAAAATGGGAGATGACTCTAAAATGGGATTTCAAATTATTCAATACTATATGATGAATTTAACATTAACCCCTACACCCAATGTGCCAGTATTTTAAGTTGGAAAGAAGGTAGTTAAGGTCCAACTGAATGGATAAGACAACCACCATGCCAAAACTGGATTTTTAGGCCAAATTGTAATGTCTAAACACTTTGACATGGTTTACTTAAATCCTAAAAAATCATTAAATTGGGTCTACTCTAAACACCTTCCCAAGTATTGAACTACTCTGATACCAATCTGTGAGGACCCAGACCAAAAGGGCTCGAGCCATAACTACCCCAAGCCCGCCTATATAGGCCAGGGGTGGAGAGAAGCCCCCAAAGACATAAATAACAAGTGAGTACTTTTCCTGAAGTACCTATTTTCAAACCCTTTAATATATATTATTAAATATTTAGTGTAATAATAACAATAATATTTAATATCTATTGAATAACCATGAATTAAAAAACTTCTATAGTGAAAAGAGTCTGATAATTTAAACATAAAAGTAAAGCGGGAAAATACATTCCTAACAAAAAAATCCCAAATTGACAAGATTATAAAATTAAACTACTAAGAGATCCCATCTCCTAATATCTAATCATCAACCACCATAAATGGTAAAATTAACCAGGGTATCTCTTTGCTCATCTATAGTCACTGTCAACCTATTATTCATCCACATAAGTCATAACACGTGTGGGATTTACCAAGATGGGGTGAGTATATACATACACTGTAGGACACCCTAAAATCTTAAGCATTAGTAAAATACATCATAGGAATAGATAGTAGACATCTAAACCTAATAAAATATGTTAATGAATTCCCACAACACAGATACATATATATATAATATCAAACAAAGATTCCCAAACATGATATAAAGGGGATATAAATATCAAAACCTATCCCAAGAAAGAGTTATATTAGTTATAACAGGTTTATAAATGATTCACAACATCATTCACATTTATCTGAAGTGACATCCAAGACAAGACACACCCCACCACTACACCTCATGATCGACTGTCACAATCTATAAATAGATGACTTGTGCCCTAATACTATAAGATGGTTCTACTCAATATATAGATGTAGGACATGTGCCCCATACAGACAGGAGGGTTCTACTCAAGTAAACAGTGGATTTCTTATGCCCAGCATAGATGGATAGTCCCACTCTAATATTCGGCAGATGACCTATGCACTGCCCAGCTTAAGGGTGCCACTCTAGTAGTCGCTAATGGAACCATGACCAACACAACTTGATGGTTACACTCTAGTAGTTAGTAAAGGACTCATTACTAGTCCAGATGGAGGGTTCCACTCTAACATTAGATAGAGGACACATTCCCTTCCCAGCAGAAGGGTGCCACTCTCAAATTTGAGGACCCATGCCCAAACCGCACAGGAAGGTGCCTCTCGTTGGATAGGTAGAGGACTCATGCCCGGTCTAGTAGAATTGTTCCAGTCTGAGAGTATATAGTGGAACCAAACCCTATCATAAAGGAGGGTTCCACTCTATATATAGGTATAGGATTCATGCAATATCCCAGTATGAGGGTAACATTGTTGGGTCTCTTTTGATCATTCATGATCATTTCCATCATCAATCCTCATCTAAACAAGTTTCATTCATAAATAATCTCACATTATATCTAAAAAGACACTATTGAGTCCACCATCATTTTTTTCATGAAGAAAAACTCAATATAGGCTACTCATAGGCTAAAATCCAAGTCCAAATGATGATGATTTTATGTTTTGATGTTTCCACCAATGGAAAGAAGGGTTAAATGACATATAAGGGGACCCACATGATGTGTGGTCCCACATCACTACCTGGACCTATCCTTTTCAGTACATGTATCGTTGTACAGTTCATAATAAATGACTTTTAGGTCTACTACACAACTTTCCACAACCACTCGAGTTCCTTCCAGTACTCTGGGTTATATTTCTGCAATTCTGCCCCATTTCAGTGTACTTCGTTACACGTAATGTCCTTACACATGGTATCCTTCCCATGTGATCTGGATTATGGATTGGCTACCATGAGAGGGATACACAGCATGTGGAATAACCACATATCATTCCATTTTTAAAAATCTCAATACCCAAGTGGTGTAGCCAAAGGATAAAAAAATTTCATGTGTTAATAATATCACACATCATGGAGTCGGGTATTTCATAAAATGTCAGATCTACTTATATCATTCTAGATCTGTCCTTAACACCTTATATCTCTCATATAAAACTCTTAAATTCAATTTAAAAGGCCACTGTTCTTTTTTTATCCATCTAAGGGCTGAGAATTTAATCACGAATTTACATGAATGAGGTCGTACGCATGCCATCACCTGTGGATCTCCTGCTTCATCAACAAATCAAAACACCCATGATGAAATCATCCACATCCCAAAAATATTTTGAATATAACTCTGGTTCATAATTCTATTAATTGCACATAAATCTCCTCTCAATCCGAGGGTCCAATTAGACTCGGTTCTACTAGAAAATGTAGAACCAAAATCTCATAGGCTAATCAGAGAATAACAGAAAGATTAATTCTATGAAAAGTCCCAAAACAATGAATTGTGATCATTGACCAAGAATTCATGGAAAATAAAAATAATCTGGGGTATATAGGGTGAGAGAAAAATGAATAAACAAATTAAAAACCGGTACATTGGAGAATGAAAATGCTATATTTGACGTGGATTAATAAATAGAATCAGTACTACTCAAACAAAATTGTGTTCACAGCTCCTTGATATTTATGGATATGGAGTTCTATCATAATCACACTCTGAGTCACCAATAAGATGGTTGAATAATGCATCTCAATGATCCCAGGGTTATGTGGCTAACCTTGGAGATCCTACAATAAATATCTATTTAAATAGAGAATTAGTTATAGGTTATTTAATTAAATAAATAATGTTAATTAATTATTTAGCTAAATGAACTTTCCAAGTACCTCAATTATTCAAACATCCAATGTGGACCTATTTTAGGTCGTGGATTGGGTAAAAATCATGTTTTAGATTCCACCGTGGTCTTTTATTTTTGATACGAGATTCCATTTAATATTTATCCCATTTTCTTTAACAAAATACATGTATGTAACATAAAATATATTAAATATTCAAGACATACTAGGCCTCAAAGTTTCATTCCATCTCTACAACTATCTCTAGAAATATTTAGATTAATATTATAAATTAGGAAAAAGAAAAAATAGGGTCTCTACTATAGGTTTGAATAAATCCTATAATATAATTGCAATATAATATTCTTCAAATATAAATAGCTTTATGGAAACAAAATTTAACTATATGGGTTTGTTCTTAAGTTCATGTATGTTTTATCGTATATATCATTTAGAAGAGTCTAGTAGGAATAACAGAAATGATGTTTATAAATCAAGTAGTTAAAAAATAGTGCATCTCCTTCTCGAAAAAATCGGTAAAGATATAACTATTGAAAATTCTTTTTATCCTCCAAATTATATGTTTTCTTGAATTTATAAACATCAAATCACTATCTTGTAGTATTATTATGACTTCCTAAGGATTTAAAAATAAATATAATATTTAATATAATGTACACAACACTATGTATCTGGGAAACAACACTTTTTTATTATAATTATTTTAAAAATCTCATTATAATATATCCATTAAACATAATTTTTCCAATTCTATGAATTGAATTTCAAAAAACAGACATACACGGTAGTGATCAGTATGATATGTATAGTCTGAAAGGATTAAAATGATTTTTGGTTAATAGTAACTCACCCTGTTGAAAAGTAATGTTACCCATTTG
Organism: Viscum album; assembly: GCA_963277665.1. NCBI lineage: Eukaryota > Viridiplantae > Streptophyta > Magnoliopsida > Santalales > Viscaceae > Viscum > Viscum album. The sequence goes on from OY728145.1 coordinate 227,586,983, forward strand.
AATATTAATATTACCCTTATGAATATTAAATTGTCCAAATGAATAGTATCCTCACCCATGTGTGTATAAATAAAATTTATCCACCGTATAAATGAATGTATGATATAATAGTATAAATAAATAAATTTTTTAGAAATTATTAATCAAGTATTAATATTTTTATAAAAAAAATATTTATTTAAATTTTTATAATTATTTAGAATAAAATTTAATTTCATAAAAATTATTCCTAAGTTAATATTTTGATGTATTATGATTATATGATAATTTTATGAGACCTTAGTTAATTTTTCAAATTTTCATAAAATCCAATATAATTTTAAAATTGGTATATTTCTGAGTAAATAATTATTTTAATAAAAATAAAATTTCTCATATATAAAAAATTATTTTCATAAAGTTGAGTTACTTTTTTAATTCTACACATCTAAAAATGAGTAGGGTGATTTTTTTGGATTTTCTGAGATACTCGATTTTTGGAGAATAGTAAAATAAATTAATTTATAGTTTAAATACATTACATGTTGAATACAATATTCCTTTAATCAAGTATGATATAAGAAACCATTATTTCAAAATCAAATTCACTCATTCAATATTTAGATAGAAAACCCACACTCTTTCTTGTCTTGAGGAAAATAATAAAATAATGAATAAAATGTTAAGAAATCAACCCTCTCATTCATTATAAAAACCATCCCTCACCCCCTTTTATCCTCACTCCTCTAAGCCTTGAAGAATTTCAATGTCCTGCCCAAATAATATTCCCTAATCTCTCCCCACATCCATGAGATCTTGGTCTTACCAATAGAAACAACTCGATCCCCTTATGGTGGTTGTCAAGGAGGAGTATTCAAGAGGTAAAATCGTCTTCCTTTTCCTTTTAATTTTTTTCTAGTACATCATTTTATTATTCTCTCCTCACCTCCTATATCCAAGTGATCATGATAACCCCAGTATAATATAAATACTATAATTATATCATTTTCATGTAAGATCCATCATCAGTCTCCTTAATCTCTCTATTTTATTTAAAAAATGAAATCATCGTCCGAGAGGTGCTGACTTTCATCATTCGTGGAAGATGAACTTTAATTCATTAATTTATCCTTTAGTGTTAGTCGTGAAAAAATTATATGGTTTAACTAGATTATAAAATATTTATTGTCTCGTATGTAATGTTCAGGAACCATTGAATATGTATGATATTAAATAATGTTACAAAACTAGTTCATTGTGATCAAAAAACTGATAAAATTAAGCTAACAATTATCACTAAATATCTTATCTAATGATTCATCATCATAACCTATAACCAAATGATAAGTTTAAAAATTTAAACTTTTTTATTCTCAGTAATTTAATATAATGAAAATTTTATAGAATTATACCCATTTTACATGAACTTCATTAAATGTATACAACTAAACCGATCATAAAAACCAAGGAAACGAATGATCTCGAGCGATAAGATTATATCTTATAACTCATCAAAAATATCTTAAATTAACTTACTAAAATTTTAATAAATAAAATACATGTATATATGGTTCTGAAATAATTAATTAATGGATTTATTTTAGATTATATAGGTCACTAAGATCAAAGGAAGAACACATTTAGACATAAGGTAAGGGGTTTCTCATCTGACTATTATTTCCATGATATTTTCATTGTTCTCCACTTATTTCTTGTGTGAGGTGTATTTATTATGTCATTTGAAATATAACATAATTATAATCTATATATTCATGGTATTAAATGATTAATAATATTATTTTTAATTTTTTTCATATGATTCAATTGATTACAATGTGGTTAGGGACTTTGTTTCAACTTCTATTTCATTAAGACTTATTTGGTATTGTGCACCAAATCATTATTATGTGGTGTGTCAACCACACCTTTGAGATCATTTTTCATATGAAATTAAATTCCTATTAAATTTACATATTCTTGTTTCATGGGTATTATTATTGTCTTATACGTATACCCTTTTAAATATTTTGTTATTTTGACTGTTGATTTAACTGTGGAAATATTGAAGAATATTTATACTATACTCAATACTGATATTAAAAAAGAATTTTATTCTAGAATTAAATATATTTATAAATAATTATTTTGACTCTTGGTGAGGGTATGATCTATATAAGGTCCCTCGATGCATTGTTAGGTCTCGTGAGACAAATCAATTAGAGAAAACACTTTATGTTTGTTTATAAATAGAATTAGACGGGTTTTTACCCTCAAACTTAAACCATATGGATGGTATGATGATTCATGTTCTAGATACATGACACCTAAATAATAAGAATATTATTTATTCATTATTCAGTTATTACTTTACATGTATTTTTCACTATGACAAAATCTATGGATGATATTTCATTCTCAGTTTATTGATGGTGTGTGTTTTTCAATTATTTATCGTGACATATTAATTATATCTAATTGATTATGATTAACATAGTATAGTTTCATTGTTTTTCTATATGTAACCCTTACTAGGAATTTTAAATCACCTGTCCTTTTGTTTTCCATCCCCAGTTTATGAAGAAGAGATCATTTATTGAGTTTTCAATGATGTAGATTATTAGCTTCTATTATGTATTATAGTTTGTGTTCTTTTCCCAAAGTAAAAATGGGTTCAATGTATGTATTTTTTTCAAGTTTACGAAATTGGTTAGTCCTTTATAATCTGATTCATTTTAATCATTCCAATGTAATAAAATAATGCACTGACTTCGGGCTTCTGGGGTAGGGGTGTTACAGTTGGTATCTAAGGAAGTTTAGTAGCAACCTTGGAAACTAGATACAGAAAACATAGGTTAGTGAACGTAACCCTGATATTAACATTGAAGAAAATAATTGAATAACATTGTAAAATTTTGGTATAGAGATTCTGTGGGACTTCTTAGAAATACATTTCTATATGAGTACTACACTTGGATGTGGTTCTAGAACAAATGTGCATATGAGTACCAACTCCAACAAGGGGTTCTGGGACTGACTTGCGGTAACCTGGTATATGACAACATGCCTTACTACAAACCTAGTTTGAAAATACATTGGGAAATTGTAAGGATAATTCAAATTTTCTTTAAAAACAATAATTAATGGTTTAAAAGAAAATATGTCCCCGAAGAAACCATGTTTATAACTAAGAGATTGGTTATAAAAAAAATTAATTTTATGTTTAGTGTTTTACCAGTATCAAATTTTCTCTTTTTCAAAGTGAAATTTAAAATTGGAAGGACACAATTAATTGAATTAGGGGATAATGTAAGACCCAAATTATTTATAAATAAATTTAATATAGAATGTAATGAAGAAAACACAGAGTCTCTATGAAACAACACTTTGTTATTATAATTATTTTAAAAAGATAGTAATAACCTAGCCATTAAACATATTTTTTCCAATTCTATATATTTAATTTTGAAAAAAAAGACATATACAATTGTAATCAGTATGAAATTTAGAGTCTTATAGGATCAAATTAATTTTTTGGTGAATAGTTACTTACCCTTTTGAATAGTAATGTTACCCTTATGAATAGCAATATAACCGTTATGAATAGTAAATTGTCCTAATGAATAGTAATCTCACCCATGAGTGTATAAATATAATTTATCCATCTTATACATGAAGGTATGAAATAATATTATAAATAAATAAAAGTTTTAGAAATTATTATTTATGTTTTTGCTTTTTTATAAAACATAAATGTTTATTTACAATTTTATAGTTATTAAAAATAAATTTTATTTTCATAAAATAGAATCCTACGTTATTATTTTGATATCTTATGATTATAAGATATTTTTATGAGACCTTAGTTAATTTTTTAAAGTGTTATAAAACCATATATAATTTAAAAAATCATATTTTTATGAGTAAAGGATTATTTTAATGAAAAATAAAATTTCTAATAATATAGAAAATTATTTTCATTAAATGGAGTTACACTATGAAAACTACATGTTTATAAATTATGAGGGTAAATTTTTGGGATTTTTCTCAGATACTTGAATTTTGGTAAATAGTAAAATATGTTAATTTATGGTACAAAACAATACAAGTTAAATAAGAAATTCCTCGCATCACGAATTATTTATGAAACCATTAGTTCAAACATAAATTCCATCATTACTTTATTGAGTAATAAGAACCCACACTACTTCTTTTCTTGACCAAACTAATAAAATAATGAATAAAACATTTGAAAAATCACCCCTCTCCTCCACTATAAAAACCACTCACCCCATTTTATCCTCTATCCTCTATGCCATGAAGCTTGTAAAATTTCTTACCAAATCCTCATACCTGGACTCTCCCCATGTTTAAAATCTCTTGATCTTAACAAAATACCAAAACTAATCCCATTAAAGAGGTTCTCAAGGAGGAGTATTTGAGAGGTAAAATTCACTTCCTTTTTCCTTATAATTTCTTTTCAAGTTAATTATTTTATTATTATCTACTCAAAAACTATATAAAAATGATCAGGATAAATGAAAAATCATATATGTACATTAATTATATAATTTAAATGTAATATCAATAATCAATCTCCTTATTCTCTTTCCTTTCATTAAAAACTGAAATCATCATCCGAGAGGTGCCAACTTACAACCACTGTGGACGCTGAACTATTGTTCATTAATGTATCCTTCATGGAATGAAATGAAACCATTTTCATGGTTGAAACAGACTCTAAAATATTTTTTAACCCTTATTTAAGGTTTTATAACAATTTCATATACATTATATTAAATAATGTAACCTAACCAGTTCATTGTGGTAAAACCTACTGAAACTAAGCTAAATGATTATCACTAAATATCTTGTCTAATGATTATTTCTCATAACATATAACCGAATGATATGTATAACTATTTAAACTTATGTATTCTCAATAATTACATATAATTTCAATTCTGGTTAATTATACCCATTTTAAACGAACTTCATTACATATATATAAGTAAACTGATCTTGAAACCCAAGGAAATGAATGATCTCGAGTGCTAAAATTGTATATAATAACTCATAAAAATACAATATATGAACTCAATAAAATTAAATTCTATAAAATACATGTAGATATATTTTTGATTAATTAATTAACTTATTTAATTTTATTACCAGGTATATTAAGATCAAAGTAAGAACACATTCTGACATAAGGTAAGGGGTTTCTCATCTCACTTTTATTTCTGTGAGATTTCCATTATTTGCCTCATATTTCTTGTATGAGGTGTATATATACTACCATTTTATATATAATATCATGATTATATTTATATTAATGTTATTCAATGATTTATTTGAGTATTATTAGTTTTTTTCATATGATTCAATTGATTACAATGTGGCGAGGGACTTCGTCTCAAGTTCCATTTCATCGAGACTTATTTAGTATTTTAAACATAATAATTTTTATGTTGTGTATATACTTCCCCTTTGATATAATTATTCATATGAAATTAAATTTATATTAAATATCTATATACTTGTATCATGGGTATGATTATTTTCTTATATGTATACCATTTTACATATAGTGTATATTTTGAATGTTGCTTTAATAGTGGAAATATTGATGAATCTGTATCCTCTACTCAATAAAGATATTTAAAGGGAATTTTATTTTATTTTATTGAATATATGTATAAATAATGATTTGGACTTGTAGTAGATGGTTTGGCCCTTTATATCCCCTCGATGCATCTATAGGTCACATGAGACAAAACAATTGGTGACAAACCCTTCGTGTTTATTTCAAAACATAATCAGACGGGTTGATACCCACATATGTAAACTATCTTGACTGTATGATGGTACATCTTCCAGATACATGAATTCAAAATAATATTTATTCTCTTTATTTACTATTTAGTTATTAATTTACATGAGTTTTTCACTATGAAAAATTCTATGGATGATCTTTTATTCTTAGTTTATTGATGGCATTTGTTTTTCAATTATTCACCATTCCATATTAATTATATCTAATTGATTATTATTCACTTACTATTATTTCATAACACATATATATGTAACCCTTGCTGATAATTTGAGCTTACCCTTTCTGTTTTTTCTCTATCCCCAGACTATTCAGAAGAGATCATTTATTGAGTTTTCCTAGATGCAGATTATTATCTTTTGTTATCTATTATATTTTGTGTTCTTTTCTTATGGTAAAAATGGGTTCTATGTATATATCTAGTTTCTTCAAGTCTACAAATCTGATCGGTCCTTCAGGATTTTTTTCCTTGTAATCATTCCAATGTGGTAAAATAATGCATGGACTTTGGGCTTCTAGGGTCAAGGTGTTACAATTATCATGCATATTGAACATTGTTGAAGATAATTCAGGAGAAATATTCTCTATAAATCCAATAGTGACAATATCATTGAACCTATTTAAATTTTATATTCCATAATTATCCATCAAATTATAATTAATCAATTAATCTCCTAATATGGTTTAATTGTTTTAAGGATACATAATACTCATATGATGCATTAGTTATCCTAAGAAATTAAAAAAGTAAAATGGGTTATCCTTGTAGAAGTTATGGACATATTATATTCATTTTGGATAAATTATTTCTAATATATTTGTAGATCATCATACGATTAAATTTCCATCATATGGTAAAAAAATCATTAGATTGGACAGTCCCATAATATATTCTCATAATATTTCAACATTAATGGTAAAAAATCGCAAAAGAAAAAATCCCCAATATAATAATTGAAATTTTTTGAAATATAAATTCTCATAATGAAAAATATCATAATATTTTTTATCAATAATATTTGAGACTTCGTACGATAGATTACATATATATTACAAAAAAAATTTACAATATAAAACCCACGTAATAATTATTATGAAACATGAATTATAGGATCCATTTAAAATGATATACATTATTCATGATTTATATTATTACTATTTATATGTTATATAATTAATTTTAAAAAATAAAACGTCACTTGTGGCATCCAGGGTAAAAAATTATATATTTATTAATGTTTGGAGATTGTTTCATGTGTGTCGACTGCTTTGGAATTTTTTTTAGGGATTTTTGGAAGAACATGGATTGTGCAATACCGGTAGATCACATTCATATATTGAATTTAGTACATGTAATGAAACCATTATTGGGGAGATTATGTGAGTCTAGTTAAGAATAATAAATATTACAATCATTGAAATTTTAATGAATATAGAAAATTTTCATCAAATGTAATTTAACCCAAGGATATTCCTTTCTCTAAGAATCTGCAACTCCAATATTTCACACCATGAAACTATGATTCTTGATTTAAATCCCTTCGATTAATGGGATTATATTAGGGTTCACAAATGATTCACTCTCCTTTAAATATGAAGGCCTAGTGTTGTGCCAGGTGAATTTTGATGATATCTCTCCTTACAGAACACCTCATTCGGTGTTCGATCTCATGAAAGAATGTGATGGTTCTCTTTGGAAAGTGGCCCTTCAGCCTCATTGTTGTTATGGGTCTTGGAAATATCATTCACTGAGACTGTGGATAAAAAAATATGAGTTTTTAATTTTTTATATATCCATTATAGATTTCATTCATTCCCTTTATTTCAGAATCCAATCTATATGTTTCCAATCTCTGTTTTCAAATGTGGTTAGCCTTCCTCTATTCTTATGGTATGTGTCTCATCAAGAGGTTTTAATTATTAACATTCTTTATGTTCTTGAGAATTCATTTTTATTGTACAATTAAGTTTTTTGACATGTAACCATTTTATTTTTTTGGAAGACATACAAGTTTTTTAATAGGTTTTTATTTAATAACAAGATATTTCACACCAAGTGTTCATTGATATTATTTTTTAGTGATTTTGTTTTTAAAAGTGGTATTTAGTCCTGTATGTGAAATGGATTTAATTTTAAAATGTTATATGAAATGTGTGAATGTTTTGAAATGGGTTTTAAAAAACTCACATTGTGTAATAATGGGTGTGCCAAGAAATATACTTTTCACTCATTATGTGTGTAATGCCAAAAGAGGTTTCATTTCACTTTATTGTACTTAATTATACTTTATTTTTTTGGATCCACCATATGATTATAGTATAGTTTTTAATTCATTTCAAAAATTTATTCCAATAGGATAGAGTACAAATTGTTTTTTTATTCATTTATGATTGGTTTATCACATGATGTTATTTGAAACTTTATTTACTCACATTAATATCTTATGGCTTATCAATGGTTTATTATTACCAATATTTACTTTTTTCTTTCATACATAAAATTTTGAATGGATTTAGTCAATATGGTATGTTTTTGATAAAATTAAAGAATATTTTAAAAAAATATTTTATTATCTTTGTTTTTCTTGTAAATTGGATTTATTTAAAATCTAATGCATACACTTGTATAATATTATAACATGTATATATTAATTTAAAAAACCCAACAAGGCCATGTTTCTACACCCTGATTTTTCCATTGGGTGGTTTTAGGCATTGCTTTGTAGGACACATGTAAAGGGAAGTGGATTGTGTAGCATCTTGATTTCCCTTTTTTCATTGAATTTATAGTATTATGGTTTGGTGGTGATGGTTTATCACATGGAGTCACGTCTATTATTTTCTAGTTTTATCTTATAGTTTAGCTTGTTTATCAAAACATTTTATGTATCCTAGATATTTCACTTGATTTATTGATGTACATTTTATGTTTTCCATAATCATGATTTATAAGAGACATATTGCTTCCATTTTTTATTTCACTTTATGTAAGACCACCTTGGGTGACTTGATTAGTTAGATAGGTTTATTTCATTACCTAATTACTTAATATAATAAAATATTTGTAGAAATACATAAAAAATATATATAAATAACATTAGAAAGAAACGCATTGTAAAAAATAAAACAAAAAATATATTAATACCCTCAAATAAACATAAAATTAATTCACTAGTTAAAGAATGTATTTTTTAAGATCAAAATTTATCACGAATTCTGATTTTTTGGAACAACATTTTCATTTCTAGTAGATAATCTTATGATATTTAAAATTAACCAAAATATGATCTAAATAATGAAACTTTCATTTCAAGCATTAATATTTCACATTCAACTTATGACACCATTTGTTAAAATGATATTTTTATAATGTTTTTCGTATTTATCACTATATCCCAATACAAAGTACTAAAAAAATACCCACTATAATTGAAAAAGAAAATTATCATCCCCATATTGAATATATAATAAATTAGTATACATCAATATCTATTAAATCCACACAAAAATAAACTCCCCGGAGCATTTACATTTATTATCTTAAGAGAAAATATACTTAACCAACTTATTATAAAATAACTTTTCAATATCTCTGAATAAAATTATCCACACATGATACCCTATTAAACATGTCATATGTAATAATCTTCATCATTTTCTACATATTGTATGAATATGAAATGTTTTATCTCAAATGCTCAGTAGTGGTTAAAATAGATATATTAGTTGTGAAAAAATAAATTTCCATAGTGAAGATCATATTTTATAAAGAGATAAATATTTTTGTTTTATATAATTTTCATGTTACATAACCATTGAATATTGAGATCATACCCAATATGACATGGATCATAAATCAATGATCAAGAAATAATTTTTTTATCAAAATATAACATATGGGTCATATAAATATATAATTAGATAAAACGTTAAAATATGTATTTATATTGAAAATATTATCTTATATTGAGTATCAATGGCATGAAAAAAATATCATAATGGACAAAAATTCCTCATAAAAAAGTGGACTAGGATGTTATCCCATGTCCATTTAAAAAAAATTTGTTATACATCATTATTATGTGATGTGGATGGATATATAATTATTATCCCACAAATTACGTAATGATAAACCATTAATATTTGTTCTATAAGAATATAAAAACATTAAAAATTATACATAATAGATCAACCTTAGAGAAATAATTATGCTTTATAAACTTCATCACATTTTTACAAATACAATTAATTAATGTAGATAATTTCATTAATATGTATCCCTAGTAAATCATAAAAAAAATATTAAACAATTTGAAATGGATATAGATGTATTTTTTAGTGTCATTGAAAAGTTTTTAGAAAATAATATGATTTTCCCTAATATTTTATAAAATTGTTTTAATAAAAAATAAATAAATTAATTAATGAAGAGAATGATAAAGTGAAAACTGTTAAAATATATGACAATAATATTTTGAAATACATACAGTGTAATGAAAATAAATGACAACGTTTTTAGAATGAAACCAAAAAATAATAATGAATGAGAGAGGCAAAGTTTCCCTTTTAATATTTTGAAATATGTCAAAACCAATTTAACTAGACATTATGAAATCAAATATGTATGGATTATTACAACTATTGAAAAATATAATGAGAATGAACATAGAGGAGAAATACTCCACAAGGAAAATAACAAATTAATAAAATTCCACTAAAAACATTAATGTTTGGTGAACTGTGAATCAATATTAGATAAAATAGATATAATACAAATATATCACTCTCATAACCAAAAGGGAAAATAATTGTTTGATATTGTGTAATTTTCATGAGTAGTCTAATAATGGATTTTGATGAATGATAATTCTCATTTAAGAAGAATGGTTAATATAGAAAACCATGACTTTACTCTTGAATAACTTGAAATAGTTAAATGTATGATAATATTAACCATATAAATTACATAATTATGTATCGTAACATATGTACTAACTATTGTTCAATTTACAAAATTTTTTTACAAATATTGTAGTTATGAGTTGTTAATTTGTATCAACATATGCAATATGATTTGATATTTTCATAAAATATTTGATAAGGCAATGTATATATACCTAATTTGATAATGTATACTCATTCATAGATTATTAATTGAAGTAAAATCCTTATGTTATTATTACTTACAAATTCTTAGATTCATTTTTGGGAAGATAAAGTCATTGATCAAGGGAATATTATTTATATTGCATTTTTTGGGACCTTATCAATAGAAACTATATATCATATAACAATTATTCAATACATTAACCCCATAAAAAGTGATAATAAAGATTTAAATAAATTGGTTCTATAATGTTATGATATCATATTTTAATTATTCATTTTAGAATTTCAGATGATTTTATAGAATTGTTCATGTAATTGGTTGAATTGACCCAATCAAAATCGTATTACACTAATGAATATATAGTAAGAAAGAGTTATATTTTTATATGAGAATAATTATATTAAATATAAATAATTATATTGGTGGGTGAAATTTAATAATATTGGAGATATATATGTAATTTATAATAACAGAGAATAATTATATCAAAACATCGATGAATTCACTCCTTTAAATAGAATCTTTTGTGATAAATTATTTAAAAATATTTCATGGAAAAATAGGATAATAAATGTGATAGAATTTTTTTGAGAGGGAATATGGGTAGACATTTATGCTTAAATAAAAGTAAATGTTTTTTGGAGTGTATAGAAAATGGGACCTTTTATTATTGAAAATGGAGAACATTTCCACGAAAATGTTTTTATATTCACAGACTTAATATATCATCCCTACGCAAGCCTACTAACTTTTAAAATACTAGAATCAAACTAACCATATATAATTATCCCCCCATGTGAAGCATTAAAGGCTTTTAAAAGATTCCAAGGGAATAAACAAATATCATGGCATGATTTTCAGTTTCTTATTAATCGACCCAGAAATGAAAACTCAATAAAAATAAACATAAATATGATACATAAATTAAAAAAATTATAAAATATCTAATACATAAAATATGTAATCACTCATATAATATTTTGTAGAACAAAATGAATATAATTAAGACTATATGAAAATGACTCAATTGGATGAAAATGTACTGACATAGAACCCTCCCAATCTCCACAAAACTATTAAATCTATGATCTCATACCCATCACACATTACTATATATTTTATATTCACTAATATTAAATTAATAAATATATATTTATCTATTATATATCAATATATATATAGATATTACAAATATTTTATTTGTAGGGGGATGAGTATACAAACCCTCTTAGAAAACGTTCACTGAAATCCCATGCACACCACATAAAAATATAAATAAAGAAAAAAATTATATAAAATATGAGATAAGTGAAAAAATCCATCCCATGAAATTATTATAGATAACCCATAAAAATTAGGGCAGTTTATTTCAAATAAATTATTTTATTGAAATAACCCACATCATAAGGAACAGAGTAAATCCATGTACAAACACACACTAATTCCTACTCACCATCTAATTTCATAAACCTAATTAAACCCCTTGCATTAAGAAATATTAAAAAGTTCCCAAAATTATGATTGTAATACCATTTTTCAAATCCCAAGTTGTCTGTTATTAGAGTAATCGAGTGTTACCCAATTGGGTTTTTTGTAGCCACATCATAACTGTAATCACCCAGAATATTAGAAATGGAATTTCCCTTTTTAATATATAATTTTTAATATTTATTAATGTAGTATTCTACAATTCACATGAAATAAATGATGATACCAATAACATTATATAATATTAATTTAATTATTTAATATAGAGAATAAATTTGTCCATGATAATTAAATTTATTACAATGGGAAAAAATAGAAAATATGTTAACTATAATATAAATTTTTAGATCACTCGGTCGCCCAGAATAAGAACAATAATGACAAAAACCTATTGAATTAAAAAAAATATAAGTAATTTGTTTCATCATATTGTTTTAAAGCATGTGGGTGCTCGAAGGTTGATTGTGAGAGGGGGTAACTCTGTTGTCCATTTCTTCATGCCACATTCACCATATTTTTATTTCATAGAAACTCTCTATGGTACCCACATCTGTATCTAGATATAGACCATCTTTCAAAAGGTAAATGGTCAATTTTGGTTTCAAACCCAACGAAATTTAGGAGCTCACATTGGTTGAGATGATGGGAGTTTGAACCCATCATATGATTTTTGGGTGAATTATTTCCAACTTCAGTACTCTCTTGTAGATTTAAGAAATTTTGGTGGATCTCTTCCTAGTCCTGATATATAACTAATTACCCTAAAAAATGATCTTAGGTTAAACCATTTTTTTATGAAGGAGGATCTTTCAGTTAGTCTATCTATATGTATCTGATGTTCTTCATCCATTTACCAATAATTATTAACTGCATATATGTTATATCCGTATAACCAAGAACTCCAAAATATAATAAATTTCAGGGAGGCAGTTAAATATCAAAGATGTAATTGAAATGTTATGATGCATCCTATGTATCATGCTTAAAGTCCGAATCAAAACCATATAGTTCGTTGAACCCATGGAATTTTATTTCATATGGAGATGACATATATGAGGGAACATTGGCACTAGTTATTTGAGCTCAAATATCAAAGAGGTGTCCTATATATCCTGGTTATATAAGGAATTAGAGTCATCGTACTTCATTCATTCCCTCTTAACATACCTCAAGGAGGATACCACTGTATGGGGAAATCAAATCATTCCATTTATATTTCCTTATACACTGGGGTTTCCCTAATATAAAGGCAGTTATATCATGCCACTGATTGTGGCTTACACACTTTGGTTTCTCTGGATGGTGTAGATTCACTATGTGAATGATATAACCATTAAAAATATCTAATACCATGTAATCCATGCTCAGTGTGAAATCAATGGATATAACGTAATCGGTCTCACTGTATTTTTTTATGGGAATTATCTATTAGGAAAACCCTTTGGATTCTAAATATGAAGCTCAAGAATTGGAAATCCATCTTATGTATCCTATTTATAGATGGAATCAAAGTCAAAATAGTTCATTTTGTTAGGGATTACGCATTGAGGTATCCCTTTTCACATGCATTGGTAAGGCTTATCATTTCATAAGATGCCAACATTACGTGTCATAGTTGTTTACCAAACCCGCTTGATTATTTTCCTTACATGCATTAGTTGTGTGACTGACATGTCAAAGGGTGTGTTCAATGGTATGGTTGTATTTAGGTCTTGTCCAAACACAGTGGCAAGATCTAGTTTAATTTTCCTAGTGTCATCACTAATGCCGGATAATAGACTAGCAGGGTGTTACGTAATCTTGCTGACATTTTTTTGGACATCGTGAGATCTGGATAACGTTTCATAGGGGCCGTTGTAAAATCTAGTTGACATGCTTAGAGGGAATCACATGATCATGGTTAATTATCCAAATTACATTGTGTAATCCATATTACATGACCTGGTTCCATATAAATACCCATATAGCATGCATGTGTGTCACCGTATGATTTTGGAGGCATGTCTAGAGGACATTACATGTTGTAGATAGTGAGCCCAAGGGGTTTTGTGAGACTTGGATGGAATGATTGGGGGATCCATGGGACATTCCATGACATTTATAGGGGACTTCACATGATCAAAAGTGTATAGAAAAATAAAATCACATGATTTAAAAATCATATCATGGTGTCGTCTCATGACTTGGGTGATTCATGCAAAGCGCATGGGGATAGAAAAATTATCTTCACACTATTTTCACATCCTTATTCTTTATTCTAGTTTTTATTTAATGTGTTCTTTAAGAATGTTTCAGCTTAAAATTTTTAGGCCTCATTTGATTCAAAAGATATGTGTGATTTCCTTCACATGATGCACAAAATATCAATCACATAATCTTATGTGATCAGGTGAAGTTCCCATGCATACATCGTGATCTATTAGTTTGTCTCTTAATATTACCTCATGAAAAAAATTGCGATTTCATGATTGGATTCTTCAAGATGTCTGATCTAATGCATGGGTCCACCATTGTGTGGATCTAATAATACATAATTTATGATGGGGGAGGGATTTATAGTTTTCACTACCCCGATTTTACACCACTTTGTGTGGAACAAATCTCATATATCCATATTGTAATCAATTGAAGAATTTTCTGTCCCACATTTCTGGAGTTCCTACCATAGGTAATCTCAGGGGAATCTCATTCTATTTAGCAACATTGATATCATACCATAGTTACCCCATTAATTGGATTGTGGCTAGTTAAAGAGGTATTTCCTTAACATGTGGACATGTTAGGGGAATTTTACGAGGTCAGGTTGACATGTACAATAGCCTTTATGAGATCAGATCACATGATGGAATGTTATAATGTGATATGAGATAACATGTATGTGACCTTACATGAGAAAAAGGTGAACTGTTAGGGGGATTTTGGGAGATCAAGATGACATGTCAAGGGTTCTATGTGGCATCGATGGTGGTCACCAAGGGCATACGACCATGTTCACATAGGATCAACATGTCTTCCCCTCATAAGAAGATCCCATAATTTTTTATTTCTTTGTTTATATTACAAGGGTTGGGGATCTCATGATTTTTTATGAGTGTTGTAAAAGACAATCACACTCCCAATGAATGTTAAATCACCTAAATAACAATGTGTCCCATGGTGATGCATGGGAAATTTCATGGAAAACTCCATCTATTTTTCTATGGAGCCAGAGGGGGAGTGCATGACCCCTTGGATATCTCTGAATCCCATTTCAAGATGAGGATGACATGTATGTAGGCTCTTGGGTGATAAGTCGGACATGTTTCTAGTACTTATGTGGTGTATTTCCAAAACCATGGGTGTATCACATGAAGGTTTACAACCATAAGAGGCTCCTTATTTGTTCATATTTTTTCCCTATTTTAAAAGGATTATTCCACGGTTTGTCAGGTTCCCGCTTACTGACATGTCGCCTGACTTGGGGGAGCTTATCTAGATGACACCATGTGATAAGCATGTTTCATACATTCCTCTCTGATAATAATGAGGATTTTTCAATGCGGATATTCATGATATTCCCACAGGTTATGTAGTATGAAAGAAGAACCCATATAACCATTCCAAGGTAATGTGATGTCATGTCATGTTGCATGATACATGATCTACATGTCTTTACAACTTTTTCTTACTTTTCATTATAGGGAAAATAATAACAATGTTCATGAATTGAAACCATTGTGAATTTCTCAATGAAAATTTATTATGAATCAAATAATTCCCCCCTCAAGAGAGACGTTCATTGTTATAAGGGTCATTTTATGAAAAATTAAATTCCCTCTTGAGGCATTAGTACCATCTCCAATCGATGTATTGGTTGAAAGTTGGTATTTAGTCTTCTATTTTGTATTATGTTGATGAATCTATAAATAGGAGAATAGAGTGCGATTAATTCATTATCTATCCAAAAATAAGATCTATTCCACCCTATCTCAATCGTGAACTTTTTCTAAAACCTTCCAATGAAAACTGATCATGAGACCCATTTATGAGAATGTTTTTCAAGAATTGGTTTTCAAGGAATTATTTTCCTAGGAGATTTATTGAATGAAAAATGAACTTATATTCAGTAATTCTTTGATCCTTGGCCATAGTACCTATGAACATAGACATATAAAATGATTTTTAGGATCCTCTGCCTCGATCACATTACCACTTGACTATTATGTGAATCATGTAACCCTGTTATTGTCATGCGATCATGATTCTTTTCATGGGTCTTTCGATCACATGGTAGTTTGTGGGTTCATTTGATCTACCAGAACATCCTGATACGAGTGATTGATGAGTCTTTTATGTGATAATGAATCCCATTATGATTCATGTGATGTTCATGAGGCTACCTGAGTTATGAGTTTCTTTTTATGGGATTCTCACTTCTCTGACTTATGCCTATTGATTTTGTGTAGATGGATTACATATATCATCATAGTTTACAAGATAAAGATAAAAAGAGGGATATGATTTATTTGGAAAATAATTCTAACTCATGGTATACTTTTCATTCTAAAAATGAGGCCTTTAAATGGCTTCTCCCATCCAAACTCAAAAATTATACTTTATAGCGTATGTTTTACTTTTATGGCTATGGCCTATTGGATGATATTTCCATAACATCTATGGATTAAAATATTACATATTTCTAGGTGTAAAACTCTTTTGATTACATTTGGGAAATGGTTTATAAAGGTGTTCAGATGGTCGTAGCATTGTCTCAGGGGTTTCCTTATAGATGGAAAACTACCCTTTGGGACTAGATTGATGCAATTTTCTACACCATATCATTATTCAATGAATCTTGATAATTTTATTTATTTGAACAAATTGGGTGGTGGATTGAGTTTGAAATAAGATTTAAACCCTAGTTTAATAATTATCTATGATTGGGCATGGCGATTCTAGGTCAGGTAGAGCTTCTAAGAGTTTTCTGACTAGTTACACACTCTATATCATAATGAAGTAGTATGGGTTTCTCTGATCATCTTTTATGATCGATTTATTTTTCATGAAGAAGTTGTTATCTGTTGGTTCATTGGAACCAATTAATTCTATCTATACCATGGTGATGTGGGAATTCTCCTTGGGGATATCTATCGATTGAGTAGGATACCTCTCCTTGGGGAAATTTATTATGGATTCCTGCCTGCTAAGGATGTTTGGGATCACCCCACAGAAACTCAGGTCTTGGAAAGGTACATGATAAACAACATTAAAGAGATGTTAATAAAGTAGCTGAATATGTTCTCTATCACCTCTTTAATATTGGATCAATTTTATCCTTTATCATAGTGTGGTTTTCCCGATAACTACACATCCTCACTATTTCTCTTTGTGGTAGGTTAGTGATAGTACTAGTTTATATTGGATCATTTTGGAAATCAAATATCATACCGATGGGTGAACTGGGTGAGGCTCTAAATATCGTTGCTCCCTAGGGTATATGGTTTCCGTGGTATGTTACTAAACATGTGGATTTTCTCAAATGGGTACATATGCTCAGCCATCAGAGTTAGAACACTAGTGATAGTAGCACAACTATCATAGGGAAAACTTCTCAATATGGTGATACCAAATCTATCATGCCTTTACCAGATCGTGGGCCACATTTAGAAGAGAAATATCCCTTGTATTATTAGTTTTCCTTTATATTTTTTATTTATATGGATAGGGGAAAATGTTTATTTCTATTGATACCATAATACCACTGGGATCCCAAGTTCCATATCTCATTCCAGGTTAGAGGACATATCTGGTATTGAAGACATATCATTAGGCCCTAGAAAGGTTTTTGATATGTTGATCCAATTCTTTCTTGTTTATTTCACCCATTATCCTTCACAGAACAAGATAATTATTGATAATGGCATCACCTCTCATTATGATTGGTCATAAAAGATCTCACTTCGGGATGGGGTTATTGATGCCAGGGTGGATGAGCTAGTAATTTTCACTCCATGTACCCATTATCAGTTTTCTCTCTAGTTTGGATTCATTCAAAGAGATTCCCCTCTACATTCAGCTAGTGTGTAGGGAGAGTGACACCCTTGGATCATCCACTAGTTCTTTATAATATAGTCATGCAAAGATATCAATGTTGAGATTGTTATTCCTCACACTTAATCTTATATCTTCTTATCACATGATTATTCCCATGCCTGGGTAGAAGCCTACCTAGGTGGTGTGATGAACTAACTTTTCCTCCTAGTGGAAAACCATTTTCCTTAATAACCCCCATGTTTAGAGTGAATATGGAGTTTATTCAATACTAGTTCATGTCTTTTAGGAAGCATACACATCCTAGCAATGAACAACCCCTATATATAGAATAATTTATCGAGGAACATATCACTTTGGTACAAGAAATGATCGATGCACCTATTGAGGGAATAATATATAGGGATTCCTCTCCTAAATCATCATCAGATTGGTCTCATTTTCATCCATCTGACATAACAATTCCAGGATCTACATATGAGGAATGGACACAATTTAGGTTGTTTTGGAAGAAGATTCATAACTTGGTCAATTAAGCTCCCCTATAAGCATTTCAGGATCAAGAATAATTTCTTCATTGGTTATTTCATGACATGGGGCTAGGCAGTTTTATCACCAACCATTACATGAGATCATGAGACATATTATCCACACATGGAAACATTTGACCACAAGTGAGAGGTGATTACATGATCTTGAAGATGAGACTCCCCTCACTGAATAGATAAAGGATGTTTCAAAGGATTTGAATTAGATTCATCAATTTATATCTATGATGCACAATTGGATGGATGTATTGACCTTTCATACATGGAGATATGAGGATATATTAGCTCCCTAAAGGTTTTATCTTTTATCACAATAATCCTCATTGGAACCACTCAGAAAATAAATGGGGTGACATCTACTCTTACTGATAACATTCATCCCAGGGAAGAAGTAGTAGAAGTGGGGAAATAAGTACTTCAACACTCCCTTGACCCATCTTGTCAGACTCTTACAGATTTCACCAGATCAGAATATAAAAATTTATTGTAGTTTGATAATTGATTTATTTATTAATTCTATTGAATCCTCAGAGTTGTTCTGAATTGTGAATATCCCTCCACATGTATGCTATCAATGTATTGATATTTTGAACATTTTATCTTTTGGTCTAGTTTTTTCATTCATTATGTTCATAAGATGTTATTTATATGATGTTGTATAGATAGTTATCAATATAGATACTTTTAATGATATCAAATTTACCAAAATATCTATATATGAATGTTATCATATATTTTATAGAGTAAATTATCATTAATTCCTATCGACGTGATATTCCTCACTAATGTATCTGATCCAATTATCTTCATATTACCTCATTCAAAAATGCATAATCTAGTTAGAATTTTTATCATGGAGGTAGAGTTCTCGGTATTTTGTTGATGTCTATAAACATGGTGAGCTTAGTATGATTGTTACTAAGGAAATATGGTGGTCCCCAAAAAATTATCATCTTTTTCTTTCTGTTTCCCTAATTCTTTCCTAAAATTCATACATGGTAAGGCTTTGTGAATGTGGGCCTAGATTTTTCCCAGGCTGCACTTATCAATTTTTTATCTTGGAAGGTTATTGTGCCTTTTCCGAGTGTTGAAAACTAAGTTGTTTATGTTATATAGTTTTAGTGTATTTTTTTCTTGGACCTTCTATTGTTGTATTTTAGTGTCTTTAACTTGGACCTTCTATCGATTTATTTTGGGGTCTTTTAGCTCAAAACATCTATTAATGAGTATAGTGTATCCTAGCCCACACCTTGGGAGGCCATGTAGTTATAGTCTTCCTACCAGGACATGATTGATGATTATAGAATATGGTTCATACATGCTAGTAATGAGCCAAAAAACCCTAGGATTCTGAGTTCTGCTATGGTGTTGCTGGTATTTATGAGGATTAGTCCTCCTTTCCTACATTGATATTAATCCTCTAGTTGGTATGTCAAATACATTATGTGTTAGTGGAACGGTCAAAATGTGGTTTATCCACTCATTTCCAATGCTTATAGAATATTTATGGGGGTAATATTGGTTGCAATAGAAATACTATGGATGCCAGATCTACCTGGATAGTCGAAATGTGGATGATCTAAGTCATAACCAAAACATTTGAGCCAGTGGGAATGGGATGGGTAGTCAATCTGGAAATGACCAATTACACTCTAAGGTTCAAAGTTCTCCTATAGTGTTGTTGGAGCTAAAACAGATTGTGGTTCATTTCCTACAAAGAGGATATTTCTTTAGTTGGAAGCTCAAATCCCTTATTCATCGATAAAATGATGAATAAAAGATGATGTCCACTCCATTCCAGGGACCATGAATGACTTCTAAAGAATCAAAAATTCAGATGATGAAGTTGGGTATGTAAAGAAATTCTCTCCAGGAAGGGTTTTTATACCCTAGGGATGTTTAAATCGCAGATGAAGCTCGGTCCCTACACCATATAGTATTTAATCATAGAGTTTGGGACACTAAATGGTTTATAAATGGAGTTTCACATTCCAAAATTTATAAAGGGTAAAAAATATGGTGATGTAACATCAAGGATGTTGAATTTTGTCAGATATTTGGGTTTTGGGGATTGTAAATCATGGTCAATAGAACTCAGGTTGTGTAGATGATGTGGGAAATTAATGCTGAGAATGAAACATAACACACTGTGGTTCTAAGTTCTATCACAGTAATGTTTGGTCTCATAGGGATTGGAAATCCATTTTTTCAAAGAAACACATTTGGTTTATGACCATAGGGGAATATATAGGAGCGATTAGCTTCCATTCATTGTCTAAAAAAGGGTCTATTGATCATGAGTATCTTTTCTGAAGGTCCATTTATGGTTTATGGTTATTTGAGGTGATCAAATCATGAATTTTGGTTTTTAGAATGTGTAATATCCCAGAGGGGTTCAAGTACCCTAGAGTTTGTCTTTCCACATAGTGGAAATGTTTTAGAGACGAGGAGATGTGAAAAATCATTACTCTAAATTTTTCCTATACTATGGGGTCCATTGAGCATACCTTGGATTATATATAGGGAATAAAGTAGTCCCTATGATATTTAATCATTATTTATTTAAACCCTAATTTTTGCCTAAAATCCAAATTTAAAGAGTTCAGTGGGTGAATATTTCACTTCTTCATAGGCTTACCACTGATGGTTTTCAACCAGATATTTCTTATGTCTCTTTAGCTATATTTTTTGAGTTCTTTATATTTGGTCCACTAATGGATAGATTTTAATGGTTGTACATCTTCGAACATGGTGCTTTCAGTTTAATATCATGATGTACATGGTCTAAATATGAGGGTAATGTAACACAAGATTCTAATTAAGATTCACATGGTCAAGAAAACTGAAACGTCCTTATGAGAGGGAGATGAAATGATTTAAATCATGATTTGAGGTTCTCAATACATGAGTTAGTTTATTGGAGAATGATACCAGTGGTGTCCCAGAGCACACTGCGGTTTTGAGTTCTACCATGTTGACATCAAGGATCACATGGATAGAGTACTTTTTATAAAGTGAAACATTTAGTTGATTCACATATACATGATCTATAGGCATACATTTAGGGAAAAAGGGTCCCTTAAAGTATGGTATTTTTTTCAAGGTCTCTAAAAGGTTTATAAAAACATGAGGTCTCAAGAAATGTATTATGAATTATGAATTAAAGTTCTTAAAAGATGGTGAAATCACCCCATAAACTTGTTTATCAGAGTAAGGATCTCTTTTTCCATTTATATGGGATTATAATTTGTGGTGACATAAACATTTTTTCATCATGTAGTGGGGATGTTTTCTTCTTGAAGTATAAATTTCATGCTACCATAAAATATTTCTATCAATATAAGGTCATTTCATAGGTATGTATCTGTTTACTTTCATTTTAACATCATGAGAAAAGGATTTCGGAACGTATATGAAAAATAGAGCATAATATATTATGTTTTCATGAAATTCAATCATTGATTTAAATCGTACGTATGAAAAATGAGTTTATATCACCTAACACATATGTGGTTTGGTTGAATTTGTTTTCATTGGTTGATATATATGGACAAAATATTGGATACCAAAGCATCACTTAATATCATGTAATTGTAGAAATCAAGCTACACATTGTTATTGAATGGGAAACTCTCTACATAGGTCTAACTAGAATGCAGAGGTGTAGGGGATATTCCTGGTTGATTTTTGTAGCTGGACTGAAAATTTCTGATCCAGGAATCACTACATATCCTTTTAAAGAAGTAATTAAGCCACACATATTTCTCAACAGGCCATGGAGTTTAACGTCATGTAGTAAAGACTTGGGATCCCTAACCTGAAAAGGGAATATTGCAGCGAGGACCAAGAATGGATGTATAGGCACCAATACATATTCCATAGTAATAGGAAAAAGCCACTTGTTGTTATTGAGTAATATATCACTCTAAATTTTTTACCCATATGTATTCACGGTTAATTGTTAAGTTTATTTATTGTTACTAGAGTCGGGGTTGGGTATCCATGCATCAATACGTATTATGTGATGACTGGAATCAATTCATGTATAGTTCTTGAATGGATGTGTGGCGAAAGTCCAACGCCAATAATAGTGGTCCACTTGGATGAGAACTATAACGACCCACACTTTACATAAATTGTTAATACTTCAAAATTGAAGCACACTTATTACAACATATGACAAAACCACAAAGGACCGTATAGGTATAGTGTCTTTAGAAACTGGGAAACATAAACAACTGGTTCATAAATCTTCTACAGTGTCTCCCATTTATTTCATCATATCTAGGGTCCCTTTTAGCATATTCTACTTAATATCCATCTTCCTGACCTGGGGAAAAGAAAGCATAAAAGGGTGAGCTCAAATGCTCAGTAAGGGCAAATAAAGGAAATAAAAATCATATCATATCTTTATGAAAATCAAAACCTGCAAAAGAGATCATAATATCTTAACATGAAATAAATCATAGAAGTGAAAATGAGATCCCCATAATCATAACATAAAACTTGAAACTTTGTGGCATGCACACATAATCATGGAAAATCATTTCTTGTTAGTCATGACTCATTGCCAAGACTATCTTAGTGGACAAAGTCCCTTTCTGAACCGAGTTCACTCCTCGTTTCAGTCCTGTATCACTGAACTGAAATAACCTTCCGTTCCAGCCATGTCTATCTCATGAGATATAAAATCATTACCCAATGCATTGGAGGGAGATATAGGTCCCACCCATCGTATAATGAATCCTTTCTTATGTGTTCCACATAATCATAAACCATACATCATAGCGTAACCCATGTAATAAAAATGGAATTCTTAAACAACATGACATCATAAATCAATTCATATAAGATAAAGGAATTCATAAAAATATTTCCATCACAACATAATCAAATCCATGTTATAATAGGGATAAAAACAGAACCCCTTTATTATCTTAGATGGAAAATAATTTTGATAAAATATTTGAACTCCATTCTTGAGGAAAATATCCTTTCTACTTCAAAAACATTTTTCCTTTCATAACATGTCATACGACTTTAAAACAAAAGAAGATGATTAAAAATAAACTTGAAAACTTGTAATGGAATCTTCTTGGAAATAATGTTTTAAAAATCCATTCATGCCGTATAAGTTAAAAAAAACATTCTTCGTACTTTTGTCGGAAAAGTCAAAAAGTATCTCGTACGAAAAAAACGACAAAAGATTCCTTTCATATCTTTTACTAAAAACTCAATGAAGGGTAAAATTGGATATAAACTATTGTAGAAGGATGGAAATAATATTACATATTGAGGGAACATGGATGTGGATGATAAAATACACCCCAGTAATTACCAAAGTAAAAACAATCTCGGATAAAAGTGAGATTGTGATATTTTCCCTTACCTTAGGTCCAATTTGCTTTGTTCGTGTCCGAAGCTCCTGTATAATGGTTTAAATAATGTTATTGACTTATTCCAGAATCATACATATTGATATGAGATCATATATGGTCATATTATTAACTTCTTGTTAGTAATATTTCATTGTTACTTGTTACTCGGGTCTTTATAACTTTTTGTTCTTATGCGTGTTTTGTTGAATAAATTCTTATTCTTATCTTTAGGTTATAGATAATTCATTTACAGAATGTTATTAGTGTAGTATATACCATATTCATTCATTCAATTCATTTATATAATCATTATGAAATGAAGATCATGTAGAACGAATCACATCACATCGTGGAGACGGTATTCCGTACGTACGCACGAGTGATGATATCGTTCCTATGATCGTGGAATTGTATTGGAGTATATATATATATATTATTTCAGTATCAATATTACTTAATAATAATCATATATAGTTACTCATTACACCATTATACCCATCCTTGTAAGGTGATGGTGGAAAATAGATTACACCACGGCGTGGAGACGGTATTCCGTACGTACGCACACGCGGTGATTTCATTTTTCCGTAGGATGGATAGAAGGTGAATTGGGGTTGTTTCATATTTATAATAACATATCAGTATGTAAGTAATACTGATGTTATTACTTTATCATGAAACAACTAAAGAAGAAGAAGTTGAAGAAGAAAGAAATTGAAAAGATCGGTAATGGATATTACCTCTTCTTTGGAACGCCTCTTTGAATCCTCCACTTAAGGAACTAAGATTGGTCTTTTGAGAAGACCAGGACCTCTAGGATTATTCTAGGGAAGTGGAGAGGAGAAAAGGGTAGGGGTTGGCCGAGCTTGAGTGCTCAAATTGGTGTGAGGAGGAGGGGGAGGAGGTGCCCTTTTATAAGGGAGGAGAGGGGCACCTTATGAATATCTCAAAATATTATTTTATATTAAAGTCAAAATCGGTTTATAATGGTTCCAAAGGGTCTTATTTCGAAGCTAAAGTGGCGAAGGGTCGAACTCCTATAAAACAATAAGATTTAGACAAGTTTAGGGTATTATTTTAACCTTATCAATTAGATTTAACTCTAAGTTAATTAATTTAACTTTTACCGTGTCTTTTTGTTTTCTTTCACTATATGGTTAATACACTTACTATAACATGCCAAACGAACCCCAAATTGTTTATTATTAATATATATATCCTTATCTAAGTCATTTGGCCGAACCTTAGATTTTTAGGAATAAAATAACAATTAATAATATAATATTTTATTTAAAAACTATTTTGTGTCAATTTTGACACTATTTGATATATGATTTTTTTGTGAAAGTCATAACAGAATTATATGTTCGAACCAAGTTGATTAAATCAACATTAATATATCATAGTAACCTAGAAAATTAGTGGAATTCATAAAAAGTCTCAAATTACATTTATTTTGGTATTTATATTTTTAATTTTGTCAATATTTCATTAATAAGATAATTACTGCATCATCTTTGTGTCAAAATAAATTAAATTATTTGATGTCTAAAAATTACAAATAAAATACCATCATGTAGGAAAGCTTTTTAGCTTTCTAATGAATATTTACAATTGAATTTATCTTATGTATAACCCCATATTAAAAATGATTTACTTATTAAACTTTGATTTTAACTATTTTAACCCTTCTTTAAATAAATTAATAATAAATGTCCTAATCTAATCCAAGTGGGCCTAAATGGTCATATTTTATTCCTAAGTTTGTTTTTGGTCGAATTACACTTGTCCAATAGAATTAGGACATGTGTTAGGGTAATAGTAATATCATATTTACCCTTAGTTACCCTATTTACTATTAACCGCGGTAAAAAAAGTAGAAAGTTACTATTCACCAAAAAATTATTTTCATCTCATTGAACCACATTTTAGTCCTTGATATTAACCGTGTCTCTCGGATTTTCGAAATTCCATTCACAGAAGCGGTAAAATTATGTTTTATGAAAAATTCAGTTTTTAACCTACCACTTAGTGGTTTCACTATTCATCAAAAATTGAAAGTTTTCAGAAAAATACCAAAATTTCACCCTAGGCTAATTTCGATATTCTGAGTCCAAAAATGAAGTCCATTTTGAAAAATAAAATTTATAAATTTTCAAAAAGTGGTTATTACTATTCGTAATGGCTAGTTTTAAGAGCATGTTGTTGTTTAGTGAAACTCGGTATTGCGTACGACGCAAGCTATCGAGGAAGGTCACGATTGCGTATAAAGCAAGCCAAGCAAGTGTTGTGTAGAAAAAGATTCCTTTGATGATTTATATAACATAAAAGTCTCGGGTGTTACATTCTACCCCCCTTAAAAATAATTTCGCCCTCGAAATTCGTCACTTAACAAACATATGAGGATACTTCTCCCTCATCATATCCTCAAGCTCCCATGTAGCTTCTTCAAGTTGGTGGTTCCTCCATAAAACTTTTACCAAGCGAGTGGTCTTGTTTCGTAGGACTTTTTCGCTACGATCCAGAATCTCTATCGGCTGTTCTTCATAAGAAAGATCTTGCTCCAGCGGTACAACTTCTGAGCTGAGTACATGTGAAGGATCTGGTATGTACTTTCTCAGGAGAGATACATGGAACACATCGTGAACTTGAGAGAGATTCGGTGGAAGCGCCAATCAGTAAGCTACCTTCCCAACACGATCCAATATTTCGAAAGGACCGATATATCTAGGGCTCAACTTCCCCTTCTTTCCAAATCTCATAACCCTCTTCCAGGGAGATATTCGTAAGAACACTTTATCACCCACTTCAAACTCTAGGTCTTTTCTTCGGTTGTCGGTATAACTTTTCTGTCGACTCTGAGCTGCTCTTATGTGTTGTTGAATAGATCTGACCTTTTCTGCCATTTCATCAACGAGATCAGGTCCTAATAGCTTTCTTTCCCCAACTTCATCCCAGCAAGTTGGAGTCCTGCATTTCTTTCCATAGAGAGCTTCATAAGGAGCCATCTGAATACTGGAGTGAAAGCTATTATTATAAGAAAATTCCACCAAAGGTAGGTGTTGATCCCAACCTCCTTTGAAATCCATAGAGCAAGCTCTCAACATATCTTCTAGGGTTTGAATTGTTCTCTCAGACTGACCGTCTGTCTGGGGATGATAAGCAGTGCTGAAACTCAACTCTGTATCCAGAGTATGCTGAAGACTTCGCCAGAACTTCGAGGTAAATCTCAGATCTCGATCAGATATAATAGAAAGTGGTACTCCATGCAATCTTACCACTTCCTTTACATATATCCTGGCAAGCTGATCTAGAGAGAAATCCTCTCTAATAGGAATGAAGTGTGCAGACTTTGTGAGACGATCAACTATGACCCAGATAGCATTATTGCCTTTGGATGTTTTAGGAAGTCCTGTGACAAAGTCCATAGTGATGTTTTCCCATTTCCATTCGGGTATGGGTAATGGTTGTAACATCTCCTTAGACTTCTGTCTCTCATCTTTAACTTGTTGACAAACCAAGCATCGAGAGACATATTCAGCAACATCTCTTTTCATGCCATCCCACCAGAAGTACTCTTTCAGGTCCCTATACATCTTCGTGCTTCCAGGATGAATAGAGAATGAAGAACTATGAGCCTCATCCAGCAGCTCTTTCTTTAATTCGGGGATGGGAGGAACACAAACCCGATTCCTGAACTTTATTATCCCATCACAATCAAGGTTGAATTCAGGAACATTTCTCACCTTCTTTTGTAACTCGACATCTTCTTCCTGTGCCTCTTTAATCTTCACATGTATAGATGGTTGAACATTCATTTGAGAAAGATAAGATTTTTCCCCTTCCATTATAATTCCAAGATCCATCCTTTGTAAATCCATAAATATTGGATCTTTTGTGATCCTCATCATGGATAAACTAGCATGGTCTTGTCGACTTAATGCATCTGCCACCTTGTTTTCTTTCCCAGGGTGGTAATGGATTGAGCATTCATAATCCTTAATCAGTCCTTAATCAGCTCCAACCATCTTCTTTGACGCATATTCAACTCCTTTTGTGTGAAAATATACTTTAAACTTTTATGATCAGTATAAATATCACACCTTTCACCATAAAGGTAATGCCTCCAAATCTTTAATGCAAAGATTACCGCAGCCAACTCCAAATCATGTGTTGGGTAATTTTGTTCATGGATTTTCAACTGTCGTGAGGCATAATCTATCACCATATCATTTTTCATAAGAACACACCCCAATCCCTTCTTGGATGCATCACTGTAGATCACAAACCTTTCTCCACTACAAGGCAGTGTGAGCACAGGTGCACTGGATAACCTTCTTTTCAACTCCTTGAAATTCTCTTCACATTCCTCTGTCCAGACAAACTTAACTCCTTTCCGAGTCAACTTGGTGAGTGGATTAGATAATCGTGAAAAATCTTTTACAAAACGTCGATAATATCCAGCCAAACCAAGAAAACTTCGGATCTCAGTTACTGTTGTTGGTCTCGACCATCTTTCGATAACCTCTGTTTTTGCTGGATCCACAGATATCCCCTCTTTTGAGATTATGTGACCCAAAAATGCAACTTTTTGAAGCCAAAATTCACACTTGGTAAATTTGGCATAATGCTTCTCCTTTCTCAGGGTCTTCAATATAATTCTCAAGTGATCTTCATGTTCTTCCTTGCTCTTTGAATAGACAAGAATATCGTCTATAAAGACTACCACAAATTGATCAAGATAGTCTCTAAAGACTCTATTCATTAGATCCATGAAGATAGCAGGGGCATTAGTAAGACCAAATGGCATCACTATAAATTCATAGTGTCCATACCTTGTACGGAAAGCCGTCTTTGGTATATCCTCCCTTTTGACCCTTAATTGATGATACCCTGAACGAAGATCAATATTGGAAAAGTATTGAGCTCCGCGTAGTTGGTCAAATAAGTCATCAATGCGTGGGAGAGGATATTTGTTCTTGATAGTGATCTTGTTAAGTTCTCGATAATCAATGCAGAGTCTCATTGATCTATCTTTCTTCTTAACAAATAGAACAGGTTCTCCCCAAGGTGACGCACTAGGGCATATGAATCCCTTATCAAGATTCTCTCGGAGTTGCTTCTTCAATTCCTGCAACTCAATTGGGGCCATTCTATAAGGTGTCTTTGAAATAGGCAAAGCACCCGGTACGAGTTCTATTGAAAACTCAACTTCACGATTTGGTGGAAGACCTGGCAATTCCTCCGGAAAGACATCATCAAACTCCCGTACAATGGGCAT
The DNA here is from genome assembly GCA_963277665.1 of Viscum album. Taxonomy (NCBI): domain Eukaryota; kingdom Viridiplantae; phylum Streptophyta; class Magnoliopsida; order Santalales; family Viscaceae; genus Viscum; species Viscum album. Next base: position 227,616,627 of record OY728145.1, read on the forward strand.
ATTCTTAATCGTGAGTTTCTCACCAACCATTTGAGATAAATAACCTTCATTTAGTGGAATCAATACCCATAAGATGGAAGAAATTTCCACTGGAAGGTTATGTTCATCCTTGCATTGGTATACGATCGTAGATTGATCTGGAATATGAAATGTGACTTCCCTTCTTTGGCAATCGATATGAGCTCCATGTAGAGAAAGCCAATCCATGCCAAGAATCACATCAAATTCCACTAAGGGAAGGATTACAAGATTTGCAGGAAGCACTTTCCCACAAACTTCGATCAGAGAAGAATTATAAACTTTTGATGCGATTGATGTGCCATTAGGTGTTGTCACAGCTAACTCAACATCTAATTGTTGAGGTAATACGGTGATACCCTTAGAAAATTTTTCATAAATAAAAGAGTGGGTGGATCCAGAATCAAATAAAACATTTGCTACTTTATAGTGGATGGTAAGTGTACCTTTCACCACATCGTTATCGTACTCCACATCGCTGATAGAAATTGCATGTGACTTTCCTTTGTCTTTAGCCTTAAGAGTTTGTTGACGTCGACCATCATCATCAACCCTTGGATTTGGGCATTGATTGGCATAATGCCCCATCTCCTTGCACTTGAAACATTGAAGTGTAGTAGGTTCATTCTGTGTATCCCTTCCTTTGTTTGCATCATTAGACATCTTCTTCCCATTATCACGGCATTCAGATGCCCGATGACCTTCCTTTCCACATTTAAAACATTTACTTGTCCCTTTAAGACAACTCCCTACATGTTTCTTTCCACACTTTGAGCATAAGGGAAAGTTCATCTTCTTTTCCGTGTGCTCTTTAGATTTTTCTTTGAATTCCATATTCCTCTTCTTATCAAACCCATGTGACTGATGGGTTACTCCAATCTCCATCTCGTCTTTGAGAGCACATCGAACGATTTCCTCGTAGCTATTGAAGTCCCTTATGGCTAACGCCCTTCGAAGACTTAGTTTTAAGCCACTAAAGAATCGATCGATCTTACTCTCAGGTTGGATAATAATACCAGAAGTGTACCTTGCAAGTCTTGTAAAATTTGCTTCATAGGTACTAACAGATTCATCATCCCTTTGCTTCAGTTCAAGGAACTCTTTCTCCATCTTTGTTCAGAGAATACGATGGAAGTACTTATTGAAAAATAAGTTCTTGAACTCGTCGCATTCCATAGACTCAATTTCATCCCTTTGCCTTGTATTCTTAACAAGATTCCACCATTGATCAGCATCTCCTTCCAAACGATACACTGCTAGGATGACTTTATCATGCTCAGAACATTGAAGAACTGAAAATATCTTTTCAGTAGTACTAATCCATTTTTCAGCAACTAATGGATCAGTAGACCCGCTGAAAGAAGGTGGACGCTGCCTCATGAAGGATTCAACAGAATGTTGCTCCCTCCTTTGTTCGTTTGGAAATCCTGCATGATTCATAGCTTGAGAAAGTTGTGTGAGCATGGCTACAAGATTTTGCATTCCAGCTCCCATATCGTTTGGTTGCTCAGGGGGACAATCATTGCATTGCCCATCGCATTCCGCATTAACACGGTTCCTTCGGGTTCCAGCCATTGACTAAAACCAAGAATAATAGTGTGAGCAACACTAATTATAATAGGAAACCACATAATTCAAGAATAAAATTTTCATGCTTAAGGTCTTATCCTAGGTTATTCAAGGCCATTTCTAAAACACTAAGATTGTGTTCTATGCTTAGACTTATCCTTAGGGTTCTTACTAAGGCTTTCACATCCTAGTTTCCAAAGGTTGACTATACCTTTCCTCTGATACCAACTGTAGCGGTCTGGAATTACTTCCAGTGGACTATAATTGATACCTATCAGGGCACTCCATGGGTGGCTACACCCCCTGGGCGGGACACACCACCATCCCCAGTGGCAGCCATTTCCTCATGAAGCCCTTGGGCGGAGAGCCATGCTTCGTCCAACGCTCACATGTGAGAGTTCCCAAGGATCGGATACATTCCTACCTCCTTTGCCTCTGATACCAACTATAACGACCCACACTTTACATACATTGTTAATACTTCAAAATTGAAGCACACTTATTACAACATATGACAAAACCACAAAGGACCGTATAGGTATAGTGTCTTTAGAAACTGGGAAACATAAACAACTGGTTCATAAATCTTCTATAGTGTCTCCCATTTATTTCATCATATCTAGGGTCCCTTTTAGCATATTCTACTTAATATCCATCTTCCTGACCTGGGGAAAAGAAAGTATAAAAGGGTGAGCTCAAATGCTCAGCAAGGGCAAATAAAGGAAATAAAAATCATATCATATCTTTATGAAAATCAAAACCTGCAAAAGAGATCATAATATCTTAACATGAAATAAATCATAGAAGTGAAAATGAGATCCCCATAATCATAACATAAAACATGAAACTTTGTGGCATGCACACATAATCATGGAAAATCATTTCTTGTTAGTCATGACTCATTGCCAAGACTATCTTAGTGGACAAAGTCCCTTTCTGAACCGAGTTCACTCCTCGTTTCAGTCCTGTATCACTGAACTGAAATAACCTTCCGTTCCAGCCATGTCTATCTCATGAGATATAAAATCATTACCCAATGCATTGGAGGGAGATATAGGTCCCACCCATCTTATAATGAATCCTTTCTTATGTGTTCCACATAATCATAAACCATACATCATAGCGTAACCCATGTAATAAAAATGGAATTCTTAAACAACATGACATCATAAATCAATTCATATAAGATAAAGGAATTCATAAAAACATTTCCATCACAACATAATCAAATCCATGTTATAATAGGGATAAAAACAGAACCCCTTTATTATCTTAGATGGAAAATAATTTTGATAAAATACTTGAACTCCATTCTTGAGGAAAATATCCTTTCTACTTCAAAAACATTTTTCCTTTCATAACATGTCATACGACTTTAAAACAAAAGAAGATGATTAAAAATAAACTTGAAAACTTGTAAAGGAATCTTCTTGGAAATAATGTTTTAAAAATCCATTCATGCCGTATAAGTTAAAAAAAACATTCTTCGTACTTTTGTCGGAAAAGTCAAAATGTACCTCGTACGAAAAAAACGACAAAAGATTCCTTTCATATCTTTTACTAAAAACTCAATGAGGGGTAAAATTGGATATAAACTATTGTAGAAGGATGGAAATAATATTACATATTGAGGGAACATGGATGTGGATGATAAAATACACCCCAGTAATTACCAAAGTAAAAACAATCTCGGATAAAAGTGAGATTGTGATATTTTCCCTTACCTTAGGTCTAATTTGCTTTGTTCGTGTCCGAAGCTCCTGTATAATGGTTTAAATAATGTTATTGACTTATTCCAGAATCATACATATTGATATGAGATCATATATGGTCATATTATTAACTTCTTGTTAGTAATATTTCATTGTTACTTGTTACTCGGGTCTTTATAACTTTTTGTTCTTATGCGTGTTTTGTTGAATAAATTCTTATTCTTATCTTTAGGTTATAGATAATTCATTTCCATAATGTTATTAGTGTAGTATATACCATATTCATTCATTAAATTCATTTATATAATCATTATGAAATGAAGATCATGTAGAACGAATCACATCACATCGTGGAGACGGTATTCCGTACGTACGCACGAGTGATGATATCGTTCCTATGATCGTGGAATTGTATTGGAGTATATATATATATTATTTCAGTATCAATATTACTTAATAATAATCATATATAGTTACTCATTACACCATTATACCCATCCTTGTAAGGTGATGGTGGAAAATAGATTACACCACGGCGTGGAGACGGTATTCCGTACGTACGCACGCGCGGTGATTTCATTTTTCCGTAGGATGGATAGAAGGTGAATTAGGGTTGTTTCATATTTATAATAACATATCAGTATGTAAGTAATACTGATGTTATTACTTTATCATGAAACAACTAAAGAAGAAGAAGTTGAAGAAGAAAGAAATTGAAAAGATCGGTAATGGATATTACCTCTTCTTTGGAACGCCTCTTTGAATCCTCCACTTAAGGAACTAAGATTGGACTTTTGAGAAGACCAGGACCTCTAGGATTATTCTAGGGAAGTGGAGAGGAGAAAAGGGCAGGGGTTGGCTGAGCTTGAGTGCTCAAATTGGTGTGAGGAGGAGGGGGAGGAGGTGCCCTTTTATAAGGGAGGAGAGGGGCACCTTAGGAATATCTCAAAATATTATTTTATATTAAAGTCAAAATCGGTTTATAATGGTTCCAAAGGGTCTTATTTCGAAGCTAAAGTGGGGAAGGGTCGAAAGCCTATAAACCAATAAGATTTAGACAAGTTTAGGGTATTATTTTAACCTTATCAATTAGATTTAACTCTAAGTTAATTAATTTAACTTTTACCGTGTCTTTTTGTTTTCTTTCACTATATGGTTAATACACTTACTATAACATGCCAAACGAACCCCAAATTGTTTATTATTAATATATATATCCTTATCTAAGTCATTTGGCCGAACCTTAGATTTTTAGGAATAAAATAACAATTAATAATATAATATTTGATTTAAAAACTATTTTGTGTCAATTTTGACACTATTTGATATATGATTTTTTTGTGAAAGTCATAACAGAATTATATGTTCGAACCAAGTTGATTAAATCAACATTAATATATCATAGTAACCTAGAAAATTAGTGGAATTCATAAAAAGTCTCAAATTACATTTATTTTGGTATTTATATTATTAATTTTGTGAATATTTCATTAATAAGATAATTATTGCATCATCTTTGTGTCAAAATAAATTAAATTATTTGATGTCTAAAAATTACAAATAAAATACCATCATGTAGGAAAGATTTTTATCTTTCTAATGAATATTTACAATCGAATTTATCTTATGTATAACCCCATATTAAAAATGATTTACTTATTAAACTTTGATTTTAACTATTTTAACCCTTCTTTAAATAAATTAATAATAAATGTCCTAATCTAATCCAAGTGGGCCTAAATGGTCATATTTTATTCCTAAGTTTGTTTTTGGTCGAATTACACTTGTCCAATAGAATTAGGACATGTGTTAGGGTAATAGTAATATCATATTTACCCTTAGTTACCCTATTTACTATTAACCGCGGTAAAAAAAGTAGAAAGTTACTATTCACCAAAAAATTATTTTCATCTCATTGAACCACATTTTAGTCCTTGATATTAACTGTGTCTCTCGGATTTTCGAAATTCCATTCACAGAAGTGGTAAAATTAAGTTTTATGCAAAATTCAGTTTTTAACCTACCACTTAGTGGTTTCACTATTCATCAAAAATTGAAAGTTTTCAGAAAAATACCAAAATTTCACCCTAGGCTAATTTCGATATTCTGAGTCCAAAAATGAAGTCCATTTTGAAAAATAAAATTTATAAATTTTCAAAAAGTGGTTATTACTATTCATAACGGCTAGTTTTAATAGCATGTTGTTGTTTAGTGAAACTCGGTATTGCGTACGACGCAAGCTATCGAGGAAGGTCGCGATTGCGTATAAAGCAAGCCAAGCAAGTGTTGTGTAGAAAAAGATTCCTTTGATGATTTATATAACATAAAAGTCTCGGGTGTTACAAGAACCACATGAATGTGTAGTTTTAAGTCATGTTAGGGACATCAATAATGATGTTTAAATCTATGCAGGGAGGATTCGTTGTATGAATTTTATGGTATTTCATTCAAGACTATGATAACCCTACGGTGAGATGATATTCCATATTTTTTTGGTTAATCCATTAAAAAATTATTATGATCACATGATCTATGATTGATGTGAGACACAAGGGATATAAAGGGTTTCTATCACCATATAGAGGAAATTAAGGCAAGTATATGGTAATTTTATATCATGTAGTGGTAGACCATGATATAGGACCGAGGTGTCCCTATGTATCTTATAAAAATGAAAATCAATACATAAGTAGTTCTAAAAACCCATGTAGTTTAATGTCATGTGGAACAGACATCATCCTTATAGAATTATGTGTTTTCATAATTACATGGGTGATATGAAGTGAAGAATGAATAAAGTTGTGTCAAGGCCCAAGAATAGAGGTTTAGTGTCACTTTGTTTCATGGGACTCTAGAAATCGAGCCATATATATTTCTTGGTAACTGTGTAGTTTAGTTTCATTTGAAATTGACATCAGGCATGTAGTTTGATAGTCTCGTATCATGGTTTTACTATAATAATCTAGTCTCTTGATTTAGTGAGAGAGACTACTCTCATACTGATGATCACTGCAAGAACCTTCATGTATTTCTTCTATGATTGTGGGGATTTCTTTTTATACTATTAATTTTTAGAGGATTCCATCAATTCCTTTCTTGATGTGTAATTTTTATGCGTATGACATTCTATAGGGTATATTACACCACCCTTTATCAAATCTATTCCCTTTTAACCAGGTCCATTGGGGGGGATCCCATTTTGTGTATAACTGATTCTAAGCTCCATCTATCCAGTGGTGGATATTGGTTCTTCATGCATTGGGGTGCTATTGACCATATTAATTTCATTCATATCATAAATGATGATTGATGACAAAATTATTTAGTGTGTGAGACAGATGATTGCTTCCCCTGATTCGGATCGTCCAATACTATAGTTGCATTAGCCAAGTAATTTTCATGAGCCTTCTATGGTTAGGGAACATGATGTAATGTGGGATAAAAACATAACTCCTCAATTAGTCCCCTAATGTAGCCAGGGATAGGGGATGATTATTCCTTTTTTATGGAATATTAAACATTGATCATCTTTATCACTATCCTCGAATCAATTTTGGCATTCAGGCAAGATATTTACAGTTGTAGCTCTTGTTAAAATCTACTGGTGAGGGGTTAGTAGGTAAAACTTTATTTGTTTTGAGAGACAAATATAATCTATAGTCCAACTCGATTGAGCTTTGGGACTTCTAGTCTTTTACTGATAGGACTTCGAGGGGTGATGTTAAAATACATATCCCATTTCTAAGGAGTTTCATGGTCATATAAAACCTCCAAATCTGGAAGCTTGGGGTCCATAGGTGTACTTTTTAAGGGTGGATATTCCATGGTTAAATCAAATAGGACCTTCACTTTTTATGAATTCTATGATACAAACTGAAAATCGAATTGTAACAAAATGACTTACCAATGGGCTAAGCATCCATTCATCCTGGGATGACAAAGGAAATACATGAGAAGATCAATATGAGTGACCAAATGAACTTTGTGGTTCCATAATTAATTTTGAAACTTCTCAATTTAAAAGATGAATTTGAGGTAGTTATTAATAACATCATATTATCAAGTATTAGTACCCAGAATCATTTAGATAAGGTATTAGAGATTGTTCTCGTTTCCTACATCATTATTTTGTGTGAGTAGGGTACCTAATGATCATTCCATGGTGGCCACATAAAAGATGAGTGACTTTCCCTCTACCAGTGGAATTGCAACTGATGGTCCCAAAAGACACTTCTTGAAAATTTTGAAGGTGTCTCGGTAGTCCCCATATCATTTATAATAGATCGCCTTATTCATTATATTGGTAAAGGATATAGATACTATTTTAGGGTTGGATATGAAATGTCGAATTTAAGTGAAGTTCCCCATAATCCACCTCAGTTATTTGAGATTCCTAGGTATGAAATTTCTAGAATTACTGTAGTATTTTCAATTCCAACCATTATGTTATGGTTGCATACTAAAAATTTGAGAAAATCCCTAGATATTATCCAAAAAATCTTTCCAAGGGAATCAACATCAGACTATGATTCCATAACTTGTAAAGGGCTACTTGAATATATGGGAAGTGATCAAATTGTTTTTAGGATTTTACCCCCAATTCGTCGACATAACATTCATCAATTCATCCCAATAAACAATTAATGATATGTTTCATGGAAATTTAGAGTTATAACCAATGTTATTCAATTCAAAGAAAATAACCTGATAGAAAAATATCACCTGAGGTGATTTGGAGGTAGTTTATTCCATATCTTTAGGGGCTATATTTATTGGATTTAACCATGAATACCCATCCATGAAGTAAGGACACTAGAAGATAACATTTTCATCGATTAAGAGTTTTTTTATTGGAAATATGATTTTTTTTTCTTTGGCAAATGTCTATTAAGGTATCTAAAATCAATGAAACCACTATTTTTTCCATTATTTTTCTTGATATGGACAATTTTGTTGATCCATATTGGGTATTTCACTACCTAAAAATGATGGATTTTATCAATTTCTCCACTTTCACCTCTATATTGTTAGAATTATGTGTGAATCATCCTTTTTTCCTTTTTCAAGCCTCGATGTTCATCAGGTTAGCAGAGATGGTGTGTAGAAACATCGGTATTCGGTTAGGGAATCTATGTATAATCCCAAGTTAACACATATAAGTGTTTCTTTGGAAATGAAATCTACATATCTTAATCTTAGAGAGGTATGGTGGATCTAATAAATGTAGGTTTTGGGTATTCTTATGTTCTAAAATTTACCAACCTGAGATCAGTAATGGTTTTACAGATTCCTTCCTCAAAAACTGTAGGGGGATTCCTATGGTCGTCCTATTTTTATTTCATTTTTGAGGTTATGGATAAATTTTAAGACAATGTTGTAAGTCTAGGGTTATATCAATCATTATCATGGTGAGAGAACCTATATGAAAGAATTTTATCATTCCCAACTACCAAAGTTGTTGTAGATATATTTTGGTGATAATTATCTTTTAAATTATCTCTTGGGAATGAAGGGGTCATGACATCTAGGATTAGGTCTATTACCACAACTTGATTTATAAGGAACAAATAGTCATTATCGAGTATACTCCACAGATTGAAAAGGGTAGTCCCCATTCCATTGGGTGCTACATCCTATATATCATCATCCACCATTGGTTTTTTCCTTCTCTTTTGTAGAAACCAACCTCAAAATATGTGGATTCAAATGTCTCGATAGAGTAAGAGTCACTATATATTATGTCGACCATTTCATTAAAGGTGTATTTAAAATATAGATGAGTTATAGAGGGTACCTCCATGTTTAAATGGATGCAGGGTCATCCAATCCGGACATTGTATGATTTTACTTTCTTGATAACCATAAACTTTACATTAGATGTGAGATTACCAAAAAAATCCTTTGATATTGATCTTCCAAATTGGTATTTCCTCATGCATATCATATCATTTTTGTGATCAACATTGTACCTTTCACTGTACCCCAAATATTGTAGGGTTCGAATCCGGATGAGGTTAATTATAGAGCCATTGTCAATCAAATCCATTCAAATGTCGAAATTATTGAGTCTACCCAATACATATTAGGGTATTATGTGTCCCTAGATTAACTCTTTATAATTATTCACTATGATGGATATGGTGACCTGGAATTTTGATAAAATGGTATCTAATAGATATAAATATGTTGCAGGAAATTATATCATGAACACATATGGTCTCTAGAGGGATTAATCTGGTTCCTCAGTGATATCTTTTGAATGATGTAGCACATCCAGGATTTATATCTTGGTTGGTACAATCTCCATATGTTTCAAAATCTCATACATTCATGCCAGAGGGTTTCACATACCAAGGTGTGATTTATTTTTATTATTTTTCTTGGGAGCAGACGAAAATCTAATAGACGGGCCTTTTGTGGTAGAGGTTGAGGGAACATTTGGTTCTAGAGGCACATGTTGTGCTGGCCTTTCGAGTTATCTTGGATGATAAGATAATTTCACCCCTACTAAGAGATAATTTAATGCAACTAGTTATGGATGACCACATAAGGGTTATGAGGCACCTAAATTTATCTATTAGGCCTTATGGAGAATTTTCCCATGAGTCTTGTCTACATATATATCCTATGTGGATAAGTGACCAAAATATTAGGCCCAACCATGCTAGTGATGACCCCTTTATACTCAATTCATATGCATGTGACCTCCATTTCCGAGATTAGGTATGGGGAACTCATGCTCAGATTCATACTAATCATTAGATAATGGTTCTATTAGGTGTATAAAGTTAACATATCCAAAATGAGTTCTTTGATTGATGAGGGTTCCATTTTATGGGGAGATTCCCATGCCTTGGGCTTTGTATGGAAGAATTATTTAAGTGTATAAGCTTGAATTAGAGTAGAATATGACTCTTACTATTCTATATCTTCCTAGTTCTGATGTTCACATCCACTTTTAAGAGACATATTTGATTACACCTTCCAATGTGGAGAAAATTTTTGGGGTTTATGAAGATATTCCTTCAAGGTGGCATGATCTTAGTAAACTATCTGTCGATTCATCTAGTTGTTGAACATCTATCCAAGCTTGGTTGAAACATTATGCTAATAAAATTCATCTTATGAAATGGAGGTGATTATAGTGGTCACCTAATCATAGGTGTTATCCAAAATCACCATCCCAAAATCGACCATGATTTATAGAAAATCATTGAAGGTGAAGAAATACTGGATGTTATGACGCAACCTTCCATAGAAAGGGAAATAGTCAGGATGATTAGTGAGGTTGATGTCATATGGATTCCTAGTTTCTGGTATCTTGAGTAGGTTGTTGTCTACAGATGAAAAGAAATAACCAGGGACTTTTACATTTATTATGGAGTATGTTTTATTCATCCATACCTCAAATAATGGGTGGTCTTGATCTCTTTTGGCCTCTGTATGAGGGTGATTTTTTTTTATTCCACCAAATCGGAGGTGATGGATGGTTAAGGACCTTCCAAGGTTCTTGATGGGGAACTGATATTGGGTTGAGGGTAAGGACGATCATTTATACCTTACCAAGCCTTTTTTGTTGTACTGGAGTAATGATTTGAGATTTATCTTGGGATCACTAAATGGTATATTTTACACATTGTTCCATTTATGTAATCTCATGGAACACATTTGGATACTTCATTGTAACCAGATGTGTCTGAAACACGTCCTGAAAATTTTCAACGTAAAGTTCAATCAATTGATCTTGTGAGGGAGGGATTTTCAGGGAAATGGATAATACTTTCCATCTAGATATGATGTCGTAAGCCCTCTCAAATTCACATTGATTGTAGTTTTTTAGTTTGAAAATTGCCTTCTTCCATAGTGTGGAAAGAAATGGTAATGTAATTGATGAAGAAGGTATTCCCATCCCATAATGAATCCTTTTGGTAGGCTTCTATAGAAAACAAAGGATGGTCTGACTAGAGTCTGTACAAAACTTCATAGCTTTGTCGCCTCCTCTTGATATCAAGGAACCAAAATCAGACCACATCAGGATAAAAAGTGTGTGAGATACTGTTCGAGGTATATCACGATGTAAAATGTGGATAATGTAGTATTTCTAAAATTTGGAGGGATAAAAGTGTCATCAACCCATTTGGGATATGAAATTATCTCAGGATACAAAGGTGTGCACCACCACTCCCTAGATTCCATTTGAGTATCCAGATAGTCAATGGCGATGAGAAATCTATAAGGTACTTTTTCCTAATCTGCCTCTCTTCTATAGTGAGTGAGAATTGTTTGATGATGTGGCCCCATTTTTTACCTCCTACGGATTTTCAATCCATCCTAATACTGGACGATTTACTTTATGATGGAGATGTTATCATCGTAATAGAGGTAATTCATGATCATTTTCAAAATCCTCATTTATGTAGACCGACTACCTAGATCTAGAGCTGGTCAAATGCATAAATTCCACTCTTATAGGGGGTCAGCTATGGGAGGGAAAATATTTAACACTTCTTAAATATGATACCTGGTGGGAATATTTCCCCTCAATAGCACTGCATTGAGTTTTCTAAGAGCTATTATCTCATTCACATACCATTAATGTTGGGCCTCCATGGATGGTTTTTTTGATCTTCTGGGTGATGATTTGGATGTTTCCACATTAATCCCTTTCTTCCATGGTAGTGTTCCACCACATGAATGGAAACTCGGTATTTTTAGGTTCTAGTTTTTGGAACATCCCCTAGATATGGGTGCTTGTAACCTCATTTGGTTAATCCATATCATCCTTTTGTTATATATTTTCCATTCTATATCACTCTACATCTACGCCTTGATCCACATTATCTGTCATGTTGATTGTGATGCCATTCATATTGGTGTACCTGTAAATTGTAGTGGTCCTAATACATTCAACACAATATGATGATTATATGATACTATCGTTATGTTTGTTCCTTAATCCCTTTTACATATTGGAAATTTTTTATTTATACCCCTACGGGGTTTGATTTCCTTCTCCTTACATTCCTCCAATATTATATTTTGATTAGTGACCTTGAGGGTGTTTCTGACTGTGATTGTTGAATGGGACCGGAATAGTTGGATGGGGTTGATATAGAACCACCATTGATTTTCACAAGATCCTCTTGGGTGATGATGAATATGGTTTTTTGATATGTTAACTCTCTCATCCTAGTGGGCTAGGGTTTTTTGCAGAATCTGTTGATATGTCATAAATCCTCTCGAGAATTGACAACCCAAGGGGTGGTGGTGGTAGTAGATATTCTTTCATCTTGGAGTGATGGGTTCTCTCCTAGACATCTAATATGGTATATTCTACTATGACCTTTTTTATGTGGTGTAGCTAGTATCATATAAAAGGTGGGTGTAATGGAATCCCATGATGGGAGTTAGTTTTTATTTGAAATATTCTAGTTGGTCACAACATCAGCTTCCATGTCTAAAATTAATCAACATTATTTCAAAGGGATCAGTTCAATTATTTGTGGTTTATCCCCTCCCACAATTCATAATTTCTTTTATCCATTGAAGTGAGGTAATTCAGTTTTATTCATATACTAGATCATGCATTACCTGATACCATAATTTCCCCATAGGCTATAACAATGAAGGTCGTCATATCTGATGGTTTCTATTATTCTTGGGCCATAGTGAAGTGTAATTATCCAGATTTCACCAATCCATAGATACGTACATCTAGAAATGTTCTATAAATAATTTTGAAGGGAGTTTTCCTAATTCATAAACAAACATTGTGTAGGTTTTTTTTATACTCCTCCATTCATGGGTTTCAAGATAGAGCAAAGGAGGCCATATCTGGCTGAAAACAGAGTGTATTGATGGTATGAAGCTGATATACTTATCCTGGGTGAGGGATGTGTCAAGTCTTTAGCTGATTATGAGTAGACCCCATATTTTGGTGTTTATTATGAATACAAACCTTTTATATATTATCAATGATCTAATAGTTAAATGTAAAAAGGGTCTAGATAATAGTGGGGAGTTTGTTTCCTGCTACCTCACAACATATGTCAATATCGACCTACTCTTCATTAGACTAACACAACTTCATCTGGTCAATACAAAAAATATTTTTCTCAGGGTCACCCACTAATTAGATGGGAGTGCTTCTAGATGATGATGGGGAATTATATGTGTTTAACACTAATGTTCCGAGAACCTCTATATATTAACACATCTGAGTATTAATCAACTCTTAATAGAGAAGTGTCTAGGAAAGGGGATGATTTCCTTTTCCATGGGATATATCATTGTGGGGAGGTTGACCCTAGTAGATGTTAGGAGTATATTCCATGTTATCTATCTCCTCACTACAATAAATAAGAATATTGTGGTAATGATATAATTAGACTTCTATTAAAGAGTTGACATACCCCTGATCTATTGCGAATTTTTCTCGACCAACCTCAAGGACACTGGACTTTAGCAGATTAGGGATACAACCCTTGTTATGTTCCATGGAAAAAATCAGTTTACCTACCTATTGGGATTATTTAGTGAAATGAGAATGTTGTATGGAAGTTCCTAGACATTCTTGATAACATTCTATTACTATGGGGATATTTTCATGATTCTAAGAAGCTATCAAAATATAACGATGAGATTCTTTATTATTGGAAGGAATGTGAGACTAAATTGAGGAGTGTACCACTCTTAATTGTTAATCCACAATCTTATTGGGTATATTAGCCTCACCCAAATCCTTGGTAATATGTCTCTGATCCTTCTTGGAAGGAAAATGGGCCCGTCCTGAGGCATGTATTTCTCTCAATTAGTGAGACTTGTTGGGAGTGGGAGTATGAGCGTAGTCCAAATATGAACTACCCATTGTAATATTCCTATGTAAAACCATGATGGGGGATGGAATATGAGTCTCCTCTAGTATAGTCTCATAATACTTATAATTTAGTCATTCATCACTTCAATTAGGGATATCATCTTGGCTTCCATGATATTCTATAATTTAGTAGGTATATTTTATGATCGGAATATGCGCCTACCCCAAGGCATGTGCCACTATCACATCGGGATCATCATCTAAAATGGGGGTTTGATCTCAAACTTGATACATTAGATTATTCCACTAGTCTTCTATGACTAGAATATGAGCCTACCTTGAGGTATGTCCCACTCTCAATTTGTGATCCCCATCCATAACGGGGAAATGAGCCCAATCATAGGCCTTTGGAATATGTTGTCGGTTTTTTGGACAAACGTTTTTCCCTATCTTGAGTTATGTACCTCTCTCACATGGTGAACCTTAGTTGGAAGAGAAATATGATCCTAATCTTATTCCTATTCTTTTAATTGAATATAGTGATAATCCTTTCGGATAGGAGTAAAAATGGAATAATTCATTGAAAAACCCAATTATTCATACTAATCATAGTTTTATGTTGATATGGATGTAGGGATAAGAATATATGCCTATCCCTATATTTGTACCAATCCGAAAATATTTCAATATAGTTGATCAATTGTTCTTAAGATGTAATTACATGTTAGAAAAGTGGGCATAAGAATTTAAGCCAACATATTTTCTGTATCCACTATATAGTGGTAGATATCTTCAATTAAAGAGGGAATCTAAGACAAATTATATCCCCATTTTACCATAATAATATGATGATTGAATTCATTATTTGGGTAGGGTTATGAATGTTTCCCATGCCTGGTGCAAGAATATTTCCATAGACTTATTCTGAGTGAGCAGGGATATGTTCCCACTTAATGGTTATTTCTAGAATATACCAGTATTCATTATCAACAAGAGTATGGATATGTTCCCTCTCATGATTATCTAGAGCCTTCAATTATTTATATTTCTTAGTTATTTCATTTTATTGTGTATTATAGGTGGAAGTGTGTTGGTAGGTGCCTTGA
Organism: Viscum album; assembly: GCA_963277665.1. Lineage (NCBI taxonomy): Eukaryota > Viridiplantae > Streptophyta > Magnoliopsida > Santalales > Viscaceae > Viscum > Viscum album. The sequence goes on from OY728145.1 coordinate 227,631,848, forward strand.
AAAGGTGACTGAAGTGCACCAGTGTGATGGCGCTAGCGATGGAGATTGACAAGAGCCATCCTTGGTAACCCCTAAATCAGAAGGGAGTTGTAGTTGACTCCAAGGTCCACCATCATTAAATATTGGATTATGTGATTGTCAAGATATGGAGATAATCTCCTAAAATGGTTCAGGATGGGGACTAATTCCATTGGCTTTACTGCATATTTCTTTGAATGTTGTGGACTCATTGGTTTTCACATTTGAAGACCCTCAAGAGAAACCTAAAGGGTTGGGATTGTACCATGTCAATGGTATTCCCTAAAAATAACATTATCTACCATATGTTGAAGATTTCGATAGTGTGAGGTCATACTAAGGCATTCATAGTTTTCATTTGTAACTTATTTTCCACAATAATTGATGGATGATGGCGTTACAGATCATGTTATTTTTTGAAAGTAGAGTATCTATAGTCTTGAAGAAAATAAGGAAAAGGGTATAAAACTAGTGAATCATCTTAATTATGATATGCACTGTATAAGATATTCATGGGTAAAAAAATTTTCCTTTTATCACAGATCCATCCATTATTTTAATATGGTCATGTCAAAGAGAGGATGAACTTATTTCATAAAAACCCTAACTACCGACGATCAACCATAAGATTTATTTCAGGTTTTCCATGTTTTCATAGGATATTCAAACAATATGGTATAATATATGGTAAATCATTCATTCATTCATTTAATAGATACACATTGGTTTCACCATTTTCATTTCATCATAATGTTTTGGTTCATACAGATTCCCAACATTTGATTGTGAGAGGGTGGATAAATGTGATGTACAATTCTTCATGTTGGTTTCACCATGTATGCAGTTCATAAAAATTCCCAATGTTTACCATATCCATAACTGGGTACAAACCTTCTTTCCAAATTCATCCAATCAATTAAGATTTTAAAACCAATGACAGATAGGAACTCATATTGGTCGAGAGGATAAGTGGTCGGTCCCATTAGACCATTTTGGGCAGAATTGTTTCCTACTTCAGGAATTTATTATAGATTTTAGATATGTTAAATGAATCACTTCATGATCGCGATATAGAACTAGTTACCCTAAAACATGATCATAGGTCAAACAATTTAATATATGAATAGGGACTTTTAGTGAGTCCATCTATATATATCTGTTCTTCTTTATCTATTTTCCACTAATGGTTATCTTCTTATATGTTGAATCAATATAACCAATAACTCTGGAATTTACATTCATCTATAGATGTGATTAAAATGTCGAGGATGGGGTTGAGACATTATGAAGTATCCTACATGTCCTACTTATAGCAGGAATAAAAACCCATATAGTTTGTTAAACCCATGTAGTTTTACATCACGTAAAGAGGATATATATGAGGTCACGTAGGCACTGGGTACTTGAGCTCAAACTTCAAGGAGGAATCCTATGAATCTTGGTTATAATAGGAATCAGAGTCATTGTAGTTCAATTATTCCCATGAGACATTCCCTAAGGTGGATACCAATTTATAGGAGTAGTCAAATCATTCTATTAACTATGGATTACCCTCAGGGGTTTCCCTAATATAATGGAAGTTTCATCATGACACTAATTAAGGAATACACATTGGGGTTTTTCTAGATATCATAAATTCATTATGTGAATGAAATGACCATTGAAACTCCCAAATACCATGTAATGAGTGATTGGTGTGAGTAACAATGTATAGCAAGTAATCAGTCTCGCTGCATAAGAATGCGGAACTTATGTACTATGATAACACTTTGGATAATTAATATGGAGCTCAGGCCTTGGAATGAAGTCTTAAATATCCTAGTAAAATTAAGATTCATAGTTATCATAATTCATTTTATCCAATCTTACACACTAAGTTTTCACTTTGTACATGCACTTGGAACGGATATAAGATCATGGGATGCCTACATGACTTGGTGAGGTTGTCTTCCTAACCTGCTTGATTGTCTGCTTGAAACGCCTTGATTATCTGACTGACATGTCAAAGGATTTATTAATGTGTCTTGTTGTATTGAGTACATTTCCAAATACAATAACATACTCCACTTGAATTTTCATGTTGTCATTGCGAAAGTTGATAGACATGTTTGTAGGGTGACACATGAGATCTCTGACTTGTCTGCAGAACATCACAAAATATAGCTAACATGTCTTGAGGACTTCATGAGATATGGATGACTTGTCCTGGTGGCACTCACAAAATCCAGATGACATACTTGGTTGGAATCACATGATCTAGATGAATTGTCCATTGGTATCTGCAAAAGCCAACTGACTTGATCTGGTGCTATAGGGAGACCTGGCTGACATGAATTGGTGCCTCAATATAATTTGGGGGACATTCCTAGAGAATATTGCAAGGTCTGGATGGTGAGCCCATAGGTTTTCATGAGACTTGGGTGGAATTCTAGGGGGGAACCATGTGACTTTCCCTAACAAGTCCAGGGGACTTTTCATGATCCAAATAATATGCCAAGGGAATGCTGAAAGATATGGGTGACATGTCCCGATGATGTCTCATGACTTGGGGGAGTCATGGGAAGGGCACATGATTAGAGAATCTACCATTGGGAATGTATCTCATCCATTTTCATTATTCATGTTTTTATTTCATATGTGGATTATAATTTTTCAGGGTTTTCTTTTTTAGGTCTTGAGTGATTTAGAAAATATGTGGGATGTCCTTTGAAAGAACATACAACAATTATTCATGTGATCATAAGTGATCATAAGAAGTTCTTATTCATACTCCATGATTGCATAGGTTGTTCCCTGTATTTTAATTTGTGTTAAACCTTTGTGATCATGACATTGGTTGGTCCATAAAGGATAATTAGATACTTGGTTTCACCAATGCATGGATCCAAGTATTAATTTCTTTTGATGGAAATAAGGTACTTATAATCCTCTCCACCTCAATTAAAAATTCCTTTGTGTGGCACGTATCTTTCATATGATGGATTGAAATGGTGGAGGGATATGGTGTCACAGGTTTTGCGAGTTCCTTCCACAGGTTATCTTGGGGGAGTCCCATGATTTTTAATTACCGCAAAATCATCAAGTTATGGCCCCATTTACTGTATTTTTTCCAATTTATGTGGTATTTCTGAACCATGTGGACATGTCATGTGGATTTTACAAGGTTAATTTGACATGAAAAAAATCCTTTCTGAGGTTAAAGTTCCTATTGAAAGGATTTTTCATGATCTGGGAAGACTTATTTGGGACCTTCTGTAATACAATGGTTGATTTCCGGGGGGCTTTCACGAGACCAAGATGACATGCCAAGGGGTTTTTTTAGGATCAATGGTGATCACCTAAGGCATATGAACATATTCTCATAATATCAGTGTATATTCCCCTCATAAGAAACTCCCATTTTTCCCTTTTTTGATTACTTGTTTATTTTACAATGGTTGGGTGTCTAATAAGATTGTATGAGTGTTGTCGAAGACAATAAATATTCACATTATTGATGAATTTCATGACCAACAAGGGTCTTGTTGTGATGCATGAGAATTATCATGAAAAATTACTTTTGTTTTTGTATAGAGCCAAAGATGGAGTGAAAGACCACCTAGAAAACTCTAAAACATCTCACAAGATGGTGGTGACTTGTCCACGATCCCTTATGAAACATGTCAGACATGTCATGGGGGTTCCATGGTGTCTTGTGAACCACATGGGTGCGTCACATGACAGCTTACGACCATAATATGTATCCATATTTTTCATATTTTCCACCTTATTTTAAAAGACTTTTTGGATGGTTTATTAGGTGAGCACCAAAGGACATGTTGAGTGACTTGGGGGATGTTATTTGGTCATGGCCATGTGATTAGTAAATTTTTGGGACTCTATCATGAGAACAACGAGGGTTTATCAAGGGATCTCTTCATGATATTTCCCTAGGTTATGTGCAATGTATGAAGAATCTGTATTACCTTCTGAAGGTCAGGAGATCTTGTGTCCTGTTATAGGTTACATGATCTGTGGGTCATAGCCATGTTTTCTTCCTTTTCTTTATACGGAATATAATACCCATATTTAGGTATTTCATCCTCAGTGGATTTTCTGATACTCATTTGGAAGGCATTATCATAAGTTAATAACTATTTCAAAAATGAAAATATATATTAACATGGGAGAAAATAATAGTTAATGAAAATTGAATTCAATACATGGTATTTATAGAAGGTAGGGAACCCATATGACCATTACAAATCTGACCTTCAGAATAGTAGTTAGACTATTCTGAAGAGTAAGCTAACCACTAGAATTATAACATCAAATATGTATTTTTAATATAATATTATAAAATTAAAATAATTAAAATTTATTTCCTCATACATTTAAAAAAATTATTTAAAGAAGAAAAAATAAATATATTTATTTTTGTAAAATATAAATGTTCTATTTATTTTTTTGTAAAAAATTTTATTATTTGAAATAAATTTTATTTCCAAAAATATTGCTTTGTTATATAATATTTTGTTATTATAATTATAATATTATTTTGGATACAATAAATAAATTTTCAAGAGGATGTAATAATGATGATTATATTAAATTTGTTAATTTTCTAATTAATAAGGATATTATTTAAAAAACTAAATATATCATATTAAAAAAAATATTTTATTAAAATGGATTTATTTATGGAAAATATACATCCAAAAAAAATTTATGGTGTTTTTTGGTATTTTTATAAAATAGTTTATTTTTTTGTAAATAGTAACATATGACAAAATATGTTATATTAAATTATAAGATAAATAAATGACTAATTGCATTATGGGTGATATAAGAATCCTTTAGTATAAACCCAATGGAATTAATTACTATTTATAGCCACAATATTCATAATTATTGGTTGAATTGATCCATAATAAGAAGGTTATTGGTATTAAATTCAAAAAACCCCTATCCTCTACATAATAATTCCACACCTTAACATCAGACCAGATAAACATTGAACTATACTCAAACTATAATCATATTTATCTTTATCCCTCTCCCCAAATACCAAGAATAATTATTCTATTTACTATTTAAATACAACATTTACCTAAGTTTATCCTTAGAGGATTTATACAGAGAAGAATCTAACAATCACAACATATCATTCTTTAATTCTTTTCTTTGTCTAACTCCTCAAGAACTTCTTATCTATAATTTCATGATAATTTAAGTATTTTTAGTATAATTATTTGTTATTATATATATAATATAACCTTGTACACTTCTAATATTCTAATAAATAAATAAACATCTGTATAATGTATGTTCACCGCCTCCATGAATGATAAGTATTTTTTCCGTGAACTCCATAATGGAATGAATAGATTCCTATAATATATTACCAAATAATCTAAATATTAATTATTATTTTTCTTTAACATTATGTAAAGAATATATTTATATATTATTAAATTAATCATAATAAATTCAACATGGATGAAACACCCTCCTAAATGTTATAATGATATAACCATTAAACCTATACTCTCCAAATCATGATTCTTTTTTATTAATATTTATCCTTAATAATATTATGAACATAGAGACACATATTAAGTATTTTACATCACACTTTCCATAGGAACATCTATAATTATACACAAGTGATACGACATAGGAACAATGAGACAAATATCCTCAAAACAATGAAATTAAACATGATATCACATTAAAATGATTCTAAATGAACATAATATATCTATATTAAATAAATTGATGTAAAATGTTATGAATTAATTAATTTATGTATCTTATTATATTATTAACTATTTTAAGTGTAAGTGCATAAAGATTATGGATAGAAGGTAAATGTTCTCCTCAAACCACCCTATTTTATTTAAGTTATGTTTTCCCTCTCAAAACCAAACATTATATCACTATAAAATTTATTTAATTAAAATATACTATATATATATGTCTTGAAAATAGAGTATTAGTTAAAATTTACTTTAAAATACATGGATGTACATGTTTGAATGGTCCCCTTATAAACTTCTTTTATTAGGTAGAGCCGATTAAAGGGAACAAAACTAATTTCATGCCTCAATTGACGTACTAGTCAAATAAATTTTTTAACCATCCATCATTTATCAAAAAAAATTATTATGGAAACCATTTCAGAAAATTTCATATTTTATATAAATTTTTATTCCCTTACCTTATTTAATTATGCAGTAAATTTTTTACTAAGACCACACATAAAAAGAATATTCCCAAAATTATCTCTCTACTCATTTTAATTTCATTAATTAACCTGGAATTAATTTCTTATTCTGGTTTATTTATTTTCAATTTTTCTAAGAATGATTCATATTGAATTCATTATGATATTAAATGTTTTAGGTTATATGACTTTATTATTTAACCCATATATATTCTATGGGTTTCTCTAATTATTTAATCATTATTTATGATTTCCATACATGGCACAAATATGAAATTATATGTTACGATGTGTGATCCTAAATAGTGATCCAAATAATTGATTAATTATTAAGTCACAAGAAATGGTAATTTTTAGATTATAGGGTTATCTTAATCCATAATGGGGCTATGTCCCCCATGTGATATTGTCATAGTGGTTATTCTTGACATACGTTAAAGTCATGTTCTTTGTTTCTGCGACATTTCTAGGATGCCTTGATCTTCTGTTTCTACAATACATACTCCATGCATATATGTTATTAATCATGAAATATTCCCCTTATAATATCATGATATTTCATTTAATTCATATGTTATTTTTTAACATGTTTATTCTCATACGACTCTTTCTAGTTCACCCCATTTGTTTGTATAATCCCAAGGTAACCATACACAATTATTGTAGATCAAAGAAATTTATGAGGTCATTATAGTGAATAATAAAATGATATTTTATTGAAGTTAAATTTTAATGTATTATTAAACTAATTGAAAAATGAATCTACAACTCTTGATAATCGGTTTTGTTTTATGATTGTTATATTGAAAATCAAGTATTAATAGCACATATAAAGGACTGGGTTACAATAGGTATTATCATATAAATGGGTTTTTACGTATTGTTATTAGGAATTAAATAATATAGTGACATCCATAGGGATAATTATTTGTATACTCTAATATCTATAAAAAAATTTCATGTGTAGAGTGAGTTATTTTCAAGAAATTTCATCATTGTTGTTATAATTCTTGTAAATGTGGCCATGAAATAGATATTCCTTAGGATAAAAAACCCCTAAAGGTATAATTGGATATTACCTTGACCTAAACATAGTACTTTACAAAAAGGAATTATTTTAAACCTATTTGGAAATTCATGGGGTACAATTTTCCAAATTCAAAAAGACATTATGAACCATTATAAAGGAATTGAATATATTTTTTGTTCACAAAAAAATTTAGAAAATTACCATGGATAACATATATAGAAACCTCTACACTCATATGTTATAATATAAATTTCCATTGTGATTTATTCATTACATATACAGAGATTTAGTCTTATATTCATAATTGTTTATGTTTTTTCACACCTAATTTTCCTTTATTTCAGTTAATTGTGGTAAATATGCGTAATATTTACAATATAAAATGTAAGGGGAAATGTAATGATTTTAATAATAAAATTAATATCCTAATTGTAGTGTTAGATGAGAACTTTAATACATAATTTTCTTAACTAAGTAATTTTATATATTATAAAAATAATTTTATGTAACACCCACCTCTACTTATGTAAGATTAAGATTCATTTGAGTCCTTTATATGGAAAAATCCTGAAAAAATTTGGATTTCTCATGATTAACTATTCCCCAAAAATATATTAACATCATGGAAAATATATTATCTATCCTTTAATGATTTGATAATGAATAATTCGTACTATTTGTATGTCTTCTGGATATGTATATTTAATTAGTGGTTGAAATTTATCAAGAACACAATGCCTAACAAAGATATAAAACCTATGGAATGAGAATGAAATGATGAACCTTTTTTAAATAAATATTTCTCCCAAAATAAAAAATTTAAATTATGAAGGTAGTTCCTTGGGATGAATATGAAAAGTAGAAGAGTTTATCAAGGATTATGAGGAAACCATTTTAATGCTTTAATTGCACCCCACATGTTTTAACTATGATCCCAAATGAAATGTGGACCACTTATTTAGAAGAATAAATCCATATAATATAAAATCATGGAATATTTAATATTTTTATAGACCTAGTGAGATATTATATTTTCCCCTCAAAGAAAAGATGGATATTGGAGACACTTAGTGGTCTCATGTGTCTATAGACAAAGGGAGGAATGTAGACTTTAATTGAGGAGGACCAATGGATAAATACTATAGGGGAAAGAAAACCAAAAACCCACATATCAAAATTGTGGTATGGAGAATTCAAGAAATTGTTTCAAGGATTCTGGGAGATATTTCATATTTGAAAAATAGGGGAATAATTATAATCAATAATAAAGGGAGATGAAGAATCCCACTAATTAAATATATGAAGATAATATTCCCATCAATACTCATATTAATGTCCAATTTTTCAACATTATAGAACATGGAAATTATAAAAACAACTTCCCAATGCCAAGGGTTTCTAAAGACAACCAATGAATACTTACCATAAGGCCAAAAGGTGAATTATGTTTTTATTCTATGGATGATACTAATGTGGATACTAAATACTATGTGTATAAAGGTATTATATTTAGTCATTATATAATGTTGAAAATACTATTTTATTATGAATCAAAAAATTATTTTATAAAATTAATTTTTAGTTGAATTATATAAATCCCTATTCAAAATATTTTGGTTGTGTTATTTATGAGAATATAAAACATTGAAATTATTGAATCCCAAGTATATAAAACCTCATAAGTCAATGTTTGTCAACTAAACCCTAAAAATATAATAACATTGGTCCCTTAGTAGAATATTATGGTATATTGGACAGTTCTTGGTTGTATATATATAAATACAACACCATGTTTTGGGATAGGTAAGTTACCCTCCATATCCAAGGTTATCCTATAAATTTTTACAAATGTATGGAGGATTATGAGTCTCCATTGGAATATTATTCTCCACTGTGGATATTATTTCATTAAAATAAAGAATATCTAGCTAAAATGGTTAATAAAACTTAGAAAATCATTCTTTAAGACAATCCAATTATGAGGACCTTCTGATTTATTCTGTGAGAAGTTACATGGTCTTCATTTTGATTGAGAGGTTGATTTTTCCATTGAACATATACCTTTCTATCTTCCCATATCCATGAAACTATATAGAATTTACCCCTACTTAATTTGAGGAACTAAATAAGTAGCTATAATAGAATCTTGAAAATAGTTATATGTGCTAGAGTGATTCACCATGTGGCATGTCAGTCCACTTTATTTTGAAGAAGGTTGGTTTAGTGAACCTCGATATTACTTATTGTGAACTCAATAAAATAATTATAAATAATAAGTATCCACTTACATATATTGAAGAATTATTTTGTCAAATTGATGTGCCCTACTACATATCTAACATGCATGTTGGGTATTCATATTACCAAATAAATGCGAATAATGAATATATTCCCTAGCTATCTTTTCAAGAAGGTATGGACACTATGAGTATGTTTTAATTCCATCACAACTCACAAATTATCCTACATTATTTAGGAAATTAATTAATATGGTCATTATATATTTACTTGATAAATTTGTGGTGGTATTTTTAAATGATATTTTGTAATTTTATAAGAGAAAATATGAATAATAGTTTCATTTTAGTACTATGTTATAGATTTCCCCAAAGGTGAAGTAGTATGAAATGTACAAAAAATATTATTTCTTAATGGAGGATATATAATTTTTGGGGAATGTTATCACCTGTAAAGAGAAATTTATAAAACTTATCAAAAATAAAGTTGAGGAATCACCCAAAACAGCATCTGTAATGGTGTTCCCTATATTCCATGGACTAGTTAATCACGAGAAACACTAATGTTTTTCTATAATATTGAATTCATAGAATGATTAATGGAGTCAAAAATGTGTATTATCACTACATAATCCCCTAAGAAACCCTTAACTGGGGAAATATTTCTACTATATTGTTATGTCTCAAAAAGGTCTTAGGATATGTACTAATTCAAAAAGAAAATTTGATCTCCAAAACCTCAAGGTGGTAGAATGGTTTTTATAAGAACAATCCAACACATGAACTCGAATTTGAAATAATAATATTAACATTAAATTTTCTATCATTATCATTAGTTTGAGAAGTATGAGATATATATATTTCTAAAGTTTCTAATTTATATATTCACATAGATGAGATAAATACATATAGAAAACATGTTTACATATGATCAAGGTTTATGACTATTCAATGAAATAACATCATGGAAATAATAATAAAGTTGAAGATAATAAATACAAAAAGGATCTTGAAACCTAATACAATATAAAAATTTGTAGGGAACTCATTATAATAGACATGAAAAGGATTCACATTGTAATTATAAAGGAATATTATCATTCATTTAATAAATGTTTTATCAACAATACCTTCAATTGAAATTTAATTATTATCAAATGGGTGATATGAAAATATATAAGATAATATATTATATTAAAAAATGGATGTACTCAGAGTTCAAAATTTAAGAATAATGTTTAAGGAAGCAGTTTTAAAATTTTACACGTAGATTAAAATATTCCATCCCCCCAAGGAGCACAAAGTTGTATCATGATTTTTTATAAATCCAACGGTGGGATAAAATTATGTAAAAAATAATTGAATATAGATCACTTTTATTGGTATGTCAACAAGTGGAGAATAGAATACCAAATTATAAGTGGATTACAAAACCCTGACACATTCCCACATGAAAATAGGACAATATCACTATAGATTTTTTCATAGGGATTCTGAAGTAATTTAAAGGTAATTGTTCCATTTCGGTTGTACAATACAAACTTATAAATATTTACCATTTAATTCATATTTTAGAGAAATTACCAATTGATCAAAATTCATGGTTATATAAAATAGAATTGGTATATCTTCATTGAACCCCACTTCAAATTATATCAGATCGAGATTGTAGACATACCACCGTGTTTGGTAATAGTATCTAAAATACTCTAAACACTATGTTGAAAATAAATATGACTTATCACCCCCAAAATTATGGAAATGGATGTGTACTATCATGAAACTTGATAAAATTTTGGGAGCATTCTTGATTGTATTCAATTGAAGATGGTATCAACAAATTCATCTAATTGAGTTATTGTACAATAATATATTCCACTAAAGAATCCAAAGGTATCCATATGAATCTCTATAAAGGAAGCGATTTAAAACTCATAAGACATTTGATAAAGTTTGTGAAAAAAGTTAAAAAGGGTTGATGAAATCTTAAAAAAAGAAAAGAATATTCTATCGAGACCAAGAGTTGTTATATATAAATTGTAAATAATGAAGGTTTTCTTAGTGTTTTCTTCTATATTATTTCTATAAATTCATTGAAAATGATCAAATTTTTTAAAATATTTCCATACATAATAATATATATAGATAAGTATGACTCTAATAAAAAAATATGTCCAAAATAATTCTAGTAGACATAGGTGATTTGATGGATGTTTGGTGAAGGGTTTGTTGGAAGATTTTTTAGGTATATCATACTATGGTTTCTATGAAAATAAAATCAAATTACGATTTTTTTTCATTAGTGTACCAAACATCCAGATTACTAAAGGAACTTGTTATTAAATGTGAGAATATTCATCTTGTTATGATAATGACTTTAGAAGACCAAGATAATCAAGATAATTTATATCATACTAATAAAAATATGAAATCTATTGGACGAAAATATTGATTATACTTAAAATAATAATCGTAAAAAAGAATCTAGATAGATACATCAGATAGATAATGGTAGTAATTATTTTTTGAAGTCATATGAAAAAGATGATCTAATGAGTAAGTTAAATACAAATGGTATAGGATCTTCTCATTAGAAGGATAATTACTAAAAGAATATATTTCTCAAAAATATGTATCATATAAAGGGTTAGGTATCTTTTAAAATACATTTTTAAATCACTAAATTTCAAAAATGTTGATCTAAATGATTAATGAATCCATAATCATTAAGGAAATATTTTTAATCAAGCTATATATTGATGAAAAATGATGCAGATATTTAAGGAAATAATTTATCATTTTTTTACTCCATTTTAATTTATATCATTGAAGGAGGTCAACTGATGAAATCCTTGAGAGTATAGTTCATATATGATGTGATATATTTGAATTTGAATATCACATTTCACCAATATTTAATATAAAATCTACTAATATATAAAGTGATTAATTTGGGATGTGATGTTGTTGTTTCCACTAGGATAATAGTTGATGATCTGAGGTCTCATCTGAGTAAGATTGATTGATATTTTTTTGGAAGTACCAAACAAAAAAATGAAAAAGATATATAGATACTATATGGAGGGCATAATTCATAGATGTAATGAAGGAACATGCTATTATAAAGAGTGTATCAGACTAAGAGTAATATATGTAGAGCTATTAGATGAATATGTTATCAGATATATAGTTTCAAATAATTATTTTCATATATAAGTTGATGCCTATTATTGGGAAAGAAATTGAATGGAGGAAGAATAATATACAAAAAATAAAGAAACTTGGAGACAATGTGTTAAAGAATGGGGGTGGTGGTTCATTTCATTGTTGAAAAAATAATTTATCATATTATTAGTGAAAGACATAAATTCACTATCTAATTAATATAGTTAAATTATAGTGATGGATATTACCTCATTAATGTAAACCCATATGGATTACATTTTATTTGTGAGTGTTCTTATATTATTTCACAGTCATTTCAAGGACTACTCAATATTTTTAAATATTGAACCACGTATTTTATTAGATATAGGTGGTTATGATTATGTGTTCTGATTTAGTATATTCATTTCTCTCTAACTATAGGAAAAGGTGGTTTTAATATAGAAAACAAAAAAGTCCATAAAAGTTTAATCAACCCCATTAGTGATCACATTGATCCTGACTAGTCATTTCAATTTGTTTCTAAGGGTTGTTCATTAATTGAACATTTTATGGTTGATGTTTAAATATAATGAAGGTTTCTATGGATTTTGTGAAATTTGTTAATATTAATGGTATTTTAAATTTTATAGGAAGAAAAAAATATTTGAAATGGTAGAATTTTTTCCATTATATTATCCATTGGAAATAATTTTTTGGATGTTTCTACAAATGGATTCACTCCTCTAACTATAATTTGTCCCCTAACATAAATTGAGAAGAATTATATAGAGAATATTGGGAGAGCTATAAATGATTAAGATTCTTATATCTCTCCCTGAATGTGAATTTTTAATTGGTAAAACAATTTTAATGGCTAATGGAATTTGGTAATAGTTGAAAAATATTTATGAAGATAATTCTAATGTCAATAAGGAAAAGTTATAGATCTAGATATTGAAATATGAGAATATTATGATTATATATGATAAATTAGTCAATGAGTTATTTATAAGGTATAATGACATTGTATTCACCATAATATTATTTATTAAGAAAATGGAATTTCAAACTATTTAGTAAAAAATTATAAGAATTAGTAACTATAGATTTGTTTCTAATGTTTTTTCATTATAAGATAGATATCCTGAATCTCTATCCCTCGTGTTGGATTTTTTGTATTCCTATCAACAATGAAAGGAGAATTTAAAGGACTTTCAATAAGAAGAAGGAAATAGATAATCTAGAAATATATTTTAAATACACTATGTAATGAATTCATTAGAATGTTTTGGTTTCAGAATAAGTTAGTGAAAATATACTATGGATGAAGTAAGTAAAAATATTGATGAATTCCTATCTTTATTTTAATTAAATGTAAAATTAGACCCATGAAATTATGATATAATTTTTTTATGTGTTTTCTCTTTGGAGACATCATAAATTTCACATTAAATTTTCATAAAATAATGAATGATGATAATAGTTATAAATAAGAATGAATTTTAAGAATACCTCAAGATATGAAAATATAAAATCAACATTTATAGTCAGTAACTATAAATATTTAATATATTCTCCATGTCCAATGAATATGATGATAGTGATGTGTGAAGTGATTGTTATAGTTATGATGGTATATAGAATCTATTTATTGTAATATTAAATTATTATAAATTTAAAAGTAATTCATTTAGTAATTATAAAGAAGAATAAGATAAAACACAATGAGAGATTTTGTTTAAAAGAGAAATTCAAGAAAATATTTCAATGAGTGGTAATCTTGAGAGAGAGAATAAGTAGTTGAAGAAAAATGTTTTATTAGAAAACAATCAGGAATCCACGATAGAAGAAATGTTAATGTTATTAAAAGATATTTATTATATGATGATTTTTAATTCATGAATAGATAAACGTCAACATCCAGATTCAGGAATAGATAATGTTTTAGGGAAAAGAATTTAATCATTTTCAAAAAAATGTATTTGAAACTGAGTACTGAATAGAAAACATATTAAACATAGTTTTAGATATTGGTGAATGATAATAGAAGCTTCAACCTCATAAGAATAAAGAAATACATTCTAATATTTTAGTAATATTGATAAATATGATCATAAGAACAATAAATTCAAGGGTACCATGTATGTAGGTAAAACATGTTGGGTACAAAATTCCAAAAATTCCAAAGAATCAGTATTTGAAGAAAAAATTAAAACTAGAGGCTTAGTTAAGACTGAATTTAATTTTTAGATAAAGAATAAATGTTCATGATTTTACTAATTTTTTTTCATAATAAGGAGATAAGTTTGATGGTCAGAATGATGATAGAAAATAGGTACACAGTTCTTGAAAATATGAAGGTTATAGAAGAAAATATGATTTCTATTGATACTAATAGGACAAAGGAGGAATGAGAATTCCACAAAAATGTGCTAGTGAAAATATAAATATTGCAATGAATATAGTAGGTATTGTAATTATAGTTTCAGGGGGAGTTAACCAAATCAATGAAAAAAACCATAAATTGTTTTGAAAAGAGAAAATATATTTAAACCACTAGAAACAACTTGTAAAATTTGTTATCACTATATAAATCCTGATAAATTATTTCATAGCATGCCACCAATTTTAAAAATTCTTTATGATAAATAACATAATCTTCTTGTGAAAGATGATAAAGTAAAATAAATTTCTTTAGTTGTTGTAGATCCCCTCAAATCCATAATTGGATAATTACTAGGGTTTTTGTATAGTATGTTTTCTTTATATATGACTCGATATTTGAAATTGTTATAAAAATTTAAATTCATAATAAATGGATAGTGACTTTTGGAAATGATAAATCACTCAAAATAATAATAATTATAACTTTTATCATTATAATTGGAAAATTGAAATCCAGAATCATCTTATTTATAAATGAACTGAAACAAAATATGTTAAGAGTTTTACTGGTTTTTATGAAGGAAATGAATTTGTTTTTAGTTGAGATGGATTTTTTTCATAAAATGATTAATTATGGAAAATATTTAACCAGAGGACAATGAATCAAGAGAAATTAGTTTCATGTTGGACAAACACATATTTGATGCTATCATTGAATGGTATATGAAAATTAGTTTTGGTATAAAAGGATTGGTCATATGTTCTAGGGGAATATGAAATCATTTATAAAGAGATAAAGTATTATTGATATTCCTAAGATGATAAGAATAATATATTAATTTTTTTGATATAATAGAAATTTAATATCATAAATTCATTATATAAAAAGGTTTTTATAAGTAGAACTCAACCTTCATATCTTAATCATGTTGAATAATATAGCCCTATGAGAATGAAATCATTAAATGGAGATAAGTATTTTATATCCATTACTGATTTTTTCACACATATGACACATATATGGATTTTGAAGCATAAATAAGAGGTCCTAAAATGATTAAGGGTTTTAGGAGATGTTCTAAAAGGTAATATATATATATATATTCAACAAATTGGATTCTAACTGATGATAGAATTGAGTAAAAAATTAAGAAGTTTAAAGTTTACCTTAAAAAAATAAATCATTATTAAAATAGTGAACCACACACACCATAATAAAATGGTGATAATGTGGGAATTAATAGAATTTTGGTTGATATTGCTTGAACTATGATAATTGAATATGATACGTATCATTTATTTTGAAGACATGAACATGGATTAATAGTTCACATTCAGAATCATTCATTCTATCAGCTAAACTATGCTAGGACTACATATGAGATGTATTACAAAGAAAACCTGATTGAGAAATAAATTACCAAGTTTGGTATCCCCAATATTATTAATTTTAAAGGATATAATCTTGATAAGTTTATTCAAATACATTTTGATGGTTTTCTCCATGGATTTTTACATAATGGTTAAGGATAAGGGATTTATATCAAGTAAACAAGAAATATTATTCATTTTACAACTATATTCTTGATAGAATCTTATAATAGAATAGTTACACGGTAACATACATATATAAAAGGATGTGAATATAGTGTTATTACTATTAAAGAACATGATGATTCTTCTCAAAGATGTAACGATGTAGAAATTGCACATGATGATTATATTGATTGATCCATTTAAAGTGATAATAGAAACTTATTGTCATATCATATATGAAAGAGGAAGCAAGAGGATGTTGAAATTGGAATTACATGTCAAAGGAAACTAGTTCTAACTAGATAAAAATCAATGAAAAGTTAACATTCATCTTTTTATATGATGTTCCAAGAGATATTGAGTAAGCATTTGATCATCATGTAAGGACAGATTTTATTAATGATTAACTATATAAATTTTCAAAAAATAATCCATCGAAATTTTAACCAAACAATAAAAAAAAATGTGACATCAACAAAGTGTTTTTTTATATTAAAATGAATGAATTAGGTGATGTAATAAGAAAAAAATAAATCATTTTTATAAGGGATTCTCATAAGATGAATCAATTGATATTGAAGAGACGTTTTTATTAATTTAAATAAGTAAAAAATTAATATTAATTATCTATTTTACTAGAAATCAGGGATACAATATATTCTAAATGGATATAAAGTCAAAATTCTTTAATGAAGAATTAGAATAAGTTGAATGTATTGGGAAACCATGTGAATTGTTTCGTGGTTCAGATGATTTTTTTAATATATTAAAGAAGGATTTGTATAGTATGAAATAAACTCCAAAATTTCTGTATTAATATATGCATAGATTCTTGAAGAACTCTATGTTAAATAATTTAAGAGTTGAAAAAACCCTCTAAATAAAATAAAATAATGAGTTTTCTCTTATAGTGTTAGTTTATATTACTGACATAATATTCACAATGAATGATGAAGAAATGTGTGAAATGTTTTCTATAGAAATGAAATATTTATTTAAAATTTTTATGCTATTTGAAATGAATTGCATTCATCATATATAATCATAGTAAATAAAAATGTATATTATCTATTCCCTAGATAAGTGTACTAAGAAAATAATGAAGAATGATTCCTGGGAATTTCAAATAATATTTCCAAAACTATTTCTATCACGAACCGAATTTGGATGCAATCAAAATGGAACCCTACCCAGACCATGGTAAGTCCTAAAGGTCGTTCCTAGTACCCATGGACTGGAACATGTGTCTGGGTATCATAAAATGAAATTTGGGAATGATTTACCCGAGTTTATAAACATTAAACAACATATGAATCCCATAAAACAAATCTGGATTTTTCATACCAAAACATATTTTAATAAATTTTAGAATTTAATTCCACAATTTAAGACAATTTTTGAAGACTATTACAAAGGAAAAAAACCAAAAATCATATCCCATGAACCTCCTCATGGCAATAGGCACCACCCTCAATCCATATCCATGATACTGCACCGAGAAGGACCGCTAGAAACCCATACCATTAGCACTAAAAGCATTACCCAAACCTATGACAAAATAACCAAGTATACTTACACCCAAGGTGTATGTAATGTGTGATCTAAATCCCAATAGGATTTCACCACAAAATATTCCATGTGATAATCATTATAAGACAAAAATATTGCAAATTTTTTAAATAAGAAATTCTAGTAACAATTTCTAAAACATGCAACTTTTATTAAAATAGCTTTCAAGTGGGATACTTTTAAATAAATCAACACTTTTAAATAGAATTAAAAGGATACTAAATTTATCCAGCCAAAAATACCATATGCTGACAGTAATCCTAAAATATCTAATTATCACTCATAATGGGAAACAAGGATAGGTACTAGCTCACTGGGGGTCGTAGGTACCTTGTACTCTGTGAAAGTAACCATACAAATATAAATTCTCATATACACAATCCACTAGTAGGGATAATACCCATAAACATTTAGCTCCCAAACATCATCATCATCATCATAATCATCATAGTTTAGTTGTTTTTTTCATCGTCAAACTTGCTACATGAAATTGGGGCTAAACCCCACAGGATCACTAGTATAATAATACCCGTCCACCCACCTAAGTACCCTGGTGTTCCATCTTGTGCTCAAACAAGTTCCACATTCCATGAAATACAATTTTCAAATGAAAATACCACTTCCAAGTCATAAACACACCAAAAATCCCACACACATGTCACATGATTCCCTTTTTCATTCAAATTCATTTTGGAAATCATACTCACACCAAAACAGCCCAAAACATGTTTCACCTCTCTTTCACACTTCAACAAATACTTTAAAAAAATTACAAAACCTTTCCAACATAGTACACATCACATAACATCCCTTCCATATTAAAATAGACAAT
The DNA here is from genome assembly GCA_963277665.1 of Viscum album. Taxonomy (NCBI): domain Eukaryota; kingdom Viridiplantae; phylum Streptophyta; class Magnoliopsida; order Santalales; family Viscaceae; genus Viscum; species Viscum album. Next base: position 227,650,807 of record OY728145.1, read on the forward strand.
TTCAAAAGTAAACTCCTACCAAAACAGTTTGGAAACATAGTTTCACCACTTACATAAATCAAGAAACCATTTAAAACATTCACAAAATAATTCAACGGAGTGTAACCATGTTTTGCACAAAAAATACCTCTAAACCCCCAATTTATGACCAAAATCATACCAATATCACAGAAAAATATAATTTTCATCCATAAGATCATTTAATAAAACTATTCCATGAATCATAAAACAACCCCAGTGAACACAACATTGAATACACACAAAAAATATTCAATTTTTCACAAAAATGCCACATAAAAACCAACCACTTAACAAATGCTTCCAAATATAATTTTCTCAACCATGAAAATGGAATATAATAATTCTAAAAATATAAATCAATCAAAACTAACTAATTCAATAATGATTACTCACGGAATCACCTACCATTTGTGCCAAAAACTCCAAATCGTTGTGCGAAAGTTCAATCGCACCACCGCCGCACCACATGAAAGTAAAATCATGCCCTAATATGAAATATATCACCAAAATGACAAAAAGTAAAACCCTTTTTATGAAACCAAGCTTCTATACATTTTATAATCTCAAGAATAGTGGGAAAAACCCTAAGCAAATGGGAGGAACATGAGAGGAAACCCGCTTACCTGACATATCATGAATTAAACGCCCCAAATACACCAGTAGTTGAATATACAAACATCCAGAAATGAAATAGAGGTTTAAATAAGGATAAGGAGGTCATGTAGGAACTATAATGGGGGACAAATAGTAAAAAATTAAGGAGTTATAAAGGAAACAAATTACCTCTTCAAATCTGGACGATTTGAGAAAGCATGATAAGTTTTTCCCAAATCTGGGATGGAAATGAGATCCAAAGAGGGAGACAAAAATATGGGGGTGTTACTAGGGATGTTAGGTTATATTGGGATGTGTAATCCCCAAAAAATATTAAAAATGTATAAGATATTAAATAAACATTTTTTTTGAAACTGTAAATGAGCTTACAGGCAGGACCAATTCCTTAAATAAAAACCCAAATCCACCATAATTATAGATTCCTAGAGGGTCCAAGTAAATATAGTGGATTTAATAGGTTAGGGGAGTACATGTTGGAAGTTTAATGGGTAAAAAAATTTGAAATTTAATAGTAGTAAAAGAAATAAAATTGGTTTTTAAATCTGGAAATGGGATCAGAGATTGGCCAAAATCATGAAAACTCAACCTTGCCTCCAAAAATATATAGGAAACCCCCACAAAAAAGAAATAATGGAAATTAATTGAAAAATACCAATTAAAATATGTCATGAATGATAAAATTATTCACAATATAAAATTTTTTTCCCTCAGAAAGCCACAACAACGCCAAAAGCAAAAACCTTACCCAAAAGAAAGGCTTAAATGGACTCTGCCATGTTTTTTCCAACCCCAAAAGGCCCAAACATATCAAATTGATCAATAAATGAAGGAATATTATCACAAAACAAAACATACACCACTTCCTAAAATTATCAAGCATATTAAAACTATATAGCAAAATAAAACACCTCAAACACTATTCGAACAAGACTCAAGTAACTTACCTGAATGACCAACAACATCGAACAAGGTTGGCACTAACTTATGTTAATTAAATTGTTGGGTTCTATCCAATCCCAACATTTACGCATGAAAGATGTTTGTAGTTAGATAGATCTGAACAAGTCTACCTATCACCAAGCTAATACCATATACAAATCTGAGATACTAGTATGGGGAGACACAAATGGTCACCCCACCACAAGAGACAACTTAAAGTTTCTCAAGACAGAATCGGGACATGAATAGGGGAGGCCCGAACGGACTCCCCGATACAAGGGTCATAATTCCATTAGAATTTTCCAAAAGAACATTCATGAGACAAATAGTGGGTATCTCCACACCATAAGATCTTACCATCTTAACTGACCAACACATGCTGGCACAAAAAGACCACAAAATTTAAAGAGTTGGGATGATCGCATGCTTAGTCCACATGGTTTGGTAAACCTTGTGCTAGCTATGTGGATCCTTATCTCAACATAGTTTTATGGGTAATGGTTACTACTAACTATGTGAAAACCATTTACTCAACCTATCTAACCAAATTTCAATCTTTTCTCCAAAAACTCAATGGAAACCAAAGGGAGGAAAGAATTATATTGGGAAATAACATGGACACGAGGTCCTCCTACCTATTTCCACCTAACAGAAAAAACCCGAAGAAAGATGATGAAACTGGAGGTTTAAACTATTCCAATATTCCATACTAAGAATAGGACATTGTACAAGGGTTTAAAGGACCCTATTATTTCCTCTAACTACACGCTAGTATCACTCTGAGACCTATAGTTGGAGCTCAAATGATTGAAGCATCTTCAGTCTTGTAGTTAGTCTTTGGAAACCCCCCCAAACAAAACATTTAATTTTGGTGTAATGAAAACTATACCCTGATCCTAGATGGGTTCACAAAAACAAAACACATTCCAAACTCACTTTTCCATAACCTGATATTTCATTGAAACAAGTCCGTGGAAGACGCACACACATCACCCCTTGTTTCTTTAGATGAGAAATAGAAAGAGGAAAAGATATATGGAAACACATTCCTCAAAACAAAGGGTGTCAATATTTTCTAAAAGGAGACATGCTTATGAAAAAACAAAGACTCACAGGAGATTGTAAAACTTTTCCTTTACAGTCAAATGAGAACATTACATCCCAAGGCGTCACTAAACATGACCATTGTGACTGATAGAAACAATAAATGGAAAGGGACCTTTTGCGAATTCCCCAAACAACACACAATTCCAACAAGTGGCCATAACAGCCTCTCATGAACATATTTTCAACATTATTGTTTTAACATGAACCCCATCATTGAAGAGACTACGAAGGACTAAGAGGAACTCTTAGACACCATCCAGACTAACAACCCCAGACTAAGTTCACCATCAACAAATCTGGTAACTTTAGAAACTAAGCTCTCTTTCAACCTTCCACAAGCACTCTCCCACTATAAGAGAATCTAAAAACCCAATAAAGGAAATGTTGTAGATTCAATCTCCAACGATCGAGAAAAATATTCCTTATATTTATCAACTGGAGGATCTTCCAAAAGAAAAAAAATCTAGGATACACTTTAGTCGTGCATTAACTATTAATGTGGTCATAACTTATCCAACAAGAGAACCCGAGGACCTGAGAAAGCTGTTCCACTGGTCAAAATGTGCCACAAAACAGAACGGAACACATGAGGGGAACCACTATAAAGCTTCATGAACTTTTCTCAAAATTGACCACTAACCAGCCCTTCAACCAAACTGACCAAAGAAACATAAACCCAAAACAAGGATCAAACAAGAGGGGTTCTTGGACTCAAAACATCCCCAAACAAAACAAATCTGGAAACACATAAGACACACCACCCCAAACCAGTTATCAAGACATTATGTTTTACTTTAAAATAAAATCTTTGAAAATAAATAGTTCGTTAATTGGTGTATCCACCAATGGTACTCCATGGGCCTCACACAAGCATGTTTCCAGGCCACACTGGGTACCCACCTCATATCTATTCCAGCACTCATCCAGCCATTCCATTAACTATCCATCATCCCATATAACCCCATGCATGTGGTTTATCATAGAAATACCAATGGATAAAACAAAAACTATTTCCACTTTTCAAAACCAAAACATTCAACTGACACATCTGTTAGGTCCACTAGGTCGAATACCCTGAGAGGGGGGTGAATCATGGTATGGTGGATAAAAACTTTCTCCCTTTTGGATCATGTTTTATTATTAGACAAAACTCAATTATCTATTCCTCCTGTAGAAATATATATATAGATATAAAATCATTCATAGGACATGGGTATTTTTACTTGGTTCACCCTCACTGGGCTACGTCCAAGGAGTATACAACGGCAATGTGCTGATGTACCAAATTCACTAAGGATCATGGCCAATATTGAGTACAATTTTTTGGGCTAGATCTTCTATGCCCAAGATCACTTCATTTACAAGGATTAGGGTTTTCTCACTGCATTCCCATGGTTCACTCCCTATGCCTCTTTCTCTGGCTCACTGCCGGTGGAATGGGTCATCGTTTTTCTCTTCCTTCGCTCATTGCTCTTGGAATGGAATCCACTCACAATTTATGGGCATTAAGGTCAAACATAGTTTATGGACATGTGGGTCCATTCATTTGCATGAATTCTGGAATCCTCAACAATAGGTAGATTCTCTATTGAAGTTCATTTTTCACCCGTAGATGAATTCAACCTTCCCAAGTACTGTTAGGTACCGGAAAATAATTTCGCAAACTGAATTGATGCTTTTTCAAGATTCCTTGAGAAAAATACAAACCACCTTCCTCTCTAATGTACTAAGTAATGAGTTTGGTATGTGTTACTCCTTATTCATATATCATCACCACTACTGCGAACCTCCCTTCGTACACAGACTTCCATCGCCTTCGCGATCGTGTATCGCTACCGCGTACCGATTCTGCGAACCTCCTCTACGAATCACTCTCTTTCAATGAATAGTTTGTTGTTCGTGGACTTCCTTCACATCCACATACAATAGATCCCCCTACGCGTATATCTTGAAGAATTCTCCCTCTCGCGTACTGAATATTACACCTCTACGTTTCGAGACAAATCCTTTCACATACTAGACATCCTCCTCCGCATAGCGAGACAACTCCTTCTACGTACCAGACTTCCTCCTCCGCCTACTGGACTTCATTTCCATGTTAAGAATCCCCTAAAACTTCAGCATGAACCACTTTCAAGCTTTTCTAAATTTATGAGGCAAAATATGATTTCTAATGATGTTCAATCTCCACAGTAATCGGTGGGATTATCGATTCATATATAGGCAATGATATCCGCTTAGTATGCTAAATCAATATTTACCAAATCTTTAATCCAGCCACCACCGCTTACCAATTCTTCATCCACCACAAAATTAAAACCATCCGTGAACAATTTTCCTATGTGCTTCACGTACCTTCTTTTCTCCTACGTGGTTGACATCCTCTGACGACATCAGTCCATCTGCGTAGCACACTACTGCTCAGCCGAAACCCATTTTTGGTTCCACAAACCACATCTGTGTACTGTTCTCACTGCCTGGTATGCTGCCACATATGCTTCCTAGACATGGAATGTGATCCATGTCTCGGGATCCTCATATCTCTTCCTTTTCTGATTTTTTTCCATTGCTCACAAAAATTCCTGATTTTGAGGCACCAAAATTTGGAAAACACTGGGAAACTGCCCCACCTTAAAAACCTATCTTTGGAAAACACCAACCATTCTCATTTGTGATCATCTATATTTTTCAACAAAAACAACCACACCCAAAACATACTGAGACGATGCATTGAGGGATTTTTTACCAACAAACTACCCCTTTGGGTTTTTTTACAACTCTTCTTAAAACAATTCTCTATTTTTTTATATATCCATAAATATCCTTTCATCTTCAATCCATCATTCGATTTACATGATTAAGATAGTGAACAGAGATTTACTCAATACATACTCTAAGACCACATGAGTAAATCTCGGCATGAGAAACAACAATAAATTATAAGTTCATCAAATAATCACTTCATTTCTGTCACCAATTGCTGATACCAAATTGATACCAATTTTTAGGTGATCGAAACCTTATAACACCATTCCAACACCATTCATATGCTTTTATCATGATCCTCATCTTTGGGGGTATCTATTCTTTGATCAACCACTTCTAGGATCTTCAGATTTTATGCTCCCCCTATCTTATAGATCTTCTAAACAGCTCCATCTCAACTTCAACTCCCCCTATCTTGATGCTCCTCCTAACAACTTCTCCTCATGCCTTTTCTCCCCTAGAAATCACACATTCTTTCTCCCAATTTTTCAATGATCTCGAAGGGCGCTTCAAGGTTCTCTGCAATAGGGTAAATAACTCAAATCATCATATTTAGGAAATACTCGTCATACCTCGAGGAGAGGGGGACCCACGTCCATACTTTTTCAAGTAAGGGAAGTCGACTAGACTCCTAGAGCCAGTCGATGACTTTCATATGCTTCTTTGGATAAGACCTTTGTCAGAATTTCTGCAACTTGTTGTTCTATAGGCACATACTCCAACTTTTGAATCCCTTGCTCCACCTTCTCCTTGATAAAATGATATTTGATTTCAATGTGGTTTGTTGTTGATTGATGGACTAGATTTTTTCCCAAATTTATAGCACTTGAATTATCACAATGAATTTAAATAGGATATTTCACTTGAATTACCATATCTTCAACTTGTTCCTTCATCCACAATAGATGTGTGAAAGGTTGAGTAGCTACGATGTATTTAGCTTCTGCAGTGCTTAATGAAATGCAGACTTGTTTCTTGCTTATCCAAGAACTACACAACCTTACTAGATAAAAGGCACATCCTAATGGTGATTTCCTATCATCTGTTGAACAATCCCAGGTTGTATCTGTATATCCCAATATCTCTGGCTGAGAATTGTCATTATACATTAACCCAAAATCTAATGTTCCCTTGATATACCGATGAATTATTTTACTGAAATCATGTTGCTCTCATTGGGATTAATTTGATACCTCACTACCTGGAATGTGGAAAATACAATATTAGACCTTGTCGCTATCAGGTACAACCGAATTCCAATGATTTTACTGTATTCTATGATATTAACTGGCTTTCCTTCATCATCTCATGACAATTTCAACCGGGTAGCAACCAGAGTCTTCATCTCTTTGAAATTATACATTCCAAACCTTCAAAAACCACCTAGGCATATTGAGATTGAGAAATAAAAGTACCATTCCTTCATTGAGTCACCTTTAATCCATTAGAAAATGTCATCTATCCAATCACTGACATTTCGAACTCACTTTTAATTAATTTAGAAAATTTTCTACATTGTTCTTCATCTGATCCACCAAATATTATCTCATAGACATAAAATAGCACCATCATCCTTTGAATATTTCCATTATTATAATAAAAATTGTAATCAACTCCACCACATTGAAAACCGAGCTTCTTTAGAAACTGATAAATCCTTGAATATCATGATCTTGGTGCTTGTTTCAAACCATATAAATCCTTCTTCAGTCGAAAAACATTTTTCTCATCTTCATGAATGAGAAAACAATATGGTTTCTCAATGTAGACTTCTTCTTTTAGAACCCCATTCAGAAATTCTAACTTTACATCCATCTAGAAAACATTAAACTTTCATTGTACAGCTAGAGGTAAGAATAATCTATTTGTCCCCAATCTTGAAATAAGTGTGAATGTTTTATAGACATCTATAAACTATATCTAGGAGTACCCTTTGCAAAAAATTCATTCTTTGTTTCTAATCACAACACTATCTTCTTTCATTTTGTTGTGAAAGACCCATTTTTTCCCTATTACATTCTTGTCTCCTGGTCTAGAAACAATTTCCCACATTTGATTCTTCTTAATTTGGTCAAGATCTTCATTAATTGTTTGATACCAGTTCTCATCTCTAACTACTTACTCAAAGCATTTAGGCTCTACTTGTGATAAGTATGGTTCTTGTTGTAGAGACTTTAACCTTCTTTTCTTCACTGGTGTTATCTGATCACCAATTGTGTTTTGCCTCTCAATTTCAACTCTTTTGGTTGGTCTTTGGGAAGACACTAATTTATTCTCACTATCTGAGTCTTCTTATGAATCAATCATTAGAGATGGAACATCTCTTGATCTGCATATATATTTATTGTTGTCCCCGTCAATCCGATCATATATTTTTTTACGATTTTGTTCATTTTCTACTATAGTCACATCATTACATTCAATTATCTTTCCTATATGATTATTAAATCAATTATATGCTTTAATTTTCTTTAAGTAGCCAGGAAATATCCCTTCATCCCCATAGGATTCAAACTTCCTAGGTTTCTTCTTATTGAGAATGAAACATTTACTTCTAAATATTCGAAAGTACCTTAATGATGGATTCTTTCCATACCATAACTCGTATGGAGTATTCACCTATTTTGGACAATGTAAATATTGATTTGAAGTGTATAATATGGTAATTATTGTTTCTTTCTAAAACATTTCGGGAAGGTCATTCTCAATAAGCATTGCTTTGGCCATGTTGTAAACAATCTGATTTCTTCTCTAAACTACTCCATTCTACTGAGGTGTCCTTACTGATGAAAATATATTCCTTATCCCAAGATTTTTTTTATAAAATACTCCACTTGACTATTTCTGATCTTTGTTCCATTATCTGTTCAAATCGTTCAGATTTTCTGACAAAACATCTTTTTTCATTCCCCTTGATATCTTGTAATGCAACAGAACACTTCATATTTGTGTGTGATTATTGAAACCCATGACATTTAGCTATATTCATCAATTAATATAACATGATATCTCATCCCATTAATAGACCTTCGGGGAATTTTCCCATACACATCAATATGCACTAGTTTAAGAAAGTTTGGTGACTTTTTCTCCTTTTTCTTATATGTAATTTGAATGATCTTCTCTTGTTGGTAGGCATCACATGTATGAGTACAATCAAATGATTATCTTGGGAGATTTTGAGATGCATCATATTTTACCAGATCTTCCACGGAAACATGGCTATTGTTCCCAAGACGGTTATGCCATAACTTGTTTTCTTCATCCTTAGACAGAAAGCACATATCTTCTTCACCACTTACAAGGTAGACATTCCCTTTTGTATGCTTTCCTTGCAACACAAAAGCACCATCCTTTTCCTTGATGAAACATAATTTCTTGGAAAAACTTATGGAATGTCCTGAGTCACACAACTGACTATCACTATGCAAGTTATGACTAAGCCCCTCAAAAACCAATATGTATGCTCATCTCATGTATTTTTCTCCAAACATGGTTTTTCCTAAACCAATAATTTTCAAGACACCATCACTACCAAATATTAAAATACCTTCTTTATCATACCTGGTTCTGATTACTATATTCATATTTCCCATCATATGGGACATTCGTCGACTTCCAAATTATCTATATCCATGTGTGTTCTGATTCCTTGAATGCAATTTATACAAAAAAATCTTGCCCAGTCCTTCTCTTTTTGACCCAATCCATTGAATTTATAACCGACATGGAATGATAATCTTGATCTTCCACAGTATATAATTGGTCGGATTCAACCTGCAGAGCTACAAATCAATTTTGAATTTTCATCTCACTTGAATACACATTTTCCTTCTTCTTAGGAACAAATTCAGTTAGCCTCAGTACATTCCTCTGAATTGTTGATATGCAATATTTTTCCATATTTTTGAGTCCTTTTACACCTGAAAAAATGAATTTCAAATGATAACCCCTAATTGTGAATTTTGTGAGACCAACTTTGTTGGTCTTGTTCCCTTTGGTACCTCTTTTATATGGAACATACATTTCTAGAGTTTCCTATCTTACCAAAATAATAGCATCATATGTGAGGTACATTCCTGTGTGGTAATGATGCGCCATTAGTTGGGCCGTGGGTTCTCTGAATCTTCTAATTATTTATCATACCCAAATCATTATTCAATATTGGAGTGGGTTCTTGTGGTATATCTTGAACAATAACCGCTTCCTTTTTAGATAAATCCCCTTTGGTTCTGATGGAAAATTTCGGTCAAATGTCATCTTATCTGTTGCATTCATGATTTTCTTTCCTGATGTCAAATCGAGAGATAATAGTTTCTCCTAATATTCAATTATTGGTCACATACTAATGACCTATTCTTCTAGATGCTCAATACATTTGATTTTATCTTTTCTAGTTTCAGTCAAACTATCAATTTCAATTTTTTGTTCTTAAATTTTGAGTTTGTACACAAAAACCTTTTTGGAGCATTCTAGCATTGAACACCTCATCTTTTAAATTTCATCATTCAGCTTAGAATTCTCTTATTCCTGCTATTGCATAAAGATTTGGGAATCCCTAAAAACATTATTAGCTTTCTTAGTTTTGGATCTCAAAATATATATATCTTTAAGGGAAGCTTCTAATTCATCTTGAATATCAACTCTTCCTTCAATTTCTCCTTTTTCATTGTCACCTTCTTCTCTTGATAAAACATTTCGAGCAACATCCTCAAAAACATCTACTTTATGATTCAAGTGGTCCTCCAACTCTTCTTCCTCATATTCTTCTGTTCTTTCATCCTCTCTTGAAAGAAGATTCTTCTTTTTGAATAACTTTCCCCTAGTAATTCTCCTCCCTTTCCCATTTTATGAATACTTCTTTTGGGGAATTTCATAATTTTCATCATTTTTATCATAAAACTTCTTAGGAAACTAATATGAATAATTCTCAATATTTCGCCATCAAAATCATGAAAATGGATGTTTACCTTTGAGCATTCATTTTCCTTTTTGTAGATTAGAGGATAGAAATGTCATGACATCATCCATATTGTCTTCCTCCAAACCATCTTCAATGAAGAGACTCTTCGTGGCCTTGAATTCCCCTTACTTTGACTTCCCCTTTTCCAATAAATCATTGTCATCGTTTCTCATTTCATATGCTACAAGGGTACTACATAGGTTATCTAGTGTTAGCTATTTCGGCTCTTTGTCTTCCAACACTGGATCTTTTTGATTGAATCACTGTGGAAGTTTCCTCAATATACGTTTCCCAATCTTTATATCGTCAATGACTTCTCCATGACCCCGCATGTCTTATAATATAATATTTATCCTATCAAATAACGCATCAACAGTCTCATTGGGAGAGATGCTCATACTTGTTCCACATAACATTCAGCTTTTCTTCTCAAACTTTTGTGTCACCCTTATAAATGTTCAATAATTTTTACCACATTGCATGTGATGTTTTACATGACATCACCTTTATATAGATTTCATTTGATAGGTATCCCCCTAAATCATTGATACATTTAGCATCAACGTCCAATTATTTTATTTCAACTTCTGATCAATCACCACTATTAATGTCAGCTGATATTACATGCATAGATGTTGTGATGAAATCTATCCCTACTGATCAAAAGTAGTACTGCATTCGATTATTCCATAGTTGAAAATTACTTTCGTCAAAAATTGGAAATCTTTTATGATTTACCACCTCCATTTCTTCTTCTGAGAGAGAAACACTGACTATCAACCATTCCCTCTAATACCAATTATTAGGTCCACTAGGTAGAATACCCTGAGAGGGGGGTGAATCAGGGTATGATAGATTAAAACATTCTCACTTTTGGACCTTTTTTCAGAAAAAACTCAATTCTCTCTTCCTCTTGTAGCAATATATAGACAGATATAAAATCATGCACAAGATACATAAATTTTTACTTGGTTCACCCTCACTAGGCTATGTCCAAGGATCATACAATGGAAACATGTCGATGTACCAAATTCACTAAGGCTCATGGCCAATAATGACTACAATTTTTGTGCTAGATCTTATATTCCTAGGCTCACTGCCTTTACAAGGTTTAGGGTCTACTCACGGCATTCCCAAAGGTCACTCCCTATGCCTCTTTCTCTGGCTCACTACCGGTGGAAATGGTCATTGTATTCATCTTTATTCGCTCACTTCTCTTGAAATGGAATCCACTCATAGTTTATGGATGTGTAGGTGAAACACATTTTATAGACATTTGGGTCCCTTTATCTTCATCAATTTATACAACCTCAACTATAGGTAGAAGACCTATTAATGTTCATTTTTCACATGCATATGAATTCAACCTTCCTGAGTACTATTAGGTACCATAATATACTTTTACAAGATGAATTAAGGCTTTTTCAAGCTTCGTCGAGAAAACTTCCAACCACCTTCCTCTCCCACATACTGAGTACCAGGTTTGGTATGCATGACACCTTCTTCTTGTACCATCGCTGCTACCACAAACCACCCTTCGTCTGCGGACTGCCTCCTCCTTCGTGATCGTGTACCGCTACCACATACCAATTCTGTGAACCTCCTATCAGAATCACTCTATGTCTACGAACTGTTCATTGTTCATGGACTTACATTGTATCCACGTACCAGAGCTCCCCCTCCGTGTACCACTTGAAGAATTCTCCCTCTCACATACTAAATATTCCTCCTCCGCGTACTGATACAACTACTTTTGTGTACCATACTTCCTCCTCCACGTATCGAGACAACTCCTTCCACGTACCAAACATCCTCCTCTGCCTACTGGACTTTCTTTACATGTTAAGAATACCCACAAACTTCAGCACAAACCACTTTCATAATTTTCTGAATTCCCAGACCAAAATATTCTTTCTAATGATGTTTAATCTCCACAGTAATCAGTGGGATTATCGATTCTTATATAGGCAATAATATACGTTTAGTCTGATAAATTGAGATTTACCAAATCCTTAATCTAGCCACCACCTCTTACCAATTCATCAGCCACCGAAAACTGAAAACCATCCACGAACTATTTTACTATGTGTTATGTGTACTGTCTTTCCTCCTATATGGTCGACATCCTCCACCGAATTTATCCCATCTGTGTACCGCAAAACCACTCAATCGTAAACCAATTTTAGTTCCGCAAACCGCATCTACATACGGTTCACACTACTTAGTATATAGCCTCATACCCTTCCCAGACTTGGTACATGATCCATGTCCTAGGCTCCTCATTCAGCTTCCTTTTTTGATTTTTTTTCCATTACTCACACAAATTCTCAATTTTGAGGCACAAAAATTTGGAAATCACTGGTAAACTGCACCACCTTAAAAACTGTCTTAAGAAAACACAAACCATTCTCATTTTCGGTCATCTGGCTTTATCAGCAAACACCACCACACCCAAAACATACTGAGAGGATTCCATGAGGGATTTTTTCCCTATAACATCCCTTTTCACAAACCTACTAACCACAAAATCAAACTCAATTTATGTCTTACAAAACATTTCAGAAAGGAAAATCATTCAAATGAAAATTCACTTCCAAGATATTCTCATCAATTTCAAAACATCTTGACCCCTTTCAAAACACTTTTTGTCTTTATGACAAACATAATTTGATCAACACCCATTCATTGATAAAATAATCTCTTCTTATTTAAAAGAAGGTTCCAATGATTCATAAAACTTGTAAAAGTCACACTAGTTACCAAATCAAAAATCAATTTCTAATCTCAACACAAAAATTAAAAAACACTTTATTTCATTTAAAACACTTTTTCAATAATTAATAAAGTTCCATTTGTAGCAATTTTTTCAAACTCCACTTTGATGTAATTTATACTTTCAAAGTAGTTTAAATACACCATTTACCATTTCAAAACAATTATGAATATTCATTTCCACCATTTCAAAAATCAAAACATTCCCTCTTTATTATAAAATCAATTCACACAATCTTTACTCTTCTCGAAACCATTCCATTTTCTCTTTAAAACCAAACATCCAAAATTCCAAAACTAATGGACACTAGACAATGAAAGAGGATACTATATTTGGTGGGTGAATTTAAAATATGGTTGGTGGACATATGTCAATCACTTAACCATCACTGAGAGTGTTTTAGGGACATATCCCCGGCTCAACATGGCTTGACAGGCCCTGTGAGCTCACTAAGACCATTAACCCAACTCTCTTTTCATTTTCCCTAATCATCATCAAACCAAGAAAACCAAAGCACTCAAATAAAACCCGACTTCTCCAAGTGACTTGAATTACATCACATGGTGTGCTGGCTAGGCACCCTACTCGTAATCAGAATGTCAAGCCCCGAAAATCCTAACTATGGACTATCATAACTCTTCCCCAAATAACATGACCCAAATGGTGAACATGACCGCTCTGATACCGTTTTGTCACAAACCGAATCTGGTCACCATTAAAATGACACCCAACCTAGTCCATGGTAAGTCTTGAAGGGCGTTCTCAATCCCCAAAGGTAGGCACAAGTGACCGGGTATCATAAAACCAAATTTGGGATATATTTACCCAATTTTATAAACATAAAACAACAAGTGAATCCCATAAAACAAATCTGGATTTTTCGAACCAAAACATATTTGACTAAATTTCAGAATTGAATTACACAATTTAAGACAATGTTTAAAGAATATAACAAATGAAAAAAACCAAAAGGTACAGCCCAAGAACCTCCTCACTGCAATAGGAACCTCCCTCAATCCATCTCTATGACACCACACCAAGAAGTACCACTAGAAACCCATACCATTGGAACTAAAATATTTACGCAATCCTACGATAGGATAACAAAGTATACTTACAGCCAAGGTGTAAGTAGGGTGTGATCCAAATACCACTAGGATTCCACCACAAAATATTCCATGTGATAATCATTATAAGACAAAGATATTGCAAGTTTTGTAAATAAGAAATTCTAGTAACAATTTCTAAAAGATTAAACTTTATATAAAAATAGCTTTCAAGTGGGATACTTAAAAAGAAATCAATACTTTTTAAATAGAATGAAAAGGCTACTGAATTTATCCATACAAAAACACTATTAACTGAAGACGAGAATAAAATATCTAATGACCACTAGCAATGGGAAACAACCATAGGCACTAGGTCTCTGTGGGTCCCAGTTACCTCGTACTCGGTGAAAGTATCCATACAAATATTTGTTCTCGTACACACGAGCCCCTAGAAGGGATCATAACCATAACCTAATGGTTATCCAAAATCATCATCATTTTCATAATAGTTTATATAGTATTTTCATCATCAAACTTGCTACGTGAATTAGGGTCCAAACCCCACAGGATCACTAGCATACTTTTACACGTCCACCCACCTAGAAACCCGAGTGTTCCCTCTTGTGCTCAAAAAAGCTCCAAAATCCATGAAATAAAATTTGAACATTAAAATACCACTTAAAATTCATATACACACCAAACAAACCACACACATATCACATGATCACCTATTTCATTCAAATTCATTTTTGAAATCATGCTCACACCAAAATAGTCCCCAACATGTTTCACCTCTCTTTCGCACTTCAAAAAATCCTTTAAACAATTTTAAAAACCTTTACAAGATTGTACACATCACATAACATACCTTTCACATTAAAATATACCATTTCAAAAGTACACTCCTACCAAAATAGTTTTTCAACTTAGTTTCACCTCTTACATAATTCAAGAAAACTATAACAACCTTCACAAAACAATTCCAAGGAGTATAACAATGTTTTTCACATAAAATCATTATAAAACCCCTATTTTAATACCAAAATCATACCAATATCACATAAAAACATAATTTGAATACATAACATCTTTTAAAAAAACTATCTGGTGGATCATAAAACAACCCAAATGAACACAACATAGAATACACACCAAAAATATTCATTTTCGCACAAAATTTACACTTAAAAACCTAACGGTTAAAAAATGATACCAAATATAATTTTTGAACTAATAAATAAGGAATATAATTATACTAAAAATATAAATAAATAAATAATAACACATCCAATAATTCTTACCCATGGAATAACCTACCATTTTTTCTAAAAAATCCAAAGCGTTGTGCAAAACCTCAAACACACCACCGCCACACCACAAGGAAATGAAATCAATCCATAATCCAAAAGAGTTCAGAAAAATGACACAAAATAAAACCCTAGGTATGAACCCTAGATTCTGGACATTTTAGAACCTCATGAAAAGTGGAAGAAACCCTAAGAAAATGGGAGGAACATGAGAGGAAACCCACTTACTTGAGATATCTTCAATAAAACACCCCCAATACACCAGTATCAGATTTTAAATACAACCAAAAATTAATGTGAGGTACAAATATGGCTGATGAGGTTGTGTTGGAACTATAATGGGTGAAAAGAGTGAAAAATGAATGAGTTATGAAGGAAACAAATTACGTATTCAAATCTGAATGATTTGAGAAAGCTTTAGAAGTTTTACCCTAATCAGTGATGGAAATAATATCCCAAGAGGGAGACACGAATATGGGGGTGTTATTACTACTGTTGGCTTCGATTGGGAGGTGGAATAACCAAAAAGAGTACAAAAAATGAATAATATATCAAATAAATACTTTTTTTTTGAAACTGGAAATGGGTTTACAGCCTGGCCCAATTCCTTAAATAAAAACCCAAATCCACCATGATTATGGATTCCTAGAGGGTCCAAATCATTATTTTGGTGTTAATAGGTTAGGTTAGGCCATGTTGGAAGTAGAATGGGTGAAAAATGTTTAAAAATGTAAGTGTTATAAAATTAAAAAAAATTAAATCTGGAAATGTGGTCACAGTTTGGCCCAAATCAATTAAAACACACCCTTTCCTCCAAAAATGTATTGGAAACCCCCACAAAAAAAATAATGGAAATTAAATAAAAAATACCGTTAAAATAAGTCATTGATGTGAAAATTTCAATAGGAATAATGGTATCGAAATATTAAAAATTAAAGTATATTAATTTGATTGTTTAAATGAAATTATATTGTTTCCTTTTATATATCACTTCTTCAAGTATGTATTGAAAGTATCTATTTAAAATTTATTCTTGGTATCTATATTATCCCATCCCGAGTGCCACAAACTAGTGCCCCGATCTGGTTTGCTACGTAACCTCAATTGTTCCTCCCCATATGACAGTGGCTGACAAACTGGAAAGAAAAAATGATTACTCAATCAAACAATCCAAATATCCCTTAATTAATTCCACAGTTAATTATTCAATTATGTACTCCAAATATCCACTAATTAAGGCTAAAATTAATTAATAAATTTAATTTAATCAATCATGATCTTAATTTCTAAACATCTAATAGAAATTATAAAATTTCATATGCATAATTTGTATGAAGAATTTGGTATTTGAATTATGGACCACCTAACTCAATTTGTTGATGAACGATCACCCAACGAAAATCCCCAAATTTTTAGTGGAACTACGGTGTAGAAAAATATCATGATCAGAAACCATAAATCAAGATCCTTAAATTATAGATCGAGATATAAAATTCTAGATATAGATCTATAAAAATAGTTATGGATCTAAATGAAATAGGAATAACAACCATTCATGAATGGGAGAGGAAAAGAAGAGGAAAGGGAAACCATGTGGGATTGGATTCACATACTGGGAGGGGTGTAGATCATTGATACATGTTTCTTATTGTGAATACAAGACGTAAGGATGGATTGGTTTTAATTTCATAGCTCTAAAATCATTAGGAGATGATTTGGTCTGAGTTAGGGTTGAATAGGGTGAGTTTTAGGGGTTCAGGTGATTTAAAATCTAATTTTTCTGTGAATTATAAGGTCACACATGGTTTGTTGGGAAGGGGAGCACCACTTTACCAAATCATTCACCATAACCATGTGCTGTTAATGGGTGGGTTCATCATTAAACCTTTTAGGGAACATGGTTTGACAAACCATGTGTCATCCGTGTGAATCCTTTCAATTTAGGATCGCACAGTTTTCTGGGCTGGGGTGCATGGTTTTCCTTAACCATATGCCAACCATGAACTGACATCATTCTTCCTATTTTCTCAAATATTCACCAAAAAACTTCCCAAATTAAAACCCAAAATAAATGTACTCAAAACAATGATAAATGTTTCATGAAAGAAAGCCTTAGACATCTCCATAAAAGGTCGAGATCTTACAATCTCCGCACATTATAACAACTCATCCTTGAGTTGTACTCCCATACATCTCTAAGATTCTAAGCCAAAAATACTGGGGTAATAAGCCCTCATATATTATTATATATTCCAAGTTTCCTCCCCAACAGATCCATGTTTCCACAATACATGAATTATTGACACTGCCTTTCCCCAAAAAACATTCTCACTAGGATCCAACCCACATATCAGATTCTTCTAAGTGGAATCATATATCCCATGGTCAATATAATCCACATAGATCACATGAGAATGGTTGGGGTGATAATTATGAAGTTGTGACACATGAATAACATCATTCATAGAGTTTTATTTCTATAGATGAGATAATCAGTATGCCACCCACCCAATTACCCCCACAACCTCAAACGGTCCAATAAACATGGGAACTAGTGTTCCATGTATTCGTATTTGGTGGTGACCATTTCTAAGAAACACCAGATGGAAAAATTGATCACCCTATATAAATTGTTGTGGTCATCAATGTTTGTTATAATATTACTTATGTATACTCTAATCCATATACGTATTCTTCTAAATCAACTGAAGGAGATCTGATTTCTCATGTATGATACTCTATCCCAATAACTTTGACTCACCTAAATCTATCAAACATAGAGTTTATTTTCTTAGCCTACCATAAGGAGCCTCATATGGTTCCACCGAAATAGTTTTTTGATAACAGTTATTACCGGAGAACTCATCTAATTCTAGGTTCATATCCCAAGACCCAACAATGTCAAGAAAAAATGATTACAGCATATCCTCAAGCACCTATATAATATGATATGATTTCACATATATTTGTGGGTATAATTCCCAATTCAATTAATCCTTTGTAAAAATTTCATTCTACAATCCCTTGAAGAAGCGTGAAGTTAAACATGATTCGTGAAATTAAATAATAGTCAGTGGTACCCCCTATAAATAGATTATCTTCAAAACATACAAGTTTCCAACTACTCTACCAAGAGGGCCTCCCATATATGAAAGAAATGTGCTACAATCATAAGTATGTCTGCAATAACCAAAATAGCATCATTCTTCTCAGGAGACCTTGGGAGACCCACCAAAAATTCTATGGTAACTTTGTCATACTTCCAGTATGGAATGGGGAATGTTTGCAACAAACCTCTTGGTCATTGACTCATTTATTTCACATTGAGATAGGTGTATAATTATATAATGAACCCTCTTATATCCTTTTTCATGATTGGGTACAAAAACTATCATTATATGTCACTGTAAATTTTTTGTCACAATAGGATGTACCACCCACTTCGAGGCATGCAATTCCTACATCAACTCCTCCCACATACTTAAAGGAATAATAAATAAATTCCTGACAAAGATGATCTTATCTGCATATATCAACATGTTTTAACTTGTCAACCCATCATCATAGATTTACCTCAAAGATAAATATTACATATCCTTGTAATAAATGTCTCTGATCTATCTCGAAAATGAATACTCCACAGAAACTAATACTAGATTCATCTTCTCAGAATTATCTTGAACCACCACATTCATATAGTCCAGTAAATTCATCATCTTCCAGTCAACACTAGGCTCCAAAAAAACTGTAGTCTTGTTTTTTTACATAAATCATAAACAATATTATTCCATTTCCCTGTCGTATATGATAGTTCAAAATAAAATGATTTCATATAATCAAACCATATCTAGTACTAATGATTCAAATATCACTATGAGAAGATATACCTCAATATATTATTATTGTTAAACACTATAAACTTATTCCCAATAGATAATTTAACTAAAACTTCAAATCATAAAACATCGCAACCAACTTGAGGTTGTGTATAGGGTAATTTTATTCATGTGGCCTCATCTGTTGAGACCCATATTCCAAAACTCAATATTTGTGCATCAATAATTCTCCAATAACTATCCCAAAATAATAATGAGACACCTTGTACTCCTCACCTATCTTGGGTAGGATCATGATTGGTGCTGATGTTAAGTGATTCTTTAACTCTTGGAAATAACCCTCACATGCTTCGGACCATTCAAACATTATCCCCTTTTTGGTCAAGCTTTAAAGTGATGCTACCAAATGGGAAAAGTCAAATATGACTTTTTTATAATATTCAGATAACCTTATAAAGCAAGGGATATCAAATACATTATTTCTATGCTCCCAAGAAACCATTTCTTGCACTTTCTCTAGGTCCACATACATAAATTACTCCATGATGATGTGACTCAATAACTGTGTCAGATCAATCCAAAACAGAAACTTAGATATCATGGAATATAGTCAAAGATCTATTCACGTACTCAGGATGATTTCAAGAAGTTGGGAATGATTGACATGAGTCTTGGAGTACCCCTTGATTTCACCCACAAACACTACAAAAAACTGATCTTGGTAAGAATGGAAGTTTATATTCCTCAAGGCCATAAACACTACTGGTGCATTCCTCAACCCAAAAGGCATTAAGAAGAACTCATATAGCCTATAACTATATAAAAAATAGATCCCCAATATATCTTAAGTTTTATGTCTCATTTGATGATACTCTGATCTCATGTCGATCTTAGAAAATAGACAAGCTTCTCATAACAAGTCAAAAATATCACCAATTCATGGAAGTGGATAAAAGTCTATCACTATCATTCGATTGAACTTCTAGTAATCAACACACAAGGGAAAACATCTTCCATACTTTTTTTCCAACAACATAGTTGATCCCCAATGTGATATATTTGGATGGATAAACCCCTTATCCATCAACTCCCAAAACATATTATTGATATATTTAAGCTTTTCATCGCTATTCTATATGGTTTAATAGAAAATATTTCATCTACTTGCATGAAATCAGCAGTAAACACCACATATATATCATATAGAAACCCTGATAATTCTTCAGGAAGAATATCATAAAATAGTTCCACTAATGGTGGAAAGACATCATTTTCCACACCCCCTTCTCCTAAAACTAGTCTAGAAACATGGCATATGAGATCTCCAAGTTGCTGATTAATTGGTCTATACACAACCTGGTTGGATATCCTACTCTCCTTGATGAATAACTTTTTCACCCTTATGAGATGTTAAAGCCACTATCATGTGGTATTAATCAAAATGGGCTTGGTATGATACTAACTAGTCCATACCCATAATTTTGATGATGCCTAACATGTCAATAATATCGAGATCCCACATTAAACAATACTCTCAAACATCCAGAGAACATCCCTCACACAAGAAGATGTCCCTAGACAATACTCCCAATGATGTATCTATTGTCAAAACCTGGATCAGGAACGCCACCACCAGGCTCAAACCATTTACAAGATTTACAGAAATAAAGGAATGAGATTCACCAATATAAAATAAATAATTAGATAATGTAGAACATGAAATAATAGTACCTATCACATTTGATGTCTTAGCCTCTCTATCCACCATTGTAGGGTTAAATACAAGAAATTATCTTGGACCACTATCCCATGATTATATCTGAGTCCCCTGAGCTTCATCACTTTGGTGATACGGGTTCTCTTTCATAGAAGTACCACATCCATTACCTCTACTTCCTTAGCTAGTAGAACTCCAACAGCCAGCGTGATAAGGTGTATAATACCCCTTCTTACACTCTGATTCTATCTAGCTACCCCATCATTAATCTTCTATCATAGTTTTCTATATATTTTTTGCAAATGTCCCATCATTATGTAAGATCAACACTCAACTGGTGGTCTGGTACAATGTATATGATAGTTTCATGGCATTCTATACTAGTGGAAATTCACTAGAGAAAGGTCCAGTGTGACTGAATTTTTTCCTATACCCTATTTTCCACAGCTCATTTTGAAATTTATCAAAAAGACACTTCCTTCTCTCAGAAGGCATACCTACTGATCATTTATAAGCTACCATCTATCATGCTATAGAATCCTTCTTCAGGTTCCCCTCAAAAAATGATAACCTAGTCCATCACCTCTAAAAATTTCTCCATCTGGAAGATGTTCCCCTAGGACTTTATTTCACACATAATTCCTTCCTGAAATCATTTTGTTGAATTAGCCTCATTTATTTACAACACTATATAAAAGCATTAAAAATAGAAAAAGTGAATAGAATAGTCCATCACATACATACTCCCTTAGTTCAACCTCATGATCTTAGTTTCTCTCTCCTACCTCAATGTATCTAGGTAGAAGTTTGGAAAAAAATCTCCAAGAATTCTTTCTATAACAAAACATCAACCTATCCAGTTAGAGTCGGAATGTCCCACCAGTACTTATCTGATATATATCACATATATCTAGTCGTCTTGAATCTCTTATCATTGGTAATCTCTATGTGGTCATGTATAGTTTGGATATACTCAAAACATAAATTAGCTCCCTTAGGTCCAATCTCTCCGGAAAATGCTAGAGGATGTTGTGACTGGAACTCCCTTGTCAGGTTAAAAATTCTCTTCACAACCTACCCTGGGAAAATTTCCACGAATTTCATGAACCGTTAAAAGTTCTCTAGAACTACTCTCCAACTTAATCACCTAGCACTATTGATGCCTTAGGTTCTACCACTAGAGGATCATCTATAGCTTGGTCCTCATGTCCTCCTCTCAGCCAGCGTCATCGTGGAGGCATAAATCTACAATCTAAATATACACATTAGGATAATTTTCTCAAGATTAACACATTTACGGGACAATAAAATAATTCACAACTAGTCCTCCTCCCTAATCCCCACCCACCCGGTCAAATATAAGGTGCTAACACTACCCTTGACCATCCTATATATTTGTCTTGGTTACAAAAGAGAGTAAATCGGTATCAATATTCAATTTTCTCATTTAAACATCCAATATTTTCATCATGCTTCATTTTACCACTTTTAATTTAATATTAGGAACCATTTTTCAGTTCAATTTCACAAGCAAGGAAAAATAGGCCAAGTTCAACAATATACCTATAACATCATTTCTTATGCATGCCTAAAATGATGTATTTCATAATAACCTTGCGTGCCTATAATGATGCATGCAACATAACTCTCTGGCTATACTGGTACATGACTCAAATCTCAAAAAATCTCAACATTGTTAGCACTAGAAAACTCATCCAGGTAATTTCACCAAATTATACTGAACATGATCTCAGAGCATAGCTCGTTTTGAAAGCTTCTATTTGACAGGTCGTGGATCCCAAATGGACTTACTGACTCAAAGTTATGGTTGTTTGAATTCAGGCTGCAGGAAATGGCCATCCAGGACACTTTTGGGGAAATGTATGGATTTTCACACAAAAATCGGATCTGGCATGCAAAAGAAGAATCTTGATCACAAATGGATTTTGGATGAAAAATTGGAATGGAATATTACACACACAACCATTCATGGGTTCTCCTATAAATACATGTTCACCCCCTTCTTCCAGAGGGCCCTCAGAGGTCAGCCACCACTCTAACGTGCGTTAGTCCGCATCTTCCAAAAATGTGTGCAAAACCCCCATCTTGTGTGAAAAATGTCTCTTTTATGTGAAAATGTTCCAATGCACCAAATATTGCATGAAAAACATCACTTTTTCATGCTAACCATCCCTATTGTGCACAATCCTTCCCTATTACGCTCCATCCTTCCCTATTGCATGCAATACTTCCATATTGGGTGCCATCCTTCCCTATTTCATGCAATCCTTCCCTATTACGTGAAAAACATCCAATATTGTGTGCCAAAATTCAATATTTCTTACAACAGTGCCACGATGCCCAATCATGCATGCACCTGTTCTGCACAGTGCAATCTTGCATTCAACCCATCCTGCATATGGTGAAATTCACACGCAAGAGTATATAGGATTATTTCTTCTAGTCCATACCGCGAGGGGCTATGCCCTCACATCCCCACTTCAGATCAGTGTTGGGCTATGGTTCCAACCCTCCAGGTATGTCCCTTCACTTCTGTCACTAACCCCCGTGGAAAATGGAGAATCGCACCGCGCACTATTCGGGCAAGGATGTCTGCATTTTCCATTGTTTACCCACCATCCACCTATGGAATACCATGATTTGAGATACTCCTCTGCACACCCTGAAACACCTTGAGTTGACATATTCCTCTTGGTTCATTTACCATGTCGTGAGTTTAGATTCTCATCATCAATTCCATGAGTACCTTGAGACGAACCATTCCTCAAGAAACTCATCCAAACCCCATCACTTGACTTCTAAAATAGGTTGAACCGGTAAGGGCCTCTCTTGTGTATGTCCCAACACCAGCTATTTCTTGTCTCCTTATGCCTAATAGTCCTATCTACATAACTATAAATTGTGGTACACCCTATACAACCAAAATAGGATGCCTCTTGTTCCAAATAAAAAATGCCTTATGAGCCAAGCATAAGATGTTAATAGTCCTCACTACATGACTTTAAACTATATGAGTCCCTATACGAAAAACATATGATGCATCTTGGTCCAAATAACAGATGCCTTATGTGCCAAGAATAATATTACAACAGTCCTCTCTACATTACTATAAAATATTGTATGCCCTATCAGTCAATAATAGGACGTCTCTTGTTCTAAATAAGAGATGCCTTATGTGTTAAGCATAAGATGCATCATGTTATGATTACAGTGGAGTAATTTAATGAGTGTTGGAATCGGTTTAAGCACTCCACCACTCCACATAATTATTCATGTGTCCTTCATTTGAATCTTTATACTCTTTCATATTAGAAGGTACCCCCTAACAGCCTAATCCCATGTTTCATCAGCTCACCTACCATTCTGGGAATTTCCCTAAAAGACATTGGATGAAACTTCGAGTCAGGCCCTATGTTTCGAACACGATCAGAAGTTGACCCTCATTTTTAGGTTCCAATTTCAGGATAACATGATATGGATACTATGTTTCGAACACTGTCAACAATTATTCTCCATTGTCACTCCACCCTCACCTCATTCTAAATTTTGGGATTTGATTCACCCTTTTCATCTCCTTTAGTTCGGACTGATTCCAATGCCCTTGTCATTATCCCGGTTGTGCACTTGTTCATAGGTTTTGGTCCCAATTATATGCCTCAACCCACCAGTGAGTTGGGATTCCCTCATGTGCATACATGAAGAATATATTATGGGCATCTTCCTTGCGTAATCCCCATTCACAATTTCTTCTCCTTAGCGGCACACGGGCATCTTCCTTGAATAAGCCTCATTCATCATCGCTGGTCCATAGTGGCACCCAGGCTACTTTCATACATAAGACCCACCCACCATTGCAGCTCCTTAGCGGCACTCGGGCTTCATCCATGCATAAGCCCCTTTCACCAGTGTAGCTCCTCTACGGCACACAAGTATACTAACGGCTATTTATTCTTCACATAACCACTCTAACATGGGACCCTCAGTGGGTCACTCCACAACACTACCTCACTACTGCATTGATGATGCCTTACCTTAGCCAAGGGTGGGAAGGTATCAGTTATATAAGCCCTAGGGGTATGGATTGAACTGCCTTGTCTGAGCTACATGATGTTAAACTACCAAGCACCATTCTCCTCGGCACATGACGTTAAATTATGGACTCTCCCCATGCATCACACGCGGGGTGCCCAATATCACACATTCTCTATTCCCACTCATCTCCACGGTAGTGAGATATTATTCACATGGAATGAGATCTATTTTATAGAGTAGTATCTATCTGCGGGGAAGGGAAACCATCGTGGTGTAAGCCCCTATTCTTTCTTTCGGAGGTAGCATCCCTACTCCTCCTCCCCTCATCCATGCCAAAGACTAGATGAGAGATGGGCACATGGACCTTCATTATCTAGTCTCTATCCCTATAGTATTTTTCTCCATCAGGAATCCATCTCTGAGAATGTACCAATCTAAATCTCCCTGGGCTGCTAACCATGAATAAGCCCATGTTTCCTCTTTGGGTCGCTAACCACGCATAAGCCCCACTCCACTTCCCATGCATGCACCTTTCACAATGTGATCATCAGGTCTTTTCTTCCTATTTTTTATCACACTGAGCATGACTCACATGGTATTAGAGTAATAATCGACCATGACATTATCTCTAGGATGCCTTAGTGTGTTTTTCCTAATCCCTCATCTCGAACTATGTGGAATTTGATCCCTGTCTCCTAGGAAACATACTAGGAAGCCTCCCTGAGGTTCAAGACCAACACCTACTTGTCCTAACCCCTTCACATTGTCCCAAATTCATCCTAAATGAAATTAAACTATATCTCTCTTCTTCAACTACGTGTACTTTGATCCTTGTCTCCTAGGAAAGGTACGTAGGAAGCCTCCCTGAGGTTCAAGCCCAATACCCACTTGTCCTGACATCTTCACGTCAGTTCACCTTTATCATGTATAGTGTTAAACTTTAACATCCAAAAATACATGTAATTTGATCCTTGTGTCCTAGTCAAGGTATGTAGGAAGCCTCACTGAGGTTCTATCCCAACACCCATCGGTTTCGACCACTCCGCATTGGTCCACCCCATCCAACATGACGTTAAACTGTATTCCCCAACCCCTTTCATCCCGGATGATTCTAAACTGTACTCATTCGAACAACATGAGATTTGATCCATGTATCCAAGATAGTGTATGTAGGAAGCCTTCATGAGGTTCAACACCATCCAACGGTAAGCCTTTGTAACCCATCCAACGGTAATCCATTTTACCCTATTCAGCGGTAGGATGTTGTACCCCAACCAGGGGTAAGTCGTTTTTATCCCTAACTAGTGGTAAGACATTGGGATCCCCATTCAAAAGCAAGATAATGTGATCCTTATCCATTGGTATACTTTTGTGATCATAATCATCAGTAAGCCATTATACCCCAACAGGCAGTAAGCTGGTGTTATCCATAACCAGCGGTAAGCCATTGGGATCCCCATCTTGCATTATGCTGTTTTGATCCTTATCCAGTGGTAAGTTGTTGTGATCCCCATTAGTGGTAAGAAATTGTACCAAAATCAGTAGTAATCCATCCTAAACCCTGTCAGAAGTAAGTCGTTGTAGCACATAATTTCATACGAACAATGTGGGTTTGATCTCTGTCTCCTATACATGGTGTGTAGGAAGCCTCTCTGAGGTTCAACCCCAAACACTAGTAAACTTTGGTGTTCCCCCATATTTGGACCCATATCTCTGGTCCCCCCCTCGAGCATCAAACCAACCTTGGGCTTCTAATCACGTGTAATCCCCAATATATCATTGGGTCGTTTTCCTCTACACACACACTGATTCCATACCCCCATCCTGAACTATGAGTAATTTTATTCCCTTCCATAGGGATACGTAGGAAGCATCCCTAAGGTTCAATCTCATAACTCATGACCTATAGTGTTCCTTCTCCATCGAGCATATGTGTTTCAGGAAAGTCATTCCCTAGCCCAGAGGTTTAACTTCCTCTAGATCCCATCTGTGCATCCATTCTCATGGACCGCCTCCTCAGGTGTCCCATCGCCCCACTGAACTATGTGTACTTTGATTCCATACCACATGGATATGTTGGAAGTCTCTTCGAGGCTCATTCCCAACATCATCGTCATCATTATGATAGTTCCATCTCATTATTCGTCCACTCTCAACCATCCATATCCATCCTGATTCTTACTCGGGCCGCTACATCTTGGTGAGATCTTGTCACCCAAATTCTCGCTACTCTTTGGAGTAATCAGGTAACTATCCACATGTTATCCCCAGTATTAGTGATCCCTCCTGTGGTATCACCCATTCGATCCACTCTTGTCAGTGTTCTAGTCAGTTTGATCCATCTCCTCTAGACGCTAAACTTGCAGCATACCCTATGTTAAACATAGGAAGATGAGGAAGGCCTCAATGACATGCCTATGGAAAAACATTCTCGGCATTCGAAATGGGATGCCTCGGGCTTCCGTACCCTCAAGAAGCCCTATCATAGGGGGAAAACCCCAAAAACATTAGTGTTTCAGTTTCCAAACATGTTAGTGATGTCCAGCGTGACTACTCCCCCATTTGAAGGTTGCTAATCTGACTAGACCCCTTGGAATTTCTTTATAGAAGCAGCATAATTAACTCACATCCATGAAGATATGGAACTGGGAAGTGTTTCACGAACAATGTCATAAGTCAATGAGGGAGACCTGGAGTAGGTAATGAGCTCTGAGGAGGAATCCATTTAAGGAAGAACAGAAATCCCATCATCCCATTTCAATTAATGAGTAAACATCCCTGAATAAGCGATGGACACCGACCGCCTTTGGAAAGCGGGAATGTGGGGAAAAAGTTGTGCATCCTCTTCCGAGAGACGGATGTGCGCCCTAGTGAATGCATCGGAAATAATTCAATAATCCCAGCACAGAAAAAGCATGTCACCCAATTTGAAATAACATCAACTATAACAACAATTACCGGTAAAAATAATCCCACCCTTGGAACTTGGGATCTCCCCTAAACATGGGTTAGTTACTCCTGTGAAAAAGATCATAACCAGGGCCTAACTCTTATTAGTCTCTTTTCTACCTTTCCAAAAGTGTTAGAAAAAATAAAAAAATGAAAATTGGGCTCTGATACCACATTTTAATGTCCCATCCCATGTGCCCGGAACTTGGGGCCCCAGCCAGTCCACTATGTACCTCAGGCACACCTCCTCATATGCCAGAGGATAATGACTAGATGCGAGGGTATAATATTGATCATGGGGATCCTATAACCACTTTTATTAGAGTAATACACCAAGGTAAATAAATAAAAAATAATAACTAATAAATGATATGATATCAAAAAAAATACCAGTATAAAAAGATAACCAAAGTGGAATACAATATGAAAACTAAACCGTAGATATTCTAGGATAAAATATGTTAAAGGTGTCAAAATAGTTACTCAAAAATAATGACACAAACGACATACATGCTGGTCCTAAACCATGTATGGTTCCCTTATCCTTGCTACCTACCAAATCTACCACCTAACACACTGCATATTCCCTTATCATGTCCTGCCATCAGGAATTCTATTTGGGTACAGATCAGGCAGCTTGAGTAGGGAGTGAGCACAACTCATTAGGCCACTATAAAGGGTGTCTAAAACAATATCTAGTCAATAACATTGTACACGGTTGTATAAAGAAATATGCATAATGCATAAATAAATAGTTATCACATTATCATAAAATTCTTAATTTAACCACATAAACTCCTCAGGTTTCAAGGATACCGGAACCTCAATAGCATCTTCGGGCCATGCTGGATCCCGAACTATCCCCAAGGGATATAATTTCCTTGAATCCCACTATTACCATTCTATATCTAATCTTATATATCATAACTACATTTTTACTATTCTATATCTCCATTATCAAATGAATTTCATTATTACTATTCATGATTTAGTTAATTTAATAAAAAAATTAATTAATCACCTCAATATCATTAATTAAACCAACAATTAAGTAATCCAATTAATCTCATTAACTAACTCAGCAATTTATTAATCTTCTCAAACTCATTACATAACTCACAAATTAATTAATCTTCTCAATCTCATTAATTGAATCAATATATAATTAATCATCTCAATCCAATTAATTAACTCATAAATTAATTAATGATATTAATCTTACAAATTAACTCCACAATTAATTAATCATATCAATTATATTTATTAACTCATTAATTAGGTAATCATCTCAATATTTTTAATTAGCTTAATAATTAATAAATTATCTCAATATCATTAATTAACACAACATTTAATTAATCATATTGATCCTATTAATTAACTAAATAGTAAATTAATCAGGTCAATCTTATTAATTAACTTGAAAATTAATTAATAATCTCAATATTCTTAATTAACTCAATAACTAATTAATTATAAAAATCTTATTAATTAACTAAAAAGATAATCGATCTTCTCATAATCCCATTATACCATAATTAATTACACATTTAATTAACCAATTCAATAATCTCACTATACCCTAATTATTTCCACAATTCAAAAATCTCAGTACCTCCTAATTAATTCCACAATTAATTACGCAATTGAACAATCCCAATATCCCCAAATTAACTGCACAATAAATTTATCAAATTTAATTAATTCAAACATGAACTCAATTTCAAAAAATATAATAAAAAATCTACAAATAAAAACACATAATTTCAATAAATACTTTGTTATTTGAATTATAGAACACCTACCTCAATTTTTTGACGAACGATCGCCCAATGGAAATTTCTAAAATTTGAGTGGAATAATGAGGTAGAATGAGATTCAGATCTAAAAATATAAATCAAGATCCACCAAATCATGATCCATTAATTATAGAACTATAATTACAATCCTAAATCTAGATCAGAAAAATAAATCTAGATCTAATAAAAATAGGAATAAAACCCCTAATTAAATGGGAGAAGGTAGGAAGTAGAATGGGAAACAAAGAGGGATATGATTATATTACTATGAAGTGTGAAAATATTTTATATGTGATTAAAATCATGATTAACATAGTTTTGGATGTTTTGGAATCTATCTAGAAGGCTCAGAAATCATAAAGATATTATTTTGTCTAAGTTAGGGTCGAATAGTGTGAGTTTTGGGGGATCAGATTATTTAAAATCTAATTTTTGGGTGAATAATAAAGTCATACATGATTTTCTGTGCATGGGAGTACAATTTCCCCTAATCATTAACCTTAACCATTTTACTATTTTATGGTTAGGGTGTGTGGTTTCTCCTTTTAGGGTGCCTGATTTCACAAATCATGTGCCAACCGTGTGAATCCCCTCTGTTTGGGTTCACTTGGTTTTCCCTAACCACTCACCAATTATGTACTACCCTCTTCCTTCCATTCTTCTCAAATTTATACCCAAAACACCCTAAAGTAAAACCCAAAAGATAATTAATCAACAAAAGGAAAAAATAGTACCTAAAATAAAGCTTGATTCATCTCCGAAAAATGTCAAGATCTTACAGTATCAATGTTCACCAATAGTGTCCCATCATATGGATGGAAAAAATATATAGATAAACTAAAGCACAATTTATTTCGAGTGATACTATGAAAACATTAGAAATATTGGTGTTTTTCTTAAACATATAATGATTGGATGGTTGTGTCATTGAAAAATATCCACATCTTATGGTGTATTATTTTTGTGAAAAAGTGGTGTGATTTGGTACACAAAGAAAAATAAGTATAGTGAATCTCATTACTACGCATGCTAAGTATGTTTCTTCAAATCCAGTTGGAAAAAAACAAATATAGATGATGATATAGTTATAATATTTTTTGGTTGATATAAACCACCCCTTTATCTAGGGTTGTGATAATTACTGTTTTACCATCGCAACACTATATTTAAAAAATAAAACATGGTTTATTTTTTATCTTATTATCATCCTAGATAATGATTATACCCATTAATTCATTATTTATTATTTCTTGTTTAATACATTAATGTGGAAAGGAGTTGGTTTCGACTCTTATTTTTTATGTTGGGAATGTATCAATTGGTACTCAGGAATTTACCATGATAGTGCACAAGAGCACAATTTCAAAATGGATAATTCTTGTGCATCATATAAATAGTGAGTTTTACCAGCCAGCTGATATAAGGATGGTTTTGGTGTCTTCATATATAGATCCACAATCTAGCTAAGGAGTTCCACTAATTGGCCAATGGATAGATGCTAGAAGTATATTCCTATAATAATCCCATCATCCCACTATTAGGATCCCAATGGTAACCAGATGGGACTTTCATTGGCCCATGATTTTATTCAAGTGATATCGGCTAGCTAGTGGTGGCTGGTATCTAGATAATGACACTGATATAGAAAATAATGGTAATAGTAGTAGTATAAATTTTTAACTTTTAATTTATATTTATTTTCTAAACACCACTCCCAAAAACATAATTTTACCCTCATGATTATAGAGATACTCAATGGGATAATTGGGCCCATATAACCATGATTCTTCATAGATATGTGTTTGGGTTGATTCATTGGATTGCAGTCACTATGTGTGATATAAATTAGACAGTGAATTCTTCTTTCATACTTTCTCACCTTCATTAAGAGTAGTTGATCCTCATGATATTGATGGATACCAACAATTTTATGGTGATTTCTAGTTCTGTGATTCTCTCTTGATTAATCCAAGACATCCACCTCTCATCAAGGGTGGATTATGTACTAGTGATATTTTTCCATGTGAATTTATTTTTATGGGTTTTTAACGTAAAATATATCAATATAAATGTTTGATTCTTGTTTATTTTGAATTTTAATCCATATTTATATATAAAAATAGATTTGAGTTCCTTTATTAAGATTTCCTAAATGGAATTTTATGTGTTTGTCAAAACTCAGGGATGTGTATTTTCCTATAATGTGATGATTTATAAAAACTATCTTTGAGATAAATAAATTATTTGATGAAAGAAATCTATGATGATTCCTAAAGAAAATATGAAATTAAACAATTTAGGGGTTGCAAAAAATTAATTGTTTCTTAAAAAATATTTATTGTTTATAAAAACCATTTGATGTTAGATTTTTAAATAAAATAAAATGTTTTAAAATATACACTTGGGATTGATTTTAAATGATTGAATAAAATGAATGATAACCCCATGTATAATGTATGATCTTAAATGAAAAGTAATACTAGTTAGTTATGAGGTAAGAACATATTCTTGGCATGTATTGGCTCAACCTAGACATAGATTGATGATGATAATAATAAATAAACTACTTATAGGTCTTGGAGTTTATTCTTTTCCATGTTCTCCTCGTACCCCTAGGCCTAAGTTTATTTGAGATGTTGACACCTAGATCTGTATTTCCATGATATGTCTGATAATACCTATACATACAAAATTATAGGGATCATAACCAAGGAATTATGATTACATATTGTTTATACATGAAAATGTTTGATAGTAATATATATTTTTATTTTTTATATGATAAAAAATTTAAATTCATGGTTATATTTATGGAAATTTACTTTTATACCTACTTTATATTTTCTATTTAAATGTATTAAAAATTAATTTTTTATCATAAATTGGTAAAATATTACCATTCCATATTTTATTTAAAAACCCATATTTGTTTATTTATAATGGATTTATTATGGATATCTTCATGGGATCCTATTATGTTGGGGTTCCTCAAAGACTAATTTTTCCTTTTAGTGTATGTATAATTTCTTATTCCATGACCTAGTAAAGGTAAATAACTGCTTGGAGGTTGTGGATATTCTAGATTATCAGGACATTAGATTTTTTAGATGGCTAGTAGAGTGTGTGACACACTTCTTACACAATGATATTGGGATCATGTCTTTGATGGTTACATGACAACATGGGTTGATATACCTTTCTTAATATTTTGATTTTATATATGTGGTGCCATTCTCATGATGAGATCTTGTTATAGTGTTTTTTTATCTATTTTTTCACTAATTTTATATTGATGAGTTACTATTCTAGAAATATCATTTCATATTGAATTTTTTTGAAGCGCAAGACTATTTTATAGAATATGTCGATTTAGATCAACCATTGGGATATGTTATAATTCATTTTAGTACTATTTTAGAGGGTTTTCAAGTTGGTTATTTAGAAATTGGTATCAATGTTAGTTATATTTTATTATTGAAAGGAACTATTCTATTTAGGATTTAGTTGTAGACATGAGGAAGGTTTTTTGGGATGTAAGGGATTGGGTTTAAATGATTTATTGTCTAGATCTCATCATAGAAGTACTTTTGATGTAATGGGATATTAGAAATATGTTTCTTTATACAGTTATATTATCTTATTATGGACTTCTCCAAAACATGATCTGACATTTTTTTCTTATGTTGATTTTAGATTGATAGATTTTATATTCCCAGTTTTGTCGACTGGATTTTTCCTTTTCTCTATTAAGGTTGTGTAATATTTCCCAACAAATAAGTATTCTCAATATTCAGTAAGAGGGTGTAGTTGACGAACCAAAACAAGGAATCCCTCTCATTGAGAAAAACCTTATATATTTTGTAGTGCATGAAGTCGAATATCTGGATTAAGGAGTCATATATGTTCTAATCTTGGAACTAGATGTGGTACATTAATGGGAAAATTATAGATATATTTCAAAGGAGTTTATTTATATGAAACCAGAAACATTCTACTATAAAAAATCCTCATGAGGAAGGGGAATAACAAGGTAAGACTGAGTTTCTATTTATGTTCTAGGATATTTTATATTCTGTTAAAGGTGAAATGCACGATCATAAAAATTGAAGGACCTAGTAGGAGGTTGTTGGATTCTATAAAATGGAGATGGATAATTAGTGGTTAGATTTGATAGGATTCAATAATCATTTTAGATAACATTTATATCTATAGTAAATGGTTTTATCTATATCTATGGAGTTACTAAACCACTACCATGGATATTGGTTATTTACATAGTATGCATACCATTGTACTAAACATAACTTGTTCTTCCGTGAGGTTGTTTTGAATGAGATGATGAATTCCAAGTTGTTTAAAATGGGTCTTTGATTACATTTCTGATCACATGTGTTGATTATAATGATTTCATTATATGGAAATGTTCTAGATTGAGTGTTAGTGGATAAAATTCATATAGATGGTATGTTATGGTTAACATTTGTTCATCCAACTCTTGGTGGAAACTTCAGTATATATTTTAAAGGGAAGAGTAAGTGGTATGAGTCTCTTTTTGGAAATAATGGTGGTGGTCATTGATAGCTTTATTCCTATAAATATTTTTTAGTTTATAATAATGTTTAACTAACATGTTTGTGATGTTAAAAATTTTAGAATTCAAATATTGTTCCATGGGGAATAGAAGATATATAACTCTTGTAGATTTTTAAATCACCTGAATGTGGTTTTAATATTTTTTAACTCTCAACATAGTGAGTTCATCCTAGAAAATCATATATGATCGTCATTTCTAAATGATGCTTCAATAATAGTGGTGTTTCTATCAAATGAATTTGGAACAAATCATTTTAACAACAAGGATGAGTCTTTGTTAGGAATTATGATTATTCTAATGATAGTGAGTAGTAAAATTAAAAATTTTATATCTCTAGTGACTAATTTATTTGAAACTAGAACCTATTAATATTTCATGTCAACCATCATTGAATAATAGTTGATTCTTCTTACAAAGATCATGTCATTTGTTACAGAAACTTATATGCTTATCATGATATAGAGGAGAGTATCTAATGTAATTTTGTTACATTATCTCTATCTGAAATCAAGATCATGTTTTAATATTTGGTTCTTGATATTAATCCTATAGATGTCGTTCTCTAGATACACTAGCTGATTTCTCATAATATATTCAT
Source organism: Viscum album (assembly GCA_963277665.1). Lineage (NCBI taxonomy): Eukaryota > Viridiplantae > Streptophyta > Magnoliopsida > Santalales > Viscaceae > Viscum > Viscum album. The sequence continues at coordinate 227,685,893 of OY728145.1, forward strand.
TTATTTTAATATCTAGTTGTTCTACTTTACTACCCCTAATGAGGAGTTGCACATTTCTTTGAGAGAATGGGACTTGAGTTCTATCTAGTATAGACCTCCTATTCTAGAGTTTGGTTGGATGGAATATATTTACTCTTTTAAAATAAGGAATAAATATTTTTGTTCTTATAACCCTACATTAGATGTTGAGCTTCCAAATTAATTTCTAGAAGAATTTTTTTGCTTCAAACTTGATAGGAAGGTATAATTATCTATCGGTTTGGTACAAGGTACACAACAAAAATAAATTTCTTCTTACCATATGGAATATGTTGAACTGATGCTATTAAAGGATTGTCTGGATTATTTTTTTCTAAATTAATCATTCGATCTAGCATTTCACCTTGGGAAAAGCTAGTGATTTTTTCATGAACATGGAAGGAAAAATTAAATTATATGTTTATTATTGAAAGAAAAATTGTGTTATGTAAAATAAAATGTATCATAATATCCTCAGTAATGTTTTTTCATATCATCTTAAAAGAGAAAAGTGGATCTCTAATATTTATCTTCAATCTAGTAATCATCATCTTAGGATCAAGGGGTCTAACATCCTAATGACCACTTCTAGAAGTATGTATAGATATTATGAGTAACTTGTTATTCCATATGTCATAACCAATCAACGTGTTTTTTTATCTCATTGGTGAATATGATTTTATTCTAGTATCAATATTATTTCATTTTTTATTCACAGATGATATCCCAGTTTACTCTAAAAATGAGGAGGGTTATGTATTTCATTTGAGAGGGGTTTTGAATATCATGGGTAATTACTAATATGTTTACAATTAATCCAAGTTCAATCATTGGATTTGATCATTCATGTTATTAGGGAAAATGGTCATGGAACACAACATCTCAATTGATCATAATAAGGTGAGTGGTGTAATTTCAAGTGAGTAACCATGGAATTTCATTGATAAATAGGGATTCAATGATAGGTTAGGGTGGGGATTTGGTTCCTAGATAGTGTTTATGATTCAAGGTATGTATAATTTTCAATATCTTCATACCCAAGTGTATCTTGACCAATTAATTATAAGTGTTACTTTTAATTTCTCTTATTGATCTAATTACCATTTATATAATGATTATTTATATATTAATTTTCATTTTGATTATCTTTATAAACATTTTCTCATGATGATTTTTAGGAATTAAATTAATAAATAAGTGGTAAATTGGATTTTAAAATGGTTTACCTTAACATTCTAGTCCAATTATTATTCTTCCATCATTGTGTTGGTTCATCAAAATCATTAATACAACTTATTTTTTCATTGTTCTAGACTACTTTTTCAAAGGATAAGTTCTTATTTATTTAGACCAGGTCTCTACATCAAAGGATAACTCCCAGTTTCTTCTGTTTTGGTTACTCTACCATGGCTTACTCCCTTATAAATGTCTTCCATATATGCATTATCTCCTCTCAATTTCTTCCAACAGAAGACCCACTTTCACATACTTCTTCAAAGTGAAAACAAGATTGGATCATATGCTATGAACAATATCACCATATTATTAAAGATGAGTCTAATGTAATATGGGTTCCATGGAATCTTTAGTTTCTTCCACACAAGTTTTATGTGAATGTCACCATTTGATTCTTATTTAAATGATTTTTACTAGAAACACCATCTCCTTTGATAAAATATTTTGCAGATATCATGTATTATTATTTAATAAATATTGTTAGAACACTTCACAATTTATAAAATAGTACTAGAATGGAATCACTTCTCTGAATAGAGAAACACCTCCATTGTAGTCCAACATTTTTTACTTAAATAAATCATAACCTTTTGCAATCCATTTATTTTTATTGAACTCACTCTCCTTCATTAGGTATTTTAAATCTTTAAAATTATCCATATTTGTATTTCTTATATAACTCAATGATATCAAATCCTCTATTTTTCTTATATCAAGGAATATATCATGTGATAGAAAAAATATGATCCTATACACACATTATCACATGTGTTGGGATAACAATTTTAAGATTAAAAAATTACTCTTAAATTCCCCATGTGTCTCAAGATTTAACTACATGGATATATCTAAAATATATAACTTCCCTAGAGTTTCTAAATCTATATATAATAAATTTCCATATATGTAAATATTGAAAAATGAATGTGCATCAATGATGATTATATTATTCACAATTTAACTTTTCATGGCCCATGATAATAACATCTTCATCAAATTTGGTGGATCATCCATTTAATAATAACTAGACATGTTCACTTGTTTTTTGTTTATATAAGATTTTATCATATTTTACTATTATATTCATGCATGTATATTATGGTGTATCCATTAGCTCCATAGTAAAACCACTACTTACTTGGTGTTTGAGAGAATATAACTACAATGTATATTCTCATCCATGACATAGAAACATCCATATCTACATAACCACCCACTATTATGACATAACTTCTTTTCAATGACCAGGGCGACTCATAAATTATTGAATAAAAAAATATAATCTCCACATTACATTAAACCCTAGTTATCCTCCCTATAGTTTAAAAAATTCTATAAATTAATTTCCAATCATCTCCTACAGCATAATATATGTCTCTATGGTTTTTGAGAACACTCAACACACTAGATTTATAAATACTACATCGTGGTATATTCTAAAACATCATAGCCCCAACATCATACCCTTAAGAGAGCCTTTTGAAGACCATCATTAAATTTAGAAAGGTACCTGTTTACCCTTAAATGGTTAATAGAAATTCTGGTCTACCGATACGCAAACTGGGATCAACCATTACATCAACTTTTGAGCTCACGAGTTACCCTTACACCTCACAACCTAAATAACTTTCCTTTACAACATTCAGTGTTACCCTTACATAAAACTAATATTTTAATTCATCATAACCTATTTACCTTTACCCGATACCCATTAAAATAACTTAAATCTCATATTTTACATGATAAACATTTAATCATTGGTAATGATACCATTATACAAGACATGATGGTATTTACCGTTACACAAGCTTCTATATGCTGCATATACCTACACATATCCTTAATGTCTATATATGCACCCTTACATGGCTACCATTGTCAATAATTTCCTCCTAAAACTCATACTGCTTCACACTCTCACCCATGTATTAAGATGAAAATATCTATATTCTAATATTAACATGAAACCAAGTCAATAGATCTCTACCTCCCTCGACATGCCTTGATGCCTTCAACAAAGGATTATGGTGCTCCTTACCAAAAGACTCCCATTTTGAGGGCATATTCCAAACCACTGTTCTCCCTTCCATAGGAATTTCCTACCAAAAATATCTTTCCAGTAGACCATTTATATCAGATCCTACAATATATTCCCACTTGGTGACATTTTTCTTTTTTATGACCATTATCTTATTTTAAAAAACGAATAAATACAAAATTTCACTCTCTTGACTTTACAATATATTAAATATTTAAATAAGGATGAAAAGAGAATATGTTTGGATATAAATATTTATTTTAAATATGAACTAATTTCTTAGCATGATAATTTATTTTTTAATTTCTAGTAATTGAATAATTACCTTTAATGTTTACACAACACCGATACAATGTTTATACAATTAATAGAAAAATAAAATAAAATCTTTTAAAAATATTAAAAGTAATACAATTTAGATGAATTATTGTGTTCCATTAATTTTATAGAAAAATATAAAATATAAAGGAAGTTTGAAAGGTTTATATTTGAATTTACTACCTATAATGTTGTTTTCAAAATCAAATTAAAAGAATAGTTCAAAAGATGACATTAATGCAATCTTATAATAAATAATATTTTATCAAATGATTTAAAATTCATAAAACTCATATAATTGAAAAAGGTAATGGATTATATTTTGAAAATACGAATCATGATCCATTTATGGGTTTTTTTATTTTATGGTAACATTATTAACCCTTAAATACTTGAAAATTTTCATATTGTGGCAATCATCAAAAGGGTTAACGGGGAAATCTTATTAAAACTATGAGATATTGGTAAAAGAATAAAAAAATAGTTCAAATCTTATTGGATGAAATTAAATCGAAACATAACAATATTTTATTATAATTAATGTATATTTACTATTTTTATACATTTATAATTATAAATAAATAAATAATATTTGTTTAAAATGCATTTATATGATTATAAATAAATAATAATAATTTTACAATAATTTTATTTAAATAACGAATATATTTACTATATATATATATTTATATAAATATATAGAATGAAATAAATATTATTTTTTAAAAAGGTATTTATATAATTATAACTAATTAATTATATATTAAAAAAATAATAAAAATTTTATTTTATAAAAAGTATTATTATTAAAATCCCTCATATTCTGTGGACCCGTATTTAACTCCTCCCAAGAAATGAATTTTCCCCCCAATTTGACATTCCGATCATTTAAGATCTTGATTGAACTTAAATCAGCTCAACCCCAACATTCAATTTCTCTATAAGTATATGATTCTTGAAGTTAATCATCTCATAGTTATTTTTAATATGAGTAAGATACTAGATTTACATGGCGTCACTCACCCAGGGAAATCTGCTGAACCTTCTCAGCAGAAGGAGCACGGGGGTGAAGCCCACCAGAAAGCACTAGAGAAGGTGGTCCTCAGGAATGATCATCCAGAGTAGCTTGGACGTCACGTCGGAGAAGGGTCACTAGAAAGCTTCCTCTTCTAAGCTGTCTGCTACAGGGAGAAGGCGGTCCTAGGGAATGGAGAATTTTAGTTCAGCGTATTGGTCCTCCATTCTGTCTCAAATAGATGATTGTAGGGGAGAAGGTAGTCATGGGGAATGGTTGGCTAGAGTAGTGTGGGTGCAGGGTCATCTCATCTGGCTCTCAAGTCAGCCCCCCTTGACAGATTGGAGCCCAGTTTCTTGGTTCCGGTTATCAAGGGTAGAAATCTCCTCCCCAATCGGCATTCAATGGGGGATATGCCAGAGCTGATAATGGGAATCATAGAAAACTTGGAGAAGGGAATAAAACTCCTCCCCTGCCCTATATCTCAGACCTCTGTCTCTTCTTCCAAGATCAGTGGTGCCCATTATTCTTCGGCAATGAAATTCATGACGAGTAAGAGAAAACCTAGGGATCTCTGCCCTAGGACCTAGGGCCCTAGACCCTTGTCTCCGGTCTGAAGGTCAGTACTACTACTTCTTCTTCTTATTATTCGATAATGAAATTTCCAAACGTGGCTAAAAGAAAACCTAGGGATCCCTACCTCAGGGCCCAGAGGGCCCAAACCCGTGTCTCTGCTAGGAATAATGGTGATGTCACTTCTTCTTCTTCGACAATGAAATTTCCCATCATGGCTAAAAGAAAACCCGGGGATCCCTACCCCTAGGCCTAGAGGGCCCAGACCCCTATCTCAACTCAGAAGATCAATTTTTCCACTTCTTCTTCTTTTTCGACAATTAAATTCCCCCGTGTGGCTGAAGAAAACCTTGGGATACCTGCCCTATGGGTGAGAGGGCCCAGACCCCTATCTCCACCTGGAAGGTCAGTGTTTCCGCTTATTCTTCTTCTTTTTCTTCGGCAATGAAATTATCCAAGAGCAAGATCATGGGTGAAAGAAGATCTGGGTATCCCTACCCTAGGACCCAGATGGCCCAGTCCTCTATCTCTACTTCGAAGATTAGTACTACCGCTTCTTCTTCTTCAGCAGTGAAATTCCCTATCATGGCTGAAAGAAAACGTGGGGATCTTGGACCTAGGGCCTAAAGGGCCCAGACCCGTGTCTCTACATAAAAGAGCAGTGTTTCTTCATCTTCTTCTTAAAAAATGAAATTTCACAGCGTGGATTAAAGAAAACCTAGGAATTCCTGCCCCAGGGCCCAGAGGGCCCAGACCTGTGTCGCCGCTTGGAAGATCAGTGATGCAGCTTCTTATTCATCTTTCAAAATGAAATTCCTTGGGAGTAAGAGCGTCAGTGAAAGAAAACCTGACATGGGAAAGAAGAGCTCCATACCACCACATATTTTTGGGAATGAAATAGAGATGAATTCTCCCATCACTGAAAGGGTTGTGCAGAACTATTTAAATATCAAGCCCAAGCTCCGCCCATCGGTCGTGGTCATCGACGCCAGCTTTCTCATCAATCTTCATAGAAAGCTATGCACTTTGGGAAAGGTAATTGTTCAACGGTTTCTTTATTTCTTTTCTTCTGTGATTAATCTAATTTTACGGCCACCTTAAAAACAGGATGTCCTGCAACAACAGGAAGCATCGCTGATGGCTGCCCTTCACGCTCAAATAAATTTGATGTCTATGGAGACTCTAGTTCGATGCCTCAGGCTAGACTAGAGTCTCTGACACCCTGTTTTGAGAATTTCTTGGAATTCCACACCCAGATCACGCAGGCCATCACGGACATGGAATCCATTCACGCCACAACCAAAGCATCTAGTCTTCATTGTCATGAGGGGGAGGATGAAGACAATAATCTGTTAGAATCCATGATAGAAGGGGTAAAGATAGGAAATCTGTTTTGATCCATTGGAATCCACGATAATATGGTGGATGAGGTGGAGGAGAACGATGAGAACCGAAATTCAAGAGGTGGAAAGCTGGGAAGTTGCATCAGACTGGGGAAGCTAATGGAAGAGGAGGCGGTGAAGTGGTTCATGGAGTTCCTGGAGAGGGTCCTGGAGAAGGGGAGGGATGGGTGGGCTTCTTTCTCGATGATTCTGAAAGTCATGAACTGGGTGCTGGTGGAGCGGTTTGACGACAGCAGGGGACGGGTCTACCCCTGGTCCGTGCAGGTGGCCCGAATTGAAGAATACTTGAATCAAATTCTTTTTTATTTTATTTTTTAAATATCATTGTCCCATTTTCCAAATATGTTTGAGGTTTCCATTTATTTTACAATTTTATATTTGATAATGGATTTAATGGATTAAATGTGTAATAAAACATTCTGTTATTGAAGCATTGATTGATGATGAAATTTGGATGAGAGAAACTCAAATTCTAAAAAAAGTATTATTATAATTATTATAATTATATATAATAATTATAATTATTTAAAAAGGTATTTTATTAAAGTATTACAAGTTTTTATCATCACTTTTTTATCTTTCTATTTCTATTTGTCATCTTCATTGTCAAACGCAAATTCAATGCTCGTGTCATCGACGATGTGATTTGTCTACAATCGGTATTACATTTTTAGTTTCAAAATTCATTGTGGTTTCAATTGGTGCTCGATCGATTTCACAATAGTGAAAGATTTATATTAAAAAATTATTGATTTTTTTTTGTGTTTGAGACTTATCATTTTAGAAGGTAAAAAAGTTTTGGGGAAATTTTTAGTAAAAAATTATGATTTGTGAAATTAATTTAATGGTTAGATATTTTATCATTTTTTATAGATAATTTATATTTCAGGGAATCTAGTGAACAATGAATTATTATATATTACATAAATTATAAAAAATCATTACTGGTATTATAATAATATCATTATAAATATATTTTTTATTTAAAAGAATCTCTTATTAAAAAAGTCTCTTTGTCAAAATAAATTTTAAAAAAAAAGTTGCACAAGCCATCCCAAGTCTCGAGTAACAATCATGTTTTTTTAAAAAAAATATTTTAAAGGTGAAATAAATCATGAAGGGTTAGGTTTGTTGGCTATAAAGTCTCTTGTTTTTTAACTGGGTTTAAATTACGAAGTTTTTCAAACTTTTTCTGTTTATCAATGTGTTGGTTTTAAACCAAGCCCCAGAACATTGTTCTGAGTGTTGGAATACTTAAAGGTATTTTTTTGGACTTGGGTGAATACCTGATAATTTTCACGGGTGCCCCAATAAGTCTCGGGGCCCCCGGAACTAGAAAAGTCTACTTTAATGGATTCGCACGGGTTGTGCATGGTTACGATCCAACCCTTAAAGCTTACCTAGTTTAATATTTTATTTATTTTAATTAAATAATATTAAATGTGAAATTTGTGTTTAAATAGAATAATGTGTTAATAATAATAATAATTTTATTATTATTATTAGGGTGTCATAAATTATTTGGATGTTAAAAGATTTTAATTGCATGGTTAATGGGGTGTAACATTTATGTTAAAAGATTTTAATTGCATGGTTAATGTAGTATAACATTAAGTAAAATTATTGTGGCCTTTTGGTATATCAAAGAAACGTTTTTTTAAAATGAGGAGTTTCAGATTTAATGATGATGCATTTAATTAAATAAGGATTTTCAGAATTAATAAAGAAGTGTTTTTATTTAATATAGGTGTTGGGTTTTCTCTAAGAATGAATAATGATAATAATGCGATTATTATTATTGTTATTTTATGAGTATAATAATTATTATTAATTATGGTTGTTATTATTATTATGAATGATAATAATAATAATAATAATGGAATATGTGGATTTAATTAATTGGTTTGAAACAGTGGTGTCATTTAATTAAATTGAGTTAAAAAAATTTAATTAAATGATGTGTAGAGGGGATTTTTGGGTTTTATCAAAGCAGTGTTTTATAATTAATAATGATGGTTATTATTATGGTAGTTTCATTTATTTAATTTGTGGTTGAAATGAATTTAATTAAAAAAGTTGTTGCGGTTTCTTTCAATTTAATTAAAGTTGTGATATTTTAATTAAATGACAAATAAATGAGGAGTTGGGTGTTATCAAAGAATGATAATATTAAATGGTGATATTAAATTATGTGTAAATGATTATTTGGAGGTTTTCAAATAATGGTAATATTAAATGGTAATATTAAATGAGGAATAAATGTGGAGTTGGGTTTAATTTAATTAAATTCAAGGTAATAAAGAATTCAATTAATAAAGGTGAAATTGAGGTTTTTTTAATTAATAGATAAAAAGAATTTAATTAATCACTGTGAAGTGGTGATTTTATTTAATTAATTCATATTTAGATAAAAAAATTAAATAAATGAGTTAGAGATTTTCTTTAATTAAATTCCATTGGAGAGAATTTAATTAGTTTGATGTGTTAATGAAGTATTGGATTTTACCTAATATGGGTGTAGAATAATTAGTGAAGAAACATTATATTAAATGAGTTTGGTAATAATAATAAATTTTGATATTATTATTATTAAATTAATTCATTTTAGTTATTAGGTTTTTATTTTTTTTAAGAGGGAAAATGAGAGGAGAGGCGCACAAGGCCAATGCGCAAACCCCCTCTTTTTCTTCCTATATGCGTGATGTGCACCGATGGCCTCCTCCATGAGCTCTTCCTCTCCCATTGTGTGGATCCTTGTTCCTACAGCGACTCCATGGCCGCAACCTCCCTCGGACAGACCCCCTGCTACAGCGCACGACACCCTCGGGTAGAGCCCCTATCGCAGCGCAACCCCCCTCATTGGTGCACCACCCCCTCTCCCAGACTTCTCCTTGTGCATTAAAATTCCTCTAAGAATCTTCATGAACCTTTTTCGCCTCATCTAGATGACTCTGTCCGTGTATATTTCGTGATTAAAATAAGCCATTTGACTCCCCTCTCTCCTTGTTTTCTTGGCTGAAACCCTAAGGTTCGGGTTTAATCTAATTGTTTCATTCCTCTATTTTTAGGGTATGCAAATGTTGACTTGGGGCCCATTGATCCATAATCCTGTATATACCACCAAGGGCGAGGAATATGGAATCAATTTACCTTTTCATCGTTGCGCCGAGTAATGTTTATTTTCTGCTATTTGTTTTGCCCTTTGTAAATTCGAGTCTGCCAATTTATCTAAGTCGATGGTATAGAGGTATAGGTGGGTAGACCTTGTTGCACTGGTTCTGGTCTCTTATTATTGTTTTAATGAATTTTTAATCATAGTTGTAGACAACACACACAAATATATATATATATATATATATATATCTGTGTGTGTGTGTGTGTGAAGGTGTGCACGTGTGCGACTATGGACCAGTTGTTGATTGGTTTGTCGCCTTATGTCAAGACATTGAGTATTAATCTGGTTCCACCCCAAGGTAGGGTCTCCTTTCAAGTCCTCAACTTTAATAAATGCAATAATAAAATGCTTTCTGTCCATTTCTTGGTATTTCAATTATGCAGTGAAGTATTTTGAATGCCTTTCAAATGTGAATTTAGTAAGTTTGAATAATTTTCTAAATGTTATATGTGATGTGTTGATGCATGTCTTTGGATGTTATTAAATGATGCTTCCCACGTGAGATAAATGAGGGCATGACTATGTGTTGGTTTTAATCATGTATTGGTGAATTTGTTAAGTGACATGATTAAATAATTAAATGATTTATTATTTTGGCTAAGATAATATAATTAATTTTGTATATTAATTATGTGCTTTGAGACTATATAAAAATAATTAATCAAATGATTAATTATAATATATTGATTTACCTGAATGAGATAATTTATTCGGTGATTAAATTGATATATGTTGTTTTGGATAAATTGAGATAACTAATAATGGATTAATTACTACTTGTTAATGACGTAAAAGGTTATTCAATTATTGAATTGATTAAAGGGTTTGATTAAATTAATTAATTAATTGGCATGCATGAATTTAAATGATGAATTGTTAATGATCAATGTTATCTACCATGATGTTGATTTAAGATTTTTAATGGTGGGTTTGATTAAGGAAGGTTGTAATCAGAATGTGATAATTGATCTGACAATTAATTATGATACATTGTTTTGGATAAATAGAGATATTTATAATGATGGATTAAATGACGTGCTTTTGCAGTGATATTTTGGAGAATTAATTTTGGGAATTAATTGTGGGATTGATTTTCTTATAGATTAATTAGATTGATGGTTTAATTAATGGTAATGTGTACTTCATTAATTGTTGCGTTAACTATTGAAATGTTGAATGGTTAATTAATTGTAAAATTAATTGATGGGAGATTTATGTTGTTAATTATTTTCTTAATTATTTAATAGATTTGATTAATAAATTTATGAATTAATTAATGTATGCTTTTGGGGTGTTAGGCATAACATTCCACACCAATGATAAATATATTTGTATGATTGATAAATAGGTTGTGAGAGAGGGATTGATGCTCTAAATACTCACGGGGTGCTAGACATGGCGTTCTACACCCAGCATGCATGAAATATTATTTTATGGGATAGGGGATGATGATCCAAATACCCATTGGTTGTGAGACAAGGACTAATTCTCCAAATACTCACAAGGGTGTTATACATGACGTTCTACACCCATTAATTGACATTAGACTGTGGGTCCAATTGGTCGTACATGAACTGAATTAAATGGTTAATGAAATCCCATGTGATGTAATTATTTGGGATTGAATACAGAAAATGTTTCAGACCCTGGCATGGCTGAGGTAGGTATTGTGATACAGGTGTCCAGGGGAACCCAGAGATTTATGCAGTTAAATAAAGAGTATCAATTAAAGAGGATTATCTAATTTATTAAGGATTCAATAATTGATATGAATGTGTGATGATTTTTGAGCATACATGAAAAATGTATAATGTAGGTTTAGACATTATCTAAGGGCTGAAGCAGGTACTTGGGAGTATAGTTACATTGTACAGCTTACATTATTTATGCATGCATTCACACTGTTCAAATTATTTATTGATTTTCTGGATTTGGGGTAGACACAGGTGGTCCTGACCTACTGTGATTCTTACAACACACCCTACTCAGGCCGCCACTGCACTGGAGTACCTGAGTAGATCCTATTTGGTTGTAGCATAGTGTTGTTTGAATATTATTGGGAGATAGGAGCAGAGGACAAAGAGGAAGCTCAGGATGTTCAAGGAGATCACCCTCGGTGATTGAGTCATAATTTATTTATTTCTTTATTCATATATAAATCATGATGTATTGTTTACCGCTTTCATAGTAGTACCATCATAACATGCATGCATTGTATAACATTGGTGTTGGACATTTTGTTTTATAAAAGATTTATAAAATTATGTCTTCCGTTGCTTTATTGTTATTCACACTGTTTTAGATATTTTATGATATTTTCCACTATTTTTACTCTAATAAGAGGTTATAGTCTCCCCACAGACTATCCTTACACCCTTGCTACTAGTCAGTAGCCTCCAGTGTGTGGGGAGACGTGCTTGAGGTCATGTGGCGATCGCTCCGGTCACTAGTTTAGGGGTGAACCGGGTCGGGATGTTACACTGGCCCATCGCACTAGCCTAGCCCCATAAACTATAATAACATGTATCATATGGAATACCCATGTCTCAGCTACCATGTGTTCAGATCCGTACAAATGGCATAATTTCACCATTTATCCCTTCTTATTTTATTATCATCAGTTGACCCCCGCATTCTGGACAAATCATGTTAATAGACCCCACTCCACAATGACACATATCATATGATTTAATGGTGAAGATAAAATTTGGTAGTTTGGAATAAAATAATTGATAAAATAGAACTAATCATATAATAAAACTAGTAGCGACCCATTTTTAAATTTAATTAGTACCCAACCCGTGCATTTGCACGACATGATCATTTAAATACACATTCACTTACACATAATTTTGAATTTTTTGAATATGCATTCCTGAAAAATAAGTGAATATATGAATGCACCTATATTCTATATAAGTGAGTACTGGTAATGAATAATGGAAAAATAGTGCATACAATAGTCTTGTCACACTTATTTTCTATATAAATACATACTAGTAATGCATACTAGAAAATAAGAACATATATGAATATATATATTGGAAAATAAATAAAAATATGAAGGTATATAGAGAATAAGATGTGATTACATGTATAAAGAGAAAGAACATCCTATAGTGATATAACTCAAATCATCACTAAGAGAAACTACATACAGTCTCATGTATGCACTTAAGTTCAGACGTTACTTTTGTTAAGTTTAGATGTTACTTTTTTGTTATTTTTTTATCATCAACAATTCAACAACAGTCTACTTCTATCTCTAATGTGGGAACTTGGGATATGCATACTCCACACTGAGGAACCTCTTGACTGGGTTTGGATTCGATGAGCCTTATTGGCTTGTCAACATTTCTAATGCATGCATCATGATCCACCTAGTCAGGGGCTATCAAGTATATATCCACCCACAGTTTGTTGTTGTGGGGGAATTTTCATCTAGGAAACTACATAATAACATTTTATTGGGGGTATTTATGCTACAAATCTCCCTTAGTTTGGATCTCTGAGGCTCCATGCCTTCTAGATCTGTGTCCGGATCATCTTTGTTGTTGTAACGACTGCAGTGGGAGCGATGTTCCCTAATGTAAACCATTCCTGGGGGTGCTACGAGCCATGATTTTCGGGACCTGGACCATATACTTCCCTTCATATATTTACTTGGCACATAAAAAAATTGGATCTTCAACTAGAAAATGGACTATGTTGCAGGTCGTGAGCAGCTTTAGGCTGCTTGACACTTTTCACTCATCAAGTCCATCAAAAAACTATCCTTTATCATCTTTCATGATCCTTCAGTGCTATAACTTGACATTGTCAATGCATGTTTAACATTGACCTTTGCATATGAAACTTCCACCTTCTTTGAAGTTGAAAGTAATAGAAATTATTATTTTCCCAATAATGCATCAGACCTTATACTCTATGGGATGAGGGCTATGGATTGTTTCCCATGTGAAAATGTTAGGGGTTTCACCTTATGCGGTTTGCATAGGCTTATGTGAAAAAAACATGACATGCTATAAGGCTTTATAACAAGAACTAAATTAGTGAAGGTGGGTGAATAGAACCATAGTGGTCATATTTATCTCATGATTTTTATGTCTATATGTGATCATATCATCTAATTTGTAAGAATTAGAATGTTAGATTGGTAGTTACTATGAAAATTAACTCATACACAAAATATTTTTATTTGATCAATGTAACTACTCAATGATATGTTTTTAAAGATAATTTAAACTCAATTTCATGATTTTACTCAATGAATTCATATAAAGGAACCTAATAAAATCATATACGTGCCTAGAAATAAAACAAAAAATGAAAACTGGTTCATTTAAAATTTGAAAGAAGAAAACCCAATCACCTAAAAAATATATTGTTTTGTTCGTTCAGGTTTTGTATTGACCTATACATTACTAAAAGAACCAGTTTTTAGTTTTAGTAATGTACAGGTTAAGTTTAGAATTGACCTGAACAAAACCTAGTCAACAAACAAAACCTAGTTTTATAGGTTTTTCTAAACATGTACAGGTTTTTTTCTGGTCAATGCTAAACCCAAATGAATAAAACTAAACCTTATGGTTTTTCTAAACATGAACGAACAAAACCTAGTCAACTAAGGAATGAATTACTAAAACCAGAATTATTATTCATTTCAGGTCAATGCTAAACTAACCTATACAGGTTTTGTTCATTTAGTTCAGGTATAGGATTGACCTGAACAAAAACCCAGAAAACTAACAAAACCTAGTTGTCATTTTTTGTTTGTTCAGGTTTCAGTAATATAAAGGTTAAGTCTAAAAAGGTAGTGATTATATGAAGAGGAACTCCTGAAAATACACTACTAAAACCTAAACAAACAAAACCCAGTGAACTAAGGAATTTATGGAGATGGGTTACAACCCTCGGGTCTAGAGGCACACACCCACTTGGGCTTGACAATTAAACCAAAAAATACAATAATACAATGTGAGTTTTTTAAAAAAATATCAAAGATTAAAATATGTTCCACCTAAAAAGAACTTGATAGAACAAATAGGAAATGTAAAACAAAAAAATGGGTGCTAGTTTTTAGCAAAAATTGATCCAGGATACAATACTACTAGAAATTGTGTATTAGAAAAAAGGTTGGGGTGAAAATATGAAGGAACATTTGATTACATGTAGGAACTACAATAGTGAAATAAAATGACTAAAGTAAAAGGAATATCATATGGTAATCATGAATTGTGTGTAATATAAAGGTTACTAATGTTATACAAAACATATATATGTACCATTGAACAAACGCAATGAAATCATACCCATATATATGTTGTACCTATGATTTATAGAATTAGAAATAACAGGAATAAAGAACATAAATAATGTATAACTGAAGTGATGTGTGATCTATCCCTAACTCTTCACTATACACTTGAGAAAATCAAATAGTTATGAAACTAAAGTGTGAAAAATTCATAAATCAGTACATAGTAATTGATTTACAAAATCATGCATGTTCTATGAGTTTGCTTCTGCACTCTGGTTTCCTAACCACCACTGCATATGAACACCCTTACTTGGTTCTATGTTCTTTGGCGGGGAAATGGGGACACGCAGACTCTGCAATACACTATCCCAATAGTTGGTCCAATTTGTATTATTAATAGAATATCATACACAGTTCTGGTCGTGTTTTGGTCGTGTTTGAAGAGCACACTAGAAGCACAAAATAGCCTCATTTGTCATTTCTAGAACCTGTAAAAGGTTAACAAATTTCCCAAGTCAAGTAAATGATCAGACACTTGAAGTAAAACAAAGTAACCATGGTACACCTTATAGACATTTCCAAGGTTTATGTAGGTGTCAGAAAAAGTAGGTTTCTTCTTTTCATCTTCTTGGATGAAAGAAATTAGCAGAAAGGGAACAAAAATAAAAAATGGGGAAGGTAACCAAGGAAAATGTTTCACCAATCATAGAAATCATGATATCGTACCTCATATGATCCAAAAAAATTCATTGTTCTTTTTATAATCCTCAGATATTATTTCTTGGACATATATGAGTACCAACATCCTTTTATCATTCTCTTTCTTGAAACATTGGGTGTAGTCAACTCCACCACGATAAAAACTGAGCTTTCTTATGTTTTTATCCAACCAAAAATACCAAGTCCTCAGAAATTTCTTTATCTTATACAAATAATTCTTTAACTGTAACACATTTCACTTATATTCATCCTTAATAAACCCATATAGTTTCTCAATGTACACCCCCCATAATAACTCCATTTTGGAACATATATTTGACATCCATTTGGTATACTTTTATAAAAAATTGCACTAAAATATCAAAAGAAAATCAAATATATTCCAACTAGGATATGGGAGTAAATTTATCATAAATATAAATTCCTTTGATCTAGTAATTTCCCTTTCACACTATCCATTCTTTATTTTGAACCACTTTTCCATTGTTAGTGATTTTATTACTGAACACCCACTTGGTTCTGATAACATTTTTGTCTTCCAGCATTGGGAAAATTTCCCATGTCACATTATTCTTATTCATATCAAGATCCCCATCCATATATTTGATCCAATTATCATTCTTTTCAGCCTCTCCAAATAATTTAGGCTCTACATGGAAAAAATGAGGTTTTTTTATAGAGTCTTAATCCTTCAAGTTGTGACCAAAACTCTTCGATCACCAATGACATTTTATTCATTGATTTCATCCCTACATGTATTTATTATAGTTGATAAAAATATATCCATCTTTGAAATGATAACCCACTCATCAATATTTCTTAAAAATCATTTTATTTTTTTAATCACACATCTAATAAATACTATGCATGTTTTACTTTAATCCATCAAAAAATCATTTTTTAACATTTCCCTTTGGTTCCACCCTTAGGAATCTCTCATTACTATCCAAGTAATTCTCACAAATGGGAGTCATTTCCCATTTTAGAGAACACAATGGAGTAAAAATATCATCCACATCAGCTTCATCTCTCGAACAATTATTATTACAATTTGTTTCCTAGGACTCATCTTCCATCTCTTTTATCATTCATGTAGTGCTCTGAGTAGTAGTCATTATATGGATGACTAATGCTTTAAGAATTCCATGAAACATAAGTTCATGTATTTAAGAGATGGAGGATGAGTTCTAAACAACTAAATGCAATGATAATTGTTTGGAAGATAAGCTGATGAGGATGATAATTTTCTACAACTTTCACCTTTGGATGAATTCAGAGTATTACACCTACCAGAGTGAAGTAAATATTTTCTTAAATTCAATTACCCATTTTCTTCAAAGCATATTGAAATTCTTTGAAATAATATGATATCTAATTTCTCCTATTATAATTTTCTATAACTTTCAACTTTTATAATGAATATCTTATGTTTATTTATTTATTTATTGTTTAACATGAATATTTTATCAACATAATAGGATATATTTACTTTCTCTCTGATGATTCAAAGCTTCAATCCAATGTATCTTATTTTCTCCTCATTCTCCTCACTCATTGATTGATAGTTTGTTGAGATCTATTTGTGTTTTTTTAACATCATTCTTGCTTTACCATCGGCATATCCCTATGGTAAAAAATGTTTGCACTGTAAAATCATTATCCATAGAGTCAATGTACTATTTCATATTTATGTTTAATTTATTTATTTTTAGTATTACTCATATAATAATTGTTTTCTCGTACAAACAGATTCTTTTTCTTGAGTTGGGGTGGTTTGTTCGATGCTGCTCATGCTCATGAGGGATTCGAATTCAAGCCTGCAATTGATATAATGATAATAAGGAAATGCATCAATAATTCATAAAACCATAAGGAAAACTGAAATTCTGACTACTTATTTAATTAATTTTGTCATCATTTTATCTACTATTTGTAATTTAATTTCCATATCATTTTAATCTAATACATATTTAGTTTTTTCACAGATCTCTTGTGAATTCATATTTTTCTTTCAACTATCTTCAACAAGACGCAAAATATATAAAATAATTCTTTCCACCAATGTAACCAAGTTTTCCATTTTCATTGCCTTTATTTGTTGAACTTCCAACATAGAATATTGATTCAATTTTGTTAGCTAAAAAACCATTCTCATTGTTGAAATCCAAAAGAGTAGAGGAATCCCATGTTCTCATTGTGGTGACTTCTCATGATATAATAGTCACATGATCTTCCTCTACTCTTAGGACTTTCAACAATGAGAAATGTTTTTAAGCTAAGAACATCAAGTCAATATGAGGTGTTGGAAGTTCGACTTAGAAAGAAAATGGAAATTTGGTTACATTTTCCATTAGGATTTTTTGAGACTTTGGGATTTGTTGGAATAAACTGCACCTCATTTCGACACATGGTGAGGCCACTATTAATCCAAGTGCTTATTTTTATTTAAAATTGAAATTAATTTAGTAAAAAGGATAATTGACATACTCAAAATAGATAAAACACATTCTGATTATTTTGACGGTTTAGTAAAATGATCATTAAGCCAATTGGGATGTGTAGGAATTAGCCACACCTCAATTCGATGCATGGTGTGACCAATATGACTCAATGTGTCTGTTATCAGTTTAAAATAGATAGTTTAGATTAAAAAATTTCACTCAATGAAAAAAAAAGAAAACA
Organism: Viscum album; assembly: GCA_963277665.1. NCBI lineage: Eukaryota > Viridiplantae > Streptophyta > Magnoliopsida > Santalales > Viscaceae > Viscum > Viscum album. The sequence goes on from OY728145.1 coordinate 227,704,331, forward strand.
CATTTGTAATTTCATGATAATTTGGAACATTTATTAATAAGTCATTTGTGACGTGTAGGAATCTGTCTCACATCAAACTAGTACATGACGAGATCGGTATAGGTCAATGTCTGTGTTTCTAGTTTAAAATGACATCATTGTAAAAAACAAGTGACATACTCAAAACTATTTAAATACATATATATTTTTTTGATACTTTTAATCATCAGTACCTCAATCTGACACACAGTGTGATCGGTATGACTTGAAGTGTGTCTTTTTATTTAAAAAAGACATTAATTTTAGTAAAAAGGACAATTGACCTACTCAAAACCAATAAACATCATTCATATTGTTTTTATACTTTAATTAAATGATCCATAAGTCATTTTTTATGTTTTTGAATTATCTTCATCGCAATCTGATACACGATGTGCCCAGTATGAATTAATGTCTCCGTTATCAGTTTAAAATTGATAGTTTAGTTCAACAAATTTCACTCACTGAAAATAGATAAAAAACACTCGAATATTTTAAAAAAAATTAGAAAATTATTCATAAGTCATTTGTGACATATAGAAATCAGTCTTACACCAAACTGATACATGATATGATCGGTATGAGTCAAAGTTAGTGTTTCCAGTTTAAAATGAAATTTTAGTAAAAAAGATAAGTGATGTAATAAAAAATGAGTTATCACGTTTTCATTGTTTTCATAATTTAATAAAATAATCCATAATCCATTTGGTACATGAATTAATTATCCTCACCTCAATACAACATACGGTGTGACCGATATGACACCATGTGTGTCTTTTTCTTTAAAATTGACATCAATTTTAGAAAAAATGAAAATTGACCTACTCAAAATATATAAAACACATTCATATTATTTATATAATATATGAAAATAATACATCAGTCATTTCTAACATGTAGTAATAAGTCGTACATTAATCTGATGCATATTGTGACCATTATGACTCAAAGTGTGTCTTTTTATTTAAAATTGACATCAATTTTAGTAAAAATGACAACTGTCCTACTCAAAACTAAGAAAAAACATTAATATTATTTTGATACTTTATATAAATGATCAATAAGTAATTTATGACCTATAATAATCATCCACACCAGAATCTGATACATGAACTTCCTGATATGACTCAATGTGTTTGTTATGAGTTTAAAATGGACAGTTTAGTTCAAAAAATGTCACTCACTGAAAACCAAGAAAACAAGATCGAATTTTCTTGATAAATTATGAAATTGATTCAAAAGTCATTTTTGAAATGTATGAATCAGTCTCATGTCAAACCGTTACATGATGTGATTGGTATGAGTCAAAGTTCATGTTTCCAATTTAAAATGACATTTTAGTAAAAAAGACAAGTGACATAATAAAAACTGAGTAAACACATTCCGATTATTTTGATACTTTTTGAAAACTATCTATAATCCATTTGGTACAAGTAAGAATTATTTTTACCTCAATTATATACTTGTTGTGATTTATATAACTCTAAGTGTGCCTCTTTATTTAAAATTGACAACAATTTCAGTAAAATTTACAATTGACCTACTCAAAACCAAGAAAACACACTCAGATTGTTTTGATACTTTATGAAAATGATCCATATGTCATTTATGATGTATTGGAATTATACTCAACTCAATATGATACATTATGTGTATGGTATGACTCAATGTGTCTGTTATCAGTTTAAAATCGACATTTTAATTCAAAAAGTGTCACTCGTTAAAAACAATGAAAACATGCTCATATTATATTTATAATATAGGAAAATGATTTATAAGTAATTTTTGATGTGTAGAAATCAGTATCACGTAAAACCAACACATGATGTGACTGGTATGAGTCAAAGTGCTTGTTTCCAGTTTAAAAAGACATTTTAGTAAAAAAACATGAGACGTACTCAAAACTGAGCAAACACATTACGATTGTTTTGGTACTTTAGAAAAATTATCCATAAGTTATTTGAGATGTTTAATAATTATCCACACCTCAATTAGATTCACAGAGTCACTCATTTGACTCCAAGTGCATCTTTTCAATATATAAGTATCATTTTAGTTTAAAACGAGCATCACATCACCAAAACCGATCAAATGAGCCTATATTTTTTATAATCTTCTATATAATATTACTTAATTAATTTCCTTATCATTTTTATCTTATACTTATTTATTTAATGTTCATAGAGATAATTCTTGAAGACAAACATGAAATGGTGTGATGAGCAAGAATCAACTGCAACTCAATCTAATACACAGAGGTCCTTGTATGACTCAAAGTTTAGTTTAAAATTAACACTTTCTGTTAATTTATTTCTTTATATAATTACTAAAATAATAAAAAAATCTTATATTTTTGTTTTGTTTCTCAAGTGGGGCTTAGGATCAAAAGAAAATGGAAGACTTCTATTTTTGAATGTATATAACAATTTTTAATTATGTAATTGTATAAACCAATGTTTGAAATATCAATAATAGAGTGTTTTTTTTCTTATATTTATATTTTAAATTTTATTTCATTTAAATTATGCATTGGTACTTTATTTTGATAATTTTGTGGTGTTCTTGGTGAAATAGTGTGCTATTACAGCACATTGCACTGGTGTGACAGTGTGCTATTACAGCACATTGCAGTATGCCCCTTTATTAGGGCTTAAAAAAGTGCTGATAAAAGACTAGATATTTTAACCTCAATCCAGTAGTCATTGATTCTCTAGTACTAATAATGTCCATTTTTAACATTGTTAAAGGCCTATTTTTTTATTAGTGTACACTTCATGATTTCTCCAATTTGGATAATTGTTATTCTCCCAATCTGAACAGGCTCCCTAATAGTAATGATCTCATGCCACACTTGATCACCTACCATCCAAGGTTCATTACTCAAAGGATATTTGGTAATGAATAGAAAATACCACATTTAAATATCATTAAATAGTTGATCCTACATATGTCCACCTCATCATAAGATGACAAGGGTGTTGAACTTGTGTTTTTAATATGGTCATGATTCATTTTTTGATCATCAGTAAGCCCCTTTTCATTATCCAGGACTTGAAATTCTCAATCTTCTGTGAGGGAATTTTTTGTCACTTTTTCCTCTCATTATGTTCTCCCTTAAAAGGAATGAGGACTACATAGCGCTTTTTGTTTCTCACATTGAGCATGGCTCATGTGGGCATAGGGATTTGGAGGAAGTTATCCTCAAGAAAGTTTGAGACACAGGAGAGCCCCGTAGTCTAAAGTCTATGAGATTAAACTAAAATCCATTAGTCCAAACTCAATGACCATAAACTAAGATCCCATGGTTCGAACTCTGTGACCTTAAACTAAGATCCCAGGTCCAAGCATCATGACCTTATACTATGTACAAGTTGTCTCGAGGATGCTTCATATGGTGCCATGGGGTCTCATAGACCCCTCCTTTCATGTTAGGAATTCGTCCTTCAATGTCATGTTCATTCCTCTGAGACACACCACCTTTTGGCCTAAGTATTATGACCTTAAACTATTTAAAATTGGTCTAAATTCAATGAACATAAACTAGGAGACCAAGTCCAAGCATCATGACATTAAATTGTGTGCAAGTATCTCCAAGAATTTTTTGTCTCACATCTGGTCTTCTTGGACCACAATTTAGATTGGGTTGTCACTCTATCATGCTCCACATAGTTTTTTGGGATACTCACCCTATGGTCCAAGATCTATGACCTTAAACTAATATTTATGGTCTAAGCATCACAACCTCAAATTTTTTACAATATTTCTCTAGGAAATACCATGTGGAAAGGCCTTCTATGCTCTTCGTCCATGTTGGGTTTCCTCTCCCTTGTGCCACACACTTCCCCTTTGGGTCACACAACACTTCGGTCTAAGAATCACGACCTTAAATTGTATGCGACTCTCCCCAAATTATTTTTCTTGTTGTAGGGCCCTCTAATCTCCCTTTTCCTCATAGGGTCATCTAGGGTGTACCCCTATTGTGATACACTCCTAACCCTATCCCCCCATACCTCAACCAGGTGGGTATTATTTACATTGGTTCACATGAACCAATCACATGATGTTAAACTATGTTATCATTTCTTGGTCACATGATGTTAAACTGTGCATCTCGATATCCCAATCACATGATGATAAAATATGTGATCCATCATCATCATCATATGAATTTATACTGCATGTCTATCATCCACATTGTACGATGTAAGACTATAGATAATCTTAGGGCCTTGTCTGAGAATTCCTTTCATCTGGTGTCGTTCACCTACAACATCATTCATGTTATTCAAATATTTCTCAAAATCCAAGCCGATTCTCCCTCTCAAAGATAATTTTGATCTTTCTTTAGACAGATATGCCTACCCAATATGATCAAAGCCACATTAGCATAATTATGGGAGTGTTGGATTCCATTTAAACATTCCATCATTTCATCTCTGAGCTTTCTTATGTCCAACTATTTAGATCCCCATCCTACTCCATGTATGAATGGGCCCCCCTTGATGGCATGGTACTGTACCATACAGGCTCACCTACTTTCCTGAAAACACACCTTGAAGGACTTTGAATGATATTTTGAGATAGGTCCCATGTTTCAAACATGAACTAATAGAAAAATACAGTATACCAGTGGTTTGGAACCATTGGTATATGCCTCCAAACCATTTTTATATCCTATACCAATGTTTTGGAGGACCGTTGGCTAGTTTGGCATTGGGATAGGTCTATACCAATAGTTTTGGGAAAACCATTGGTATGTGTCATATTAAAAACCTATGCCAACGGTTTTAGAAAAGCATTGGTATAATTATTTTAAAAAATAAAACCCGACCTGGTTTTGATCCTAACACCTCCCGTTTATAATCCAACTACCTAAACACTAACCTAACATGACTTTTGTGAACATAATTTCATAAATATATATATATATATATATATATGTATATTCATAACTATATTAAATTTTGATTTATCTAATGTTATTTGACAAAATATTCCATAAAAATATGGGTACCTATCAAAACCGTTGGTATAGACCTATAAAAAAATAGTTTTGGGAACTGTTAGTATAGGTTCTTTGAAATTTTAAACTATACCAACAGTTTTGATGAGACATTTGGCATGGGGTAAACCTATACCAATGGTTTCTCCAAATCCATTGGTATAAGTCTTATTTCTAGTAATGATGGTCTACGATCAACCCTTAATTTTCCCCATCCTTATATAAACAATAATGGATGTTGTATTTCGAACATGGTCAAACGTTCTCCCCAATAATCATGCCAGACCCTTTTTGTACCAAATCATGGGTGTCTTAATTAATTGTCCATATCCCTCTTTGTTTGGGTAGAATTAAATTCTCGTGGAATTATCCCATTCATGCACTAGTGAGTGCTGAAAAGGTAATTTTTCTATCCATAGGATCCCATCCTCCAGCCATTGCCCCTCTATACCTAAACACTCTTGATGGTTAGTCAAATAATGTATATCCCGGGTTTTTAAAGATTGTACAACAATCTCATATAAATGAGAAATCACATGTCCATCCATTATTTCTCACATTGAGCAAGAATCACATGAACTTAGGGATTGGTTATTGGTTGTCTCATGAGTATGATTGAAGCATGATAGTAAAACACAATAAAATAAGAATTTCCATGCATTCAAGAAGTTTTAAATAAATAACCTTCAACATTAGGCTACGGTTATCCACACACTAAAGCTGATCTTATGTGCTTGAAAAAATGCCTCATATAGCTCAAACCCAGCGATCGAGCACTCCAGTACGACCATCCTTTGGATTGTGTCCTCTAGGGTATGATAAATCCTCATGAGATATGTTTCCTCCTCTTTATCTACATCTTTGATGATCTACAGTTAGTCCTACTCAACATGGTGCTTAGCTATCTACGATACCACCAATTTTGCTTGATCCTTGACTATTACTAGTTCACACACACACACACACAAAGAATAATTATTATTCAAGAAGGAAAAGGTAGGGGAACCTATAAATACAACTTATAGAGGCCTTTAGAAATGGAGGCCCAGAGAATCCACTTTCAAAAAATAAGACTCCTCAGGGGGAAAAGCCCTAAGAATTGAAAAGAAGTGAAAACATTCATTTTCGATAGCTTTAGAGGCTAGTAAATCTGCAACTGCATTTCCTTCTCATCGGGTATGGATATTGGTCATATGGTCATTCAATAACCACTTACACCTTACAATGGAGTACTCAATAGACCAAAGAATTGTTCCTTTTCCTATAACAGCATTATAAACTTTTAATGAGCCTATTCCAATCTCTTCAAGTGGGATATTATTCTGTTTACATAGATCTAGATTTGTGATCAGTTCTTGGGCTTCAGCTTGGAGAGAATCTCCATTCCCAAAGGAATCATAAAAATAAGATACAACTGTGCCCTTTGAATCCCTAACCACACCTCTTTCATTCATAGAGTCCATGAGGTAGGATCCATTATTGTATAATTTGTTCCCCTGAGCAAGAGGAATCAAAATAATCCATCACCCCAGTGCCTCAATATTGATCATGGTGGGGATACTAAGGGTAGTAAGTATTCAAGAGAATGGGTTCCCTCCGATTCATAGAATAACCTAGAAAAATATAGAATTAAATGTTTTTATTCAAACAAGAAACATAGGATTGTGTCGAGATTGTTTTGATGTTGGATATTGTTCTTGGTAGGCCAAATGATCCAGCAACGTTCTGATAGAATTAGAGACCGGGCCTTTCTCTCTGTCCTGGCCAATCTGCACCTTAGAACCATCGTTGAAGGAAGCCGTTGATGGAGAACTCCCGAGATAACCACCCAATGAAATACCCAAATAGGCCCTAAACAACATTTCCCCATTCACTATTAAAGAAAAAGTGATCGGTAGATTTAACACTTGATTCCCTAAAGTAGATACATTCAGAAGTAAGACTAATACCCCTCTTTTGAATACTCTCCTCAGTTGGAAAAGATTTTTTTCAGACAAGACAGACCAGAAAACTGAACTTTGATGAAATTTACTTACATTATAAATCGTCACACCAAGAGTCTTGAGATATTGAATCATCTTGAAGTATTTGGAAGTCTCTGATAGTGAAATTACTTGTGGTGGAGCTCATGAAAATACATCTATTCGAGACTTGGTTAAGAACAATGTTGTAAAATATATCCCATTGGATTTCATCCAAGGTGGAATGGATGAAATTAGGATGAATGTTGGCCTCTTTGAATCTTATTTCCATAGCAGTACACCTAGGGAATCCTAGAATAGTTTCAGACCCATTTTGGTGCCAATAACTTATTTCACCCATACCAATTATCCATCGTCTATGAAGCTTGGGGGTAATAAGATAAGGATGTATTGTCTTCAAGATGATAGAGGGACAAAATTTGTGTGATATCCCATTGATTACATAGGTGTGAAACATGTGTTTACCAAAACTGTCCTCCCCTCAATGATTTCTCAGTCTAATTTGGCATGAAGAGCTGACATGGTACCAGAAACACTCTTAATATCGATACCTCCATCCTTAATGGGATTAGGAGGATTATTCCATGAAGACCAATGATATTTTACTTCAAAGTGTCTATACTAAAGGAAGGAGATCATTGATCTCTCCATATTAAATATCTGTTTTTTTTGTGCTTTTAGAGTAGAGAGGTTGTGCATTGGTATTGAAGAAAGAACACTATTGATAAGAGTGATCCTCCCTTTAAAGAATGAGAATATATTATTACAGCTGTTAATACACCAAAAAATCATATCGATGAACATATAATAGTGTTTTATGATGATATTTTTTTGGAGAAACATGAGTTCCCAAGTATTCCATATGGAAGGATCCCTTAGTCATACCAATACTGCTTTCCAAAGACCTTACCCTCTGATCTGAACATTTATTTGGGGAAAAGAAGCTTATTTTCATGAAATTGATAACTTGACCGCTTCAAGAATAGTAAGCCTCCAAGACACTATTAACCCCCTGAATTGATCTTCTACATCCATTGAAAAAAATGATGGTATCATTAGTGAACATGATGTGGGAGATACTCCCAACTAGTGGCATATTGTGATAGGGGAGAATTCTACCCACATTGATGTAGTGATTGATGTAATATCTTAAGAAATTTTGAGTGATGATAAATAAACACGGGGAAAGGGGGTCTACTTTTCTAAAACCTATAATAGATTTAAATAAACTAAACTTATTGCACAATAATATAGTGGAGATCCATGAAGAGCTGAAACATCAAAATAAAAGATCTATGGCCCAAATTGAAAACCTCATATATAAATGAACACTGATGATAAAGTTACACTCAACTCTGTCATAAGATTTATTCATATCAAGCTTGATGGAAACATTACTACTAAAAGTTTTAAGGTTAATTTTATAGATTAAATCTTGATCTAGGCCTATTGTGCCTTGGATGGAATGACCTTTAATAAACCCATGTTGTTTCTCGGCCACCCATCTTGGAAGGTAAGGAGAGAGCCTCTTGTGAAGGATTCTATCAAGTACTTTATAAGGCACATTACACATGCTAATAGGCCAATAGTTGTTCATGTACTCAGTTCTCATTCACTTTCCCCTCTAGATGTTTAATTTTTCAATCGGAATCTTGGAGCTTCTGAGTGCCATCAGATTAATTCTTATACTAATCAATGCCAAATTTCTAGCTTTATGAATGCACCCACTTGACAAAGTAGTCACGGACCAATGTATGTAGAGTGAGAACATCCACCCCTATGGTTCCCTGGTTTCATTTCTAGGGGAAAAGGGACCCCCATCCAAATCACTAGATATGGATCGAGAGTGTGGGTGATGAAATGTTGCATGCTCCTCCATGCCCTGTGTTGGATGATGTGGTTCCATTCAGCGATGTCAGACCCAAAGTCTACTAGCTCCTAAGTTGGTGCAGTCTCATATTCTGAGAAAGCTACAAGGAAAACAGTGGCAGGGTTCTCCTTCATGATCCTCTCTGTTGGCTTGGGACTTACATCGAGCGGGGGTCATATTCATCTGATCCTTTAATAGCAGCACAACCTCCACCAACCTCAAGATCCACCTCTCTAGTGGCATCACCTGTGAGCTCAGTGAGATTCCCATTGGGGACCAAGGATGGGTTATCTTAAATGGTTGTCTCCCTAGGAGTTTCCATATCTGTTGGGGGTGGTTCCCCAAATTCCCCAGCTATGCCTTCTTGTTGGGAGAACACCCTCCCTATAACTGCTTGAAATAAAAGTATGTCAGTAAGTTTGACCAATAATGATATTTAGATAAAATATAGCTCATGTAAGAGTGAAATACTTCTAGGGGGTGAGTGTTTGGGTGAGTCTTGTTCCTAAAGTCTTAAGGGGAGTTCCACCACAAGAGACCCCTTGATACAAGTGGTCACTTTGATGGCTAGAAATAAAACCCCAACGCTGGTTGAGAAATATTTTCTTGATAAAAAATAAAAACATTGATGCAAAATCTCCATGAAATTTTGAAAAGGTCTATATAGATTGAGATTCAGTATTACCTTTAGTCAAATAGATCTTAGTAATGAGCCTCCCCTAGAAACTTTCTTTGCTAGTGGTAGACCTTGTCTGTGGGATGCTAGGGAACGGTCCCTATAGATGATTGGGAGAATAAAGGTCTATTAGGATTCCACTTTGACCTCATTGATGGTCCCTCTAGTTGTGGAAACCTTAGGCATAGGTTCTGAATCATTCTCTCTATCACCCAATGGTTCACCCTCACCCCTCCAACAGGGAACCCCTACCCACCTTAAACTTGTTCTCGCATAAGACAAATCTATCTAAGAGCCTCCAAAAAAATGGGTAAGGTATAAAAGTTACTATTATGTTAAAAATATTACATCAATAATCTAAAAAAAGTCAAATTCATGTGTAGGAGTGAATTCACCACTCTCCTAGGGACTCCCCTAATCAGTGGATAACCCCCAGGATTCTTTGTCACTGGAGCCCTGTGTGTCATCGCTAGCTGACGTCTCCTCAGCTGATTCTTCGATAGATGTTGTCTCCTACTGGTTAGTCACTCCACCAAAAATCACACGCACCCACTACAAAAACATAACCATAATATAAGGGGTTATTTTTTAGTTTAGTCAGTGTTATAACCCCCTATAAACGCATTAGTAGCTATTATGAAGAACCACCACTAATGTGTCTTCCCAATATTTATTAGGTAAGTTTTGATGAACCACTATTAAAATGCGAAAAAATTAGCATCAGTTATTTAGAAAGGGTTTAAACCCCCTCTAAATCCACTATCACTAGCTAAGGCCACTTTGGAAGATTCTTCTATTGATGGTGTCTTCATGGTAAGGTTCACCGCCAAACATCACACACACCCACTACAAAAAATAATAACCCTATTAAAAGGGTTTATTTTTTTAGTTTAGAGGGTGTTATAACCCCCTCTAAACACATTAGCGGTGGTTATGAAGAACCACCACTAATGTGGTTTCCCTATATTGTTTGGGTCTATTTTGATGAACCACTGGTAAAATGGGAAACTCAGTATCGTTTATTTAGAGGGGGTTTAAACCCCCTCTAAATCCACCCCAAATTTTACAGCATCCCATCAATTTGGGGCAGGTTTAATTTCCCCTAATTGAGTTTTAACACAATATTAGGGGTGGCTATTTTTCAATTTACCCTAATATTATATTTTTTTAAGCGTCATATGTCCATAGGATCTGTACGCCATATATTGTTTGGGGAGGTTTTGATGAACCACTGGTAAAATGGAAAAAATAGCATTGGTTATTTATAGGGGTGTTTAAACCCACTCTAAATCCACCCCCAATTTTCCAGCAGCACATCAGTTTGTGGCAGTTTCTACCACCCCTAATTGAGTTTTAACAAAATATTAGTGGTTGTTGTTTTTCAACCGCCCCAAATATTATCATTTTTTTAAGTCCCTTGTATTTACAGGATTTTTGGACCCAAAACTCTCATGTTTCATAAGTTTCCATGATACCCCCACCCTCTGATCCCTCATGTCCCTCATATTCCTTGAGGCCCTCCCCTCCTGTCTGTCCACCGATACGGTGCATTGTGACCCCTTATGTACCAAGGAGTCTACTTGCAGGGCATGCCCTATATTCATGCATATGTGCCCCTTACTCCAACCAAAATAGAACACCAATTTCACCCCTCTATACAGATTGGGTCGGAGTGCAGGGCTTGCCCTCTATGCCCGCATATGCACCCTCATGTACCGACTGAGTCTAGTATGGGGCCTACCCTCTATGCCCGCATATGCGAGAATAGAATTGCCTCTAGTTTATTCATTGAACTGAAGAGTCCATTCCATTAGAAAAAGGAAAAAATTTCATTGGAACTTCCACTATTCACTTGAATAGTGAAAGTTCCACTGTAACTTTTTACATTGTTCCTATGAACAGTGAATGTTTAACTCGGTTTTTTTCCTGTTTCTAGTGAACCGGATAATCCAGTTCAATGCATGAACTAGAGACGATAATTTGTAGCATATTTTCCCCTTATGCCAACTGAAATAGAACCCCAGTTTCACCCTCATGTACTGACTGAGTCCGAGTGTAGGACCAAAATCGTCTCTAGTTCCTCTGGTGAAATGGAGTGTCTGGTCCATTAGAACAAGGGAAAAAAACATTATTGTAAATTTCAATGTTAACAGGAAAAGTTCTAGTGGTTTTTTTCCTGGTTCTAGTGGGATAGACACTCCAATTCATCGGAGGAATTGGAGAGGATAATTTTCACTGATTCCGGGGCCCACCCTTTATGTCTGCATATGCGCCCCTTCTCCCAAACAAAACAGAAACCCAATGCCCTTAAAATTCACCCTGTGGGGTTCAAACTTCCATTCCTTCATCAGTCACGTGGCTCTTATAACATGAACCCAATTCAATTTCTATAATTATAATGCATATTATTATATTATATATATATTTATATGATTTTTAAAATTAATATTTTTTGAAAAATATATTTAAATAGGTTAAATATATAGCCTATATACGCATTTATATAAATTATATGTGTACATTTTTATTAATACATATATTTAAATATAAATATATATGTATATATGTATATATATTTTTTCATCAAACCTTTATAAATTATATTTTTACATATATTTAAATAAAATTATGTATGCATATATTTATAAATACATTCATTACTATCAAACACATACAAACACAAATGTGTATTTATATATTTATTTGTAATTATTTATACTTATTTTTATACATGTATATTGTAATAACTTGTTTCTTAATTTAATTTACTTGTTTCATTTCTTTATATTTTTTAGTTGGTTTTTAGATAACAGGGGAAAACTGGGCAGTTCTGAAAATTTCCTTGTTACACACCATGTTCTTCCCTTTACATGCCATGTACCCTTACGTATGAGATGGCCATACATGGCATGTAGGTGTATTGGCCAGATAGATATTTTTAACCAAGTACACATCATGTACTCTTACTAAACGTTGTGTAGTCTAGTTGTGTATGGGGGATATGCATGGGGTGTGGGTATGTCGGTGAGTTAAAGGGGAAAAACCAAGGACACACCATGTACGACCTCGTACATGCCTTGTAGTCATCTTGGAAGGTCCTCAGTGAAATTTCAGCCATCTTAGGAACAATTAAATGGTACACACGGCCTGTACTCATATATACATGTCGTGTATTTCTTTTTTCATTAAAATGGGATGTATCCTCATTTTATGTTCTTGGGTAGAACCCTCAACACATTTGAGTGAGGAGCAGTTCCGGAGGAAGAAACCCCTCTCAATTTTTCATCTGAACCCTGTTTCACACACTGTTTGATCCATTAGAACCCCCTCGGTAAGGACTTGATTCCTCTTGAGCCTGTCTTCTTGATTTCTATTCTAAACCTAGTTATATGGGTTTGAGCATTAATTGTTATTTTTTATATCTACCATTTTTAGACCGAATTAGAGGCTGATACCAGAGGAGGATCATCATTCTAGTAAAATGTAGGTGGTTCATACTTTGTTTTGTGTTTTTGTGGCCATTTGTGGGTTGCGACTTTCTAGCATAATTTTGGGTATTGAGGGATACCCATATTTCATTATATTTAATTTATTTTATGCTTTATGGGATGTCTTTGGGCATTCCCTTACCTTGTTATGCTTGAGAAAGGTCGGGTAAGAGGTCATTCCTCAATTGGGTCATTTTGGCCAGGGGTTCCAAAATGGTTATTATTGGATTTTCTTGATATAAACTATTGAGTTTAATTTATAAAAGTATGATATGACTTTTTAGAGGCATTAAAGAACTAAGTGCTGGTATGGGAGACACATGGCTAGTGCGATTCAACTGTTTAGTTTGTTTTGCATGTTTAATGTATTCCATTGTGATTATATATGTAATTCATGATAATGCATATTCTAGAACCTTTGGGTTGTATTGGGCATGGCCCAGATATTGTTGAGTGATTTTGATCACAGGTTGGGCTTGACGCGGATTTCTTTGGGTGGTTTTGACCACATGATTGTGCGTCATGGATGTCAGCTTGAGGCAGTGTGACTATCAGGTTGGGCATGGCCCAGGTTACTAAGATAGAGAGGCGATTGGACTTGAGCAACATGGTCACAGGGACACAAGGTGTCAGAGATGTTTTGTCTTGGGTTCTATATTTTGTGATTACAGCTCACCCGTGACTTTGGGTCGTGTCCGCATAGATGAATCTTTGATGAGGTGGTTTTGACCGCCAGTGTGGGTAGAGGCCCCTGTAGTTACAGTTAGGTGATTATGGATGGGGTGCTAGTCATGGAAGCCATGTGGGATGTGAGGAGACTTCAGCTTGTTTGTACATGTCTATGAGATGTCATTACTTGATACACAAAGTGTCAAGAGGCACATGGTTCTAGGTTACTACTACTTGGGTGTACCTATGGGACGTCAGTACTTGAGACATAAGGTTTCAGGGGGCACATGGTGTCGGGTTACTATTTTTTTGGGTGTGCCTACAGGACATAGGTACTTGAGACATATGGTGTTAGGCGGAATGTGGTGCTGGGTTGCATGGCTGATATTTCGACGTTGGCCAAAGCAAGTGATACAACCTAGTGGTTACTGATCACTAGTGGAGTTTGTGTTTATTTGGGTATCATACTGTTTACATATTTCCTGCTTAAATACTCATACTAGGTACGCACCATTGGGTGGTATCATTTTGAGATTCATCTCACACCTTATATAGGCCCTTTGGGACGTGTGTAGACTTTATGGTTTTACATACAGGTAAAGGATTATCCTCAGGAGATGGATTGTAGTGCTGTTTGTCATGGAGATGGTATGGACCTTGAGGTCATTCCTAGATGGAGTTGACTTTTGTTTTATCTTTCATCATGTATCAACATGATTAATTTATTAATGTATCTATTGTTGGTTATCCATTGGCACCCTTTTTATATTTTGACTTTCTTGGATGCATGACTTTTCTGTTTTAGTAGTTATTACAAGTAGTTTCAGCATGTTGTTCTATTTACATTCCAATGTACTAGTTTATTGATATTTTATATGCTTCCACTATGCGGGTCTGGTTCGAGTCTACTAAGTCTTTATTACCACCGCATGTCTATTTATAATGCTCGGACTAGTACCTTATTTTCCTCTGAGAGGGTATAGCCTCCCCACTATACCTTTTTACACCCTCGCTGCTAGTGAGCAGCCTTTGGCGTTTAGGGAGGTGTGCCTAAGGTTATAACGTCCAACCTGTTTAGCTTTTTTTGGGTCTGTGACGTTAAACATTGGTATCATAGGGGTTTGATCGTGATAGGGATTTGGTATAAGCTTTTCATTGACTAATAATGAGGTCAATACTACCTTTTTATTTCAACTGGTTTACTATTTGGGATATGGTAGACTAGAGATAGTTTGTAAATAGAACTGGGTTTCTAGCTTGTGCTTGGGTTCCTGCAGCCCCAGGTACGAGGGATGGACCAAGTTGCATTGGGTGGGAATTACTGTTTTTATTTTTCTCAGATTATATTATATATGATTTCAACCTTGGTGGATCACTTAGTGTGTGATTGTATTGATTGTGATATGTGACCCTTGACCCGGTGCGGTAAAGGAGAGTTGGACCTAGTCTAGGTATGGAAAGCCTTGGTTACTCGGTTTTTATAGGCATTTTTTTGGGTACTTCAATTTCATAACTACATTCATGCCTTGTGAAGTGATAATACCATGTGAATAATATCAATTTCCATACTATATATGCTTTTGAAATGTGAACGGTGAAATTACTGATAAAATTTCTTGTTTATTGCAATATGATATTCCATGTTTTAAATTATGTTAAATTTGCATATGTCATGAGATTTGGGCCTTCATCTTATATGTGTTGGCATGTACTATGTTTGAGGTGATTTTTATCACCATGATTGGGTGGCTATGTCTTTGGGTTGAGGAAATGTTGGTTGTCAGGATGGGCATGGCCAGAGGCCATGATGCCGTGGGCATGGTTACAATGGGGGAGAGTAAGGGTGGTTTTTATACACTATATTTTAAGTACTTTTCCTATCTACGTTGAATATATTGTGATATGTATTGGATGTCTGAAAATTTATGGTATTCAGCAGGTTACTTCTATATGGCTTGATGGAGCATCAAGAGGGTGTTAGTATAGTGTCGTAGGAGCATGATCAAGTTCAGACACCTTAGGGACAAGAAGAGTATGAGCTAGGGGTATATGCTCAGGGACAAGATCAGGTTTAGGATCCATTGCAGGCTGAGAAACAACTGATTTTGGTAGTGTTCAGGTCATGGATCAACGAGAATCTGCGATCTGGTCTAGTACGTGTCTTGAAGGGGATTAAAAGAGGCATGTAGGGTATAGAACCCTCTATGGAATATTTTATGTGGGAGTTCCAGTCATAGAACCCACCACTTTTTTATGGTGAGGGTGGTCTACAGGCGGCTGAAAACTGGATAGAGAGAATGAAGATGATCTTTGATCATCTCGAGACAACTCCAGGGTAGAGGGTCAAGCTAGCGATGTACATGCTAATAGTACTGGCAAAGCGTTGGTAGGATGTGTAGGTTCGGGCTCGCAGACACGAAGGACTGGTATGGAAGGACTTTGAGGATAGGTATGGTACACGATGATGTGGCAGAGACAGTGTTACCCATCTTTAGTGTCAACAGTTTGTGACCGGTGCAGCACCATAGAGAGGACAGGCTTTAGGCAGCCATGTGTCATTCTAGGTGCACGTTGTGGAGTTGTCAGGGGCTGAGCAGGCTGGTGAGCGGATGACGGTTAGAGGTATGCCACAGTTGTGGCCATTATTACTTATTTTCTTTTGGCATGAAATATTAAGTCATGTCTATTTTGAGTGCATGAAGTTCACATGATTTATTTTTACTAACTAGATATTGGTTAGTGGGATTGACACCATTTTGAGTATGTGATTTATTTATTTATATATATGAGATGTGTGGAATTAGGATCATCGAGGATGAGGGTTACTTGAGGTGTGATGGGCATCGGGTCATCGAGGATGTGGGTTACTTGAGGTGTATGGCACTGAGTTTTATTTTAAGCATCCAAGGGATGTAGGACCTCATTGAGGCAGACACCGATGCGGTGCGGGGTACGTTTGGGTGTCAGGAACAACACATGAGCACCTAATGAGGTGCATGGGTGACAAGGCATCACAGGATGACCATGAGTTGGAAAATGGGTTTTTGGACCTTTGTTTTATTTGATTTTGGGCTATATTGGTCTGGAGTTTTCTTCACCACCCTTGGAAGGGAAATATGTGGATGAATTTCTTTAAGGGTGGAAGTTTATAAGGATTTGGTTCTTACATTAAGGTATGGGTTTCTTTTCTTTTTTGTTTTTGAGTTCTTTTTGAAATAACAGGGGACAACTAAGAAGTTCTAGAAATTTCCAGGTGACACATCGTGTGATTTCCAGTACATGTTGTGTACCATTTTAGTGTGAGAAGTTCATACATGGTGTGTATGTGTGTTGGCTGGATATATATGTTTAACCAAGTACACGTTGTGCACTCTTAGTACACTCTGTGTAGTTTGTCCATGTATGGGGGATATACATGGCGTATGGGTATGTCTGTGAGTTATAGAGGAAATGTAATGCCCTGACCCCAGTTACCCATAGTCGGTGCATTATTACATAACATTGGCGTGATACAAGTTATAATGTCCCAAAAGACCGATCAGTTTAGTATCCTTGGAAGTACTAGATACATTCATAAATTTTACATTACTGATTAGCCACTAAATGAGGCTAATATTCATTGTTAATATACATAATATTAATGTTCTTTATTATTAATAAACACTATTTTAGTGCATTTTACACTTTGAACATCATTTCACATTATGATTGTAATACCTTCTTAAAATGCACTATTATGTGGTACATTTTTGAACATCATTTGAAGTACCCAATGATTCATCTAATTTTAAGGAATCTAATTATACATATTTATATTTTATATTATTTTGAACTGGAAATTCACTTAAATATGAACATTTTTCATTAAAGGATCAATGAAAGATTCATAAAGGATGATGGAGATATTTGGAAATGAAAGGAAGAATTTCTAGAGAAGACAGATTGGACACCAGCCCACTGATGAGAATGTGGGGCCCAAAATACAGGCCTAATGAATCCCACATTTCGTGGGATGCTATCAGAAATGTATAGTAACAAATCACTCTTCAGGAGCCAATGCTAATTCAGCCACCATGGTGTCCATTTATTCGGCCCAAGTTAGAGATAAAATTCCAGGCCAGATTCTACAGCCTAGAAAAACATCCCATAATATGATCATATCTAGGAATCCACAACTCCAAATGGGCCCACATTTTATAGGAGGTTAGAAGACATTCTGGGATCCATTTTCTTTGTCTATGTCCCACTCTGATTTGTCCATCTAGAATGTCTTCCAAGCACGTCTGTTCGATGAAGGAAAGATAGCTGCCACCTCGGGTCAAGGGTGGAAAAATCAACTCGCCCTTACTTTCCACCCACCTATGGCCTACCACAATTAATTGAGGTGATTTGGACTGTTGGAGTCTCGACCCAAGGGCTCAAAAATTCCTATTTAAGGAAGTGGTTTTGGTGTATTGAAGGATCTTTGAGATTTCTTTCATTGTAATGTTATGTTGTGGTTTTGTGTCTCAAATTTGTCGTCCACATGTAAGTTGTTTTAATTCATCCTTGTTTCTTAGTAAAAGTTATTCTTATCTTATTATTATATTCTTCTCCTTATCACTTTGATACTTTTGGTTCAAGGTGTGAACTTTTTCATACCAAAACTTGTGATATTATCACACAACGGTAGAGTGATTGTTATTTTATTGTGTTTTTTTTACTTCTCCATTTCTTCCCTCATGAGTCTACTTTCCGCTTCCATTGAAACCATAGAATCAATGGAGGGATAACCCACTTATGGGTTGATCCAAGAGAGTTGAAAGGGACTGGATTGGATGTTATTTATCACCTCATTAATGTATAATCACTTCTTTAATTGATATTCTTATTTGATGATTTTTAAACTCCATCGTCTTTGTTGAATTTAAAACCACACGCTTCAAGTGCTAATACGAACCTTTACCTTGATGTTCTCAAAACTTTGATCCTTCAAGTGTCTAGGTGATTAGTATTAAAGGGTGTAGGTATTAAACCAATAATTGATTATGTTGTTTTATATCCTTAAATGAACCCATCTCAAATATAAGAAATTGAAATCATTGAAAAGGAAATACTTCTAATCCACCCTGAGCGATAACCTAGTATCAACTCATTATTTTAAATTGAATTCACTTAAGTATCTTAGAGTTCCTTTAAACCCATCTAAAATCAACCCAAGTTGGCCACTTCATAGCCAAAAACAGTCCATAGAATGTACGTGTCTATAGGTTACTTCTTAGGTCTCTGAGGATTCTATAACCCAAGCTAAACTACACGAACCGTTCTACCTTCATCTCTTGGTTAAATTTGAGAGAGAATCAAATTTTGGCGCTGTTTCCAGGGACCCAAGTAAGTTACCTTAGACCCTAGAATCCTCTTCTCACCCCATATTATCTATTCTCACCTCCATCTCTCTTATCTTTACCCCTTTCTTTTTGTGTGTGTCCTGAGAATCTAGAATTCAACTTTCTATCTTCTCCAATGGAGTATCTTCCAAATTATCATGTAATAAACTCATGCTGGAATCAAATGGAAGATCAATATTCGGAAGCCCCTAAATTAGAAAATTTCTCTAATCAACCCTTGATTAATTACCACACAACTGGTGAGATGTACAATCAATGGGATGATGATTGTTTAAAGGATCAATTTCCAAACCTCTAGAGGATGATTAAAGAGATCAAAATTAATGAAGGTCATGATTTACAAACTCCTATCCAGCCTAATCCTGAAAAACTGACTGAACAATTTTGTAATCAAATGGAGATAATGAGTTCTGAGATATCATCTTTGAGATTAGAACTACAACGCATTAATACTTGTGAGGAACTCATATATACACCAAATGTACCTTCCAAAACCTTATGTGAAGTGTCTAGTTTCCCCCAAACCTCTCATGAATTTATTTAAGAACCAACCTTTGGATTTGGGGTAGGGGAAGTGAATCATGAAATTGTTGAAGGGTCTTTAAATCAGGAAGAATTGATTTCTTATATTCACAAGAGGGAAATTTGACATCATGGATTGAGTCTCCTAAGTATAACTCTATTGATGATTTTTCAAAAACACCAATCCATGAACCACTGAGAGAAATAAAAAACATTTACTCCATACCCATTCCTAACACTGTTATTTCAAATTTTGTGGTTGACTCTTCTGTTCAAAATGAAACAATTTTTTTGAGAAATTTGGAAAATGAAACATAGTTAGATTCAAAATATGAACTTGTATCTAAATGTCCTATCCAAACCAAGCCCAAAATTATTTTCCTTCCCTCCCCGCAAAAGAATACCTTCATAGGATTTAATCATGACATTTCAATTAGAATTCACTCTTATCTTGAAACCAAAAATGTTGGAATGATCATTGATGTCTTTGGAAAGACTATAGTGGAAACTGGATCAACCATTTCTGATATTCCTTGGATTTTCCCACTCATTGTAGAACATAGGTTTGTACGTGACACAAATTCTAAACAAGGAATCAATCTAAATAAAGTGCATGTGGAGAAATTTGGGCTCCTTAAAATTTTGAAAGTTGGTATTGGGTAAGTTAGGGGGTTCATGTCGAGCTAGTGACGTTAAACAAAGCGTTGCATGGGAGGCAACCCATGGTTTTAAAGTTTTCAATCATTTTGTTGTTTTAATCAACTTTATATTTTAAATATGAATAATGAATCATTTTGATATTTAAAAACAAAAAAATATATTGTTGACCTGTTCTTCTATTATGAGTATGCATGGGTATGAAAAGGGAGCACCATATTCATTCGTGTCATGTGGTGTGATCCTTGAGTAATGCCTTACCAAGAAATTAAAAAGAAGACAATGTATCATCAGTTTGTTTTTTTTAATGTGTTTGTAGGTTAAAATAAAAATACAAAAAAATATAATAATATAATAATAATAATAATAATAATGCCACATCGTAGGTCGTGGGGAAAACCTCGTCACAACCGGCGAAGCTGCGGGGGGTCGAACCCGGGACCGAAGGGAGATAGGGGCGCACGCTTACCACTGACCTACGACTTTTTGTGATTCCTTATTCTATAATTTTTATATATATACATATATTTTACTTTCTTTATTATATAAATATATAAATATATATATATATATATTGGTTTTGTTTGTTTTTTTTGTTTTTTTTTTCTACTAGGGAACTCTGCAAGTGACATGGATATCAAAGGATTAAAAGGGAGCAGCAAGAATTTCAACTTCAACCACCAGGTGACTTCATTCCATGACCCTCATTTTCAATTTTCTTTTTGAACTTTCATTCTCTACCTCTACCCCTTCTAAATTTTATTTTCTTTAAACACTGGGGACAGTGTTGTTTTAAGTTGGGGTAATGGCCCGGACCTCTTCGGTCTGACCGATCAGTCTCACAGATCGGTTTCACAGATCGGTCGGACAGATCGGTTTCACAGATCGGTCTGACAGATCGGTTTCATAGAGCGGTCTGACAGATCGGTTTCACAGATCGGTTTCACAGATCGGTCTGACAAATCGGTTTCATAGATCGGTTTCACAAATCGGTTTCATAGATTGGTTTCACATATCAGTTTCATAGATCGGTTTCACAGATTGGTATCACAGATCAGTTTCACAGATCGGTATGACAGATCAGTTTCACAGATCGGTCTGCCAGATCGGTTTCACAGATCGGTTTCATAGATCGGTTTCACAGATCGATTTCACAGATCGTTCTGACAGATCGGTTTCACAGATCGGTCTGACAGATCGGTTTCACAGATCGGTTTCATGTACAGTAACGGTGGGTGAATAGTGTTTCCATATTCCTATATTTTTGCCCCTTTTGACGTTTCTTTTGACGTAAAATACATTTAATGCCTTATTTTAAGGGATCTTAAGGCTGTTTCAAAGGCCATAAATCCTAAATTAATTATTCCTAATGTTGGGATGTATTTACTTGGTCAACCCGCATGGGTTAAAGAGATCCGTTTTTAATGGAGAATTAACCGGATCTTAAACCGTCGCCCCATTAAATCTTAAAAAGGGATGAGATATCATTCTCCCTTTTTCTTTCCCTTTGTTCTCAGCTAAGAGATTCTAGAACCTTTCAATCATTCCCGTAGGAGTTTCACAATCAATCGTTACTCCTAGGATTGGTTCTTCTCTATTTTGGATGCAACCGAACTGTTTCAGTCAATCTTCCCAATAAGGTATGTTTTATCATCGTTCCTTTGGGGATCATCTTCTCTTGTTTCTCCCTTCAATATTATACCATGTAATTTCCAAGATTCTAATGGGTTTTTCTTGGGGTTGGTTGGTACTCATATGGTGGCATCCTCCGGTGGATGCAGTTGTCGTGAGAGGAGGATTGTGACCCGTTGTGTGGATAAAGGACGTCAAGAACTCTTCTAGGTAGGGGATTCATGGATTCTCTAATTGTATATGTGCAATTGTAGAATTATCATGATTTATCCCTTTGGATCACAATGAAATGGACCTAATTACTTGAACCAGATTAAAAGAATTGGTTGATCGCATGTTGTTGCTTTGCACCGTGATAACGGTTTGCCTCATGTTTTTCTAGATATAGTGATATCTATGTTTTCTTTGACTATTTGTTTGTTCTTGATGTAAATTGATAATGAACGTAAAGCCGGAATTAATTGTTAATTAATTGGCTAAAGATAAAGAGGCATGTAAATGAATCTGGTTATTGTCGTTGTTGTAGTTGTTCTAATTTGAGGATAATCAAATTATGGAAGTAAGCATGGTTATTTTAGTGTGATAGCTTACTAATTAAGTATCCCATAATTGGAATCTTCGAATAACAAAATCTGCTAATTCAATATGAATTAAAGAACATATTATGTGGGAATTTCTAAAAGGGTTCTGAGTAACCCTCTTGTTTGTTAAAGGGTCAAGAGACCATGGTTGTGACTATTTTTTTCATGCTGCTTGTGCTGTGATGTGAGCCTGGATGGCTGTTGTGATATATGGAGGCATGGAGGCTTGTGGGTGTGGCAGTAGACGATGCCTAGAGTGGCGAGATGCATTAGTTTATGCATGTGGGTGTCGGGGAGGACACCAAGGGTGATGGAATTGGATGGATGTGGTTGTTGGATGCTTGTAGTTTTCTTTGAATGTTAATGAAAGAGCGCTGTCGTGGGCGCCCTCAAATGATTAGTGTGATTTGGGGTACTTAAGTACAGCAGAGTGGCTGACCAAGGTCGTCTCTCAAAGGAGGAAGTGAATTTAACAACTTATTAGAGGTATTCTAAAAAATAAAATAAAATAGAATAGAATAAAAACACTACTTTAAAGGATTGGGGTTTGTTGTAGTTTATGAATCTATAAGAAGTTTGCTGGAAGAAGATTGTATAATAATTTTTTTTTGTTTTTAGTTTTGAAATGAATTTCAATTTAAATGACACAACAAGAAGATGTTTTTTTAGAAATCTATTTAAAAAGCGTAATCGATCTAACTCTACCTCTTCACTTTATTATTAATCATTATCATTTAAATTAACATTCACTTAATTATGATCCCTTAATTTGTTAAATCCCGAACCCTACGAGAATTAACTTTACCACAAAGATGATGTGAATTTAAACCTAGGCTAACTTTGGAACGTGCAATCGCAGCACCCTGCTTTGATTGACGTTCTAAGATTAGCTTATGATCAGTGGTAAATTAAGGCACATATCCATTCTGGAAATGAGGATGAATTGTGTTTAGGGATTATATTTGGACTCTACAAATTTATCACGTCTGGTCTTGTATTACCGATTAAGATCGCGCTTTCACAATTTACACAAAATCCCGACCTCGCGTGTTTTTGTGTTAATTGTTCAATTGCATGCTTAGTTTCTTACAATTTAAAAAGACAATTCATGGATCATATTAAGTGAATTATAGTAGCTCATTGATTCAAAATAATTAAATGAAGAGGGTAGAAGATAGATCGATTACTAAAAGACTACTCTTCCATGGGTGGCGTAATCATCGTAGAAGCGTTTTGCATGTGCAAAGGTTTAAAATGGGTATAACCCAATAACGCTTATACTCAAGAATTCCAGCCCAAATAGGAAGATTAAGAGAAAAATAAATTTAAACAAAACAGAAGAAAAGAGAAGAAATATAAGAAGATCAATGAAGTTTATTACACAAATGAAAACATTACAAAATGAAGAAGAGAAGGAGGCTTCGATGAGGGGATCCTTGCTTCAAGAACTACCCCTCTTACAATGGTTGGAGAATTTGGGTGAAACAAATTCTCCTCTGCCTCCAATCTCCTAATTCACGTCCCAATCCCTCCAAAAGAGAAAAACTCCAATTTATAGAGGGGAGGGGAGGAGAGGTTACAAGTGGTTTCAAGTGTGAATGTGGAAATTCGGCCAAATATTTTATGCCAACTTGCACCGCCCATTTTACCACCAAAACGCGTGAAATGGCCGGCCTTCCAGAAGGATGATTTGTGCCAAATCATGTCCCCGAGCTTTCATCAAAATTTGGGCTCCATCCAAGCCCGTATGTAGAATATATTTCCCAAATACAGAACCTTCTCCATTCTGGCGAGCCTAGCCCAACTTTGACTTCATGGCCCAATTTCAACAACCAAATTAACTATTTATCTTTAGTGTCCGGAATAAAAGTTGTATATAATTACGTTAGGAACCCTATTACAAAATTTCAAATTCAAATAATAAACATAAAAATATTTAGCTTCGAAATACTACAGTGCACTATTAAGGGTAAAACTGGAATTTTCACCAAATTTTCAAATGAATGATCAAATTCCAAATATTTTATAAATAAACATATTTAACACAATGTGAGGAAATTATATCATTTATTATCAATAAAATATTCAATAAAATAGTGTTTTATCAACTCCCCCACACTTACCCTTTTGCACACCTGGGCAAAACCTCATATCAAGTAAACATCAATATCAAATCAAAACCAATTTTAAAACACATATCTTTAAGATCAATCAATTTCACACCAAGAATAAAAAAGATATCATGCCTCATAAAAAACCTTATTTCAAGTTCTCCATTTATATCATTCAATATATTTCCACTTCATTTATCCACCCATGCACAAAACACTTACTTTGCTTGAATTTTCTCTCATCACTCAAATATCAATTTTTTTGCAATGTCTTTCTCATCCAAACTCATACAAGGGTCACCATAGGCTTGATAGATTCCTACATCGGTACCCGATGTGATTCAAGGACATATGTTTATCATGAGGACTTTTCAGGGTTGTTCTGTGGCTTTCGGTTGGTAGGATTAAGATGCGAAAAACTCGGAGGCTGAATGAGGAGGGCTTGACTCTTTTGAAGCAAAATTGCATTAATCTAATTTTCACTTAAATATGGTCTTCTCTTCAATCCCCATAGTATAAATTCAGCTCCATCATCATGAAAAGTCATGAAAGGTTTACACCATTCATCATTTCAGCATAAAAAATGTCAATCTTCTAAACATGATTTTCTTAAAAGCTCCAGATGGGCACAGCTTTCCACCTCAATTAGAAGCTCCAGAAAATGCACAGCTTCACTTGTCATGAAAGCTCCAGAAAAGGCACAGCTTTCAATATAATGAATTTCTTTAGCAGAAAACACATCTCTTCAGAATTTAATTTTCCACCCAAAGTATCACATAATGTGGTGGCACAACACAAGACAGCTTCCCCCACACTTAAGCTCAACTAGATTATGCAATTTCACTTCAAGAGTTGGTTGGATAGGGAAAATTGGCTTGTAATGTGGCATAACCAAACAGGTTGTGCATGGCTTCTAAGGGCTACAAGGATTAAATATTAAAGGTAGGCCATTATAAAAAAAAATTCTTTGAAAAGGGGGGCTTTAATACCAAACAAATGCCTCAATCATTTAAACATATGTACCTCAAACCCTCATGTTTTGACAGGAATAGATCAAATTCTGGTTAAATCAAGTATGGTTTGGTTCTCTCAAGAAGTGAGGTGAATGTAAAGAATATGAAAATAATGGTTCAGAAGCCTCATAGGAAAGTGATTTCAAATTTAAAGACAGTGAGATGTGGCATGGGATTCAAAATTCGGTGTACTTTCCATGAAATTACTAAATATTTGAACTTGAAACAAAGTCATTTCAGCATTCATTTAAGCTTAGTTTCAAGGGGTAAATTGTTTCACTTATTGATATGGATTTAAAAATGGTGATGAGAATCATTTCAGCTCAAAAGTTTCAAAAACACACAGAAAATTGTAAAATAAACACACAATTTTTGAAAAACACACAATTTTTTTTTGTTTTTTTTTAACAGGAAAACAATTGAAATTACTAAACTAAAAGGTTCCCTCCCCCACACTTAAAATATTGCATTGTCCTCAATGTGATCCCATGAGATGATATATGCACATGAAATGCAGAATTTTCAAATAGGACAAATAATATAAAAGTGAAAGGGTTAGGAATAGCCTGATGTGATCAAGTGATGATGGGGTCATCCAGTGTGATAAAAACCACTGCATCAGTAGGATGTCCCTCAATGTATCTCTTCAAACGTTGCCCATTGACTATAAAGCTCCTTCCAGTGTCCTCTTGTGTGATCTCCACTGCACCATAAGGAAAAACATTAGACACAATATAAGGACCTAACCATCTGGAACACAACTTACCAGGCATCAACTTCAGTCGTGAACTATAGAGAAGGACTTTCTCTCCAACATGAAACTCCCTTTTTTGGATCATTTTGTCATGAGCTGCTTTTGATCATTCCTTGTAGAGCCTTGAGTTCTCATATGATGACAGGCGAATCTCCTCAAGCTCTTGAATTTGCAACATCCTTTGAATTCCAGCTTGGGCCAAATCCATGTTGCATTTCTTTATAGCCCAATATGCCCGATGCTCGACTTCCACTGGGAGATGACATGCTTTCCCAAAAACAATCCGAAATGGGGAAATACCAATGGGGGTCTTGTATGATGTCCTATAAGCCCACAATTCATCATCCAAGCGCTTGCTCCAATCCTTCCTATTTGGTTGCACGGTTTTCTCCAAGATTTGTTTCAACTCACGATTTGAAACCTCAGCCTGGCCATTTGTTTGGGGGTGGTAGGGTGTTGATGTTTTGTGTGTCACCCCATACTTTCGAAGGAGGGAAGCAAAATTCCTATTGCAAAAGTGTGTCCCTTGGTCACTGATGATGGCCTTTGGTACTCCAAACCTGCAAAAAAATTGTGCTTTGACAAAGTCCACAACAACATGAGAATCGTCAGTCCTGGTGGCCTTGGCCTCCACCCATTTACTCACATAATCAACAGAAACCAAAATGTACAAAAATCCAAATGAACTAGGAAAAGGACCCATAAAGTCGATGCCCCATACATCAAAAATCTCACAAAATAGTATGAGTTGTTGGGGCATCTCATGTCTCCTAGAAATGTTCCCAGTGTGTTGGCAACGAGAGCATGACTTACAAAACACATGGGCATCATGGAATAATCTAGGCCAATATAATCCAGAGTCCAAAACTTTCCTAGCTGTCCATTGGGGTCCAAAGTGTCCACCACATGCAAGTGTATGACAGAAATGCAAAACAGACTCAAACTCATGATCGGGAACACACCTCCTAATGACTTGGTCACTACACATGCACCAGAGGTAAGGATCATCCCACACATAAAACCTGGACTCACTTTTTAATTTTTGGACTTGATGTTTCTTTAAATTTGTAGGGATTTCAGAAGCAGCAACGTAGTTAACTAAATCAGCATACCAAGGATGCGTACCTGAGATGGTATAGAGATGCTCATCAGGGAAAGTGTCCCGAAGTGGTACCTGATCCAAGGTGTCATCCTCTAGTGTGTGAGTAAGCCTACTCATGTGGTCTGCCACCAAATTCTCTGACCCCTTCTTGTCCTTTATCTCAAGGTCAAACTCTTGAAGAAGGAGCATCCAACAGATAAGTCGTGGCTTTGCATCTGGCTTCTTTAGGAGGTACCTCAAAGCTGCATGGTCAGAAAAAACAACTACTTTAGAGCCCAATAAAAATGAACGGAATTTATCTAAAGAAAATATGTCAGCAAGAAACTCCTTTTCTGTGGTAGTGTAGTTTGATTGGGCTGAATCTAGTGTCCTCGATGCATAGGCGATCACATGTGAACGCCCCTCCACCCTCTGAGATAAGACAGCTCCAACCGCGAAGTTGGAGGCGTCACACATAAGCTCAAATGGAAGGTCCCATTGTGGGGGATGTATGATAGGTGGAGTGGTCAGACACTTCTTTATCTCATCAAAGGAAGTCCTACACGAATCATCAAACACAAATTCAGAATCTTTTTGAAGTAATCGTGACATAGGAAGAGCGATCTTACTAAAATCTTTGATGAAGCGCCGATAAAATCCTGCATGCCCTAGGAAAGATCTAACATCACGCACACATGAAGGATAGGGTAAGTATGAAATAATTTCTACTTTAGATCTATCAACCTCTATCCCATGTTTTGACATCACATACCCTAAGACAATGCCATGCTCTACCATAAAATGACAATTTTCAAAGTTCAGGACCAGATTCTTCTCAATACAACGATTCAACACATTTCCCAAACTACTTAGACATTCATCAAATGAAGACCCATACACTGTAAAATCATCCATAAATACCTCCATGCAGGTCTCAATAAAATCAGAAAAAATACTCACCATACATCTCTGGAAGGTACCTGGGGTGTTGCAAAGTCCAAATGGCATCCTCTGGTAGGCAAATGTGCCAAAGGGACAGGTGAATGTAGTCTTCTCCTGATCCTCTGGAGCTATAGGAACCTGAAAATGTCCAGAAAATCCATCCAAGAAGCAATAGTGTGTTTTCCCAGCTAGTCTCTCGAGCATTTGATCAATAAATGGGAGGGGGAAATGGTCCTTGTGAGTGGTCTGATTTAGTTTCCTATAATCAATACACACACGCCAACTGTTTTGCACCCTCATTGGAACTAAATCATCTTTCTCATTTTTAACAACAGTAAAACCAGTTTTCTTAGGCACAACCTGAATTGGACTTACCCACTGTGAATCTGAAATGGGAAAGATTATACCTGCCTCGAGCAATTTCTCAACTTCCTTTTTAACAACTTCCAGGAGGGTGGGATTGAGTCTCCTTTGTGGTTGTCTCACCGGTTTAGCCCCATCCTCCAAGAGAATCCTATGCATGAAAATGGAGGGGCTAATACCTGATATGTCAGCCAAGGTCCACCCAATCGCCCTGATGTTCTCCCTCAAAATATTCAAAAGCCTTTCTTCATGTTCAAAAGGGAGATTGTTAGAAATGATAACAGGTAATCTCTCACCACTCAACAAGTATGAGTATTTCAGATTTGGTGGCAATGGCTTGAGTTTTAATGAAGGAGGGTGTAGTATGGATGGAGACATTGATGGAACTGAAATATGTGCACAAAGAGCATCAGTATCAGAATAGACATCATCAAAATCATAGAATAAAGCATCAAATCCATCAGCATACTCAACAGCCATTTCATAATCAGAGTGAACATGATCAAAATCAGAATATGAATCCACATCAAAATCAAATTTTAGAGATTCTTGTTCATTAGAAAGAGGTGTGGAAGTTCTCTTAGTCATTAAACCAGAACCAATACTCATAATCTCCCTAAGCATAGGAAAATCCAATTCCATGATGTTTTTACTTGGTGGTACAAAATGGGAGATAACAAAAGCAGAATAGTCCTCTGAGGGGTACTTCATGGAATCCATAACATTAAATATCACAACTTCATATCCAAACTCCATGGAAAGTGTACCCTCATTGACATTTATGATAGTTTTTGCAGTTTTTATGAAGGGTCTACCTAAGATAATGGGGGAATGATAACTTACCTGATCATCCTCCATGTTAAGAACATAGAAATCCGCTGGAAAGATCATGTCTCTTACCCGGACAAGTACATCCTCAAGGACTCCTGCTGTATATGCCGTATCTCTATTCGCCAATTGCACCACTACTCTTGTTGGCTTCAACTCACCAACCTGCAAGGAAGAGAATACAGAGTGAGGAATCACATTTATTGAAGCTCCTAAATCACAAAGAGCATCAGAGAAGTGCAACTCCCCTGTGGTACATGGGATGGTCAATGTCCCGGGATCCTTGCACTTTGTTGGCATTGCTAGAGTTGGTGTAATGAGTGCCGACACATTCCTTCCAAGGTTGATCCTCTCATTTCCCTTGATCCCTCTTCGATTGGTACAAAGTTCTTTTAAGAATTTCGCATACCTTGGAATTTTCTTAATGGCTTCAAGTAGAGGAATGTTGATCTCCACATGCTTGAATGTGTCCAAAACCTCCTTTTGCATTGCTTCTTCAGCCATCTTCTTGGTTTGAACAACCCTGTTTGGAAAAGGAAGGGGTTTAGGAGGAACATCATCAATCTTTTTCTTACCTTTATCTTTCTCCTGGGATTGCTCATCAGTTGGTATGGAATGCGGCTTCTCTGAAGTTGAGGTGAATCCCGGTGGAATGGTAGGTGCAGATGTATCGTTCATTTGCTTCCCACTTCTCAATGTGATGGCACTAACATTCCCCTTTGGATTTGGAGTGGGTTGGGAAGGTAGATTTTTGGAATTCTTACTCACAAGTTCATGGAGGGCGGTGGCAATCTGGCTCATTTGAGTCTTTAACTCCCTCAGCTCTGAACTTTGACTCTTCGGATCATTCTGTTGATTAAGAAAAATTTTCTTCAAAAGATCATTAGTATTAGAATCTACCTTTGGTGGGGGATTCCCTTGTTGTTGGCTTGTTGATGCTTGGGCTTCAAATCTCCTTTGGGGTTGTTGGAAACCCTACTGGTAAGGCGGAGGCTGCTGGAAGTTTTGTTGAAAAGGGGGCCTTTGTTGTTGTCCAGAGCCATACCTCATGTCCACTAGATCTTTCCACCCTTGGTTGTATGTTGGATCAAACTTCTTTTGGGGATATAGTTGTTGTTGTTGCTGCTGAAATGGTCTCCCAGGGAACACTGCTGCACAATCTTCTGTTTCTTGGAGTTGTGGGCAACAGTCAGTTGGGTGGCTTGTCTCAGTGCAAATACCACAAGGCCTTGAAGGAGGGGGTTGGGATGTCTTTTGAGCTAATGCAATCTGCCTCACCATAGTTGTCAATTCTTCTAACTTAGTATCAATCAAATGACTTTCAAGAGAAGGACTTACCTGATGTACTCCCCTGACATGTGGTGTACCTCTATCACCAAATTGTTGGGAGTTTTGGGCCATCTTGTCGATCAACGCACGTGCAGCTACAGGTGTCTTGTCCACCAATGCTCCTCCAGCCGCATCATCTACCATGCTTCTCTCCATAGGTGTGAGTCCTTCATAGAAGTACTGAATGGGTAGTTGCTCACTGATTTGGTCATGTGGGCAGCTTGCACACAGCTTCTTGAATCTCTCCCAATACTCATACATTGACTCCCCTTGGGCTTGCTTGATCCCCGATATCTCCTTTCAAATGGATGTGGTCCTTGATGCTGGAAAAAATCTCTGCAAGAAAAGACGTTTCAAATCGTTCCAACAAGTTACATCTTCGGGTTGTAAATAATACATCCAATCTTTCGCAGCTCCATCAAGTGAGAATGGGAATGCTCTTAGTTTGATTTGATCTTCAGAGACATTTCTAGGTTTTAGGGTTTAGCAAACCACATTAAATTCTTTCAAATGTTTATTGGGATCCTCACCAGAGAGGCCATGAAACTTTGGAAGTAAGTGAATTAACCCAGATTTCAGTTCGAAGTCCGATTCGAGATTTGGGTATGCAATACAATTTGGTTGATAATTAATATCAGGTGCAGCCAATTCTCGAATGGTTCTATTAAGTTCATTTCCATTGTTTCCAGCCATTGGTTCTTGTTTTATGGTTGAATTTGAATTGCTTCCAATTTCAATGTTCTGATATTGGAGTAATTCTCCAACTGGTTGAATGTTGAAACTTCCCGTAGATTGAGAATGTCTGATTCGTGCCCTAAGGCTACGTTCAATCTCAGGGTCAAGATCTAAGAGATCTTCGGGATTAGTTCGTGTCATCAATCAATGAAAGATGAAAAGAAGGAATGTGGACCATAGTAAAATAAAAATTAGAAGTTTGAGTTGATGGTCCAAAAAGAAGTAGAAAGAGATAAAAGAAGAAGAAGAAAGAAAAAAAAAATCAGATTGGGTAAAGACGGAAGAAAGAAGAGAGGAAGAAAATTAAAATGTAAAATAAAATAAATACCTCTAATTGGTTGAAATAATTACTTGACTCCCCGACAACGGCACCAATTTGAAAGAGCGCTGTCGTGGGCGCCCTCAAATGATTAGTGTGATTTGGGGTACTTAAGTGCAGCAGAGTGGCTGACCAAGGTCGTCTCTCAAAGGAGGAAGTGAATTTAACAACTTATTAGAGGTATTCTAAAAAATAAAATAAAATAGAATAGAATAAAAACACTACTTTAAAGGATTGGGGTTTGTTGTAGTTTATGAATCTAGAAGAAGTTTGCTGGAAGAAGATTGTATAATAATTGTTTTTTTGTTTTTAGTTTTGAAATGAATTTCAATTTAAATGACACAACAAGAAGATGTTTTTTTAGAAATCTATTTAAAAAGCGTAATCGATCTAACTCTACCTCTTCACTTTATTATTAATCATTATCATTTAAATTAACATTCACTTAATTATGATCCCTTAATTTGTTAAATCCCGAACCCTACGAGAATTAACTTTACCACAAAGATGATGTGAATTTAAACCTAGGCTAACTTTGGAACGTGCAATCGCAGCACCCTACTTTGATTGACGTTCTAAGATTAGCTTATGATCAGTGGTAAATTAAGGCACATATCAATTCTGGAAATGAGGATGAATTGTGTTTAGGGATTATATTTGGACTCTACAAATTTATCCCGTGTGGTCTTGTATTACCGATTAAGATCGCGCTTTCACAATTTACACAAAATCCCGAACTCGCGTGTTTTTGTGTTAATTGTTCAATTGAATGATTAGTTTATTACAATTTAAAAACACAATTCATGGATCATATTAAGTGAATTACATTAGCTCATTGATTCAAAATAATTAAATGAAGAGGGTAGAAGATAGATCGATTACTAAAAGACTACTCTTCCATGGGTGGCGTAATCATTGTAGAAGCGTTTTGCATGTGCAAAGGTTTAAAATGGGTATAACCCAATAACGCTTCTACTCAAGAATTCCAGCCCAAATAGGAAGATTAAGAGAAGAAGAAATTTAAACAAAACAGAAGAAAAGAGAAGAAATATAAGAAGAGCAATGAAGTTTATTACACAAATGAAAACATTACAAAATGAAGAAGAGAAGGAGGCTTCGATGAGGGGATCCTTGCTTCAAGAGCTACCCCTCTTACAATGGTTGGAGAATTTGGGTGAAACAAATTCTCCTCTGCCTCCAATCTCCCAATGCACGTCCCAACCCCTCCAAATGAGAAAAACTCCAATTTATAGAGGGGAGGGGAGGAGAGGTTACAAGTGGTTTCAAGTGTGAATGTGGAAATTCGGCCAAAAATTTTATGCCAACTTGCACCGCCCATTTGACCACCAAAACGCGTGAAATGGCCAGCCTTCCAGAAGGATGATTTGTTTCACATCATGTCCCCGAGCTTTCATCAAATTTGGGCTCAATCCAATCCCGTATGTAGAATATATGGCCCAAATACAGAACCTTCTCCATTCTGGCGAGCCCAGCCCAACTTTGACTTCATGGCCCAATTTCAACAAACAAATGAACTCTTTATCTTTAGTGTCCTGCATAAAATTTGCAGATAATTAAGTTAGGAACACGGTTACAAAATTTTAAATTCAAATAATAAACATAAAAATATTTAGCTTCGAAATACTACAGTGCACTATTAAGGGTAAAACTGGAATTTTCACCAAATTTTCAAATGAATGATCAAATCCCAAGTATTTTATAAATAAACATATTTAACACAATGTGAGGAAATTATATCATTTATTATCAATAAAATATTCAATAAATAGTGTTTTATCAGTTAATCTGATTTGGTTTTCTCCACTGCTCAAGGCAGGTGGTCTTGCTACCCTTCTTCCGAAGGAGGTGAAGACGCGCGGGGTATGCCACGTGCTTTCCGTGTTTAGCCTCTCGAGGTAGAATGGGTCTATGCTCTTTCTATAGGCGGCAAAGACTCGACAGGTAGTATATCTAGTCACCGTGTTGAGCCTCCTTTGTGTTTAGAATCATAGGATTCTTTTCTAGAATGCCTGGGAATATTGAAGAGTAATTCTGAAATGAATGTTTTATTAAATGGTGAAAATCCACGGGGATGGAGATACTAGAATTTAAAGGTGATGTGAATCTTAAAAGGAGAATTTTACTTTTGGGTGTGATTCTAAATAAGTTTAATGTTAAATGATTCATGGTTAATTAATGTTTAAAGAATTAATTAATGTACAGTGGAACTGATAAAATGAGAATGGAGTGATCTGATAAAGCTCTTCAAATGTTTGTGTGCTTATAGGATACCTAGTCTTAGAAGTAGCAGCCTGGAGTCTGAGAGACGTTAGCTGCACATGTATATAAGAATAGGTAATGCCCATAGTGTGTATGTGAGTTATATATATATTCTGTACTTTTTGTGTTTCTATACGCTACTCCACCCTGTCGGTAAGGGCAACGACACCCCGGAAATTCTGAGCCCTGAGGGGTGTTTTCCCCAACATTCTGATGGGAGGTCAAATGGCTGACTACCCCCTTTAGCCCCGCTCTCTTCTCTTGGTAGATACTTGTGCCATGAGGCACAGCAGTTAGTTACCCCATATATGTGTATAGAGGGATGTAATGGCTTGTGGTTATTCACACACATATATTCTGGATATAGTATCCTATGGACTACTATAGGTGTAACGTGTATAGGCTATGATGGCTTGAGGATCTTTACTCGGATTATGGGATGTAATGTCTTGAGGTATTATACCCGACATATGATACACATTATGCGAGCTGTGGTGGCTCTTGGAAACTACCTGGTTACTTTTGGTTGTGAGGATGGTGTGGTGCTTCGCCCAGGTGTCTGCGGGCAAGCCTTTGTGGTGCACGAGGTGCAGATTGTGGAGCTCAGCCCAGGTTTTTGCAGGCAAGCATTGGAGAGAGATGCATAGGACGTATATCGTTGGGCCAAGAGGCAAACCAGTGGGGAAGTAGTAGCGGGGTACCCTTGATAATCTTTATTATATGCTATATTCTTGTATGTGTTACATGGTGAGAGTAGCCATGGTGAGGTTGGGAACTTAGTATACCTATTTAGCTGACGAGTTAGTTTCACTTGTTGTTCACTGCGATTTAGCATGCTTTCTTTACTTTTGCACGAGAGGCTTGGGGAGGATCCTACTGAGTATACTGTTATACTCACCCTATGTTTATATAAACTATTTTTCAGGTCACTTAGATAAGGTTTGGGGATTAAGTTGGTTACTACTAGATTGTGGTTGGAGGAGGAGCTGTTCGGGATTGTGGTCTCTACCATTTTACATTCTTTTGGGTACTTTTAGTTTTCCCTTTCAGTTGTAGTACTTTTGCATGAAATTTCAAATATGTACTTGGATTTCTTTTATATTTCAGTTCTGAGTTGGAGTTGATTGGAGTCTATTATATCTCTCTCTTCTTCATGTGTTCTCTTAGAGGGCAATGCCTCCCTTTTGTGTGTGTATTATACCCTCGGTGCTAGTCGCTAACCCTGGGTCTACTGGAGGCGGGACTCAGGGGTCATTATCTCTCTTCTCACATTGCCGGCCCAGGAGGGGTACACTTTGTGGGGAGGGGGTCGTGACGGAGTGGTATCAGAGGTCTGGTTGAGGGATAGGATGGAGTTTGGAGTTAGGAATAGGTGAGGATTCAAGGAATGGTAGGGAAACAGTGTCATTCATGTTTAGCAAGTGGGGTAAACACTGGATACCGGCAGATACATTGGCGTTTAGGGCCCCCTATGATCTGTTTCACGGACCATTAATTTTACGATGGCTACTAAACAAAGTGATACTGGTTGCAGGGTAGAGACCTAGGAAAGGATCATGCATCATTATTCTTTGCACATGTGTTTGAATGGATAGACATTGGGATAGGTAACCTAAAATTAATAAAACAAAACAATTAATTAATTAATGTTGAGTCTTCCATATTCCAGGCTTAGGAGCTCTAACAGTTGTTATTTTACAGGTATGGCTCTAGGTCGACGTCCTCGTCAGGTTTGCGTAGAAGATGCCCAGCAGGGTGTTCCAGCATATCGCCGCCGGATAGAGGTTGACGACGATGAAAATTGGATGAAGACACTCCGATAGTTTCAATGCTAGAGTCTACAGAAGTATGAGGGCTCCATTTCATATGCAGTCACAGAAGACTGGTTGGAGGAGGTCGAGATAGGCTTCAGTTCGATTCGTGCTCGGAAAGAACCCTGGGTGTCCTTGGTTGTGACGATGATGCGTGGAGAAGCAATGCAGTGGTGGTTCTTGTTCCTCGGGGATCATGAGGAGTCAGCGATCTCATGGGAGGAGTTTCGAGACAGGTTTAGAGTCGAGTTTCTTTCTTCGACTGCGAAGGCGTCCAGTCGCCAGGAGCTTCTTACCCTTCGACAGGGGAGCTCCAGTGTTCGAGAGTTTGGAATCCGTTTCAGGAACCTTCTATGATATTCTTCAGACCTGTTACCAGATGAGGAGGCTATGGCAAGGCATTTTGAGGAGGCTTTGCATCTAGAGATCCAGTGCCAGGTCACCCCATTTATGCTGAAGACATATCTCGAGGTGCTGGCGAGGGAAGAGTTTGTTGAGAGGACTTTGGCCAGGACCGGATCGTCACGAGAGGGGAATCGTCATGATTCATCACAAAGCAAAGATGTGGTCTGGCGATCCTGGTTTTCAGGGAAGAAGAGTTTTCGTTCTCCTAGGGGTAGGTCCCAGCCCTTTCCATATCGTTTATCTGGAGGCAGCAACTCTTAGGCCTATGCCAAGGGATCAGGCGCTTGTTTTTCTTGTGGTGGTCGTGGTCATCAGTAGCGGGAGTGCCTGAATTTTCAGATCAGTCATCGTGCACCGGTCACTCGAATATAGGTTCCTCTGTTGAGGCAGTTCCAGCCGAGGCAGCATCAGCAGGTTGCACCAACTTTAGATCACCAGAGGGTAGATGGAGCAGGCAGAGGACAGCCCCATGACGCTCCCCATCCTCAGAGAGCAGAGCGCGGCCGTGGTGGTGGTCTTCATCATGGTCAGAGATGCCATGGAGGAGGTCGTGGTCAGCT
The DNA here is from genome assembly GCA_963277665.1 of Viscum album. Lineage (NCBI taxonomy): Eukaryota > Viridiplantae > Streptophyta > Magnoliopsida > Santalales > Viscaceae > Viscum > Viscum album. Next base: position 227,741,346 of record OY728145.1, read on the forward strand.
TCATGCTCTAGCGTTGACACCCCTAGGCGAGCCAGATGTCGTTCGAGGTACCCTTTGCTTGTTTTCTACATTGGTGTATGCCTTGTTTGATTCAGGTGAAACACACTCCTTCATATCACCTACCCTTTTCCATGCTTTGGGACTTGAGGTAGAGAGGCTTCTAGTGTCCTTGGCATTGACTACGCCAGTTGGAGGTCGAGCCGACTTGTTTGAAGTATGTAGAGACTATGAGCTAGTGTTGGGGAAACACTGCTCTTTGGGAGATTTCCTATGTTTACGAATACAACCATATGATGTCATACTCGGCATGGATTGGTTGTATTCGGTGCAGGCTATTGTGGATTGCTATAGGAAGAAGGTCATTTTCTTTGATGCAGATGGAGAGAAAGTGGTGTTTGTTGGTGAGAGAGATCCTCAGATGAGTCATAGACGAGTTCCATTCTTATCATCCATGATGGCTGGGATGATGCTGAGTTATTCAGAGGTTCAACAGTTGGTGTTTCCTAGGGTCGTATAGGAGTACCCTGACGTCTTTCCAGAAGAGGTTGTATCCTTACCCCCTTGACGAGAGATCGAGTTTGGGATCGAGCTATAGCTAGGAGCGTCTCCTATCTCTATGTCTCCGTATAGGATGGACCCTTATGAGTTACGAGAGCTACATATTCAGCTTTATGGTCTATTGCAGTGTGTTTTTGTTCAGCCAAGTGTGTCACCATGGGGTGCACCAGTTTTGTTTGTGAAAAAGGCTGATGGCAGTTTGCGGTTGTGCGTCGATTATCGTCGATTAAACAAAGTGACAATAAAGAACCGCTATCCTCTTCCACGGATTGATGACCTATTAGGTCAACTGAAGGGTGCAAGTTGGTTCTCAAAGATTGACTTGCGGTCAGGATATTATCAGATGTGTGTAAAGGATGAGGGTATCCTGAAGACTGTTTTCCATTGTCGTCATGGGAATAATGAGTTTGTTGTAATGACATTCGGCGTGACAAATTCTCCAGCTGTTTTCATGGGGTTGATGAATGCTGTGTTCCATGAATTCCTGGAAACGTTTTTTGTGGTTTTCATCGACGACATCCTTGTGTACTCCACATATGAAGAGGAGCATGCATTGCATCTACGAGCCGTTTTGGGAGTTCTTCGCCAACATCAGTTGTTTGGGAAGTTGTCGAAGTTTGTGTTTTGGGCATGAGAAGTTCGTTTCTTGGGGCATGTTGTGTCCCAACAGGGAGTATCTGTGGATCCGTCGAAGATAGAAGCAGTGGTGTCTTGGGCAGCTCCCAAGATCGTGTCAGAGGTGTGAAGTTTTCTTGGTCTCGCAGGCTCTTATAGGAGGTTTGTAGCCAATTTCTCCCGAGTTGTGACTCCTCTGACCGCTTTGACCAGGAAGGATCAAGCGTTCATATGGACTGATCAGTGTCAGGCAGCTTTCGAGTATCTAAAGGAGAAGTTGGTAAGTGCTCCAGTCCTTTGTCTTCCAGCGGAGGGAGTCCAGTTTGATGTTTTCTGTGATGCTTCGCATTTGGGGCTAGGCTGTGTTCTCATACAGCAGATGTCAGTTGTTTTTTATGGGTCTCGTCAGTTGTGTCCCCATGAATGAAACTATGCCACCCATGATCTTGAGTTGGCATCCATGGTGTTTTCTCTGAAGTTGCGGAGACATTACCTCATTGGTGAGCACTTTGTGGTTTTCACCGATCATAAGAGTTTGAGGTATGTTTTCTCCCAACATGACTTGAACTTGAGGAAGAGTCAGTGGATGGAGTTCTTGCAGGAATACGACTTTGAAATGTCATATACACCTAGAAAAGGGAATGTTGTAGATGATGCACTAAGCCGAAAGTCACGTAATGATGTTGTGCGTGAATCTGGTGATTCCTGGATAGTGATGGAAGAGCTATCAGCTTCGCATCTTGATATTGGAGAAGTTGAGGGTAGAGGTTGTCTTTTCCAGATGACAGTGCAGTCATCCCTGATACAGAAGGTGGAAGAGTCTCAGTTGGGTGATCTAGAGGTGGAAGTCTGGAGAGACAGAGTTGTTTGTGGTGAGGCCCCTGATGGTTGGTCGTAGGATGAACAACACTGAGTGTTGTATCATGGCAGGCTTTTTGTTCCCTTGGCGATGCGCGAGACGGTTCTCCGAGAGTTCCATAGTTTTCCCTTGGCAGTACATCCTGGTGTGACAAAGATGTAATGATCCTTGAGGAGTCAGTTTTGGTGGCCTGGTATGAAGCGTATGGTTTCAGAGTGTGTGTCTCTATGTTTAGTCTGCCAGAAGGTGAAGGCCGAACACCATGTTCCTGGTGGTCTTCTCCAACAATTAGAGATTCCTCAGTGGAAGTGGGAGGACATCTCAATGGACTTTGTTACAGGTTTACCTCGAGCTCCGGGAGGACGTGATGCTATATGGGTGGTAGTGGATCATTTAACAAAGTTGGCCCACTTCATAGTGATCAAGGAGTCGAGCTTAGTGGAAGTTTTGTTGAGGCAGTATCTAGAGGAGGTGGTGAGACTTCATGGAGTACCTAGGACAATCTTTTCTAATCGAGATCCTCGTTTTACCTCCAGGGTGTGGAGAGGTCTCAAGTATTCTTTTGACTCTCAACTGTGCCTTATCACTGCTTTTCATACTCAAACGGATGGTCAGACAGAGCGAACCATCCAGACTATTGAAGACATGATGCGCTCTTGTGTTCTTGATTTTGGAGGTTCATGGATGAAGCACTTACCCTTGGTAGAGTTCTCTTACAATAATAGTTTTCACTCTACCATCGGTATGGCACCGTTTGAAGCCTTGTATGGCCAGCCATGCCGTTCTCCGTTGTGTTGGACTGGGTTCGAAGAGTCAGCATTTCTCGGACCAGAACTAGTGTAGAATACAACAGAGATGGTTCAGGTGATTCATGAGAGGATGAAGACAGCACAGGATCGTCAGAAATCATATGATGATCAAAGAAGGAGACCCTTAGAGTTTAATGTTTGGGATCATGTGTTTCTGAAGGGGACTCCCCGTCGTGGGCAGTGAAGGTTTAGTCGTAGAAGTAAGCTTTCTCCCCAGTTTGTTGGGCCTTTCATGGTGTTAGCTCGTGTTGGAGCTGTGGTGTATTGAGTGGCACTTCCTCCTCATATGAGTCGGATACATTATGTTTTCCATGTATCACAGCTCCGTCGTTATCTTCATGATTAATCTCATGTTATCGATTGGGGAGATATCGATATTGATGATGATGAAACCTTCGAGGAGCGACCAGTGGAGATCTCAGACCACATGGAGAAGGTGTTGTGTGGGCGTTCTATCCCCTTACTTCATGCCTTGTGGCGACACGGTGGCATGGAGGAGAGTACCTGGGAGCGTGAGTCACAAATACGTGCTCAGTACCCAGAGTTGTTTAATGTTTAACTCCTTTCATGTAATGATGTTTTATTTGTGGTTGGACCTTTCATGTTTTATTTATACACTTTTCATGTGATGTTATGTTTGAATGGTATGGATACGGATTGTTTGTTCCCTTACTCTCGGATGTCGTAGTTTTGTTCCAGCATTCGAACAACTCATGGTGGTTTTCCCCTGAGAGGTATCTTATGGGGTGGTTCTTCGGACCCCTCTTTTCTTCGGGGTTGGTTTTTAATTCTTGAGGATGAGAATGTTTTGAGAGGTATCTAATGTAATGGCCTGGAACTCTTCGGTCCATTACTTTGTAAAATTTTGGTGTTGGAGGTGTTCCTGGAGGTCAAGGGGACTTATCCCCAACACTTTGCCAATTTTCCAATTCTGTGAATAGTGTTTCCAGTTTTATGAACAGTAACAGATCGGTCTGATAGATCGGTCTCATAGATCGGTTTCACAGATCGGTCTAACAGATCGGTTTCACAGATCGGTCTGACAGATCGGTTTCACAGATCGGTCTGACAGATCAGTTTCACAGATCAATCTGATAGATCGGTTTCATAGATCGGTTTCACAGATCGGTCTGAAAGATCGGTTTCACAGATCGGTCTGACAGATCAGTTTCAGAGATCAGTTTCATAGATCGGTTTCATAGATCGGTTTCACAGATCGGTTTCATAGATCGGTCTAACAGATCGGTTTCTCAGATCGGTATGACAAATCGGTCTCACAGATCAGTTTCACAGATCGGTCTGCCAGATCAGTTTCAGAGATCGGTCTGACAGATCGGTTTCACAGATCGGTCTGACAGATCGGTTTCACAGATCGGTTTCACAGATCGGTGTAACAGATCGGATTCACATATCGGTTTCACAGATCGGTTTCACAGATTGGTTTCACAGATCAGTTTCACAGATCGGTTTCACAGATCGGTGTCACAGATCGGTTTCACAGATCGGTCTGATAGATCGGTTTCACAGATCGGTCTGACAGATCGGTTTCACATATCGGTTTCACATATCGGTCTGATAGATTGGTTTCACAGATCGGTCTGAGATATCGGTTTCACAGATCGGTTTCATGTACAGTAACGGTGGGTGAACAATGTTTCCAGGTTCCTACAGTTTTTCCCCTTTTGATGTTTCTTTTGACGTAAAATACATTTAAAGCCTTATTTTAAGGGCTCTTAAGGCCGTTTCAAAGGCCATAAATCCTATATTAATTATTCCTAAGGTCGAGATGTATTTACTTGGTCAAACCGCATGGGTTAATGCAATCCGTTTTTAATGGATAATTAACCGGATCTTAAACCGTCGCCCCATTAAATCTTAAAAAGGGACGAGATGACATTCTCCCTTGTTCTTTCCCTTTGTTCTCAGCTAAGAGATTCTAGAACCTTTCAATCATTCCCGTAGGAGTTTCACAATCAGTCTTTACTCCTAGGATTGGTTCTACTCTATTTTGGATGCAACCGAACTGTGTCGGTCAATATTCCCAATAAGTTATGTTTTATCGTCGTTCCTTTGGGGATCATCTTCTCTTGTTTCTCCCTTCAATATTATACCATGTAATTTCCAAGATTCTAATGGGTTTTTCTTCGGGTTGGTTGTTACTCGTACGGTGGCATCCTCCGGTGGATGCAGTTGTCCTGAGAGGAGGATTGTGACCCGTTGTGTGGATAAAGGATGTCAAGAACTCTTCCAGGTAGGGGATTCATGGCTTATCTAATTGTATATGTTCAATCGTAGAATTATCATGATTTATCCCTTTGGATCACAATGAAATTGACCTAATTAAATACTTGAAACGGATTAAAAGAATTGGTTGATCGCATGTTGTTACTTTGTACCGTGATAACAGTTTGCCTCATGTTTTTCTAGATATAGTGATATCTATGTTTTCTTTGATTAGTTGTTCTTTCTTGATGGAAATTGATAATGAATGTAAAGCCTTAATTAATTGTTAATTAATTGGCTAAAGATAAAGAGGCATGTAAATGAATCTAGTCGTTTCCGTTGTTGTAGTTGTTCTAATTTGAGGATAATCAAATTAGGGAAGTAAGCATGGTTATTTTAGTGTGATAGGTTACTGATTAGGTATCCCGTAATTGGAACCCATGAATAACAAAATCTTCTAATTCAATATGAATTAAAGAATAGATTATGTGGGAATTTCTAAAAGGGTTCTGAGTTATGCTCTTGTTTGTTAAAGGGTCAAGAGCCCATGGTTGTGACTGTTGTTTTCATGCTGCTTGTGATGTGATGTGAGCCTGGATGGCTGTTGTGATATACAGAGGCATGGAGGCTTGTGGTTGTGGCAGTAGACAATGCCTAGAGTGGCGAGACGCATCAGTTTATGCATGTGGGTGTCAGGGAGGACACCAAGGGTGATGGAATGGGATGGATGTGGTTGTTGGATGCTTGTAGTTTTCTTTGAATGTTAATCTGCTTTGCTTTTCCTCACTGCTCAAGGCAGCTGGTCTTGCTACCCTTCTTTCGAAGGAGGTGAAGATGTGTGGGGTATTCCACGTGCTTTCCGTGTTTAGCCTCTCAAGGGAGAATGGGTCTATGCTCTTTTTATAGGTAGCAAAGACTCGATGGGTAGTGTATCTACTCACCGTGTTGAGCCTCCTTTGTGTTTAGAAGCATAGGATTCTTTTCTAGAATTCCTGGGAATATGGAAAAGTAATTCTGAAATTAATGTTTGATTAAATGGTGAAAATCCACGGGGATGGAGATACTAGAATTTAAAGGTGATGTGAATCTTAAAAGGAGCATTTGACTTTTGGGTGTGATGCTAACAAAGTTTAATGTTAAATGATTCATGGTTAATTAATGTTTAAAGAATTAATTAATGTATAGTGGAACTGATAAAATGAGAATGGAGTAATCTAATAAAGCTCTTAAAATGTTTGTGTGCTTATAGGATACCTAGTCTTAGAAGTAGCAGCCTAGAGTCTGAGAGACTTTAGCTACAGTTGTATCTATGACTAGGTAATTCCCATAGTGTGGATGTGAGTTATATATATATTCTTTACTTTTTGTGTTTCTATATGCTAATCCACCCTGTCGGTAAGGGAAACTGACACCCCGAGGATTCTGAGCCCTGGGAGGGTTTTTTCCCCAACATTCTGATGGGGGTCGAATGGCTGACTACCCCCTTTGGCCCCGCTCACTTCTCTTGGTAGATACTTGTGCCATGAGGCACAGCGGTTAGTTACCCCATATATGTGTGTAGAGGGCGGTAATGGCTTGTGTTATTCACACACATATATTCTGGATATAGTATCCTATGGACTACTATAGGTGTAACGTGTATAGGCTATGATGGCTGGAGGATCCTTACTCAGTGTATGGGCTGTAATGGCTTGAGGTATTATACCCGACATATGATACATGTTATGTGAGCTGTGGTGGCTCCTGTAAAGTACCTGGTTACTTTTGGTTGTGAGGACGGTGTGGTGCTTCGCCCAGGTTTCTGCGGGCAAGACTTTGTGGTGCACGAGGTGCAGATTGTGGAGGTTAGCCCAGGTGTTTGCGGGCAAGAATTGGAGAGAGATGCACATGACGTATGTCGTTGGGGAAAAGTGGAAAACCAGTGGGGAAGTAGTAGTGGGGTACCCTTGATAATCTTTATTATATGCTATATTCTTGTATGTGTTACTTGGTGAGAGTATCCATGGTGAGGTTGGGAACTTAGTATACCTGTTTAGCTGACGAGTTAGTTTCACTTGTTGTTCACTGGGCTTTAGCATGCTATCTTTAATTTTGCACGAGAGGCTTGGGGAGGATCCTACTGAGTATAATTTTATACTCACCCTATGTATATATAAACTGTTTTTCAGGTCACTTGGATCAGGTTGGGGATCAAGTTGGTTACTACTAGCTTGTGGTCAGAGGAGGAGCTGTTCCGACTTGTGGTCGCTGTCGTTTTACATTCTTTTGGGTACTTTTAGTTTTCCCTTTCAGTTGTAGTACTTTTGCATAAAATTTCATATATGTACTTGGATTTCTTTTATATTTCAGTTCTGAGTTGGAGTTGATTGGATTCTATTCTATCTCTCTCTTCTGCATGTGTTCTCTTAGAGGTTAATGCCTCCCATTTGTGTGTGTATTATACCCTAGGTGCTAGTTGCCAACCCGGGGCCTACTGTAAGAGGGACTCGGGGGTCATTATCTCTCATCTCACATTGCCGGCCTAGGAGGGGTACACATTGTGGGTAGGGGGTCGTGACAGGGGGGGATAAAATAAAAAAAATGTTTTTTTGTCAAAAAAATGAATGATTTGAAAAAAAATGTGTAAATGGAAGGAAAATTTCCTTTAACTTTGAACATGATATTACACATTGCACACTTTTAAACTGAATATAAAATAATTTAGCATGCCATGATTCTGATTTTTATCCTTGTATAATTTCATGAGCATAGATTTTGGAAATTGTGGCTGTCTAATATGATATTTCATCATTTATATTTTCATCCAAATAAAAAAAATCACAATGCACGTCCTTTGGATAGTGGGGTATTAGTTTGAGTTCAAGGGGTCCCCCAAATAAATAGCATAGGTTTGGTTATCATTTTAGTTTTAATATGAGTATTCAATAAAAAAAATAAAAAAACAATAAATTTGCGCGTAGAGCATTGAAATGACCTAATGAGTGGCTTTCGGCACTTGGGGATCGTGACTCCATAGTTTTCTTGCCCAGAGTTAGTAATTTTATCTCTATTATTGGTAATTTGAATTTGTTTTTGACTGAGTTAACTCGAGATTATGTCTGAGTATGTGGGCTTCACTTGGTGCCCTAAGGTCTTTGAGCCTGGGAGTCATCAACAAAGTCTCACTACAGGGGTTGACTCTTTTGAGTCCAATTTTAATTACCATGGAAAAATTGCAAAAAAACAAAAACAAAAACAAAAATATATATATATATAATTAAAACAAATTGAATACTCATCTTAATATTGAAATGTGATTCCACCTAGTACTTTCTTCATTTCCCCCTTGAATAAAGATCAACCCCCATGTCTATTGTGATGCACAACACATCCTCATACTTAATTGATATTGGATGAAATATGGAAATGAATTTGAACAAAGGAATGGGCTTGGGATTGGGATATGCTTATGAAACTATCTTTTATTAAAATATTTTGTGGGGTTTCATGATTTTTTGGCATAATGGTTTCTGGTGATCATTGTGTATTAAAATGTTTTTGGAAAAAGGAATTCGAATTTCATATTGTTGAGATATATTTTTCTCGGGACCAGCAAAACTCAAGTTGGGGGGTGTGATTAGCCACTAAATAAGGATAATATTAATTGTTAATATACATAATATTCATGTTATTTATTATTCATAAACACCATTTTAGTGCATTTTACACTTTGAACATCATTTCACATTATGATTTTAATACCTTCTTAAAATGAACTATTATGTGGTACATTTTTTAACATCATTTGAAGTACCCAATGATTCATCTAATTTTAAGGAATTTAATTATACATATTTTAATTTGATATTATTTTGAACTGGATATTCACTTAAATATGAACATTTTTCATTAAAGGATCAATGAAATATTCATAAAGGATGATGGGGATATTTGGCAATGAAAGGAAGCATTCCTGGAGAAGACAGATTGGACACCAGCCCACTGATGAGAATGTGGGGCTCAACATACAGGCACAATGAATCCAAAATTCCATGGGATGCTATAAGACATGTATTGTAACAAATTACGCTTTAGGATCAAATGATAATTCGGCATCCATGGTGTCCATTTAGGCGGCCCCAGTTAGAGATAAAATTCTGGGCCAGATTCTATGGCCCAGAAAAACATCCCACTAATATGATAATATCTCGGAATCCACAACTCTAAATGGGCCCAAATTTTAAAGGAAATTAGAAGACATCCGGAGATCAATGTTCTTATTATGTGTCCCACTATGATCTTGCCATCTAGAAGGTCTTCCAAGTGAGTATGTTCGGTGAAGTAAAGATGGATGCCACCTCGGGTCAAGGGTGGAAAAATCAAATCTCCCTTACTTTCCACCCACCTATGGCCTACCAAAATTAATTAAGGAGACTTGGACTATTGGAGTATCAGACCAAGGGATCAAAAATGCCTATTTAAGGCAGTGGTATTGGAGTATTGAAGGATCTTTTGAGATTTCTTTCATTGTAATGTTATGTTGCGGTTTTGTTGTCTAAAATTTGTCGTCCACATGTAAGTTGTTTTAATTCATCCTTGTTTCTTAATAAAAGTTCTTCTTATCTTATTATTATGTTCTTATCCTTATCACTTTGATACCGTTGGTTCAAGGTTTGAACTTGTTCATACCAATCCTTGTGATATTATCACACAATGGTGGAGTGATTGTTATTTTATTATGTTTTTTTTTACTTCTCCATTGCTTCCCTCGTGAGTCTACTTTCCGCTTCCATTGAAACCATAGAATCAATGGAGGGATAACCCACTTATGGGTTGATCCAAGGGAGTAAAAAGGGGCTGGATTGGATGTTATTTATCACCTCATTAATTTATAATCACTTATTTAATTGAGATTTTTATTTGATGATTTTTAAACTCCATCATCCTTGTTGAATTTAAGGCCACACGCTTCAAGTGCTAATACGAACCTTTACCTTGAAGTGCTAATAACTTTGATCCTTCAAGTGTATAGGTGATTGGTATTAGATGGTATAGGAATTAAACCAGTAACTGATGATGTTTTTTTATCTCCTTAAATGAACCCATCTCAAATATAAGAAATTGAAATCATTGAAAAGGAAATACGCCCCGAGCGATAACCTAGGATCAACTCATTCTTTTAAATTGAATTCACTTAAGTCTCTTAGAGTTCCTTTAAACCCATATAAAATCAACCAAAATTGGCCAATTCATATCCAAAAACATTCCATAGAATGTATGTGTCTATAGGTTACTTATTAGGTCTCTGAGGATTCGATAACCCAAGCTAAACTACAAGGACCATTCTACCTTCATCTCTTGGGTAAATTTGAGCGAGAATCAATTACCTCATGAAATAAAAACATCAACAAAATTTTTTCCCCTTTTGACCACACTTATATCCTTATCCTATCCCTATAGGTCAACCATTAAATACTTCTTCACATCTTGGGAAAAATAAAACATAGAAAGGGGTGAGCTCAGATGCTCAGTAAAGATAACAATATAGAGGAAACTTTCATAAATAAGCATAAACATTTAAGACAATTAATAAGAATAAAACAAAACCTTTTTAAACTTAAACTTCAGAATAATACGGAAAATATAAAATCAAATAATTCTATTTAAATATTCACATGGATATACTACTAGTCGAATAATCAAATGCAGTATCAATAGCCACTTTCATAAAGATGGAATGCATAATGCCAGACTTCATAAACACATAGTCAAGGCCTTGTTCCCAGACTACAAATAATATTTTTTCAAGGCCTTGTTCCAAGACAATAGTTTGTCTAATGAGACCTACCAATTCATCGAGGAGTTATAGTGGGCTCCACCCATCACTTACTAAGTCCAATTCATTCCTCATATGAAAAGTTATGAACATAATATAAACATTCGTATTAAAACTAGCATACGAAATGTCAATAATTTATCCATAAACCATGAATGGTGTAAAAATAACACATCCACATTCAAACATTTCACAAAACCTTCAATACAATATGGAAGATTTTTATCATAATAAATCAAATTCAAACTAGTTTAAAATCCATAAAAGGATGTTGAAATAGATGAAATGAAAACTATTTAAAATAAATATCTCTTTCTATTTTTAAATAATTTAAAATTCACATAATTATAAAAGAAAAAAATTATTTTGAAAATATTCTTATAAGATTTTATGAGAAGCTTCAATGATGATATAATGGTGGAAAACAGCAACACCCACCATATAAGTTAAAAAATACATTCTTACCTTTATTTTGTTGAAAAGGTCATAAATTACCTTGTTTGGAAAATGGCGGAAAGATTACCTTCAAACCATTTTATAAAAAGTCAAAAAATGGTATAAATTAATTTAACCCGTAGTCTAGTAAATAGTAAAATTATTTTGAGATACATTTTTAAGAAACATGGATGTGTATGCTAAACAGGTCCCAGTAAATACTTACGTAAAAACAACCTCTGATAATAAAGAGATTGTGAAATTAACCATTACCTTGTACTTTTCCTTGATCGAGGGTACGTTAACCTCCTGTATAATATTTAAATCATTGTTATTAAATTATAAAAGAACTGTATACATAAATATGATATCATATATGATCCTCTAATATTGCTTTGTTAATAATATTTTAGTAGTATCATCATTTCAGGTGTTAACTGATATGTTTTCCTTTATAATATCGGTTACGTAAGCCATGTTTGTTATGAATAGGATGTATTTTATTCATATCCAGAATTATATTAAGTTCTTAAACATTGTTTTTAATCATAAAATGAAAATTATTCTTGAATTATTACGATGGGGAATGAGTCTCAACGTGTTCGTGGAGACGGTGATCTGTACGTACGAACGAGCGACAATATCATTATATTGATGGTGAAACAGTTTTTAATTGGATGGTATATCATATATACATAATCATTAACATGTTATATTTCTTATTTACATCTTTTATACTCATTATTATACCCATTCAAATAATGAAGTGTTTGAATAACAAACTACGCCACGATGTGGAGACGATAAGCCGTACGTACGCACGTATGAGGACTTTGTCATTCATATGATGGATAGAATAATGAATATGGTTGTAAAGTTTTTATAATAACATCATAGTAAATAGAATATACTGGATTTATTTTTTTATAACGTAAACAAAAAATAATGGGGAAGTGAAAGAAGAAAAGAACTTGAAAGAGGTGATGAAATATTTACCTCTTCTTCAGGTTCTTCCTTTCGATTTGATCAAAAGAGATACTTAGGTTGACTTTATAAAAAAATTAAGGACTCTAGGTTGATGTTAGGGAACTTGGGAGAATATTTGGGTAGGGTTTGACTGATACAAATGGATTTGGAGGTGTGAAATTAAGAGAAGGGGAAGTACCCTTTTATAAGAGAGGTGCGGGACACTTTACGATAAGCTTGAAATATTCTTTTATAATAAAATCATGTTCAGTTTCTAATAGATCCAAAATGATTTATTTCTAGGATAAGGAGGTTATGGGTCTAAAACCTCTCAAAAAATAGGTTTTATATAGGTTTAGGTCATCATATTAACCTTATCTTTTAGATTTAACTCTAAGTTAAATAGTTTGACATTTACCATGTCTCTTTGTATTTTTATATTATATGGTTAATAAACATATAATAACAAGACCATAGAACCCCATGTGTATCATTATTAATATATATAACTTTATATAAGTCCATTGACCAAACATTAGATTTGTAGGAATATTATATCAATTAATAATATAGTATTTGTTTTAAGAACTCAATTATGTCAATTTTGATACTATTTAGTATTTGATTATTTTGAAAGCCATAAAAACTTTATCACTTAGAATAAAATTTGTTTAACCAACCCTAACATGTCATATTAACCTATAAAATTAGTGGAATTCATCATTAGTCTCAATTTACATTTTTTGGATATTAATAATATCAATTATTTTAATATTTCATTAATAAGGTTATTACTGCATCATCATTGTGTCATAAATAAATTAAATTATTTAATTTATAAAAATTAAAAATAAAATACCATTATGAATGAAATATTTTTATATTTCTAATCAATATTTATAGTCGAATTTATATTGTGTGTAACCCTATATTAAAAATGTTTTATTTATTAAACTTTGAATTTAACTCTTTTAACTCTTCTTTAACTAAAATAATAATAAATGTCCTAATCTAATCCCAGTGGGCCAAAGGGGGTCATGTTTTATTCCTAAGGTTTTTTTGGTCGAATAATACTTATCCAAAATAATTAGAACATTTTTTAGGGTAATTATGATATCATTTTTACCCTTAATTACCCAATTTACTTTTAATCGTGGTAAATAAGTCAAAAGTTACTATTCACTAAAAATTATTTTTATTTTATTAAACCAAATTTTACTTACTAATATCAACTGTGCCTCTTTAATTTTTGAAATTTAACTCACAGAAGTGGTAAAATTACGTTTTATGCAAATTTGAAAATGCTCATAGGATGTAGGTAAAAGACGGTAAAAAGTTCAATAAAATTTTATATATATAAAATTACTATAAAATGACTCCAATGAATTATATTGAACTTATATAGGTATTATATATATATTTTTACCTAAAATAAATTTAAATAAAATAAATAATTATTTAAAAAAAAGTTGGTTTTAAACAATAACGTAGTGTTTTTCACTATTCGTCAAAAATTGAAAGTTTTCAGAAAAATACAAAAAATTCACCCTAAGCTAATTTCGATATTCTGAATTCAAAAATAAAGTCGGTTTTGAAAAATAAAATTTATAAAATTTTAAAAAGTTGGTATTACTATTCATAATGCATAGTTTGATTGGTCATGGTGTGTTAAAACTCCAGGTTGCGTACAATGCAAGCTATTTCATTATTCAAAGGGAAACGTACCATGGAAGATTGGGGTGTTACATTATCCCCTCCTTAAAATATTTTTGTCCTCGAAATTTCTAGATTATTATTGTATAAAAAGATTCGGGTGGTTTTTCATCATAAGTTCCTCAGGTTCCCACGTTGCATCTTTCATCTTATGGTTTCTCCATAGAACTTTTACCAGATGGGTCGTCCGATTTCTCAGCACTTGTTATCTGGTATTAAGAATTTTGATAGGCTCTTCACAATAAGATATATTATGTTCCAGTTCAATTTCTTCATAGGTGAGTACATGCATTGGGTCAGGCATGTATTTTCTCAACAGTGATATGTGGAACACATCGTGAACTTTGGATATACTTGGCGGCATCACCAAATGGTAAGCTACAGCCCCAATTCATTTTGGAATTTCAAAAGTTCTGATGTACCTAGGACTTAATTTACCCTTCTTACCAAATCGTATAACTCCATTCCATGAATATACCTTCAAGAAAACAAGATCTCCTACCTGAAATTACAAATCATTTCTTCGGTTATCAGCATAGCTCTTCTACCTACTTTGAGCTTCTTTGATGTGGGTTTGGATAACCTTCACCTTTTCCATCATTTCCTCAACAAGTTCTGGGCCTACAAGTTTTCTTTCACCAACATTATCCCAAAAAGTTGGTGTGTAACATCTCTTTCCATATAATGATTCATTTGGTGCCATCTGAATTCTTGAATGGAAACTATTGTTATAGGGAAATTCTAATAGAGGTAAATATTGATCCCACATACCTTTAAAGTCAATTGAGAAAGATATCATCATGTATTATAAGGTTTTAATAGTCCTTTATGATTTTCCATCGGTTTGAGGGTGGAAGGCAGTGCTCAAACGAAGTTCAATATTTCGGGCTTTCTGAAGACTTTTCTAGAATCTTGATGTAAAACGGGGATCATGATCAGAAACAATCGATAGGGGTACTCCACGAAGTCTTACAAATTCATTAATATATAGTTTTTCTAAACATTTAAGTGGTAAATCTTCTCTTATAGCATGAAAATGTGATGTCTTCGTAAGACGATCAACAATGACCCAAATTGCATCGTTTATTCTAGGAGTCTTCGGTAGCCCCATGACAAAGTCCATCGTAATATCATCCCACTTCCAATCAGGTATGGTAAGAGGTTTCATGACTCCTCTAGGATGTTCTCTTCTAGATTTCACTTGTTGACAAACCATACACCATGACACAAAATCTGCAATCTCTCTCTTCATATTGTCCCACCAAAAATGTTCTTTAAAATCTCTATACATCTTGGTGCTCCCAGGGTGTATAGAGAAATTAGATCTATGAGCATCATCCAACAATTCCCTTTTTAGATCAGGTATATCGAGAACACAAAGTCTTTTCCCAAATATCAAAATTCCATCTTCATATACGAAGTCACTCAATCTCCCATCATTTACAGCTTTAATCTTCTTTTGAAACTCCTCATCATTAGTCTGAGAACTTTTTATCCTTTCTAGTAAATATGGGTTTGAAACCATTTGAAAAAGTATTGTTGTTTCACCGTCCATGGTTATTCCCATATCCATCTTTAGTAGATCTGTGAAAATAGGATCCCTTTCAACTCTCATCTTGGTCAAAACTCCATGATCATTTCTGCTCAAATCATATGTCACCTTATTTTCTTTCCCTGTGTGGTAGTGTATAGTTCGATCATAATCATTGAGTACTTCAATCCATCTCCTTTGGCTCTTGTTGAGTTCTTTTTTTGAGAAAATATACTTCAAACTCATGTGATCAGTATAAAACTCACATTTTTTAACCATAGATATAGTGTCTCCATATTTTCAGAGCAAAGATTATAGATGTTAAATCAAGATCATGAGTGAGATATTTTTGTTCATGAATTTTTAGCTATTGTGATGCATAGGCAATAACTCTATCATTCTGCATAAGGACTCAACCAAGTCCTTTCTTTGAAGAATCACTATAAATAACAAACCCATCATTCCCTGATGGTAGAATCAAGATAGGATAATTAACTAATCTTCTCTTTAGTTCTTCAAAACATTCTTCACACTCTTTTTTCCAAAAAAAATTAACCCCTTTATGAGTGATCTTGGTTAATGGGTGTCATGAAAAATTCTGGACAAAACACCGATAATAACATATTAAACCAATAAAACTATGTATCGTAGAAATACTCGTAGATGGTGGCCATTCATGGATTTCCTTGGTCTTTGAAGGATAAACAGAGATTAGATCCTTATATATAATATGACCAAGAAAAGAAATCTCCTAAAGATAGAATTCACACTTGCTAAATTTCCCATATAATTCATTTCTTCTAAGAGTCCTCAGGATAATGGGTAGGTGATTTTCATGATCATTGTAGCTTTTTGAGTATACAAAAATATCATCAATAAATACCACTAAAAGTCTTCAAGATATTCCTTGAAAACTATTTTCATTATATCCATGAAGATAGTGGGTGTATTAGTCAATCCAAAAGGCATTATTGTAAACTCCTAATACCCGTAACTGGTTCGAAATGTTGTCTTTGGAATGTCTTCCTTCTTCACACACAACTGATGATATCCAGATCGAAGGTCAATCTTTGAAAAATATTGAGCTCCATGAAGTTGGTCGAATAAATCATCAATGCAAGTTAGGGGATACTTGTTCTTTATTGTTATAGAATTGATCTCCCTGTAGTCAATGCACAACATCATAGATCTGTCTTTCTTCTTATCAAAAAGGACAGGGGCTCCCCGTTGAGAAACACTAGGGTGAATAAATACCTTCTTACTCAATTCCTATATTTGTTTCTTTAGTTACACTAATTCCACGGTGGAAATTCTATAAGGGGTCTTCGATATGGGCCTTGAACCAAGAATTAAATCAATGGAAAACTCAATTTCTCATTCTGGAGGATGTCCAGGTAAATTTTTTGGAAACACATCAACATATTCTTGAAAAATATGTACATCCTCTATTCAAACATTATTTTCCTCACCCATAGTTATTTCATTCTCTTCTTCCCCAATAATTGAATTTATTAGAGCTACTGGGGGCAGATCTAGATAAGAATCAAGTGGTGATGTTTCTTCTCTAAAGATAAGGTACTCCTTAACATCGTCAAAAATTGTAACCTCCTTCTTTTTACAATAAATTTTCGCATCATGGTCTGAAATCCAATTAATTATAAGGATTATAACAAATTTAATAATGGTTATGATGATGATATCAGTAGATAAAGAAAATTTATATACCCTAATGGGAACTGATTCACAAAACGTTGTTGTGATGATACTTACCTTAGGTGTTTTGACTAACAACTCCCTTGTTAAGTCAAATTGAAAATATCTAATCTTCTTAGAAAACTGGGAATATATGAAACAATTTTATGATATAGAATCAAATAAAGAATTTTCTATGCTTGAGGAAACCATTAAATTACCTACCACCGCATCTTTCAGAGCTTCAACCTTAGCAGTAGTGATCACATAAGATTGGCCTTTCTTACTTTCCCTTTTCTAAGGTAACTTCCCTTGGCGCTTAGGAAATTCATTTTCATAATTCCCCTTTTCTATAAAATTTTAGCATTCAATATTGACAACCTCTTTCTTCCCCTTGAAATCACGAGCATGGTGGCCTTTTTCACAACACTTGTAATAGACTCTCATTCCCTTCAGGAAAGTACCTGGGTGTTTCTTCCCACATTTACCTCAGGATAGATATTCAAATTTTCCCTTCTTCCCTTTATTTCCATTTCCAGAGTATTCAGTAGATCTCTTTTTCTCTTGCTTTTATTTAAAGTCGTAAGACTTAGAGAATTCCTTTTCTGTATTGATAGTGCATGAGACTATATCTTTTTACGATGAGAAGGATTGTGAGACTAATGCTTGATGGAGAAATGGTTTTAACCCAGCAAATAATCTATCAATTTTACTCATTGGGTTACATATATAATCTGATACATTCCTTGGTAACCTTGTAAAGTTATCCTTATACTTTGAGACATTCTCATCCTCCTTTTGCCTCAGACTCAGAAATTGTCATTCCATATCTGCTCGATGGTCACGAGGAAAGTATTTTTCTAAGAAAATATCTTTGAACTCCCTCCATTCCATGTTCAATACTTCTTCATCTTCTTTTATGTTTTGAATGAATGACCACCATTGATTTTCATCTCCCGTGAGGCGATAAACTGCCATGAAATTTTTTTCCCTTTCGCTACTCCCCAAAGCATGAAATATTTTCTCTAAGGAATTTATCCATTGCTTAGCTACTAATGGATTTTTACTCCCATTTAATGTTGGTGGTTGTTTCCTCATGAAGTTGTCTAACTTTGATCCTCCGCGTTGTGGATTAGGGTGCTCCATACATGTAAGGTTATTATTCATAACCTGAGTGAGTTGTCCCAGTATGGTGATAAGATGATCAGCACCAGTTGCATCACTATCTCTGCTATAATTTTCTTGAGTGGGAGTGAAATACATACATGGATTATGTGCTTTGATATAGTTTCCATTCCTTCTATTAAATGGCCCGAAGGCCTTCATTTTTTATTTATTTTTGATAATCCACCTTTTAAGGGGTGAGGTATAACCCTTACAATGCCCGCAGGTGTAAGTATTACATGGACCTATAGGCCTTAGAGGAATTCATTGCCCGTAGTTTTTATACATTACATACAACCCAGACTAACTACTTGGAACTGCTCCTCCCAGCATCTTCATCGTGAAATCAGCTCTCCACCTTCACATATCTATTCGGCTAGGCTATCTCATGCATGCACAGGATTTTCCCTATGGCAGGTGCCATACCCTATCATTCTTTCAATCAGTGTAACTTCTGCTATGGTGAAAGATCCTAGCTCATCCTCCTATAGAGCTTGTTCTTTGTAGGTTTTCTGGTTTGCATCTGCACTAAAGGTGCCCTGAAGTCCTTGATGTGGCTTGAAGGCCTTACTTGCCCGATGAATTGGGTGGCCCGAAGTGCTTAAAGGACTCGGGGAACAAATCGGTTGCCTGAAGGCCTAAATGGGGGAAAATGCCCAACTGCTACAGTTCCAAACAGTGCATGATAAAGTTTTGATATAGTAACTGATACAGTACTGTTGTAGTACCCCTTGTAAATTTTGCCTCTACCTGGGAGGGTCGTAACCAAGAGTGTATCAAGGCTCGTTGTTGTGCACTAGTTCTCTTTCAAGTCTAGCTGAAAGAGGTGTTTTTCTATTTTACCCCTAGGTACATCTATGCCAGAGCTGCCTCTACCTTCTCGTACCCAGACATGGATGTATTTCTTAGAAAACTCACAAAATCTCTACATTACCAAAATTCTAGGATGTTCTTCTATACTAATTCTCAAAGTCTTCCTTAGGGTAATGTTATCTAATCAGAGTTTTTCTAAATATATCTTCCAAGGTTTTAACTAAAATTTCTCTGATACTAACTATAACACCCTGAACCTAGTTACCTAGAGTCAGTGCATTATTAAATAACATTGTCATGATACAAGGAATCATGTCCCGAAAGACCGATCAATCTAGTAGTCTTGGAAGTACTATATACATTCATAAGTTTTACATTACATCATGAAATAAAAACATCTACAACATTTTGTCCCCTTTTTATCATATTTATATCCCTATCCTATCCCTACAGGTCAACCATAAAATAATTCTTCACATCCTGGAAAAAATAAAACATAGAAATGGGTGAGCTCGGATGCTCAGTAAGGAAAACAATATAATGGAAACTTTCATAAATAAGCATAAACATTTAAGGAAATGTATAAGAATAAAACAAAATCCTTCTAAACATAATCATTAGCATACTATGTCAAAGATAAAATCAAATAATTCTATTTACTTATTCACATGGAAATTCTACTAGTCGAATAATCACTTGAAATATCAACATCCACTTTCATAATGTTGGAATGCATAATTCCAGAGTTCATAACCACATAGTCAAGGCCTTATGCCAAGACTACAAATAAGATTTTGTCAAGGCCTTATTCCAAGACACTAGTGTGTCTCATGAGACCTACCGATGCATTGAGGAGCTATAGGGGGCTCCACCCGTCACTTACTAAGTCCAATGCATTCCTCATATGAAAAGGTTTGAACACAACAAATACATTCATATTAAAAATAGCATATGAAATGTCAATACTTTATCCATAAATCATGAATGGTGTAAAAATAACACATCCACAGTCAAACATATCTCAAAACCATCAATGCAATATGGAATATTTGTATCATAATAAATCAACTTCAAACAAGTTTAAAATTCATCCAAGGATGTTGATATAGATGGAATGAAAACTATTTGAAATAAATACCTCTTTCTATTTTGAAATCATTTAAAAGTCACATAATAATAAAAGAAACTATTTATTTTGAAAATAATATTATATGATTGTATGGGAAGCTTCGACGATAATATAATGGTGGAAAATATCTACACCCGCCGTATAAGTTAAAAAAGACATTCTTACCTTAATTTTGTCGAAAAGGTCATAAAGTACCTTGTTTGGAAAACGACGGAAAGATTCCTTTCAAACCATTTTATAAAAAGTTAAAAAAAGGTATAAATGAATTTAACCCATAGTCTAGTAAATAGTAATAATGTTTTGAAATATATTTTTAAGAAACATGGATGTGGATGATACAGAGGTCCCAGTAGATACTTACGTAAAAATTTCCTCATATAATAAAGAGATTGTGAAATTAACCCTTAACTTGTACTTTTCCTTGATCGAGGGTATATTAAACTTCTTTATAATAGTTAAATAATTGTTATTAAATTATAAAATTACTATATACATAAATATGATATCATATATGATCCTCTAATATTTCTTTGTTAATAATATTTTAGTAGTATCATCTTTTCGGGTGTTAACTGATCTATTTTCCTTTATATGCTCTATTACGTAAGCCATTTTTTTATGAATAGGATGTATTTGAATCATAAAAAAATTATATTGAGTTCCTAAACATTATTTTTAATCATAATATGAAAATTATTCTTGAATGATTACGATGGGGAATGAGTCTCATCGCATTCGTGGAGACGGTAATCCGTACGTACGCACGAGCGACAACATCATTATATTGATGGTGAAATTGTATGTAATTGGATGTTATATCATATATAAAGAATAATTAACATGTTATATTTATTATTTACATCAGTTATACTCATTATTATACCCATACAAATAATGAAGTGTTTGAATAACAAACTACACCACGACGTGGAGACGGTAAGTCGTACGTACGTATGTATAGTGACTTTGTCATTCATATGATGGAAAGAATAATGAATATGGTTGTAAAATTTTTATAATAACATCATAGTATATATAAGATACTGGATTTATTATTTTATAATGGAAAAAACCAAGAAATATGAAGTGGAAGAAGAAAATAACTTGAAAGAGGTGATGAAATGTTTACCTCTTCATCAGGTTCTTCCTTTTGATTTGATCAAAAGGGCTCCTAAGGTTGTCTTTATGACCAAAGTAAGTACTCTAGGATGATTTTAGGGAATTTTGGAGGATAGTTGGGTAGGTAATGGCCAAGACAAATGGTTTTGGAGGTGTGAAATTAAGATAAGGGGAAGTACCCTTTTATAAGAGAGGTGAGGGTCACTTTAGGAAAAGCTTGAAATATTATTTTATAATAAACTCATTTTTGGTTTATAATGGCTCACAAATGATTTATTTAGAGGATAAGGTGGGTATGGGTCTAAAACCTCTCAAAAAATAGGTTTTATATAGGTTTGGTTCATCATATTAACCTTATCCTTTAGATTTAACTCTTAGTTAAATAGTTTGACATTTACCATGTCTCTTTGTATTTTTGTATTATATGGTTAATAAACATACTATAACAATACAAGAGAACCCCATGTGGTTCATTATTAATATATATAACCTTATCTAAGTCCTTTGGATGAACCTTGTATTTATATGAATATTATATCAATTAATAATATAGTATTTGTTTTAAAAACTCAATTATGTCAATTTTGACACTATTTAGTATTTGATTTTTTTGAAAGCCATAAAAACTTTAGCACTTCGAATAAAATTTATTTAACCAACCCTATAATGTCATATTAACCTATAAAATTAGTTAAATTCATCATAAGTCTCAATTTACATTTATTTGGATATTTATAATATCAATTATTTTAATATTTCATTAATAAGGTTATTACTGCATCAACATTGTGTCATAAATAAATTAAATTATTTAATTTATAAAAATTATAAATAAAATACCATTATGTAGGAAATATTTTTATCTTTATAATGAACATTTATATTCGAATTTATATTGTGTGTAACCCTATATTAAAAATGGTTTAGTTATTAAACTTTGAATTTAACTCTTTTAACTCTTCTTTAAATAAAATAATAATAAATGTCCCAATCTAATCCAAGTGGACCAAAGGGGTTCATATTTTATTAATAATGTTTTTTTGGTCTAATTATACTTATCCAATAGAATTAGTACATGTGTTAGGGTAATTATGATATCATTTTTACCCTTAATTACCCTATTTACTTTTAACCGTGGTAAATAAAAGTCAAAAGTTACTATTCACAAAAAATTATTTTCATCTTATTGAACCAAATTTTACTTAATAATATCAACCGTGTCTCTCAAATGTTCTAAATTAAACTCACAGAAGCGGTAAAATTAAGTTTTATGCAACTTTGAAAATGTTCCTAAGAGGTGGAAAAAAGACGGTAAAAAGTTCAATAAACTTTTATATATCTAAACTTATTATAAAATGACTCCAATGAATTACATTGATCTTATATAGGTATTATGTATCTATTTTGACCTAAAATAAATTTAAATAAAATAAATAATTATTTAAATAAAAAGTCTGTTTTAAACAATAACGCAGTGTTTTTCACTATTCATAAAAAATTGAATGTTTTTCGAAAAATGCCAAAAATTCCCCCTAAGATAATTTAGATATTCCAAATTCAAAAATGAAGACCATTTTGAAAAATAAAATTTCAAAAAGTGGGTATTACTATTCATAACGGCTAGTTTGATTGGTCGTGGTGTGTTAAAACTCCAGGTTGTGTACAATGCAAGCTATTGCATTATTCAAAGGGAAACGTACCGTGGAAGCTTGGGGTGTTATAGGAAAACCCAAGAACACACCGTGTACGGCCTCGTACATGCTGTGTAGTCATGTCAACAGGTCCTCGGTGAAATTTCATCCATCATAGGAATTGTAAAATAATACACATGACGTGTACTCATATATACAGGTTGTGTATTTTTTTTGTTAAAATGGGAAGTAGCCTCGTTTTATGTTCATGGGAAGAACCCTCGACGAGTTTGAGCATGGAGCAGCGCTGGAGGAATAAACCCCTCCCGATTGACCATATGAACCCTGTTTCACACATGGTTTGATCCATTGGAACCCCCTCGGCAAGGCCTTGATTCCTCTTAAATATTTTGTCTTGATTTCTATTCTAAACCGAGTTATAGGTTTTTTATCATTAATCATCATTTTTTATATCTACCATGTTTTAGACCGAATTAGAGGCTGATACTGGAGGAGGATCATCAGGCTAGTACATGGTAGGTGGTACATACTTTGTTTTGTGTTTTCATGGTCATTTGGGGGTTACATATTTTTATTGCAGCATCGGGCATTGAACAAGACATTGGTTTCTTTATATTTAATTGATTTTATTCCTTATGGGATGTCATTGGGCATTCCCTTACCTAGTTCTTCTTAAGAAAGGTCGGGTTAGAGATAGTTTTTCAATTGGGTCATTTTGTCCAGGGGTGCAAAATTGGTTATAATTGAATTGTATTGATTTAAACTGTTGAGTTTAATTTGTTAAAGCATGATATGACTTGTTAGAGGCATTAAAGTCCTCAGTGCTAGTATGGGACAACACATGGCTAGTGAAATTCAACTATTTAGTTTTTTTCCTGTTTAATGTATTTCGTTGTGATTATATATATGATGTATGATAATGCATATGTTGGAACCTTTGGGTTTTGTTGGGTGTGGCTTGGATATTATTGAGTAATGTTGATCATAGGTTGGGCTTGACCCAGATTTCTTTGTGTGGTTTTGACCACAGGATTGGGCATCATGGACGTTGGCTTGAGGTAGTGTGACTGTCAGGTTGGGCATGGCCCAAGTTACTTGGATGACGAGGCCATCAAACTTGAGAGACATGGTTGTAGGGACACGAAGTGTCAGAGATTTTGTGGCTTGGGTTCTATATTTAGTGATTACCGATCACCCCTGAATTTGGGTCGTGTGTGCATAGATGACTCCGTGATGAAGTGGTTTTGAATGCTCATGTGGGTAGAGGCCCCCGTAGTTTCCGTTAGGTGATTATGGTTGGGGGTGTTTGTTGTGGAAGCCAGGTGGAAGGTGAGGAGCCTTCAGATTGTTTGGACATGCCTACAGAACATCATTACTTGAGACACAAGGTTTCAGGAGGCACATGGTGCTGGGTTACTACTGCTTGGGCATGCCTAAGGGATGTCAGTACATGAGGCAGGAGGTGTGGGGAGGCACATGGTATCGAGTTACTTTTGTTTGGGCATGCCTACGGAACGTCGGTACCTGAGACACGTAGTTTCAGGTGGCACATGGTGTTGGGTTGCGTGAATGAAAGTCCGACATTGGCCAGAGTAGGTGATACTTCCTAGTGGCTACTGAGAACCATTGGAGTTTATGTTTATTTGTGTATCGTACTTTTTACTTATTTCCTCCTTAAACACTCTTACTAGGTACACACCACTGGGTGGTATCCTACTGAGATTCGTCTCACACCTTACACTGGCCCTTCGGGTCACGTGTAGACTTTATGGATTTACGTATTGGAAAAGGATCAGCCTTAGGAGCTAGATCGTAGTGCTTTTTGGCATGGAGATGGTATGGACCTTGAGGTCATGCCTAGTTGGATTTGACTTTTGTTTTAGCTTTCATCGTGTATCAGCATGCTTATTTTATTATTGTAGCTATTGTTGGTTAGCCATTAGTGCCCCTTTTTATATCTTGACTTGTTATGGATGCATGAATTTTCTGTTTTAGAAGTTGTTACAAGTTGTTTTAGCATACTGTTCTATTTACTTTTTCCTGCACTTGTTTATTGATATTGGATGTGCTTCCTCTATGCAGGTCTGGTTCAAGTCTACTAAGTCTTTATTACCACTGCATGTCTATTTATGATGCTCAGACCAGTACCTTGTTTTCCTCTCAGTATAGCCTCCTCACTATACCTTTTTACACCCTCATTGCAAGTCAGCAACCTTCGGCTTTTGGGGAGGTGCACCAAAGATAGTAACACCCAACTCGTTTAGCACTGTTCGGGTGGCTGTTCAGGTCCAGGACATAAAATATATATTACATATGTATATATTTATATATTACCCAAATATATTATACAAATATATTTATATATATAATTTATACATGCATAATTATATATATATATATATATTACATACTTAAATGAATACAATATATTATATATCTTATAAATACATTTATATGTTTAAAAATATAATATATATATATATATATAATTTATATTATGTATAAACATATAATATAATATAATATTTATATATAGATAAAATTTTACCAATATTTATATATAAATATATTTTTTATATATAAATATATCTATACATATACATATATTGTTATATATTGTTATATTATGTATACACATATATATTTAATATATTAATTTGAATAATTATTTGTATACTAATATCAATTTATTTATTTTTTAATATTTATTTATATATATTTAATATATTTATATATTGAATAATAGGATACATATATATAATATAATATAATATAATATATAATTATTTGTATGTACTTAACATTTATGTTTATATATATTTGTATTTATTTAATGTATTTACATAGCCCCTTTATATAATATGTTTAGAATTTATTTAAATACATTTATATAATGTCTTTATAAGATACCGACACACATTATATAATTTGATATATTTTAAAAAGAATAAAAAATATGCGTGGGTGTTAAAACTCCATTTATTCTTAAAAATTAAATGGGGTTCAAAACCCCCTATAATTTCTTAAATCAGAGGGGGTTCAAAACCCCCTCTCATTATATAGATGTGTGTGTATATATATATCTTTTTAATCTATTATTATTATTATAAAAACTACAAAGGTTTTTATATAATTATTTAAATAAATTATATTTATGTATATATTTATATATCATATTTATAATGTTATATAATAATTAATATTATAAGAAATAAAATTTTATACATATAAATATATATTAACGTACCCATTTTATAGTTATATTTATGTACACATATAAATATGATAAAACACAATCATATAATTTATTTATATAAATATATTTATAGTATATTTATTTACATTTATATATTACTTTTTTATTTTACATATATATATATATATTATATGTATTTTTTAAAGAAAATAGTGGGGGTTCAAAACCCCCTCTGAAATCGATGATCAGGGGTTGTTGCGTATAAAACCCTTTAATTTATACTGAAAATGAATTTAGATGGGGTTGTTCATAACCCCCTCTAATTAATTTCCACTAATCTGCTATTTTTTGTAGTGACTAAGCCAGAGGGAAGATTAGGTGCCCCATATTGGCGCTAAAATGTGTACATGGTTTCCAAGCATTCAAACCTCTTATGGAGGTATACCCTGAAAGTGATCTTGGTGAGCCCCACCTCCGACAGCACGATACCTTCCTGGGCCAGCTTCCGCCATAGCTTCCCCAACATAAAGTCCATCCTCAGCATCCCCCAGGCCACCCAGAGTGTAGGTAAGGAAGCATAAGTGGTTGTCTCCAACAAGTACCACAACTTCTTCTCAGGGGTGGGGGGTGGGGGCTCTGTGGTTCTACTCATCCTAGACTAAGAGCCCTATACTTTGTCCTGAGGATGCTTCTGGGGAAGGCCCTCATCTCTAGGAAGAGGGGGTGAAACAACACTTTGCACCAACCCCAATACTTGGTTATCCCCTCAAAGAGAAATTTTTATCCACCTTACTTTTATTTCACACCTTTTTCCGACATGATCACCCTTACGCACTGACCTAAGATCGTGACCGGGTATGAATCTACCTAGTTGTATCAAATTTCTGAGAGAGGCTAACATTAACATTGATTAGCAGTTTCATGATGGGCTCCCACATTCCCTATCTCGTGAACATCCACTGTATCTTGGAAAGGATACATGGATTCCTTTCCTCGCAAACCCCCATGTAGACTCTCTTTGCTGGCTGCTGGATGCATATGAATTTTCATATGAACATAGACATAATATATTGATCACAGTATGGGCTATTTTCTATCCTGTAAACCAGTACTCCACCTTGGAAGGTATGTAGGTTCTCCCTCTTCTCTAGTTACCCCTCTATTTTTTCCACCATATCACCAATCAAAGTTGAGAATGGGTGGAATTTGATGTTTTTTAAGTTATCGATGTCGATCATCACCTTGACTTTGCTGAGTCCCACTAACTGAACCCTAGTAATGGTGAGTTGTGAGGGTCGCAGACCAAAATTTGGTGGAATGATAGAATTAGATAATTCTTATCATTAAAAGTTCATTGTGATCCACCCATGTAAGAACTATAAAAGACCAAATATCTACCTTGGAATTCTCCCCCTTACCACATGGACCAAATGGATATAGTGATGGTCCAATACTGATACCCCTAGAATCACCCAGTTATTAGACATTATGATCACCACTATCACAAGAATCCATGGGAATAGGCCCATGCATGTATCTCTGACTGAAATTAGCCCATCGCTGAGGAATGTGGCCAAGAATGCAGTATCACAAGCATCCTCTATCTTGGTTTTAAAGGTCAGTGGTGCCGGTTCTTCTTTGGCAATGAAATTCACGATGACAAAAAAAACATGGGGATCCATACCCTAGGGCCCAGAGGGCCTAGACCCTTATCTCCACTTGGAAGGTCTGTACTACCTCTTCTTCTTCTTCTTCTTAGGAAATGAAATTCCTCAGAGTGGCTGAAATAAAACATGTGTATCCCTACCCCAGGCCCCAGACCTCTGTCTCTTCTTGTAATATCAGTTATACCACTTCTTATTCTTCTTCAGCAATGAAATTCCCATGTCGGGGTGAAAGAAAACCTAGGGATCCTTGTCCCAGGTCCTAGAGGGCCCAAACCCCTATATCCACTCAGTAGATTAGTGATGACGCTTCTTCTTCTTGTTCTTCAACAATGAAATTCCCCAGCTTGGATGAAAGAAAACTTGGGGATCCCTTCCCCAAGGCGTAGAGGTCCCCAACCCCTATTTCCACTCGAAAGATCAGTAGTGCTGCTTATTCTTATTCTTTCATAATGAAATTCCCCAAGAGCAAGAGCATGGTTGAAAGAAAACCTGGGGATCCCTACACCAGGGCCCAGAGGGCCCAGTCCTCTGTCTCAGCTTAGAAGATTAGTACTTCCACTTCCTCTTCAGAAATTAAATTTCCCTACGTGGATGAAAGAAAACCAGGAGATCCCTACCCCAGGGCACAGAGGGCCCAGACCCGTGTCTCCACTCAGAATATCAGTGTTGCCGCTTCTTCTTCTTCTTCGATAATGAAATTCCCCAATGTGGATAAATGAAAACCTGGGGATCCCTACCCCAGGGCCCATAGGGCCCAGACCTCTATCTCTACTCGTAAGATCAATGTTTCCACTTATTCTTCTTCTTCGATAATGAAATTCACTTGTGTGGCTGAAAGAAAACCTGGGGATCCCTGTCCCAGGTCCCAGAGGGCCCATACCCCTATCTCCACTTAGAAGATTAGTGTTGTCGCTTCTTCTTCTTCTTCTTCAGCAATGTAATTACCCAGAATTGCAGAAAGAAAACCTGAGGATCTAGGCCCCAGGGCCCAGACGCCCGTCTCTGCTCGGAAGATCAGTGTTTCCACTCCTTCTTCTTCGGCAATGAAATTATCCATGAGGAAGAGTGTGGTTTAAAGAAAAACTAGGGATCCCTACCCTAGGGCCCATAGTGCCCATACCCCTATCTCCGCTCAGAAGATTAGGGTGACCGCTTCTTCTTCTTCTTCGGCAATGAAATTACTCAGTATCAAGAGTGTCGATGAAAGAAAACCCAGTGTAGGAAAGAAGAGCTCCACACCACCACTGATGTTTGGGAATGAAAGAGAGGTGACTTCGCTCATTTTCGACAGGGAGGTGAGGAACTATTTAAATACCAAGCCCAAGATCCACCCATCAATCGTGGCTGTCGATGCCAGCTTGCTCATCAATCTACCTGGAGAGCTCTCCACATTGGGAAAGGTAATTGTTCAAAGGTTTCATTTTTTTATTTTCTTTTGTGATGAATCTAATTTTATAAACACCTTGAAAATAGGATGTTCTGCACCAATAGGAAGCAACACAGAGGGATTCCCTTCATTCTCTAAGAAACATGATAGCTATGGAGACTCTAGTTCAATGCCTCGAGTTTTTTTTGAATTTGAGTGGATTGGCCAGATCAGAGTCTCTGGCACCCAGTTTCGAGATGTTCTTGGAATTACACAGCCAGATCACACAGGAAATCATGGACATGGAATCCATTCAATCCACAATTGAAGAATCCAGTCTTAATTATCACGATAGGGAGGATGAAGACAACAAGCTGTTGAAATACATGATAGACAGGGCGGAGATAGGAAATTTGTTTCACTCCATTGGCATCCAGAATAATATGGTGGATGAGGTGGAGGAGAATGATGATAACAGGAAGTAAGGAGGTGGGGGCAGGGAAGTTGCATCAAACTTGGGAAGATGATGGAAGAGAAGGCGGTGAAGTGGTTCCTGGAGTTCCTGGAGAGGGCCTTGGAGAAGGGGATTGATGGGTGGGATTCTTCATCGATGATGTTGAAAGTCATGAACTGGGTACGGGTGGAGTGGTGTGACAGCAGCAGGGGACGGGTCTGCCTCTGGTCCATACAGGTGGCCTGAATTGAAGAATCCTTGAATCAAATTATTTTCTCTTTTATTTTGTAAATATATTTATTCCATTTTCCACATATGTTTGAGGTTTTCATTTATTTTACAATTTTAGATTTGAGAATGGATTGAAAGGATCGAATGTGTAATAAAACAATATGTTATTGAAGCATTTATTGATGATGAAATTATGATGAGAGAAACTCAAATT
The DNA here is from genome assembly GCA_963277665.1 of Viscum album. Classification (NCBI taxonomy): domain Eukaryota; kingdom Viridiplantae; phylum Streptophyta; class Magnoliopsida; order Santalales; family Viscaceae; genus Viscum; species Viscum album. The sequence goes on from OY728145.1 coordinate 227,771,567, forward strand.
ACAAAAAAAAAAGTATTATTATAAGTATTATCATGATATATAATAATTATAATTATTTTATAAAGTATTTTTTATGTATTATAAGTACTTATCATCACTTTTGTATAATTTTATTTCTATTTTTCATCGTCATTATCAAATTAAAATTCAATGCTAGCGTCATCAGTGATGTTATTTGTCTACGATCGATCTTACATTTCTGATTTCAAAATTCTTTGCAGTTTCAATCGGTTCTAGATCGATTTCACAATAGTGGAAAATTTATAGTAAAAGATTCTTGAATTTTTTTTGTGTTTGAGACCTATTGTTTTGGAAGGCATAATTTTTTTGGCGAAGTTTATAGTAGAAAAATATGATTTGTGAAATTAATTTGATGATTAGATATTTTATCATTTTTTTATATATAAATTTTATTTCAAGTAATATAGTAAACTATGCATTTTTATGTATTACATAAATTATAAAAAAAAATATTCATTACAAGTATTATAATAATTTCATTATAAATATTTATTTTTTATTTTATTTAAAATAATTTTTTATTAAAAAAGACTCTTTGTCAAACAAAGTTTTAAAATCAAAAGAAGCATGATCCATCACAAGTCCCAAGTAATAATCATTTTTTTGGAAAAAAATATTTTAAAGGTGCAAGAAATCAAGAAGGGTTAGGTTTGATAGGCCATCCCGCTGGCCTAACCCCATAACCTACAATGACACGTATCATATGGGATACCCATGTCGCAACTTCCACATGTTCATATCCTTACTAATGGCATAATTTCACCCTTTAGACCTTATTATTTTATTATCATTGGTTAAACCCAAAATTTTGGACAAATCCTATTAATAAGCCCCACTCCACAATGAAACATATTATATGATCTAACAGTGAAGATAATATTTGGCCGTTTTGAACAAAATAATTGATAAAATAACATGAATCATATAATCAAACTAGTAAGGACATGTTTTTTAATTTAATTTCACTGAAGGATATTATAAATATTGATAAACATAAATATATTTTAAATGAAATTTAACTTATAAATCAATGAATGTTAAAAATAAATAATTATGGATGTCATAATTTTAAAGTTTTGGGATCTCATGGATATAACCTTCTAACCCCAATCTTTCATATTCCACCCTTTCATAATGTCATAATTATAGGATATGATTTTAAGTCAATAAATATGAAATAGATGGCAAGGATAGATAAGAATCATTGACTATATTTCTATGTAGGTTGTTTTGAAACAAAATGTAGGCTCATATATGTCAACATAATAAAAAAAATTATCTTTTTTCCACTATATCTATAACATTCATCATATTTGAATTATTTTAAAACCCTATATTGTTTATATATTATATACTTATTGTGTGAAAATTAAAATTAAAATTAATTTTTACCTTTTTGCAGGACCTATGATTTGTGTAAAGTTAAAGAGGGTTTTAAAGGCATTGTGTCAGAGTAGGTGAGATGTTCATGCATTGAGTAAGGGTGAAGCATGACCTGCATAATGTTAGCCCTTCAATTTCAGCAGATGCGTGAGGATAAATACACTACAAAAAAATAATACATTAGTTTTGGTTCTAAAAACCATCACAAAATAAATCTTATTAAAAAATTATAATATATCGCCAATTTAGTATAATCATCGCTATATTTTTTTTTATTTTAAATTTTAGCTGCAGTTTTATATAAATCGCCACTAAAACTTCAGTACTGATAGCATGTGTCTCTCCTTAGGACAACATTCGTACTGTGTGGCTTGAAATATATCAAACCAAATGTTGGAAAATGTTGTTGTGAGGTATAATAGGCTCCCCATACCTATATCCCATGACATCTACCTCTTTCCAATCATCAAATTTTGAAAAATTCATCCATATAGTATTCGGTGTTGTCATTGGTTTCGAATATTCCATTGAAAATCACTAAGGGAACCTCTTTTTCATATCTTCCTTGAAAAATTAATGTGTTATGATTCCCTTTATTATCTTATAAACCAAGGAAAATATTTCACTAGTCATAGAAATCATGATACCGTACCTCATATGATCCAAATAAATTGTGTTATGCTTTTTCAAATCCTCAAATATTATGTATTTCACAAATATGAGTACCAAAATCATTTGATCATTATACTTATTTATGTAGAGGGTGTGACCAACTCTACCACAATAAAAAACAAATATTTCTTAGGTTTTGATCCAACCTTAAATGCCAGGTCCTCAGTGATTTCTTTATCTTATACAAAGAATTCTTTAACTAGAACACCTTTCACTCATTTTCATACATAATAAACCCATCTAGTTTCCCAATGTATACTCCGCCCCTAAAGAACTCCATTAAGGAACATATATTTGAAATATATTTGGTATAATTTTAACTACATTTGCACTGAAAGTAGACAAAAAAATCAAATCATTTCCAACTAGGCTGTGGGAGTAAATTTATCATAAATATAATTTCATTTGATCTAGAAGTTCCCCTATCCCACTATTCATTCTTTATTTTGAGAAACTTTTCCATAGTTAATGAGTTTATTACTGAACATCAACTTGGTTTTGATAGCATTTATATCCTCCAGCCTTAGAAAAATTTCCCATGTCACATTGTTCTTATTCGAATCAAGCTCCTCATGTATATATTTGATCATATTATCATCCTTGTCACCCTCTCTAAATGATTTAGGCTCTAATTGGGAAAAATGTGTTTTTTTGTGGAGTCTTACTCCTTGGAGTTTTCACCAAAACTCTTTGATCACTAATGACATTTAATTCATTGATTTCATCCTTACATGTATTTCTTGTAGTTGATAAAAATATATCCATCTTTGAAATGATAACCCACTCATTAATACTTTTAAAAATCAGTTCATTTTTTAATCACACATCTAATAAACACTATCCATGTTTTACTTTATCCATCTAAAAAACCATTCTTTAACATTTCCTTTTGGTTCCACCCTTAGAAATCTCTAATTACCATCCAATTAATTCTCATAAATGGGAGTCATTACCCATTTTGGAAAACAAAATAGAGTACAATTATCATCCACATCACTTTCATCTCCTGAACAATTATTATTCCAATTTTTTTCCTGGGACTCATCCCATGTCTCTTTTATCTTTCTTGTACTACTCTGAGTAGTAGACATCATATGGATGACTAATTATTTAAGTATTTAAATAATCATATGTTTATGTTCCCAAGAGATGGAGGATGAGTTCCAAACAACTAAATGAAATGATAACTATACAGAAGATAAGATGATGAGGACGATGATTTTATATAACTTTCACCTTTGGATGATTTCAGAGTATAACACCTACCATAGTGAATTAATTATTTTCTTAAATTCAATTACCCATTTTCATTAAAGAATACTAAAATTATTTGAAATAATTAAATATTGAGTTTCTATTATTATAATTGTCTATAAATTTCACCTTTGATAATGAATATCTTATATGTTTTTATTTAATTATTGTATAAAATGAATATTTTATGAACCTAATAGGGTATATTTACTTTATCTCAGACGATTCAAAGCTTCAATCCAATGTATCTTATTTTATCCACATCCCCCTCACCAATTGATTGATAGTTTGGTGAGATCTATTTGTGTTTTTTTCATCATTCTTTCTTTACCGTTGGTATATCCCTATGGTCAAAAATGTTTATACAGTAAAATCATTATCCAAAGAATTAATGTATTGTTTCATATTTAGGTTTTATTTATTTCTTTTTAATATTACTCATATAATAATTGTTTTCTCGTACAAATGGATTCTTTTTCTCGAGTTGGGGTGGTTTTTTCAAAGCTGCTCTTTCTCATGAGAGATTCAAATTTGATCCTACATTTTATATAATGAAAATAATGAAATTCATCAAGAATTCATACAACTATCAAAAAAAGTTGAATTCCTACTACTTATTTAATTACTTTTTCATCATTTTATCTATTATTTGAAAGGTAATTTCCATATCATTTTTATCTAATACTTATTTAGTTTTTTCCATAGATATTTTGTAAAGTAATATTTTTCTTTCAACTATCTGCAACAAGCCACAAAAGAGATAAAATGATTCTTTCCACAAAAGAAACCAAGTATTCCATTTTCATTGCCTTTGTTGAAATTTAAACACTGAATATTGATTCAGTGTTGTTATCCAAAAAACAGTTCTAATTTTTGAAATCCAAAAGATTAGAGGAAGCTCATGTTCCCATTATGGTGAATTCTCATGATATAATGGACACATGTGCTTCCTCTTCTCTTCTGACTTTCAACAATGAGAACGGTTTTTCAACTAAGAACATTGATTCAATATACAGTGTTAGAAGATAGACTTATAAAGGAAATGGAAATGTGGTTACATTGGCATTTAGGATTATTTTGAGACTTTGGGATATGTAGGAATCAACCACATCTCATTTCAACACACGATGTGGCCAGTATTACTCCAAGTGCTTATTTATATTTAAAATTGAAATTAATTTTAGTAAAAATGAAAAAAAATATACTTAAAACTAAGAAAACACATTCTTATTATTTTGAAACTTTAGGGAAATGATCTATAATCCAATTGGGATATGTAAGATTTAGTCGCACCTCAATTCGATGCAAGGTGTGACTGCTATGTCTCAATGTGTGTTATCATTTTAAAATAGATAGTTTATTTCAAAAACATTCCCTAACTAAAAATAAAGAAAACAAAATTGGATTTCATGATAATTTGGTACATATATTTATAATTCATTTGTGATATGTAGGAATGAGTCTCACATCAAACTAATAGATGACGAGATCAGTATGGGTTAATGTGCGCATTTCTAGTTTAAAATGAAATGACAGTAAAAAATAAGTGAAGTTCATAAAACTAGTTAAATACATTTATTTTGTTTTGATACTTTATTACAGTGATCTATAAGTCATTTGAGACGTGTTGGAATCATTTTTACCTCAATCTGACACGCGGTGTGACCGGTATGACATAAAGCACCTCTTTTTATTTAAAAGTGACATCAATTTTAGTAAAAAGAACAATTGACCTACTCAAAACCAATAAACCGCATTCATATGGTTTTGATACATTAATTAAATGATCCATAATTCATTTTTTATTTTTTGTATTTATCCACACCATAATCCGATACACGATGTGCCTGGTATGATTCAATGTGTCTGTTATCAGTTTAAAATTGATAGTTTAGATAAAAATATTTCCCTCACTAAAAATAGATAAAACAAAGTTTTATTTTCTTAAAACTTTTGGTCATTTATTCATAAGTCATTTTTGACATGTAAAAAATCAGTATCACATCAAACTAATACATGATGTGGTCGGTATGAGTCAAAGATAGTGTTTCCAATTTAAAATGACATTTTAGTAAAAAATACAAGTGATGTAATAAAAACTGAGTAAACACATTTTTATTGTTTTTATACTTTAATAAAATAATCCCTAATCCATTTGGGACATTTAGTAATTATCCTCACCTCAATCTGACGCATAGTGTGACCGATATGACTCCAAGTGTGTCTTTTTTTTTAAAATTGACATCAATTTCAGTAAAAAGGACAATTGACCTACTCAAAATCAAGAAAACACATTCGGATTATTTTTATACTTTAGTAAAAAAAAATCATAATCCATATTTGACTTTTAGGAACCAGTTTTACATTAATCTGATGCATAGTGTGATATTATGACTCCAAGTGTGCCTTTTTATTTAAAATTGACATCAATTTTAGTAAAAAGGAAAACTAACCTACTCAAAACTACGCAAAAACATTCTTATTATTTTGATACTTCATGGAAATTATCAATAAGTAATTTTTTGAATTTAGGAATCATCCAAAACTTAATCCAATACAAGCTATTCTTGATATGAATCAATATGTTTGTTATTAGTTTAATATGGACAGTTTAGTTCCAAAAATGTAACTCACTAAAAACTGTGAAAACATGCTCAAATTTTCTTAATAAATTAGGAAATTGATTCATAAGTCATTTTTGACATGTATGAATCATTCTTATGTAAAACGGATACATGATGTGATTGGTATGAGTCAAAGTTCATGTTTCCAGTTTAAAATGACATTTTAGTAAAAAAGACAAGTGACATACTAAAAACCGAGTAAATACATTCAATTTATTTTGATACATTTTGAAAATTATCCATAATACATTTGGTACAGGGAAAAATTATTTTTACCTCAATCCTACACATGTTGTGATGTATATGACTATAAGGGTGCCTTTTTATTGAAAATTGACATCAATTTTAGTAAAAAACTCAACCGACCTACTCAAAAACCAAGAATATGCACTCATATTGTTTTGATACTTTATAAAAACCATAAATAAATAATTTTATATATATATTAATCAGAAACAACTCAATCTGATATATGATGTGTCTCATATGACTCGATGTGTCTGTTATCAGTTTAAAATTGATAATTTAGTTCAAAAAGTATCATTTACTAAAAAAATGAAAACATGCTCAGATTATCTTTATAATTTAGGAAAATGATTCATAAGTAATTTTTTATGTGTAGGAATTTGTATCACGTTAAACTAACACATGATGTGACTGGTATGAGTCAAAGTGCTTGTTTCTAGTTTAAAATGTCATTTTAGTAAAAAACATATGCAACATACTCAAAACTAAGAAAACACATTCTAATTGTTTTGATACGTTAGAAAAATTATCCATAAGTCATTTGAGATTTGTAGTAACTATCCACACCGCAATTCAGTTGACATTGTGACCCGTATGACTCCAAGTACATATTTTCAATATATAAGTATCATTTTAGTTTAAAACGCACATCACATTTCCAAAATTGATCAAATGAGCCTAGATTATTTTATCATCATTCTATATACTATTACTTAATTAATTTCGTTATCATTTTTATATTATACTTATTTAGTTAATTTTCACAGAGATAGTTCTTGAAGATGAGCAAGAAATAATGTGACATGTACGAATCAACCGCAACTCAGTCTTATACACAAAGTTCCTTGTATGACTCAAAGTTTAGTTTGAAACTAACACTTTTTATTAGTTTATTTATTTATATTATAACTAACATAATAAATTTTTTTCTTATATAGGTGCTTTTCTCTGGAGTGAGGGTTAGGATCAAAAGATAAAGGAAGACTTCTATTTTTGAATGAATGTAATAATTTTCAATTATGTAATTGTATAAACCAATGTTTGAAATGTATGCTATATAGTGTTTTTTCTTATATTTATGTTGTAAATTTTATTTCATTTAAATTATGTATTGGTACTTTATATTTCTAATTTTGTGGTGTTTTTGGTGGAACGGTGTTCTATTACAGCACACTACACTGGTGTTGCAGTGTGCTGTTACAACACATTTTAGTACACCCATTTATAAACGCTTAAAAAAGAACTGATAAAAGATTAGGGATTTTAATATTGATCCAGTATTCAGTGATTCTCTAGCGCTGATAAAGGCCATTTTTATGCTATTAAAGGCCTATTTTGTAGTAGTCTACACTTTTTGATGTTTAGGAATTAGTTTCACTGTAATCCAATACACGATTTGTCCAGTATGAATCAATGTGTCCATGATCAGTTTAAAATTGATAGTTTAGTTTAAACAATTTCACTCACTGAAAATAGAGAAAACACAATAATATTTTCTTAATAATTTTGGAAATTTATTTATAAGTTATTTTTGATGTGTAGGAATCAGTCACACGTCAAACTGATACACGATGTGATTGGTATGAGTTAAAGTTAGTGTTTCCAGTTTAAAATGACATTTTAGCAAAAAAGACAAGTGATGTAATAAAAACTGAGTAAAAAAATTTATATTGTATTTATACTTTAATAAAATAATCCATAATCCATTTGGGACATGTAGGAAATTGTCTCACCTCAATCTGATGCACAGTGTGACCGATATGACTCCAAGTGTGTCTTTTTATTTAAAATTGACATCAATTTTAGTAAAAATGAAAATTGACCTACTCAAAATTAAGTAAACACATACGAATTATTTTTATTATTTATAAAATAAGTCATTTTTGACATGTAGGAATCAGTCATACATTAATCGGATGCATAGTGTGACCAGTATGACTCCAAGTGTTCCTTTTTAGTTAAAATTAATATCAATTTTTGTATAATGGACAACTAGTCTATTCAAAACTAAGAAAAAACATTTATATTATTTTGATGCTTTAAGGAAATGATAAATAATTAATTTTCTACATGTTGGAATCATCCACACCTAAATCTGATACATGATGTTCCTGATATGACTTAATGTGTTTGTTATCAATTTAAAATGGACAGTTTAGTTCAAAAAATGTCACTCACAGAAAACAAAGAAAACATGCTTGAATTTTTTTTCATAAATTAGGAAACTGATTCATAAGTCATTTTTTATGTGTATTAATTAGTCTCATGTTAAAACGATACATGATGTGATTGGTATGAGTCAAAGTTCATGTTTCTAGTTTAAATTGACATTTTAGTAAAAAGATAACTTACATAATCAAAACCAAGTAAACACAATCATATTATTTTCATACTTTTTAAAAATTGTCCATAATTCATTTGGTATGGGTAATAATTATCTGTATCTCAATCCTACACATGGTGTGATCGATATGACTCTAAGTGCACCTTTTTATTTAAAATAGAAATCAATTTTAGTAAAAATTACAACTGACCTACTCAAAAACAAGAAAACATATTCAGATTATAATGATACTTTATGAAAACAATTCATAAGTCATTTTTTATCTGTAATAATTTGATGCAACTCAATCTGATACATGATGTGTCTGGTATGACTCAATGTGTCCATTATCATTTTAAAATTGACATTTTAGTTTAAAAAGTGTCCCTCACTAAAAACAATGAAAACATGCTCAGATTGTCTTTATAATTTAGGAAAATGATTCATAAGTAATTTTTGATGTGTAGGAATCAGTATATCGTCAAACTAACACATGATGTGACTGATATGAGTCAAAGTTCTTATTTCCAGTTTAAAATGACATTTTAGAAAAACAATAAGCGACGTACTCAAAACTAATCAAACACATTCAGATTGTTTTGATACTTTATAAAAATGATCTATAAGTCATTTTAGATGTGTAAGAATTATCCACACCTCAATTCAATTCATAGTGTGACCCGTATGACTCCTAGTGCATCATTCCAATATATAAATGTCATTTTAGTTTAAAACACGCATCACATCACCTAAACCGAGAAAATGAGCCTAGATTGTTTTATCATCATTATATATACTATTACTTAATTAATTTCCTTTTCATTTTCACTTTATACTTATTTAGTTAATTTTCATAGAGATAATTCTTGAAGATTAATAAGAAATAGTGTGATGTGCAAGAGTCAACCGCAACTCAATCTGATACACAAAGTTCCTTGTATGACTCAAATGCTAGTTTAAAATTAACACTTTATGTTAATTTATTTCTTTATATTATTACTAACATAAGAATTTTTTTCTTATACAGGTGATTTTTTTTCTCGAGCGGGGGTAAGGATCAAAAGAAAAATGAAGACAACTGTTTTTTAATGTGTGTAAAAAACTTTACATATGTAATTGTATAAACCAATGTTTAAAATGTCTATAATATAGTGTTTTTTTCTTATATTTATGTTGTAAATATTATTTCATTTAAATTATGTATTGGTAATTTATTTTTTGGATTTTGTGGTGTTTTTTGTGCTTTGGTATGCTGTTACAGCACACTGCACTAATGCTGAAGTGTGATGTTATAGCACATTGTAGTATGTCCCTTTATCAGCACTTAGAAAATCACTGATAAAAGAATAGGGATTTTAATCTCACTCTAGTATTTAGTGATTCTCTAGCTCTAATAAAGGTCATTTTTAACAATATTAAAGGCCTATTTTGTAGAAGTGTACACTTCATGCTTTCTCCAATTTGAATAATCATTATTCTCCTGGTCTGAATAGGCTCCATAACAGTAATGGTCCCATGCCACACTATCTCACCTACCATTATAGGTTCACGCCACAAAGGATCTTTGGTAATGAATAGGAGATCCCACATTTAAAACATGAACAACAGTTGATCCTACATATGTCTGCCTCATCCTCGGCCGACATGGGTATAGAACCTATATTTTTAACATGGTCACAAGTCATTCATTGATCATCGATAAGCCCCTATTCACTATCCAGGTCTTGGAATTATCAATATCCTTTGGGGAATTTTTTGGTCACTTTTTCCTCTCATTGTGTTCTCCCTTGAAAGGAATGAGAACTTCATACCATTACTTGTTTCTCACATTGATCATGGATCATGCGAGCTTAGGGGTTTGGAGAATGTTATCCCCAAGAAAGTTTGAGACATGCGATATCCACATAGTCTGAAGTATATGACCTTAAACTAAGATCCATTGGTCCAAACTCAATGAACATAAACTAATATCCCATTGTCTGAACACTGTGACCTTAAACTAAGAGCTTAGGTCAAATCATCATGACCATAAACTTTGAGCAATTTGTATCAAGGATGTTTCATGTGGTATCAGGTGGCCTTCTAGACCCCTCCTTTCGTGTCAGGTAATCATCCTTCAATGTTGTGTTCATTCATCCAGGACACACCACCTTTTGGTCCATGTATTGTGACCTTAAACTATTTTCAATTAGTCTATAGTCAATGAACTTAAACTAGGATCCCAAGTCCAAGCATCATGAATTTAAAATGTGTGCAAGTCTCTCTAGGAATTTTTTGTGTGACATCAAGTCTTATTGGCCCTCAATTCACATCAGGTTGTCACACTATCATGCTAAACATATTTTTTTGGGATACTCACCCTATGGTCCAAGATCTATGACCATAAACTAAGATTTATGGTCCAAGAATCACAACCTCAAACTATGTACAAGATTTATCTAGGGTATTCCATGTGGAAAGGCCTCCTAGGATCCTTATTCATGTTGGGTTTCCTCTCCCTTGTTCCACGTACATCCCCTTTGGGCCACACAACCCTTTGGTCCAAGAATCATGACCTTAAACTATGTGCAACTCTCCTTAGTTTCTTTTTCTTAGTGTAGGGTCCTCTAAGATCCATTTTCCTCATAGGCCCTTTAGGGATTACCCCAATTGAGCTACCCACCTAACCCCCTCCCCCCATACCTCGACCATGTGGGTATTATTTACATTGTTTCACATGTACCAATCACATGACGTTAAACTATGTGATCATTTCTTGGTCACATGATGTTAAATTGTGCGACTCGATGTCCCAATCACATGATGTTAAACTATGTAATCCATCGTCATCATTGTATGAATTTAAACTACATGTCTATCATCCTCATTGCATGATGTAAAATTATAGAGAATCTTAGGACCTTGCCTGAGAAGTCATTCCATCTGGTGTCGGACACATAATACATCATTCATGTTCTTCGACTGTTGCTCGGCATCCAAGATGATGCTCTCTCTCAAAGATAATTTTGATCTTTGTTTAGAATTATATTCCTACCCAATGTGATCAAATCCACACTAGCATAATTCTGGGAGTGTTGGATTCCATTTAAAAATTCCACCACTTCATCTCCAACATTTCTTATGTCCCACTATTTGTATCCTCATCCTCCTCCATGTCTCAATGGGCCCCCCTGATGGATGGTATTGTGCCATACTGTCTCACATACCGTCCTGGGAACACACCTAGAAAGAATTTGAATGATATTTTGAGATAGGTCCCATGTTTCGAACATGAACTAATAGAAAAATACCCTATACTAATGGTTTTAAACCATTATTTTAGTCCTCCAAACTGTTGGTATAGCATATACCAATGGTTTGGGGGACCGTTGGATAGTTTTGTGTTGGGATAGGTCTATACCAACAATTTTGGGAAAACTGTTGGTATGGGTCTGAGGAAAAACCTATACCAACGGTTTCAGAAAACCATTGGTATAGGTAATTCAAAAAATAAAATTCGGCCTAGTTTTGATCCTAGAACCTCCTGTTTATAATCCAACAACCTAACCACTAACCTAACATGACTTTTATGAACATAATTTAATATATATATATGTGTGTGTGTGTATGTATATTTATAATTATTTTATATTTTGATTTATTTAATGTTATTTGAAAAACTATTCCATAAAAATATGGGTAATTATACCAGCGGTTCTCAAAATCGTTGGTATAGACCTATAAAAACTATTTTGGGAACCATTGGTGTAGGTTCTTTGAAATTTTGAACTATACCAATGGTTTTGATAAAACTGTTTGAATGGGGTCCACCTATACCAACGGTTTCTCGAAATCTATTGGTATAGGTCATATTTCTAGTAGTGATGGTCTACGGTTGACCCTCAATTTTCCCTATCCTTATAAAAACACTAATAGATGTTTTTTTTCAAACATGGTCAAAAATTATCCTCCATCATCAGTCCAAACCCTTTTTATTCCAAATCATGGGTGTCTTAATTAATTATCCCCATCCCCCTTTGTTTGTGTAGAATTAAATTCCCCAGGAATTACCCCATTCATGCACTGGTGAGCACTGAAAAAGTAATTCAGCTTTCCATAGGATCCCATCCTCTAGTCATGGACCCTCTCATCCTGAACACTCCTGACGGTTAGTCAAAAAATGTATATCCTAAGTGGTTAATGATTGTATGATAGTCTCATATAAATGAGAAATCACATGTTCATCCCTTATTTATCACATTGAGCATGAATCACGTGATCTTAAGGATTGATTTTTGGTTGTATCACGAGTACGATTGAAGAATAATAGTAAAACACAACAAAAAAACATTTCCATGCATGGAATAAGTTTTAAACAAAGAAACTTCAGCAGTAGGAAATGGTAATCCACACACTAGAGCCTCTCTTAAGTTCTAGAAAAAATGCCTCATATGGGTCAAACCCAGTGATCGAGTGCTCCAGTATGACCTGCCTTTTGAGCATGGAGTCTAGGGTATGATAAAGCCTCATGATATATGTTTCCTACTCCTTAGCTACATTTTCTTGGATCTACACCCGGTCATACTCAAATTGGTACATAGCTATCTAAGATACCACCTCTTTTGCTTGATCCTCGACTGTTACTAGTTCACACACACACACATAAAAAAGAATTTTTATTCAAGCAATAAAAGTCAGAAGAACCTACAAATAAAACTTACATAGGCCTTTAGAAATGGAGGCTGAGAGTGTCTGCTTTAAACAAATTAGACTCTTCTAGGGGAAAAGACCCAATACTTGAAAAGAAGTGAAAGAATTTATTGTGTCTAGATTTCAAGACTAGTAAATCTTCAATTTCATTCCATTCTCTCCAGGTATGTAGGATGGTCATATGGTCATTCAAAAAACCCCTACACCTTTTTATGGAGTACTAGATAGACAACAGAATTGTTCCTTTTCCTGTAAATTCATTATAAACTATTAAGGAGTATATTTTAATCTATTCAAGAGGGATATTGTTCTGGTTACATAGATCTAGGCCTGTGACTAGTTCTTGGGCTTTAGATTGTAGATAATCTCCATTCCCAATGAAAGCATAGAAAAAATCCACAACTGGGCCCTTTGAATCCCTGACCATGCGTCCTTCGTGCATAGATCCCGTGAGGTAGGTGATCAAATTGTCATGACACGTCAAATTTATTATGTTTTTAAGGTTGATTTATAGTCTAGGGTAGACCCTATGTAATCTCTCAAGGAGTGTTGATAGGTTTAGAGTATGCATTTTTTATAAAAAGTACAAAAAATGGGGGTGATTTTGAAAACAATTTTAAGAAAATAACTTGATTTAAAGTGATTAATTATTGATAGATAAAGGTGATGATTTTAGAATTATGAGAGAAATGGGTCATTATGATTTCACAACACATTTCAATTTCATTTTACATAGAGATTCATTTAGGTTTGGATTAATTATTTAGTTGAAATTAATTGGAATCCCAATTAATTCCTAAGACTTTATTTCATTGCTTGAAGAACCAAACCTTGACATAAAAATCATATTGTCAAGGTCCAGAAATTATGCATGGAATAAGAGATTAAAAATCAGATTTAAATCTCAAGTAAGTGGGTAAGAAAAAGATTCGTGTGTTGTCCAATCAGAACAACACAAGTCACTCACTCAAAAACCTACACCGATTGGTTAGAAATTAAGAGAAAATCAATCACATGCATAAAAAAGTATTCAAATAAGAAATAATTTAATATAAATGGATATAAATGTTTTAACACCCAAATAACTCCAAAATATTATCTAATATATGCATTGGAACTTCCTTGACATGTGTGTAGTTCCCTCACTATGAACGCCCACCGTTTAGCTCAACATCGGGAGGAGGAAGCTCGGGTGGAACTCCTTCTCCATGATTGATCACCATATGATGATTGGGGCCTCCAAAACTTCTATGATGAATAGGATACTCCTATAGGACTCCAAAATGGAATAGCTTTTCCTCCTAGCCGAACATGCAAAATAGGAGCCCAAGCTTCCATTTTATTGGCAAAGTGGAAGGTGGATTTGGGAACACATATTGTGTAAAACCAATTGGACCATAGTTTTGGACCACTTGACAGAATAATATATCTTTTTAAAAAACTAGAAACTTGTTTCGCCACCTATTTAATATCTCCACCAAAAGTTTGGAACCATATGGACAACTAGATCCAGAGATATTGACAGATCACAACACACCATTTTTGACTTTGTGCATATTCGGTGTGCTGGACAGATTAGGTCGGTTGGGCCACAAGATGGCCGAATGATTCTTGGGTTACTTCCTATTAATTGTATCCCAATGAATTTTGGACCAGACCACAAAATTTAAACCCATTTGGATTCACGGTTCAGGATAAGTGTGCGGATGATTCCACTGGTGTGCATGGATCCTGCACAGTTTGGCCCATTTTTCTTGGACATCATCATGGGCCCTCCAAATCACCTCCACATACAATGTAATTATCAAAAAAAGTAACATTGACCTTTTTAACAGTTATAATCACAAAATAATTGAATATAACAAGAATTTAAATTTATTATTATATATTGAATTTACAATACAAATTTTGTTTAAAACAGTGGTGTAATGGTGAAAATGAAACAATGAATCATGGTGCGATCAGTAGGATCCATAAAAGTTTAATTTTTTCCCCTAAGCAAGAGGAATCTAACTAATCCATCTCCCCAGAGCCTCAATATTGATCATGGAGGGGGACATAAGGTAATTATGTATTTGAGAGAATGAGTTTCCTCCGAGTCATGATATAACCTGGCCAAATCCAGAATTAGATGTTTTGATTCGAGAAAGAAACATAGGATTGAACCGAGATTATTTTAGCATTGAATACTGAACCTAGTAGATCAGATGATCCAGTAGTGTACAGATAGAATTAGATCCCTAGCCTTTCTCTCTGCTCCAAGCCGATTTTCACCTTGGAACCATTGTTGAAGGAAGCAGTAGATGGAGAACTCCTAATCCGACCACCCGGTGAACTACCCAAATAGGCCCAAAATAAAATTCTCCCATTCACTATTAAAGAAAAAGTGATCGGTAGATTCAATCCATGATTCCTTTAAGTAGATACATTCAAAGGTAAGACTAATACCCCTTATTTTAATACTCACCTCTATTGGAAAAGCTTTGTGTCAGACATGACATACCAAAAAAATGATGTTTGAAGAAATTTCCTTACACCATAAAGCCTCACCCCAAGAGTCTTGAGAGATTGAATCATCTTTAAGTCTTTGGAAGTCTTTAAAAGTGGAAGTACCTGAGGTGGAGCTCCTGAAAACACATCTATTCGGGACTTAGTTAAGTACAATGTTGTAAAATATGGACCTTTGATTATCATATAAGGTGGCATTGATGAAATTAGGATGAAAACTGGACTCTTTGAATCTTATTTACATAGTAGGACACCCAGGGAATCCTAGAATTGTTTTGGACTAGTTTTGGTGCTAATAACTTATGTCACCCGCATGAATTATCCATCATCTATGAAGCTTGGGGGTAAGAGGATAAGGATGGATTGTCTTCTGGATGATATAGGGCCAAAATTTGTGCAATATCCCATTGCTGCCAGTGGTGTGAAGCATGTTTTTACCCACACTGTCCTCTCCTCGACAATTTCTCAGGCTAATTTAGCAAGTAAAGCTAACATGGTACCCGAAACACTCTTAATATTGATACCTCCTTCCTTGATGAGATTAGCAAGATTATTCCATAAAGTCCAATGATATTTTCCTTCAAAGTGGATATACTAGAGGAAGGATATCATTGATCCCTCTAGATTTCATATCATTTTTTTTAAAAAAATTAGAGTAGAGGGGTTGTGCATTGGTATTAAAGAAAGAACACTATTGATGAGAGTGGTCCTCCCTACAATGTATGAGAATATTTTTTTCCAATTGTGAATACACCCCAAAATCCTATCAATGAATATATCAAAGTGTTTTATGAGGATATTTTTTGGGTAAACTGGAGTTCCCAAGTATTCTATATGGAAGGACCCCTTGTGCATACCAAGATCACCTTCCAGAGACCTTACCCTCTGATATGAACATTTAAATGGGGAAAATAATCTTATTTTCTTACAATTGATAACTCGACTGATCCATGAATAGTAATCCTCCAAGTAACTATTAACCCCATGAATATATCTCCAACATCCATCGACAAAGAGGATGGTATCATCAGTGAATATGAGGTGGGAGATACTGCCAACCAGCAGTTTATTGTGACAGGGGATAATTCTACCCACATTGATGTATTGATTGATGTACCAACATATGACATATTGGGTGATGATAAATAAACATGGGGAAAGGTATTATCCTTGTCTTAAACCTTTAACAACTTTAAAGAAACTAAACTTCTTGAGAAAGAATATAGTGGAGATCCATGAAGAGCTAAAACATCGAAATAAAAGATCTATGACCCAAACTAAAAACCCCATACAAAAAAGAAACCTGATGATAAACTTACACTCAAATATTTCATAAGATTTATTCATATAGAGATTGATAGATACATTACTACCAAAAGTTTTCAAGTTGATGTTACGGATGACATCTTGATCTAGTCCTATTGTGCCTTGGATGGAATGACCTTTAATAAACCATTGTTGTTCCTCATCAACCCATCTTGGAAGGTAATGAGTGATCCTATTATTAAGAAACTATCACTTTATAATCCAGATTACACATGTTAATAGAATAATAGTGGTTCAAGGACTTAGTTCTCATTCACTTTCTCCTCCATATATTTAATTTCTTGATCGGAATCTTGGAGCTTCTGAGTGCCATCAGATTTATCCTTATACAAAATGACACAAAATTTATAGCTTTCCACATGTACCCACTTGACAAGGTAGTCACATAAAAATGCATAGAGAGTGAGATCTTCCACCCATCCGGTGCCCTTGTTGCATTTCCAGTGGGAAAGGGACCCCATACAAATCACTAGATATGGACCCAGAGTGTGGGTGATGAAATGTTGCATGCTCCTCCATGCTCTGTACTGGATGATGTGGTTCCCTTTAGTGATGTCAGACCCAAAGTCTACTATCTCTGAAGGTGGTGCAGGCTAATATTCTGAGAAGGTTGGAAGGAAAACAGTGGCAGGGTCTTCCTTCAGGATCCTCTCTATTGGGTTGGGCTCTACATCAAGAGGGGTCCGTATTCATCTGACCCTTCATCAGCAGCACTATGAGTGTTTGGGTATGTCTTGGTCCTAGAGTCTTAAGGGGTAGTTCCACCATAGGAGACCCCTAGATGCCATTTGTCACTTTGATGGCTGAAAATAAACCCCCAATGCTGGTTGAGAAGGATTTTATTGAGAAAAAATAAAAACATTTATTCAAAAGCACCGTGAAAGTTTAAAAAGGTCCATATGGATTGATATTTAGTATTACCTTTTGGAAAATAATTATTTATAATGATCCTCCACTAGAAACTTGCTTTGAGAGTGGTATAACCCTTCACTAGGATGCTAGGGCACGGTCCCCTGTAGATTATTGGTAGAACTAGGGTCTATAAGGATTCCACTATGACCTCCTAGATGGTCCCTCTAGTTGTGGAAACCATAGGCATAGGTTTTGAAGCATTCTCTCCATCACCCAATAGAGCACCCTCACCCCCTCGAATAGGGAACCCCTTCCCACCTTTGACTTGTTCTTGCACAAGAAAAATCTCTATTAGAGCCTCCGAACAAAAACTAGGGATGGTATAGAAGTGACCATTAAGTTAACAATATTAACTCAATAATCTAAAAAATTCAAGGTCGTGTGTAGGAGTGAATTCACCACTATCCAAGGGACTCGCCAAATCAGCGGATAACCCCAAGTATTCTCTATCACTAGAGCCCTGCGTGTCATCACCAGCTGAGGCCTCCTTATTTAATTCTTTGATAGATGGAGTCTCCTCCTGGTTAGGCTCTCCACCAAATATCACGCGCACCCACTATAAACAAATAACCATATTATAAGGGGTTATTTTAGAGTTTAGTCGGTACTATAACACCTATAAACACATTAGAAGATATTATAAAGAACCACCACTAATGTGTCTTCTCTATATTGTTTGGGGAAGTTTTGATGAACCACTAATAAAATGGGGAATTGTTTTTGCATCGGTTATTTAAAAAGGGTTTAACCCCCCCCCCTAAATCCACCATCACCAGCTAAGGCCTCCTTAGTTGATTCTTCGATAGATGGTGTCTCTTCAAGGTCAATTTAACCACCAAACATCACACACACCCACTACAAATAATGACCCTATTAGAAGGGGTTATTTTTTTAGTTTAGAGGTTATTATAACCCCCTGTAAACACAATATCAGTGGTTATGAAGAACCACAAATAATTTGTTTTCCTTGTATTTTTTGGGTCTATTTTGATAAACCACTGGTAAAATGGGAAAAAATTAGCATCAGTTTTTTAGAGTGGTTTTAACCCCCATCTAAATCCACCCCAAATTTTCTAGTATCTCATCAATTCTAGGCAGTTTCAACCGTCCCTAATTGAGTTTTAAAACAATATTTGGGGTGGTTGTTTTTCAATTTACCTTAATCTTTTCTTTGTTTTTTTAAGCACCCTATGTCCATAGGCTCTGTCCACCCTATATTGTTTATGGAAATTTTGTTGAACCACTGGAAAATGGGAAAAAATTAGCATCGATTATTTAGAGGGGGTTTAAACCCAGTCTAAATCCACCCCAACTTTTCCAGCAGCTCATCTATTCGGGGAAGTTTCTACCACCCTTAATTGAAGTTTAACACAATATTTGGGGTGGGTTTTTTTCCAACCACCCCTAATATTTTCTTTTTTTAAGACCCTTGTGTCCACGGGATCTGTGGTCCCCCAACCTCTCTTGTTCCTCATGGTTCCATGATACCCACACCCTTCGATCCCACCTATCCCTATTGTTCCATGAGGCCGCCCGCTCCTACCTATCCACCGATCATGTGCATTGCACCCCATATTGTACCAAAGAGTCCGAGTGCAGGGCTCGTCCTATATGCATGCATATGTGCCCCTTAATCCAACAAAAATAGAACCCTATTTTCTCCCTTCTCTACCGATTGAGAGTAAGTGTAGGGCTTGCCCTCTATGCCTGCATATACACCCTTCTGCATTGACTGAGTCCACTACGGGGCTGCACTCTATGCCTGCAAATATATGGGACCAGAATATCCTCTTGTTCAGTCGTTGAACTGGAGCGTCCATTCCACTATAACCAAGAAAAAATCTCATTAGAACTTCTGTTGTTCCAGTCAAGATTGAAAGTTTAACTAGGTTTTTTGCCTACTTCTTGTGGACCAGATTCTCCAGTTCAATGCCTGAACTGGATATGATAATTTGCAGCATATGTGCCCTTTCCGCCAACTGAAACAAAATTCCAATTGCACCTTGATGTACCGATTGAGTCCGAGTGTAGGACTAGAATCATATCCAGTTCCTCTGGTGAAATAGAGTATTTGATCTACTAGAAAAAGGGCAAAACCCCACTGGAACTTTCAATGGTCATAGGAACAGTGAAAGTTCTAGTGGGTTTTTTTCCTGGTTCTAGTGGTTTGGACACTCAAATTCACCAGAGGAAGTGGAGATGATAATTTTCAATAATTTTGGGGCCCACCCTCTTTTCCCGCACATATGCCCCTTCAGCCAACCAAACCAAAACCACATCGCCCTTAAAATGCACCCTAAGAGATTCAAACTTCTATCCCTTCATCAGTCACGTGGTACTTATAACACTAACCTAATTCAGTTTCTAGAATTATAATGCATATTTTTATATTGTATATATTTATATTATTTTTAAAATAAATATTATTTGTACAATATATTTAAATATATTAAATATATAACCTATATACACATTTATATAAATTATATCTATACATTTGTATTAATGCATATATTTAAATATAAATATATCTGTATATATGTATATTTATTTTTTTCAGCACGCCTCTATAAATTATATACTTATATATATTTAAATAAAATTATGCATGCATATATTTATAAATGCATTCATTACTATCAAACACACATACAAACACAAATGTGTATTTATATATTTATTTGTAAATATTTATACTTATTTTCATACACGTAAATATTACATATGTATATATTTATATATTACCAGAATATATTATAAAAATATATTTATATATATATTTTATACATGCACAGTTAAATATATATATATTACATATTTATATGAATACAATATATTATAAATCTTATAAATAAATTTATATGTTTACAAATATAATGTATATATATAGTATTTATATTATATATAAACATATAATATAATATAATATTTATATATAGATAAAATTTTACAAATATTTATATATAAATATATTTTTCATATATAAATATATCTACACATATATTTATATTGTTATATATTGTTATATTATGCATACACATATATATTTAATATATTAATTTGAATACTTATTTGTATACTCATATCAACTTATTTATTTTTAAATATTTATTTATATATATAATGTATTTATATATTTAATAATAAAATGTATATATATAATATAATATACTATATATATATATATAATTATAATTATTTGTATATACTTACATTTATGTTTATATATATCTATATTTATTTAATGTATTTATATAGCGCCTTTATATAATATGTTTAGAATGTATTTAAATACATTTATATAATGTCTTTATAAGACACACACACATTCTATAATTTGATATACTTTAAAAAGAATAGAAAATATCTATGGGGGTTAAAACCCCCTCTATTCTTAAAAATTAAATGGGTTTCAAAACCCCCTATAATTTCTTAAATTAGAGGGGGTTCAAAAACCCCTCACATTATATCAATGTGTGTGTATGTATGTATCTTTTTAATCTATTATTATTATTATTATTATTATAAAAACTATAATGTTTTTTATATGATTTTTTAAATAAATTATATTTATGTATATATTTATGTAACATATTTTTAATTTTAGATTATAATTAATATTATATGAAATGAAATTTTATACAAATAAATACATATTAATGTACCCATTTTACAATTATATTTACGTATACATATAAATATGATAAAACACAATCGTATAAATTATTTATATAACGATTTTTATAATATATTCATTTAAATTTATATATTAATTTTTAATTATAAATATATATATTTATATCATATGTATTTTTTTAAGAAAATAGTGGGGGTTCACAACCCCCTCTCACCTGTTAAATTTGAGGTGGTTCAAAACCCCCCTAATCTCTTAGAGGGAATTTTGGGTTCCCACTAATATAAGAAAAAAAATTACATTATATATTATATATATATATATATATATATCGCCTATAAAATCAAAATTAATCATATATATATATATATAGAGCCTCTAAAATTTTATAGAATATATAACACTAATTATTAAATTAGTGGTGATTTTGGCATAGCCACCTCTAAAATCCAACAAAATATTAAAAATACAATGAAAAAAATGATAGAGGGGGTTGTGAACCCCCTATAAATTCGACGATTAGTGGGTGTTGCACATAAAACCCTTTAATTTATACTGAAAATGAATTTATATGGGGTTTTTCATATCCCCTCTAAATAATTGCCACTAATCTGCTATTTTTTGTAGTGACTAAGCTAGAGGGAAGATCAGGTGCCCCATATTGGTGAAAAAATGAATACATGGATGCCAAGTATTTAAACCTATTGGGGAAGTGTGCCCTGTCAATGATCCTGGGGAGCCCCACCTCCGGCAGCTCAATACCTTCCTGGGTCAGATTCTTCCATAGCTACTCTGACATTATGGTTATCCTCAGCATCCACTAGGCTACCTAGAGTGCAGGGAAGGATTCTTAAGTGGTTGGCTCTGTCAAGTACCCCAAATTCTTCTTGGGGGGGCGGGGCCTTGTGGCTCTACTCATCCTAGACTTAGAACCCTTGCTCCTATGGATGATTTTTTGGAAGGCCCTCATCTCCAGGAAGTTGGGGTGAAACAACATCATGCACTACCCCCCAATACGTGGTTAGCCCCTTGAAGAGAAACTTGCTTCTGCCTTACTTTTCTTTCACACCTCTTGCCAGCATGATCACCCTTACGCATTGACATAACATTGCAACCCGTTATGCCGCTACTTAGTTGAAACATATATCTGAGAGAGGTTGAAATTAACATTGGTTGGATGTATCATGATGGCTTCCACCATGCCTTCACTCGTGAACATCCACCATAGCTGGGGGAGGATAAATGGATTCTTTTCCTCACAAACCCCCATGTAGACTCTCCTCGTTGGCTACTGGATGCATATGAGTTTCCAGATGAACTGAGATAAAGTATACATATCACATTATGGGTTGCTTTCTATCATAGAAACCATCACTCCACCTCGGAAGGTTTTTAGGTTCTCATGTTGCTCTAGTGTCCCCTCTGCGTTTTCCACCAGCTCACCAATCGTGGTTGAGAATGGGTGGGATTTGATGTTTTTGAAGTCATTGATGTTGATCATAACCTCAACTTTGCTGATTACCACTAGCTAAACCCAAGTAATGATGATCATTGAGGGCCATAGGCCAAAATTTTGTGGATTGATAGCATTCAAGAATTTGTAGCCTTAAAAGTGTATTGTGATCCACCCACGAAAGAACTAGAATAGACCAAAGATCTACATAGGCATACCCCCTTACCACATGGCCCAAATGGTTGTAGATATGGTCTAATAAAGATACCCCCATATCCACCCAGTTATCGAACATTATGATCACCACCATAAAAAGCATCCTTGGGCGCATGCCCATGCATGTATCTCTCACTAAAAGTAGCCAAATGTTGAGGAATGTGGCCAAGAATGTAGTATAATGGACTATTGGATACCAATCCTCTACCATGTTGAATCCCAGTTGTTCATAGTCTCTACCAACAAGATCATCTATTATGATATTGACTTACTCCTTTGCTGAGCCGCTGGATAATACTTGGGATACCTTGGCATTTTCATGGATCGGTCCTTCTTTAAGAACATTCCAAGCCATGTCTTGAACACTATGTCTCGGTGGAAGGGGGAGAATGCCCCAGTACCTTCTTCAACGCCTCTATATGGTTTTGTTCCATGAAATGGGTCTACTTACTATCAATATAGGTGTTCCGTGCTAGGAGGAACTCATTTTATTGATACCCAGTCAGTGGGATGTCATTAATGCAGTGTAAATCCCATAGGTTGATTCCCACCTCCCCATGATATGGGTGGAATATGTTAGTTTCCTTGGACCAATGGATGAGGAGCTCTGGCAGTATCTCTTATTGAAGGCATTCTTGGAAATGGGATATACACATTACTTTATATAGTCTTATATGGAATAGATCATCCCCATACTCTATAAAGTTTAAGCATACCTAGTACGCCTAGGCCCACTCATTGGTGAAGTTTCCTCCGACCTATAGATCTTAGTCCTTTTACGACCCCTTGTTGTTTTCATGGATGCTTCTTTGAAATATATTAGAATAACATGATGAAAACTCCTCATTATATGGTTTCTCCCCAATAATTTTCCTTGAATTCCCACTTAGAATGTAGTTGGAATAGTCCTCATTCTCTCAAGTAGGGTGACCCAAAATTGTGATATTCCTTCCAAAAATATCATCATGACAGTTGAACCAGAAACCTGGCATGTTGAATTCAATAACTAGGATGGAAACCACATCCATCAATTCAATGTTATACAATAGTAATCATTTTCTCAGCAGATAATTTCTCAAGGATTCAGATAAAAATCCCAAGAGCATCTGATTTTCTTAAATGACCCTTCTGTCTCAATGAATCTCTAGGTTCCCATACATTTCATCCCTTTGGGAAGCAGCAACAAAAATAATAGAATGAATATCAGTTTGGATGGCCATTTCATGAAGATGTGTGATCTCTAATGATGGTTCACACAAATATGATTTCTGGTCACACAAAGTATTCCACTTCACACAACTTTGGAAGAGCTCGAGTAAAAGTTATCCTTAGTAATGCAAGTATCTTCACAAAAGAAAGAATTACATGAAAATTGTTGTTGAGACTCATGATTTCATGAAAAGGGATATTTACATGAATGAGAGAAGGATTATCATGTGAGGAATTCAAATTACTATACAAGGTTCCCCTCCCCTAATTTATAAGCTCTGATCACTAGCTTGCGCAGAGCGCACAATGCAGTTGCAAGACCGGAGACTGAAGTTGGGTGAAAATAAGGAAATCAAAAACTCTATTTGTAGTTTCCCTCAAAAACATACCTTTAGGTACCCTATCATCTTTGATTTTTATGGGGGATTTCTAGGTCTTGAAAACATTTCTCAGACAGAAATGGGTAGTTTTGGAAGAACCAAATACATGACCCACCCTGAAGGAACATTTTGGTTCCAAGGAGAAGGTTGGGAATAAGATTCAATGGTTATTGGAAAAGATATAGTTTTTCATCTGAATTACTTGAATACCAAAGGTGACGCGGGTTTCCATGGATTACCCCATGTCCGAACACACGCCCAAGGCCCATACATGCAAGAAAAGAGCATTACATGAAATAAAGGAGCATTTCACAAAAACCCATTGTGTAACCATCCAGTTTCATGATGAAGGTGGAATAAAAGAAAAGTTGTGGTGCAGCCAAGACCCAGTGGAAAAGTACTGAGAAATACATAACCCTATTTTGCGACCAAGGGGATGCGTACCAATAGCTGATGATTTCAACTATAAATAGAAATTTACGCCCCCCATAAGGGGTGACACAGAAGATGAAGTGGGACTTCTGTGCATGAAAAATATCTCTCCTCCATGAAAAAAAATGACAGAGACAATGGACCCTCAAAGGTAGATAAGTTGCATGATAAACCTCATGTGGGCCCAAACATGACTTGTCCTGCGATTGAGTAACCCTCACGTAACTCCTCCAAAGGCTGTTCAGGTTTGTACATGTGAATCTACCTTTGTGAAACCCTAATCTATTCTCAAATCCAAATATTTCATGTAACTATGCCTATTGAATCCATTATTTTCACTTTTTCTAGAACCCCTTTCTCTTATAAATCTTTCACACAACATAATAAAGTTGAGAAAAACATAATAAAGTTACATGAAATAAATTTCTGGTCCCTAACCCGGTGTTCCCTATGCTTCTAGTGCGTCAGTTACCCTACCTATTTCTTACAATCATAGGAAACCTGATTCCTATATCTCTTAATAATAGGCACCCTAATGTTGGGCCTCCTTATTTCTACTCCTCCACAGTAATTCCAACACCATGTACCTCCCATAGGTGCATGTGCGGTGGTCACATAATCCCTAGATGTGGAATCGTCATGGAAAACCATCAAACCCTATTGGAAGAGGATCCATATGTCAGATCCTCCACTATCCACGATGAATCCCCCCACTGGTTATAAGACCCAACCACATCTGAGCTCCATGACATAAAACCGCATACCTCCACATCCTAATCATAAGATGATAAACTACATGACAATGTCCTCAACACATGATGTAAAATTTTAGTTGTAACCTATACGATGGACATAAGATTCCCTATGTATGAATCACACGGGATGACCCCAAAACTCTTACCCTTTATGATGAATATAGGATTCCCCATATATGATCATCATCGGATGCCACCATCTCCCCCAAGTGCGATGAAACTCCACCCCTAGGGCTGATACTCCCACATCTCGGAAACTTCCACTCACAAGACCCACACCTTCTCTCTCCCACTATGGGTTGAAACTCTACACCTGGGCCAATTTCATGCAAAATCCCCACACCATTCCTCGTTGATTCACCTTCTGTGAATGAGCATCCTTACTGAATGATGTTAAAATACATGGACTGGTCTTGTCACACTATCTTATATTGCAGCATTGAACTATGTGGGTTTTAGTCCCTGTATCTTAAGAATGGTATGTAGGATGCCTCCATAAGGTTAAATCCCAAAATCCATTATCTCTATGTGAAATCATTTCTCATATGGAATTTCCCCCACTCTATCCACCTCAATAGGACATTCGGATCTATCTTCAAAAGACATTAAACTCATGCCTCAATTCATCTCAACATGACACTCTGATCTATCTTTACAAGGCATTAAGCTCTTACCTCGATCTATCTCAATAGAATGTTATGATCCATCTCTAAAAGTAATTTTTACCTTGATCTGTCTTAGTAGGATGTTCTAATATATCTCCACAAGACTTTAAACTGAGGCCTCAAAATATCTTAACATGGTGTTCTGATCCTTCTCCACAAGATGTTAAACTCATGCCTTTGTCCATTTCAAAAGAATGTTTTGACCTGTCTCTACAAGACATTAAACTTGTACCATGATCTACATCAATGGGATATTTTGATCTGTCTCCACAAGACATTAAACTCATGGCTCGATCCATCTCAACAAGACGTTCTGATCCATCCCTGAAAGACCATAAACATGTTCCCACCTTTTCCACACAAGACTTTGACATTGTGCCCAACTCCACAAGATGTTAAACTCATGCACTATCCCATAATAACTACCCCATTAAATAAACATAGGATACATGAGGTAAAATCCCTAGAAGACTTATGCCCATAACATCAATTACAATATGGCCACCACAGGATGTCATAGGTTCCATGCCTAAGATGCCACACATATGAGATTCCCTCCAAAGAGTAAGACTTTATAGGTGTCCAATATATTCAATGTCCACACATGCCTCATATGTTGTCAATGCGACTACTCACCCTGACCGAATATTTCTGACCTATCAAGATAGAATTAGTGTAATTAACTAGTGTCCAGCTTGAGATAGCACTGGGAACAAGTTCCGCAATCATGACTTAATCTATGAGAGAGATTTGGACTAGGAAATGTGCTTTAAGGAGGAATCCATAGATTGAGGAACTGATATCCCATTATCTCATTTTGATCAAGGAGAAGACATCATCGATGAAAGTGATGAAAGATGTGCGTCTTTGGAAAGTGAGAATATGGGGAAACATAAATCAGTGTGTCACCGCCAGGTAGAGGGGAAACATTTTGGCCTCAATGAAAGCATAAAAAATAGCGGTATTTTATTACAATGATTTCTATAACATAATTGATATTATTTCCAAAATTTATAATGTTTAAATTGTTTTATAATTTATGGAAGTATATAACCAACATTTGGAAAAGGAAAAAAAATAGGTGATTTTAATAAGAAAAAAAGACACTTCGCATTGTGACTTGACGTGGTGCGGAATGACACCAGAATATTGAATCCAAAATCCCAAATCATATAGATCTGAAGTAGACTTCAAAACATAGAGGAAGATATTTTCATGCCTTGAAATCCAGAAAATACATGTCATGAGTTTCCATCTTGGTATTGAGGCTGAGGTTTCAAAATACCGCCATCTATTCACATTTTGAAAATCATATTCACAACTTGATTGAAGCACCATAGATATTTATGACAACATGTATACCATTCACGTTGTGAGAGTATCATGACAGAAAAGATTTGCAGAATCTCGCCCCCCCCCCCCCCCTCTCATCTTACATGATGTGAACTCCATTCATGTCATGAACCCACCAAAATATATGGATATGTTTACGCCAGATATGCATGTGGATTCTTATTTCTTGAAAGCTTCATTCTCAAAGCTTGGAGGAGAGAATAAAAAGATACATGAACAAATTTCAGATGATGGGTGCATGACTACGAAGCCCTAATGTTGTCTTTCTTCACTACCATTATTATTCAGGTATCTAAGATTCTCATTCTCATTATGTCTAGCATGAGTAGGTATTTTTCTTCTATGTTGGTTTATGTGATTGTAGGGGGAGTGATGTTAGGGATTATTTCTATTT
This sequence comes from Viscum album, assembly GCA_963277665.1. Taxonomy (NCBI): domain Eukaryota; kingdom Viridiplantae; phylum Streptophyta; class Magnoliopsida; order Santalales; family Viscaceae; genus Viscum; species Viscum album. The sequence continues at coordinate 227,800,016 of OY728145.1, forward strand.
TATATTCATTTTTTGGATTATTGCAACCCTATTTCTCAATTATAAATATTCTTCTTTTCATATTTCATGACCATTGTTTACGATATGAGGAGTTTCATTTTATTACTTCACTTAATTTCCCTAGTTTGTGTAAGGCCATTATGCAATCTAGGTCAGTTATGTATAAATTGGATTTTGGGTCACCTAATACCATAATCAAACCTAGTAGTTGACCATTCCAATGGGAAACGATGAGATTATTATTTAGGTATCCATGCTTCTCATTATCATCATGCCTAGCATGAGTGAGTAGTTTTCTCCTATTTTGGTTGATGTGGTTGTAGCGGGTGTGTTGTTAGGGATTATTTCTATTTTTTATTCATGGTTTGGATTGGTTCAACCCTATTTCTCAATTCTAAATATTCTTCTTTTCATATTTCATGACCATTGGTTACGATGTGAGGAGTTTCATTTTATTACATCACTTAATTTCCCTACTTTGTGTATGACCATTATGCAATCTAGGTCGATTATGTTTAAATTGGATTTTAGAGAACCTAATACCATAATCAAACCCAGTAGTTGACCATTCCAACAGAAAAAATGAGGTATTTTGAATGAGGGGGGTTTTATGCTAGCTTTGGTAGATGAATTTTGACAGAAATATTTTATGGGAATAAAAAAAAAATTGGGGACTTGGCCACCCAACCCATCCAGCCCAGTTAGCGACACTCACCATTAGGTGGGAGGCTGAGATCGAACCCAACGAGCTGACCAGGATGGACATCCGTAGTCGAGGGAGTGAAAGGGGCACCTAATACCATAATCAGACCTAGTAGTTGACTATTCCAACCGGTAAAAATGGGGTATTTTTCATGATGGGGTTTTTATGCTGGATTTGGTAGATGAATTTTTAAAAACATTTTTTATGGGCATAAAACAAAAAAAATTGGTAACTAGGCCATCTAAGCTGGACAGCAAGGGAGCGGCACTCACCACTATGTGGGAGGCTGAGCTCAAACCCAGCGAGCTGGCCTAGATGGACGGCCGTAATCGAGGGAGTTCATGCAAGGGAACCTAATACCATAATCAAACCTAGTATTTGACCATTCTAATCCGAAACAATGAGGTATTTTTCATGAGGGAATTTTTATGCTGGCTTTGGTTGATTAATTTTGACAAACATTTTGTATGGGAATAAAACAAAAAAAAAATAAGGACCAGGACATCCATGCTGGACAGCCAGGGAGCGCGACACTCACCACTATGTGGGAGGTTGGCCTGGATTGACAGCCATAGTCGAGGGAGTGCAAGGGGAACCTAATACCAAAATCAAACCTAGTAGTTGACCATTCCTACTGGAAAAAATGAGGTATTTTTCATGTTGGGGTTTTTGTGCTGGATTTGGTTGATGAATTTTGAAAAGCATTTTTTATCGGCATAAACTAAAAAAATCAGAACTAGGCCATCCAAGTTGGACAGTGAGGGAGAGGCACTCACCACATGGTGGGAGACAGAGCTCGAACCCAGTGACTCGACCTGGATGGACGACCGTAGTCGATGGAGTGTGTGCAAGGACACCTAATACCATAATCAAACCTAGTAGTTGACCATTCCAATCAACAACATTGAGTTATTTTGAAAGTGGTAGTTTTTATGCTGGCTTTGGTTGATTAATTTTGACAAACATTTTGTATTGTCATAAAACAGAAAAAAAGGATATCCAAACTAAACCAATAAATGTGAGATGGTGGCACGGATACATAGTGGGCACCGAAGATAATTGAACCTACTATATGAGGATCATCTAGATGTCTTGAACCCATGCATGAAATTACTTTTTCATGCATGCAACAAAACACAAAGATCTAATATGGCAGAAGAAAATGAAGTTGCACTGCATGATGCCATGTTATTTCGGGCGCTCGAGAAGGTGAGTTCCAAACCCCCATTCTCATCCCCAACATCACAACCCCTCAGGTTATGTTTGTAAATGGGGTACCCAATTGAGTGCTCTACGTCAGTACATCAGGGCACCCTCATGAGGCCCCTCAGCATCATCATTAAGATAACATAGACTTGTAGCCTACATAGGATACTTCATATTAGAAACAATTTAAGATACGGATCACAAACCATATTAGTCCTAAAATTCTAACTAAGCCAATTTTTTCACTCAACCCATAGTGCATTCTACCTAATGTCCAACCACATAGGCTAACGACATATCCAAGGGAAGGATCTCATGATTCTTCATCATGTTCACCAAACCCAAAGGTTCTATGGTCTCTCAAGGATCATGATACAGACTAAAAAGGAAAATCAAAATAAAAGGCACATGGACCCAGCCATTAAGCCTTACACATTCCAATTCAATTGGTCAACACCCCTAAAGGGGTTTAGGTATCAATGGAAATCATTCATCTCACAACCTCACTCATTAGCACTTGAGGCCGCCAAGCCGATACACCAATTACATCTTGACCTGAACACTTTAACCAATTCATTGAAGGTACACCATATGAATTAAGAGTCAAATTTAAACCAATCCATTCAAATAAAATATATAAATAGGTCACCTAATTTAGTGTTGTGACTGCACACCACATGCATCATAAGAAACATGAATTAAACCATATAGAAAGTACCAAGGACTACATACCTCATCCTAAACATTTTGATTTATTTTAAAAAATTTGGAATCCTTTGCATCCAAGCTCAACTAGCCATCACTAATACAAATGAGACACTAACTCTTGCCACATTATTTAATTATAGTAAAATTAAAATTAATTAACCAATTACCCTAAAATTCTTTTCAAAATTCTATACATTGGTGTAGTCTCTAAAACCTCACTAGAAAGCCCCATCTCCACAAAACCACGACCAATGATATGCCAAAATTTCATGGAATTATATTAAATTAAATACCAGTAAAACCACTAATGGTAGACAGTGAAACAATTATGAATTTTAATTAATTTTAAGAAAAAACCCTAATTAAATATACGGTGTGATAGACCTTGTCAAAACAAAAAATGATGGTAGGAAGATTTCATCACATAACATCGTCTTTCTAGGATCCATGAAATCCCCATTGAAAATGGGTGATTTTACCATCATCTAGTCAAATAGCCATAAATTCCCTAAATCTGAACAATGTCTAAATTTGTGATGATGAGGAGGAGCAATACTAAGAGAAATAGAAGGATCCCTTACCCAAATATGTTAAAGAAAACACTAAAGAATAGAACCCCAAACCAAGGAGGAAAAGTGAAGGAACATGATCTCATTAGCCATGTCATGACTTTTGGGGAAAAGGCCATGTCTCACATGGATCTCATTCTCATAGCATTCTCTCACCCCCCCCCCCTAAACTCATTTCCTGGTGTAAATACCCATTTCAAACCATAAATGGGAAACAAAAATAGTTTTCAGCATCTCAAACCCCCAACCATTCCTAATAAATTCATACAAACACCTAGAACATACACTAAATATTAACCCATGTCCAATGATATATAATTAGCATGTACAATCCCTGAAAACCTCATTCCGAGTCTTGGTTCTCAAAACAAAATATCCAACCACTAAATAATTCAAATTTCCTTCCAATAATTTTCAACATGTATCGATGCGGATTATTAAAAACTCACCACCATAACACTTATCCTCCCTGAGAAGTCTAACCGATCATTCAACCTATGAAACCAACATAATGTGGTCACCAACTCATGACCAAATCATCATGATTGATCCTTGAATGACAAATGTGATTTCACTTCACAACTCCAAACACCAAACACACCCTTCATCGAAAGCTGAGCCACCAGCTTGTTAACCAATGCCAACATCAAGATGGATATCACCCAAACCTATCTCCCTCGACATGACTTGATGCCTTCAACCAATTGATATCAAGGATTATGGTGCTCTATACCCTAAGACTCCCATTTCGAGGGCAGATTCAAAACAATGGTTCTCCCTTCCATAGGAACTTCCTATCAAAAATACCTTTCCAGTAGTCCATCGACCCACTAACTAAAATCCACATGATGCTCCTGACATGGTTCTCCTATCACTGTGTCCAAACTAAATTAAAATATCCTTTCTGACTGCCTTCGACCGACTTCCTCTAAAACTTCTCAACTATATCAGCTGAGGTGACCTCAAGAGATATACCTACCTCCAACTTGGAATTTCCACAACTTACCCCCACCCACGGGGTTATACTAGTATCCTGAACCATGAAATCAACCCTCCTTGATTCCTAATAACTTTCACCCAAAACAACACATTGTATACTTTTCATCGGATGATTCACTCCCGGAACCATGTGAAGAAATTGGGGTTCACCCCCTCAACCACATGAAGAGACTAGTTTACCCTATGAACCATGTCACAAACTGGGGTTCACCCCCCTTGAATCACCACCAAGTCACTTTGAGATCACCCTAAGCCTAATGCAATGCACTAACTCCAACCAACACCCTATCTAAAACCACAACATGGTATTCCTCAAGGAACCAAATCAAATTAGATCTTATCACACACCAATACCCTAGTGTCACCTCGACTGTCCAATGATCAGTCTCACCACACCTTTATCCTTCAAACATGAATGTCATTTACCTAAGGATGATACAATTATCACTACCATAGGAGTATCGTTATCATTTTTCAAAGAACCCAAACACTTTTCATCTATTGCCTATGTTCCATCCATCACCCAACATATTGATTGGTGTGGCCAAGCTCAATCATAATTTGTAGTCATGTTTTTTTAATTTTTAGTGACTGAATAATTACCTGTAATGATTACACAACACCGATGAAATATTTATACAATTAATAGAATAATAAAATAAATGTTTTTAAAAATATTAAAAGTAATAAAATTTAGATGAATTATTGGGTTCCAATAATTTTATAGAAAAATATAAAATATAAAGGAATTTTGAAAGGTTTGTATTTGAATTTATTACCCGTAATGTTGTTTTCAAAGTCAAATTAAATTAATAGTTCAAAAAATTACATTAATGTAATTTTATAATAAATAATATTTTATTAAATAATTTAAAATTCATGAAAATCATATAATTATAAAAGATAATGAATTATATTTTGAAAATACCAATCATGGTCCATTTATGGGTTTTTTTATTTTATGATAACATTCTTAACCCTTAAATACTTAAAAAATTTGATATTGTTGCAATCCTCAAAAAGGTTAACGGGGAAAACTTATTAAAACTATGAGATATGGGTAAAAGAATAAAAAACTAGTTCAAATCTTATTGTATGATATTAAATGGAAACATAACCATATTTTATTATAATTAATGTATATTTTCTATTTTTATACATTTATTATTATAAATAAATAAATAATATTTTTTTAAAAGGTATTTATATAATTATAAATAAATAATAATAATTTTATAATAATTTTATTTAAATAATGAATATATTTAATATATATATATATATAATTATACAATTATATATTATCATATAAATATTATTTTTTAAAAAATTATTTATATAATTATATATTCAAACAATTATAAAATTATTATTTTATAAAAAGTATTATTATAAAAATCCCTCCTATCACACGCATTGAATTCCTCCCAAGAAACGAATTTCGCCCCCAATTTAACCATATTTCGATCATTTAAGATCTTGATTGAAATTAAATAGGCTCAACCCAAGTGTTCAATTTCACTATAAGTATCTGATTCTTGAAGTTCATCATCTCACGGTTATTTTTCAAAAGTGTAAGATACCAGATTTCCATGGAGTCACCCACCCAGGGAAATCTGTTGAACCTTCTCAGCGTCATGAGCACGGGGATGAAGCCCACTAGTGAGAACCAGAGAAGGTGGTCCTCAAGAATGATCGACCGGAGCAGCTTGGACATCACCTTGTCTCCACTGGCATCCAATGGTGGGTATGCTGGCATCCAACTCCTCCCCCGCCGGCATCCAATGGTGGGTACGTCGGAGCTGGTAATAGGAATCAAAGAAAACTATGAGAAGGGTGACCAGAATGATTCAATTTCTAAGGTTTCGGCTACACGGAGAAGGTGGTCCTGGGGAATGGTCGGCTGAAGTAGCGTGGACACCGCGTCATCTCCTCTCGCTCTCGAGCCAGTCCCTCTTGGCATATTAGAGCCTGGATCCTCGGTTCCGGTTATCAACGGTAGCAAACTCTTCCCCAGACGACATTCAATGGGGGCTATGCTGTAGCCGATAATGGGAATCGGAGAGAAAAGTCAGGGAAGGGCCACCAGAACCAATCTGTTTCTAAGCTATCGGCTACATGGAGAAGGTGGTCTTAGGGAATGGAGAATTCAAGTTCATCCATCAGGTCCTCCATTCTATCTAAAATAGCCAATTGTAGGGGAGAAAATCCTTCAGTTATGAGGAAGATCTGTGTCGTTCCCTCTACCAGGAAATTCCCAAAAACTAAACCTGGGGATGCCTACCACATAGCCTAGCCCTCAGTCTCGGCTTCGAAGATCAGTGGTGTCAGTTCTTCTTTGCCAATGAAATTCATGATGAGCAACTGAAAACCTAGGGATCCCTACCCTAGGTCCTAGAGGGCCCAGACTCTTGTCTCCACTCGGAAGGTCAGTTATACTGATTCTTCTTCTTCTTCAGTAATGAAATTCCCCAACGTGGCTGAAAGAAAACCTGCGGATCCCTCCCTAGGGCCCAGAGGTCCCAGACCTCTATCTCTTCTCATAAGATGAGTGTCTCCACTTCTTCTTCTTCGGAAATGAAATTACCCAGCGTGGCTTAAATAAACCCTGGGGATCCCTATCCTAGGGCCTAAAGGGCCCAGACCCCTGTCTCAGCTCAGAAGATCAGTTATATTGCTTCTTCTTCTTCTTCGACAATGAAATTCCCCAGTTTGGATGAAAGAAAACATGGGGATCCCTGCCCCAGGGTGTAGAGGGCCCTGACCCCTGTTTCCTCTTAGAAGATCAGTGGTACCGCTTCTTCTTCTTATTGATCAATGAAATTCCCCAGGAGAAAGATCATGGTTGAAAGAAAACATCGGGATCCCTTCCCCAAGGTAGAGGGACTTGTCCTCTATCTCCACTAGGAAGATTAGTACTGCATCTTCTTCTTATTATGCAATGAAATTCCCCCACATGGCTAAAAAAACTTGGGGATCTCTGCCCCAGGTCCCAGAGGGCCCAAAACCGTGTCTCCACTCATAAGGTTAGTGTTTCCGATTCTTCTTCTTCTTTGGAAATGAAATTCCCCAATGTGGCTGAATGAAAACCTAAGGATACCTACCCCAGGACCCAAAGGTCCCAGACCCCTATATCTTCTTAGAAGATCAATACTTCCACTTCTTCATCTTCTTTGACAATGATATTCCCCCGCATTGCGGAAAAAAAACCTAGGGATCCATGTCCCATGTCCCAGAGGACCCGGACCCCTGTCTGCACTCGGAAGATTATTGTTGCCACTTCTTCTTCTTCTTCTTCTTTTTCTTGAGCAATGAAATTCCCCAGCATAGCTGAAAGAAAACTTGGGGATCCCTACCCCAGGGTGTATAGGGACCAAACCTCTGTCTCCACTCGGAAGATCAGTCTTATCTCTCCTTCTTCTTCTTCGAAAATGAAATTATCCAGGAGAAAGAGTGTGGGTGAAAGAAAACCTAGGGATCCTTTCCCTCGGGCTCAGAGGGACCAGACCGCTATCTCTGCTCAGAAGATCAGTGCTACCACTTCTTCTTCTTCTTCTTTGGGAATGAAATTCCTTAGGAGCAAGAGAGTCAGTCAAATAAAACCCGGCGTGGGAAAGAAGAGCTCCACACCACCACCGATGTTTGGGAATGAAATAGAGGTGCCTTCGCTCATCGCTGATAGGGAGGTACATAACTATTTCAATCCCAAGCCCAAGATCCACCCATCGGTTGCGATCGTCGACGACATCTTGCTCATCAATCTTCCTAGAAATATCTACACGTTGGGAAAGGTAATTGTTCGAAGGTTTCTTTTTTTTTTCTTCTTCTGTGATGAATCTAATGTTACGGATGCCTTGAAAACAGGGTTTCCTACAACAACAGGATGTAGTGCAAAGGGCCACCATTCACGCTCTAAGAAGCATGATGGCCATGGAGAATCTAGTTCGATCTCTCAAGATGTTTTTGAATTTGAGTGGATCGGCCATACCAGAGTCTCCAACACCCTATTTCGAGAAGTTCTTAAAATTCCACACCCAGATCATGAGGTGATCTTGGACATGGAATCCATTCAAGCCGCAACTGAAGCATCCAGTCTTCATTTTCATGTGGGGGAGGATGAAGAAAACAAGATGTTGTCATCCATGATAGATGGGGTGGAGACGGGTAACGTGTTTCGCTCCATTGGCATCCACGATAATATAGTGGATGGGGTGGCAGAGAACGATGAGAATAAGAAGTCGGGAGGCGAATGGTTGGGAAGTTGCATCAGACTGGGGAATATGAAGGAAGATGAGGCAGAAAAGTGTTTCATGGAGTTCCTGGAGAGGGTCCTGGAGAAGGGGAGCAATGTATGGGCTTCTCTAACGATGATGCTCAAAGTCATGAACTGGGTGCAGGTGGAGCGGTGTGACGGCAGCTTGGGACGGGTCTGCCCTAGTCTATATAGGTGGCCTGAATTGAAGAATCCTTGAATCAAATTCTTTTTTCTTTTATTTTTTAAATATATTTGTCCCATTTTCCACATATGTTTGAGGTTTGAATTTATTTTACAGTTTTAGATTTGATAATGGATTGAATGGATTGAATGTGTAATAAAACATTATTTTATTGAAGCATTGATTGATGATGAAATTAGGATGAGAGAAATTAAAATTATAAAAAAAGTATTATTATAAGTATTATAATTTTATATAATTATTATACTTATTTTAAAAAGTAATTTTTAAAAGTATTATAAGTACTTATCATCACTTTTTTTATATTTGTATTTCTATTTGTCATCGTTATTATCAAACACAAATTCAATGCTCATGTCTTCGACGATGTGCTTCAACTACAATGGGTTTTACATTTCTAGTTTCAAAATTCTTCAAGGTTTCAATCAGTGCTCGATCGATTTCACAAAATTGAAAATTTTATAGTAAAAAATTCTTGAATTGTTTTGTGTGTTTGAGATTTATCGTTTGGGAAGGCACAAAATTTTTGGGGAAATTTATAGTAAACAATTATGATTTGTGAAATTAATTTTATGATTAGATATTTTATCATTTTTTCATAGATAAATTATATTTCAAGAAATCTAGTGAACTATGCATTGTTATGTATTACATAAATTATAAAAGAATATATTCATTACTGCTATTATAATAATATCATTATAAATATATTTTTTATTTTATTTAAAATAACCTGTTATTAAAAAATAATCTTTGTCAAACTAAATTTTAAAAGCAAAAGTAGCATGATCCATCCCAAGTCCTGAGTAATAATAATTTTTTTAGAAAAAATATTTTAAAGGTTCAAGAATCATTAAGGGTTAGGTTTGTTGGCCCATCACGGTAGCCTAGCCCCATAACCTACATGACACGTATCATATGGGATATGAATGTCTCAACTACCACGTGTTCAGATCCGTACTAATGGAATAATTTCACCCTTTATCCCTTCTTATTTTATTATCATTGGTTGACCCCCACATTTTGGAAAAAAACTTGTCAATATACCCCACTCCACAATGACATGCATCATATGATCTAATGGTGAAGATATAATTTGTCAATTTTGAATAAAATAATTGATAAAATAGCGTGAATCATACAATCAAACTTATAGGGACACATTTTAAAATTTAATTTCACTTAAGGATATTATAAATATTAATAAACATAAATAGATTGTAAATGAAATTTAACTTATAAATCAATGAATGTTATGAATAAATATTTATGGATGTCATAATTTTCATGTTTTGGGATATCATGGATATAAACTTCTAACCCCAATCTTTCATATTCTACCCTTTCATACTACCATAGTTATAGGATATGATTTTAAGTCAATAAATTTGAAATAGATGACAAGGATAGATCTAAATCATTGATTATATTTCCATGCAGGTTGTTTTGAAAAAAATGTAGGATCATATATGTTAACCCAATAAGGAAATTTTAACTTTTTCCCACTATATCTATAACATTCATAATCTTTAAATTATTTTAAAACCCTATTTTTTATATTTTATATACTTCTTGTGTGAAAAATTAACAATTTTTAATTTGATTTTTACCTTTATGTGGGACCTATAATTTTTGTAAATCTAAAGAGGGTTTTAAAGACCTTGTGTAGGAGTAAGTGAGATGTTCATGCGTTGAGTAAGGGTGAAACATGACCTGTGTAAAGTTATCCCTTCAATTTCAATGGATGTGTGAGGATAAATACACTACAAAAAATTAGGCATTAGCGGCGATTCTAAAAACCATCACAAAATTAATCATATTAAAAAAAATTATAATATAGTGTCGGTTTAGTATAACCGTCACTATATTTTGTTTTTATTTTAAAATTTAGTGGTAGTTTTATATAAACTACCCCTAAAACTTCAGCACTGATAGTATGTGTCTCTCCTTAGGATAACATTGGTACTGTGGGACTTGAAATATATCAAATTCAATGTTGGGTCATGTTGTTGTGAGGTATAATAGGCTCCCAATACCTATATCTCATGACATCTACCTCTTTCCAATCGCCAAGTTTTGAAAAATTCATTCATATAATGTTCAGTATTTTCATTGATTTGGAATATTCTATTGAAAATGACTTTGGAACCTCTTTTTCATATTCTCATTGATAAATTAATGTGATATGATTCCCTTGATTTTCTTATAAACCAAGGAAAATGTTTCACTAATCATAGAAATCATGATATCGTACCTCATTTGATCCCAAAAAAGCTTCTTTGTGCTTTTTCCAATCCTCAAATATTATGTCTTTGACATATATTAGTACCAACATCATTTTATCATTATCCTTCTTGATGTAGAGGGTGTGATCGACTCTACCTCGATAAAAACCAATCTTTCTTAGGTTTTGATCCAACCTTAAATACCAGGTCCTCAATGATTTCTTTATCTTATACAAAGAATTATTTAACTGGAATACATTTCACTCATTTTCATCCTTAATAAACCTATATGGTTTCCCGATGTATACCCCCCCCCCCCACTTAAGAACTCCATTGAGTAACATAGATTTGGCATCCATTTGGTATAATTTTAACTAAATTTTCACTGAAATAGCCAAAAAAATACAATAGCTTCCAACTGGGCTCTGGGAGTAAATTTATCATAAATATAGATACCTTTGATCTAGGAGTTCCCCTTTCACACTATTCATTATTTATTTAGAGCCACTTTTCCATAGTCATTGAGTTTACTACTGAACACCAACTTGGTTCTAATAAAATTTTTTTTCCTCCAGCCTTGGAAAAATTTCCTATGTCACATTGTTCTTATTTGGATCAAGCTCCTCATATATAGATTTGATCCCATTATAATCCCTCTCAGCCTCTCCAAATGATTTAGGCTCTATTGGGAAAAAATGAGGGTTTTTTGTAGAGTCTTACTCCATAGATTTTTCACTAAATCTCTTCGATCACCAATGAAATTTTATTCATTGATTTTAGCCTTAATTTTATTTCTTCCAATTGATAAAAACATAGCCATATTTGAAATTATAACCCACTCATTAATACTTATTAAAAATCAGTTCATTTATTTCATCACACGGCTAATAAAAACAATGTATGTTTTACTTTAATACATTTAAAAACATTCTTTAACATTTTCTTTTGGTTCCACCCTTAGTAATCTCTGATTACCATCCAATTAATTCTCATAAATGGGAGTCATTTCACATTTTAGAGAACACAATAGAGTACAACTATCATCAACATCATTTTCATCTCCCGAACAATTATTATTCCAATTTTTTTCCTAGGAATCATCCCCCATCTCGTTTATCTTTCTTATACTACTCTTCATAGTATTCATCTTATAGCTGACTACTACTTTAAGTATTTCAAGAAACATAGGTTCATGTCCACAAGAGATGGAGGATGAGTTCCAAACAACTAAATGCAATGATAACTGTTCAGAAGATAAGCTGATGAGGATGATAATTGTATATAACTTTCACCTTTGGATGAATTCAGAGTATAACACATACCATAGTGAATTAATTCTTTTCTTAAATTCAATTACCCATTTTTTAAAGCATACTGAAATTCTTTGAAATAATTAAATATTGAGTTTCTCTTATTATAATTTTCTATAACTTCCACCTTTGATAATGAATATCTTATGTCTATTTATTTATTTATTGTATAAAGTGAATATTTTATGAACTTAATTGGATATATTTACATTATCTCAGATGATTCAAAGCTTCAATCCAATGTATCTTATTTTCCCCACATCCTCCTCACTCGTTTATTGATAGTTTGGTAAGATCTATTTGTGTTTTTTTTTCATCATTCTTTCTTTCCCTTAATCATATCCATGTGGTCAAAAATGTTTTCATAGTAAAATCATTATCCACAAAATTAATATATTTTTTCATATTTATGTTTAATTTATTTCTTTTTAGTGTTACTCATATAATAATTATTTTCTCATACAAATGGATTCTTTTTCTCGAGTTAGGGTGGTTTTTTTGAAGCTACTCATTCTCATGAGAGATTGAAATTTGAGCCTGCAATTGATATAATGACAATATGGAAATGCATCAAGAATGCATAAAACCGTCAGGAAAATATGAATTCCTACTACTTATTTAATTAATTTTTTCATCATTTTATCTACTATTTGTAAGTTAATTTCCATATCATTTTTATCTAATACTTATTTAGTTTTTTTCATAGATATTTTGTGAAGTCCTATTTTTATTTCAACAATCTACAACAAGCCAAAAAAGATATAAAATTATTCTTTCTACCAATGTAACCATGATTTCCATTTTTATTGCCTTTCTCTGTTGAAATTCCAACACTGCATATTGATTCAATGTTGTTAGCTAAAAAACTGTTCTAATTTTTGAAGTCCAGAATATTAGGGGAAGCTCATGTTCCCGTTGTGGTGAATTCTCATGATATAACAGGCACATGAGCTTTCTCTACTTTTTTGACTTTAAACAATGAGAATGGTTTTTCGGCTAAGAACATCGAGTCAATATACAGTGTTGGAAGTTTGACTTAAAAAGGAAATGGAAATGTGGTTACATTGACAGTTAAGATTTTTTTGAGACTTTGGGACATGTAGGAATCAATCGCACCCCATTTTGACACACAGTGTCGCCAGTATTACTCCAACTGTATCTTTTTATTTAAAATTAAAATTATTTTTAGTAAAAAGGACAAAAAAACATACTCAAAACTGAGCAAACACATTCTGATTTTTTTGAAACTTTAGAGAAATGATCCATAATCCAATTGGGATGTTTAGGAATTATCCACACCTCAATTCGATGCATGGTGTGACCACTATGACTCAATGTGTCTGTTAACAATTTAAAATTGATAGTTTAGTTTAGAAAAAATCACTCCCTAAAAATAAAGAAAACATGATTGGATTTTCATGATAATTTGGTAAATTTATTCCAAAGTCATTTTTGATGTGTAGGACTCATCCTCACATCAAACTAATACACGACAAGATCATTATGGGTCAATGTGCGCATTTCTAATAAAAAATGTCATCTTAGTAAAAAAACAAGTGACGTTATCAAAACTAGTTAACCACATTTATATTTTTTTATACTTTATGAAAATTATCTATAAGTCATTTGAGATGTGAAGGAATCATATGTACCTCAATCAGACAGATGGTGTGACCAGTATGACTTAAAGTGCATCCTTTTATTTAAAAATGACATCAATTTTAGTAAAAAGGAAAATTGACCTACTCAAAACAATGAAACCGGATTCATATTGTTTTGATACTTTAATTAAATGATCCAAATGTCATTTGAGATGTTTAGTAATTATATGCACCGCAATCTGATACATGATGTGCCCTGTATGAATCAATGTGTTTGTTATCAATTTAAAATTGATAGTTTAGATAAAAAAATGTCACTCACTGAAAATAGAGAAAACACACTCGTATTTTCATAATAATTTAGGAAATTTATTAATTAATTCATTTGTTATGTTTAGAATTGGACTCACATCAAAATGATATACAATTTGGTCAGTATGAGTCAAAGTTGGTGTTTCTAGTTTAAAATGACAATTCAGTAAAAAAGACTAGTGATGTAATAAAAAATAAGTAAACACATTTTTATTGTTTCTATAATTTAATAAAATAATCCATAATCTATTTAGGATATGTATAAATTATCCTCACCACAATCTAATGCACGGTGTGACCGACATGACTCTAGTGTGTCTTTTTATTTAAAAATGACATTAATTTTAGTAAAAAGGACAATTGACCTACTCAAAATCAAGAAAACACATTCAGATTATTTTTATACTTTATGAAAAAAATAAGTCTTTTTTACATGTAGGAATAATTCATACATTAATATGATGCATAATGTGACCATTATAACTCCAAGTATGTCCTTTTATTCAAAATTGACATAAATTTTAGTAAAAAGGAAAACTGGCCTACTCAAAACTGAGAAAAAACATTCAAATTATTTTGATACTTTATGGAAATGATAAATAAGAAATTTTTTATGTTTAGGAATCATCCACACCTCAATTAGATACAAGATGCTCCAAATATGACTCAATGTGTTTTTTATCAGTTTAAAATAGGCAATTTAGTTCAAAAAAATGTCACTCACTGAAAAACCAAGAAAACATGCTTGGATTTTCTTGATAAATTTGGACGTTGATTCATAAGTCATTTTTGACATGTATTAATTAGTCTCATATAAATCTGATACATTATGTGATTGGTATGAGTCAAAGTTCATGTTTCCAGTTTAAAATGACATTTTAGTAAAAAAGACAAGTGGCATACTATAAACTGAGTAAACACATTCATATTATTTTGATACTTTTTGAAAATTATCATAATCTGTTTGGTAAGGGTAAGAATTATCTGTACCTCAATCCTACACATGGTGTGAATGATATGACTCTAAGTGAGCCTTTTTATTTAAAATTGACATCAATTTTAGTAAAAATTAGAACCAACCTACTCAAAACCAAGAAAACGCATTCAGATTAATTTGATACTTTATGAAAATGACCTATAATTCATTTTTGATTTATATTAATTAGAAGAAACTAAATCTGATACATGATGTGTCTGGTATTAATCATTGTTTCCATTGTCAGTTTAAAATTGACATTTTAGTTCAAAAAGTTTCACTAAATAAAAACAATGAAAACATGCTCATATTATCTTTATAATTTAGGAAAACTATTCATAAGTAATTTTTGATGTGTATGAATCAGTATCACGTCAAAAAAACCCATGATGTGACCTATGTGAGTCAAAGTACTTTTTCCACTTTAAAATGACATTTTAGTGAAAAAATATGTGACATAGTCAGAACTGAGCAAACACATTCTAATTATTTTGATACTTTATAAAAATGTTCCATAAGTAATTTGAGACGTGTAAGAATTATCCACACCTCAATTTGATTCACAGTATGACCCTCATGACTCCATGTGCATCTTTTCAATATATAAGTATCATTTTAGTTTAAAACATGCTTCACATCGCCAAAACCGGAAAACTAATCCTAGATTGTTTTTTATCATTATATCTACTATTACTTAATTAATTTCTTTATCATTTCTATCTTATACTTATTTAGTTAATTTTCATAGAGATTATTCTTGAAGAAGAAAAATAAATAATGTGATGTGAAAGAATCAACCACAACTCAATCTGAAACAAAAAGTTCCTTGTATGACTCAAATCTTAGTTTAAAATTAACACTTTTTGTTAATTTATTTATTTATATTATTACTAGCATAATAATTTTTTTCTTATTCAGGTTCTTTTTTTGCTCGAGTAGGGGTTAGAATCAAAAAATAAATGAAGACTTCTGTTTTTGAATGAATGTTATAGTTTTTAATTATGTAATTGTATAAAAAAATATTTGAAATGTCTATAATATAGTTATTTTCATATATTTATGTTGTAAATTTTATTTTATTTAAATTCTGTAATGATAATTTATTTTTCTAATTTTGTGGTGTTTTTGGTGCAATGGGGTACTGTTACAGCACAATGCACTAGTGTTGTAGTGTGATGTTACAGTACATTGTAGTATACCCCTTTATTAGTGCTTAAAAAAGAACTGATAAAAGACTAGAGATTGTAATCTCGCTATAGTAGTCAGTGCTTACCTAGTGCTGATAAAGGATATTTTAACGCTATTAAAGAACTATTTTTTAGTATTGTGCCCATCGTGCTTCCTCCAATATGGATAATCATTACTCTCCGAGTCTGAATAGGATCACTAACAGTAATGGTCCCATGCCACACTGGCTCACCTACCATCCTAGGTTCATGCCTCAAAGGATCTTTGGTAACAAATAGAAAATCACACATTTCAAACTTGGTCAACGGTTGATCCTACATATTTTCGACTCATCCTAAGACAACACGGGTATAGAACCTATGTTTTGAACATGGTTATGATTCATTCATTGATCATCAGTAAGCCTCTTTTAACTATCTAGATCTTGAAATTCTCAAACTCCTCTGATATATTTTTTGGTCACTTTTTCCTCTTATTATGTTCTCCCTTTAAAGGAATGATAAATCCATACTGATCCTTGTTTCTCACATTGAACATGGCTCATTCGGGCTTAGGGGTTCAGAGGAAGTTATCCTCAAGAAAGTTTGAGACACACGAGACCCACATAGTATAAAGTTTATGACCTTAAACTAAGATCCATTAGTCCAAACTTGATGACCTTAAACTAAAATACCATGGTCTGAACTCTTTGACCTTAAACTAAGATCCCAGTTCCAAGCATCATGACATTAAACTATGTACAACTTGTCCCAAGGATGTTTCATTTGGCATCAGGTGGCCTCCTAGACCCCTCCTTTCATTTCAGAAAACCATCCTTCAATGCCCGGTTCATTTATTTGGGATACAACACTTTTTGGTCCAAGTATTATGACCTTAAACTATTTACAATTGGTCTGAAGTCAATGACCTTAAACTAGGAGCCCAAGTACAAGAATCGTGAATTTTATTTGTGTGAAACTATCTCCAGGACTTTGTTGAGAGACATTAGGTCTTTTTGGCCCTCAATTCACATCAGGTTGTCACTCTATCATGCTACACATATTTTTTAGGATACTCACCTTATGATCCTAGATATATGACCTTAATCTAATATTTATGCTCCAAGAATCACAACCTCAAACTCTGTACAATATTTATCTAGGATATCACATGTGGCGAGGCCTTGAAGGCACCTCATTCATGTTGGGTTTCCTCTCCCTTGTGCCACACACATCCCCTTTGGGTCACACAACCATTCGGTCTAAGAATCATAGCCTTAAACTCTTTGTGACTCTCCCATGATTCTTTTTCTTGGTTCAGGGTCCTCTAGGATCCATTTTCCTCATAGTTCCCTCTTGGGAGTACCCCCATTGTGCTTCCCTCCTAACCCCCCCCCCCATACCTCGACTAGGTGGGTAATATTTACATTAGTTCACATGTGCGAATCACATGAAGTTAAAATGTGTGATCATTTCTTGGTCGCATGATGTTAAACTGTGCGACTTGACATCCCAATCACATGATTTTAAACTATTTGATCCAATGCCATCATCGTATGAATTTAAACTTCATGTCTATCATCCTCATTGCATGATGTAAAACTGTAGAGAGTATTAGGAACTTGCCCAAGAAGTCCTTTAATTTGGTGTCGGTCACCTACTACATCATTCATTTTCTTCGATTGTTGCTCAACATCCAAGATGATGCTCCTTATCAAAGATAATTTTTATCTTTTTTTAGACTGATATTCCTACCCAGTGTGATCAAAAAGCCATGGTGGAATAATTATGGGAGTGTTGGATTCCATTTAAACATTCCATATTTTCATCTATAAGCTTTCTTATGTCCCACTATTTGGATCCCCATCCTCCCCCATGTATGAATGGGCTCCCCTTGATGGAATGGTACCATTCCATACTAGCTCACCTATCATCCTGGGAACACACCCCAAAAGAATTTGAATGATATTTTGAGATACGTACCCTATTTAGAACATGCTCTAATAGAAAAATACCCTATGCCAATGGTTTGGAGCCGTTGGTATTGGCCTCCAAACCATTGGTATAGCCTATACCAATGGTTTGGAGGACCGTTGGCTAGTTTGGCATAGAGATAAGTCTATACCAACAATTTTGGGAAAATCATTGGTATGGGTCATATGAAAAACCTATACAAATAGTTTCATAAAACCGTTGGTATAGTTAATTCGAAAAACAACATCTGGCCAAGTTTTAATCCTATCACCTCCCGTTTGTAATCCAACAACCTAACAACTAACCCAACATGACTTTTGTGAGCATAATTTCATAAATATATATATGTATATTCATAAGTATTTTAAATTTTGATTTATTTAATGTTATTCAACAAACTATTCCATAAAAATATGGGTACCTATCAAAACCATTGGTATAGACCTATAAAAATATTTTTGGGAACCATTGGTATAGGTTCTTTGACATTTTGAACTATACCAATGGTTTTGATGAGACTGTTGGCATAGGTTCAACCTATACAAATGGTTTCTCCAAATCCATTGGTATAAGTCCTATTTCTAGTAGTGATGGTATATGGTCGACCCTCGATTTTACCCATCCTTATACAAACAATAATGGGTGTTGGGTTTCAAACATGGTCAACATTATCCTCCCTCATCATGCCAACCCATTTTTTTTCAAATCATGGGTGTCTGAATTAATTATCCCCAGCCCTCTTTGTTCGGGTAGAATTCAATGCCCCTGGAATTATCCCATTCATCCACTGGTGAGCGCTGAAAAAGTAATTCATCTATCCATAGGATCCCATCCTCCAGCCATGGCCCCTCTCTTCCAGAACACTCTTGAGGATTAGTCAAAAAATATATATACCAAGTGTTTAAATATTGTATGACACTCTCATATAAATGATAAATCACATGTCCATCCATTATTTATCACAATTAGCATGAATCACATGAGCTTAGGGATTTGTTTTTGGTTGTCTCATGAGTATGACTGAAGCATGATAGTAAAACACGACTAAATAAACATGTCCATGCATGCAATAATTTTTAAACAAAGAAACTTCAACATTATGAATGGGTCATCTACACACTAGAGCCTCTCCTATGTACTAGAAAAAATGACTCATATGGCTCAAACCCAGTTCTCGAGTTCTCCAATATGACCATCCTTTGGAGTGTGGCCTCTAGGGTATGATAAAGCCTCAAGAGATATGTTTCCTACTCCTTAGCAACATTTTCCTAGATCTACACCCGATCCCACTCAACCTGGTACATAGTTATCTAAGATAACACCTCTTTTTCTTGATCCTCGACTGTTATGAGTTCACACACACACAAAGAACAATTTTTATTCCAGCAGGAAAAGGCAGGAGAACATAAAAATACAACTTACATAGGCCTTTAGAAATGGAGGCTGAGAGTATCTGCTTTAACAAAATTAGACTCCTCTAGGGGAAAAGACCCAATACTTGAAAATAAGTGAAAGCATTTATTGTGGCTAGATTTGAAGTCTAGTAAATCTGCAACTTCATTTCCTTCTTGCTGGGTATGGAGGATGGTCATATGGTCATTCAACAACCCCTTTCACATTCTGATGGAGTACTCGATAGAACAAATAATTGTTACTTTTCCAGTAACTGCATTATAAACTATTAAGGAGTCTATTTCAATCTCTTCAAGAGGGATATTATTCTAGTTACATAGATCCAGGCCTATGACCAGTACTTGGGCTTCATCTTGTAGATAATATCTATTCCCAAAGAAAGCATAGAAAAAAGCTAAAACGGAGCCCTTTGAATCCCTGACCACACCTTCTTCGTGCATAGGTCCCAAGAGGTAGGTGATTACGTTGTCATGACACATCTAATTAATTATGTTTTTAAGGTTGATTTATAGTCTAGGGAAGACCCTATGCCATTTATCAAGGATTTTTGATAGGTTTAGATTATGAATTTTTAATAAAAATTAATAAAAATGGGGGTGATTTTGAAAACAATTTTAAGAAAATAACATGATTTAAAGAGATTAATAGTTGATAGATAAAGGTGATGATTTAAGAATTATGAGAGAAAGGGGTCATTGTGATTTCACTACACACATTTCAATTTTATTGTTCTTAGAGATTCATTTAGGTTTGGAGTAATTCTTTAGTTGAAATTAATTGGAATCCCAATCAATTTCTAAGCCTTTATTTTATTGCTTGAAGAACCAAACCTTGACATAAAAATTGTATCATCAAGGTCCAGAAATTATGCATGGAATAAGAGCATCCAAATCAGATTGAAATCTCAAGTAAGTGGGTAAAAAAGGATTCTTGTGTTGTCCAATCAGAACAACACAAGTCACACACTCAAAACCTCACACTAATCGGTTGAAAATTATGATAAAATCAATCACATGCATCAAAACAAGTATTCAAATAATAAATAATTTAAGATACATGGAAAGAAATGTTTTAACACCCAAATCACTCCAAAACAGTAGCTAATAACTCATGTCACTCATACCAATTATCCATCAGCTATTAAGCTTGTGAGTAAGAAGATAAGGATGGATTGTCTTCTGGATGATAGAGGGCCTAAATTTGTGTGATATATTATCGATTCCATAGGTGTGAAAAATGTGTTTACCCACACTGTCCACCACTCAATGATTTCTCAGTCTAATTTAGCATGAAGAGATGACATGGTACCAAAAACACTCTTAAAATTGATATCTCCTTCCTTAATGGGCTTAACAGGATTATTCCAGGAAGAACAATGATATTTTACTTCAAAGTGGATATACTAGAGGAAGGATGTCATTGATATCTCCATATTAGATATCACTTTTGTTGGTACTTTTAGAGTATAGAGGTTGAGTATTGGTATTGAAGAAAGAACACTTTTGATGAGTGTGATCCTCCCTTCAAAGGATGAAAATATATTTTTCTAGTTGTTAATACACCCAAAAATCCTATCAATGAACATATCAAAGTGGTTCATGAGAAGATTTTTTTGGAAAACTAGCGTTCCCAAGTATTCGATATGGAAGGATCCATTTTACATACCAAGACTTCTTTCTATAGACCTTACCCTCTGATATGAACATTTATTTGGGGAGAAGAATATACTTTTCTTGTGATTAATAACTTGATCGCTCGATGAATAGTAAGCCTCCAAGGCACTATTAACCCCCTTAATAGATCTCCTACATCCATTGAAAAAAGTGATGGTATCATCAGCGAACATGATTTGGGAGATACTCCCAACCAGTTTCTTATTATGATAGGGGATAATTCTACCCACATTGATGTAGTGATTGATGTACTTAATTAAGACATCTTGGGTGATGATAAATAAACACGGGGAAAGGGGATATCCTTGTCTAAAACCTCTAACATCTTTAAAGAAACTAAACTTATTGCTCAATAATGTAGTGGAGAGCCATGAAGAGCTAAAACGTCAGAATAAAATATATGTGGCCCAAACTGAAAACCCTATACATAAAAGAACCCTGATGATAAATATCCACTCAAATCTGTCATAATTTTTATTCATATTGAGCTTGATGTTCACATTACAACCAAAAGTTTTCAGGTTAATATTACTGATGACATCTTGATCTAGGCCTATTGTGCCTTGGATGGAATGACCTTTAATAAACCCATGTTGTTCCCCAGTCACCCAACTTGGATGGTAAGGAGTGAGACTCTTGTTAAGGATTTCAACCATCATTTTATAAGGAAAATTACACATGTTAATAGGATAATAGTCATTCAAGGACTTAGTTCTCATTCACTTACTTCTCTACATGTTTAATTTCTTGATCGGACTCTTAGAACTTCCAAGTGCCATCAGATTAATACTTATACTAATCAATGCCAAATTTTGTAGATTCCCACATGAACCCACTTGACAAGGTAGTCACAGACCAATGCATGGAGAGTGAGAATGTCCACCCCTCTAGTGCACTGGTTTCATTTACAGTGGAAAAGGGACACCCATCCAAATCACTAGATATGGACCCAGAGTGTGGTTGATGAAATGTTTCATGCTCCTCCATGCCCTACGCTGGATGATGTGGTTCCCTTCAGTGATGGTAGACCCAAAGTCTACGAGCTTCTAAGGTGTTTCATGATCATGTTCTAAGAATTCTATAAATAAAATAGTGGCAGGGTCCTCCTTTAGGATCCTCTTTGTTGGGTAGGGATCTACGTCAAGAGGGGGTTGTATTCATCTAAACCTTCATCAGCATCACAACTTCCACCAACCTCAAGATCCACCTCTCTAGTGGCATCACTTGTAACCATAGTAGGATTCTATATGGGGACCAAGGATGGGTTAGCTTGGATGAATGGTTCCCCATGAGTTTTCATAACTGTTAGGGGAGGTTCCCCAGATTCCCCAACCATAGCTTCTTGTTGGGAGCATATCCTCTCAAGAACTTCTTGAAATAAAAGTATGTTAGTAAGTTTGACCAATGATGATAGTTAGGTAAAATATATCTCATGTAAGGGTGAAAGAATTCTATAGAGATATTGTTTGGGTGAGGCTTGGTCTTAGAGTATTAAGGGGTAGTTCCACCACAAGAGACCCCTTGATACGAGTGGGCACTTTGACAGCTGGAAATGAATTGCCAATTCTGGTTGAGAGGGATTTTATTGATAAAAAATAAAAAACATTAATGAAAAAGATCCATGAAAGTTTGAAAAGTTCTATATGGATTGAGATTCAGTCTTACATTTAGGAAAAAATATCTTAGTAATTTTCCACCACTAGCAACTTACTTCACTAACGGTAGACCCCGTCACTAGGATGTTAGGGCACGGTCCCCTATAGATGAATGGGAGAACCAGGGTCTCTGAGGATTCCACTATGACCTCTTCAATGGTCCCTCTAGTTGTGGAAACCTTAAGAATAGGTTCTTCTCTCCATCAGCCAATGGTGTAACCTCACCCCCTCTAATAGGGAACCTACCCACCTTTAACTTGGTCTTGAACAATATAAATTGTTGTTAGAGCCTTTGAACAAAAAGTGGGGATGGTATAGAAGTTACCATTATGTTAACAATCTTACCTCAATAATCTAAAAAAATTGAAGTCATATGTAGGAGTGAATTCACCACACTCCTAGGGACTCGCCTAATCAGCAGCTAACCCCCAGGATTCTCTGTTGCTGGAGCCCTGTGTGTTATCACTAGCTGAGGCCTCCTCAGCATATTCTTCGATAGATGTTGTCTCATCCTAGTTAGGCTCTATACCAAACATCACACACACCCACTAAAACAATAACCATATTATAAGGGGTTATTTTTTAGTTTAGTTGGTGTTTTAACCCCCTATAAATGCATTAGCATCTATTAAGAAGAACCACTGTTAATGTGTCTTCCTAATATAGTTTGGGGAAGTTTTGATGAACCACTCGTAAAATGGGAAAAAATAGTATCGGTTATTTAGAAAGGGTTTAATCCCCCTCTAAATTCACCATCACCAGATAAGACCTCCTTATATGATTCTTTGATGGATGGTGTCTCTTCATGGCCAGGTTTGCCACCAAACATCACACACACCCACTACAAAAAAAAATAACCCTATTAAAAGGGGTTATTTTTTTAGTTTAGAGGGTGTTATAACCCCCTATAAACACATTAGCGGTGGTTATTAAGAACCACCACAAATGAGTTTTCCCTGTATTTTTTGGGTCTATATTGATGAACCACTGGTAAAATGAGAAAAAATCAGCATCGTTCATTTAAAGGGTGTTTAAACCCCCTCTAAATCCTCCCCAAATTTTCCAACATCCCATCAATTCAGGGCAGTTTCAACCGCCCCTAATTGATTTTTAACACAATATTAGAGGTGGTTATTTTTCAAATTCCCCTAATAGTTTCTTTGTTTTTTAAGTGCCATGTGTCCATAGGCTCTGTCTATCCTATATTATTTGGGGAGTTTTTGATGAACCACTGGAAAAATGGGAAAAATTAGCATCAGTTATTTAGAGGGGGTTTAAACCCACTCTAAATCCACCCCAAATTTTCCAATAGCTCATTAGTTTTGGGTGGTTTCTACCACCCCTAATTGAGTTTTAACACAATATTAGGGGTGGTTGTTTTTCAACCACCCCTAATATTTTCATTTTTAAGCCCCTTGTGTGTACATGCTTTGTGGACCCCAACCTATCCTGTTCCAGACGTTTCCATGACACCCCCACCCTATGATCCCTCTTGTCCCTCCTATTCCATGAGGCCTTCACCTCCTGCCTGTCCAACAAGCCTGTGTGTTGTGCCCCCTCCTGTACCGAAGAGTCTGCGTGTAGGGCCCGCCCTATATGAATGTATATTCCCTCCTTCATCTAACCAAAATAAAACCCCAGTTTTATATTATGTACCAATTGAGACCGAGTGCAGGGCCTGCCATCTATGCCCACATATGCACCCTCTTGTACCGACTGAGTCCAGTACGGGGCCCACCCTCTATGCTTTCATATGAAGAAATAGAATTGCCTCCAATTTAATCGTTGAAATGAAGCTTCTGTTCCATTGGAACGAGGGAAAAATCTCATTGGAACTTCCACTTTTCACAAGAATAGTGATAGTTCAACTAAAACGTTTTACACTGTTCTTGTGAACAGTGAAAGTTTAACTAGGTTTTTTTTCTAGTTCCAGCGGACCGGATGCTCCAGTTCAATGCCAGAACTAGAGATGATAATTTTCCGCATATGTGCCCCTTCCACCAACTGAAACAGAACCCCAGTTACTCCCTCATGTACTGACTAAGTCTGAGTCTAGGACTATAATCGTCTCCAGTTCCTCTAGTGAAATGGAGTTTCCGGTCCAATAGAACAAGTGGGAAAACCCCATTGGAACTTTCAATGTTCACAGGAACAATGAAAGTTCCTGTTGGTTTTTTGCCTGGTTCCTGTGGGTCGGACACTCCGATTCATTGGAGGAAATGGAGAGGATACTTTTCTATAATTATGGGGCCCTCCCTCTATGCCTGCATATGCGCCCCTTACGCCAACCAAAAAAGAACCCCAACACCCTTAAAATGCACCCTGTGGGATTCAAACTTCCATCCCTTCATCAGTCATGCAGCGCTTATAACATGAACCTAATTCAATTTCTAGAATTATAATGCATATTTTTATATTATATATATTTATATGATTTTTAAAATAAATATTATCTGTACAATATATTTAAATAGATTAAATAAATAACCTATATACGCATTTATATAAATTATATGTGTACATTTGTAATAATATATATATTTAAATATAAATATATATGTATATATATATTTTCATCACACCTTTATAAATTATATTTTTACATATATTTAAATAAAATTATGTATTCATATATTTATAAATACATTCATTACTATCAAACACACATACAAACACAAATGTGTATTTATATATTTATTTGTAAATATTTATACTTATATTCAGACATGTATATTGTAAGAACCTAGTTCTTACTTTAAGGTATGGGATTCTTTTCTTTCTATTTTTTGAGTTTTTTTTGAGATAACAGGGCAAAACTGGGAAATTTTGGAAATTTCCAAGTTACACGCCATGTGCTTCCTAGTACACACTGTGTACCCTTACCGTGTGGGAAGGCCATACATGGCGTGTAGGCATGTTGGATGAATAGAGATGTTTAACCAAGTACACATCATGTACTCTTAGTACATGTTTTGTATTCTAGCTGTGTATGGGGGATATACATGGGTTGTGGGTATGTCAGTGAGTTAGAGGGGAAAAAACAAGGACACGCCAAGTAAGACCTCGTACATGTCGTGTAGTCATGTTGGAAGGTCCTCAGTGAAATTTCAACCGTCTTAGGAATAATAAAATGATACACACAGCATGTACTCATATATAAACACCGTGTATTTCTTTTTTTCTATTAAAATGTGTAGTAGCCTCATGTTATGTTCTTGGGCAGAACCCTCGATGGGTTTGAGCAAAGAGTAGGGAAGAAGGAAGAAACCCCTCCCAATTGTCCGTCTGAACCCCATTTCACACAGTGTTTCATCCATTGGAACCACCTCGGTAAGGACTTGATTCTTCTTGGGAATTTTTTCTTGATTTATATTCTAAACCTAGTTATAGGTGTTTGAGAATTAATTACTATTTTATAGATCTACCGTGTTTTAGAATTAATTAGAAGCTCATACTGGAGGAGGATCGTCGTACTGGTACAAGGTAGGTGGTGCATACTTTGTTTTGTGTTTTCATGGTCATTTGACGGTTGTAAGTTTTTAGCGCAACGTTGGGTATTGATCGAGACTTGTGTTTCATTATATTGAATCGTATGCCTTATGGGATATCGTTTGGAATTCCCTTACCTTGTTATGCTTGAGCATGGTCTGGTTAGAGGGTATTGCTCAATTGGGGCATTTTGGCCAGGGGTGCCAAAATGGTTATAATTGAATAGTATTTATTTAAACTACTGATTTTAATTTGTTAAAGCATGATATGACTTGATAGAGGCATTAAATACCTCAGTGCTGGTATGGGACAACACATGGCTAGTGCAATTCAACTGTTTAGTTTGTTTTCCTATTTAATGTATTCCATTGTGATTATATATGTGATGCATGATAATGCATATGCTGGAACCTTTGGGTTGTGTTGGTCGTGGCTCGGATATCGTTGAGTGATGTTGATCATAGGTTGGGCTTGACCCAAATTTATTTGGGTGGTTTTGACCACGGGATTGGGAATCTTAGACATTGGCCTGAGGCAATGTGACTGTCATGTTGGGAATGGCCCATGTTATTTAGTTGGCGAGGCCATCAGACTTGAGCAACATGGTCGTAGGGACATGAGGTGTCAGGGATGTTGTGGATTTCTTTCTATATTTGGTTATTACTGCTCACTTGTGACTTTGAGTCATGTGCACACAGATGACTCATGATGCTACACATCTCATACATTGGATTGAGCAACTAGGTAAGCCGACGATGTTTAGATGTATGTCCCGGCTGTGGCCATGATTACTTGTTTTCTTTTGTCATGACTGTTAAGGAATTTCATTTTTGAGTGCACAAGGTTCACATGATTTATTTGGACAGACTAGACACTGGTTAATGGTATTGACACCATTTTGAGAATGTCATATATTTATTTATATGTATGAGATGTGTGGCATCAGGAGCATTGAGGATGAGGGTTACTTGAGGTGAGATGGGAATCAGGGAATCGAGGATGTGGTTTACTTGAGGTGTATGGCACCAGGTTTTATTTTAAGAATCCATGGTATATAGGACCTCATGGAGGTAGACACCGATGCGATGTGGGATAAGTTTGGGTGTCGAGAATGACACATAAGCACCTGATGATGGTCATGGGTGATGAGGCGTCACGGGAGGACAATGAGTCCGGAAATAGGTTGTTGGACCTTTGTTTGATTTGATTTTGGTCTAGATTGGTTTGGAGTTTCCTTTACCACCCTTGGAAGGAAAATTCAGGGACAACTTTTTTTAAGTGGGAAAGTTTATACGAATATGGTTCTTACTTTAATGTATGGGTTTATTTTATTTCTGTTTTTGAGT
The DNA here is from genome assembly GCA_963277665.1 of Viscum album. Classification (NCBI taxonomy): domain Eukaryota; kingdom Viridiplantae; phylum Streptophyta; class Magnoliopsida; order Santalales; family Viscaceae; genus Viscum; species Viscum album. The sequence continues at coordinate 227,827,798 of OY728145.1, forward strand.
TATTTTTGAAATAATAGAGGAAAACTGGGTAGTTCTGTAAATTTCCAGGTTACACATCGTGTTCTTTCTAGTACACGTCGTGTACCCTTTCCATGTGGGAAGGCCATACATGGCATGTAGGCATGTTGGCCAGATACTGATGTTTAACCAAGTACACATCATGCACTCTTAGTACATGTCGTGTAGTATAGCCTTGTAGGGGGGATATACATGGCTTGTGGGTATGTTGGTGATTTAGAGGGGGAAAACCAAGGACACACTGTGTACGGCCTCGTACATGCCGTGTAATCATGTTGGAAGACCCTCAGTGAAATTTCAGCCATCTTAGGAATAGTAAAATGATACAAATGGAATGTACTCATATATACATGCTGGGTATTTGTTTTTTTGTTAAAATGGGTAGTATCATCGTTTAATGTTCCTGGGTAGAACCCTTGACGGGTTTGAGCGAGGAGCTGCACCGAACGAAGAAACCCATCATGATTGTCTGTCTGAACCCCGTTTCAAACACTATTTGATCTATTGGAACCCCCTTGGTAAGGTCTTGATTCCTATTGAGTATTTATTCTTGATTTCTATTCTAAACAGAGTTACAGGGGTTTGATCATTAACGCTCATTTTTTAGATCTACCGTGTTTTAGACCTAATGATAGGTTGATACCAGAGGAGGATCATCAGGCTAGTATAAGGTAGGTGGTGCCTACTTTGTTTTGTGTTTTTTTGGTCATTTGGGGGTTGCGTATTTTTAGTGCAGCATCGGGTATTGAATTAGACCCATGTTTCTCTATATATAATTGATTGTATGCCTTATGGGATGCCATTGGGCATTCCCTTACCTAGTTATGCTTGAGAAAGGTCAGGTTAGAGATAGTTACTCAATTGGGGCATTTTGGCCAGTGGTGCCAAAATGTTTATAATTGAATTTTCTTGATTTAAACTACTGAGTTTAATTTGTTAAATCATGATATGACTTGTTAGAGGCATTAAAGACCTCGGTGCTGGTATGGGACAACCCGTGTCTAGTGAAATTCAACTGTATAGTTTGTTTTTCCTATTTAACGTATTCCATTGTGATTATATATATGATGTTTGATAATGAATATGATAGAACCATTGGGTTGTGTTGCGTGTGGCCTGGATATTTTTGAGTGATGTTGATCACAAGTTGGGCTTGACCCGAATTGCTCTGGGTGGTTTATACCACGGGATTGGGCATCATGGAAATCAGCTTGAGGCAGTGTGACTGTCAAGTTGGGCATGGACCATGTTACTTGGATGGTGAGGACATCGGACTTGAGCGACATGGTTACAGGGACACTAAGTGTTAGAGATATTGTGGCTTTGGTTCTATATTTAGTGATTACTGCTCACCCATGACTCTGGGTCGTGTGCGCATAGATGACTATGTGATGAGGTGGTTTTGATTTCTCATGTGGTTAGAGGCCCATGTATTTGCGATTAGGAGATTATGGTTGGGGTTATTGACATGGAAGCCAAGTGGGAGGTGAGGATCCTTCATATTGTTTGGGATTGCCTACGGGACATCATTACTTGAGACACAAGGTGTCACGAGGAACATGGTGTCAGGTTACTACTGCATGGGCATGCCTACGGGGTGTCGGTACTTGAGACACGAGGTGTGAGGAGTCACATGGTGTTGGGTTACTATTGTTTGGGTGTGCCTATGGGATTTCAGTACATGAGACATGCAGTGTTAGGTGGAACATGGTGTCGGGTTGTGTGACTGAGATTCTGGAATTGGACAGAGCAGGTGATACTTCCTGGTGGCTATTTTGCACCAGTGGAGTTTATGTATATTTGTGTATCATACTATTTACTTTTTACTGCTTAAACACTTATATTAGCTATGCACCATTTGGTAGTATCCTTTTGAGATTCATCTCACACCCAACACAGGCCCTTCGGGACATGTATAGACTTTATGGTTTTATGTACTGGTAAAGGATCAGCCTCAAGAGCTGGATTATAGTGTTGTTTTGCATAGAGATGGTATGGACCTTGAGGTCATGCCTAGTTGGAGTTTAGTTTTGTTTTAGATTTCATCATGTATCATCATGATAACTTTATTATTGTAGCTATTATTGGTTAGTCATTTGAGCCCTTTTTATATCTTAACTTGTTATAGATGCATGACTTGTTTGTTTTAGTAGTTGTTATAAGTGGTTTTAGCAAGCTGTTCTATATACTTTCCATTGAACTTGTTTATTGATATTGGATATGCTTATGCTATGCTGGTCTGGTTCGAGTCTGCTAAGTCTTTATTACCATTTCACGTTTATTTATTATACTCAGACCAGTACCTTATTTTCCTCCAAGTATAGCCTCCCCACTATACCTTTTTACACCCTCGCTGCTAGTCGGTAACCTTTGGCATTTGGGGAGGTGCGCCTAAGGTAGTAACACCCAACCCATTTAGCATTGTTCGGGTGGTTTTTTGGGTTTGGGATGTTACATATATATTACATATGTTTATATTTATATATTACCCAAATATATTATACAAATATATTTATATATATAATTTATACATGCATAATTAAGTGTATATATATATATTACATATTTATATGAATAAAATATAGTTTATATCTTATAAATACATTTATATGTTTACAAATATAATATATATATATACATATAGTATTTACATTATGTATAAAAATATAATATAATATAATATTTATATATAGATAAAATTTTACCAGTATTTAAATATAAATATATCTATGCATATATTTATATTGTTATATATTGTTATATTATGTATACACAATATATTTAATATATTAATTTGAATACTTATTTGTATACTAATATGAGTTTATTTTTTTAATATTTATTTATATATATAATGTATTTATATATTTAATAATAGGATATATATAATATATATATATATATATAATTATCTGTATATACTTACATTTATGTTTATATATATCTTTATTTATTTAATTTATTAATATAATGCCTTTATATAATATGTTTATAATGTATTTAAATACATTTATATAATGTCTTTATAAGACACACACACACAATCTATAATTTGATATATTTAAAAAGAATAAAAAATATCGGTGGGGGTTAAAACCCCCTCTATTCTTAAAAAAATGAATGGGGTTCAAAACCCCCTATAATTTCTTAAATCATAGGGGGTTCAAAACCCCCACTCATTATATTGATGCGTGTATATCTATATATATTTTAACCTATTATTATTATTATTATTATTATTATAAAAACTAAAAAGTTTTTTATATGATTATTTAAATAAATTATATATATGTATACATTTATATAACATATTTAAAATCTTATATTATAATTAATATTAAATGAAATGAAATATTATACAAATAAACATATATTAAGGTATCTGTTTTACAAGTATGTTTATTTATACATATAAATATGATAAAATACAATCATATAACTTATTTACATAAATATATTTATAATATAATTATTTACATTTATATATTAATTTTTTTTTATACATATATATATTATGGATTTTTATAAAGCAAATAGTGGGGGTTCACTACCCCCTCTGCTCTATTAAATTAGAGGTGGTTCAAAACCCCCTCTAATCTCGTATAGATGAGAGGGAGTTGTGAGTGCCCACTATTATATGAAAAAATATCCCTTATATATATATCCCATCTAAAATCTAAATGAATAATATATATATATATATAATTCCTATAAAATATTATAGAATATATAACAACAATAATTATTAAATTAGCGGTGATTTTGGGATAACCACCTCTAAAATCCTACCAAATATTAAAAATACAATGATAGAAAAAATAGAGGGGGTTGTGAACCCCCTCAAAATTCTACGATTAGGGGTTGTTGCGTATAAAACCCTTTAATTTAGACTGAAAATGAATTTATATGGGGTTGTTCATATCCCCCTCTAAATAATTGCCACTAATCTACTATTTTTTGTAGTGATTAAGCCATATGGAAGATTAGGTGCCCTATATTGGAAGAAAAATGCATACATGGATACCAAGTATTCAAACCCCTTATGGAGGTGTACCCTGACAGTGATCCTGGTGAGCCCCACCTTCGACAGCTTGATCCCTTCTTGGGTTAACTACTGTTATAGATTCTCCAACATAAAGGTCAACCTCAGCATCACCTAGGCCACCAGAGTGTAGGGAAGGAATCATAAGTGGTTGTCTCTAGCAAGTACCACAACTTCTTCTCAGGGGGACAATGTGGCTCTACTCATCCTAGACTAAGATCCCTCTACTTGCTTCTGAGGATGCTTTTGGGGAAGTACCTCATATCTAGGAAGCAAGGGTGAAACAACACCTTGCACCACCCCCCAATACTTGGTTATCCCCTCAAAGAGAAAATTGCATCTGCCTTACTTTTCATTCACACCTATTGCTGGCATGATCACCCTTACGCACTGAAATAAGACCATGACCGGTTATGCCTATACCTAGTTCATGCATATTTCTGAGAGATGCTAACATTAACATTGATTGGAAATAGCATGATGTCCTACCCCATGCCTTTGCTCATGAAAATCCATCATAGCTAAGAAAGGATACATGGATTCCTTTCCTTGAAAACCCCATGTAGACTCTCTTTGTTGGCTGCTGGATGCATCTGAATTGCAAGAAGAACTGAGACAGAGTATACAGATCAAATTATGGGTTGTTGTCTATCCTGGAAACAAGTACTCCACCTCAGGAGGTATGTAGGTTCTCCCGATGCTCTAGTGTCCCCTCTGATTTTTCCACCATCTCACCAACTGGGGTTGAGAATGGGTGGAATTCGATGTTTTTGAATTTATCGATGCTGATAATGACCTCTACTTTACTGAGTGCCACAAACTGAACCCTAGTAATGGTGATCAGTGAGGGCCGCAGACCAAAATTTGGTGGACTAATATCATTTGATAATTCTTATCCTTAAAATTGCATTATGATCCACCCATGTAAGAACTATAAAGGACCGAAGATCTACCTAGGCATTATCCCCCTTTCCACATGGCCCAACTAGCTATAGAGATGATCCAATACTGATACCCCCAGATTCACCTAGTTATCGGGCACTATGATCACCACCATCACAAGCATCCTTGGGGGTAGGACCATGCATGTATCTCTGATTGAAAGTAGCCGACCATTGAGGAATGTGGCCAAGAATGTACTACAATGGACTATTGGCTACCAATCCTCCACCATGTTGTAGCCCCAATGCTCATAGTCTCCCCCACCTAGATCATCTAGTATGATATTGACTTCCTCCTTTGTTGAGCCATTAAATAATACTTTAGCTACCCTGGAATTTTCATGGATAGGTCCTTTAAAAACATTCACAGCCATGTCTTGAACACTATGTAATGGTGTAAGGTGTAGAATGCCCCAGTACCTTCATCAACGCCTCTAGAATGTGTTATTCCATGAAAGGGGTCTACTACCTATCACCCCAGGATTTCAGTGCTAAGAGGAACTCATTGTATTGATACCCAATTAGTGAGATGTTACCGATGCAATGTAAATCCCATAGGTTGATGCCCACATCCCCATGATAGCGGTGGAAAGTGTTAGTTTCCATGGACGGACAGATGAGGAGATCTTGCAGTATCTCCTATTAACGGCATGCGTGGAACTAAGATGTTCACATTGCTTCATATAGTTTGATATGGCATAGCTCATCCCCATACTCTGGGAATTTTAATCATACCTAGTATGCCTTGTCCCACTCATTGGTGAAGTTTCCTCCAGCCTGTAGATACTAGTCCTTTTACAAGCCCTTATTATTGTCCTAGATGATGCTTTGAAAGATATTGGAATAACAAGATGAAAACTCCTCATTCTATGGTTTCTCCTCAATAATTTTCCTTGAATTTCCATTAGCATGTAGTTGGAATTGTCCTCATGATCTTTAGTAAGGGTGACCCAAAATTGTGATATTCCTTTTAGAAATATCATCAGGACTATTGAACCAGAAACATGGCATGTTGACTTCAATAACAAGGATGGACACCACATCCATCAACCAAAATTTATACAGCAGCAAGAAGTTTCTTAGTAGAAAATTTATCTAGGCTTCTGTCAGAAATACCAAGAGCACCTGATTTTAATAAATGACCCTTTCATGAGGGATTTTTAGGGTGTCTTTGGTTGATGAATTTTGAAAAACATTTTTAATGGGATAAACAAAAAATTATGAGCTTAGCCAACCGAGCCAGCCAGACTACTAAGCATTTAGTTGGAATTCTCCACTTGCTCTCAAGTAAGGGTGACCCATAATTGAGATATTCCTTTTAGAAATATCATCAGGACCATTGTGTAGGTTCTAGGCGTAGCATAAGTGCGATGGCGGGTGTACCCAACTTTAACTTTAGCGTTAACAACGACCAATCTGAGATCTATCATGATAATAAAACACTGGATATTTGGAATAGAATGATGAACAAAAAGGAAATAGGGGAGTCCTAAAACAATAAATAGGATCATAATTTGGTTGTAATTAATTTAATTAATTGAAAATAATTACCTTGATGGAATTCTTTCTTCGTTGATGTTTCCGGTCACGATCTGATGTGATCTATCATTGCGTCGTAGAATCCAAGTGTAGAATTCCTCTAGCAGTGATCCACACATTCTCCACATATCTCTGGATGTCGCTGAAGGTATCTCCAGGTTCTAGCATAGAAGATCCTTTGCTTGCAATGTCCACCTTCGATCACCTTGATCGGGTGGAGGAGGATCTCTCTCTCTCGTAGCTTAAGAGTGCTCATGGAAGAAAATAATTCTCTCTTGGCTTGATATATTTCTCTAGATTCATTGTGCACAACCCCAAAAATGTCCAGTCTAATGATAATTATATAATTGGGATTTTAATTACATAGAATAATAAAATGAATCAATTACCTGAAAGTATTTATTCATTTAATTAAATTCTTTGTAATACCTCATGTATAACAAAAACAGTTGACTATTATTATTGCTTGACATGCGCCCAGCGAATTACACCAAATATCATTTAATTAAATAAATAATATTATTTATCATAAATTCCCAGAAAAAATACATGGCATGTATATTAATATACACATCGTGTACTTTAGTTTTTCCATTCTCTTTATTTCCTCCACCACATTTATTAGACCTTGAATAATGGTTATTTATTTCTCAAATAAATATCACTGCATTACTCGCTAATAAATATATTATTTTCCCCCAATATATTCTCTCGAATAACTTACGTTGAAATAATTGTGCTCTGGCATCCTTGAATAATTATTAAACCACTATCAGGAATAATCTTTATTCAACTTGTTAAATTAATATTTAACTGAGATACTTGGACACACTTAGTGTGTGACCCTCTAGGCCTCTTTCTTAGTGGCATTAGGCAGAGCCTACCTAAAGTCTGAGTTTACCATCTAGAAACACACCAAGGCACCCATATAGAATGAATTTAATGTCACAATAACCTATCACCTCCTACGAACGTTTACCATGTAATGTAATCCCTTTGTCTTGATATCTCAAATCAAGTGGGTTGCATGCTAGTGCCATCAACCCATGTGCTTGATTATTCTTACTTTTACTTTCTAGAATTGAACTTTCACATTCCTTACCATGGACATGGATTTATTTAGGCTATATCAATTCCATCTAAGGGATTGAGATATCTACTTATGTTATGGAAAAGAAGGGAAAAATCATTTCTCGCAATATCTATTAATGTTTTATTACTCATGACGCACCCAACATATCCTACCTCACTGCGAATACTGTGTCGTCACAGTTTTCATCAATACATCTAAGTGTGCAAGTTATAATACCCATTAATAATAATAATAAAGTCTAAGGTCCAATACACACATCTGCAGATAGGAACATCCAATGAAACTATAAAATGTGAATTTATTACTGGTGGGTCTCATTCTCATAATATCATCTTGAATATTACCAAGGGAGCACTCCATGAGAAGGAGCCTCAAAGTTTTATGAGTCCTCACCCCTAATGGCCTATATAATTTGTGTCCCTAAAATAACAGCATTCATCCATAGAACATATATTTAAGAACAATATTATGGAACTTTCGGGTTCTCATCATAGGAAGGATCCGCTTTGACCCTTTAATGCAACAGCTATCCTTAGGAAATTATCACATGCAGTGTCACGTAGAAGAACAATCATGATGTGATAAGGTATTTATTAATGAATAAAGTACAAAATATTTTGTTCTAGGCCACCAACTCCAATAGACTCCCACTTGAAATAGAGCCAACTACTAACAACCTTTAACCCGCTAGCTCTCACATGATATTCATGCTTCTTCTGAGATAGGCCTTTAGTCATGGGGTCTATCACGTTCTCTTCCATTGACACTCTACTCACTGCAACTTCACCCCTTTGATATAAATCATTCAATAGGTGATACTTCCGGAGTATGTGCTTTGTCCATTGATGTGACCTTGGTTCTTTTGCAAGATCAACCACTGCGGTATTATCACAATACAATGTGATAGGATCTTTACTTCTAGGAACCACATAAAGCTCTTGGAAAAATTTATAAATATAGGCGGATTATTTGGATGCATCAGAAGCTGCTATATATTCAGACTTCACAGTATAATCGGCGATAACTGGTTTCTTTGAACTCTTCCAACTCACAGCTCCTCCATTGAGACAGAAAAAATATCCAAATTGTGATTTTAGATCGTTCTGATTTTTCTGAAAACCAGCATTAGGATACCCTCTAATGACAAGCTCATATTATCCTCCATACACTAGGAACATATCCTTAATTCTTCTCAGATACATAAAGATAGTATTAACAGCAGTCCAAAGTTGTTCTCCTGGATCTTCTTGATATTTTTCTACCATGATCAGTGCATAGGCAACATCAAGCCTGGTACATAACATGGAATACATGATGGATCCTATAGACGAAGCGTATGGGATCTTACTCATTCTATATTTCTCCTTTTGTCTATGAGGACACATTTTCTTAAAAAGATGTAGGCCATGTGACATAGGAACCAATACCCTTTTAGATTGTTCCATACTAAATCTCTTTAGTATCTGGTCAATGTATGTACCCTGACTTAGTCCAAGCATCCTTTTGGATATATCATTAATGATCTTGATCCCAAAAATGTAGGCTTCTTCGGCCAAGTCCTTCAAGGAGAAACACGTATTCAACCAGTCCTTAACTGAGTATAATACTGGTACATCGTTTCCAATAAGCAATATGTCATCAACATATACTACTAGGATAACGACCACATTCCCATTAAACCGATTATAAACACATGGCTCACATTTGTTCTTAATGAAACCAAATTCCTTTATGGATTCATCAAATTGAATGTTCCACGACCTGGATGCTTCCTTTAATCCATAAATGGATTTCTGCAACTTACAAACCCGTTTGGCTTCACCTGGTGTCACAAACCCTTTTGTTTGTGTCATATATACATCTTCCTAAAGGTTCCCATTAAGGAATTCTATTTTGACATCAATTTTCCAAATATCATAGTCATGGTAAGCTATTATGGTAAGTATGGTTCTTATGGATTTAAACATGGAACTGGCGAGAAGATTTCATCATATCAATTCCTTGATGTTGTCTAAATCCTTTAGCCACTATCCTGGATTTATAGGTGCTAACTTGACCTTCCATGTCCAGTTTTATCTTGAATACCCATTTGCATCCAATAGGCTTTACATCAACTGGCTCATTGACCAAAACCCAGACTTGGTTATCATACATGGAATTCATCTCAGAATTCAAAGCTTCTATCCATCTTGTTGCTTCTGAGCTTTCTAATTCTTCCTTGTAGGACAGAGGTTCATCATTGTCCAACAATAATGATTCTCCATCCTCGGTGACTGGGAAGCCAAATCTCTCTAGTTATCTTACCTCTCTTGAGCTCCTACATAGTACTTGTGTTTCTAGAACCTCTTCCATGGGGACCTGTGGAACTTGTTCCTGTACCAACTCCTTTGTATATTGAGCATCAACTTCATTAAACTCAATATTTCTCCCACTATTCGGTTTGAGGATGTGCTTCAACTCAAGAAATACATCTTTTCTAGCGACATTCACTTTCTTGTCTGAAGGGTTATATAGGTAATATCCTTTCGTTTCCTTTGGATATCTTATACAGATACACTTTATGCCCCAGGGTGATAGTTTTTTGCTTAATAAGGCCTTAACGAATTCCACGCATCCCCATACACATGTGTGAGAGAAAATGGGTTTCTATACATTCCATAACTCAGAGGGAATTCCATTTGTTGCCTTAGTTGGTACTTGGTTTAATGTGTATGTTGCAGTTTGTAATGCATATCCCCAAAAGGATAATGAAAGATATGCATGAATCATCATCGACCACACCATGTCCAACAAGGTGCAGTTCCTCCTTTCACTAACACCATTCCACTATGGTGTATAAGGAGGAGTGAGCTGAGATAGAATCCCATACTCTCGTAGAATATCGATGAACTCTTGGTTTAGATATTCTCTACCTTGATCTGATCGAAGCTTCTTTATCTTCTTACCAAGCTGATTCTCTACTTCATTCATGAATTCCTTAAATTTCTCTAAGGATTATGACTTATACCTCATTAAATAGACATAGTCATATCTACTCAAATCATTAGTAAAAGTAATGAAGTAAGAATATCCATCTCTATCTTCTACTGGAAATGGTCCACACACATCTGTGTGCACCAATCCAAGAAGCTCTGTGGCCCTTTCACCCTATCCACTGAAAGGTTGCTTGGTCATTTTACCTTGTAAACAAGTGTGACATATATTAAGTGGTTTTAGCTCAGTAATTTATAAATATCCATCTTGTCATAGCTTTGTCAAGCGCTTCTGATTCACGCACAAATTTACCCAAGAGATGAAGGTAGAATGGTCCTTGTATTTTGGCTTGGGTAGTCGAATCCTCTGAGACCTAAGAAGAAACCTATAGACATGTACATTATATGAACTATTTTTGGCTATGAAGTGGCCAAATTGGGTTGATTTTATATGGGTTTAAAGGATAAATAACAGATTTAAGTGAATTCAATTTAAAATAATGAGTTGATCCTACGTTATCACTCGAGGTGGATTGGATAAAATTCTTTTTCAACTATTTAAATTTCATATATTTGAGATGGGTTTATTTAAGAAGATCAAACAAAATCCTCACTTACTGGTTTAATACCTACACACTTTAATACTAATCACCTATACACTTGAAGGATCAAAGTTTTGAGCACTTCAAGGTAAAGGTTTGTGTTAGCACTTGAAGTGTGTGGCCTTAAATTCAACAAGGACGATGGAGTTTAAAAATAATCAAATAAAAATCTCAATTAAAAGAAGTGATTAGAAATTAATGGGGTGATAAATAACATCTAATCCATCCCCTTTCTACTCTCTTTGATCAACCCATAAGTGGGTTATCCCTCCATTGATTATATGGTTTCAATGGAAGCGGAAAGTAGACTCATGAGGGAGTAAATAGAGAAATAAAAAAACAATGAAATAATGATCACTCCACCGTTGTGTGATAATTTCAAAAGGTTTGGTGTGAATAAATTCACACCTTGAACCAACGGTATCAAATTGATATGATGAACAACAGAATAAGAGAAAAATAAGAACTTTTATTAAGAAACTAAAGTGAATTGAACAACTTACATGTCAAAGACAAACTTGAGACAACAAAATCGCAGCATAACATTACAATTGAACACAGCACCAAAGATGATAAATTACTCCACCACCACTGACTTAAATAGGTATTTTGGGAGCCTTGGGTCGAGCCACCAATAGTAAAAATCCTCCCACTTAATTATGGTAGGCCTACGGTGGTGGAAAGCTTGTGGAGCTTTGACTTTTCCACTCTTGACCCCAGGTGGCAGCCAGCTCGCAACTACTAAAGAGATGAATCTAAATGAACTTCTATATGGCAGAATTATTGTGGTCCATAGAGGACGAAAATGTATCTAAGGATGTCTCCTAACCTCCAGTAACATTTGGGCCCATTTGGAGTTGTTAATCAAGAGTTATGTCCGATTTAGTGGGATAATATTCTGGGCCACAGATTCTGGCCCAGATTTTGATATTCTATTTGGGACGCCTTAATTTCCATCATGGAGGCCGATTTATGTAACTCCCTGACCCCATTTGATCAAAGTCAGTGCATTATTACATAACATTTTCATGATCACAATAAAGATCAAGTCTCGAAAGACCGATTAGTTTAGTATCCTTGGAATAACTAGATACATTCATAAAGTTTACATTACATCATAAAGTGAAAACTACTACAAAAACATCTTGTCTTCATATCCCCTCATATTATCCCTACAGGTCATTAATAAATTACTTATTCACATCCTGGAAAAAATAAAACATTGAAAAAGGTGATCTCATATGCTCAGTAAGGATAACAATATAGTGGAAACATTCATAAATAAACATAAACATTTAAGGTAATGTATAGCTAAAACAAAAGCCTTTTAAACTTGAACTTCAGCATAATATAGAAAAGATAAAATGAAATAATTCCATTTAATTATTCACATGGATATTATACTAGTAGAATAATCACATTCAATATCAATAATGACTTTTATAATGATGGAATGCATAATGTCAGACTATCATAACCACATTGCCAAGGCCTTGTGCCAAGACTACAAGTAAGATTTTGTCAAGGCCTCATGCCAAGACACTAGTTTGTCTCATGAGACCTACTGATGCATCAAGGAGCTATAGTGGGCTTCACCCATCACTTATTAAGTCCAATGCATTCCTCATATGAACAGGTTTAAACATATCATAAACATTCGTATTAAAACTATCATACGAAATGTAAATACTTTCTCCATAAACCATGAATGGTATAAAAATAACACATCCATAGTCAAACATATCACAAAACCTTAAATACAATGTGGATGTTTTGTTTCATAATAACTCAACTTCAAATAATCTTAAAATTCATCAAAGGATGTTGACGTAGATGAAATCAAAACTATTTGAGAGAAATATCTCTTTTTTTGAAATCATTTAAAAGTCACATAATTATAAAATAAAACATTTACATTGAAAATATCCTTATAAGCTTGTAAGGGAATCTTTGAAGATTTTATTACGGAAGAAAATAGCCACACCCGTCGTATAATTTAAAAAACATTCTTACCTTAATTCTGTCAAAAAGGTTAAAAAGGACCTTGTTTGGAAAACGACGGAAAGATTCCTTTATAAACTTCTTAAAAAAATTCAAACAAGGGTATAAATGACTTTAACCCATATTATTTAAAATAGTAATAATGTTTTGAAAATGTTTTTTAAGAAACATGTATGTGAATGATAAAGAGATCCCAGTAGATAATTAGGTATAAACAACCTCGAATAATGAGGAGATTGTAAAATAAATCCTTACCTTGTACTTTTCCTTAGTCTATGGTATGTTAACCTCATGTATAATAGTTAAAATATTTTTATTAAATTATACAAGAACCATATACATAATTATGATATCATATATGATCTTTTAACATTGATTTGTTAATAATATCTTAGTATTATCATTGTTTCGGGTGTTAACTTACTCGTTTTCTTTTATATGTTTTGTTACATAAGTCGTGTTTGTTATGGATAGGTTGTACCTTATTCATATACATAATGATATAAATTTATTAAACATTACTTTTAATCATCAAATAAAAATTATTCTTGAATGGATAGGCTGGGGAATGAATATCATCGCGTTCGTGGAGACGGTAGTCCGTACGTATGCACGAGCGATAATATCATTCTTTTGATATTAAAATAATATATAATTGGATGATATATCATATATACAGAATCATTATAAATTTATATTTATTATTTACATGAATTAAACATCATTATTATACCCATCTAAATAATAATATATTGAATAACAATTACACCACGACGTGGAGACGGTAGGTCGTACGTACGCACGTATGGTGACATGTCATTCAAAGGATGGATATAATACTGAATATAGTCGTACCATATTTATAATAATATCACATTATATAATAGATACTGGATTTATTATTTTAGAATGGGAATAACAAATAAAGAATAAGTTTAAGAAGAAATTAACTTGAAAAGGGGTGGTGAAAACATTACCTCTTCTTCGGGTTCTTCCTTTTGATTTGATCAAAAGGGATCCTTAGGTTGGCTTTCCGATCAAACTAAGGCCTCTAGGTTGTAGTGAGGTAAGTTGAGGGAGTATTTGGGTAGGGTTTGGCCGAGACAAGGGGCTTTGAATGTGTGAATTTGTGAGAAGGGGGAGTGCCCTTTTATAAGAGGGGTGAGGGGCACCATTGGAAAAGCTAAAAATATTATTTTATAATAAATTCATATTTGGTTTCTAATGGCTCAATAGTGGATTATTTAAAGTTTAATGTGGTGATGGGTCGAAAACCACTAAACCAATATAATTTAGACAGATTTGGGTCATTATATTAACCTTATCTTTTAGTTTTAACTCTTAGTTAATTAGTTTGACACTTACCATGTCACTTTGTATTTTTATATTATATATTTAATAAACTTACTATATACCTCCAAGAGACCCCCAAGTGTTCCATTAATGATACACCTATCATGATATAATTCTCTTGGCCGAACATTATATTTTTAGGAATTTAATATCAATTAATAATATAATATTTGTTTTAAAAACTCTTTTATGTCAATTTTGACACTACTGTGTATTTTGTTTTTGATAATTTTATAACAGTATTATGACTTCTAAAAAAAAATTATAACCAATCATAATATGTCATATTAACCTATAAAATTATTTTAATTCATAAAATGTCTCAAATTACATTTATTTTGATATTTATAATATCAATTATTTTAATATTTCATTAATTAGGTAATTACTGCATCACCATTGTGTCATAAATAAATTAAATTATTTAATGTCTAAAAATTATAAATAAAATAAATTTATGTATGAAATATTTTTATATTTATAATTAATATTTACAATCTAATTTATCTTATGTATAACCCTATATTAAAAATGTTTTAGTAAATAAACTTTGATTTTAACTCTTTTAACTCTTCTTTGAATTAAATAATAATAAATGTCCTAATCTAATCCAAGTGGACCTAAATGATAATATTTTATTACTAAGGTTGTTTTTGGTCTAGATACACTTGTCCAATAGAATTATTACATGTGTTAGGGTAATATTAATATCATTTTTACCCTTAATTACCCTATTTACTTTTAACCGTGGTAAATAAAAGTAAAAAGTTACTATTTACCAAAAATTATTTTCATCTCATTGGACCACATTTTACTCCTTGATATTAACTGTGTCTCTCAGATTTTTGAAATTCCACTCACAGAAGCGGTAAAATTAAGTTTTATGTGAATTTCCAAATTCTCCTAGGAGGTGGGTAAAAGATGGTGAAAAGTTCAATAAAATTTTTATATATCTAAAATTATTCTAAACTAACTCCAATGAATTAAATTGAACTTATATAGGTATTATGTATCTATTTTGACCTTAATTAAATTTAAATAAAATAAATAATTATTTAAATAAAAAATTTGGTTTTAAACTATAACTCCGTGTTTTTTCACTATTCATCAAAAATTGAAAGTTTTCAGAAAAATACCAAAATTTCACCCTAGGCTAATTTCGATATTCCGAATCCAAAAATGAAGTCCATTTTGAAAGATAAAATTTATAAAATTTCAAAAAGTGGTTATTACTATTCATAACGGCTAGTTTGATTGGTTGTGGTGTGTGTTAGAACTCAAAGTTGCGTACAACACATGCTACTGTATTATTCAAAGTGAAGCGTATCGTGGAACCTTGGGGTGTTACATTCTCCCCTACAAATAATTTCATCCTCAAAATTTCTAGAATACTACCTCCTGAAAAGACTCGGGTGGTTCTTTATCATAAGTTCCTCGGGTTCCCACGTTGCCTCTTCCATTTTATGGTTTCTCCATAGAATTTTTACCAGATGAGTCATCCGGTTTCTCAGCACTTGTTCTCTGGTATCAATAATCCTGATGGGATCTTCACAATAAGACAGATCGGGTTCCAGTTCTAATTCCTCGTAAGTGAGTACATGTGTTGGGTCAGCCATGTATTTCCTCAACAGTTATACGTGGAACACATCGTGAACTTTGGAGAGACTTGGCGGCATTGCCAAACGGTAAGCTATAGCCCCAATTCATTCTATAATATCGAAAGGTACGATGTACCTGGGACTCAATTTACCCTTCTTACCGAAATGTATAATTCCCATCCATGGAGATACCTTCAAGAAAACATGATCTCCTACTTGAAATTCCAAATCCTTCTTTCGGTTATCGGCATGTCTCTTCTGCCTACTTTGAGCTTCTTTGATGTGATTTTGGATTACCTTCACCTTTTCCATCATTTCCTCCACCAGTTCTGGACCTACAAGTTTTCTTTCACCAACTTCATCCCAACAGGTCAGTGTGCGACATCTCTTTCCATATGACGCTTCATATGGTGCCATCTGAATACTCAAATAGAAGCTATTGTTATAGGAAAATTCTACCAAAGGTAAATATTGATCCTAATACCCTGAAAGTCAAGCGAGTAGAAACTCAATATGTCTTATAAGGTTTGAATAGTTTGTTCTAATTGTCCATCTATTTGAGGGTGGTAGGTAGTGCTTAATTGAAGTTCAGTATCTAGGTATTTCTGAAGACTCTTCCAGAATCTTGAAGTAAAACGGGGATCACGATCAGAAATAATCGATAGGGGTACTCCATGAAGTCTCACTACTTCATTCATATATAGTCTTTCAAGATGTTCCATTGGTATATCTCCTCTTATAGTAAGAAAATGTGCTGACTTGGTAATATGATCAACAATAACCCATATTGCATCATTCCTTCTAGGAGTATTTGGTAGCCCCATGACAAAGTCCATTGTAATATTGTCCCATTTTCATTCTGGTATGGGAAGAGGTTGCATGACTCCTCTAGGTTATTGCCTTCTAGCTTTCACTTGTTGAAAAACCATACATCTTGACACAAAATCAGCAATCTCCCTCTTCATGTTGTCCCACCAAAAATGTTCATTCATGTCTTTATACATTTTGGTGCTCTCAGGGTGTATAGAGATATTGGAACTATGATCATCACCCAACAATTCCCTTTTTAGATCAGGTATATTGGGAACACAGAGTCTCTTCCCAAATTTCAAAACTCCATCTTCATACCAAAATTCATTCAATCTCCCATCATTCACAGCTTTAATCTTCTTTTGAAACTCTTCATCACCGGTCTGAGAACCCTTTATCCTTTCTAGTAATGATGGTTTGGCAAACATTTGAAAAAGTATTGATTTTTCACCTTCCATGGTAATTCCCATATCCATGTTCACTAGATCCATGAAAATAGGATCCCTTTAAATTCTCATCATGTTCAAAACTCCATGATATTTTCTGCTCAAAGCACCTTCCACCTTATTTGCCTTCCCTGGGTGGTAGTGTATTGTGCAATCATAATCCTTGAGTAGTTAAATCCATCTCATTTGCCTCATGTTGAGTTCTTTTAGTGAGAAAATATACTTCAAACTCTTGTGATCAGTATAAATCTCACATTTTTTACCATAGAGGTAGTTCCTCCATATCTTCAAGGCAAAGATCATAGCTGCTAACTCGAGATCATGAGTAGGACAGTTTTTCTCATTAATTTTCAACTATCGTGATGCATAGGAAATAACCCTATCATTCTGCATAAGGACACAACCAAGTCCTTTCTTCGATGCATCACTATAAATAACGAACCCATCATTCCCCGATGGTAGAGTCAATATAGGAGAATTGACTAATCTTCTCCTCATTTCTTCGAAACATTCTTCAAACTCTTTTGTCCAAACAAATATAACCCCTTTGCATGTGAGCTTTGTTAATGGGTTAGCCAACTGGGAAAAGTTTTGGACGAAACATCGATAATAACCTTCTAAACCAATAAAATTGCATACCTCAGTTATACTTTTCGGTGTTGGACATTCTTGATTTTCCTTGGTCTTAGAAGGATCAACGGAAATTCCATCCTTAGAGACAATATGGCCAAGAAAAAAAATCTCTTGAATCCAGAATTCACACTTTCTAAACTTCCCATATAATTCATGTCTTCTCAGAGTCTTCAAGATAATGCGCAAGTGATTTTCATGATCTTCATAGATTTTAGAGTATACCAAGATATGGTCAATAAATACCACCAAAAAATCATCGAGATATTCCTTGAAAACTCTGTTCATTAGATCCATGAATACAGAGGGTGTATTAGTCAACCCAAAAGGCATCACTGTAAACTCGTAATGCCCATACCTTATTCGAAATGTTGTCTTAGGAATGTCTTCCTTCTTTACACACAACTGATAGTATACAGATCGAAGTTCAATCTTTAAAAATTATTGATCTCCATGCAGTTGGTCAAATAAATCATCAATGCGAGGTAGGGGATACTTGTTCTATATTGTTATAGCATTGATCTCCCTGTAGTCGATACATAACCTCATAGATCCATCTTTCTTTTTAACAAAAAGAATAGGGGCTCCCCATGGAGAAACACTAGGGTGAATAAATCCCTTATTACTCAATTACTCTAGTTGTTTCTTTAGTTCAACTAATTCCACCGTGGCCATTCTATAAGGGGTCTTCGATATAGGCCTTGATCTAGGAATTAAATCAATGGAAAACTCAACTTCTCATTCTGGAGGATGTCCAGCTAAATATTCCAGAAACACATCTACATATTCATTCACAATAGGTACATCCTCTATTTGAACATTCCTCTCCTCACCCACAGTCAATTCAATCTCTTCCTCCCCAATAATTGAATTTATTTGAGCCACTGGGGGTGGATCTAGATAAGAATTAGGTGGTGATGATTCCGCCCTAAAGATAAGGTGTTCCTTATCATCATCATCAAAAATTGTAACCTCCTTCTTATTATAATAAATCTTCGCATCATGGTCTGAAATCCATTCCATGCAAGGATTATATAAAACTCAATCATAGTTATGACGATGAGATCAGTGGATAAAGAACATTTATGTGCTCTAATGGGGACTGATTCACAAAACATTGTTGCAATGATACTTCCCTTAGGAGTTTTAACTGAAAACTCCCTTGTTAAATAAATTTGGAAATATCTAATTTTCTTATCAAACTGGGAAGATATGAAACAATGCGATGATCCATAATCAAATAAAGTATTTTCTAAACTTGAGGAAACCATTAAATTACCGTCCACCACGTCTTTCGGAGCTTCTACCTCTACAATAGTGATAGCATAAGCTTGGCCTTGATCCCTTGTCCTTTTCTGAGTTAAGTTCCCCTGATGCTTAGGAAATTAATTTTCATAATGTCCCATCTCCCTAAAATTGTATCATTGGACATCGGTTGCTTCCTTATTCCCCTTGAAATCACGAGCTTGGTGGGCTTTTTCACCACACTTGTAACAGACTCCCATTCCTTTTAAGAAAGTACCAAGGTGTTTCTTCCAACATTTACCATAGGATGGATATTCAACCTTTCCCTTCTTACCCTTATTTCTATTCCCAGATTGATCAGAAGATCTCTTCTTCTCTTTCTTTTCTTTAAATTCATAAGACTTAGAGAATTCCTTTTCTATCTTTCTAGAACACGAGACAATATCTTCGTATGACAAGAAGTATTGTGAGACTAATGCTCGACAGAGAAATGGTTTTAACCCATCAAAGAAACTATCAATCTTACTTCTTGGGTTACGTATATAATCTCCATCATACCTTGCTAACCTTGTAAAGTTATCCTCATACTTTGAGACATTCTCATCCTCCTTTTGTCTCAAACTCAGAAATTGTCTTTCCATATCTGCTCAATGGTCACGAGGAAAGTATTTTTCTAAAAACAGATCTTTGAACTCCCTCCATTCCATATTTGATACTTCATCATCTTCCTTAGTGTTTTGAATCAATGACCACCATTGATCAACATCTCTAGTGAGGTGATAAACTATCATGACAACTTTTTCCCTCTCACTACTCCCCAAAACCTGAAATATTTTCTCTATGGACCTTATCCATTGCTCAGCTACTAATAGATTTTTACTCCCATTGAATGTTGGTGGTTTCTGCCTCATGAAGCGATCTAACATTGATCCTCCATGTTGTGGATCAGGGTTCTCCATACGGGTAAGGTTATTATTCATAACCTGAGTGAGTTATCCCAGTATGGTGATTAGTTAATCAGCACCAGTTGCATCACCAGCTCCACTATAATTATCTTGAGCAGGAGATAAATCCCTACATGGTGTGCGTGCATTGATACGGTTTCCATTTCTTCCACTAGGCGCCATTTATAAACAATGGAATAAACTAGATCAGTTTATGAATCAAAATACATAATTCCATACTAATAAAACACTTAACATAAATTGAACTATTTATGGATATAATCCATAATCAGAAAAATGTTTTCATTGAGGATGTATATATTAATAAACCCTTCATAATGATTTGTAAATAAAATGAGAGTTATCCTAAGCATATCCCTTGGAGTGTTGTAACCAACAGTGTAGCAAGGCCTGTTGTCGTGCACCAGTTCTCGTTCGAGTCCAGCTCAAAGCGGTGTTTTCGGGTTTTACCCCTAGGTGCATCTATTCTAGAGCCTCCTCTACCTGCTCGAATCTAGACAGGGATGTATTTCTCGGAAAACTCACAAAATATCTACAATACCAAAATTCTAGGAAGTTCTTCTATACTAATCCTCCAAGTCCATCTTAAATCTATGTCCTCTAATCAGAGTTTATCTAAATCTATCTTCCCTTTTTGTACTAAAATTACTCTGATACTAACTGTAATGCCCCGACCCCAGGTTCCCAGAGTCGGTGCATTATTACATAACATTGGCATGATTACAAAAAAGATCAAGTCTCGAAATACCGATTAGTTTAGTATCCTTGGAATAACTAGAAATATTCGTAAAGTTTACATTACATCATAAAGTGAAAACTACTAAAAAAACATATTGTCTTCATATCCCCTCATATTATCCCTGCAGGTCATTCATAAATTACTTCTTCACATCCTGAGAAAAATAAAACATTGAAAGGGGTGAGATCAGATTCTCAGTAAGGATAACAATATAGCGGAAACATTAATAAATAAACATAAACATTTAAGGAAATGTATAGTTAAAACAAAATCATTTTAAACTTGAACTTCATCATAATATGGAAAAGATAAAATGAAATAATGCCATTTAATTGTTCACATGTATATTCTACTAGTCGAATAATCACATGAAATATCAATAACCACTTTTATAATGATGGAATGCATAATGCCAGACTATCATAACCATGTAGACAAGGCCTTGTGCCAAGACTACAAGTAAGATTTTGTCAGGGCCTCGTGGCAAGACACTAGTTTGTCTCATGAGACCAACTGATACATCAAGGAGCTATATCGGGCTCCACCCGTCACTTATTAAGTCCAATGCATTCCTCATATGAATAGGTTTAAACATATCATAAACATTCATTTTAAAACTAACATAAAAAATGTAAATACATTCTCCATAAACCATGAATGGTATAAAAATAACACATCCATAGTCAAACAAATCACAAAACCTTCAATACATTGTGGAATTTTTGTTTCATAATAACTCAACTTCAAATAAGCTTAACATTCATCAAAGGATGTTGACATAGATGAAATCAAAACTATTTGAGAGAAATATCTCTGTTTTTTAAATCATTTAAAAGTCACATAATTATAAAATAAAACATTTACTTTGAAAATATTCTTATAAGATTTTAAGGGAAGATTTGAAGATTTTATAATTGCGGAAAATAGTGGCACTCTCTGTATAACTTAAAAAAACATTCTTACCTTAATTCCTTCGAAAAGGTTAAAAAGGACCTTATTTGGAAAACGGTGGAAAGATTCATTTATAAACTTCTTATAAAAAGTAAAACAAGGGTATAAATGACTTTAACCCATATTCTGTAAAATATTAATAATGTTTTGATATTTTTTTAAGAAACATGGATGTGGATGATAAAGAGATCCCAGTAGATAATTAGGAATAAACAACCTCGAATAATGAAGAGATTGTGAAATAAATCCTTACCTTGTTGTAAGAACCCAGTTTTTGATGTGAAAGACTTTGTAATATTCTTGATGATATTACAGAGCAGTGCCTTCAGATGACGTGCGATTCCGAGCCCCGGAGTGGCCGAAATTAAATTTTCAGTGCGTTCACACTGGAAACGCCAAATAAATGGTATAACTCCCAAACAGTGCTTCAGATCAGATATCTGAGTTTACGGATGGGTCCGAAATGGGGTTTTTACCCTAGGAACGACATAATTCTTGTCGGCATGGGATGTTTGGACTCCTCACCCGCTTCTGGAACGTTAAACGGATTAAATAAATTAATTAATTAGTTTGATGCTGAAGTGCTAGTATCTATTAAACGGTGGCTCGAATTGGAAAACTGAGGGCACATTTGAGTTCAGAGCATGTTTTTTTCCCTAGGAGGGGTATAAGTTTCGCGAGCGCGGGTCGTTTGTAAAAAATGGTCCTAGGGGCGTTTTCGTAATTTGGCGGCCTCGGGCGCTAATTTTTATAACTTTTGAACGGGGTATCGAATTAAAATTCTGAGAATGCTGTTGTGCTCGGGAGGTGGTGTTTACCCTAGGGGTGGCTTAACCTTGACCCCGTTGGAAGTTTCGGATGCGGGTCTTTTCGGGGGTTTTAAATTAATTAAATTATTTAATTTATTTATTTAAACACCCTTGCCCTTCCTCCCCTCTTCTCCCCTGGAAAAGCCTCTCCCTCAACCCCTCCTCTCCCTCTCCTCCTCCAGCTCCGGCAAGAAAACTCTGGCGAGGCACGGTAATTCCGGCGGATCGACGCGAAGCTCCGGGCATCGCCCACGAGGTAGGATCGTTGCGGTTTCAGTTTTTTTCTTCCCGCACCTATTTTGAGCTCAATTAAATGTATCAAGTTGTTGTTTTATCTTAGAAAAAAATCCCATAATCGTGTAGTACAATTTATGATCTTTCTATCACCCTTTTCAGATTGTAAATCGGAGTTCGGAGGAGGTCGCGGTCGTACGGCGAAAGTTGCGGGTTTTTTTGAGTTTTCCGACCGAATTTCCCCTTTTCCGGTGGAACCAGGGTGGTCTGGCGTGTCCTAGCGGCACCGGCGAGCTCTTGGATGGAGACAGCAGGCGGTAGGGTCCGGCTCGTAGGCGGTGGCGTGGCACGCATTCGGTGGGCTTCGGCTCCAGGCGGCGGGCGGCTTGCAGGGCGGTCGGCGGTCGTCGGCACGAGGGCGAGCAGGCGCGACCTGCGGAGGCGCTAGGTCTGTAGGTTGACGCCGGGGCGCGATGACGAGAAGGACTGGGGTTTGGTGACCCCGGTTGGCAGACAGGACCCGCGTCATGCGGGTCCGTGTTGGGGGAGCCGGACCGGCCGAGCCGGTCCGGACGGTTCGGGCCGGTCCGCGCGGTGGACCGCGGACCGCCGGTCCAGGGTGGGGGTGAGCCGACCGAACTGGCCCGGCCCACCCTTCGGTCCAAAAAAATTAAAACACCTCTAAAAGGCAACTCGAGTGTCGGATTCGCGCGCTGTCAATGGCGACACGTTCCTTGGGTTAAGACGAGTATTTTGAGATGGTTTCGGGGAATTGTAATTCCCGAAACGAGGGACTCAGAGGCGCGACACGTCTTTAAGTGGTTTGTCGTTTCCTTCCAGGAATCTTGTTTTGAGCGGCGCAGACACATCTGACATCTGTTTTGAGCACCGTTAGCGGCGTTGGAAACCTGGCGTCGAGTCGGAGGTTTCCAGGGTGGTTCTGGGCATTGAAGCCGGAGTTGAGGCATGGGTCCCACGGCCCGTCTTTTGAGCTGCGTTTAGCTTTTAGAGACTTTTTCCTCGGACATCCGTTCGGGGCGTGCGAGCAGTCGATGTTGGGAGTTTTTCCGAGGGCATCGCGTTGGCGCAGTCTGGATGCTGTAATTCTGCATGATGGTGTGGGCCCTATAAGGGTCGTTTGGGCGTCGACGGTGATTTTCCATCTTTATCATCGGGCGACCGTTTTGGACAAGTGAATAGTCCATCTGTTGTGATTTTTTGAGAGTATCGCAACGGTGTGATCCGTCCGTTGAGTTTCGGGACCAGGATGCGGGTCCCACGTAGCACCGCTCGTGTGCGGTGCGCCGGAATGCATCTTTTTCTCCGGATATCTGTTGCACTCAAATGAGTAGTACTTTTGACGTGTTTTCCCGAGGGGATCGCAATGGTGTGATGTGCCCGACTGTTTTTGGGGTCGAGGCTTGGGATCACGGGACGCCGTTCGGGCGTGAGGCGGTGTTGGTGACTTTTTCATCGGATATCCGTTTGAGGCGAGTAAGTAGTCGATCTTGCATGTTTTTTTGCGAGGATAACAACGGTGTGATCCGTTTGGATGTGCGGAGCCTATTTTGGGATCTTCTTAAATGTGGAAGTATGAAAGGTGCCTCGGTGGCGGTTTTCCCTACCATGTTTGTAGCGGACCCTTGGCGTGTGATCGCGCACTCTTGGGAGAGTGATGTAAATGGTTCACGATATGTGGTTGTCCGTGCCTCAGTCGTTGAGGCGGAAAGTTGGAAATGTTACGTCATGACTTTGCGTTGACGTTGGGTGCCGTGTGCATGATAGCCCTTGGTCTAGAGACGAGGTATACTTTGGGAGTATACAGGAGCGCTTGGAGGTATGTGTGGTTTGTACCTGAGAACGTTTGTGCGCTCAGTTGGGGTTGACGTGGGGCCACACGTCGTGTGGGCCCCATATGCGTGTCGTGTTCTACTTTGCGTACTTTGACCTCTCTTGACGTAGAGGGTCCCTCTGTGTGATTGTTTGACCAGCAGGGTGGAGTTTTTCCCCTGGCTCTGTGCTCATTTGTTGACCAGCAAGGTTGAGTGGTCTCCCCCTGGTTCTGTTATCGATGGATCAGCCAGTAGTTGTGCTAGTGGCACCCCGTGATGGAACAGGCGCTTAACCTATTTTGGGAGAGTTGTTCTGGAGATGGGTGGTTGCGCGATACCCACTCCGTGTTCAGTTGGCCAGTGTTTTACCCTTCTGTAGAGATGGTCAGAGCAGTTCTGAGTTTTACCCTCCAGCGGGGCTGGGCAGTGGGTTACTCATCGACTTCTAGGGTTTACCCTCCAGTAGAGACTGGGCAGTGGGTCACCCGATGCACTTAGGGTGTACCCTCCAGTAGAGACTGGGTAGTGGGTCACCCGACACACATAGGGTCTACGCTCCAGCAGAGACTGGGCAGTGGGTCACCCGACACACTTTGGGTCTACCCTCCAGCAGAGATTGGGCAGTGGGTCACCCGAAGCACTTAGGGTCTACCCTCCAGCAGAGACTGGGCAGTGGGTCACCTGACGCTATTAAGGTCTACCCTCTAGCAGAGACTGGGAAGTGGGTCACCCGACGCACCTAGGGTCTACCCTCCAGCAGAGACTGGGCAGTGGGTCACCAGACGACCTCTTAGGATCTACCCTCCAGCAAGGCTGGGCAGTGGGTCTCCATCGTCTAGTTACAGGTATACCCTCGAGCAAGGTTGGGCAGTGGGTCGCATGTCGACTTATTCCAGGTCTACCCTCCAGCGGGGCTGGGCAATGGGTCTCCTGATGATCTATTTTAGTTTACCCTCCAGCGGGGCTAGGCAGTGGGTCGCCTGATGATGTATTAGGGTTTACCGTCCAACAGGGTTGGGCAGTGGGTCACCCGATATCTGGTTATGAATTACCCTCCAGCAGGGCTGGGCAGTGGGAAACATGTTGGCATTCCAGACTCAGTCATTTCTACTAGTCTAGTTTGTGGATTTCCTCCGTGATTACCGAAGCGGGACCCTTGGTTGTACGGGTCAGTGTTGGAATGACTTTGACTTTGAGAAGACCTCTCGACTGCAGGGCAGTGACGAGTTGTGGTTGATGTTCCCCCATAACTCTCAAGTATGAGGAGTGATTTCCCCCACCGATACGTGTCCTTGTGACGCGACCTAAAACCATGCGGGCGAGTCAGAGCCACCCAAAGTGGATAGTGTCGAGGTGCGGTGGTTTGAGCCCCTTGGCTTGCGGTTCGGGGCAGACGTGCGGGATGCTGGGCATCGATGGAGTTTTCTTCTAGGACTGTTGGTGACTCACCTTTCTTGGGCTGAGCTACGGGACGTAGATCCCCCTTACGGTCTTGTTCTGGATTCTTTATAGAGCATAAGGATATGTATATACCTTGTTCCAGTACCCACTTCTTAGGTTTGGGTACTCTCATTCCAAGAGAGGCGAAGACGTGAGGGGTATGCCACATGATTTCCGTGTCTAGCTTCTCGTGGTTAGACGAGTCTACTCTCCTACAATAGGTAGCGAAGACTCGACGAGAAGTTCATCTTCTCACTGTTTCCAGCTCTTTGTGTCTGGACAAGTCTACCTCCTTTCTCTTGTTGGGTTGAGCTGGACTCTCTACTGTTACTCTTACTGCCTTTCAGTTGTACTCCTCTACTTATCCTTTTCGCTCTACTGCTCACCCTTCAATACCTCCTTTTTTGCTCCCTCGAGCCATCGGGGTATCCTACTGAATATTTTTATACTCAATCCTGCTTGGGCTTTGCCCGCACTTGGTGTGCCCTTGCAGATGACGGACAGGTGGAGCGTGACTTCAGTGGAGCATGGGAGCTTGGGAGCTTGGACCGTGTGCGGTGGTTGTGGCCGGGTTCCAGGTGGGAGACCCGTCAGATGTTTATTTTTGTTTACCTATTTCCGGGTTGTGGGGCTTTTTGGTTGGGCACATGTTTTGCCATTTTCATTTCAGCTTGTACTTTGTACGGTTTAGAGGTCGATGCACATCTGTGGTTTCTATATATAGCAGTTGTTCTTTTTAATCTGCTTGTTCTTCCTTTTACTCTACACTTTTTCATTGAGTGTACTGCGTGTGTGTGTACAGGTACTTAGGCAAAGGCATCCCCGAGTTGTTGTTCCTTCGGTGTTGGTCGCCAGCCCCTGGCCTATGGGGGCGGGCTTGGGGTAGTTGCGGCTTGAGCCCGGGTAGGGTCGGGTCGTGACAAAGTGGTATCAGAGGTGGTTCATTCCTTGGGGCGTTGTGTGGACATCCCTAAAAGAGGAATTGGTTGGTATTTAGGGCAACGGTGTTAATGTGTCTCGAGAGCGGATCTCAGGCCAGGGAGTCCAGTGATGGTGTGGCGGCCGACGTATCCATTCACCAGGACCTTGATAACCCGCTTGTTGACTCGGCATGCTGAGAAACTTTTTGTAGGAAAAAATTTGATTTTTGCATCACATAGCATCGAGTCTTTGACTGTCCTTCTTGAGTCAGCTCCCCATGGCTGTTATTGGTATATACATTATGCTCATCTGACCGCGGAACTCCTGGATAATATTCAGTATGTCTCTGCGAAGACAGCCATCTAGGATACCAGCTTTGGGTGCATGACGATGACCCTGTGAGCTACGAGGCCACATTCCAGGACCCATCATGCGAGCCCTTTTCTCCGGGTGGGCTGGTAGCAGCACCCCCACCTGTTGAGTAGCAGGCAGTTTCAGCAGTGCAGGCTGAGCTTGAGCATAGGTTGAGCGCGCTCCGTGAGTTCCAGCGGCAGAGACCGCTGAGGTTCAGTGGTGATCCAGACCCTCAGGAAGTAGAGGTTTGGCTCGAGGCAGTGGTTTTCCTTTTCAGGCTTGTGCAGACGCCGACAGATCAGAGAGTGGATTTGGTAGCAAGCCTTTTTCGTGGATCATCTTGGCGTTGGTGGAGTCTGGTGACTCAGCTTCTTGATGAGTCTTCTCTTTCGTGGGGCGACTTTTGGTTGTTTTTCCGTCAGTAGTTTTGCCCCTCCTTCTTGCACTTCGTTTGGATTCAGGAGATCCTTCAGTTTCAGCAGGGAGGGATGACAGTGGCCGAGTACACAGCTAGTTTTTCTGATCGTGCACGCTTTTACCCGGACTTGGTCCATGGAGATAACATCCGAGCGCGGAAGTTTGAGCAGGGTCTCCGCCGAGAGATTCGTGCTGTCATAGTACCCTTGGGCTTTTCCACATATGTCGGGGTGATAGAGTAGGCGCTGGTGATGGAGGGCCTCCTGTCACGTTCTGGAGTTGGTGGTGGCAGCAGGCACGTTAGAGCCAAGACATCTGCTGCACCTAGTGGGCATCGGCTAGCAGAACCTCGATGCAGGTGGCTTACTGACAACCGGACTCAGGGGCATGGTCGTACACCACAGTGGCGCCGGAGGGCACCAGTGCAGTTCAGAGAGAGTCAGTGCTATGCTTGTGAAGGGCGAGGTCACTTGGCACGAGACTGCCCGCCCCGAGTTGCTGAGAGCTTCGGGCAGGCAGCAGGCACACCACCACGGCAGAGGCAGCGCCGTGATCGGAGTAGTACCCAGAGAGGTGGTGCTAGCAGAGGAGCGAGAGGAGATGGTAGTGGGGGACGACTTTACGAGATCTCCCCATCACCACTTGGTGGTCCACGTCAGGCTCCGGGAGCTGACGGTTGGGACCATGGACAACCGCGAGCTTTGGATGTCTACGATCCTGCAGAGCATGGGATGGTGAGAGGTACCCCTTGCGACTCTTCTACTTTTTTGTAGTGGAATTGTTAGGCTCTGCATGTGAAAGTAGTTTCTCCCTGCTCCTTGTTTGAGGTGTTACCAAGGTGACTCAGGGCGTCGGGTGTATCCCTGTGTTGGTAAGGAAAAGGGTGTTAGACGTTTTTCCTTTATTCGATGGTGTTGACTCCTTCGCCTTTTGAGCATGTAAGAGAGCATTGACTGTGGAACCTTGCGTGACCAGATATCCTTGGGTGTTTCACCATATGGAATTATGAAGAAGGGAATCACCGGGCATTGTTTCAGGTGCGGGCGGTGATTCCAGTCACGGCTTGCGACGTAGAGTTTCGTTCGGGGAGGTGAGCTACCCTGAGGGCCTTCAGGCCGTTTGAGACCATGCAAAGGGATGGTGAGGTACCATGCCGCCTTTCCCTAACCCCAAAGTCTGGAGTGGGTGCATGACATCGGAATGGGCCGACCTCGCGTGAACGGATCAATCCTTTGGTCTGTGTGCGGTGACGCAGAGCTGTGCGTGGGTTCTTCTGGGTATGGGAAATATAGGTGTGGGCTTAGTACCCTGTGTTGCTCCCTAGTTTTTCTTTTCAGGGAAGAAAATATTGAAGGAGGGAATGATGTAAAAACCCTTTTTTATGTGAAATACTTTGGAATATTCTTGATGATATTCCAGAGCAGCACCTTCAAACGGCGTGCGATTCCGAGCCCCAGTGTGGCCGGAATTAAATTTTCAGTGCATTCACACTGGAAACACAAAATAAATGGGATAACTCCCAAACAGTGCTTCATATCAGATATCCGAGTGTACAGATGGGTCTGGAATGGGGTATTTACCCTAGGAACGACATAAAGATTGTCGGCACGGGACGTTTGGACTCCTCGACCGCTTCTGGAACATTAAATGGATTAAATTAATTAATTAATTCGTTTAATGATGAAACGCTAGTATCTATTAAATGGTGGCTCGGATTAGAAAATTGAGGGCACCGTTGAGTTCAGAGCGTGCTGTTTATCCTAGGAGGGGTATAAGTTTTGCGGGCGCGGGCCGTTTGTAAAAAATGGTCTCATGGGCATTTTCGTAATTTGGCGGCCTTGGGCGCTAAGTTTTATAACATTTGAATGGTGTATCAGATTAAAATTCTGAGACCGTCGTTGTGCTCGGAAGGTGGTTTTTACCCTAGGGGAGGCTTAACCTTGACCCCATCGGATGTTTCGGATGCAGGTCTTTTTGGGGGTTTTAAATTAATTAAATTGTTTAATTTATTTATTTAAACACCCTTCCCCTTCCTCCCCTCTTCTCCCCTAGCAAAGCCTCTACCTCAAACCCTCCTCTCCCTCTCCTCCTCCAACTCCGGTGAGACAACTCCGGCGAGGTTCGGTAATTCCGGTGGATCGACGCAAAGCTCCGGGCATCGCCCACGGGGTAGGATCGTTGAGGTTTCAGTTTTTTTCTTCCCGCACCTATTTTGAGCTCAATTAAATGTATCAAGTTTTTGTTTTATCTTCGAACAAATCCCATCATCGTGTATTAAAATTTATGAGCTTTCCATCGCACTCTTCGGATTGTAAATTGGAGTTCAGAGGAGGTCGCGGTCGTACGGCGAAAGCTGTGGGTTTTTTTGAGTTTTCCAACCGAATTTCCCCTTTTTCGGTGGAACCAAGGTGGTCCGGCGTGACCTAGCGGCGCCGGCGAGCTCTTGGACGGCGACAGCAGGCGGGAGGGTTCGGCTCGCAGGCGGTGGCGTGGAACATAGGAGGTGGGCTTCGGCTCCAGGCGGCAGGCGGCTTGTAGGGTGGTCGGCGGTCATCGGCACGAGGGCGAGTAGGCGCGACCTGCGAAGGCGCTGGGTCTGCGGGTTGACGTCGGGGCGCGACGACGAGAAGGACCGGGGTCTTGTGACCCCAGTTGGCAGACAGGACCCGCATCATGCGGATCCGTGTTGGAGGAGCCGGACCGGCCGAGCCATCCGGACGGTTCGGGGCGGTCCGCGAGGTGGACCGCGGACCGTCGGTCCAGGGTGGGGGTGAGCCGGACGAACTGGCCCGGCCCACCCTTCGGTCCGAAAAAAAAATTAAAACGCCTCTAAAAGGCAGCTCGGGTGTCGGATTCGCGCGCTGTCAGTGGAAACGCGTTCCTCGGGTTAAGCCGAGTATTTTGAGATGGTTTCGGGGAATTGTAATTCCTGAAACGAGGGGCTCAGAGGCGCGACACGTCTTTAAGTGGTTTGTCGTTTCCTTCCCGGAATCTTGTTTTGAGCGGTGTGGACACATCTGACGTCCGTTTTGAGCGCCGTTAGCGGCGTTGGAACCCTGGCGTCGAGGTGGAGGTTTCCAGAGTGGTTCCGGGCATTGAAGCCAGAGTTGAGGTGTGGGCCCCACGACCCGTCTTTTGAGCTGCGTGCAGCTTTTAGCGACTTTTTCCTCGGACGTCCGTTCGGGTCGTGCGAGCAGTCAATATTTGGTGTTTTTCCAAGGGCATCGCATTGGCGCAGTCTGCCCACTGTAATTCCGCACGATGGTGCGGGCCCCACGAGGGTCGTTTGGGCATCGACGGTGATTTTCCATCTTTATCACCGGGCGACCGTTTTGGACAAGTGAATAGTCCATCTTGTGTGCTTTTTCGAGAGGATCGCAACAGTGTGATCCGTATGTTGAGTTTTAGGACCGGGATGCGGGTCCCACGTAGCACCGCTCGTGTGCGGTGCACCGGAATGCATCTTTTTCTCCGGATATCCATTGCACTCAAGTGAGTAGTGCTTTTGACATGTTTTCCCAATGGGATGCAATGGTGCAATGCGCTCGACTGTTTTCGGGGTCGAGGCTTGGGATCACGGGACGTCGTTCGGGCGTGAGGCGGTGTTGGTGACTTTTTCATCGGATATCTGTTTGAGGCGAGTAAGTAGTCGATCTCGCGTGTTTTTTCGCGAGGATTACAACGCTGTGATCCTTTTGGCTGTGCGGAGACTCTTGCACGATCTTGTAAAATTTGGAAGCATTAAAGGTGCCCCGGTGGTGGTTCTCTCTACAATGTTTGTAGCGGAACCTTGGCGTGTGATCGCACACTCTTGGGAGAGTGATGTAAATGGTTAACAAGATGTGGTTGTCCATGCCTCAGTCGTTGAGGCAGCAAGTTGGAAATTTTACGCCACGCCTTCGCGTTGACATTGGGTGTCGCGTGCACGATAGCCCTTGGGCTGGAGACGAGGTATACTCTGGGAGTATACGAGATCTCTTGGAGGTACGTGTGGTTTGTACCTGAGAACATTTGTGTGCTCAGTTGGGGTTGACGTGGGGCCACACGTCGTGTGGGCCTCATATGCGTGTCGTGTTCTGCTTTGCATACTTTGACCTCTCGCGACGTAAAGGGTCGCTCTGTGTGATTGTTTGATCAGGAGGGTGGAGTTTTTCCCCTGGCTCTATGCTCGTTTGTTGACCAGCATGGTTGAGTGGTCTCCCCCTGGTTTCCTTCTTGATGGATTAGCCAGTAGCGGTGCTAGTGGCACCCCATGATGGAACAGGCGCTGAACCTCTTTTGGGAGAGTTGTTCTGGAGTTGGGTGTTTGCACGATACCCACTCCGTGTTCGGTTGGCCATTGTTGTACCCTCCTGTAGAGATGGACAGAACAGTTCTGAGTTTTACCCTCCAGCGGGGCTGGTCAGTGGGTTACTCATCAACTTCTAGGGTTTACCCTCCAGCAGAGACTGGGCAGTGGGTCCCCCGACGCACTTAGGGTCTACCCTCCAGCAGAGACTGGGCAGTGGGTCACCCGACGCTCTTAGGGTCTACGCTCCAGCAGAGACTGGGCAATGGGTCACCCGATGCACTTAGGGTCTACCCTCCAGTAGAGACTGGGCAGTGGGTCACCTGATGCTATTAGGGTCTACCCTCCAGTAGATACTGGGCAGTGGGTCACCCGACGACCTCTTAGGGTCTACCCTCTAGAAAGGTTTGCCTGTGGGTCGCCTATCAACTAATTCTAGGTCTACCCTCCAGCGGGGATGGGCAGTGGGTCGCCTGATGATCTATTTTGGTTTACCCTCCAGCGGGGCTGGGAAGTGGGTCTCCTGATGATGTATAAGGGTTTACCCTCCAGCAGGGCTAGGTAGTGGGTCACTCGATATCCGGTTATGAATTACCCTCCAGCAGGGATGGGCAGTGGGACACCTGTTGGCATTCCAGACTCAGTCCTTTATACTAGGCTAGTCTGTGGCTTTCCTCCTTGATTACCGGAGCGGGATGCTTGGTTGTACGGGTCATTTTTGGAATGACTTTGACTTTGAGAAGACCTATCGACTACGGGGCAGTGAAAAGTTTTGGTTGATGTTCTCCCAGAACTCTCATGTACGAGGACTGCTTTCCCCCACCGAGATGTGTCCTTGTGATGCTACCTAAAACCGTGCGGGCGAGTCAATGCCGCCCAAAGCAGATAGCGTCGAGGTGTAGTGGTTTGAGCCCCTTGGCTTGCGGTTTGGGGCAGACATGCGGGATGATGGGCATCGATGGAGTTTTCTTCTCGGACTGTTGGCGACTCACCTTTCCTGGGCTGAGCTACGGGACAGAGATCCCCCTTACGGTCTTTTTCGGGCTTCTTTACAGAGCATAAGGATATGTATATACCTTGTTCCAGTACCCCCTTCTTAGGTTTGGTTACTCTCCTTCCAAGAGAGATGAAGACGCGTGGGGTATGCCACGTGCTTTCCGTGTCTAGCTTCTCATGGTTGGACGAGTCTACTCTCCTACTATAGGTATCGAAGACTCGACGAGAAGTTCATATTCTCACCGTTTCCATCTCCTTGTGTCTGGACAAGTCTACCTCATTTCTCTTGTTGGGTTGAGCTGGACTCTCTACTGTTACTCTTACTGCCTTTCAGTTGTACTCCTCTACTTATCCTTTTCGCTCTACTGCTCACCCTTTGGTACCTCCTTTGTTGCTCCCTCGAGCCTTCGGGGTATCCTACTGAGTATTTTTATACTCACCCCTGCTTGGGCTTTTCCCGCACTTGGTGTGCCCTTGCAGACGACGGACAGGTGGAGTGTGACTTCAGTGGAGCGTAGGAGCTTGGGAGCTTGGACCGTGTGCGGTGGTCGTGGCCGGGTTCCAGGTGGGAGACCCATTAGTTGTTTCTTTTTTGTTTACCTGTTGCCGGGTTGTGGCTCTTTTTGGTTGGGCGCGTGTTTTGCCCTTTTGTTTTCATCTTGTACTTTTTACAGTTTAGAGGTCGATGCACATCTGTGGTTTGTATATATAGCAGTTGTTCTTTTTACTCTGTTTGTTATTCCTTTTACTCTGCACTTTTGCATTGAGTGTGCTGTGTGTGTGTGCAGGTACTTATGAAAAGGCCTCCCCGAGTTGTTGTGCCTTCGGCGCTGGTCGCCAGCCCCTGGCCTATAGAGGCGGGCTTGGGGTAGTTGCGGCTCGAGCCCGAGTAGGGTCGAGTCGTGACACTTGTACTTTTCCTTAGTCGATGGTATGTTAACCTCCTATATAATAGTTAAAACATTATTATTAAATTATACAAGAACCATATACATAATTATGATATCATATATGATCTTTTAACATTGATTTGTTAATAATATCTTAGTAATATCATTGTTTTGGGTGTTAAATTACTCGTTTTCTTTTATATGTTTTGTTACATAAGTCGTGTTTGTTATGGATAGGTTGTACCTTATTCATATCCAGAATGATATAAAGTTCTTAAACATTAATTTTAATCATCAAATGAGAATTATTCTTGAATGGATACGATGGGGAATGAATCTCATCGCGTTCGTGGAGACGGTAGTCCGTACGTACGCACGAGCGACAATATCATTCTTTTGATATTAAAATAATATATAATTGGATGATATATCATATATACAGAATCATTATCAAGTTATATTTATTATTTAAATGAATTACACATCAATATTATACCTATCTAAATAATAATATATTGAATAACAATTACACCATGACGTGGAGACGGTAGGCCGTACGTACGCACGTATGGTGACATGTCATTCAAAGGATGGATAGAATAATGAATATGGTTGTACCATATTTATAATAATATCAAATTATATAGGAGATACTGTATTTATTATTTTATAATGGGAATAACAAAGAAAGAAGAAGTTGAAGAAGAAATGAACTTGAAAAAGGGTGGTGAAAACATTACCTCTTCTTCGGGTTCTTCCTTTTGATTTGATCAAAAGGGCTCATTAGGTTGACTTTATGATCAAAATAATTCATCTCGGTTGTAGTGAGGGAAGTTTAGAGAGTATTTGGGCAGGTTTTGGCCGAGCCAAGGGGCTTTGAATGTGTTAATTAGTGAGAAGGGGGAGTGCCCTTTTATAAGAGGGGTGAGGGAACCTTTGGAAAAGCTAAAAATATTATTTTATAATAAATTCATATTCGGTTTCTAATGGCTCCAAAGTGGATTATTTAAAATTTAATGTGGTGATGTGTCTAAAAACACTCAACCAATAGAATTTAGACAGGTTTGGGTCATTATATTAACCTTATCTTTTAGTTTTAACTCTTAGTTAATTAGTTTGACACTTACCATGTCACTTTGTATTTTTATATTATATATTTAATAAACATACTATATACCTCCAAGAGACCCTCAAGTGTTCCATTAATGATACACCTATCATGATATAAGTCTCTTGGCTGAATTTTAGATTTTTAGGAATTTAATATCAATTAATAATATAATATTTGTTTTAATAACTCTTTTATGTCAATTTTGATACTATTGGGTATTTTGTTTTTGATAATTTTATAAAATCATTATTAATTCGAAAACAAATTATATAACCAATCATAATATGTCATATTAACCTATAAAATTAGTGGAATTCATAAATAGTCTCAAATTACATTTATTTTGATATTTATAATATCAATTATTTTAATATTTCATTAATTAGGTAATTACTATATCACCATTGTGTCATAAATAAATTAAATTATTTAATGTCTAAAAATTATAAATAAAATAAAATTATGTAGGAAATCCTTTTATATTTATAATGAATATTTACAATCAAATTTATCTTATGTATAACCCTATATTAAAAATGTTTTAGTAAATAAACTTTGATTTTAACTCTTTTAACTCTTCTTTGAATTAAATAATAATAAATGTCCTAATCTAATCTAAGTGGACCTAAATGATAATATTTTATTCCTAAGGTTGTTTTTGGTCGAGATACACTTTTCCAATAGAATTAGGACATGTGTTAGGGTAATATTAATATCATTTCTACACTTAATTACCCTATTTACTTTTAACCGTGAAAAATAAAAGTAAAAATGTACTATTCACCAAAAATTATTTTCATCTCATTGAACCAAATTTTACTCCTTTATATTAACTGTGTCTCTCGGATTTTCGAAATTCCACTCACAGAAGCAGTAAAATTAAGTTTTATGTGAATTTTCAAATTCTCCTAGGAGGTGGGTAAAAGACGGTGAAAAGTTCAATAAAATTTTTATATATCTAAAATTATTCTAAACTAACTCCAATGAATTACATTGAACTTATATAGGTATTATGTATCTATTTTGACATTAATTAAATTTAAATAAAATAAATAATTATTTAAATAAAAAAATCGGTTTTAAACTATAACTCAGTGCTTTTTCACTTTTCATCAAAAATTGAAAGTTTTCAGAAAAATACCAAAATTTCACCCTAGGCTAATTTCGATATTCCGAATACAAAAATGATGTCCATTTTGAAAGATAAAATTTATAAATTTTCAAAAATTTGGTATTACAATTCATAACAGCTAGTTTGATTGTTTGTGGTGTGTGTTAGAACTCGAAGTTGCGTACAACACACGCTACTGTATTATTCAAAGGGAATCGTACCGTGGAAGCTTGGGGTGTTACAATTTAGCACTAGATATTTAAGAATTATTTGTTCATATATATGTCTTCTATCATCCCATGAAATTTGGGATTCATTGGGCCTATATTATGGGCCCCAAATTCTCATCAGTGGTGTGGTGTCCAATCTGCCTTCTCCAGAATTGTTTGCATGAAATCCCATTTTGGTGGTCTTCCAATGTGAATCTTCCTACACTACACAAGTATGAATTATTCCCAATATAATTAGAAAACTGAAAATTAAATATGAAAATAAAATCAAGATCATTGAGTACTTTAAATGATGTTCAAAAATGTTCCACATAATAGTGACTTTTAATAAGGAATTAGAAATTATAACGTGAAATGATGTTCAAAGTGTAAAATGTACTAAAATGGTGTTTATGAATAATTAAGCACATGAATATTATATATATTAACAATTAATATTAGCTTCATTTAGTGGATAATTATCTTCTCATTTACATGACTGAGACGGTGATGCCACAACTGGGTGATGTATGAGTCGTGTGAGTTTGTTTCGTTATCGATTGTCAACACTTGGTTTTAGTGATTTAATACATACAAAACATTATTTAAATGCACCATACCATAACATACATTGTTCTTATAAAATAATAAACCCTTATTTACAAACTTGAAAATAAATCCATCAATATCCAAACGTTATATAGAAATTATGTTTTTGGTAACACTAGGCACATAATAACAGTTATGTAAAACCAAAATCATCCCAGCTAGAAATGAGAGGTGGTAATCGCCAATGGCCAACGCATCCATCCACGTTCCATTGGAAACTCTAAGATTCACCTCTCCTCTGGAAATATTTCTAAATCTACTTAGTTCCTTCATTTGAATACATATGTGAGCCCCAATGTGTAAAAATGGAAAGATTACACTCAATAACGAATGCACCTTTAGTGTCCCTACACTTCTGGGTTCAATTCCTCTTCCAGTGTCCTGGCTTGCCACATGAAAAACATATCGCCTCTCATTCCTTACCCTGCCTCTAGATCTTCACCTTCATGGAGGGTCGATTCTCGGGGGATTCAGACTGTTTATAAGTACTTGGACCCTTTTCCTTGTCCTTTCTTTTCTTATTCACCATAATGATTGTGGGTTTGTCACGCCCCATGTCCTTATCTACTTAGCGAATTAAGGTCATAAGTTCTGATAGACTCTTATCATTGTTTCTCATGTTGTAGTTAACAATAAAGCTAGAGAATGTCTTTGGCAGTGATGATGGGATGAGATCTGTACGTAACTCATCTAAAAAATTAATCCCTAAGATGTCCAGACATTCAATGTAGGCAATAAGCTTGACTACAAGAGGCCCAGTTGGCATAGAATCTCTAAGATTATTTGTAAACAAATCATTGGAGATATCATATCTCTTATGTCTCTCCTTCTCTTGGTAGAGATCCTTAAGGTTAGACATCATACTATACACGTCCATGTTTTCATGTTACTTCAAGAGCTCATTATAAATGGCCGATAGCATGAAACATTGGACATATGTGGCATCATCCATATGTTTCATATAGAGATATAGTTCCTCATCACTAGCCTCTTTCTCAGGTGCAACTGGAACAGGATCTTCTAGTACATAAAATTTCCTCTCATGGCGAAGAATGACGCATAAACGCCTCTGCCACTCTTGGAAATTGGTGTTGGTGAGAAGGTTTTACTTATCGAGTATGGTTCGAAATGATATGTTTGAAGTAAATTTTCTTGTTGTTTCTGAAAATTAAGATGAGTAAAGGTTTATTACTTTATTATGATAAAATTGAGACAAATAAATAAATTACTACTTATTAGTCTCCCACTATTTTTTCGAAATCCAATAGCCCTCACCATTGACTTCAGAATATTCTGTTGCCTAAATATTATAGTGGAAAGGATCCATATTTCCCTTCGCATTACCCCAACTAGGGTTGGTCAAGAAACTTTATGGGTTTTAGGTAGGTATTCCAAATGCCAACTGCATAAACTCACAGCTCCTTGATCCACTGAGTGGACTCCCCAATCCTAAAATCCTTTTATTTTAGATTTCCTCAACCTCTTCCTCTTGGTCACATCAAGTCATGTTGTGTCAGTCAACCCTTGATGCGAACCAATTCAATTCAATCCAAAACCTTGAATTATAATTCCCCGATAATTGAAACCACCCAAACTAGGGTTGGTCAAGCACTTTGAACTATGGTTCGATTCTAAGCAAGATTATGGAAGGCTATACCGAATTAATATTTCTTTGATGGATCTTATCCTTATACATAAATATCTATTTTATTATCTTTAATTAAATGCTTTTTAATATTAATTGGTATATACTTAAGTGATTAACCATGTCTAATATAGTATTTTACGCATAAGCTGGTCTTATTTTAGTTCCATCTTGCATGCTTGTTTAATTCATTAATTGTGTGATTGTGAAAACACACCAACAATAAATAAACAATTAAACTAACATAAATAAAATAAATGGTAAGATCATGATCTTATTCTATTGGTTAGTTTATCTAATGGTTGATAAACTAACCCAAGACCTAGGGGATAAACACCTTGAACCTTTTGGGTTCGTGTTTACAGCTTTCCACCTGTCCACCTTTATATCTCTTTGGATTGGTTTCACCTTGGATCCTAACTTGAGCCACCTCCACTAGCTTGGGAGCTCCATCCATTACATATGCTTTTATCTCACACACAGATGAGGGGTAAAATGGGGTTTTACATAAAAGAAACCTTGTGCATGTAGGCCCTTCATATTAATGAGGAGAAGTCTCGCAGGCCAACAAATTTAATTTAAATAAATAAATTAAAATAAACCATTCACATAAAAAGTTCTTGGTCTAACTCATGATCATCCATTCATGCAATGATATTTATACATAAATAAAACTATCATTCAATCCTTTAATCGTTCTTGTTTAAGATAAATCACGCTCGAATAAATTAATTATATTTAATTAATCAATACTTTTATCTTAAACCCTTTTTATGAATTTCCTTCAGATTCTCATACATCATAATTTTAAACAAATAAATTCATTTAAAAATTATTTGTGTACGTAACTTGTACCTTGGAGGCAACCCGGTGAATTCATGTTCATAACCACCTATCAAATGTTGTGCCTTAGCTTTACTCCTGTACTATGGTACACATCTCAAGGGTTTTTATAGTATAATAATAAATTTTAATGAATTTTCATAATTTGGATGAGTACACAGCTTGTAATTCTGACTACACAGTGTGTACTTTTGTTCATCTTCCATCCGAAGTACATGGTAGGGGACATGGTGTGTAAATGTACTTTGGAATTCTTCGGAGTCCATGGTGTGTTCAGTGGGACACA
Source organism: Viscum album (assembly GCA_963277665.1). Classification (NCBI taxonomy): domain Eukaryota; kingdom Viridiplantae; phylum Streptophyta; class Magnoliopsida; order Santalales; family Viscaceae; genus Viscum; species Viscum album. The sequence continues at coordinate 227,867,738 of OY728145.1, forward strand.
TGCCATGTAATATCCGTGTTACATGGTTTCTAGTCGGGCGAGCCATGTACGGGGTACACGGTCCAACCCTAACCTGAAGGTACTACATGCCGTGTTCAATGAGCCACACAGTGTGTATTCCAAAAACCATGTGTCACCTATTCCTGGTCAACACACAAAGTCATTTAAGACTTAGAAATACTCCAACACATGGCCTGATTTGGCGGACCGGTCCGATGCATTGAACCTTGGCTGCATGGCGTGTACTACTGAATACACGCCGTGTATTTTGGTGTTGTATGGCTAGGAACTTTTGGCACCTCTGGATGAGATCCTTTATTTTATTTTAATCAAAATTAAAAGAAAAAATTGTTTCTTTAAGGTGAACAAGAAACGAGAGAGGAGGAACAGAGCTAGAGATTCAGATTTAAAGAACGATTAACTTGAATTTCAACAACTAAATTATTAAATGTGTAAATCACCAACAAAAAACTAAATAATTATAATCAATGATATGACCGCTCTAATACCACTTGTATGTTTCGGGCGCATCAGAAGTGCATTGGTAGGTGTACCCAACTTTAACTTTAGCGTTAACAATGATCAATCCAAGATCTTTCATGATAATAAAACTCCGGATCTTCAGAATAGAATGAAGAACAAAAAGGAAAGAGGGGAGTCCCGAAACCATAGATAGGATCATCATATTTTGGTTATAATTAATTTAATTAATTAATAAGAATTACCTTGATGGAATTCTTTCTTCGTGGATGTTTCTGGTCATGATCTGATGTGATCCATAGTTTCATCGTAGAATCAAAGTGTAGGATTCCTCTAGTGGTGATCCACACATGCTCCACGTATCTCTGGACATCGCCGAAGGGATATTTTGGTGCTAGTGCGGAAGATCCTTCACTTGCGATGTCCGCCTTCGATCACCTTGATCTGGTGGAGGAGGATCTCTCTCTCGTAGCTTGAGAGTGTTCTTGGAAGAAAAGAATTCTCTTTTGGCTTGAGAGCTTTCTCTAGATCCATTGTGCACAACCCCAAAAATTTCAAGGCTAATGAGAATTATATAATTGGTATTTTAATTACATAGAATAATAAAATGAATTAATTACCTGAAAGCATTTATTCATTCCATTTAATTCTTAGTAATACCCCATGTCTAATAATAATAGTTTATTATTATTATTCCATCCAACATTACGATTTTTATTCAAATAGATACTCAATACAAAAAAGAGGAGGAGAGGAAACCCCTCCTAGGGGGGTCGAAAATAATGAAGACTGAGGGCATCACTCTGAATGAGCTTCACCCCCTCCGGTTTAAATAAATACATATTACTGAGAAAACAAACTGATGCCCCTGGGACCGCAATAGAAGCCATGTAGTCCGCCACTTTATTTCCCTCGCAACATGTGTGTGAAACTCTAATGTTACTGTTGAGGAGGGCCTTGCATTGTCTAATAGTGTAACAAATCGACTAGGGAGTAGTTCCCTTACCATGCAGAGCATCGAGGAAGATCATCGAATCTGTTTCCAAGTGAGTGATGATAACGCCCCTTTGTTTGCACATAGATAAACCTGTAAGAACCACCTGAGCCTCTACCTGAATTGCACTGCCACCCCCATTATGTGCTGATAACGCCATCACCATGCTCCCCCTAAGGTCGCGGATGACTCCCCCACCTCGCATCTTTCCCCTTGCACAAGAACCGTCAGAGTTAAGCTTGAGTCCGAACTCTGGATGTGCCCAGTGAATTACACCTAATATTATTTAATTAAATAAATAATATTATTTCTCATAAATTCCTAGAAAAAATACACGGCATGTACTTTTTTTCCATTCTTTTTATCTCCTCCACCACATTTATTAGACCTTGAATAATTGATATTTATTTCTCAAATAAATATCACAGCATTACACGCTAAAAATATATTATTTCTTCCACAATATATTCTCTCGAATAACTAGTGTCCAAATAAATGTGATCAATCATCCTTGAATAATTATTAAACCACTATCGGGAATTATCTTTATTCATCTTGTTAAATTAATATTTAACTGAGATACTTGTACACACTTAGTGTGTGACCCTCTATGCCTCTTTCTCAGTGGCATTAGGCGGAGCCTGCATAAAGTCCAAGGTTAGCATCTAGCAACATGCCAAGGCACCCAAAGAGAAAGAAGTTAACACCGTAATAACGTGTCACCTCTTACGAATGTTTAGCATGTAATGTAATCTCTTTGTCTTGATATCTCGAATCAAGCGAGTTTCATGCTAATTCCATCAACCCATGTGCTCGATTATTCTTTCTTTGACATTTTGGAATTGAACTTGCCCATTCCTTACCATGGCCATTGATTTATTTAGGCAATATCAATTCCATCAAACGGCCTGAGATATCTACTTCTGTTATGGAACAGAAGGGGAAAATCCTTTCTCACATTATCTATTATTGCAATATTACTCATGACGCACCTAACATATCCTACCTCACTATGAATAGTGTTTCGTCAAAATTTTCTCCGTTACATCTAAGTGCGCGAGTTGTATTACCCATTAATAATAATCTTAAAGTCTAAGGACCAATACACACATCCGCAAATAAGAAAATTCAATGACACTATGAAATATGGATTTTCTACTGGAGGGTCTCGTTCTCATAATATCCTCCTGGATATTACGAAGGGCACACACCATGAGAAGGTGCCTCAAAGTTTTTGGAGTCCTCACCCCTAACGGTATGTATTATTTGTGTCCCTAAAATAATATAATCCAGCCATAGAACATATATTCAAGAACAGTGTTATGGAACTTCCGGGTTCTCATCATAGCAGGGATCCCCTATGACCCTTTAATGCAACAACTATCCTTAGGACATTATCACAAGTATTGTCACCTAGAAGAACAATCAAGATGTGATAAGATATTTATTAATGAATAAAATACAAAATAGTTGGTTCTAGGCCACCAACTCCAACAAGTTGAACCAGAAACATGGAATGTTGACTTCAATAATAAGGATGACCACCACATCCATCAACCAAAACTTATACAACAGCAAGCAGTTTGTTAGCAGATAATCTTTCTATGCTTTAGTCAGAAATTCTAAGAGCACCTGATTGTCATAAATGAACCTTGCATGAGGTAGTTTTTATGGTGGCTTTTGTTGATGAATTTTGACAAAGATTTTTAATGGGATAGAAAAAATTAGGAGCTTATCCAACTGATCCAACCATCCTAGTGAGCATGTAGTTGGAAGTGTCCCCATGCTCTCAAGTAAGGGTGACCAAAAACTGTGATATTCCTTTTAAAAAGCTCATCAGGACAGTTGAACCAGAAACATGGCATGTTGACTTCAATAACTAGGATGGCCACCACATCCATCAACCCAAATCTATACAGCAGTAAGCAGTTATAATTTCTCTAGGTTTCGGTCAAAAATCCCAAGAGCACTTGATTGTCATAAATGACCCTTGCATGAGGGAGTTTTTATGGTGGCTTTGGTTGATGAATTTTGACAAACATTTTTAATGGGATAAAAAAATTAGGATCTTAGCCAACCGATCCATCCATCCTAGTGAGCATGTAGTTGGAAATGTCCTCATGCTCTCATGTAAGGGTGACCCAAAACTGTGATAGTCTTTTTGGAAAGATCATCAGTTGAACCGGAAAGATGGCATGTTGACTTCAATAACTAAAATGGCCACCACATCCTTAAACCAAAAGTTATACAGCATCAAGCAGTTTGTCAGCAGATAATTTTTCTAGGATTCAGTCAGAAATTCCGAGAGATCCTGATTTTCATAAATGACCCTTGCATGAGGGAGTTTTATGGTGGCTTTGGTTGATGAGTTTTGACAAACATTTTTAATGGTATAAACAAAAAATCAGTAGCTTAGCCAACCGAGCCAGCCAGACTAGTGAGTAGCACTCGCCACTTAGTGGGAGGTTGAGTTACAACTGAGAAGGCCGGCCGGGATGGACAGCCATGATCAATTGGAGAGCTATGGGCGAAGTGACACCGTGAGAGGGGGCAGAACGGTGACATAGTAGGTGCATGATACGCCTTGAAGAATCCGATACAGGGTGGTACCGGAGGAGGAAGAGAATTATGTACTTATGTTCGGGCACCTTGAAACATGGCATGTCGACTTCAATAAACCCGGTGTCGAATAGTATCGCATATCATCTGCATCGTTGATCTATTTTAAAAGATACGGACATATCGTGTCCGTCTGATCTGAGCTGATCCAACAGCCGAGGAGGGACCACACCGTCGTCTTCAACCTCCATCACCCGACGCAAACCAGCACATCCGAGATGAAGCCGAACCTCCAAGATGTTGTTTCCGGCCACCAATGATGATCGAACATACTGTATGAGGATCGTTCGGATGTCACGAACTCATGTAATTGCATGCATGCAACAAAACATGAAGATCGAATATGGTCGAAGAAAAGGAAGTTACATTGCATAAGGTTGTGTTTCTGAGGAGTCTCGGGATCTCGAAAGCAAATGAAGTTGCATATCAGGGTCTCATCCATATTATCTGGTGATTATTGGGAAATCAAATCAGTGCTTGGCCCAAACACCTCCTCAGGGTAGTGGGTCACCCAATTGAGTGCTCTAGGTCAGTACATCAGGGCACCCTCATGAGGACCCTCGGCATCATCATTAAGATAGCATATACTTGCATCCTACAATGGATACTTCACACTGGAAACACTATGGATCCCAACCCATCTTAGTCCTCAAATTTTCACTAGGTCAATTTTCTCACTCAGCCCATAGTGCATTATACCTACTGTCCAACCACATAGGCTAATGAAATCTCCATGGGAAGGATCTCATGCCCCTTCATCATGATCACCAAACCCAAAGCCTTACACATTCCACTTCAATTGGTCAACACCCCTAAAGGGGTTTAGGTATCAAGGGAAATCATTCATCTCACTACCTCACTCATTGGCATTTGAGGCCACCAAGCCGATACATCAATACCAGTGTGGACTTAACACTTTAACCAATTCATTGAAGGTACACCCTATGAATTAAGAGTTAAATTTAAACCAATCCATTCAAATAAACTATCTAAATTGGTCACCAACTTTATTTTTGTGAATGCACACCACATGCATCATAAGAAACATGAATTAAAACATATATAAAGTACCAAGTACTACCTACCTCATCCTAAAACTTTTTGATTTATTTTAAAAAATATATAGAAAATACCAAGGACTACCTAACTCATCCTATAACTTTTTGATTTATTTTAAAAAATTCGAAATCCTTCGCGTCCAACCCCCACTAGCCATCACCAATCCAAAGGAGGCACTAACTCATGCCACATTAGTTAATTATAGTCAAATTAAAATTAATTAAACAATTTCCCTAAAATTCTTTTCAAAATTCTATACATTGCTGTAATCACTAAAAACTCACTGGAAAGCCCCATTGCCTCAAAACCACAACCAATGACATGCCAAAACTTCATGGAATTATATTGAATTAAATACCAGTAAAAGATGGATATCACCCAAGCCTGTCTCCCTCAACATGACTTGATGCCTTCAACCAAGGATTATGGTGATCCGCACCATAAGACTCCCATTTCGAGGCCATATTCCAAACCATGTTTCACCCTTCCATAAGAGCTGCCTACCAAATATACCTTTCTAGTAGACCATTTATATCAAATCCTACAATATATTCCCACTTGGTGACATTTTTCTTTATTATGACCATTATATTTAAAAAAATAATAAATACAAAATTTCACTCTCTTGACTTTAATATCTATAAAATATTTACATAAGGATGAAAAGAGAATAAGTTTGGATATAAATGTTTATTTTAAATATGAATTAATTTATTAGAATGATAAGTTTTTTTTAATTTTTAGTGTTGAATAATTAACTTTAATGCTTACACAACACCGATACAATATTTATACAATTAATAGAAAAATAAAATAACTGTTTTTAAAAATATTTAAGTAATACAATTTAGATGAATTATTGGGTTCCATTAATTTTATAGAAAAATATAAAATAAAAAGGAAGTTTGAAAGGTTTATATTTGAATTTATTACCTGTAATGTTGTTTTCAAAGTCAAATAAAATGAATTGTTCAAAATATGATATTAATGCAATTTCATAATAAATAATATTTTATTAAATTATTTAAAATCCATGAAAATTATATAATTGTAAAAGATAATGGATTATATTTTGAAAATACCAATCATGATCCATTTATGGGTTTTTTTTATTTTATGGTAACATTCTTAAACCTTAAATACTTGAAAATTTTGATATTGTGACAATCATCAAAAGGGTTAACGGGGAAATCTTATTAAAACTATGAGATATGGGTAAAAGAATAAAAAAATTAGTTCAAATATTATTGGATGAAATTAAATGGAAACATAACCATATTTCATTATAATTAATGTATATTTACTATTTTTATACATTTATAAATATAAATAAATAAATAATATTTGTTTAAAATTCATTTATATTATTATAAATAAATTTTAATAATTTTATAATAATTTTATTTAAATAATGAATATATTTAATATATATAATTATATAAATATATAAAATTATATAAATATTATTTTTTTAAAAGGTATTTATATAATTATGAATAAATAATTATATATTCAAACAATTATAAAATTGTTATTTTATAAAAAGTATTATTATTAAAAACCCTCCTATTCCGTAGACCCGCATTAAATTCCTTCCAAGAACCCAATTTCGCCCCCAATTTGACAATATTACGATCATTTAAGATTTTTATTGAAATTAAATCGGCTCAACCTCTGCATTCAATTTCGCTATAAGTATCTGATTCATGAAGTTCATCATCCCACTGTTATTTTTCAAAGGAGTAAGATACCAGATTTCCATGGCGTCACTCACCCAGAGAAATCGGCTGAACCTTGTCAGCGGCCGGACCACAGGGGTGAACCCCACCAGCGAGCACCGGAGAAGGTGGTCCCTGGGAATGATCGGCCAGAGTAGGTTGGACGTCGCGTCGGAGAAGGACGACCAGAATGCTTTTGCTTCTAAGCTGTTGGCTACATAGAGAAGGTGGTCCTCGGGAACGGATAATTTTAGTTTATCGTACAGGTCCTCCATTCTGTCTCAAATAGTGAATTGTAGGGGAGAAAATACTTCGATTGTGGATCCCTGCCCCATGGATCAGACCTCTATTTTGAATTCGAAGATCAGGGGCACCTGTTTTTCTTCGGCAATGAAATTCATGACGAGCAAGAGAAAACCTGAGGATCCCTGCTCCAGGGCCCAGAGTGTCCAGACCCTTGTCTCCGGTCTGAAGGTCAGTACAACCACTTTTTCTTTTTCTTTGAGAATGAAATTTCCAAATGTGGGTGAAAGAAAACCTCGGGATCCCTTCCCCAGGCCCCAGAGGGCCCAGACCTGGGTCTCTTCTAGGAAGCACACTGATGTCTCTTCTTCTTCGGCAATGAAATTGTCCAGCGTGCTTGAAAGAAAACATGGGGATCCCTGCCCCAAGGCCCAGAGGGCCCAAACCCCTATCTCACCTTAGAAAATCAATGTTTCCACTTCTTCTTCGACAATGAAATTCCCCCACGTGGCTGAAAGAAAACTCGTGGATCCGTGTCCCAGGGCCCAGAGGGCTGAGACCCCTATCTCAAGTCGAAAGGTTAGTGTTGCCACTTCTTCTTCTTCTTCTTCAGCAATGAAGTTCCCCAGCAGCAAGAGTGTGGGTGAAAGAAGACCTGGGGATCCCTGCACCAGGGCCTAGAGGGCTCAGTCCTCTATCTCCACTCCGAAGATTTGTGCTCCCGCTTCTTCTTCTTCTTCGATAATGAAATTCCCCAGTGCGGTTGAAAGAAAACTTGGGAATCCCTTTCCTAGGGCCCAGAGGGCCCAGACCCGTGTCGTTACTCGGAAGTTCAGTGCTTCTGCTTCTTCATCTTCTTCGGCAATGAAATTCCCCAGCATGGCTGAAAGAAAACCTGGGGATCCCTGCCCCAGGGCCCAGAGGGCCCAGACCCTCGTCTCTACTATGAAGATCAGTTTTGTCGCTTCTTCTTATTCTTCTTCGGAAATGAAATTCCCCAAGAGCAAGAGCATGGGTGAAAGAAAACCTAGGGATCCCTGCCCTTGGGCCCAGAGGGCCCAAACCACTATTTCCATTCGGAAGATCAGTGATGTGAATTCTTTTTCATCTTCGGCAATGAAATTCATAAAGAGAAAGAGCATCATTGAAAGAAAACCCGATGTGGGAAAGAATAGCTCCACAACACCACCGATGTTTGGGAATGAAAGAGAGGCCACTTCGCTCATCGCCGACATGGAGGTGCAGAACTATTTAAATCTCAAGCCCAAGCTCCGCTCATCGGTCGTGACCGTCGACACCAACTTGCTCATCAATCTGCCTGGAAATCTCTTCATGTTGGGAAAGGTAATTGTTCAAAGGTTTCTTTTTTTTCTTTTCTTCTGTGGTGAATCTAATATTATGGACACCTTGAAAACAGGATGTCCTGCAACAATAGGAAGCAGTGCAGAGGGCCGCCCTTCACGCTCTAAGAAACGTGATGGTCATGGAAACTCTAGTTCGATGCCTCAAGATGTTTTCGAATTTGAGTGGATCAGCCATACCGGAGTCTCTGAAACCCTATTTTGAGAAGTTCTCGGAATTCCACACCCAGATCACGCATGCGATCACGAACATGGCATCCATTCAAGCCGCAACTGCAACATCTAGTCTTCATTGTCATGAGGGGGAGGATGAAGACAATAAGTCATTGGAATCCATGATAGATGGGGTGGAGACGGGAAATTGTTTGCACTCCATTGGAATCCACGATAATATAGTGGATGGGGTGGAGGAGAACGATGAGAACCGGAATTCGGGAGGCGGGGGGCTGGGAAGTTACATCCGACTAGGGAAGTTGATGGAAGAGGAGGAAACGAAGTGGTTCATGGAGTTCCTGGAGAGGGACCTGGAGAAGGGGAGTGATGGGTGTGCTTCTCCATCGATGATGCTGAAAGTCATGAATTGTGTGCAGGTGGAGCAGTGTGACGGCAGTCGGGGACGGGTCTGCCCCTGGTCTGTGCAGGTGGCCCAAATTGAAGAATCCATGAATCAAATTCTTTTTTCTTTTATTTTTTAAATATCTTTGTCCCATTTCCACATATGTTTGGGGTTTGCATTTATTTTACAGTTTTAGATTTGATAATGGATTGAATGGATTGAATGTGTAATAAAACATTATGTTATTGAAGCATTGATTGATAATGAAATTTGGATGAGAGAAACTCAAATTATAAAAAAATTATTATTATAAGTATTATAATTATATATAATAATTATATTTATTTAAAAAAGAATTTTTTTAAAGTATTATAAGTACTTTAAAATCACTTTTTTTATATTTCTATTTATATTTGTCATCGTCACAATGATTCTCTCTGGAAAAGTGTTAGGGTTGTGAGGATATGTATAATCGGGTTTGAGGTTATAGAGTTATGACAATAAATAAAGTGTTATGCATTTTATTTATTTCATTCACTCTTATTGAAAACCCCCATTTCGAATGATTAATTCCTTACATGCGCCCACTCTGATTATAATAAATATCATTTAATAACATAATATTATTTCCTCAAAATCCAGACTGGAAAAACTACACCGTGTGTATTCATTAAGACACGGTGTGTACTCGTTTTCCATGAAAACTACACGGTGTGTACATTCAATGTAAATGGCGTGTTTATCTTGTTTTCATTTTTCTTTATTTCCTCCACCACATTTATTAGACCTTGATTAATGGGTATTTATTTCTTTAATAAATGTAACTACATTACTCGCTAATAAATATATATTATTTTGCCCACAATATATTCTCTCGAATAACTAGTGTTGAAATAAATGCGATCAGGAATCCTTAAATAATTATTAAACCATAGTCGAGAATAATCTTTATTTAACTTATTAAATTAATATTTCACTGGGATACATGGACAAAATTAGTGTGTGACCCTCTAGGCCTCTTTCTAAGTGGCATTAGGCAGAACCTGCCTAAATTCCAAGGTTAGCGTCTAGAAACACGCCAAGGCACCTATAGAGAAAGAAGTTAATGCTGCAATGACATGTCACCTCATACAAATGTTTACCGTGTAATATAATCCCTTTGTCACGATATCTCTAATCAAGCGGGTTGCATGCTAGTCCCATCAACCCATGTGCTTGATTATTCTTTCTTTGACTTTCCAAAATTGAACTCTCCCATTCCTTACCAAGGCCATGGATTTATTTAGGCTATATCAATTCCATAAAAGGGCCTGAGATATCTACTTCCATTATGGAACATAAGAGACAAATGATTTCTCACATTATCTATTAATGCAGTATTACTCATGACAAACCCAACATATCCTACCTCGTTGTGAACAGTGTGTCGTCACAGTTTTTGTCAATACATCTAAGTGTGCGAGTTGTAATACCCATTAATAATAATCGTAATGTTCAAGGACCAATACACACATCCATAGATAGGAACATCCAATGACACTATGAAATGTGGATTTCCTACTGTCAGGTCTTGTTCTCATAATATCCTCCTGGATATTACCAAGGGTGCACATGATGAGAAGGTGCCTCAAAGTTTCATGAGTCCTCACCCCTAATGGCCTGTATTATTTTTGTCCCTCAAATAACATCATCCTTCCATAGAACATATATTCAAGAACAGTGTTATGGAAGTTATGGGTTCTCATCATAGTAGGGATCCACTACGACCCTTTAATGCAACAGCTATCCTTGGGACATTATCACATGAATTGTCATGCAGAAGAACAATCAAGATGTGATAAAGTGTTTATTTAACGAATAAAGTACAAATTAGTTGGTTCTAGGCCACCAACTCCAATAGACTCCCACTTGGACTAGAGCTAACTACTTACAAATTTTACCCTGCTATCTCTCACATGATATTCATGCTTCTACTGAGATATACCTTTAGTCATGGGGTCCACCACGTTCTCTTCCTTGGACACTCTGCTCATTGCAACTTCACCCCTTTGATATAAATCCCTCAAGAGGTGATACTTTCAGAGTATGTTCTTTTTCTGTTGATGTGACCTTTCTTCTTTTGCAAGAGGCACCACTGTAGTATTATCACAATACAACGTGATAGGATCTTTACTGCTAGGAACCACATCAAGATCCTGGAAAAAGTTCCAAATCCAGACGGCATCTTTGGGTGCATCAGAAGCCGCTATATATATTCAGACTCTGCTGTCGAATTGGTGAAAACTGGCTGCTTTGAACTCTTCTAGCTCACTGCTCCTCCATTGAGATAGAAAACATATCCAGATTGCGACTTCAGATCGTTCTGGTCTATCTGAAAACCAACATCAGCATACCCTCTGATGACAATCTCCTCATCTCCTCCATACACCAAGAACATATCCTTAGTTATTCTCAGATACTTAAGGATAGTCTTAATAGCAGTCCAATGTTGTTCTCCTGGATCTTCTTGATATCTACCTACCATGCTCAGTGCATAGGCAACATCAAGCCTGGTACATAACATGGTATACATGATGGATCCTATAGCCGAAGCGTATGAGATCTTACTCATTATATCTTTCTCTTGTTGTGTCTGAGGACACATTTTCTTAGAAAGATGTAGGCCATGTGACACTGGAACCAATCCATTCTTTGATTGTTCCATACTAAATCTCTTTAGTATCTGGTCAATGTATGTACCCTAACTTAGTCCAAGCAGCCTCTTGGATCTATCACGAATGATCTTGATCCCTAGAATGTAGGCTGCTTCACCCAAGTCCTTCATGGAGAAACACTTGTTCAACCAGTCCTTAACTGACTGTAAGACTGGTACATCATTTCCAATAAGAAATATGTCATCAACATATACTACTAGGATAACGATCGCATTCCCATTAAACCGCTTATAAACACATGGCTCACATTTGTTCTTAATGAAAGAAAATTTCTTTATGGCTTCATCAAATAGAATGTTCCCTGACCTAGATACTTTTTTCAATCCATAAATGGATTTATGAAACATGAAAACCCATTTTGCTTCACTTGGTGTCACAAACCCTTCTGGTTGTGTCATATAGACATCTTCCTAAAGGTTCTCATTAAGGAATTCCATTTTTACATTCATCTTCCAAATCTCATAGTCATGGTAAGATGCTATGACAAGTATGATTCTTATGGATTTAAACATGGAAATTGGCAAAAAGTTTTCATCATAGTCAATTCCTTGACATTGTCTGAATCCTTTAGCCACTAGCCTTACTTTATAGGTGATAACTTGACCTTCCATGTCCATTTTTCTCTTGAATACCCATTTGCATCCAACAGGCTTTACATCAACTGTCTTATCAACTAGAACCCAGACTTGGTTCTGATACATGAAATCCATCTCAGAATTCATAGCTTCCATCCATCTTGCAGCTTCTAATCTTTCTACTGCTTCCTTGTGGGAGAGAGGTTCATCATTGTCCAACAATAATGATTCACCATCCTCGGTGACTAGGAAACCAAATCTCTCTGGTTCCCTTACCTCTCTTGAGCTCCAACGTAGTACTTGTGTTTCTGCAACCTCTTACATGGGGACATGTGGAACTTGTTCCTATACCAACTCCTATGTATCTTGAGCATCAACTTCATCAAAGTCAATCTTTCTCCCACTATCCTTTTTCAGGATGTTCTCCCTCTCAAGAAATACGGCTTGTCTTGAAACAATCACTTTCTTATCTCAAGGGTTATATAGGTAATATCCTTTCATTTCCTTGGTATATCCAATAATGATACACCTCGTTCCCTGAGGTGCTAGTTTGTTGCCTGAGAAGGCCTTAACAAACTCATCGCATCCCCATACATGTGTGTGCAATAAAATAGGTTTCTTTCCATTCCATAACTTGGATGGAATTCCATTTGCTTCCTTATTTGGCACTCGGTTTAATGTGTATGTTGTAGTTTGTAATTCATATCCCCAAAAGGATAATGGAAGATCTAAATGACTCATCATCGAACTCACCATTTCCAACAAGGTGCGGTTCCTCCTTTTACTAACACCATTCCACTGTGGTGTATAAGGATGAGTGAGCTGAGATAGAATCCCAAACTCCAATAGAAGATCGATGAACTCTTGGTTCATATATTCTCCACCTCGATCCGATCAAAGCTTCTTTATTTTCTTACCAAGCTGATTCAATACTTCATTATTGAATTCCTTAAATTTCTCTAAGGCTTCTGACTTATACCTCATTAAGTAGACATATCCATATCTACTCAAATAATCAGTAAAAGTTATGAAGTAAGAATATCCACCACTAGCTTCTACTGGAAATGGTCCACACACATCCGTGTGCACCAATCCTAGAAGCTTTGTGGCCCTTTCACCTTGTCCACCGAAATCCGGCTTGGTCATTTTTCGTTGTAAAAAAGCATGAAATCTATCAAGTGGTTTTAGCTCAGTAGAGTCTAAATAGCCATCTTGGTAGAGCTTTGTCAAGAGCTTCTCATTTACATGACCTAGACGGTGATGCCACAAATGGGTGATGTATGAGTCACGTGAGTTTGTTTCATTATCGATTTCCAACACTTGGTTTTGGTAATTTAATACATACAAACCATTAGTTGAATGTGTCATACCATAACATACATCGTTCTTATAAAATAGAAAACCCTTATTTCCAAATTTGAAAAAAAAATCCATTCATATCCAAAAAAGATACAAAAATTATATTCTTGGTAACACTATGCACATAATAACTATTATGTAAAACCAAAATCATCCCAGTCGGCAATGATATGTGGTAATCACCAATGGATAATGCAGCCAGCCTCGCGCCATTGGCAGTTCGAAGATCCAACTCTACTATGGGAATCTTTCTAAATATACTTGGTTCCTGCATTTCAGTATAGATATGAGCCCCAAAAGCTGTATCTAATACCCAATGTGTATAAATGGAAAGATTACACTTGATAAAAAACACACCTTTAGCATCCCCACACTTCTGGGTGAAGTTCCAATTATAGTGGCCTTGATTGCCACATGAAAAACATACTGCCACTTGTCCCTTGCACTGCCTTTGGATCTTCCCCTTCTTGGAGGGATGTCACTTGGGGGCTTCAGATGGTTTATAAGTCTTTGGCCCCTATGCCTTGCCCTTCCTTTTCTTATCCACCATAAGGACTACAATTTTTTCATGCCCCATGTCCTTATATACCTAGAAAATTAAGGTCATAAGTTCCGACAGATTCTTCTCATTGTTGCTCATGTTGTAGTTGAAAATAAAGCTATAGAAGGTCTTAGGTAGTGATGATAGGATAAGATCTGTATGCAACTCATCCGGAAACTTAATACCTAAGATGCCCAAGCATTCAATGTAGCCAATAAGCATGACTACATGAGGCCTAGCTGGTGTAGACTCTCCAAGATTAGTTATAAACAAAGCATTGGAGATCTCATATCTCTCATGTCTCACCTTCTCTTGGTATAGATCCTTAAGGTGAGACATCATGTTATACACGTCTATGTTTTCATGTTTCTTCAAGAGCTCATTAGACATGGCCAATAGCATGAATCACTGGAAATTTGTGTCATCATCCATGTGTTTCATATATAGAGATAATTCCTCATCACTGGCCTCTTTCCCAGGTGCAATTAGAACAGGCTCTTCCATCACATATAATTTCCTCTTATGGGTAAGGATTACACATAAACGCCTCTGCCACTCTTGGAAATTGGTGCTGGTGAGAAGGTTTCCTTCCCGAGTATGGTTTAAAATGATATGTTTGAAGTAATTTTATTATCATTTCTTTAAATTACGATGAGAAAAGTTTTAGTACTTTATTATGATAAAACTGATAAAAATAAATAAATTAACACTTATTAGTCTCTCACTATTTTATCGAAATCCAATTTCCCTCAAAATTGACTCCGGAATATTCTGTTTCCTGAATATTCTAGTGGAAAGTATCCATATTTCCCTTCGCATTACCCCAACTAGGATTGGTCAAGAAACTTGAAGGGTTTTAGGAAGGCATTCCAAATTCCAACTGCATTAACCCGTAGCTCCTTGATCCGTTGAGTGGACTCCCCAATCCTGAAATCCTTTTATTTTGGATTTCCTCAACCTTTGCCTCTTGGTCACACCAAGTCCTACTGTGGTAGTCAACCCTTGATTCGAACCAAGTCAAGTAAACCCAAAACCTTGAATTATAATTCCCCGATAAGTGAAAACACCCCAACTAGGGTTGGTCAAGCACTTTGAACTATGGTTCGATTCTAACTAAGATTGTGGAAGGCTATACCGACTTAATATTTCTTTGAGGTATTTTATCCTTATACGTAAATTTCCATTTTATTATCTTTTATTACATGCTTTTTAATATTATGTGGGATATACTTAACTGATTAACCATGCCTAAGAAAATATTTTATGCATAAACTGGTCTTATTTTAGTTCAATCTTGCATGCTTGTTTAATTCATTAATTGTGTGATCGTGACAACACACCCACAATAAATAAACCATGAAACTGACATAAATAAAATAAATGGTATGATCATGAGCTTTTTCTATTGGTTAGTTTATCTAGTGGTTGATAAAATAACCCAAGACCTAGGGGAGAAACACCTTGAACCTTTCAGGTTTGTGTTTACAACTTTCCATCTATCCACCTTTGTATCTGCTTGGATTGGTTTCACCTTAGAACCTGACTTGAGCCACCTCCACTAGCTTGGGAGCTCTGTCCATTACATATGTATTTATATCACATGCAGGTGAGGGGTAAAAAGGGGTTTTTACATAAAAGAAACCTTGGGCGCGCAGACCCTACATATTAATGAGGAGAAGGCTCGTAGGCCAACAAATTTAATTTAAATAAATAAATTAAAATAAACCATTCACATACAAATGTCTTGGTATATCTCATGATTATCCATGCATGAAATAATATTATGCATTAATAAAACTAGCATTCAATTATTCAATCGTTCTTGTTTAAGATAAATCACACTCGAATCAATTATCTTTAATTAATCAATCCTTTTATCTTAAACCCTTCTTCTGAATTTCCTTGAGATTCTCATCCATCATAATTTTAAACAAATAAATTCATTTAAAATTATCTTTGTATGTAACTTGTACCTTGGAGGAAACCCAGTTAATTCCCATTCATTACGCAGATGTTAAATTAAACACATATATATATAACACCTATCACGTATTGTGTCTCAGCTTTACACCTGCACTATGGTACACATCTCAAGGGTTTGTATAATATAATAATAAATTTTAATAAATCTGCGTAATTTGGATGAGTACATGACATGTAGTTCCAACTACACGGTGTGTACTTTTGTTCACCGTCCATCCGAAGTACACGCCCGGGGACATGGCATGTTTTTCTACTTTGGAAATTTTCAGAGTACACATTGTGTTTCATGGGACACACGCCGTGTAGTGTCCACGTTACACAGTTTTCGGCCGGGAAAGCCGTGTACGGGGTACACGGTCCAACCCTAACCCGAAGGGACTACACACCGTGTTCAGTGGACCACACAGCGTGTAATCCAGAAATTGTGTGCCACCTGTTCCTAGTCAACACACGGTGTCATTTATGACTTAGGTAGGATCCATTTACAGGGCCTGATTTGGAGTATCATTCAAATTCATTGAACCTAGACTACACATTGTGTACTTCTGAATACATGCCATGTATTCTGGTGTTGTACGGCTAGGAATGTTTGGTACCTCCATATGAGATCCTCTATTTTATTTTAATCAAAATTAAAAGAAAAATTTGTTTCTGTAAGGTGAATGAGAAACAAGAGATTCAGAACAGATCTCAAGATTCAGATTTAAAGAACAATTAAATTGAATTGAAACAAATAAATTATTAAATACATAAATCACCAACAAAAAACTAAATAATTATAATCAACGATATGACTCTCTTTGATACCACTTATAGGTTTCGGGCAGAGTGGAAGATCGTTGGTGGATGTGCCCACTTGACATTTTTTTCATTAGCAATGATCCATCCAGGATCAATACGATGATAAATTCCAGACTCCACAGATTGAATCACAGAAATAGAAAAATCAGAATATTCACAAAACCACAAAAGATGTTTATCATATGTTGGTTATAATTAATTCAATTAATTGACAAGAATTACCTTAATGGAATTCTTTCTCTGTTGATGTCTCCGGTCACGATCTGATGTGATCTTTCATTGCATCATAGAATCCAAGTGTAGGATTCCTCTAGCAGTGATCCACCCGTGGTCCACGTATCTCTAGACATCGCCAAAGTAATCTCTAGGTGCTGGCGTGGAGAAGCCTTTGCTTGCGTTGTTTTCCTTAGATCGCCTTGATCCGATGGAGGAGGATCTCTCTCAGTCTTGAGAGCATTCTTGGAGGAAGGAGTTCTTTCGTCCTTGAGAGAATTATCCAGAATTGTTGTGCACAATGATTCTCTCTAGAAAAGTGTTGGGGTTGTGAGGATATTTATAATCGGGTTTGAGGTTATAGGGTTATGAAAATAAATAAACACGTTATGCGTTTTATTTATTTGATTAACTCTTATTGAAAGCCCCCATGTCGAATGATTAATTCCTTGACATGAACCCACGCTGATTATAATAAATATCATTTAATAAAATGATATTATTTCCTCAAAATCCCGACTGGAAAAACTACATGGCGTGTAATCATTAATACATGGTGTGTACTCATTTTCTATGAAAGCTACACAGTGTGTACATTCAATGTACACGGCGTGTTTATCTTGTTTTCATTTTTCTTCATTTCCACCACCACATTTATTAGACCTTGATTAATGGCTATTTATTTCTTAAATAAATTTAACGGTATTACCCACTAATAAATATATATTATTTCACCCATAATATATTCTCTTGAATAACTAGTGTCAAAATAAATGTGATAAGGCATCCTTAAAAAATTATTAAACCACAGTCCGGAATAATCTTTATTAAACTTTTTAAATTAATATTTAACTGTGATACATGGACACACTTAGTGTATGACCCTCTAGGCCTCTTTCTCAGTGGCATTACGCAGAGCCTGCCTAAATTCCAAGGTTAGCATCTAGCAAGATACCAAGGTACCCATAGATAAAGAAGTTAACGCTACAATGATGTGTCACCTCATAAGAATGCTTACCGTGTAATATAATCCCTTTGTCATGATATCTCGAATCAAGCGGGTTGCATGCTAGTGCCATCAACCCATGTGCTCAATTATTCTTTCTTTGACTTTCCATAATTGAACTAACCCATTACTTAACATGGCCATGGATTTATTTAGGCTCTATCAATTCCATCAAAGGGCCTGAGATATCTACTTCTGTTATGGAACAGAAGAGATAAATCCTTTCTCGCATTATCTATTAATTCAATATTACTCGTGACGCACCCAATGTATCCTACCTCACTGCGAATAGTGTTTCGTCACAATTTTAATCAATAAATCTAAGTGTGCGAGTTGTAATGCCCGTTAATAATAATCTTAAAGTGTAAGGACCAACACACACGTCCACAGATAGGAACATCCAATGACACTATGAAATGTGGATTTCCTATTGGCGGGTCTTGTTCTCATAATATCCTCCTGGATATTACCAAGGGTGCACACCATGAGAAAGTGCCTGAAAGTTTTACGAGTCCTCAACCCTAATGGACTGTATTATTTGTGTCCCTCAAATAACATCATCCGGACATATAACATATATTCAAGAATAGTGTTATAGAACTTCCGGTTTCTCATCAGAGAAGGGATCTGCTATGACCCTTTAATGCGACAACTATCCTTGGGACATTATCACATGCATTGTCACACAGAAGAACAATCAAGATGCAATAAGGTGTTTATTTAATGAATAAAGTACAAAGTATTTGGTTCTAGGCCACCATCTCCAACATGATGTAATGATTTGTGATTGAATATGGGAAATGGTTCAGACCTCAGCACGTCTGAGGTAGGTATTGAGATACGGGTGTCTAGGGGAACCCAGGGATTTATGCGGTTAAATAAAGAATATCAATTAACGAGGATTATTTAATTTATCAAGGCTTGAACAATTGATAATTGAAAATGAACGTGTGATGACTGTTGTGTATTCATGAAAAATGTATAATACAGGTTTAAACACCAGCTGAGGTCTGAAGCTGGTACTTGGGAATATAGTTACATTGTACTTCTTACTTTATTTATGCATGCTTTCACATTGTTTAAATTATTTATTGATTGTCTGGATTTGGGGTAGACACTGGTGGTCCGGACCTACTATGATTTTTATCTCACACCATACTCAGTCTGCCACTGCACTGGGGTACCCGAGTAGATTCTATTTGGTTGTAGTATTGTGTTGTTTGCATATTCTTGAGAGATAGGAGTAGAGGACCGAGCAGAAGCTCATGATGTTCAAGGAGATCTCCCTCGGGGATTATGTCATAATTTATTTATTTCCTTATTGATATGTAAATCATGATGTCTTTTTTATAACTTTTATAGTAGTACCATCATAACATGCATGAATTTCATAACATTGGTGTTGTCCATTTTGTTTTATAAAAGATTTATAAAATTATATCTTTCAATGCTTTATCGTTATTCGCACTGTTTCTTCTATTTTCTGATATTGTCCACTATTTTTACTCTAATAAGGGGGTATAATCTTCCCAATGACTATCCTTATACCCTTGCTTCTATTCAACAGCCTCTGGCATATGTGGAGACACGCTTGAGGTCATGTGGAGACCAGTTTGGCCACTGGTTTAGGGGTGAACCGGGTCAGGATGTTACACTATCCCATTGCACTGGTCGAGACCCATAACCTATAATGACATGTATCATATGGGATACCCATGTCTCAGCTTCCACATGTTCAGATCCATACAAATGGCACAATTTCACCCTTTATCCCTTTTTATTTTATTATCATCGGTTGACCCCCGCATTCTACACAAATCCTATTAATAGACCCCACTCCACAATGAAACATATCATATGATCTAACAATGAAGATAAAATGTGGTAGTTTGGAATAAAATAATTGATAAAATATCACGAATCATATAATCAAACTAGTAGGGACCCTTTTTTAAATTTAACTAGTACCCAAGTCGTGCATTTGCAGGACATGTTCATTTAATTACACATTCACTTACACATAATTTGGAATTTTTTGAATATTCATTCTTAAAAAATAATTGCATATATGAATGAACCTATATTCTATATAAGTGTGCACTGGTAATGCATAATGAAAAAATAGTGCATACAATAGTCATGTCACACTTATTTATACTAGTAATGCATACTGGAAAATAAGCACATATATGAATATGTATACTAGAAAATAAATACAAATATGATGCTATATGGAGAATAGGATGTGACTATATGTATAAAGATAATTAACATCCTATATTAATATATCTCAAATCATCACTAAGAGAAATTACATACAGACTCATGTATGCACTTAAGTTCAGATGTTACTTTTGTTAAGTTCATATGTTACTTTTTTGTTATTGTTTCATCATCAATGATTCAACAACCTTCTACTTCTATCTCTGATGTGGGCACCTGGGATATGCATACTCCACACTGGGGAACCTCTTGACCAAGTTTGAATTCCCTGAGCCTTATTGGCTTGTCAACATTTCCAATGCATGTATCATGCTCCACCTAGTCGGGGGCTATCAAGTATATAGCCATCCACAGTTTGTTGTTATGGGGGAATGGTCGGCCAGGAAACTACATAATAACATTTTAGTGGGGGCAGTTATTATATGAATCTCCCTTGGCTTGGAGCTCTAAGGCTCCATCCTTCTGGATTTGTGTTCAAATCATCTTTGTTGTAGTAACGACTGCGGTGAGATCAATTTTCCCTTATGTCAACCAATCATGGGGGTGCTAGGAGCCACAATTTTCTGGACCTTGACCATATAATTCCCTTCATATATTTACTTGTCACGTAACAAAATTGGAGATTCAACTAGAAAATGGACTATGTTGTAGGTCGTGAGTGACTTCAGGATGCTTGTCACTTTTCACTCATCAGGTCCATCAACGGCATTGTAACTAAAAAATCACAGAGTTGATAAAGGAATCGTCTGATGCATCAATCCTGCTCAAAATAAATCTAAACCAAAATTTTCCAGTTTTATATCTTATGTGGTTTTTTTCTTCATTTGTATGATTTAAAAAAATTGAATTATAAGTGAAACTGTTGATGGTAAGTAGTACATCCTTCAAAAAGAAAATTGATTCAACAACCAACACTTTACGTATCATGATCTTAACATAATTAGAGTTCTTAATCAATGAATATCATATAAGTAATAAACTAAATGTTTGCACAGTAATAAACCACAAACAAAACACAGTTGCAGTGTGATAGCACTACCTTGGATGAGCATCATTATTTGAGGAGGCTGACGATATACCTCCTTGCATCAATGTAGGCATCCGGTTAGAAGGATGGTGATTCTCCTCCTTGCATCATTGTAGGTTGAACTACTAGAAATGCATGAAGAGGATGAGATAACCTATAAAGTCACCCCCTTCTTTTTCTCTCCAATCAACCCCTCCATCCTCCCCATGAACGAAGGCATCGAGGAATTAAAGCCTTCCATACAAGCAAGATGTATCAACATCAAGGTGAATTAGAATAGTTTAGACAAATTAACTATCATCTAATCAAATATAGCTATTTAAATCAAATCAGTATCAACTAGAAAGTCACTAAGAAATCAATTAGCTACCTATAAAAATTATGTAAGGTTTTCATTTCCAACCAATTGATATGATTGCCAACAGTGACATGAAATCATTATCCTAAAACAGTAAAATTTGGTATTGAATTCTAAAAAAAATAGTAAGGTGTGTCAAACCATAGAATGATATTCATGTGAATCTACTGAATCATAGAAATCATGGAATATAAAAAAAGGTAGTGATGAAAAAGGTAGTGATGATTTATTTGACCAAAACACATTAAATGAATTTCATACCTATATGGATTATGTTGACAAAGAAATTTCCTTTATCATATTCCATGGTCCTTTTCTGGTATAACTTGACATTATCAATAGAGGTTTAACATTGACCTCTGTATATAAAAATTCCCCTTTTTTTAAGTTGAAAGGAATAGAAATTATTATTTTCCAAATTATGTATCATACCTTATACTATATGAGATGAGGGTTGTAGATTGTTACCCATGTGGAAATTTTAGGGGTTTCACCTCATGCAGTTTGCGTAGGATTATGTGAATAAAACATGACATGCTATAAGGATTTATAACAAAAACTAAATTAGTGAAGGTGACTAAATAAAACAATAGTGTTCATATTTATCTCATGATTTTTTTGTCTTTATGTGATCATATCATCTCATTCGTAAGAATCAACATGTTAGATTGGTAGTTATTAATAAAATGAACTCATACACAAAATCTTTTTATTTGAGCAATGTAACTACTCAATGATATGTTTTTACAGATAATTGAAACTCAATTTCATGATTTTAATCAATCAATTCATATAAAAGAACCTAATAAAATCATATATGTGCCTAGAAATATAACAAAAAATGACAACTGGTTCTTTTAAAATCTGAAAGAACAAAACCCAATCAACTAAAAAATATATTGTTTTGTTCATCCAGGTTTATCATTGACCTATACATTACTAACAGAACCAATTTTCGGTTTTAGTAATGTACAGGTCAAGTTTAGAATTGACCTGAAAAAAACCTAGTCAACAAACAAAACCTAGTTTTACAAGTTTTTCTAAACCTGTACAGGTTTTGTTCAGGTTAATGCTAAACCTGAATGAATAAAACAAACGATATATAGGTTTTTCTAAACTTTAATGAACAAAACATATTCAACTAAGGAATGAATCACTAAAACCTGCATTGTTATTCACTTCAGGTAAATGCTAATCTTACCTATATAGGTTTTGTTCATTCAGGTTAGGTTTAGGATTGACCTGAACAAAAACCCAGAAAACTAACAAAACCCAGTTTTCATTTTTTTGTTCAAGTCTTAGTAATATACATGTTAAGGAAAAAAAGTTAGTGATGATATGAATAGAAACTCATAAAAATACACTACTAAAACCTGAACGAACAAAACCCAGTCAACTAAGGAATTTCTGGAGATTGGTCACACCCCTCAGGTCTGGAGGCACACAACCACTTGGGCTTGGTAATTAAACCAAAAATACAATAATACAATGTGAATTTTTTAAAAAATATCAAACATTAAAATACGTCCCCCCTAAAAATAACTTGACAGAACAAATAGGAAATGGAAAACAAAACAATGGGTGCTAGTTTTTAGCAAAAAATGATCAAGGATACAATACTACCAGAAATTGTGTATTAGAAAAAAGGTTGGGGTGAAAATTTGAATGAACATTTGATTACATGTGGGAACTGAATTAGTGAAATAAAATGACTAAAGTATAAGGAATATCATATGGTAATCCTGAATTATATGTAATATAAAGGTTACTAATGTTATACAGAACATAGATGTGTACCATTTAAAAAAGACAATAAAATAAAACCCATATATATGTTGTACCTATGATTTATAGAATCATAAATAACAGGAATAATGAACAAAAATAATTCACACCTAAATTGATGTGTGATCTATCCCTAACTATTCACTATACACTTGAGAAAATCAAATAGCTATGAAACTAAAGAGTGAAATATTCATAAATCAGTACGGAGTAATTGATTTACAAAGGCATGCATGTTCTATGAGTTTGCTTATGCACTCTGGTTTCCTAACCACCACTGCATCTAAACACCCTTACCTGGTTCTATATTCTTAGGGGGAGAAATGGGGACAATCAGACTCCTCAATATACTATCCCAATTGCTGGTCCAGTTTTTATTATTAATAGAATATCATACACAGTTCTAGTCATGTTTTGGTCCAGTTTGAAGAGCACACTAGAAGCAGAAAATAGCCTAATTTGGAATTTCTAGAACATGTAGAAGGTTAAAAAATTTCCCAATCCATGTAAATGATCAGACACTTGTAGTAAAACAAAGTAACCAAGGTACACCTTATATACATTTACAAGGTTTGGGTAGGCCTCAGGAAATGTAGGTTTTAACTTTTTAGCTTCCTGGATGAAAGAAATTTGTAGGAAGGGAACAAAAATAAAAAATGTGAAAGGTAACCAAGGAAAAGGTTTCACCAATCATAGAAATCATGATACCATACCTCATATAATCCAAAAAAAATCCATTGTGCTTTTTTCCAATCCTCAAATATTATGTCTTCGACATATATGAGTACCAAAATCCTATAATCGTTATCTTTCTTGATGCAGAGGGTGTATTCAACTCTACCTTGATAAAAACCATGCTTTCTTAGGTTTTGATCCATCCTTAAATACCAGGTCCTCAATGATTTCTTTATCTTATACAAAAAATTATTTAACTGGAACACCTTTCACGTATTTTCATCCATAATAAACCCATCTGGCTTCTCAATGTATACTCCCCCCATTAGAACTCCATTGAGGAACATATATTTGACATCCATTTGGTATAATTTTATCAACAATTGCACTAAAATAGATAAAAAATCAAATATATTCCAACTGGGCTATGAGAGTAAATTTATCATAAATATAAATTCCTTTGATCTAGTATTTTCCCATGCAAACTATCCATTCTTTATTTTGAGCCACTTTTCCATAGTCAGTGAGTTTATTACTGAACATCCACTTGGTTATGATAATATTTATGTCTTCCAACATTAGAAAAATTCACCATGTCACATTTTTCTTATTCAGATCAAGCCCCTCATGCATATATTTTATCCAATTATCATTCTTTTCAGCCTCTCCAAATAATTTAGGCTCTACTTGGAAAAAATGAGGTTTTTTGTAGAGTATTACTCCTTCAAGTTTTCATTAAAACTCTTTGATCTCCAATGACATTCTATTCATTGATTTCAGAATTACATGTATTTCTTTTAGTTTACAAAAATATAGCCATCTTTGAAATGATAACCCAGTCATTAATACTTCTTAAAAATCAGTTCATTTTTTTAATCACACATCTAATAAACACTAGGAATGTTTTACTTTAATCCATCTAAAAAATCATTCTTTAACAGTTCCTTTTGGTTCCACCCTTAGGAATCTCTGATTACCTTCCAAGTAATTCTCATAGATGGGAGTCATTACCCATTTTAGAGAACACAATAGAGTACAACTATCATCCATGTCACTTTCATCTACCAAACAATTATTATTCCAATTTGTTTCATGGGACTCATCCCACATCTCTTTTATCTTTCATGTAGTACTCTGAGCAGTAGTCATTATATGGATGACTACTTCTTTAAGTATTTCAAGAAACATAGGTTCATGTACACAAGAGATGGAGGATGACTTCCAAACAGCTAAATGCAATGATAATTGTTCAGAGGATAAGCTGATGTGGATGATAATTGTCTATAAATTTCACCTTTGGATGAATTCAGAGTATAAAACCTACCATAGTGATGTAATTATTTTCTTAAATTCAATTACCCATTTTCTTCAAAGCATACTGAAATTCATTGAAATAATATAATATCGAGTTTCTCTTATTATAAATTTCTATAACTTTCACCTTTTATAATGAATATCTTATGTTTATTTATTTATTTGTTATATAAAATGAATATTTTATGAACACAATAGGATATATCTACTTTTTCTCGGATGATTAAAAGCTTAAATCCAATGTATCTTATTTTCTCCCCATCCTCCTCACTCATTGATTGATATTTTGGTGAGATCTATTTGTGTTTTTTTATCATCATTATTGCTTTACTATTGGAATATCCCTATGGTCGAAAATGTTTGCACAGTAAAATCATTATCCATAGAATTAATGTACAGTTTCATATTTATGTTTAATTTATTTCTTTTTAATATTACTCATATAATAATTTTTTTATTGTACAAATAGATTATTTTTCTCAAGTTGGAGTGGTTTGCTCGAAGTTTCTCATGCTCATGAGGGATTTGAATTTGAGCCTGCAATTGATATAATGACAATAAGGAAATGCATCAATAATGCATACAACCATCAGGAAAAGTTAAATTCCTATTACTTATTTAATTAATTTTGTCATCATTTTATCTACTATTTGTAAGTTAATTTCCATATCATTTTTGACATGTATGAATAAGTCATACATTAATCTGATGCATAGTGTGACCAGTATGACTCAAAGTGTGGTTTTTTATTTAAAATTGACATCAATTTTAGTAAAAATGACAATTGACCTACTCAAAACTATTTAAAAATATTCAGATTATTTTTATACTTTAGAAAAATGATAAATAAATAATTTTCAACCTATAGAAATCATCCATACCTCAATCTGATACCTGATGTTCTTGATATGACTCAATTTGTTTTTTATCAGTTTAAAATGGACAGTTTAGTTCAAAAAATGCCACTCTCTAAAAACTGAGAAAATAAGATCTAATTTTCTTAATAAATTAAGACATTGATTCATAAGTCTTTTTTGACGTGTATGAATCAGTATCATGTCAAACTAATACATGATGTGATTGGTATGAGTCAAAGTTCATGTTTCAAGTTTAAAATGACATTTTAGTAAAAAATACAAGTGACATACTAAAAACTGAGTAAACGTATTCAGATTATTTCGATACTTTTTAGAAATTATCCATAATATATTTGGTACAGGTAAGAATTATCTGTACTTCAATCCTACACATTTTTTGACCGATATAACTCTAATTGTGCCTTTTTATTTAAAATTGACACCAATTTTAGTACAAATTACAACCGACCTACTCAAAACCAAAAAAACACACTCAAATTGTTTTGATACTTTATAAAAACGATCCATAAGTCATTTTTGATGTATTGTAATTAGAATAAACTCAATCTGATACATGATTTTTATGGTATGACTCAATGTGTCCGTTATCAGTTTAAAATCAACATTTTAGTTCAAAAAGTGTCACTCACTAAAGATAATGAAAACATGCTCAAATTATCTTTATAATTTAGGAAAATGTTTTATAAGTAATTTTTTATGTGTAGGAATTGGTATCACATCAAACCAATACATGATGTGTCCTGTATGAGTCAAAGTTCTTATTTCTAGTTTAAAAAGTCATTTTAGTAAAAAAAATATACGGCGTACTCAAAACTGAGCAAACACATTCTGATTGTTTTGGTACTTTAGAAAAAAGATCCATAAGTCATTTGAGATGTGTAAGAGTTATCCACACCTTAATTCGATTCACGGTGTGACTTGTATGACTCCAAGTGCATCTTTTCAATATATAAGTATCATTATAGTTTAAAATGAGCATCACATCACCAAAAACGAATCAAATGAGCCTAGATTGTTTATCATCATTCTATATAATATTACTTAATTAATTTCCTTATCATGTTTATCTTATACTTATTTAGTTAATTTTCAGAGATATAATTCTTGAAGATGAACAAGAAATGGTGTGATGTACAAGAATCAACCGCAACTCAATCTGATACAAAGAGTTCCTTGTATGACTCAAAGTTTATTCTAAAATTAACACTTTCTATTAATTTATTTCTTTATATTATTACTAAAATAATAATTTTTTTCTTATACAGGTGCTTTTTTTGCTCGAGCGGGGGTTAGGATCAAAAGACATAGGAAGACTTCTATTTTAGAATGTATGTAATAATTTTTAATTATATATTTATATAAACCAATGATTGAAATATCTATAATATAGTGTTTTTTTCTTATATTTATGTTGTCAATTTTATTTCATTTAAATTATGAATTGGTACTTTATTTTGATAATTTTGTGGTGTTTTTTGTGCTATGGTGTGCTGTTACATCTCACTGCACTGGTGCTACAGTGTGCTGTTACAATACATTGTAGTATGACCCTTTATCTGGGCTTAAAAATGCACTGATAAAAGGATGGGGATTTTAATATCGCTCCAGTAGTCAGTGCTTTTCTAGCACTGATGAAGTCCATTTTTAACACTGTTAAAGGCATATATTTTTTATTAGTGTATGCTTCATGCTTTCTCTAATTTGGATAATCATTATTCTCCCGATCTGAACAAGCTCCCTAACAGTAATGGTCTCATTCCACACTGGCTCACCTACCATCCAAGGTTTATGTTTCAAAGGATATTTGGTAATTAATAACAGATCCCACATTTCAATCTCAGTCAACAGTTGATCCTACATATGTCTGCCTCATCCTTAGATGACATAGGTATTGAACCTGTGTTTTGAACATGGTCATGTGTCATTCATTGATCACCGGTAAGCACCTTTTCACTATCCAGGTCTTGAAATTCTCACTCTCCTATGAGGGAATTTTTTTCACTTTTTCCTCTCATTATGTTCTCCCTTGAAAAGAATGAGGACTCCATACCACTACTTGTTTCCCACATTGGGCATGGCTCATGTGGGATTAGGGGTTTGGAAGAAGATATCCTCAAGAAAGTTTAATACACATGAGAGCCCCATAGTCTGAAGTCTATAACCTTAAACTATGATCCATTAGTCCAAACTCGATGACCTTAAACTAAGATCCCATGGTCCGAACTCTGTGACCTTAAACTAAGATCCCAGGTCCAAGAATCATGACCTTAAACTATTTACAAGTTGTCTCTATAATGTTTCATGTGGTTTTAGGTGGCCTCCTAGACCCCTCCTTTCATGTCAGGCAAACATCCTTCAATGTTGTGTTCATTCCTTTGAGACACACCACCTTTTGGTCCAAGTAGTATGACCTTAAACTATTTGCAATTATTCTGAAGTCAATGACGTTAAATTAGGAGCCCAAGTCCATGCATCATGACTTTAAACTATGTGCAAGTATCTATTGGAATTTTTTGTGTGGCATCAAGTCTTCTTGGACCTCAATTCACATCAGGTTGTCACTCTATCATGCAACACATGTTTTTTTGGGATACTCACCCTACGGTTCAATATTTATGACCTTAAACTGAGATTTATGGTCCAAACATCAAAACCTCAAACTGTGTACAATATGACTCTAGGATATCCCTTGTGGTAAGGCCTTCTAAGCTCCTCATTCATGTTGGGTTTCCTCTCCCTTATTCCACACACTTCCCCTTTGGGTCACACAACACTTCGGTCCAAGAATCACAACCTTAAACTGTGTGTGACTCTCCCCAAATTCTTTTTCTTGGTGCAGGGTCCTCTAATATCCTTTTTTCCTCATAGGGTTGTCTAGGGTGTACCCCCATTGTGCTACCCTCCTAACCCCATCCCCCCCATACGTCAACCAGGTGGGTATTATTTACATTGGTTCACATGTACCAATCACATGATGTTAAATTGTGTGATCATTTCTTGGTCACCTGATGTTAAACTATGGGGCTCGAAATCCCAATCACATGATGTTAAACTATGTGATTCATCATCATCGTCAAATGAATTTAAACTGGATGTCTATCATTCTCATTGCATGATGTAAAACTATAGTGAATCATAAGACCTTTCATGATAATTCCTTTCATCTGGTGTCCGTCACCTGCTACATCATTCATTTTCTTTGAATGTTTATCAGTATCCAAGCTGATTCTCCCTCTCAAAGATAATTTTGATCTTTTTTTAGAACGATATACCTACCCAATGTGATCAAATCCACAATGGAATAATTCCGGGAGTGTTGGATTCCATTTAATCATTCCATCATTTCGTCTCCAAGCTTTCTTATGTACCACTATTTAGATCCCCATCCTCCTCTATGTATGAATGGTCCCCCCTTGATGGCATGGTACTATGCCATACAGGCTCACCTACTATCTTGGGACCACACCCTGAAATAATTTGAATGATATATTGAGATAGGTTGCATGTTTCAAATATGAAATAATTGAAAAATACCCTATACCAATGGTTTAGAACCATTGTTATAGGCCTCCAAACCATTGGTATAGCCTATACCAATGGTTTGGAGGACCGTTGGATAGCTTGGCATTGGGATTGGTCTATACCAACAGTTTTTGGAATACTGTTGGTATGGGTCATATGAAAAACCTCTGCCATGGGTTTCAGAAAAACGTTGCTATAGGTAATTCAAAAAATAAAACCCGACCCGGTTTTGATCCTAGAACCTCCCATTTATAATACAACTACCTAACCACTAACCATACATGAATTTTGCGAAGATAATTTCATAAATATATATATGTATATTCTTAAGTATTTTAACTTTTGATTTATTTAATGTTATTTGACAAAAGATTCCATAAAAATATGTGTACCTATCAAAACCATTGGTATAGACTTATAAAAAATAGTTTTGGGAACCGTCGGTATAGGTTCTTTGACATTTTTAACTATACCAATGGTTTTGATGAGATCGTTGGCATGGGGTCGACCTATACCAATGGTTTATACAAATTCATTGGTATCAGTCCTATTTCTAGTAGTGATGGTCTACGGTCAACCCTCAATTTTCCCCATCCTTATATAAACAATAATGGATGATGTGTTTCGAACATGGTCAACAGTTATCCTCCATCATCATGCCAACCCCTTTCTATTCCAAATCATGGGTTTCTTAATTAATTATCCACATCCCTATTTGTCCGAGTAAAATTCAATGCCCCTGGCATTATCCCATTCATGAAATAGAGAGTGTTGAAAAGGTAATTTAGCTATCCATTGGATCCCATCCTCCAACCATGGCTCCTCTCTGCCTGAACACTCTTGATGGTTAGTAAAAAAATGTATATCTTGAGTGTTTAAAGATTGTACGACTCTTATATAAATGTCAAATCACATGTCCATCCATTATTTCTCACATTGATCGTGAATCACATGAGCATAGGGATTGGTTATTGTTTGTATCATGAGTATGATTGAAGCATGATAGTATAACCCAGTAAAAGAAACATGTACATGCATGTAATAATTTTTAAACAAAGAAACTTCAACAGTAGGCAAGGTTATCTGCACACCAGAGCCCCTCTTATGTTCTAGAAAAAATGCCTCATATGGATCAAACCTAGCGCTCGAGCGCTCCAGTACATCCAGCCTTTGGAGTGGGGCCTCTAGGGTATGCTAAAGCCTCATGAGATATGTTTATCCTCTTTATCTATATCTTCCATGATCTACACCTGGTCCTACTAAACTTGGTACTTATATTTATAATATACCACCTATTATTCTTGAGCCTCGACTGTTACTAGTTCACACACACACACAAAGAAGAATTGTTATTCAAGCAGGAAAAGGCAGGAGAACCTACAAATACAACTTATAAATGCCTTTAGAAATAGAGGATGAGAGAATCCACTTTAACAAAATTAGACTCCTCTGGGGGGAAGACCCAAGACTTGAAAAGAAGTGAAATCACTTATTGTGTCTAGCTTTATAGGCTAGTAAATCTGCAACTGCATTTCCTTATCACTAGGTATGTAGAATGGTCATATAGTCATTCAACAACCCCTTGCACCTTCTGATGGAGTACTCGATAGACCAAAAAATTGGTCCTTTTCCTGTAACTGCATTATAAACTATTAAGGTGTCTATTTTAATCTCTTCAAGTGGGATATTATTCTATTTACATAGATCCAGGTCTGTGATCCTTTCATGGGATTCATCTTGGAGAGAATCTCTATTCCCAAAGGAAGCATAGAAAGAAGCTACAACTGTGCTCTTTGAATCTCTAACCACACCTATTTCATGCATAGAGCCCGTGAGGTAGGATCCATAAATGTTTAATTTGTTCCCCTGAGCAAGAGTCATCCAACTAATCCATCTCCCCAGTGCCTCAATATTGATCATGGTGGGGGGATTAAGTTCAGCAAGTATTCAAGATATTGGGTTGCCTCCGAGTAATGGCATAACCTAGCCAAATATATAATTAAATGTTTTTATTAGAGTAAGAAACATTATATTGAAACGAGATTGTTTTGGTGTCAGATATTTTTCTTGGTAGGCCAAATGATCCAGCAACGTACTGATAGAATTAGAGACCTAGACTTTCTCTCTGCCACTGGCCAATCTGCACCTTGGAACCATAGTTGAATGAAGTAGTCGATGGAGAACTCCTGAGCTAACCACCCAGTGAACTACCCAAAGAGGACCCAAACAACATTATACCATTCACTTTTAAAGAACAAGTGATCAGAAAATTCAATCCTTGATTCCCTGAAGCAGATACATTCAGAGGTAAGACGATACCCCTCTTCTGGATACTATCCTCAGTTGGAAATGCTTCGTGTCAGACATGCCAAACTAGAAAATTGAACTTTGAAGAAATTTCCTTACACTATAAAGCCTCACCCCAAGAGTCTTGAGAGACTGAATCAACTTAAAGTATTTGGATGTTTCTGATAGTGAAATTACTTGTAGTGGAGCTCGTGAAAACACATCTATTCGGGACTTGGTTAAGCACAATGTTGTAAAATATAGCCCGTTGATTTTCATCCAAGGTGGAATGAATGAAATTATGATGACCATTGGACTCTTTGAAGCTTATTTACATAGAAGGACACCCAGGGAATCCTATAATAATTTCATACCCATTTTGGTTCCAATAACTTATGTCACCCATACCAATTATCCATCGACTATGAAGCTTGGGGTAAATAGATAAGGATGGATTGTATTCTGGATGATAGAGAGACAAAATATGTGTGATATTCCCTT
This sequence comes from Viscum album, assembly GCA_963277665.1. Taxonomy (NCBI): domain Eukaryota; kingdom Viridiplantae; phylum Streptophyta; class Magnoliopsida; order Santalales; family Viscaceae; genus Viscum; species Viscum album. Next base: position 227,900,529 of record OY728145.1, read on the forward strand.
GATTCCATAGGTGTGAAACCAGTTTTTACCCACACTGTCCTCCCCTCAATGGTTTCTCTGTCTAATTTAGCATGAAGAGCTAACATGGTACTAAAAACACTCTTAATATTGATACCTCCTTCCTTAATGGGCTTAGCAGGATTATTCCATAAAGACCAATGATATTTTACTTCAATGTGTCTATACTTGTGGAAGGAGATCATTGATCTCTCCAGATTAGATATCACTTTTTTTTGTACTTTTAGAGTAGATAGGTTGTGCATTGGTATTGAAGAAAGAACACTATTGATGAGAGTGATCATCCCTTTAAAGGATGAGAATCTATTTTTCCAGTTGTGAATACAACCAAAAATCCTATCAATAAACATATCAAAGTGTTTTATAAGGATATTTTTTGGGGAAACTAGAGTTCCCAAGTATTCCATATGGAAGGAGCCCTTGGGCATACCAAGACTACTTTCTTGAGACCTTACCCTCTGATCTGAACATTTATTTGGGGAAAAGAATCTTATTTTCTTGCGATTGATAACTTGACTGCTCCATGCATAGTAAGCCTCTATGGCACTATTAACCCCCTGGATAGATCTCCTACATCCATTGAAAAAAGGATGGTATCATCATCGAACATGATGTGAGAGATACTCCCAACCATATGCTTATTGCAACAGGGGATAATTATACCCACATTGATTTAGTGATTGATGTACTGACTTAAGACATCTTGGGTAATGATAAATAAACATGGGTAAAGGGGGTATTCTTGTCTAAAACCTCTAACAACTTTAAATAAACTAAACTTATTGCTCAATAATGTAGCGGAGATCCATGAAGAGCTGAAACATCAGAATAAAAGACCTGTGGCCCAAACTGAAAACCCCATACATAAAATAACCCTGATGATAAAGTTACACTCAACTCTATCATAAGATTTATTCATATCGATCATGATAGACACCTTACTACCAAAAGTTTTCAGGTTAAGATTACTGATGAAATCTTGATCTAGGCCTATTGTTCCTTGGATGGAATGACCTTTAATAAATTCATGTTGTTCCTCGGCCACCCAACTTGGAAGGTAAGGAGAGAGACTCTTGTAAAGGATTCTAGCCAGCACTTTACGAGGCACATTACACATGCTAATAGTCCAATAGTGGTTCAAGGACTCAGTTCTCATTCAATTGCTCCTCTAGATGTTTAATTTCTCAATCTAACTCTTGGAGCTTCTGAGTACCATCAGATTAATGATTATACTAATCGATGACAAATTTATAGCTTTATGCACATGCCCTCTTGATATGGTAGTCATAGACCAATGAATGGAGAGTGATAGAGTCCACCCCTATAGTGCCCTGGTCTCATTTACAGTGGAAAAGGGACCCCCATCCAATTCACTAGATATGGACCCAGAGTGTGGGTGATGAAATTTTTCATGATCCTCCATGCCCTACGCTGGATGATGTGGTTCCCCTCAGCGATTTTAGACCCATATTATACTAGATCCTAAGGTGGTGTAGGATCATATTCTAAGAAGGCAGCAAGGAAAGTAGTGGTAGGTTCCTCCTTTAGGATCCTCTCTGTTGGGTTGGGATCTACATTAAGAGGGGGTTATATTCATCTGACCCTTCATCAGCAGCACTGCCTCCACCAGCCTCGAGATCCACCCCTCTAGTGGAATCACATATGACTACAGTAGGATTACCTATGAGTACCAAGGATGGGTTATCTTGGATGAATGGTTCCCCAGGATTTGGCATAACCTTTGGGGAAGGTTCCCCAGATTCCCCAGCCATGGCTGCTTGTTGGGAGAACACCCTCTCGAGAACTGATTAAAATAAAAGCATGTCAGTAAGTTTGACCAATGGTGATAGTTAGGTAAAATATAGCTCATGTAGGTGTAAAATACTTCTATAGAGAGAGTGTTTTGGTGAGTCTTGGTCGTAAAGTCATAAGGGAGAGTTCCACCACAAGAGACCCTTCGATACAAGTGGGCACTTTGATGGCTGGAAATAAACCTCCAACGCTGGTTGAGAAGGATTTTCTTGATAAAAAAATAAAAACATTGATGAAAAATCTCCATGAAAGTTTGAAACTGTCTATATGGATTGAGATTCATTCTTACATTTAACCAAAGAGATCTTAGTAATGAGCCTCCCCTAGAAACTTGCTTCGTTAGTCGTAAACCCTATCACTAGGATGCTAGGGCACAGTCCTTACAGATGATTAGGAGAATTAGGGTCTCTGAGGATTCCACTCTTACCTCCTTGATGGTCCCTCTAGTTGTGGAAACCTTAGGCATTGGTTTAGAAGCATTCTCTTCATCACCCAATGGTGCACCCTCACCCCCTCCAACAGGGAACCCCGACCCACCTTTAACTTGTTCCTGCACAAAAAAAATCTCTATTAGTGACTCCGAAAAAAAAGTGGGGAAGGTATAGAAGTTACCATTACATTATCAAGATTACCTCGATAATATAAAAAAGTAAAATTCATATGTATGAGTGAATTCACCACTCTCTTAGGGACTCCCCTAATCAGTGGCTAACCCCTAGGATTATCTTTCATTGGATCCCAATTTGTCATTACCAACTGAGGCCTCCTCATATTTTTCTTTGATTGATGTTGTCTCCTCCTAGTTAGTCTCTGCACCAAACATCACACACACCCACTACAAAAAACATAACCATATTATAAGGGGTTATTTTTTAGTTTAGTCAGTGTTATAACCCCCTATAAGCGCATTGACAACTATTATGAAGAACCAACACTAATGTGTATTCCCTATATTTATAGGAGAAGTTTTGATGAACCACTAGTAAAATGGTAAAAATTTAGCATCAGTTATTTAGAAAGGGTTTAAACCCCCTCCAAATCCACCATCACCAGCTAAGGCCTCCTCAGATGATTCTTCAATGGATGATGTCTCTTCATGGTCACGTTCGCCACCAAACATCACACACACCCACTACAAAAAAATAACCCTATTAAAATGGTTTATTTTTTTAGTTTAGGGGGTGTTATAACCCCTCAAAACACATTAGCGGTGGTTATGAAGAACCACCGCTAATGTGTTTTCCCTATATTGTTTGGGTGGGAAAAAATCAGCATCATTTATTTAGAGAGGGTTTAAACCCCCTCTAAATACACCCCAAATTTTCTAGCATCCCATCAATTTGGGTTGGTTTCAACCGCCCCTAATTGAGTTTTAACACAATATTAGGGTAGGTTATTTTTCAACTACCACTAATATTTTCTTTGTTTTCTTAAGTGCCATGTGTCCATAGGCTCTGTATTCCCTATATTGTTTAGGGAGGTTTTGATGAACCACTGGTAAAATGGAAAAAACTAGCATTGATTATTTTTAGGGGGTTTAACCCCACTCTAAATCCACCCCATATTTTCCAATAGCTCATCAGTTTGGGGCACTTTTTACCCCCCCCCCCTATTGAGTTTTAACACAATATTAGTGGTGGTTGTTTTTCAACATCCCCTAATATTCTCATTGTTTTTTAAGACCCTTGTGTTCACAGGATTTGTGGACCCCAACCTCTCATGTTCCATACGTTTCCATGATACCCCCACCCTCAGATCCCTCCCGTCCCTCCTATTCCATGAGGCCTTCCCCTCCTGCATGTCCACCGAGCCTATGCATTGTGCCCCCTCCTATACCGAAGAGTCTGAGTGCAGGGCTCTCCCTATATGAATGAATATAAACCCCTTACTCCAAACAATATAGAACACCAGTAGCACCCCTCTGTACCGATTGAGTTGTAGCACAGGCCCGCCCTCTATGCCTGCATATGCGCCCTTCTGTACTGACTGAGTCTAGTACAGGGCCCACCCTCTATGCCTGCATATGTGGGAATAGAATATCCTCTAGTTCAGTCATTGAAATTGAGCATCAGTTCCATTAGAACATGGGAAAAATCTCATTGGAACTTTCACTGTTCACTAGAATAGTGAAACTTGCACTTGAACTTTTTACACTGTTCCCGTGAACAGTGGAAGTTTAACTAGGTTTTTTTCCTAGTTCAAGTGTACTGAATTCTCTAGTTCAATTCATGAACTAGAGATGATAATTTGTATCATATGTTCCCCTTCCTCCCACTGAAAAAGAACCCCATTTGCGCCCTCATGTACTGGCTGAGTTCGAGTGTAGGACCAGAATCGTCTCTAGTTCATCTGGTGAAATGGACTATTTGGTCCAATAGAATATGGGTAAAAACCCCATTGGAACATTAAATGTTCAGAGGAACAATGAAAGTTCTAGTGGGTTTTTTTCCTGTTTCTAGTGGGATGGACACTCTAATTCATTAGAGGAAGTGGAGCAGATAATTTTTACTAATTCTAGGTCCCACCCTCTGTGCCTGCATATATGCCCCTTCTGCCAACCAAAATAGATATCCAATGCCCTTAAAATTCACCATGTGGGATTCAAACTTCCATCCCTTCATCAGTCATGCGGCGCTTATAATACGAACCTAATTAATTTTCTAGAATTATAATGCATATTGTTATATTATATATATATTTATATGATTTTTAAAATAAATATTATTTGCACAATATATTTAAATAGGTTAAATATATATCCCATATACGCATTTATATAAATTATATGTGTACATTTTTATTAATACATATATTTAAATATAAATATATATGTATATATATATATTGATCACACCTTTATAAATTATATTTTTACAAATATTTATATAAAATTATGTATGCATATATTTATAAATACATTCATTACTATTAAACACATAAAAAACAAATGTGTATTTATATATTTATTTGTTAATATTTATACCTATTTTCCTATACATATATTGTAAGAAATTAGTTCTTATTTTAAGGTACCAATTTCTTTTTTTTCTGTTTTTGAGTTGTTTTTGAGATAATAGGGGGAAATTGGGAAATTCTAAAAATTTCCAGGTTACACGCCATGTGCTTCCCTATACACGCCGTGTACCCTTACTGTGTGAGAAGACCATACATGGCGTGTAGGCATGTTTTCCAGATAGAGATGTTTAACCAAGTACACATCATGTACTCTTAGTAAACGTTGTGTAGTCTAGTTGTGTATTGGGGATATACATGGTGTGTGTGTTTGTGTGTTAGTGAGTTGGTGGGGGGGAAACCAAGGAAATTCCATGTACGACCTTGTACATGCCTTGTAGTCATGTTGGTAGGTCCTTAGTGAAATTTCAGCCATCTTCGGAACAATAAAATTATACACACGGTGTGTAATCGTATATACACGTTGTGTATTTCTTTTTTCATTAAAATGAAAAGTATCCTTGTTTTATGTTCTTGGGTAGAACCCTCAATAGGTTTGAGTGAGGAGAAGTTCTAGAGGAATAAACCCCTCCCAATTTTCCATATGAACCCCATTTCACACACTGTTTGATCCATTGGAACCCCCTCGGTAAGGCCTTGATTCCTCTTCAGCCTTTTGTCTTGATTTCTATTCCAAACCGATTTATATGGGTTTGAGAATTAATTATTATTTTTTATATCTAACATTTTTAGACTGAATTAGAGGCTGATCCATAGGAGGATCATCGTGCTAGTAAAAGGTAGGTGGTGCATACTTCGTTTTGTGTTTTCGTGGTCATTTGGGGGTTGCAGCTTTCTAGCGCAATGTTGGGTTTTGAGGGAGACCCATGTTTTATTATATTGAATTGATCGCATGCCTTATGGGATGCCATTGGGCATTCAATTACCTTTTTTCTGCTTGATAAAGGTTGGGTTAGAGGTCATTCCTCAATTGGGGCGTTTTGGCCAGGGGTTCCAAAATGGTTATAATTGATTCATCTAGATATAAACTATTGAGTTTAATTTGTTAAAGTATGATATGACTTTTTAGAGGCATTAAAGACCTCAATGCTGGTATGGGACACACATGGCTAGTGCAATTAAACTGTTTAATTTTTTTCCTATTTAATGTATTCTATTTTGATTATATATGTGACGCATGATAATGAATATGCTATAACCTTTGGGTTATGTTGGGCATGGCCTAGATATTGTTGAATGATGTTGATCACAGATTGGGCTTGAACCAGATTGCTTTAGGTGGTTTGGACCACAGGATTGGGCATCATGGATGTTGGCTTGAGGCAGTGTGACTGTCAGGTTGGGCATGGCCCAGGTTACTTGGATTGAGAGGCCATTGGACTTGAGCGACATGGTCGCAGGGACACAAGGTGTCAGACATGTTGTGTCTTGGGTTCTTTATTTTGTTATTACATCTCACCCGTGACATTGGGTCATGTGCACATAGATGACTCTATGATGAGGTGGTTTTGACTGCTTGTGTGGGTAGAGAACCCTGTAGTTGTGGTTAGGTGATTATGGATGGGTTGATTTCCATGGAAGCCATGTGAAAGGTGACGAGACTTCAAATTATTTGGACGTGCCGATGAGATGTTTTTACGTGAGACACGAGGTGTCAAGAGGCACATGGTTCCAGGTTACTACTACTTGGGTGTGCCTACAAGATGTCAGTACTTGAGACATGAGGTGTCAGGAGGCACATGGTGTCGGGTTACTATTTTTTTGGGTGTGCCTACGGGGCATAGGTACTTGAGACATGTGGTGTCAGGTGCCATGTGGTGCCAGGTTGCATGAATGAGATTCCAGCATTGGTCGAAGCAAGTGATACTTCCTAGTGGTTGCTGAGCACCAATGGAGTTTTTGTTTATTTGTGTATCGTACTTTTACTTATTTCCTACTTAAATACTCATACTAGGTACGCACTATTAGGTGGTATCCTTCTGAGATTCATCTGACACCTTACATAGGCCCTTCGGGACGTGTGTATACTTTATGATTTTACATACAGGTAAAGGATCAACCTTAGGATATGGATTTTAGTGCTATTTGGTATGGAGACGGTATGGACATTAAGGTCATTCCTAGCTGTAGTTGACTTTTTTTTTAGCTTTCATCATGTATTAGCATGATTACTTTATTAATGTATCTACTATTGGTTAGCCATTGGTGCCCTTTTTATATCTTGACTTTTTATGGATGCATTAATTGTCTGTTTTAGTAGTTTTTACAAGTGGTTTCAGCATATTGTTCTGTTTACTATCCACTGCATTAGTTTATTGATAATGTATATGATTCTGCTATGCAGGTCTGGCTTGAGTCTTCTAAGTCTATATTACCACTGCATGTCTATTTATTATGCTTGGACCAGTACCTTATTTTCCTCCAAGAGGGTATAGCCTCCCCACTATACCTTTTTACACCCTCACTGCTAGTCATCAGCCTTTGGTGTTTAGGGAGGTGTGCTTAAGTTAGTAACACTCTTCCTGTTTAGCACTTTTCGGGTTCGGGATGTTAAAAATTGGTATCATAGGGGATTTTTCTTGAAAGGGATATAGTAAAATATTTTGACTGACTAATAATGAGTTCAACACTTCCTTTTTATTTCTACTAGTTTACTATTTGAGATATGGTAGAATGTAGATAGTTTGTAACTAGAACTGGGTTGCTTTCTTGTGCTTGGGTGCCTGCAGCCCCAGGTATGAGGGATGGACCAAGTTGCCTTGGGTTGGAATTACAATTTTTCTTTTTCTCAGATTATATTTTATATGATTTCCACCTTGGTGAATCACTTGGTGTGTGATGGTATTGATTGTGATATGTGACCCTTGAATCGGTGCGGTAAGGGAGAGATGGATCTTGGCCTAGTATAGCAAGGCTTGGTTACTTGGTTTTTGATAAGAAAATTTTCAGGGTACTTTGAATTCATAACTACACACATGCCTTGTGAAGTGATAATACCATATGAATAATATCAATTTCCATGCTATAGATACTTTTTAAATGTGAACAGTGAAATTACTAATAGAATTCCTTGTTTATTACAATGTGATATTCCATGTTTTAAATTATGTAAAATTGGCTGGTGGAATTAGATTTGGGTATGGATCTTATATGAGTAAGCATGTACTATGGTTGAGGTGATTTTGATCACTAGGATTGGGTGACTATGTCATCGGGTCGAGGCAATTTTGGTTGTCAGGACGGGCATGACCTGAGGTACTTTTGATACTGGGCTCTATTGAGAGCAGGTAAGCAGGCCATAAGGCTAGTATGTCCCTGACATGGTTGAAATGGGGGAGAGTAAGGGTAGTTTTTATGCACTGCCTTTTTACTACTTTTTCAATCTGTGTTGAATGTATTGTGATATATAGGGGATGTATGAAAATTTATGGTATTCAGTGGGTTCCTTATATATGGCTTGATGAAGCATCAGGAGGGTGTTAGTATAGTTCTATAGGAGCATGATCAGGTTTAGACACCTGAGGGATAGGAAGACCATGAGCTTCGGGTACATTCTCAGGGATAGGATCAGGTTTAGGATCCATTGAAGGCCGAGAAACAACTGGGTTTGGTAGTGTTTGGGTCGTGGCTCGATGAGCAGCTCCAATCTAGTCTGTTACGTGTCTTTCAGGGGATTTAAAGAGGCATGTAGGGTATAGAACATTATATGGAATATTTGATGTGGGAGTTCTAGTCATAGCACCCACCACTTTTTTAGGGTGAGGGTGGTCCAGAGGCAGCTAAAAACTAGATAGAGAGCATGCAGATGATCTTTGATCAGATTGAGATGACTCCAAAGCAGAGGGTCAAGCTGGTGATGTACATGCTGAGAAGAATAGAAACTTGTTGGTGGGATGTGCAGGTTCAGGCTTGCAAATATGAAGGACTGGAATGGAAGGACTTCGAGGATAGGTATGGTAAGCGATGACACCTCGAGGGTGACGCACATAAAAGGTGGATTGTGTCACAACATTAAGGTGTAGGTAAACATCATCATGTTGTACTCGTTCTCAGAGGCGGTGAATCAAGTGCTCATAGCCAAGGGAAACTTGATGGGCAGGTACCGTTTGAGATGGTCGGTGTCTTCAGGTGATGGTTTAGATAGCAGAAAGTGAGGTCAGGATGAGTTCCAATAGGGAAGTCAGGACAAGGACCTAGCTAGACCACCTCATGGAATTTCATCAGTTTTTTTTATTTGAGTATAGAAAACTAGGGCATGTCCAGACTCAGTGTGACAGGACTCCAAAGGAGTGTTAGGCATGTTCACAGGTCATACATCTAGAGAGGTTTTACAGGCATCCTTCTCAGATAGTTGCGAGGCAGGGACTAGGACAAACGGTAGCATCTGGGGTCGATTTAGGATCAGTACCAAGTGATGTTAGTTTAGGTTCATCTGCACGAAGAGGACATGGAAGAGACAGTGGGACACATTTGTGGGGTTAGTGGCTAGTGACTGGTGCAACACCATAGAGAGGACTGGCTTTAAGCAGCCATGTGTTAGTCCAGGTGCACACTGTGGAGCTGCCAGTGACTGAGCAGGCTAGTGAGCTGATGACGGTTAGAGGTACGCCACGGGCGTGGCAATGATTACTTGTTTTCTTTTGGCATGACATATTAAGGCATGTCTGTTTTGAGTGCAAAAGGTGCACATGTTTTATTTGTACTAACTAGATGTTGGTTAGGGGGATTGTCAACATTTTGAGTACGTGATATATTTATTTACATGTATGAGACGTGTGGAATCAGGAGCATCGAGGATGAGGGTTACTTGAGGTGCGATGGGCATCAGGGCATCGAGGATGCGAGTTACTTGAGGTGTATGGAACCAGGTTTTGTTTTAAGCATCCATGGGATGCGGGACATCATGGAGGCAGACATCGATGCGGTGTGGGATACGTCTGGGTGTCAAGAACAACACATGAACACCTGATGAGGTTCATGGGTGACGAGGCATCACGAGAGGACCATGAGTCTAAAAATAGGTTTTTGGACCTTTATTTGATTTGATTTTGGGCTAGATTGGTATTTATTTTTCTTCACCACCCTTGGAAGGGAAATTCGGGGGTGAATTTCTTTAAGGGGGGAAGTTTATAGGAATATGGTTCTTACTTTAAGGTAAGAGTTTATTTTCATTTTCTTTGATTTCTTTTTGAAATAACAGGGGAAAATTGGGAAGTTCTGGAAATTTCCAGGTTACACATCGTGTGCTTTACAGTACACGTCGTGTACCCATGCCGTGTGAGAAGGCCATACATGTCCTGTAGGTGTGTTAGATGGATAGAGATGTTTAACCAAGTACATGTTGTGTAATTTTAGTACACTACGTGTAGTCTATACATGTATGGGGGATATACATGATGTCTAGGTATGTCAGTGATTTAGGGAGGAGAAACCAAGGACACACCATGTACTGCCTCGTACACGTCGTGTAGTCATGTCGGCAGGTCCTCGGTGAAGTTCCATCCATCTTAGTAATACTAAAATGATAGAAATGGCGTGTACTCATATATACACACCATTTATTTTTTTGTTAAAATGGAGTATCCTCGTTTTATGTTCCTGGGAAGAACCCTCGATGGGTTTGAGCATGGAGCAACGCTGGAGGAAGAAACCCCTCCCGATTATCCATCTAAACATTGTTTCTCACACCGTTTGATGCATTGGAACCCCCTCAGTAAGGCCTTGATTCCTCTTGAATATTTTGTTCTGATTTCTATTCTAAACCGAGTTATAGGGGTTTGATCATTAATGCTCATTTTTTATATCTACCATGTTTTAGACGGAATTAGAGGCTGATACCGGAGGAGGATCATCAGGCTAATACAAGGTAGGTGGTACATACTTTTCTTTGTGTTTTCGTGGTCATTTTGGGGTTGAAAATTTTTATTACAACATCGAATATTGAGCAAGACCCATTTTTCTTTATATTTAATTGGTTGTATGCGTTATGGTATGCCATTGAGCATTCCCTTACCTTGTTATGCTTGAGAAAGGTCAGGTTAGAGATAGTTTCTCAATTGGGTCATTTTGGACAGGGGTGCCAAAATGGTTATAATTGAATTTTATTGATTTAAACTGCTAAGTTTAATTTTTTTAAGTCATGATATTACTTTTTAGAGGCATTAAAGTCCTCAGTGCTAGTATGGGAAAACACATGGTGAGGGAAATTCAACTGTTTAGTTTGTTTTTCCTGTTTAATTTATTACATTGCAATTATATATATGATGCATGATAATGCATATGCTGGAACCTTTGGGTTGTGTTGGGTGTGACCCAGATATTGTTGAGTGATGTTGATCATAGGTTGGGCTTGAACTAGATTGCTTTGGGTGGTTTTGACCATAGGATTGGGCGTCATGGACATTGTCATGAAGCAGTGTGATTGTTAGGTTGGGCATGGCCCAAGTTACTTGGATGGTGAGGCCATCAGACTTGAGAGACATGGTCGCAGGGACACGAAGAGTCTGAGATTTTGTGGCTTGGGTTCTATATTTAGTGATTACCGCTCACCGGTGACTTTGGGTCGTGTGTTCATAGATGAATCCATGAGGAAATGGTTTTGACTGCTCATGTGGGTAGCGACCCCCAAAGTTGCAGTTAGGCGATTATGGTTAGGGGTGCTTGATGTGGAAGCCAAGTGGGAGGTGAGGAGCCTTCAGATTGTTTGGGAGTGCCTACAGGACATCAGTACTTGAGACATGAGGTGTCAAGAGGCACATGGTGCTGGGTTACTACTGCTAGGGAATGCCTACGGGATGTCGGTACTTGAGGCGTGAGGTGTGAGGAGGCACATGGTATCATGTTACTGTTGTTTGGGCATGCCTACGAGACATCCGTACTTGAGACACGTGGTGTCAGGTGGCACGTGGTGTTGGGTGCGTGACTGAGATTCCAGCATTGGCAAGAGCAGGTGATACTTCCTGGTGGCTACTGAGCACCATTGCAGTTTATGATTATTTTTGTATCGTACTATTTACTTACTTCCTTCTTAAACACTCATACTAGGTATGCACTATTGGGTAGTATCCTACTGAGATTCATCTCACACCCTACATGGGCCATTCAGGACACGTGTAGACTTTATGGTTTTACTTATTTGTAAAGGATCAGCCTCAGGAGCTGGATCGTAGTGCTATTTGGCATGGAGATGGTATGGACCTTGAGGTCATGCCTAGTTGGAGTTGACTTTGGTTTTAGCTTTCATCATGTATCAGCATGATTACTTTATTACTATAGCTACTGTTGGTTAGCCCTTATTGCCCTTTTTTATATCTTTACTTGTTATGGATGCATGACTTTTCTGTTTTAGTAGTTATTACAAGTGGTTTTAGCGTACTGTTCTATTTACTTTTCACTGCACTTGTTTATTAATATTTGATATGCTTCCACTATGCGGGTCTGGTTCGAGGCTGCTGAGTCTTTTTTACCATTGCATGTCTATTTATTATGCTCAGACCAGAACCTTAGTTTCCTTCGAGTATATCCTCCCCACTATACCTTTTTACACCCTCGTTGCAAGTCATAAACCTTCGGCATTTGGGGAGGTGCGCCTAAAGTAGTAACACCCGACCCATTTAGCACGGTTCGGGTGGCTGTTCAGGTCCAGCATGTTACATATATATTACATATGTATATATTTATATATTACCCAAATATATTATACAAATATATTTATATATATAATTTACACATACATAAATATATATATATATTACATATTTATATGAGTACAATATATTATATATCTTATAAATACATTTATATGTTTACAAATATATAATATATAATATATAATATATATATAGTATTTATTTTATGTATAAACATATAATATAATATAATATTTATATATAGATAAAATTTTACCAATATTTATATATAAATATATCTATACATATATTTATATTGTTATATATTGTTATATTTTGTAAACACATATATATTTAATATATTAATTTGAATAATTATTTGTATACTAATATCAATTTATTTATTTTTAAATATTTATATATATATATATATAATTTATTTATATATTTAATAATAGGATATATATAATATATATATATATATATATATTTATTTGTATATACTTACATTTATCTTTATATATATCTGTATTTATTTAATGTATATACGTAGCGCCTTTATATAATATTTTTAGAATGTATTTAAATACCTTTATATAATGTCTTAATAAGATACCCACACACATTCTATAATTTAATATATTTTAAAAAGAATAAAAAATATCATTGGGGGTTAAAACCCCCCTCTATTCTTAAAAATTGAATGGGGTTCAAAACCCCCCAATAATTTCTTAGATCAGAGGGGGTTCAAAACCCCCTCTCATTATATGGATGTGTGTGTATCTATATATCTTTTTAATCTATTATTATTATTATTATAAAAACTGTAATGATTTTTATATGATTATTTAAATAAATTATATTAATGTATATATTTATATAACATATTTATAATTTTATATCATAATTAATATTATATGAAATGAAATTTTATACAAATAAATACATATTAACATATCCATTTTACAGTTATGTTTATGTATACATATAAATATGATAAAACACAATCATATAATTTATTTATATAAATATATTTATAATATATTTATTTACATTTATATATTAATTTTTTATTATACACACACATATATATATTATATGTATTTTTTAAATAAAATAGTGGGGGTTCACAACCCCCTCTGAATTTGATGATTAGGGGTTGTTGTGTATAAAACCCTTTAATTTACACTGAAAATGAATTTAATTGGGGTTGTTCATAACCCCCTCTAAATAATTTCCACTAATCTGCTATTTTTTGTAGTGAATAAGAGAGAGGGAAGATTAAGTGCCCCATATTGGCACAAAAATGCGTACATGGATGCCAAGTATTCAAACCTCTTATGGACGTGTACCCTGATAGTGATCCTATTGAGCCCCACCTCTAACAGCTCGATACCTTCCTAGGTCAGCTTCCACCATAGCTGATCCAACATAAAGTCCATCCTCAGCATCCCCCAGGCCACCTAGAGTGTAGGGAAGGAAGCATAAGTGGTTGGATCCAGCAAGTAACACAACTTCATCTCAGGGGGGGCTCTGTGGCTCTACACATCCTAGAATAAGAGCCCTCTAATTTCTCCTGAGGATGCTTCTAGGGAAGGCCCTCATCTCTAGGAAGTGGGGGTGAAACAATACCTTGAACCACCCCCAATACTTGGTTAGACCCTCAAAGAGAAAATTGCATCCGACTTACTTTTCTTTCACACCTCATACCGACATGATCTCCCTTACGCACTGACATAAGATCGCGACCGGGTATGCCTCTACCTAGTTGCAGCATATTTTTGAGAGAGGATCACATTAACATTGATTGGTAGTAGCATGATGGCTTCCCCATGCCTTCTCTCATGAACATCCACCATATCTTGGAAAGGATACATTGATTCCATTCCTCGCAAACCACCATGTAGACTCTCTTTGTTGGCTACTGGATGCATCTAAATCTCCAGACGAACCGAGACATAGTATACAGATCACAGTATGAGCTACTATCTATCCTGGAAATCAATACTCCACCTCAGAAGGTATGTAGGTTCTCCCAGTGCTCCAGTTTCCCCTATTATTTTTCCACCATCTCACCAATCGGGTTTGATAATGGGTGGAATTTGATGTTTTTGAAGTTATTGATGTCGATCATCACCTCGACTTTGCTGAGTGCCACTAATTGAACCCTAGTAATGGTGAGCAGTGAGGGTCGTAGACCAAAATTTGGTGGAATGATAGCATTCAATAATTATTATCCTTAAAACTGCATTGCGATCCACCAATGTAAGAACTATAAAAGATTGAATATCTACCTAGGAATTCTCCCCCTTACCACATGGACCAACTGGAAAGAGTGATGGTACAATAATGATACCCCCAGATTCACCCAATTGTCAAACACTATGATCACCACTATCACAAGTGTCCTTGGGAATAGGCTCATGCATGTATATCTAACAAAAATTATACAACCGTTGAGGAATGTGGCCAAGAATGCAGTACAATGGACTATTGAATGTCAGTCCTCCACCATGCTATAGCCCCAATGCTCATAGTCTCCCCCACCAAGATCAGATAATATGATATCTACTTCTTCCTTTGCTGATCCATTGGATAATACTTCAGATACTTTGTCATTTTCATGGATCGGTCCTTCTTTAAAAACATTCCCAACCATGTCTTGAACACTATGTCTTGGTGAAGGGGGATAATTCCCTAGTACCTTCTTTAGCACCTCTAGAATGTGTTATTCCATGAAAGGGGTCTACTGCCTATCACCCCAGGTGTTCAGTGCTAGGAGGAGCTCATTGTATTGATACCCAATCAGTATGGTGTCATTGATGCAGTGTAAATCCCATAGGATGATGCCCACCTCCCTATGATAGAGGTGGAAAGTGTTAGTTTCCATGGACGGACAGATGAGGAGCTCTGGAAATATCTCTTATTGAAGTCATTATGTAATCGGGATGTCCATATTTCTTCATATAGTTTGATATGGCATATCTCATCCCCATAATCTAGGAATTTTAAGAATACCTAGTATTCCTAGGCCCACGCATCAGTGAAGTTGCCTCCGACCCATAGATCCTAGTCCTTTTACAAGCCCTTGTTGTTCTCCTAGATGCTGCTTTGAAAGATATTGGAATAACAAGATGAAAATTTCTCATTCTATGGTTTATCCCCTATAATTTTCCTTTATTTTCTATTATCATGTAATTGTAATTTTCCTCATGCTCTCAAGTTGGGTGACCCAAAATTGTGATATTCCTTTTAGAAATCTCATCATGACAGTTGAACTAGAAACATGGCATGTTGACTTCAATAACTAGGATGTCCACCACATCCATCAACCCAATGTTATATAGAAGCAAGTAGTTTCTCAACAGTTAATTTCTCTAGGGTTCAGTTAGAAATCCCAAGATCACCTGATTGTCATAAATGACCCTTCTGGATCAATGAATCTCTATGATCCCTTCCATTTCATCCCTCTAGGAAGAAACAATAATAATAATAGCATGAATCTCATCTTGGTTGTCTATTTCATGAATATTTGTGAGCTTTAAGTATGGTTCACACAAATATGATTTATGGTCACACAAAGTATTCCACTTCACACAACTTTGGAAGAATTCAAGTAAAATTTCTCCTTGTTAATGAAAACAACTTCACGAAAGAAATAGTTGCATGAAATTCGTGGTTGAGATTCAACATTTCATACAAAGGGAGAGTTCCACACTAGAGAAGGATTATCATGTGAGGTATTTTGTATGAGGGAGTTTTTATGGTGGCTTTGGTTGATAAATTTTGACAAAAAAATTTAATGGAATAAACAAAAAATTAGGAGCTTAGCTAACTAGACAAGTGAGCAGAACTCACAACTCTGTGGGAGGCTGAGCTACAAACCTAACAGGTCAGCCTAGGTGGGGAATTTTGTGGTCACATCAGAGAGAAATGGGCGAAGCATTGGAGCAAGGTGTGCCTAAAAGAACACGTTAGAGAGATCAATCCCCTCTTATGTTAGGCCTTTATTCAAATGTCTGGAAACTCTTGGGGAACAAATCCATTCCTGGATGGCTAACTTCTGGTGGGGCTCTCATAAGGGCAAACATAACACCCATTGGATATCTTGGGAAAAACTATGTGTGTAAAATTTTTGTGGAGGTCTCGGATTTAGGAATCTAAAATAGTTTAATGAGGCACTTTTGGAAAAAAAAGGATGGTGCCTCCTCATAGACCCAAAAACCCTTTTCTCAATGGTGTTTCGGGCCAAATATTTCCCCAATTATATTTTTTTACACGCACAACTGAGGCCGAGGCTGAGTTTTATGTGGTGAAGAATTTGGGGTGATAAATCTCTTCTTGATCTAGGCTGCATCTAGAGAATTTCTTATGGAAATAATGTGAGTGTTTTGAATGATCTGTGGCTTGCAAATGGAACCAACCTTAAGGTTTCCTAGACTACTATTCTGAGATTCAAAGATATAAGGGTGCGAGACCTAATCAATGACTCACTTGATGAATGGGATATGGGAAGATTTCAAACTAGTTTAATGCTTCGATCGTACTCTCATTCTGATTATTCCTCTCACGCCAGGTATGGGGAAGGATCAGATTTTATGGATTGGGGAATACTCAGGGAGGTATTCAGTTTGATCAGGATACAAAATGCGGGTGCATGACTTGACCCAAGCCCTCCCCAATAATCACTGGAAGAGTCTTTGGTCACTCTACTCCCATCCCAAGGATAAATTTTTTTGGTGGAAGGTATGCTCTGGTGTTCTTACAACTCGTGACCTATTGGTGAGACGTCATCTTGTGGATGAAGACAGTTGTCCTTTGTGTCTCCAAGAGATGTAATATCTTTTACATGCAATTCTTTCCTGTAATAAGGTGGAATGACTGTGGAAGAAATGGAATCCAGATTTCCAAAAGTACTTTGATATTTCTACTGGGTTGATCCAAAACATCATTAAATGGGTGTCTTCGCTGGAACCAAGATTAGTGGGGCTGATTTGCACAATTTCTTGGTTGGTGTGGACTCGAAGAAATGAATACATTTTCCATAATAAGGTGACCCAAGACGGAATTTGGGTCAATAGGGATATGTAATGGGTGAATTGTAGGAAGGATTATGATGCAATGACCACTGAGGGTAGTAATTGGCAGGAACCTCCCTGTTGGTCTCCCCCTCCTGAGGGTTTTATCAAAATCAATATGGATGTGTCCATATCTAATAATTCTAGGGTTGGTATTGGATTAATTTCCCATAACAGTGACGGATAGGTCATGGAAGCTCGTTGTAGGGCTATTCATGCCTTCTGGAACCCTACAGTGGGGGAAACATCTGCCATTATTCATGGGATTCTTCTCGCCTTCTTAAAAAAATTGGACCAATATTCTGGTGCAATCTGACTACTTGGAAGTGATTAATTCTTTATCAAAGAAGGAGGATGACTCTCATCCTTTTGGCCTTATTCTTAGAAAGATGTGTTCCTTGACTGAGTGCTTCACTGAATGCAACTTCTCTTTCATAAAGAGAGGGGGAATATGGAGGCTCATCGTTTGGCTTGTTTTGGGAAAACATGGGGTGATCATTGTTTGGTGGACTCTGTACCTGAATGGATGTGTAGGTCTGGATTGATTTATCATTAATATATTTCATCACTTTTTCAAAAAAAATAACAGAGCGGTCCCCACCATTTGATATATTTTCATATCATCTGCACCGTTGATCTATTTTAAAAGATAAGAACATATCATGTTCGTTCAATATGAGCTGATCCAACAGCCGAGGAGAGACCACACCATCTTCTTCAACCTCCTCATTCAACAAAAACCAGCACATCAGAGATGAATTTGAACCTCCAAGATCTTTTTTTCATCCACAGATGATGATGAAACCAACTGTATGTGGATCGTCCCGATATCACGAACTCATGCATGAAATTACATTTTCATGCATGAAACAAAATACGAATATTGAATATGGCCGAAGAAAACAATGTTTCATTGTATGAGTCCATGTTACTTCAAGCATTCAATAATATTAGTTGCATGTGATGCATACACATCATGCCGATGTTTCTAAGGAGTCTCAGGATCAAAAAAGCAAACAAAGTTGCATATCAGGGTTCATCCATATTATCTGGTGATTTTTGGGAATCCTGGGAAGTCAAATCAGTGGTTGGACCAATGGCCAATTCCTACGAATCCTCACCATCATCATTAAGATAGCATAGACTTTATGCCTACATAGGATACTTCACATTGAAAACCCTTTAAGATACAGATCACAACCCATCTTAGACTTGCTGCCTACATAGGATAATGACATCTCCAAGGGAAGGATCTCATTCCCCCTCATCATGATCAACAAACCCAAAGGTCAAATAGACATTATCAATCCAAATAAGTCCCTAACTCATGCCAAATTAATTAATTATAGTCAAATTAAAATTATTTAAAAAACTTTTGTAAAATTATTTTCAAAATTCAATACATTGGTGTAATCACTAAAAACTCACTAGAAAGCCCCATAGCCTCAAAACCATGACCAATGACATGCCAAAATGTCATGGAATTATATTGAATTAAATAACATTAAAACCACTAATGGTAGATAGTGAAACAATTATCAATTTTAATTAATTTTAAGAAAAAACCTAATTAAATCTACGGTGCGATGCACCTTGTATAAACAACAAACAAGGGTAGGAATATGTCATCACATGACCTCCTCTTGCTCGGATCCATGAAATCCCCATTGAAAATGGGTAATTTTACCATCATCTTGTCAAATAATTGTAAATTCCCTAAATCTGAACAATGTTTGAATCTACGATAATGAGGAGCAAGACCAAGAGAAAGAGAAGGATCCCCTACCCAAATCCGTTAAAGAAAAAACTGAAGAATGGAACCCCAAACCAAGGAGGATAAGTAAAGGAAGGGGATATGATCGAACTCCTACCATGCACTCCATTGATCATGGGGGGGTGAGCCCCATTATTTTTATTAAAAAACCAATACAGCATATGTCACGGTGTGAACAAAATGGTAATGTCATGACTTTTTGGGAAAAGGCCCCATCTCCCATGGCTCTCCTTCTCATATCACTATCTCACCCCCTAAATACATTTCATGGAGTAAATATCCAATTCACACTATAAATGGGAATCAAAAATAGTTTTTAGCATCTTAGACCCCCAAACTGTAAAGACCCATAAAATTCAAGGAAATTTTTTTCTTAATTTTCTTGGGAATTTTACAAGAACGCAGTTTCTGACGGCACCTGATTCTGAGGCCCGGTGTGCTCGGAATCATTTTCCGAAGTTTAGCTCGGGTACGTTCAGTGAACAAACGGGCGAGGTTTTCTAACTTTTGAACCAGTGCTCGGAATCAAATTCTGAGGACACCGATGGAATCGCAGCGCCGGTATTTGATTAGAAACGCCTTTTCCGGAGTTGTGTTTTCTCGGGTGTGGTTTTTAATTTTTGGGGTTAAGTTAATAAATAAAATAAAGGTGGCACGACACTTTATTTTATTTCACTTAAAGCCACGTAAGCTAAGTTAAGCGGATAAGGTGAAACCCACAATATCCTACCCACTTGGTAGGATATTTGTGAGGTGGGGCCCGCACTATCCCCACCGTTTCTTCCCTCCTAAGTAATGTACCCGCAAACCCCCTCTTTAATGAAAGTCAACCGTGCGTTTTTCTAGTTAAGAAACACCCCATTAAATTGGCCAGTTAAATCATTACAATTAATTCATCGAATTAATTGTTCATTTCTTATCTTTTGAATTTAAAAAGCTTAGGTTATGATAATAAAATAAGTGTTGAAATTATTTTATTTCGTTGGTTTGTGTTGTGTTAACCTTTGGGAGAAAAAGAGAGGATTCTTCGTTCTTCGACGAAGAACGCGAAGAACGCACCACCGTCGACGAAGAATGCCAATCTCCGACGGTGGACGACAGTGAGTGACGCCTTCCTCAGAGATCACCTAACGCCAATGGAGAATCTCTTCTTCCATGGTGATCTTCATCTTCCATGGCGGACCTCTTCTTTCGCGACGGTTAATTCCGCGAAGAACGCTTGTTCGACGACAGCGTTGAGGTAGGGATTTATTTTATTTGTTAGTTCGTGAAATCTTCTGTCGCTTCTCCTTTTTTTTGAACCGCCTGTTATCATGATAACAGGAGGAGGTCGGACCACACGAACACAGCCGACACTCCTCCCCTTTATTTTTGGTTTTTGGTATTGTTGCGGCGAGCACGGAAACGCAGTGACGAAGCACCACGCAGAAAAGTTTGATAAGGAAAGGGGGAGAAGCGCGGCGCCGTCGCGCCGCGCCATTGAAGACGAACCAAGACGCGGTGTCGTTGCGCTGCACCATTGAAAACGAACCAAAGATGCGACGCCGTCACGCCTCACCGGAGAACCAATAAAGTACCGCGGCCGGAGCGGGTCCGTGGTGGAGGGGTGCAGCGCCGTCGCGTCGTGCCGGACGAACCAAGGTCGCGACCAGTTCCAGGCCACGGCAGAACAGCGGAACCAGCGGCCGGTACCGGGCCGCCGGCATCGAAGCAAGGGGACCGGCCTTGCCGGTCCCATGGCGGCAGAAGCCGGCCGGCCGGAGCGGGTCGGCCGGACCATGGAGGAACTGGGGGTTCGAAACCCCTGGTTGGCCGGACGAAGCAGCCCCATTAAGGGGTCGCAGTTTACTTCACGCAGGGGCAGTGCCCCCCACCCCGAACGGTTCATCCATTCGGCCGAAACCCTGGCTAGAACGCTGCGTTCTGGGCCGGCTACCTGGCCGGTCCACTAGACCGGGCTGCGCTCGGCCGGGATGCACCGCGCCCAAGCGGGCTGGATCAGACCGGGCCCAAACCCCCTAATACCGAACCTTATTCGGTCTTTTGCCCATATCTTGGGCTACAGACCTCTGATCGATGCACCGTCAGTGGCAATGCGATCCTTGGATCGAAACGGTCATTTAGAAATATTACACTCAAGGTTTAGGATAACTTTGGGTTTGGCCGGGTTGGTTCGTACACAAAACCAACCGGGCCCTCGGAGCGGAAACACTTATAACTTGAGCTCCGGACGTCCGATTGACGTGCCGTCGACTTTGATGGATTCCTTTAAGTGAGACAGATCTTTTGGCTTACTCCGCCCGAGGTTTGGATGCAGGTGGAGTACGGTCGGGTTGTTTTTGACTTAAAAACCAACCGGGCCCCTGGGACGAAAAAGCCAATAACTCTCAGACCGGGCGTCCGATTGACGCGCCGTCTGTGACGTTGAGTTCCTGCTGGTGATACGGAACTTTTGGATACATCAACTCCGAACTATGTGTCAGTTGATGTATCATCCCCTCAGTTCGTGGAGCAGACCCTCCCGAACGAGTTTGCTGTGTGTGGGAACCCTAGAGCTGGCTGCGACTATGACGACGACTGTACAGAGATCCTCGGTGGATTCGACGGCGACGACTACAGCACTCAGTGATCCTGCGTAGATCAGTGCTACAAATCCTGTGTGGGTCCGATCCTGTGTGGGTCAGTGCTCAGCAGTCCTGTGTGGGCCAGCGCCTACAGATCCTATGTGGGTCCGATCCTGTGTGGGTCTTTGCGGGGGTTAGTTACCTATCAATCCTTTGTGGGTCAGATCCTTTGTGGGTCATTGCGGGGATTAGTTACCTATCGATCCTTTGTGGGTCAGATCCTTTGTGGGTCATTGCGGGGGTTAGTTACCTATTGATCCTGTGTGGGTCAGATATTTTGTGGGTCATTGCGGGGGTTAGTACCTTTCGATCCTTTGTGGGTCCGACGCCTTAGATGAATCAGTGGATATATTTGATCATCTCTATCGTCTTACGAAGAAGTATACCTGAGTGAGCTGAATCCTGTTTTGCTTTCCTATGTGGATTGTGTTGTGCTATCCTGTGTGGATTTACGTTTTACTTTCCTGTGTGGACTGGGTTGTACTTGGTCTCGGATGTTGGATCCGAATGAGAATTGATGACTTAGGTATATGTATGGGCATATACCTAAGAAGGGTCGAATGTTACTTCATGATTGTATCTTTCCTTTGTGGATTATCCTTTATAGATTCTGGGAGACCTTCAGGGGTCTCGGGGTCCCTACTGAGTAGCTTATAATCACCACTGCACAGGTTATGCCCGCACTATGTTGTGTTGGTTGCAGACAATGGACAGCGCTAATCATGGTTGAGGCTTGCGGAGCAGGACAGTACCTGGAGGTGGACCACTGGGCGCGACGTTCTCGAAGCGGACGGCTAGACCCGAGGAGCTATGGAGGCTATCTTTCCTCACCCTTAAGGTGGGGCATCCAATGGACGGATCGACGTTGCATATTTACTTTTCAGTTGTTGTTTTCCCTTTCTAGATGTACTTTACTTTGAGTTTGGGTTTGTATACTGGCCCACTTACCTTTCTGCACTTAGTGTTGTACTCAGTTATTACTTAGTGTTTACTTCTACTGCTTTCTTGCTCTGTAGTGTTTGTTTACTTTACAAAGGTAATGCCTTCCCTTTTTACCAGGATTTACGCCTTGATGTTAGTCGACAGCCCCTGGCCTATGGAAGGCGGGCTTGGGGTAGTCATGGCACGGGCCTCGAGGACGGGTCGTGACACAAACACTCCATCTAAATTCATACAAATACCTAGAAAATACACTAAATCTGAACCCATGTTCAATAATATATAATTATCATGTATAGTCCCTCAGAATCTCATTCCATGTCTTGGTTCTCAAAACAAAACATCCACCCACTAAATAATTCAAATTCTCCCCCAATAATTTTCAACATGTATCGATGTGGGTTCTTAAAAACTCACCACAATAATAATTATACACCCTGAGAAGTCTCACCGATCATTCAACCAATGAACCCACCATAATGTGGTCACCAACTCAGGACCAAATCTTCATGATAGATCCTTGAATGCCAAATGTTATTTCACTTTACAACTCCAAACACCAAACAAGCATTTCTTCGAAAGTTGAGCCACCAGCTTGTTAACCAATGCCAACATCAAGATGCATATCACCCAAACCTATCTCCCTCGACATGCCTCGATGCCTTAAACCAATTGATATCAATGATTATGGTGCTCCGCACTACAAGACTCCCATTTTGAGGGCATATTCCAAACCATGGTTCTTCCTTCCATAGGAACTTCCTACCCAAAATATCTTTCCAGTAGTCCATCAACCCACTAACTAAAATCCACATGATGATCCTGACATGGTTCTCCTTTCACCGTGTCCAACCTCAAGTAAAAGATCCTTTTAGACTACCTTCGACCAACTTCCTCTGAAACTTCTCAATTGTACCAGTTTAGGTGGCCTCAAGAGACACATCTACCTCCAACATGGAATTTCCACAACTTACCCCCACCCACAAGGTCCTACTCATACCCTGAACTGTGAAACCAACCCCCCTTGATTCCCAATAACTTTCACCCAAAACCACACATTATTTACTTTTCATCACATGATTCACTCCCTAAAACATGTGAATAAATTGGGGTTTACACCCTCAACAACATGATGAGACTAGTTTACCCTATGAACTATGTCACAAACTGGGGTTCACCCCCCTTGAATCACCATCAGGTCACTCTGAGATCATCCTGAGCCTGATGCAATGCACTAACTCCAACCAACGCCCTATTTGAAACCTTAACATGATATTACTCAAGGATATATATCAAATTAGATCTTATCACACACCAATACCCTAGTGTCACCTCGACTGTCCAATTATCGGTCTTACCACACCTTTATCCTTCCAACATGAATTCCATTTAGCTAAGGATGATACAATTCTAACCACCATAGGAGTATCATTATCATTTCATAAAGAACCCAAATATTTTTCATCTATTTCCTATGTTCCATCCATCACCAAACATATTCACTATTGTTTCCAAGCTTACTCAAACTTTTTAGTCAAATGTTTTTATTTTTTAGTGATTGAATAATTACATTTAATTCTTACACAACAACGATGCAATATTTGTACAATTAATAGAAAAATAAAATAACTGCGTTTAAAAATATTAAAAGGAATACAATTTAGATGAATTATTGGGTTCCATAGATTTTATAGAAAAATATATAATATAAAGGACGTTTTGAAGGTTTATATTTGAATTTATTACCTATAATGTTATTTTGAAAGTCTTATTAAACGAATAGTTCAAAAAATGACATTAATGTAATTTTATAATAAATAATATTTTATTAAATGAATTAAAATTCATGAAAATCATATAATTGTAAAATATAATGGATTATATTTTGAAAGTTCTAATCATGGTCCATTTATGGGTTTTTTTTATTTTATGGTAACATTCTTAACCCTTAAATACTTGAAAAAATTTGATATTGTGGCAATCATCAAAAGGGTTAATGGGGGGGTTAAAACTGTGATATATAGTTAAAATAATAAAAAAACAAGTTTAAATATTATTGGATGAAATTAAATGGAAACATAACCATGGCGTCACCCACCTAGGGAAATATATTGAACCTTCTCAGCGGCATGAGCACAAGGGTGAAGCCCACCTGTGAGCACCGGAGAAGGAGGTCCTGGGGAATCATCGACCGGAGTAGCTTGGATGTTGCCTCATCTTATCTGTAATCCAATGGTGGGTATTCCAGAATCCAACTCCTCCCCTGCTGGCATCCAATGTGGGTACTCTAGAGCTGGTAATAGGAATCAAAGAAAACTCTAAGAAGGGAGGCCATAATGGTTTGGTTTCTAAGCTTTCAGCTACACAGGGAAGGTGGTCCTAGGGAATGGTCAATCAGAGTAGCGTTGATGTCTCATCATCTCATCTAGCTCTCAAGTTGGTCCCTCTTGATAGATTGGATACCAGATACCCAGTTTTAGTTATCAAGGGTAGAAAACTCCTCCCCAGACATCATTCAATGGGGGCTATGTTGGAGCCTATAATGAGAATCAGAGAAAACTCAAAGAAGGTCCACAAGAATGGTTCCATTTCTAAGTTGTCATCTACACGGAGAAGGTGGTCCTGGGGAATGAAGAATTCAATTTCAACCTTCAAGTCCTCTGTTTTTTCTAAAATAGAGAATTACAGGGGAGAAAATCATTCAGTTATGAGGAAGAGTTGTGCCATTCTGTCTACCATGAAATTCCCATAAACTAAACCTAGGTATCCCTACCCCACGGCCCAGACCTCTATCTAGGCTTCAAAGATAAGTGGTGCCGGTTATTATTTGAAAATGAAATTCACGATGAGAAAAAAAACATGTGGATCCCTGCCCCATTGCCCAGAGGTCCCAGACCCTTATCTCCCCTCAGAAGGTCTGTACTACCGCTTCTTCTTCTTCTTCTTTGGCAATAAAATTCCCCAGCATGGTTGAAAGAAAACTTGGGTATCCCTGCCCTAGGGCCCAGACCTCTGTCTCTGCTCAGAATATCAGTGTTACTTCTTATTTTTTATCAATTAAATTCCCCAGCATGGCTGAAAGAAAACCTGGGGATCCCTATCCTAGGTCCCATAGGGCACAAACCCCTATCTCCGCTTGGAAGATCAGTGTTGTCACTTATTCTTCTTCTTCTTTGGTAATGAAATTCCCTAGCTTGGATGAAATAAAGTCTCAGGATCCTTGCCCCAGGGAGCAGTGGGCCCTGATCTCTGTCTCCACTCGGAAGATCAGTGGTGTTGTTTCTTCTTCTTCTTCTGCAATGAAATTCACCGGGAGCAAGAGCATGGTTGAAAGAAAACTGGGGATCCCTACCCCAGGGCCCAATCCTCTATCTTCGCTCAGAATATTTGTATTGTCACTTATTATTCTTCTTCGACAATGAAATTACCCTTCTTGGCTAAAATAAAACATGGAGATCCCTGCCCCAGGGCCCATAGGGCCCACACCCGAGTCTCTACTCAGAAGATCAGTGTTTCCTCTTCTTCTTCTTCTTCAGCAATGAAATTCCCCAGTGCAGCTAAAAGAAAACCTGGGGATCCCTTCCCCAGGGCCCAGAGGGCCCAGACCCCTATCTCTTCTCGTAAGATCAATGTTTCCACTTCTTCTTCTTCTTCAACAATGAAATTCCCCCATGTGGATGAAATAAAACTTGGGGATCCCTATCTGAGGGCCCAAATGGACCAGACCCCTATCTCCACTCAGAATATTAGTGTTGTTTCTTCTTCTTCTTCTTCTTCTTTGGCAATGAAATTACCCATCATGGCTAAAAGAAAACATGGGGATCCTGTCCCCAGCGCCCAGACCCCAATCTCTACTCGGAAGATCAGTTTTGCCGCTCTTTCTTCTTTGGAAATGAAATTCCCTAGGAGAAAGAGTGTGGTTGAAAGAAAACCTTGGGATCCTAGCCTTAGGGCCTAGAGTTCCCATACCCCTATCTCCACTCGGAATATCATTGGTTCCACTTATTCTTCTTCTTCTTTTTAGGCAATGAAATTCCTTAGGAGCAAGAGTATCAGTGAAAGAAACCCGAGTGTGGAAAAAATAGCTCCACACCACCACTGATGTTTGGGAATGATAGAGAGGCAACCTAGCTCATCACCGATAGAGAGGCGCAGAACTATTTAAATCCCAAGCCCAAGATCCATCCATCGGTCACGTCTGTCGATGTCATCTTGCTCATCAATCTTCCTAGAAATCTCTTCACATTGGGAAAGGTAATTATTCAAAGGATTCTTTTTTTATTTTCTTCTTTTATGAATCTAATATTACGACCACCTTGAAAAAATTATGTTTTGAAATAATAAGAAACAACGTAGAGGGATTCCCTTCAAGCTCTAAGAAATGTGATGGCTATGGATAATCTAGTTCGATGCATCAAGATGTTTTATAATTTGAGTGGATCGTCCATATTGGAGTCTTTGGCACCCTTTTTTGAGAAGTTCTTGGAATTCCACACACAGATCACATAGGCGATCACAAAAATGGCATCCATTCAAGCCACAACCGAAGCATACAGTATTCATTGTCATGAGGGGTAGGATGAAGACAAAAATCCATTGGAATCCATGATAGATAGGGTGGATACAGGAAATGTGTTGCGCTCAATTGGCATCCACAATAATATGGTGGATGAGGTGGAGGAGAATGATGAGAACAGTAATTCAGGAGGTGGGGGCTGGGAAGTTGCATCAGACTTGGGAAGATGATATAAGAGAAGGCGGTGAAGAGGTTCATGGAGTTCCTAGAGAGGGCCTTGGATAAAGGGAGTGATAGGTGGGATTCTCTGTCGATGATGCATAAATTCATGAATTGGATGCGGGTGGAGTGGTGTGACAGCAGCAGGGGACGGGTCTTCCCCCGGTCCATGCAGGTGGCCCGAATTGAAGAATCCTTGAATCAAATTATTTTTTCTTTTATTTTTTAAATATCTTTATCCTATTTTCCACATATGTTTGAGGTTTGCATTTATTTTACAGCTTTATATTTGAGAATGGATTTAAAGTATTGAATGTGTAATAAAACATTATGTTATTGAAGCATTGATTGATGATGAAATTATGATGAGAGAAACTGAAATTACAAAAAAAGTATTATTATAAGTATTATAATTATATATAATAATTATACTTATTTAAAAAATTATTTTCTAAAGTATTATAAGTACTTATCATCACTTTTTTTATATTTGTATTCCTATTTTTCATCGTAATTATCAAATTAAAATTCAATGCTCGAGTCATCGACGATGTGCTTCGTCTGCAATCGGTCTTACATTTCCGGTTTCAAAATTATTTTCGGTTTCAATCAGTGCGTGATCAATTTTACAATAGTGGAAAATTTATAGTAAAAAATACTTGAATTGTTTTTTTTGTTTGAGACCTATCCTTTTGTAAGGCATAAATTTTTTGGGGAAATTTATTGTAAAAAAATATGATTTGTGAAATTAATTTGCCGATTAGATATTTTATCCTGTTTTCATAGATAAATTATATTTCAAGGAATCTAGTGAACTATGCATTGTTATGTATTACATAAATTTAAAAAAATATTCATTACTTTTATTATAATAATATAATTATAAATATTTTTATTTTATTTTATTTAAAATAATATGTTATTAAAAATGACTATTTGTCAAACTAAACTTTAAAATCAGAAGAAGCATGATCCATCCCAAGTCCCGAGTAATAATCATGTTTTTTTGGAAAAAATATTTTAAAGGTGCATGAAATCATGAAGGGTTAGGTTTTCTGGCCCATCGCGCTGGCCTAGCCCCATAACCTACAATGACACGTATCATATGGGACACCCATGTCTCAACTGCCACATGTTCAAATCCTTACTAATGGCATAATTTCATCCTTTATCTCTTCTTATTTTATTATCATTGGTTGACCCTCCAAATTTTAGTAAAATCTTATTAATAGACCCCACTCCACAATGACACGTATCATATGATCTAATAGTGAAAATAAAATTTGGCTGTCTGGAATAAAATAATTGATAAAATAGCATGAATCATATAATCAAACAAGCTGGGACACATTTTTAAATTTAATTTCACTTAAGATTATTATAAATATTAATAAACATAAATAGATTTTAAATGAAATTTAAATTACAAATAAATTAATGTTATAAATAAATAATTATGGATCTCATAATTTTCAAGTTTTGGGATCTCATGGATACAACCTTCTAACCCCAATATTTCATATTCCACCCTTTCATATTGTCATAATTATAGGAGATGATTTTAAGTCAATAAATTTGAAATAGATGACAAGGATAGAACTAAATCATTGATTATATTTCCATATAGGTTGTTTGGAAACAAAATTTAGGCTCATATATGTCAATATAATAAAGAAATTTTAACTTTTTCCCATTATATCTATAACATTCATCATATTTAAATGATTTTACACCCCTCTTTTTCTTATATTTTATATACAACTTGTGTGAAAAATTAACATTTTTTAATTTAATTTTTACCTTTATGCGGGGCCTATGATTTCTATAAAGGTAAAGAGGGTTTTAAAGACATTTTATAGGAGTAAGTGAGATGTTCAAGCATGGAGTAAGGGTGAAGCATGACCTACATAAAGTTATCCCTTCAATTTCAATGGATACATGAGGATAAATACACTACAAAAAAGAATGCATTAGTGATGGTTCTAAAAACCAACACAAAATAAATCTTATTAAAAAAATTATAATAAAGCGCCGGTTTAGTATAATCGTCGTTGTATTTTTTTTATTTTAAAATTTAGCGGCTGTTTTATATAAACCGCCACTAAAACTCTAGCATTGATAGCATATGTATCTCTTTAGGGAAACATTGGTACTGTGTGACTTGAAATATGTCAAACCCAATGATGGTTCATGTTGTCGTGAGGTATAATAGGCTCCCAATACCTATATCCCATGGCATTTACCTCTTTCTAATCATTAAATTTTGAAAAATTCATCCATATAGTGTTTGGTGTTGTCATTGGTTTGCAATATTCCATTGAAAATCACTTGGGAACATCTTTTGCATAATTTCATTGATAAATTAATGTTCTATGATTCCCTTTATTATCTTATAAACTAAGGAAAATGTTTCACCAATTATAGAAATCACGATACTGTACCTCATATGATCCAAAAAAATGCATTGTGCTTTTTCCAATCCTCAAATACTATGTCTTTGACATATATGAGTACCAACATCATTTGATCATTATCCTTCTTGATGCAGAGGGTGTGATCAACTCTACCTCGAGAAAAAAAATATTTCTTAGGTTTTTATCTGTTGGGCAAAAATCCCTCAAGGTATCATTGAAGCCTTTTTGAGGTGTTTGTGTTTGTTGACAAAGTGGACATCTAAGTTGTGATTGTTGACAAAGAGGTTTTCATGGTTGAATGTCGAGTTCAAGAGCTGAGATCAACGATCCATGTTTGATTCAAGAACTTCGATAAAAGGAATGGATGATCTGGAGGTGGTACAAAAGAACAGATACAAGGTGGCGCCGTTTTCCAGTGTTTGCCAAATTTTTGGGCCTGAAAATCGGCAAATGAAGAAAAGTGTTTTTGGCAAAGGGACTTGCGCGTCGTGGACTTGGAGTATAGGAAACTTGCGCGCCATATGTTTTTCAAGATCAGAAGATCAAAATATGGCTAAGGAAATAGGTTCGCGCAAGTTTGGGAGTTGGTCGCGCAAGTGTCTAAAGGAGAGAAGACTTGCGCGCCGAGATTGGGTCGCGCAGGTGACTTGCGCGCCGTCGCGCAGGGTGGTCAGATTGCCTATAAATACCGGACCACCCCTCCTCATTTTTTACCGGAGTTCAAGACGAGATCTCCCGTCGCGCAGGTGTGGTGGTCGCGCAAGTGGTGTGTGTGGTCGCGCAGGTGGGACTTGCGCGCCAGTGGTTGAAGTTGTGCGCCGGTGTTAGAAGTTGCGCGCCGGTTGGCAGTTACGCGTCAATATTGGTTTGGGCGTAAAAGGAAGAGAGTCGCGCAAGTTTGGAGTTGAGGAAGCTTGAGTCGCGCAAGTGTTTGAAGAGGACTTGCGCGCCCGTTGTGACTTGCGTGCCGATACTTGCGCGCCGAGGTTGACTTGCGCGCCAAGTAAGGTTTTGTTCCCGCAGTGATTTTCAGACTGTGTGGAAGCTGGAAGTTTGCACGATACCTTCGGTGCAAAGAGATATTCATCAACGGGTGAAAGTTAAACTTCAACAGAGCATCTACATACAAGAGAAGATGCATTCTTTCATGAAAATGAAGAGACCTACAGGTCTATAAACTGTGAGTGGATTCCATCCAAGAGCAGTGAGCTCAGGAAGAGGAAGAAGGTGATCCTCTCCACCGGCAGTGAGCCAGAGAGAGAGAAATAGGGAGTGACCCTTGGGAAAGCAGTGAGCTGACCCTAAACAATGTAAAGGCAGTGAGCCTGGGCATAGAAGTGATCTAGCCCGAACCTTGTAATCCACAGCTAGTGAAGATTAGTGGAATTTGGTACGACCGGAAACCTGTCGGCGTATGCTCCTTGGACGTAGCCCTTAGCGGTGAACCAAGTAAAATTGCTGTGTCCTGTGCTTGCTTTACATTCTGTTTATATCGTGCAGTAGGAAAAAGAGAGAAGAGTGTTTTTCTTAACAGTGAAACAAGATCAGAACGGTCATTAATTTTGAATTAGTCATACCCTGATTAACCCCCCCTCTCAGGGTATCCATCCTAGTGGACCTAACAAGTGGTATCAGAGGGAAAAGGTTGAAAGTTGTTCTTCTCTCAATGGAGGTAACCAATCATAAAGGGATTCCGATCTTCGACGGATATAATTTTCAGATATGGAAGAATCGGATGCAACACTATTTCCGATCCTTGGGAATGGATGTGTTTTCAGCAGCTATGCATGGTATCACAGCGGATATTAATAGTGGTGCCTTATCAGAAGCAGAGCATAGAGAGTTGGATGCTGATTCCAAAGCAATCAATGCCTTAGGGGGATCCCTTTCCAATCCCATCTAAACAAAGGTGATGTCATTCAAAACGTCACATTCCATGTGGGAAAAGCTTTTGAATATATATGAAGGGGACACAAAAGTCAGAGAGGCAAAGCTGCAGGTGTTGTGGAACAAATATGAAGATCTGAAAATGAACCCGAATGTGTCTGTTGACACATTCTTTGATAGGGTAAACATTGTTGTGGAAGATATGCGAGGTCTTGGAGAATTCATTGAAGACATAAAGATTGTAAAGCGCATCTTGAGGAAACTTCCACCTCGGTTCAATCCGAAAGTTTCAGTACTAGAAGATAAAGATCCAAAAGAGCTGACATTGGACAATTTGCACAGTACCTTGGTTGCATATGAAATGAGGAACGATGATAATGAGGCTGTGGAAAAAGGGAAGTCTAAAGAGGTGGCATTTAAGGCCATGAAGAAGCTCACCATTGAAGATTCTAATGAAGAAGAAGAGACAGATGAGGTGATGTCATTCCTTTCTTCGAATCTACAAAGAGGAAGAGGAAAGTTTAAAGGTAAGCTTCCACTAGCATGCTTTAGATGTGGAAAGGTTGGTCATCTTGCGGCAAGATGCCCCAAGAAGTTTCAAGATGATGATGATGATGATGACGTTGAAATTCCCAAAAAGAAGTCTTCAGCTTTTGTGAAAGGGAAGAAACAATTCAAGAGAAATTTCTTCAAGAAAAAGAATCTTCTCTCACAAGAATTTGAAAGTTCAGATGAGTCTGAGGATGAAGAAGTTGAGGAAATAGAAAATTGCAGAGATCGTGGGGTAAATGCCTTGGTGGCAATTGTTGGTAGTTCTCTAAAGGGAGAAGAATCTGATGCTAAAGAAGAAGAAGAAATTGAAGGGAGAATTGATATGGAAGCCGAATTGGAAGCAGCTCTTGTGGAGATAGATGTTTGGAGAGCCAAAACGAAGAAAGCCAATAAAGTGGTTCGTGATGCCAAACTCTACATGCAACAACAGGATGAAGAAAACTCTGAGCTGTTAGAAGAAATTGAAAGACTAAAATCCTCAACACCAGAGAGCTCAGAAAATATTGTTGAGTATAAGCTTAAAATTGAGGAACAAAAGAAGGAAATTGATTGTCTGACAAACACAGGAAAGGAGCAGGTTAGATGTATCAAAGATCTTGAAGAAGAAGTGGTCAGTCTGCGACAAAAACTCAAGGATCAAGATAAACTCTTGACCCCCAATGTGATATCCGAAAAGCAGGCTATTCAGAAGACAGAGAAGATGAAAGCGGAGCCTAGCAGTTCAGTAGGAAAGAAACAGCAATTGAGCTCAGATGTTAAGGTCGTTTCTGGGCTTAGTCAAGAACAAAAATTGGCGACAATTGCAGTCAGACCACAAGAACTCATCCCGAAAGTGAAGGTTGATTTGGGAACAAAACAGAATCAGAATATTCAGAGATCCCAAAAAGGAAATCACAGTGCTGAAATATCACGAGGGAATGCATCCTATATCAGGTGTTATTGCTATGGGAAAATGGGACATTCACAGTTTGTGTGTTCCATAGCCAAGAGATACAGAGGGGAACATGAGCAGAGACGGCAGCCAAACAGAGAATGGTTTTCCAGAACACATTTTGAAGGACACTGTTTTTGGTGCGGAGGATTTGGACACATGGCTAGGTATTGCACACCAATCATTCAGAGAAATGTGTCAAAGAATAATCAAAATGTTCGCAAGCAGCAGATCAATAAACCAACAAGTGAGTTAAAAGTTCAGAACAGATTTGCAGCTCTGCAAGATGAGGGTGGTCAGTCATACTCTGAGAAAGAACAGAAGCCTCAATCCATGCTGAGTGTGAAAGAAAAAGTATGGACCAAGAAGAAGAAAAATGAGAAGGCTGTGGTGGCGCAGATTGCCCTTAAAGCATCAGATCGATCTGGTGTTTGGATCCTTGATAGTGGTTGCACATCCCACATGACGGGTAACAAGGATCTTGTTACAGGCATCAAATATGACAAAGAAGGAGTTGTCAAATTAGGAAATGATGAAGGCCTGAAAATTTTTGCCTCAGGGAAAGCCATGTTTGGGGGAAAAGAGATGAGACGTGCTGATGTCTTGGTAGTAGAGGGTCTTAGTCATAACCTACTCAGTGTCAGTCAACTATGTGACTCTGGGCACTCTATCCAATTTACCAAGAAGATGTGTGTTGTGAAAGGAAAATATGGAGCAGCTGTTCTGCAGGGAAAAAGGTCAAAGGGAAATCTCTATCTTGTATGTGGGGAAGAAGATACTTGTCTTTTATCCAGAGAGGAAGAAAACCAGCTGTGGCATAAGCGACTTGGTCATCTATGCCAACCATCTATGGAGGATCTCGTTAAATGTGATGCTGCTAGAGACCTTCCCAAACTATCACGTGATCGCACTCATACATGTGATGCATGTCAGCAATGGAAAATAATCAGAAAGACATACAGGCCAAAGGAACAGAAATCAACTAG
Source organism: Viscum album (assembly GCA_963277665.1). NCBI lineage: Eukaryota > Viridiplantae > Streptophyta > Magnoliopsida > Santalales > Viscaceae > Viscum > Viscum album. The sequence continues at coordinate 227,934,880 of OY728145.1, forward strand.
AGTGCTTGAATTGGTGCATGTTGATGTATGTGGACCTATCTCACCACGAGCTATAAATGGGCAAAGGTACTATGTTCTTTTCATTGGTGACTATAGCAGAATGGCATGGGTATTCATCATAACCCACAAGACAGAGGTGTTAAGTTGCATAAAGCAATACAGGAGGGAATCAGAGAAGATGCTTGGGCAGAAAATTCTGAAGTTTCGTACTGATAACGGTACGGAATTTACAAACAGTCAGGTTGAAAACTATCTCGAGAAACATGGGATAAGGCATCAAGTTTCATCAGTAAGAACTCCTCAACAGAATGGAGTAGTTGAAAGGAGAAATCGGATCATCAACAATATGTCCAGAACAATGCTTATTGATAAGGACCTGCCGGAGAAATTTTGGAAGGAAGCAGTTTTGACATCGGTCTATGTTTCAAACAGGTCCCTGTTATGTCCGAAGCAAGGGAAGACTCTGTATGAACTGTGGTACGGAAAGAAGCCAACGCTGAAGTACTTTCGAATCTTTGGAAGTAAGTGTTTCATTCTAAACAAAGAACATCATAGGAAGTTTGAGGCACGAGGAGATGAAGGGATATTCTTTGGCTATTCCGGGAAAAGTAAATCGTATAAATGTTTCAACAAAAGGCTGGGAAAAATCATTGAAAGCAATGATGTCACTATAGTTGAAAATGAGCAGAATACTCAACGATCCAGTGAACAGTTCCTGGATGAAAGTGATGATGAGGTAAGCAACCCAGGGGGAGCAGAAGTGGCAGAAGCTGACACAGAAGAAGATACTGATGATGAAGAGGAAAGTGTCAAGTCGGTGTCCGTGAGAAAGCCAAAGAGTCGAGCTGAAATTGATAGGCAGAATATCATTGGTGATCAAACAGCTCCAGTTCAGACTCGAAGAATGAAATCATCACAGCAAGCATCTTTTTTGTCTCAAGTGGAGCCGAAATGTTTTTCTGATGCTGCTGAAGAAGAAAACTGGGTTCAGGCCATGAACGAAGAGCTTGATCAAATTGAGAAGAACCAGACATGGGAGATTGTTTCGAGGCCAGCAGACAAGAATGTCATTGGGACCAAATGGGTCTATCGCAATAAGATGAATGAAGATGGCACAGTGATTCGGAACAAAGCACGTCTAGTGTGCAAGGGGTACTCCCAGATCGAGGGAATTGATGTTGATGAGACATTTGCACCGGTTGCAAGGCTGGAGACAATAAGATTATTCCTAGCCATTGCAGTGCAAAGGAAGTTCAAAGTGTTCCAGATGGATGTCAAATCTGCATTCTTGAATGGTGTTCTGGAAGAGGAGGTGTATATTGAGCAGCCAGATGGTTTTCTCATTCATGAGGATGAGAACAAAGTTTGCAGGCTGAAGAAGGCAGTGTATGGGCTGAAACAAGCACCAAGGGCATGGTACTCAAGGCTTGATCAGTACTTGAAGAAGCTTGGTTTTCAGCGTGGAGGAGTTGATTACAATCTCTATTTCAGTAATGACAGTAATCAAAGGATGATGGTGTTGGTTTATGTCGATGACATAATATTTGGTGGATCAGATGAAGCTCAGTGCAGACAGTTTTCTGAATTCATGAAAAATGAGTTTGAAATGTCAATGATTGGAGAGCTAACGTTTTTCCTTGGTCTACAGGTAACACAAGGAAGGAATGGAACATTCATTTCTCAATCTAAATATGCCAAGGAGGTCCTGAGAAGGTTTGGAATGGAAAATTACAAGGAGATGAAGACTCCGGTGGCTACCCGGATGAAATTATCAAAAGATGAGGATGGAAAGGCAGTTAATATCACAGAATACAGGCAAATAATTGGAAGTCTGTTGTACTTAACTGCAACAAGGCCTGATATTGTTTTCGCCACATGCCAAGCAGCGAGATATCAGAGTAATCCCAAGGAAAGTCACATGCTCGCATTGAAAAGAATACTTCGGTATATTAAGGGCACGGTGGACTTCGTCTTGACATACAATGACAAATCTCAGACAGAGTTATTGGGGTACACTGATGCAGACTGGGCCGGTTCAGCGGATGATAGAAAATCAACGTCAGGTGGTGCATTCTATCTTGGTGGATTGTGTATTTCTTGGCTAAGTAAGAAGCAAGATTGCATTTCATTGAGCACCGCAGAAGCTGAGTATATTGCGGCCACTCAAGCCTGCACACAGTTATTGTGGATGAAACAGCAGCTTGAAGATATGGGAGTTGAAGTGAAGTCTCCGATCGGAATCCAGTGTGACAACTCAAGTGCTATAAATCTTAGCAAAAATCCCGTCCATCATTCGAGGACAAAGCACATTGAGATTAGGTATCATTTTATCAAGGAGAAGGTTGAGCAGGGAATCATGAAGTTGGAGTACGTGCCTACAGAGCTACAGGTTGCAGACATTCTGACAAAGGCCTTACCCAAGGAAGCTTTTGATAGGCATCGACTGGCTCTGGGAGTTCAGTCGATTCCCCGCACTTGAAATAGTGTGGATGTGGGTCCCCCAACCCCCCCCCCTCTCCCCGAGGTATGATGTGTTTTCCCTACTGTGCTAATGTGTTCTCTACTATGTTACAGACTACAAAGGTGTGACCTTTGGGTTCGTTGACAAAGGGGGAGAAAATAGTGGTTGTTCAAGGGGGAGACAGTGTGAAGATTTGATAAATCATGAATGATATGGGGAGACGCTGACAGGTGGAGCAGCCAGATAGGGGGAGTTGAAGCTAGTTGAACGTGCTTAGCCAGAGCTTAGCTTGGACATCACAGGAAATATTTCTAAAGAGGTGTTGAAGCTGTGAGCAGAAAGGGGGAGCGTATTAAATCTGACGATGCTAGAAGTGATCGATCAAAGAATAGATATCACGACAGCTGAGGATCGTGATAAAAGCAGAAGAGTGGTGTTGGACAGTGTTTGGTGTCAACAGTGGATGTCAGAGACAAAGTGATTCATTGATGAACTTTTCATTTACTCTTGTTTCTCACGCCGAGCATTGCTCATGTGGGCATAGAGTATGTGTTGAGTAAATCCTTGGTCGCTATCAGAATCGCAATGAGGCGAATGGAGGCTGAAGAATCAATGACGTATCTTTGTTTGGAAGAGTTGTCAACAAACCCAAAGGGGGAGATTGTTGGGCAAAAATCCCTCAAGGTATCATTGAAGCCTTTTTGAGGTGTTTGTGTTTGTTGACAAAGTGGACATCTAAGTTGTGATTGTTGACAAAGAGGTTTTCATGGTTGAATGTCGAGTTCAAGAGCTGAGGTCAACGATCCATGTTTGATTCAAGAACGTCGATAAAAGGAATGGATGATCTGGAGGCGGTACAAAAGAACAAATACAAGGTGGCGCCGTTTTCCAGTGTTTGCCAAATTTTTGGGCCTAAAAATCGGCAAATGAAGAAAGGTGTTTTTGGCAAAGGGACTTGCGCGCCATGGACTTGGAGTATAGGAAACTTGCGCGCCATATGTTTTTCAAGATCAGAAGATCAAAATATGGCTAAGGAAATAGGTTCGCGCAAGTTTGGGAGTTGGTCGCGCAAGTGTCTAAAGGAGAGAAGACTTGCGCGCCGAGATTGGGTCGCGCAGGTGACTTGCGCGCCGTCGTGCAGGGTGGTTAGATTGCCTATAAATACCGGACCAACCCTCCTCATTTTTTACCGGAGTTCAAGATGAGAGCTCCCGTCGCGCAGGTGTGGTGGTCGCGCAAGTGGTGTGTGTGGTCGCGCAGGTGGGACTTGCGCGCCAGTGGTTGAAGTTGTGCGCCGGTGTTAGAAGTTGCGCGCCGATTGTCAGTTACGCGTCAATATTGGTTTGGGCGTAAAAGGAAGAGAGTCGCGCAATTTTGGAGTTGAGGAAGCTTGAGTCGCGCAAGTGTTTGAAGAGGACTTGCGCGCCCGTTGTGACTTGCGTGCCGATACTTGCGCGCCGAGGTTGACTTGCGCGCCAAGTAAGGTTTTGTTCCCACAGTGATTTTCAGACTATGTGGAAGCTGGAAGTTTGCCCGATACCATCGGTGCAAAGAGATATTCATCAACGGGTGAAAGGTAAACTTCAACAGAGAATCTACATACAAGAGAAGATGCATTCTTTCATGAAAATGAAGAGACCTATAGGTCTATAAACTGTGAGTGGATTCCATCCAAGAGCAGTGAGCTCAGGAAGAGGAAGAAGGTGATCCTCTCCACCGGCAGTGAGCCAGAGAGAGAGAAATAGGGAGTGACCCTTGGGAAAGCAGTGAGCTGACCCTAAACATTGTAAAGGCAGTGAGCCTGGGCATAGAAGTGATCTAGCCCGAACCTTGTAATCCACAGCTAGTGAAGATTAGTGGAATTTGGTACGACCGGCAACCTGTCGGCGTATGCTCCTTGGACGTAGCCCTTAGCGGTGAACCAAGTAAAATTGTTGTGTCCTGTGCTTGCTTTACATTCTGTTTATATCGTGCAGCAGGAAAAAGAGAGAAGAGTGTTTTTATTAACAGTGAAACAAGATCAGAACGGGCATTAATTTTGAATTAGTCATACCCTGATTCACCCCCCCTCTCAGGGTATCCAGCCTAGTGGACCTAACATTATCCAACCTTAAATACTAGTTCCTCAGTGATTTATTTATCTTATACAAATAATTATTTAACTGGAACAACTTCTACTCATTTTCATCCATAATAAACCCATCTGGTTTTCTAACGTATATACCCCCTTAAGAACTCCATTAAGGAACATAGATTTGAAATCCATTTGGTATACTTTTAACTACATTTTCACTGAAAATAGAAAAAAAAAATCAAATAGCTACTAACTGGGCTATTGGAGTACATTTATCATAAATATAAATTCATTTGATCTAGGAGTTCCCCTTGCCCATTATTTATTCTTTATTTTGAGAAAATTTTCCATAGTCAATGAGTTTATTACTGAACACCAACTTGGTTATGATAACATTTCTATCCTCTAGCCTTGGAAAAATTTCCCATGTCACATTGTTCTTATTCAGATCAAGCTCCTCATGTATATATTTGATCCCATTAGCATCCTTGTCACCCTCTCTAAATTATTTAGGCTCTACTTGGGAAAAATGTGGTTTTTTGTAGAGTCTTACTCCTTGGAGTTTTCACCAAAACTCTTTGACCACCAATGAATGTTTATTCATTGATTATCCTTACTTATATTTATTTTATTTGATTAAAATATAGCCATCTTTGAAATGATAACCCACTCATTTTTACTTCTTAAAAATCAGTTCATTTATTTCATCACACATTTAATAAAAACTATGTATGTTTTACTTTAATCCATCTAAAATATCATTCTTCAACATTTCCTTTTGGTTCCACCCTTAGGAATCTATGATTACCATCCATGTAATTCTCATAAATGGGATTCATTACCCATTTTAGAGAACAAAATAGAGTACAACAATCATCCACATCACTTTCATATCCCGAACAATTATTATTCTAATTTGTTTCCATGGAATCATCCCCCGTCTCTTTTATCTTTCTTGTACTAGTCTGAGTAGAATTCATCATATGGATGACTACAGCTTTAATTATTTCAATAAACATAAGTTCAAGTCCACAAGAGATGGAGGATGAGTGCCAAACAACTAAATTCAATGATAATTGTTCGGATCATAAGCTGATGAGGATGATAATTTTCTCTAACTTTCACCTTTGGATGATTTCAGAGTATAACACCTAATATACTGAAGTAATTCTTTTCTTAAATTCAATTACCAATTTTCATCAAAGAATACTGAAATTATTTGAAATAATTAAATATTGAGTTTCTCTTATTATAATTTTCTATAACTTTAACCTTTGATAATGAATATCTTATGTGTATTTATTTATTTATTGTATAAAATGAATATTTTATGAACCTAATAGGATATTTTTACTTTATCTCAGACAATTCAAAGATTCAATCCAATGTATCTTATTTTCTACCCATCCTCCTCACTAATTTATTAATGGTTTGGTGAGATCTATTTTTGTTTTTTGTCATCATTCTTGCTCTACCGTCGGTATATACCTGTGGTCAAAAATGTTTACACAGTAAAATAATTGTGCACATAATTAATATATTGTTGCATATTTATGTTTAATTTATTTCTTTTTATTATTAATCATATAATAATTGTTTTCTCATAAAAATGGATTCTTTTTCTCGAGTTGGAGTGGTTTGTTCGAAGATGCTCATGCTCATGAGAGATTCGAATTCGATCTTGCAATTGATATAATGACAATATGGAAATGCATCAATAATTCATAAAACTATCAAGAAAAGTTGAATTCATACTACTTATTTAATTAATTTTTCATCATTTTATCAACTATTTGTAAGTTAATTTCTATATTATTTTTATATAATACATATTTAGTTTTTTTCATATATCTTTTTTAAAGTCTTATTTTTCTTTAAACTATCTTCAACAAGCCACAAAAGAGATAAAATGATTATTTCCCCCAATGTAACCATGTTTTACATTTTCATTGCCTCTCTTTGTTGAATTTCCAACACTGAATATTGATTCAATGTTGTTAGCCAAAAAACTGTTCTCATTTTTGAAATCCAAAATATTAGAGGAAGCTCATGTTCCCATAGTGGTGAATTCTCATGATATAATGGGCACATGAGCTTCCTCTGCTCTTCTGAATTTCAACAATGAGAAAGATTTTTTATCTAAGAACATCGAGTTAATATGTAGTGTTGGAATTTCTACTTAAAAGGCAATGGAAATGTGGTTACATTGGCAGTTAGGATTTTTTTGAGACTTTGGGACATGTAGGAATCAACTGCTCCTCATTTCAACACACGGTGTGTCCAGTATTACTCAAAGTGATTATTTATATTTAAAATTGAAATTAATTTTAGTAAAAGGTAAAACAAAGATACCCAAAAATAAGAAAATGCATTCTGATTATTTTGAAACTTTAGGTAAATTATCCATATTCCAATTGTGATATGTTGGATTTAGCTGCACCTCAATTCGATGCACAGTAGTGTGTGTTATCATTTTAAAATCGATAGTCTAGTTCAAAAAATTTCACTCACTGAAAATAAAGAAAACACAATTGGATTTTCATGATAATTTTTAACATTTATTCATAAGTCATTTGTGATGTGTAGGAATGAGTCTCACATTAAACTAATACACAACGAGATCAGTATGGGTCAATGTGTGTTTTTATAGTTTAAAATGACATATTAGTAAAAAAAAAGTGACGTTCTTAAAACTTGTTAAACACATTTATATTGTTTTGATACTTTATGAAAATGATCTATAATTTTTTTGAGATGTGTAGAAATCGTCTGTGCCTCAATCCAACACATGGTGTGACCGGTATGACTTAAAGTGCATCTTTTTATTTAAAAATGACATCAATTTTAGTAAAAAGGAAAATTGACCTACTCAAAACTAAGAAACCACATTCGTATTGTTTTGATACTTTAAGTAAATGATCCATAAGTTATTCTTGATGTTTAGTAATTATCTGCACCACAATCCGATACACAATGTGCCCGGTACGAATCAATGTGTCCATTATTAGTTTAAAATTGATAGTTTAGATAAAAAAATGTCACTCATTGAAAATAGAGAAAACACAATCATATTTTCTTAATAATTTTGGAAATTTATTCATAAGTCATTTTTTACATGTAAAAATCAATCTCACATCAAACTGATACACGATGTGGTTGGTATGTGTCAAAGTTAGTGTTTCCAGATTAAAATGACATTTTAGTAAAAAGAAATGTGATGTGATCAAAAATGATTAAACAAATTTGTATTAATTTTATACTTTAATAAAATAATCCATAATCCATTTGGTACATGTAAGAATTATCCTCACCTCAATCCGACGCACGATGTGACTGATATAACTCCAAGTGGGTCTTTTTATTTAAAATTGACATCAATTTCAGTAAAAAGGACAATCAACCTACTCAAAATCAAGAAAAAAAATTGGATTATTTTTATACTTTAGTAAAAAAAATATAAGTCATTTTTGACTTGTAGGAATCAGTTGAACATTTATCTGATGCATAGTGTAACCAGTATGACTCCAAGTGTGCATTTTTTTTTAAAATTGACATCAATTTTAGTAAAAAGGACAACTGACCTACTCAAAACTATGCAAAAACATTCGGATTATTTTGATAATTTATGGAAATGATCAATAAGTAATTTTTGATGTGTATGAATCATCCACACCTCAATCTGATATAATATGTTCTTGATATGAATCAATATGTTTGTTATTAGTTTAAAATGGACAGTTTAGTTCAAAAAATGTCACTCACTGAAAACTGAGAAAACATGCTTGAATTTTCTTGATAAATTAAGACATTGATTCATAAGTCATTTTTGACATTAAGGAATCATTATCATGTCAAACTGATACATGATGTGATTTTTATGAGTAAAAGTTCAAGTTTCCATTTTAAAATGACATTTTAGTAAAAATGAAAAGTGACATACTAAAAACCGAGTAAACACATTCATATTATTTTGATACTTTTTGAAAATTATCCATAATAAATTTGGTATAAGTAATAATCATATGTACCTTAGTACTACAATTTTTTTGATGGATATGACTGTAAGTGTGCCTTTTTATTTAATATTGACATCAATTTTAGTAAAAATTACAACCGACCTTCTCAAAACCAAGAAAAAGTATTTATATTGTTTTGATACTTTATGAAAATTATACATAAGTCATTTTTGATGTATAGTAATTAGGCTCAAATCAATCAGATATATGATGTGTCTGGTATGACTCAATGTGCCCGTTATCATTTTAAAATCGACATTTTAGTTCAAAAAGTGTCACTCACTAAAAACAATCAAAACATGCTCATATTTTCTTTATAATTTTGGAAAATGATTCATATGTAATTTTTTATGTGTAAGAATTTTTATCACATCAAACCAACACATGATGTGACCAGTATGAGTCAAAGTGCTTGTTTCTTGTTTAAAAAGACATTTTAGTAAAAAAAATACGCAACATACTAAAAACTATGAAAACACATTCTGATTTTTTTGATACTTTATAATAATAATCCATAAGTCATTTGAGATTTTTAATAATTATCCACACCTCAATTCAATTTAATTTGTGACCCGTATGACTCCAAGTGCATCTTTTCAATATATAAGTATCATTTAAATTTAAAATGCACATCACATTTCCAAAACTGATAAAATGAGCCTAGATTGTTTTATCATCATTCTATATACTATTACTTAATTAATTTCCTAATCATTTTTATCTTATACTTATTTATTTAATTTTCATAGAGATAATTCTTGATGACGAGCAAGAAATAGTGTGACGTGTACGAATCAACTGCAACTGAATCTTATACACAAAGTTCCTTGTATGACTCAAAGTTTAGTTTAAAATTAACACTTTCTATTAGTTTATTTCTTTATATTATTACTAACATAATATATTTTTTTCTTATATAGGTGATTTTTATTTCTCGAGTGGGGATTAGGATCAAAATACAAAGGAGGATTTATATTTTTGAATGAATGTAATAATATTTAATTATATAATTGTATAAACTAATGTTTGAAATGTCTACAATATAGTTTTTTTTCTTACATTTATGTTTTAAATTTTATTTCATTTAAATTATGTATTGGTGCTTTATTTTTCTAATTTTTTGGTGTTTTTGGTTCAATAGTGTGCTATTATAGCACAATTCACTGGTGTTGTAGTGTGCTATTATAACACATTGTAGTATACCACTTTATCAGCGCTTAAAAAAGCACTGATAAAAGACTAGGTATTTTAATCTCACTCTAGTAGTCAGTGCTTCTCTAGCAATGATAAAGGCCTGTTTCGACACTATTAAAGGCCTATTCTGTAGTAGTGTACACTTTGTGATGTTTAGGAATTAGTTTCACCACAATCTGATTCACGATGTGCCCAATATGAATCATTGTATCTATTATCAGTTTAAAATTGATAGTTTAGTTCAAAAAAAATTCACTCACTAAAAATAGAGAAAACACAATCATATTTTCTTAATAATTTTGAACATTTATTCATAAGTCATTTTTGACGTGTAGGAATCTATCTCACATCAAACTGATACATGATGTGATCGGTATGAGTTAAAGTTAGTGTTTCCAGTTTAAAATGGCATTTTAGTAAAAAAAATACAAGTGATGTAATTAAAACTGAGTAAACACATTTGTATTGTTTTTATACTTTAATAAAATAATCCATAATCCATTTGAGACATGTAGGAATTATCCTCACCTCAATCTGGCGCATAGTGTGACTGATATGACTCCACATGTGTCTTTTTATTTAAAATTGACATCAATTTTAGTAAAAAGGACAATTAACCTACTCAAAATCAAGCAAACACGTTCGAATTATTTTCATACTTTACTAAATAAGTCATTTTTGACATGTATGAATCATTCGTACATTAATCTGAGGCATAGTGTGACCATCATGACTCCAAGTGTGCCTTTTTATTTAAAATTAACAACAATTTTTGTATAAAGGACAACTCACCTACTCAAAACTGAGAAAAAACATTTGGATTATTTTGATACTTTAGGGAAATTATCAATAAATAATTTTCAATGTGTAGGAATCATCCATACCTCAATCTGATACATGATGTTCTTAATATGACTCGATGTGTTGGTTATCAGTATAAAATGGACAGTTTATTTCAAAAAATGTCACTCACTGAAAACTGAGAAAACATGCTCAATTTTTTTGATAAATTAGGACATTGATTCATAAGTCATTTTTTATGTGTATGAATAAGTCTCATGTTAAACCCATACATGATGTGATTAGTATGAGTCAAAGTTCATGCTTCTAGTTTAAAATGACATTTTAGTAAAAAAGATAAGTTACATACTCAAAACCAAGTAAACACATTCATATTATTTTCATACTTTTTGAAAATTATCCATAATTAATTTTTTATAGGTAATAATTATCTATACCTCAATCCTATACATGGTGTGACCAATATGACTCTAAGGGTGACTTTTTATTTAAAATTGACATCAATTTTAGTAAAATTTACAACCAACCTACTCAAAAACAAGAAACCATATTCAGATTTTTCTGATACTTTATGAAAACGATCCATAAGTCATTTTTTATCTCAAATAATTAGATGAAACTCAATCTGATACATGATGTTTCTGATATGACTCAATGTGTCCGTTATCAGTTTAAAATCGATATTTTAGTTCAAAAAGTGACACTCACTAAAAACAATGAAAACATGTTCATATTATCTTTATAATTTAGGAAAATGATTCATAAGTAATTTTTGATGTGTAGGAATCAGTATCACATCAAACTAACACATGATGTGACCGGTATGAGTCAAAGTTCTTGTTTCCAGTTTAAAATGACATTTTAGTAAAAAAATAAGCGACGTACTCAAAACTGAGAAAACACATTCAGATTGTTTTGATACTTTATAAAAATGATCCATAAGTAATTTGAGAGGTGTAAGAATTATCCACACCTCAATTCGATTCATAGTGTGAATCGTATGACTTCTAGTGTATCTTTTCAACATATAAGTTTTATTTTAGTTTAAAGAACACATCACATCACTAAAACTGGTGAAACGAGTCTATATTGTTTTATAATCATTATATCTACTATTACTTAATTAATTTCCTTATCATTTCCATCTTATACTTATTTAGTTAATTTTCACAGAGATAATTCTTGAAGATGAATAAGAAATAGTGTGATGTGAAAGAATCAATCGTAACTCAATCTGATACACAGAGTTCCGTGTATGACTCAGATTCTAGTATAAAATTGACACATTTTGTTAATTTATTTCATTATATTATTACTAACATAAGAATTTGTTTCTTATACATGTGATTTTTTTTTTCTCAAGTGAGGTTTATGATCAAAATTAAAAGGAATTCAACTATTATTTAATGTATGTAAAAAAATTACATATGTAATTGTATAAACCAATGTTTGAAATGTATATAATATAGTGTTTTTTCTTATATTTATTTTGTAAATTTTATTTCATTTAAATTATGTATTGGAACTTTATTTTTCTGGTTTTTTGTTTTTTTTTTGTGCTTCGGTGTCCTGTTACAGCACTGTGTACTGGTGCTGCAGTGTGCTTTTATAGCACATTGTAGTATGCCCCTTTATCAGCACTTAAAAAAGAACTAATAAAAGACTAGGGATTTTATTCTCTCTCCAGTATTTAGAATTTCTAAAGCACTGATAAAGGCCATTTTTAACACTGTTAAATTCCTATTTTGTAAAAGTGTACGCTTCGTGCTTTCTCCAATTTGGATAATCATTATTCTCCTGATTTGAACAGGCTCCATAACAGTAATGGTCCCATGCCACACTGGCTCACCTACCATCCTGGGTTTACACAACAAATGATCTTTGGTAATGATTAGTAGATCCCACATTTCAAACTCGGTCAACAGTTGATCCTACATATGTCTCCCTCATCCTAATCTGAAATGGGTATAGAACTTGTATTTCAAAAATGGTCATGAGTCATTCGTTGATCATTGATAAGCCCCTTTTCACTATCCAGGTATTGAAATTATCAATCTCCTGTGAGGAATTTTTTGCTCACTTTTTCCTCTCATTATATTCTTCCTTGAAAGGAATGAGAACTCCATACCACTACTTGTTTCTCACGTTGATCATGGCTCATGCGAGCTTAGGGGTTTGGAGGAATTTATCCTCAAGAAATTTTGAGGCACGCGAGAGCCACATAGTCTGAATTATATGACCTTAAACTGAGATCCATTAGTACAAACTTGATGACCTTAAACTAATATCCCATGGTCCGAACTCTGTGACCTTGAACTAAGAGCCTAGATCCAAGCATCATAACCTTAAACTATGCACAAGTTGTCTCAAGGATGTTTGATGTGGTGTCAGGTGGCCTCCTAGACCCCTCCTTTCATGTCAGATAATCTTCCTTCAGTGTTGAGTTCATTCATTCGGGACACACCACCTTTTGGTAAAAGTATTATGACCATAAACTATTTTCAATTGGTTTGAAGTCAATGACCTTAAACTAGAAGCCCAAGTCCAAGCATCGTGAGTTTAAACTGTGTGCAAGTCTCTCTAAGAATTTTTTGTGTGACATCAGGTCTTTTTGGCCCTCAATTCACATCGAGTTGTCACTCTATCATGATACACGTATTTTTTTGGGATACTCACCCTATGGTCCAAGATCTATGACCTTAAACTAAGATTTATGGTCCAACCATCACAACCTCAAATTGTATACAACATGTATCTAGGATATTGCATGAGGAAAGGCCTCCTAGGATCCTCATTTATGTTGGGTTTCCTCTCCCTTATTCCACACACATCCCCTTTGGGTCACACAACCCTTCGGTCCAAGAATCATGAACTTAAATTGTGTGAGACTCTCCCCAGATTATTTTTATTAGTGCAGGGTCCTCTAAGATCCATTTTCCTCATAGGTACCTCTAGGGAGTACCCCAATTATGCTACCCACATAACCCCCTCCCCCCATACCTCGACCATGTGGTTATTTTTTTCATTGGTTCACATGTACCAATCACATCACGTTAAATTGTGTGATCATTTCTTGTTCACATGATGTTAAACTGTGTAACTCGATGTCCCGGTCACATGATGTTAAACTATGTAATACAACATCATCATCATTTGAATTTAAACTTCATGTCTATCACCCTCATTGCATGATGTAAAATATTAGAGAATCTTAGGACCTTTCCTGAGAAGTCATTTGATATGGTGTCAGACAACTGCTACATCATTCATGTTCTTCGACTGTTGCTCGACATCCAAGATGATGCTCCCTCTCAAATATAATTTTTATATTTTTTTAGAATGATATTCCTACTCAATGTGATCAAATCCACATTGGAATAATTCAGGGAGTGTTGGATTCCATTTAAAAATTCCACCACTTCATCTCCAAGATTTCGTTTGTCCCACTATCTGTATCTGCATCCTCCTCCATGTATCAATGGGCCAACCTTGATGGCATGGTACTGTGCTATACTATCTCACCTAACATCCTAGGAACACACCCAGAAAGAATTTGATTGATATTTTGAGATAGGTCCCACATTTCAAACATGAACTAATAGGAAAATACCCTATACCAATGGTTTTGAACCATTGGTATGGGCCTCCAAACTGTTGGTATAGCATATACCAATGATTTGGGGGACTGTTGGATAGTTTGGAGTTGGGATAGGTCTATACCAATAGTTTTGGGGAAATCATTGGTATGGGTCACATGAAAAACCTATACCAACGGTTTTAGAAAACTGTTGGTATAGGTAATTAAAGAAATAAAATCCGGTCTGGTTTTGATCCTAGCACCTCCTGTTTATAATCCAACAACCTAACCACTAACCTAACATGACTTTTATGAACATAATTTCATATATATATATATATGTATGCATGTATGTATGTATTTTCATAATTAATTTAATTTTTGATTTATTTAATGTTATTTGACAAAATATTCCATAAAAATATGGGTACCAATACTAGCGGTTCTCAAAACCATTGGTATAGACCTATAAAAATGATTTTCGGAACCATTGGAATAGGTTCTTTGAGATTTTTACCTATACCAATGGTTTTGATGAAACTGTTTGAATGGGTTCTAAATATACCATTGATTTATCCAAGTCCATTGGTATAGGTCATATTTCTAGTAGTGATGGTCTACGGTTAACCCTCAATTTTCCCCATCCTTATAAAAATAGTTATGGATGTTGTGTTTCGAACATGGTCAAAAATTATCCTCTATCATCATGCCAACCCCTTTTTATTCCAAACCATGGGTGTCTTAATTAACTATCCCCACCCCCCTTTGTTTGTGTAGAATTCAATTCCCCTGACAATACCCCATTCATGCACTGGTGAGCATTGAAAAAGTAATTTAGCTATCTATATAATCCCATACTCTAGTCATAGACCCTCTCAGCCTAAATGCTCTTAATGGTTAGTCAAAAAATGTATATCTCGAGTGTTTAAATATTGTATTATAGTCTCATATAAATGAGAAATCACATGTTCATACCTTATTTCTCACATTAATCATGAATCACATGATCTTAGGGATTGGTTTTTGGTTGTATCACGAGTATGATTGAAGTGTGATAGTAAAACACAACAACAAAAACATGTCCATGCATGCAAGAAGTTTTAAACAAAGAAACTTCAGTAGTAGTAAAGGGTCATCCACACACTAGAGCCTCTCTTATGTGATAGAAAAAATTCCTCATATGGCTCAAACCTAGAGCTAGAGTGCTCCAGTATGACCAGACTTTGGAGAAAGGCCTCTAGGGTATGATAAATCTTTGTGAGATATGTTTCCTACTCTTTAGCTACATTTTCCTAGATCTACACCCGGTCCTACTCAACCTGGAACATAGCTATCTAAGATACCACCTCTTTTCATTGAGACTAGATTATTACTAGTTCACACACACACACACAAAGAATAATTTTTATTCAAGTAGGAAAAGGTAGGAGAACATACAAATACAACTTACATAGGCCTTTAGAAATGGAGGCTGAGAGTATCCGCTTTAACAAAATTAGACTTCTCTAGGGGAAAAGACCAAACACTTGAAAAGAAGTGAAAGCATTTATTGTGGCTAGATTTTGAGGATAGTAAATTTGCAACTAAATTTCCTTCTCTCCAAGTATGGAGGTTGTTCATATGGTTGTTCAACAACCCCTTACACCTTCTGATGGAGTAATCGATAGACCAAAGAATTGTTCCTTTTCCTGTAACTGCATTATAAGATATTAAGGATTCTAATTCAATCTACTCAAGAGGGATATTATTTTAGTTACATAGATCCAAGCCAGTGACCAGTGCTTGGGATTCATCTTGTAGATAATCTCCATTCCCAAAGAAAGCATAAAAAAGCTACAACTGATCCCTTTGAATCCCTGACCACACCTCCTTTGTGCATAGATCCCATGAGGTTGGTGACCACGTTTTCAAGACAAGTCAAATTGATTATGTTTTTAAGGTTTATTTATATCCTAGGGCAGACCCTAGGTCATCTCTCAAGGAGCGTTGATAGGTTTAGAATATACATTTTTTAATAACAAGTACTAAAAATGGGGGTGATTTTGAAAACAATTTTAAGAAAATAACTTGATTTAAAGAGATTAATAGTTGATAGATAAAGGTTATGATTTACGAATTTTGAGAGAAAGGGTTCATTGTGATTTCACTACACACATTTCAAGTATTTTTCTTAGAGATTCATTTAGTTTTGGAGTAATTATTTGGTTGAAATTAATTGGAATCCCAATAAATTCCTAAGCATTTATTTCATTGCTTTAAGAACCAAACCTTGACATAAAAATCATATTGTCAAGGTATCAAAATTATGCATGGAATAAGAGATTCCAAATCATATTGAAATCTCAAGTATGTGGGTAGGAAAATGATTCTTGTGTTGTCCAATCAGAACAACACAAGTAACGCACTCAAAACCTCACACCGATCGGTTGGAAATTAAGAGAAAATCAATCACATGCATCAAGAAAAGTATTCAAATAAGAAATAATTTAAGATACATGGAAATAAATTTTTTAACACCCAAACGACTTCAAACCAGTAGCTAATATATGTTTCAGTACTCCCTTGACATGTGTGTAGTTCCCTCATATAAAACGCCCACTGTATAGCTCGACATCTCGAGGAGGAGGAAGCTCGGGTGGAACTCCTTCTTCATGCTTGATCCCCATATGATGATAGGGTCCTACAGAAATTCTTGGATGAAGAGGATACTCCTCTAGGAATTCAAAATGGCAGATCTTTTCCTCCTAGCCAAACTTGAAAATGAGGATCCCAAGCTTCCATTTTATAGGCAAAGTGGAAGGTGGTTTAGGGCACACATATTGTGTAAAACCACTTGGACCATGGTTTTGGACCACTTGACAGCATAATATCTCTTTTTAAAAAACTATAAACATGTTTTCCCACTCTTTAATATCTCCACCGAAAGTTTGGAATCATTTTTACAACTAGAGCCCGAGATATGGACAGATCACAACACACCAATTTTGACTTCATGCAGATTCGGTGTGCTGGACATATCAGGTCAGTTGGGCCTCCAGATGGCCTAATGAGTCTTGGGTACCTTCATATTAAATGTATCCCAATTAATTTCGGACCAGACCACAAAATTTAAACCCATTTGGATGCACGTTTTTTTAGAAGTGCACGGACGAGTCCACTGGTGTGCATGGATCCTACGCAGTTTGGCCCATTTTTCTAGGACATCATCATGGGCCCTCCAAATCACCTCCACCTACAATGTAATTATCATAACAAGTAACATTTAAATTTTTAACAGTGGTAAAAAAATTAATATTACATTGATTTAAATTTAGTAGTATATTTTTAATTTACAATACAAATTCAGTTTAAAACAATGGTTGAAATGTGAAAATGAAACAGTGAATCGTGGTGCGATCAGTAGGATCCATCAATGTTTAATTTTTTCCCCTGAGCAAGAGGAATCCAACTAATCCATCTCCCCAGAGCCTCAATATTGATCATGGTGGGGGGACATAAGGTAAGTATGTATTTGAGAGAATGGGTTACCTCTGAGTCATGACATAACCTAGCCAAATCTAGAATTAAATGTTTTGATTTCGAGAAAGAAACATAGGATTGAACTGGGATTGTTTTAGTGTTGAATACTAAACCTAGTAGATCAGAGGATCCAGTAGTGTACTGATAGAATTAGAGCCTTTTCCTTTCTATCTTCCCCAAGGCAATCTGCACCTTGGAACCATCGTTGAAGGAAGAAGTCGATGGAGAACTCCTGATCTGACCACCCAGTGAACTACCCAAACAGGCCCCAAACAAAATTATCCCGTTCACTATTAAAGAAAAAGTGATTGGTATATTCAAACCTAGATTCCTTGAAGTAGATACATTCAAAGTTAAGACTGATACCCCTTCTCTGGATACTCTACTCAGTTGGAAAAGCTTTGTGTCATACATGCCAAACCAAAAAATTTAACTTTGAAGAAATTTCCTTACACCATAAAGCCTCACCCTGGGCGTCTTGAGAGATTGAATCAGCTTGAAGTCATTGGAAGTCTCTAAATGTGAAATTACCTAAGGTGGATCTCGTGAAAACACATCTATTTAGGACTTGGTTAAGCACAATGTTGTAAAATATATCTCTTTTATTATCATACAAGGTGTAATGGATTAAATTAGAATGACCACTGGCCTCTTTGAATCTTATTTCCATAGTAGGACACCCAGGGAATCCTATAATAGTTTCATACTAGTTTTGGTGCTAATAACTTAGGTCACCCAAATGAATTATCCATCGGTTATGAAGCTTGGGGGTAAGAGGATAAGGATGGATTGTATTTTGGATGATAGAGGGCCTAAATTTTTGCAATATACCATTGATTCCATAGGTGTGAAACATGTTTTTACCCACACTGTCCTCTCCTCAATGATTTCTTAGTAAAATTTAGCATGAAAAGCTAACATGGTACCAGAAACACTCTTAATAATGATACCTATTTCCTTGATGGGATTAGCAAGATTATTCCATGAAGGCCAATGACATTTTCCTTCAAAGTGGATATACTAGAGGAAGGAGATCATTTATCTCTCTAGATTGGATATCAATATTTTTGGGACTTTTAGAGTAGAGAGGTTGTGCATTGGTATTAAAGAAAGAACACTATTGATTAGAGTGGTCCTCCCTACAAAGGATGAGAATCTTTTTTTCCACTTGTGAATACACCCCAAACTCATATCAATGAATATATCAAAATGTTTTATGAGGAGATTTTTTGGGGAAACTAGAATGCCCAAGTATTCCATATGGAAGGATCCCTTTTGCATACCAAGACTACTTTCCAGAGACCTTACCCTCTGATCTGAACATTTAATTGGGGCAAAGAAGCTTCTTTTATTACGATTGATAACTTGAATGCTCCATGCATAGTAATCCTCCCAGGAAATATTAACCCCTGAATAGATCTCCTACATCCATTGACAAAGAGGATGGTATCATCAACGAATATGAGGCGGGAGATACTCCCAACCAGCAGTTTATTGTGACAGGGGAGAATTCTATAGACATTGATGTAGTGATTGATGTACCAACAGACATCTTGGGTGATGATAAATAAACATGGGGAAAGTGGTTCTCCCTATCTCAAACCTCTAACAGCTTTAAAAAAACTAAACTTCTTGAGCAAGAATGTAGTGAAGAGCCATGAAGAGCTGAAGCATCGAAATAAAAGATCTATGGCCCAAACTAAAAACCCCATACATAAAATAACCTTGATGATAAAATTAAACTCAACTCTTTAATAAGATTTATTCATATCGAGCATTGTGGACACATTACTACCCAAAGTTTTCAGGTTGATGTTACAGATAACATCTTGATCTAGGCCTATTGGGCCTTGGATGGAATGACCTTTAATAAACCATTGTTTTTCCTCATCCACCCAGCTTGGAAGGTAAGGAGTGAGCCTCTTGTTAAGGAACCATCACTTTATAAGCCACATTACACATGTTAATATGATAATATTGGTTCAAGGACTTAGTGCTCATTCACTTGCTCCTCCATATGTTTAATTTCTCAATCGGACTCTTGGAGCTTCTTAGTGCCATTAGATTTATCCTTATACTAACTGACACAAAATTTCTAACTTTCCAAATGCACCCACTTGACAAGGTAGTCACATACCAATGCATAGAGAGTGAGATAATCCACCCCTATGGTTTCCTGGTTTCATTTCTAGTGGAAAAGTGACCCCCATCCAAATCACTAGATATTGACCTAGAGTGTGGGTGATGAAATGTTGCATGCTCCTCTATTCCCTGCACTGGATGATGTGGTTACCTTCAGTGATGTCAGACCCAAAGTCTATTATCTTCTAAGGTGGTGCAGGCTCATATTTTTAGATGGATTCAAGGACATTAGCAGCAGGGTCCTCCTTCAAGATCCTCTTTGTTGGTTTGGAGTCTACATCGAGAGGGGGCGGTATTCATCTGACCCTTCATCAACAACACTACCTCTTCCAGCCTCAAGATCCACCAATCAAGTACCATCACCCATGACCATAGTAGGATTCCCTCTAGGGACCAACGATATATTAGCTTGGATGACTAGCTCTCGAGGAGTTAGCATAACGTTTGGGGGAGGTTCTGGAGATTCCCTAGCCATAAGTGCTTATTGGGACCACACCTTCTCAATAACTACTTGAAATAAAATTATGTTAGAAATTATGACCAATGGTGATATTTAGGTAAAATATATCTCATGTAAGGGTTAAAGACTTATAGTGGGTGAGTGTTTGGGTGTATCTTGGTCCTAGAGTCTCAAGGGGAAGTTCCACCATAGGATACCCCTAATACCAATTGGCACTTTGACGGCTCGAAATAAACCCCCAGTGCTGGTTGAGAAGGATTTTCTTGAGAAAAAATAAAACAAATTATTCAAAAGCACCGTGAAAGTTTGAAAAGGTCCATATGGATTTATATTTAGTATTAAGTTTAGGAAAAGAGATCTTAGTAATGAGCCTCCACTAGCAACTTGTTTTGCTAGCGGTATACCCCTTCACTGGGATGCTAGGGAACAATCCCCTATAGATGATTGAGAGAACTGTGGTCTCTAAGGAATCCACTCTGATCTCCTAGATGGTCCCTCTAGTTTTGGAAACCTCAGGCATAGGTTTTGAAGAATTCTCTCCATCACTCAATGAAGCACCCTCACCCCCACGAACAGGAAACCCCTGCCCACCTTTGACTTGTTTTTGCACAAGAAAAATCTCTATTAGGGCCTCAGAACAAAAAGTGGGTATGGTATATAAGTGACCATTAAGTTAACAATATTACCTCGATAATCTAAAAAAAGTCAAAGTTTTATGTAGGAGTGAATTCAACACACTCTTGGGCACTTGCCAAATTAGTGGATAACCCCCAATATTCTTTTTCAATAGATCCCTGTGTGTCATCACCAGTTGAGTCCTCCTCATTTGATTCTTTGATATATGGTGTCTCTTCCTATTTAGTCTCTCCACCAAACATCACACGCACCCACTGCAAAAAATAACCATATTATAAGGGGTTATTTTAGAGTTTAGTCGGTGCTATAACCCCTATAAACACATTAGAATCTATTATGAAGAACCACCACTAATTTGAATTCCCTATATTGTTTGGGATAGTTTTGATGAACCACTAATAAAATGGGGAAAAAATTTATTGGTTATTTAGAAAGGGTTTAAACTCCCTCTAAATCCACCATCACCAGCTAAGGCCTCCTCAGCTGATTCTTCGGTAGATGGTGTCTCTTCACGGTCAGGTTCTCCACTAAACATCACACACACCCACTAAAAAATGTCCCTATTAGAAGGGGTTATTTTTTTAGTTTATAGGTTATTATAACCCCCTATAAACACATTAGTGGTGGTTATTAAGAACCACCACTAATGTGTTTTCCCTGTATTGTCTGTGTCTATTTTGATGAACCACTGGTAAAATGGGAAAAAATTAGCATCGACTGTTTAGAGGGGGTTTAACCCCCCTCTAAATCCACCCCAAATTTTTTAGTATCTCATCAATTCGAGGTCGTTTCAACCATCCCTAATTGAGTTTTAAAACAATATTAGGTGTGGTTGTTTTTTAATTTCCCTTAATATTTTCTTTTTTTTAAGTGCCCTGTGTCCATAGGGTCTGTCTGCCCTATATTGTTTAGGGACATTTTGATGAACCACTGGAAAAATGGGAAAAATTAGCATCGATTATTTATAGGGGGTTTAAACCCACTCTAAATCCACCCCAAACTTTCCAGTAGCTCATCTGTTCGGGGGGTGAGGGGGGTTTCTACCACCCCTAATTGAGTTTTAACGCAATATTTGGGGTGGGTTTTTTTCAACCACCCCTAATATTTTCTTTTTTTTAATCCCCCTATGTCCACAGGATCTATGGCCCCAACCTCTCATGTTCCTCATGGTTCCATGATACCCCCACCCTTCGATCCCTCCTTTCCCTCATGTTCCACAAGGCCTCCCCCTCCAACCTATCCACTGAGCATGTGCGCTACACCCCTCTTGTACCAAAGAGTCCGAGTGTAGGGCCCACCCTATATGCATGCATATGGCCCCTTCCACCAACCAAAATATAACCCTAGTTGTGCCCTTCTCTACTAATTGAGTCTGAGTGTGGGGCTCGCCCTCTATGCCTGCATATACGCCCTCATGCACTGACTGAGTCTAGTATGGGGCTGCCCTCTATGCCTGTATATATGTGGGACCAGAATCTCCTCCAGTTTAGTCATTGAACTAGAGAATCCGTTCCACTACAACCAAGGAAAAATATCATTGGAACTTCCACTATTCCAATCAACAGTGAATGTTGAACTAGGTTTTTTCCTACTTCCTGTGGACCAGATGCTCCAGTTCAATGCCAGAACTGGATATGATAATTTTCAGTATATGTGCCCCTTCCGCTAACTGAAACAAAACCCTAGTTGCACCCTCATGTACCGACTGAGTCCGAGTGCAGG
Source organism: Viscum album (assembly GCA_963277665.1). Classification (NCBI taxonomy): domain Eukaryota; kingdom Viridiplantae; phylum Streptophyta; class Magnoliopsida; order Santalales; family Viscaceae; genus Viscum; species Viscum album. The sequence goes on from OY728145.1 coordinate 227,957,482, forward strand.
ACCAGAATCGTCTCCAGTTCCTCTGGTGAAATAGAGCATCTGATCCACTTGAAAAAGGGTAAAACCCCACTAGAACATTCAATGCTCATAGGAACAGTGAAAGTTCTAGTGGGTTTCTTCCTGGTTCCAGTCGTTCGAACAGTCAAATTCACCGAAGGAAGTGGAGATGATAATTTTCAATAATTCTGGGGCCCGCCCTCTATTCTCGCATATGCGCCCCTTCATCCAACCAAAACAGAACCCCAGCGCCCTTAAAATGCACCATGTGGGATTCAAACTTCTATCCCTTCATCAGTCATGTGGTACTTATAACACTAACCTAATTCAATTTCTAGAATTATAATGTGTATTGTTATATTGTATATATTTGTATGATTTTTAAAATAAATATTATTCGTAGAATATATTTAAATAGATTAAATATATAACCTATATACACATTTATATAAATTATATATGTACATTTGTATTAATACATATATTTAAATATAAATATATATGTATATATGTATATATATTTTTCATCACACCTCTATAAATTATATACTTACATATATTTAAATAAAATTATGCATGCATATATTTATAAATGCATTCATTATTATCAAACAGATATACAAACACAAATGTGTATTTATATATTTATTTGTAAATATTTATACTTATCTGCAAACACGTATATATTACATATGTATATATTTATATATTACCCAAATATATTATAAAAATATATTTAGATATATAATTTATACATGAAAAATTAAATATATATATATATATTACATATTTATATGAATACAATATATTATATATCTTATAAATACATTTATATGTTTACAAATATAATGTATATATATAGTATTTATATTATATATAAACATATAATATAATATAATATTTACATATAGATAAACTTTTACCAATATTTATATATAAATATATTTTTCATATATAAATATATCTACACATATATTTATATTGTTTTATATTGTTACATTATGTATACACATATATATTTAATATATTAATTTGAATACTTATTTTTACACTAATATCAATTTATTTATTTTTAAATATTTATTTATATATATAATGTATTTATATATTTAATAATAGGATATATATATATATATATAATTATAATTATTTGTATATACTTACATTTATGTTTATATATATATCTATATTTATTTAATGTATTTATATAGTGCCTTTATATAATATGTTTAGAATGTATTTAAATACATTTATATAATGTCTTTATAAGACACGCACTCACACATTCTATAATTTGATATATTTTAAAAAGAATAAAAAATATATGTGGGGGTTAAAACCCCTTCTATTATTAAAAATTAAATGGGGTTCAAAACCCCCTATAATTTCTTAAATCAGAGGGGGTTCAGAAACCCCTCTCATTATATGGATGTGCGTGTATGTATATATCTTTTTAATCTATTATTATTATTATTATAAAAAATACAAAGGTTTTTATATGATTATTTAAATAAATTATATTTATGTATATATTTATATAACATATTTATAATTTTATATTATAATTAATATTATATGAAATGAAATTTTATAAAAATAAAAACATATTAACGTACCCATTTTATAATTATGTTTACATGTGTGTCTATATATATATGATAAAACGCAATCATATAAATTATTTATATAAATATTTTTATAATATATTTATTTACATTGATATATTTATTTTTAATTATAAATATATATATTTATATTATATGGATTTTTTTAAGAAAATAGTGGGGGTTCACAACCCCCTCTGATCTGCTAAATTAGAGGTGGTTCAAAAAAAACCCTAATATCTTATTGATTAGAGTGAATTTTGAGCGCCCACTGTTATATGAAAAAAAAAATTACATTACATTATATATATATATATATATATATATATCGCCTATAAAATCAAAATGAATAATATATATATATATAGCCTCTAAAATATTACAGAATATATAACACTAATTATTAAATTAGCGGTGATTTTGGTATAGCCACCTCTAAAATCCAACCAAATATTAAAAATACAATAAAAAAAAAGATAGAGGGGGTTGTGAACCCCCTCTGAATTCGATGATTAGTGGGTGTTGCACATAAAACCATTTAATTTATACTGAAAATGAATTTATATGGGGTTGTTCATAACCCCCTCTAAATAATTTCCACTAATCTTCTATTTTTTGTAGTGACTAAGCTAGAGGGAAGATCAGGTGCCCCATACATGGATACCAAGTGTTGAAACCTCTTGGGGAAGTGTACCCTAACAGTGATCCTGGGGAGCCCCACCTCTGGCAGCTCGATACCTTCCTGGGTCAGCTTCCGCCATAGCTGCTTCACCGTTAAAGTCATCCTCAGCACCCCCCAGGCCACCCAGAGTGTAGGGAAGGAAGCATAAGTGTTTGTCTCAGGGGGGGGGGGCTTCGTGGCTCTACTCATCCTAGACTAAGAACCCTCTACTTGCTACTGTGGATTCTTCTAGGGAAGGCCCTCATATCCAGTAAGTGTGGCTAAAACAACATCGTGCACCACCCCTAATACTTGGTTAGCCCTGCGAAGAGAAACTTTCATTTGACTTACTTTTCTTTCACACATCTTTCCCGCATGATCACCCTTACGCGCCGACATAACATTGTGACTGGGTATGCCACTACCTAGTTTCAACATATGTACGAGAGAGGCTGACATTAACATTGGTTGGCAATATCATGATGGCTTCCACCGTGCCTTCGCTCGTGAACATCCACCATAGCTGGGGGAGGATACATGGATTCCTATCCTCACAAACCCCAATGTAGAATCTTTGTTGGCTGCTGGATGCATCTGAATTTCCAAACGAACCGAGATAGATTATACATATCACATTATGGGTTACTTTCTATCTTGGAAACCAGCACTCCACCTCGAAAGGTATGTAGTTCTCCCACTTCTCCAGTTTCCCCTTTTAGTTTTCCACCATATCACCAACCGGGGTTGAGAATGGGTGGGATTTGATGTTTTTGAAGTTATCAATGTTGATCATGACCTCAAATTTGCTGAGTACGACTAGCTAAACCTGAGTAATGATGAGCATTGAGGGCCATAGAACAAAATTTTGTGGAGTGATAGCATTTGAGAATTTGTATCCTTAAAAGTGTATTGTGATCCACCCAAGAAAGAACTAGAATAGACCAAAGATCTACCTAGGCATGCGACCCCTTGCCACATGGCCCAACTGGATATAGAGATGGTCCAATAACGATACCCCCATATTCACCCAGTTATTGGACATTATGATCACCACCATCAAAAGAATCCTTGGGCACAAACCCATGCATGTATCTCTGACTAAAACTATCCAACTACTAAGGAATGTGGCCAAGAATGCAGTATAATGGACTATTGGATTCCAATCCTCCACCATTCTATATCCTCATTGCTAATAGTATCTTCCACCTAGATCAGCTAGTATGATATTGACTTCCTTCTTTGCTAATCTGTTGGATAATACTTCAGCTACCCTGGCATTTTCATGGCTCGGTCCTTCATTAAAAACATTCCCAGCCATGTATTGAACACTATGTCTTGGTGGAAGGGGGGAATTCCCCAATACCTTCTTCAGTGCCTCTAGATGGTGTTGTTCCAGGAAAGGGGTCTACTGCCTATCACCCTAGGTGTTCAGTTCTAGGAGGAACTTATTGTATTGATACCTAGTTAAAGGGATGTCACTAATGAAGTGTAAATCCCATAGGATGATTCCCACCTTCCCATGATATAGGTGGAAAGTGTTAGTTTTCTTGGACCAATGGATGAGGAGCTCTAGCAGTATCTCCTATTGATGGAATGCATGGAACTGGGATGTCCACATTGCTTCATATAGTCTGATATGGCATATATCATCTCCATACTATAGGAATTTTAAGCATACCTAGTATGCCTAGGCCCACTCATCGTTGAAGTTGCCTCCAACCTATAGATCCTAGTCCTTTTACGATCCCTTGTTGTTGTCCTGGATGCTACTTTGAAATATATTGTAATAACAAGATGAAAAATCCTCATTCTATGGTTTCTCCCCAATAATTGTCCTTGACTTCCCACTTATTATGTAGTTGTAATTTTCATCATGCTCTCAAGTTGGGTGACCCAAAATTGTGATATTCCTACCAAAAATCTCATCATGACAATTGAACCAGAAACATGTCATGTTGACTTCAATAACTAGGATGGAAACCACATCCATCAACCCAATGTTATACAGCAGCAAGCAGTTTCTTAGTAGATAATTTCTCTAGGATTTTGTTAGAAATCCCAAGAGCACCTAATTTTCATAAATGACCCTTATGTCTCAATGAATCTCTAGGTTACCTTCCATTTCATCCCTTTGGGAAGCAGCAACAACAATAATAGAATGAATCTCAGTTTGGTTGGACATTTCATAAAGATTTGTGAGCTCTAAGGATGGTTCATACAAATAGGATTTCTAGTCACACAAAGTATGCCACTTCACACAAATTTGGAAGAGCATGAGTAAAAGTTCTCTTTAGTAATGAAAGTAGCTTCACGAAAGAAAAAGTTGCATGAAATTCGAGGTTGAGAATCAGGATTTTACACAAAGGGTGATTTCCATTAATGAGAGAATGATTATCATGTGAGGAATATAAATTATTATAAAAGGTTTCCCATCCCCTAATTTAAACACTCTAATCACTAGATTGTGCAAAGCACACAATGCAGTTTCATGACCCGAGACTGAAGTTGTGTGAAAATACAGAAATCAAAAACTCCCTTTGGAGTTTCCCTCAGAACCGTACCAGCTTTGATTATTATGGGGTATTTTTAGGTCTCAAAAACTTTTCTCGGACACAAATGGGTAGTTTTGGAAGAACCAAATACATGACCCACTCCGAAGGAACATTCTGGGTCCATGGAGAAGGTTGTGCATAAGATTCAATGGTTGTGGGAAAAGATATAGTTTTTCATCTGAATGACTTTCATACCAGAAGTGATGCGTGGTTCCATGGATTACCCCAAGTACGAACACACGTCCAAGTCCCATACATGCAAGAAAATAGCATTACATGAAATAAAGGAGCATTTCACAAAAACCCGTTGTGTAACCATCCATTTGCATGATGAATGTGGCATCAAAGAAAAGTTGGGGTGCAGTCAAGACCTAGTGGAAAATTACTGAGAAGTGCATAACCCTATTTTGCAACCAAGGGTTTTTGTACCAATAGACGATGATTTCAAATATAAATAGAAATTTACCCCCACCTTGAAGGGCTACCTAGAAGACGAAGTGACACTTCTGTCTATGAAAAATATCTCTCTTCCATGAAAGCAAAAAACAACAGACATTGGACCCTCAAAGGTATAGAAATTTCATGACAGACCTCATGTGGGCCCAAACATGACTTTTCCTACTATTGAGTAACCCTTACATAACTCCTCCTAAGGCTGGTCAGGTTTTCACAAGTGAATATACCTTTGTGAAACCATAATCTATTCTCAAATTCAAATATTTCGTGTAACTATGCAAGTTGAATCCATGATTTTCACTTTTTATAGAACCCCTTTCTCTTATAACTCTTGTACACAACACAATAAATTTATGAACCACATAATAAAGTTACATGAAACAACTTCCTGGTCCTTAACCTGATGTTCCCTATGTTTCTAGTGCATCAATTACCCTACCTATTTCTTCTAATCAGAGGAAACATAATTCCTATAGCTTTTAATAATAGGTACCCTATTGTTGGACCTCCTGATTTCCACTCCTCCACAGTAATTACAACACCATGTCCCACCCATAGGCGCATGAGCGGTGTTAATGTAATCCCTAGAGGAGGAATCGTCATGGAAACCCATGAAACCCTCTTGGAAGAGGATCCATATGTCAGATCCTCCTCTATCCATGATGAAGCCCCCACTGGTTATAAGACCCAACCACCTCTGAGCTCCATGACATAAAACCGCCTAACTCCATGTCCTAATCGTATGACGGTAAACTGCATGACAATTTCCTCATCACATGATGTAAAATTGTAGTTGTACCCTATATGATGAACATAAGATTACCTATGTATAAATCATAGGGGATGAACTAAAAACTCTTACCATGTATGATGGACATAGGATTCCCCATATATGATCATCATGGGATTCCACCATCTCTCCCACATGCGGTGAAACTCCACCCCTAGGGAAGAAACTCCCACACCTAGAAAACTTCCACTCATAAGACCCGCACCTTCTCTCTCCCACTATGGGATGAAACTCCAAACCTAGGCTGATTCCATGCATAATCCCTACAACATTCCTCATTGATTCAACTTCTATGAATGAGCGTCCTTACTGCATGACTTTAAACTACATGGACCAGTCTTGTCACACTACCTTAGATTGTAGCATCAAACTATGTGGGCTTTAATCCCTATATCTTAAGAAGGGTATGTAGGATGCCTCCTTAAGGTTAAATCCCAAAATCCATCATCTAAGTGTGAAATCTTTTCTCATAGGAAATGGCCCCCACTCGATCCACCTCAAGAGGACATTCAGATCTATCTCCACAAGACATTAAACTCATGCCTCAATCCATCTCAACATGACGCTATGATCTATCTCCACAAGATTTTAAGCTCGTGCCTCGATCTATCTCAATAGAAAGTTGTGATCCATCTCTAAAAGTAATTAATTCCTTGATTCATCTCAGTATTATGTTTTAATCTATCACCACAAGATGTTAAAATCATGAATCAATCTATCTTAACATGGCATTATGATCCTTATTCACAAGATGTTAAACTCATGCCTCTATCCATCTCAATATAATGTTCTGATCTGTCTCCATAAGACATTAAACTCATACCCCGATCTATATCAATGGGATTTTTTGATCCGTATCCACAAGACATTAAACTCATGGATCGATCTATCTCAACAAGATATTCTGATTCATTCCTGAAAGACCATAAACATGTGCCCACCATGTCCACACAAGACTTTGACAATGTGCCCATCTCCACAAGATGTTAAACTCATGCATTGGCCCATAATACCTACCCCATTCAATAAACATGGGATACATGAGGTAAAATCCCTAGAATACTTACCACCATAGCATCAATTTCCACATGGCCACCACAGGATGTCACGGGTTCCATACCTAAGATTCCACACATATGAGATTCCCTCCAAAGAGTAAGGCTTTAGAGGTGTCCAAAATGATCCATTTTCATACATTCCCCATATGTTCCCAATACAACTACTCACCATGACCGAATATTTCTGCCCTATCAAGATATAATCAGTGTAATTAACCAATTTCCATCTTGAGATAGCACTGGGAACAAGTTATGCAAACATGACTTAATCTATGAGAGAGATGTGGACTAGGAAATGAGATCAAAGGAGGAATCCACAGATGGAGGAACTGATATCCCATTATATCATTTTGATCAAGGAGCAGACATCATCGATGAAAGTGATGAAAGATTCCCACCTTTGGAAAGTGAGAATATGGGGCAACATAAATCAGTGTGTCACTGCCAGGTAGAGGGTAGACATTGTGGCCTCAATGAATGTGTCAAAATAGTGGTATTTTATTACAGTGATTTTTATAACATAATTGATATTATTTCCAAAATTCATACTGTTTAAATTGTTTTATAATTTATGGAAGGATATAACCAACATTTGGAAAAGGAATAAAAAGAGGTGATTTTAATAAGAAAAAAAGACACTTTGCATTGTGACTTGAAGTGGTGCGGCATGAAACCATAATATTGAATCCAAAATCCCAAATCATATAGATCTTGAGTAGACTTTAAAACATAGAGTAAGATGTTTTCATGCCTTGAAATCTAGAAAATACATGTCATGAGTTTTCATCTTGGGATCAAGGCTGAGGTGTCAAAATACCACCATCTATTCACGTTTTAAAAATCAAATTCACATCTTGATTGAAGCAACATATATGTGGATCACAACATGTATACCATTCATGTTGTCAGAGTATCAAGATAGAAAATATTTGGAGAAGCTTCCCCCCCCCTCATATCTTACATGATGTGAACTCCATCCATGTCATGAACCCGCCGAACGATATGGATATGTTTATGCTAGATATGTGTGAGGAGTATTATTTATTGAAACCTTTATCCACACAACTTGGAGGAGAGAATATGGAGATACATGAACAACTTTCAGATGATGGGTGCATGACTGAGAAGCCCTAATGTTGTCTTTCTTCACTACCATTATTCTTCAGGTATCCAAGCTTCTCATTCTCATCATGTCTAGAATGAGCATGTAGTTTTCTTATATGTTGGGTGATGTGATTGTAGGGGGAGTGTTGTTAGGGATTATTTCTATTTTCTATTCATTTTTTGGATTGGGGAAACCCTATTTATAAATTCTAAATATTCTTATTTTCATATTTCATGACCATTATTTACGATCTGAGGAGTTTCATTTTATTACATCACTTAATTTCCCTAGTTTGTTTATGGCCATTATGAAATCTAGTTTTATTATGTTTAAATTGGTTTTTAGGTCACCTAATACCATAATCAAACCTAGTAGTTGACCATTCCAATGGGAAAAAATGAGTTTATTCTTCAGGTATCCATGCTTCTCATTCTCATCATTTGTAGCATGAGTGGGTAGTTTTCTCCTATTTAGGGTGATGTGATTTTAGGGGGAGTGTTGTTAGGGATTTTTTCTATTTTCTATTCATGTTTTGGATTGGTGAAACCCTATTTCTCAATTCTAAATAATCTTCTTTTCATATTTTATGACCACCGGTTATGATGTGAGGAGTTTCATTTTATTGCATCACTTAATTTCCTTAGTTTGTATATGACCATTATGCAATCCAGGTCGATTATGTTTAAATTCATTGTTAGGGAACCTAATACCATAATCAAACCTAGTAGTTGACCATTCCAACGGAAAAAATGATGTATTTTGTATGAGGGAGTTTTTATGTTGTCTTTGGTTGATGGATTTTGACATACAATGTTTATGGGAATAAACAAAAAAATTGGGGACTTTGCCACCCAAGCCATCTAGCCCGGTGAGCAGCACTCGCCATTGGGTGGGAGGTTGAGCTCGAACCCAGTGAGCTATCCTGGATTGACGGTCATAGTCGAGGGAGTTCAAGGGGCACCTAATACCATAATCAAACCTAGTATTTGACCATTCCAACCAGCAACAATGGGGTATTTTTCATGATGGGGTTTTTATGCTAGCTTTGGTTGATGAATTTTGAAAAACATTTTTTATGGGCATAAAACAAAAAAAATTGGGAACTAGGCTATCCAAGATAGACAGTAAGGGAGCGAAACTCACCACTAGGTGGGAGGCTGAGCTCGAACCTAGCGAGATGGCCTGGATGGATGATCGTAATCGAGGGAGTACTGTGAGGGAACCTAATACCATAATCAAACCCAGTAGTTGACAATTCCATCCAGTAACATTGAGGTATTTTTCATGAGGTAGTTTTTATGCTGGCTTTGGTTGGTTAATTTTGACAAACATTTTGTATGGGAATAAAACAAAAAAATAGGGACTAGGACATCCAAGTTGGACAACCTGAGAGAGAGACACTCACCACTACATGGGAGGCTAGCCTGGATTCATGGCCATAATTAAGGGAGTGAAAGGGGCACCTAAAACCATAATCAAACCTAGTAGTTGACCATTCCATCCGGAAACAATGAGGTATTTTTCATGTTTGGGTTTTTATGCTAGCTTTGGTTGATGAATTTTGACAAACATTTTTAATGGGTATAAAACAAAGAAAAATCAGAACTAGGCCTTCCAAGTTGGACATAAAGGGAGCATCACTCACCACTAGGTGGGAGGCTAAGCTCGAACCCAGTGAGCCGGCCTGGATGGACGGCCGTAGTCAAGGTATTGGGTTTAAGGGCACATAACACCATAATCAAACCTATTAGTTGACCATTCCAATCGGAAACATTGAGGTATTTTTCATAAGGGGGTTTTTTTGCTGGCTTTGGTTGATTAATTTTGACAAACATTTTGTATGGGAATAAAATAGAGAAAAAAAGTATATCCCAACTAAACCACTACATGGGAGTTGGTAGCACTGATACATAGTGGGTGCCAATGATGATCGAACCTACTATATGAGGATCGCCCGGATATCACGAACTCATGCATGCAATTACTTTTGCATGCATGCAACAAAACACGAAGATCGAATATGGTCGAAGAAAATGAAGTTTCATTGTATGAGGCCCTATTATTTCAGGTGCTCGAGAAGATGATTTCAAAACCCCCATTCTCATCCCCAACATCACAACCCCTCGGGGTTTGTTTGTCAATGGGGAACCCAAGTGAGTGATCTAGGTCAGTATATCGGGGCACTCTCATGAGGCCCCTCAGCATCATCATAAAGATATCATTGACTTGCAGCCTACATAGGATACTTCACATTGGAAACACTTTAAGATACAGATCACAACCCATCTTAGTACTCAAATTCTCACTAGATCAATTTTATCACTCAACCCATAGTGCATTCTACCTACAGTCCAATCGCATAGGCTAACGACATCTCCAAGGGAAGGATCTCATGCCCCATCATCATGTTCACCAAACCCAAAGGTTCTATGGTCTCTCAAGGATCATGATATAGAATAATAAGGAAAATCAAAATAAAAGGAACATGGACCAGGACAGTAAGCATTAAAAGTTCAACATCAATTGGTCAACACCCCTAAAGGGGTTTAGGTATCAAGGGAAATCATTCAGGTCATGGACTCACTCATTGGAAGTTGAGGCCACCAAGTCGATACACCAATGCCAGCTTGACCTAAACACTTTAACCAATTATTTGAAGGTACAACATATGAATTAAGAGTTAAATTTAAACCAAGCCATTAAAATTAACTATCTAAATTGGTCACCTACTTTAGTGGCGTGACTTCACACCACATGCATCATAAGAAACATGAATTAAACCATATAGAAAGTACCAAGTACTACCTACCTCATCCTAAAACTTTTTGATTTATTTTAAAAAATTTGGAAGCCTTTTCATCCAAGATCAACTATCCATCACCAATCCAAATTAGGCACTAACTCATGTACCATTAGTTAATTATAATCAAATTGAAATTAATTAAACAATTACCGTAAAAATATTTTCAAAATTCTATACATTGGTGTAATCGCTAAAAACTCACTTGAAAGCCCCATCTCGTCAAAACCACAACCAATGAAATGAAAAAATGTCATGGAATTATATTAAGTTAAATACTAGTAAAACCATTAGTGGTAGATAGTGAAACAATTATCAATTTTAATTAATTTCAAGAAAAAACCCTAATTAAATCTATGGTGTGATGCACCTTGTCAAAACAACAAATGATTGTAGGAAGATGTCATCACATGACATCCTCTTCCTAAGATCCATGAAATCCCCATTGAAAATGGGTGATTTTACCATCATCTATTCAAATATCCATAAATTCCCTAAATCTGAACAATGTATGAATATGTGATGAGGAGGAGGAGCAAGATCAAGAGAAAGAGAATGATCCCTTACCCAAATCTGTTAAAGAAAAAACTGAAGAATGGAACCCCAAATCAAGGACGAGAAGTGAATGAAGGGGGTCTCATCATCCATGTCATTACTTTTGGGGAAAAGGCCATGTCTCCCATGGATCACCTTCTCATATCATTCTCTCACCCCCTAAACCCGTTTCATGGCGTAAATACCCATTTCACACCATAAATGGGATACAAAAATAATTTTTAGCATCTCAGACCCCCAACCACTCCTTCTAAATTCATACATACACCTAGAACATACACTAAATATCAACCCTTATCCAATGATATATAATTATCATTTACATTCCCTCAGAACCTCATTCTGATTCCTGTTTCTCAAAACAAAACATCCACCCACTAAATAATTCAAATTTCCCCACAATAATTTTCAACATATATCGATGTGGGTTCTTAAAAACTCACCACCATAACACTTCTCTCTGATAAGTCTCACCGATCATTCAACCAATGAACACAACATAATGTGGTCACCAACTCATGAAAAAATCACCATGATCGATCCTTGAATGCCAAATGTGATTTCACTTCGCAAATCCAAACACCAAACACACCTTTGGTCGAAAGCTGAGCCTCCACCTTGTTAAACAATGCCAACCTCAAGATAGATATCACCCAAACCTATCTCCCTCGGCATGCCTTCATGACTTCAACCAATTGATCTCAAGGATTATGGTGCTCCACACCATAAGACTCCCATTTCGAGGGCCGATTCCAAACCATGGTTCTCCCTTCCACTGGAACTGCCTACCAAAAATACTTTTCCAGTAGTCCATCAACCCACTAACTGAAATACACATGATGCTCCTGACATGGTTCTCCTATCACTGTGTCCAACCTGAAGTAAAAGATCCTTTTAGACTTCCTTCGACCGACTTCCTCCGAAACTTCTCAACTGTACCATCTGAGGTGACCTCAAGAGACACACCTACCTCCAACTTGAAATTTCCACAACTTACCCCCACACACGGGGTCCTACTTGTATCTTGAACCGTGAAACCAGCCCTCCTTGATTCCCAATAACTTTCACCCAAAAAAACACCTTATTTACTTTTCATCACATGATTCACTCCCTGAACCATGTGAAGAAATTGGAGTTCGCCCCCTCAACCACATGATGAGACTGGTTTACCCTATGAACCGTGTCACAAACTGGGGTTCACCCCCCTTGAATCACTATCAGGTCACTCCAAGATCACCCTAATCCTGATATAATGCACTAACTCTAACTAACACCCTATCTGAAACCCCAACATGATATTCCTCAAGGAACCAGATCAAATCAGATCTTATCACACACCAATACCCTAGTTTCACCTCGACTGTCCAATGTTTGGTCTCACCGCTCCTTTATCCTTCCAACATGAATGTCATTTACCCAAGTATGATACAATTATCACCACCATTGGAGTATCATTATCATTTCTCAAAGATCCAAAACATTTTTCATCTATTGTCTATGTTCCATCCATCACCGAACATATTGACTGGTGTGGCCAAGCTCGCTCATAATTTGTAGTCAGTTTTTTTTTAATTTTTAGTGATTGAATAATTACCTGTAATGCTTACACAATACTGATGAAATATTTATAGAATTAATAAAAAAATAAAATAAATGTTTTTAAAAATATTAAAATTAATAAAATTTAGATGAATTATTGGGCTCCATTAATTTTATAGAAAAATATAAAATATAAAGGAAGTTTGAAAGGTTTATATTTGAATTTATTACCCGTAATGTTATTTTCAAAGTCAAATTAAATGAATAGTTCAAAAAATGACATTAATGTAATTTTATAATAAATAATAATTTATTAAATAATTTAAATTTCATGAAAATCATATAATTGTAAAAGATAATTAATTATATTTTGAAAATACCAATCATGGTCTATTTTTGGGTTTTTTTTATTTTATGGTAACATTCTTAACCCTTAAATACTTGAAAATTTTGATATTGTGGAAATCATAAACATGGTTAATGGGGAAATCTTATTAAAACTATGAGATATGAATAAAAAAACTAGTTCAAATCTTATTGGATGATATTAAATGGAAACATAACCATATTTTTTATAATTAATGTATATTTACTATTTTTATACCAGATTTCCATGGAATTACCCACCTAGAGAAATCTGCTGAACCTTCTCAGCGGCATGAGCACGAGGGTGAAGCCCACCGGTGAGCACCGGAGAAGGTGGTCCTTGGGAATGATCGGTCAGAGTAACTGGGATGTCGCCTCATCTCCTTTGTCATCCAATGGTGGGTACTCCGACATCCAAATCCTCTCCCGCTGGCATCCAATGGTGTGTACGCTGGAGCTGGTAATAGGAATCGGAGAAAACTCTGAGAAGGGTGACCAGAACGGTTCGATTTCTAAGGTGTCGGCTACACGGAGATTGTGGTCCTAGGGAATTGTCAGCCGAAGTAGTGTGGATGTCGCGTCATCTCCTCTGTCTCTCAATCTGGTCCCTCTTGAGTGATTGGATCCCAAATCCCCAGTTTCAGTTATCAATGGTAGCAAACTTCTCCCCGCCCGACATTCAATGGGGGCTACGCCGGAGCCGATAATGGGAATCGAAGAAAAGTCAGAGAAGGGCCACCAGAACCATTCCATTTCTAAGATGTCTGCTACGCGGATAAGGTGGTCTTGGGGAACGGAGAATTCATGTTCATCCATCAGGTCCTCTATTCTATCTAAAATAGCCAATTGTATGGGAGAAAATCCTTCAGTTATAAGGAAGAGATGCACCGTTCCATCTACCATGAAATTCCCAGAAACTAAACTCAGGGATCCTTGCCCCATGGCCCAGACCTCAGTCTATTCTTCGAAGATCAGTGCTGTCAGTTCTTCTTCGGCAATGAAATTCACGATGAGAAACAGAAAACCTGGGGATCCCTACCCCAGGGCCCCGAGGGCCTAGACCCATATCTCCACTTGGAAGTTATGTTCTGCTTCTTCTTATTCTTCTTCTGCAATGAAATTCCCATATTTCCACTTGGAAGGTAAGTTTTGCTGCTTCTTATTCTTCTTCTGCAATAAAATTCCCCAGTGTGGCTGAAAGAAAACCTAGGTATCCCTACCCTAGGTCCGAGAGGGCCCAAACCTCTATCTCAGCTCGGAAGATCAGTTTTTCGACTTCTTCTTCTTTGTCAATGAAATTCCCCAGTGTTGCTGAAAGAAAACCAGGGGATCCCTATCCCAGGGCCCAGAGGGTCCAGACCCCTGTCTCAGCTCAGAAGATCAGTGATGCCACTTCTTTTTCTTCTTCCACAATAAAATTCCCCAGCTTGGCTGAAAGAAAACCTGGGGATCCCTGCCCCAAGGTGCAGAGGGCCCCGACCCCTATTTCCACTCGAAAGACCAGTGTTACCGCTTCTTCTTCTTCATCATCAATGAAATTTCCCAGGAGCAAGAGCAATTTTGAAAGAAAACCTGGGAATCCCCACCCTAAGGCCCAGAGGGCCTAGTCTTCCATCTCTGCTCGGAATATTAGCATTGTCGTTTCTTTTTCTTCTTCAGTAATGAAATTCCCCTATATCGCTGAAAGAAAACCTGGGGATCCCTACCCCAGGGCCCAAAACCGTGTCTTCAGTGCTTCTGCTTCTTCTTCTTCTTCAGCAATGAAATTACCCAATGCGGATGAATGAAACCCCAGGGATCCCTGCCCTAGGGTCCAGGCCCCTATCTCTGCTTGGAAGATCAATACTGTCGCTTCTTCTTCTTCGATAATGAAATTCCCCCGTGTGGCTGAAACAAAACCTGGGGATCCCTGTCCCAGATCCCAGAGGGCCCAGACCCCTGTCTGCACTCAGAAGAGAAGTGATGTCGCTTCTTCTTCTTCTTCTTATTCAGCAATGAAATTTCTCAACATGGCTAAAAGAAAACCTAGGGATCCCTGCACCAGGGCCTGGACCCCTGTCTCCGCTCAGAAGATAAGTGTTACCACTCCTTCTTCTTCGGTAATGAAATTCCCCAGGAGCAAGAGTGTGGGTGAAATAAAACATGGGGATCCCTACCCTATGGCCCAGAGGGCCTAGACCCCTATCTCTGCTTGGAAGATCATTGTTGTTGCTTCTTCTTCTTCTTCGGAAATGAAATTCCTCAAGAGCAAGAGTGTCGGTGGCATAAAACCAGGCATGGGAAAGAATATCTCCACACCACCACCGATGTTTGGGAATGAAAGAGAGGTGACTTCACTCATCACCGACAGGGAGGCGCGAAAGTATTTATCCCAAGCCCAAGCTCCGCCCATTATTCATGGTCGTTGACGCATGCTTGCTCATCATTATACCTATAAAGATCTACACATTGGGCAAGGTAATTTTTCGAAGGTTTATTTTTTTCCTTTTCTTCTGTGATGAATCTAATGTTACAAATGCCTTGAAAACAGGATGTCCTGCAACAACAGAAAGCAGCACAAAGGGCCTCCCTTCACACTCTAAGAAATGTGATGGCCATGAAGATTCTAGTTTGATGCATCAAGATGTTTTCAAATTTGATTGGATCGGCCAGACCGGAGTCTCTGGCACCCTACTTCGATAAGTTCTTGGAATTCTACACCCAGATCACACAGGTGATCTTGGAAATGGAATCCATTAAAGCCGCAACCGAAGCATCCAATCTTCATTGTCACGAGGGGGATGATGAAGACAGCAAGCTGTTGGAATCCATGATAGATAGGGTGGAGATGGGTAATGTGTTGTGCTCCATTGGAATCCATGATAATATGGTGGATGGAGTGGCGAAGAACAACGAGAACAGGAAGTCGAGAGGCGAGGGGCTGGGAAGTTTCATCAGACTGGGGAAGATGATGGAAGAGGAGGCGGCGAAGTGGTTCCTGGAGTTCCTGGAGAGGGCCCTGGAGAAGGGGAGCGATGGGTGGGATTCTCTGTTGATGATGCTGAAAGTCATGAACTGGGTGCAGGGGGAGCGGTGTGA
Organism: Viscum album; assembly: GCA_963277665.1. NCBI lineage: Eukaryota > Viridiplantae > Streptophyta > Magnoliopsida > Santalales > Viscaceae > Viscum > Viscum album. The sequence goes on from OY728145.1 coordinate 227,974,043, forward strand.
CGGTAGTAAGGGACGAGTCTGCCCCCGGTCTGTGCAGGTGGCCCGAATTGAATAATCCTTGAATAAAATTCTTTTTTCTTTTATTTTTTAAATATCTTTGTCCCATTTTCCACATATGTTTGAGGTTTTAATTTATTTTACAGTTTTAGATTTGAGAATGGATTGAATGGATTGAATGTGTAATAAAACATTATGATATTGAAGCATTGATTGATGATGAAATTAGGAGGAGGGAAAGCCAAATTATAAAAAAAAGTATTATTATAAGTATTATAATTATATATAATAACTATACTTATTTTAAAAAGTATTTTTTAAAAGTATTATAAGTACTTATCATCACTTTTTTTATATTTTTATTTCTATTTGTCATCGTCATTATCAAACACAAATTCAATGCTCACATCGTCAACAATGTGCTTCAACTATGATTGGTTTTACATTTCCGGTTTCAAAATTCTTCGCAGTTTCAGTCAGCACTCGATCGGTTTCAGTATTTTTTTTTTGTGTTTGAGACCTATCGTTTTGGAAGGCATAAAATTTTTGGGGAAATTTATAGTAAAAAATTCTGATTTGTGAAATTAATTTTATGATTAGATCTTTTATCATTTTTTCATAGATAAATTTTATTTCAAGGAATCTAGTGAATTATGCATTGTTATGTATTACATAAATAATAATAATAAATATTCATTACTTGTATTGTAATAATATCATTATAAATATTTTTATATTTTATTTAAAATAATCTGTTATTAAAAACAACTCTTTGTAAAACTAAATTTTAAAATCAAAAGAAGCACGAGCCATCCCAAGTCCCGAGTAATAATCATGTTTCTTTTGGAAAAAATATTTCAAAGGTGCAAAAAATCATGAAGGGTTAGGTTTGTTGGCCCATCGTGCTGGCCTAGCCCCATAACCTACAATGACACGGGTCATATGGGATACCCATGTCTCAACTGCCATGTGTTCAAATCCATACTAATGGCATAATTTAACCCTTTATCCCTTCTTATTTTATTATCGATTATTGACCTCCACATTTTGGAAAAATACTGTTAATAGACCCCACTCCACAATGACATGTATCATATGATCTAACGGTGAAGATACAATTTGGCCGTTTGGAATAAAATAATTGATAAAATAGCATGAATCATATAATCAAACTAGTAGGGACACATTTTTAAATTTAATTTCACTTAATGATACTATAAATATTTATAAACATAAATAGATTGTAAATGAAATTTAACTTATAAATCAATGAATGTTATAAATAAATAATTATGGATGTCATAATTTTCAAGTTTTGGGATCTCATGGATATAACCTTTTAACCCCAATCTTTCATATTCCACCCTTTCATACTTCTATAATTATAGGAGATGATTTTAAGTCAATAAATTTGAAATGGATGACAATGATAGATCTGAATCATTGATTATATTTTCATACAGGCTATTTTGAAAAAAAAATGTAGGATCATATATGGCAACGCAATAAGGAAATTTTAACTTTTTCCCATTATATCTATAACATTCATAATCTTTAAATGATTTTAAAACCCTATTTTTTATATTTTATATACTTCTTGTGTGAAAAAATTACATTTTTTAATTTCTTTTTTACCTTTATGAAGGACCTATTATTTTTGAAAAGCTAAAGAGGGTTTTAAAGACCTTGTGTAGGAGTAAGTGAGATGTTCATGCGTTGAGTAAGGGTGAAGGATGAACTGCGTAAAGTTATCCCTTCAATTTCAATAGATGCGTGAGGATAAATACACTACAAAAAAATTAGGCATTAGCAGCGATTCTAAAAATCATCACAAAATAAATCATATTAAAAAAAATTATAACATAATGCCGGTTTATTATAACTGTCACTATATTTTGTTTTTATTATAAAAGTTTGCAGCAGTTTTATATAAACTTCCCCTAAAACTTCAGCGCTGATAGAATGTGTCTCTCCGTAGGACAACATTGGTACTATGGGACTTGAAATATATCGAACGAAATGTTGGGTCACGTTGTTGTGAGGTATAATAGGCTCCAAATACCTATATCTCATGACATTTACCTATTTCCAATCGACAACTTTTGAAAAAATCATCCATATAGTGTTTGGTGTTGTCATTGGTTTGGAATATTCCATTAAAAATCACTTCGGAACCTCTTTTTCATATTTTCATTGATAAATTAATGTTCTATGATTCCCTTGATTTTCTTATAAACTAAATAAAATGGTTCACCAATCATAGAAATCATGATATAGTACCTCATATGATCCAACAAAATTGCATTGTTCTTTTTCCAATCCTCAAATATTATGTCTTTGACATATATGAGTGACAACATCATTTGATCATTATTCTTCTTGATGTAGAGGGTGTGATCAACTCTACCTTGATAAAAACCAGGCTTTCTTCGGTTTTGATCCAACCATAAATTCCAGGTCCTCAGTGATTTCTTTATCTTATACAAAGAAATATTTAACTAAAATACCTTTCACTAATTTTCATCCATAATATACCCATATGGGTTCCCAATGTATACCCCCCCTAATAACTTCATTGAGGAACATAGATTTGACATCCATTTGGTATAATTTTAACAACATTTTCATTGAAATAGCCAAAAAAATAAAATATATTCCAACAGGGCTATGAAAGTAAATTTATCATAAATATAAATTCTTTTGATCTTGGAGTTCCCCTTGGACACTATTCATTCTTTATTTTGAGCCACTTTTCCATATTCAATGAGTTTATTACTGAACACTAACTTGGTTCTGATAACATTTTTGTCCTCCAGCCTTGGAAAAATTTCCCATGTCACATTGTTCTTATTTGGATCAAGATCCTCATGTATAGATTTGATTCCATTATCATCCTTGTCAACATCTCCAAATGATTCAGGCTCTATTTATGAAAAATTAGGTTGTTTTGTAGAGTCTTACTCCTTAGAGTTTTCACTAAAGATCTTCGATCACCAATGACATTTTATTCATTGATTTTAGTCTTACTTTTATTTCTTTCAGTTGATAAAAATATATCCATATTTGAAATGATAACCCACTCATTAATACTTCTTAAAAATCAGTTCATTTATTTCATCACACATCTAATAAAAACTATGTATGTTTTACTTTAATACATCTAAAAAACATTCTTTAAAATTTCCTTTTGGTTCCAACCTTAGGAATATTTGATTACCATCCAAATAATTCTTATAAATGGGATTCATTACCCATTTTAGAGAACATGGTGGAGTACAACTATCATCAACATCATTTTCATCTCCGGAACAATTATTATTCCAATTTTTTTCCTGGGAATCATCCCCCGTCTCTTTTAACTTTGTTGTACTACTCTGAGTAGTATTCATCATATGGATGACTGCTGATTTAAGTATTTCTAGAAACATAGGTTCATGTCTACAAGAGATGGAGGATGAGTTCCAAATAACTATATGCAATGATAACTATTCAGAAGATAAACTGATGAGGATGATAATTGTCTATAACTTTCACCTTTGGATGAATTCAGAGTATAACACCTACCATAGTGAAGTAATTATTTTTTTAAATTCAATTACCCATTTTTTTTCAAAGCTTACTGAAAATATTTGAAATAATTAAATATTGATTTTCTCTTATTATAATTGTCTATAACTTTCACCTTTTATAAGGAATATCTTATGTATATTTATTTATTTATCGTATAAAATGAATATTTTATGAACTTAATAGGATATATTTACATTATATCAGTCAATTCAAAGCTCCAATCCAATGTATCTTATTTTCTCCCCATCCTCCTCACTCATTAATTGATAGTTTGGTGAGATATATTTGTGTTTTTTTTTTCATCATTCTTACTTTACCTTCAGCATATCCCTATAGTCAAAAATGTTTACATAGTAAAATCATTATCCATAGAATTAATGTATTGTTTATATTTATGTTTAATTTCTTTCTTTTTAGTATTACTCATATAGTAATTTTTTTCTTGTACAAATGGATTATTTTTCTCAAGTTGGGGTGGTTTGTTCGAAGCTTCTCATGCTCATGAGAGATTCGAATTCGAGCCTCCAATTGATATAATTACAATAAGAAAATGCATCAAGAATTCATACAACCATCAGGAAAAGTTGAATTCCTACTACTTATTTAATTAATTTTGTCATCATTTTATCTACTATTTGTAAGTTAATTTCCATATCATTTTTATATAATACTTATTTAGTTTGTTTCACAGATCTTTTGTGAAGACATATTTTTATTTCAACTATCTACAAAAAGCCACAAAAGAGATAAAATGATTCTTTCCACCAATGTAACCATGTTTTCCATTTTCATTTCCTTTCTTTGTTGAACTTCCAACACTACATATTGATTCAATGTTGTTAGCTGATAAACTATTCTCATTATTGAAATCCAAAATATTAGAGGAATATCATGTTCCCATTTTGGTGACTTCTCATGATATAATAGGCACATGATCTTCCTCTGCTCTTCTGAATTTCAAAAATGAGAAAGGTTTTTCAGCTAAGAACATCGAGTCAATATGCAGTGTTGGAAGTTTGACTTAGAAAGGAAATGGAAATGTGGTTACAATGACAGTTAGTATTTTTTTGAGACTTTGGGACATGTAGGAATAAACTACACCTCATTTAGACATAGTGTGGCTAGTATTACTCTAAGTGCATCTTTTTATTTAAAATTAAAATGAATTTTAGTAAAAAGGACAACAAACATACTCAAAACTGAGAAAACACATTCTGATTATTTTGAAACATTAGGTAAATGATCCATAATCCAATTAGGATGTGTAGAAATTAGCCGCACCTCAATTCTATGCACAGTGTGATAGCTATGACTTATTATGACTGTTATCATTTTAAAATTGATAGTTTAGTTATAAAAATTCACTCCCTAAAAATAAAGAAAACATGATTGGATTTTCATGATAATTTGGTACATTTATTCATAAGTCATTTGTGATGTGTAGGAATTAGTCTCACATAAAACTAATACACTAAAAGATCGTTATGGGTCAATGTGCATGTTTCTAGTTTAAAATGTCATCTCAGTCTCACATCAAACTAATTCTGGACATGATGTGCCTGGTATGAATCAATGTGTCTATTATCAGTTTAAAATTGACAGTTTAGATAAAAAAAATTCACTCACTGAAAATAGAGAAAACACACTCGTATTTTCATAATAATTTTGTAAATTTATTCATAAGTCATTTTTTTCATTTAGAAATCATACTCATTTCAAAATGATACACGATGTGGTCAGTATGAGTCAAAGTTAGTGTTTTTAGTTTAAAATGAAATTTTAGTAAAAAAAGACAAGTGATGTAATAAATAATTAGTAAACACATTTTTATTGTTTTTATAATTTAATAAAATAATATATAATTCATTTGGGACATGAATAAATTTTCCTCACCTCAATTTGATGCACGGTGTGACCAATAGGACTCCAAGTGCGTCTTTTTATTTAAAAATGACATCAATTTTAGTGAAAAGGATAATTGAACTACTCAAAATCAAGAAAACACATTCATATTATTTTTATACTTTAGGAAAACAATACATAAGTATTTTTTGATAACTACTCAAAATCAAGAAAACACATTCATATTATTTTTATACTTTAGGAAAACAATACATAAGTATTTTTTGATATGTAGAAAGAATTCGTACATTAATCTGATGCATAGTGTGACCAGTATAACTCCAAGTGTGTCCTTTTATTTAAAATTGACATCAATTTTAGTAAAAAGGACAACTGACCTACTCAAGACTAAGAAAAAACATTTGGATTATTTTGATACTTTATGGAAATTGTCAATAAAGTATTTGTGATATATAGGAATCATCCACACCTTAATCCAATACATGATGCTCCTGATATGACTCAATGTGTTTGTTATCAGTTTAAAATGGACAATTTAGTTCAAAAAAATTTCACTCACTAAAAACCGAGAAAACATGCTTGAATTTTATTCATAAATTAGGACATTGATTCATAAGTTGTTTTTGACATGTATGAATTAGTCTCATGTAAAACTGATACATGATGTGATTGGTATGAGTCAAATTTCATGTTTCCAGTTTAAAATTACATTTTAGTAAAAAATACAAGTGACATACTAAAAACCGAGTAAACACATTCATATTATTTTGATAATTTTTGAAAATTATCCATAATACATTTGGTATAGGTAAAAATTATCTGTACCTCAATCCTACACATGGTGTGACCGATATGACTCTATGTGCGCCTTTTTATTTAAAATTGACATCAATTTTAGTAAAAATTATAATGGACCTACTCAAAACCAAGAATACACATTCATATTGTTTTGATACTTTATGAAAATGGCCCATAAATCATTTTTGATGTATATTAATTAGATGCAACTCAATCTGATACATGATGTGTTTGGTTTGACTCAATGTGTCTTTTCTCAATTTAAAATTGATATTTTAGTTCAAAAAGTGTCACTCAATAAAAAAAATGAAAACATGCTCAGATTATCTTTAAAATTTTGGAAAATGATTCATAAGTAATTTTTGATGTGTGGGAATCAGTATCACGTCAAAACAACCCATGATGTGACCGATATGAGACAAAGTTCTTTTTTACAGTTTAAAATGAAATTTTAGTAAAAAAGTATGCGACATACTCAAAACTATGAAAACACATTCTGATTATTTTGATACATTAGAAGAATGATCCATAAGTCATTTGAGAGGTGTAAGAATTATCCACACCTCAATTCGTTTCATACTGTGACCCGCATGACTCCAAGTTCATCTTTTCAATATATAAGTAGCATTTTAGTTTAAAACATGCATCACATCGCCAAAACCGGCCAAATGAGCCTAGATTTTTTTATTATCATTTTATCTACTAATAATTAATTAATTCAGTTTTAATTTTTATCTTAAACTTATTTAGTTAATTTTCACAGAGATAATTCGTGGACACGAACAAGAAATAGTGTGATGTGAAAGAATCAACCACAGCTCAATCTGATACAAAGAGTTCCTTGTATGACTCAAAGTTTAGTTTAAAATTAACACGTTATGTTAATTTATTTCTTTATATTATTACTAAAATAATAATTTTTTTCTTATACATGTTCTTTTTTTCTTGAGCATGCATTAGAATCAAAAGACAATGTAATACTTCTATTTTTGAATGAATGTAATAATTTTTAATTATTTAATTTTATAAACCAAAGTTTGAAATGTCTATAATATAGTGTTTTTTTCTTATATTTATGTTGTAAATTTTATTTTATTTAAATTATGTATTGGTACTTTATTTTGCTAATTTTTTGGTGTTTTTGGTGCAACGGTGTACTGTTACAGCACAATGCACTAGTGTTGCAGTGTGCTATTATAGCACATTGTAGTATGCCCCTTTATTAGTGCTTAAAAAAGTGAAAATAAAATACTAGAGATTTTAATCTCTCTCCAATAGTCAGTACTTCTCTAGTGCTGATAAAGGACATTTTAACGTTGTTAAAGACCTATTTTGTAGTAGTGTGTGCTTTTTGCTTTCTCCAATTTGGATAATCATTACTCTCCCAGTATGAATAGGCTCACTAATGGTAATGGTCCCATGCCACACTAGCTCACCTACCATCCTGGGTTCATGCCTAAAAGGATCTTTGGTAACAAATAGCAGATCCCACATTTCAAACTCGGTCAACAGTTGATCCTACATATGTCCACCTAATCCTAAGCCGACACAGGTATAGAACCTATGTTTTGAACATGTTCATGAGTCATTCATTGATCATCGTTAAGCCCCTTTTCACTATCCAGGTCTTGAAATTCTCAATCTCCTGTGAGAGATTTTTTGGTCATTTTTTCCTCTCATTATGTTCTCCCTTTAAAGGAATGAGAACTCCATACCGCTCCTTGTTTCTCACAAAGAGCATGGCTCATTAGGGATTAGGGTTTTGGAGGAAGTTATCCTCAAGAAAGTTTGAGACACACAAGAGCCACATGGTATGAAGTCTATGACCTTAAACTAAGATCCATTAGTCCGAACTCTTTGACCTTAAACTAAAATCTCATGGTCCAAACTCTTTGACATTAAACTAAGAACCCAGGTCCAACTATAATGACCTTAAAATATGTAATAGTTGTCTCAAGGATGTTTCATTTGGCGTCAGGTGGCCTCCAAGACCCCTCCTTTCATGTCAGGAAATCGTCCTTCAATGTTGCATTCATTTATCTAGGACACACTACTTTTTGGTCCAAGTATTACGACATTAAAATATTTCTAATTGGTCTGAAGTCAATGAACTTAAACTAGGAGTCCAAGTACAAGAATCGTGACTTTAAACTATGTGCAACTATATCCAAGAATTTTTTGTGTGACATCAGGTCTTTTTGGCCTTCAATTCACATCGGGTTGTCACTCTATCATGCTACACATATTCTTTTGGGATACTCTCCTTATGATCCAAGATATATGAACCTAAACTAAGATTTATGGTCCAAGAATCACAACATAAAAATGTGTACAAGATGCCTTTAGGATATACCATGTGGAAAGGCCTTATAGGCTCCTCATTCATGTTGGGTTTCCTTTCCCTTGTGCCACACACATCCCCTTTGGGTCACACAACCCTTTAGTCCAAGAATCACGACCTTAAACTATGTGCTACTCTCCCAATATTCTTTTTCTTGGTGTAGGGTCCTCTAATCTCTCTTTTCTTCATAGGTCTCTCTAGGTAGTACCCCCATTGTGCTACCCTCCTAAGCCCCTCCCCCCATACCTCGACCATGTGAGTATTAGTTACATTGGTTCACATGTACCAATCACATGACGTAAAATTGTGTGATCATTTCTTGATCACATGCTGTTAAACTATGTTGCTCGACATCCCAATCACATGATGTTAAACTATGTGATCCAATCCCATCATCATATGAATTTAAACAGCATGTCTATCATCCTCATTGCACGATGTAAAACTATAGAGAATCTTAGGACCTTACCTGAGAAGTCCTTTCATCTGGTGTCAGTCACCTGCTACATCAATCATGTTGTTTGACTTTTTCTCAACATCCAAGATGATTCTCCCTCTCAAAGATAATTTTGATCTTTTTTTAGACTGATATCCCTACCCAATGTGATCAAATCTAGTGTGGAATAATTTTGGGAGTTTTGGATTCCATTTAAACATTCCATATTTGCATCTCCAAGATTTCTTGTGTCCCACTATTTGGGTCCCCATCCTCCTCCATGTATGAATGGGCCCCCCTTGATGGCATGGTATTGTGCCATACTGGCTCACCTATCATCCTGGGAACACACCTCGAAAGACTTTAAATGATATTTTGAGATAGGTCCCCTATTTCAAACATGCACTGATAGAAAAATAGCCTATAATAATGTTTTGGAACTGTTGGTATAGGCCTCCAAACCATTAGTATAGCCTATACCAATGGTTTGGATGACCATTGGCTAGTTTGGCATAGGTATAGGTCTATACCAATAGTTTTGGAAAAACTATTGGTATGGTTCATATGAAAAACCTATAGAAACAGTTCCAAAAAACCGTTGATATAGGTAATTCAAAAAATACAACCCGATCTAGTTTTAATCCTAGCACCTCCGGTTTATAATCCAACAACCTAAACACTAACCCAACACGATTTTTGTGAACATAATTTCATAAATATATGTATGTATATTCATAAGTATTTTATCTTTTGATTTATTTAATTTCATTTGAAAAACTATTCCCTAAAAATATGGGTACCTATCATAACCGTTGGTATAGACCTATAAAAAATTGTTTTGGGAACCATTGGTATAGGTTCTTTGACATTTTTAACTATACCAATGGTTTTGATGAGACTGTTGGCATAGGGTCGACCTATACCAACTGTTTCTCCAAATCCATTGGTATAAGTCTTATTTCTAGTAGTGATGGTCTACATTCGACCCTCAATTTTCCCCATCCTTACATAAACAATAATGGATGTTGTGTTTCAAACAGGGTCAATAGTTATCCTCCATCATCATGCCAACCCAATTTTTTCAAATCATGGGTGTCTTAATTAATTATCCCCAACCCTCTTTGTTCGGGTAGAATTCAATGCCCATAGCATTATCCCATTCATCTACTAGTGAGCACTGAAAAAGTAATTCAGATATCCATAGGATCCCATCCTCCATCCATGGCCCCTCTCTACCTGAACACTCTTGAGGGTTTGTTAGAAAATGTATATCCTGAGTGTTTAAATATTTTATGACACTCTCATATAAATGATAAATCACATTTCCATCCCTTATTTATCACAATTAACATGAATAACATGAGATTAGGTATTTGTTATTGGTTGTCTCATGAGTATGATAGAAGCATGATTGTAAAACACGACAAAATAAACATGTCCATGAATGCAAGAAGTTTTAAACAAAGAAAATTCAACAGTATGAAAGGGTCATCCACACACTAGAGCCTCTCTTATATGCTAGAAAAAATTCCTCATATGGATCAAACCCATTGCTTGAGTGCTCTAGTATGACCAGCCATTAGAGCATGGCCTCTAGGGTATGCTAAAGCCTCATGAGATATGTTTCCTACTCCTTAGCTACATTTTCCTGGATCTACACCCGGTCCTACTCAACATGGTACATAGCTATCTAAGATGCCACCTCTTTTTCTTGAGCCTTGACTATTACTAGTTCACACACACACACACACAAAGAAGAATTTTTATTCAAGCAGGAAAAGGCAGAAAAACCTACAAATACAACTTACATAGGCCTTTAGAAATGGAGGCTGAGAGTATCCGCTTTAAAAAAATTAGACTCCTCTAGGGGAAAAGACCCAATACTTGAAAAGAAGTGAAAGAATTTATTATGGCTAGCTTTAGAGGCTAGTAAATTTTCAACTACATTTCCTTCTCACTAGGTATGGAAGATGGTCATATAGTCGTTCAACAACCCCTTACACCTTCTCATGGAGTACTCGATAGACCAAAAAATTATTCCTTTTCTTAGAACTACATTATAAACTATTAAGGAGTCTATTTAAATCTCTTCAAGAGGGTTATAATTTTGGTTACATAGATCTAGGCCTATGACTAGTGCTTGGGCTTCGGCTTGTAGATAATCTCCATTTCGAAAGAAAGCATAGAAAAAAGCTACAATTTAGCCCTTTGAATCCCAAACCACACCTCCTTCGTGCATAGAGCCCATGTGGTAGGTGACCATGTTGTCATGACACGTCAAATTGATTATGTTTTTAAGGTTTATTTATAGTCTAGGGAAGATCCTAGGTCATCTCTCAAGGATCGTTGATAGGTTTAGAGTATGTGTTTTTAATAAAAAGTACTAAAAATGGGGGTGATTTTGAAAACAATTTTAAGAAAATAACTTGATTTAAAGAGATTAATAGTTTATAGATAAAGGTGATGATTTAAAAATTATGAGAGAAAGGGGTCATTGTGATTTCACTACACACATTTCAAATTCATTGTTCTTAGAGATTCATTTAGGTTTGGAGTAATTCTTTAGTTGAAATTAATTAGAATCCCAATTAATTCCTAAGCCTTTATTTCATTGCTTGAATAACCAAACCTTGACATAAAAATCGTATTGTCAAGGTCCAAAAATTATGCATGGAATAAGAGCTTCAAAATATGATTGAAATCTAAAGTAAGTGGGTAAGAAAAGGATTCTTGTTTTGTCCAATCAGAACAACAAAAGTCATGCACTCAAAACCTCACAATGATCAGTTGGAAATTTTGATAAAATCAATCTCATGCATAAAAAAATTATTCAAATAAGAAATAATTTAAGATACATGGAAAGAAATGTTTTAACACCCAAATCACTCCAAACCAGTAGCTAATAACTCATGTCACCCATTCCTATTATCCATCGGCTATGAAGCTTGGGGGTAAGAAGATAAGGATGGATTGTATTCTGTATGATAGAGGGCCTAAATTTGTGCGATATCTCATTGATTACATAGGTTTGAAACATGTGTTTACCCACACTATCCTCCCCTCAATTATTTCTCAGTCTAATTTTGCATGAAGAACTGACATGGTACCAGAAGCAGTCTTAATATTGATACCTCCTTCATTAATGTGGTTAACAAGATTATTCTGTAAAGACCAATGATATTTTCCTTCAAAGTGTCTATACTAGAGGAAGGAGATAATTGATATATCTATATTGGATTTCACTTTTGTTGGTAATTTTATAGTAGACAGTTTCTGCATTGGTATTGAAGAAAGAACACTATTGATGAGGGTGATCCTCCCTTCAAAGGTTGAGAATCTATTTTTTCAATTGTGAATACACCCAAAAATCATATCAATGAACATATCAAAGTGGTTTATGAGAAGATTTTTTTGGGAAACTAGATTTCTCGATTATTCCATATAGAGGGAGCCCTTGTGCATACCAAGACTGCTTTCCAGAGACCTTCCCCTCTTATATGAACATTTATTTGGGGAGAAGAAGCTGCTTTTATTGTGATTGATAACTTGACCGCTCCATGCATAGTAATCCTCCAAGGCACTATTAACCCCCGGAATAGACCTCCTAAATCTATTGAAAAAAATGATTGTATCATCAGTGAACATGATGTGGGAGATACTCCCAACCAGTGTATTATTATGACAGCGGAGAATTCTACCCACATTGATGTAGTGATTGATGTACTTCCATAATACATCTTGGGTGATGATATATAAACATGGGGAAATGGGATATCCTTGTCTAAAACCTCTAAAATATTTAAAGAAACAAAACTTATTTCTCAATAATTTAATAGAGATCCCTGAAGAGCTGAAACATCATAATAAGAAATATGTGGCCCAAACTAAAAAAACCATACATAAAAGAACCCTGATGATAAAGTTCCACTAAAATATATCATAGGATTTATTCATATCGAGCTTGATGTCCACATTACAACCAAAAGTGTTCAGGTTAATGTTACTAATGACATCTTGATATAGGCCTATTGTTCCTTGGATGGAGTGACCTTTGATAAACCCATGTTGTTCCTCAGCCACCCAGCTTGGAAGTTAAGGAGCGAGCCTCTTGTTAAGGATTCCAACCATCATTTTATAAGGCACATTACACATGATAATAGGACAATAGTGGTTCAAGGACTCAGTGCTCATTCACTTACTCCTCTGGATGTTTAGTTTATGGATCAGACTCTTGGAGCCTCTGAGTTCCATCAGATTTATCCTTATACTAACTGACGACAAATTTCTAGATTTCCACATACACCCACTTGGTATGGTAGTCACGGAACAATGAATGGAGAGTGATAACGTTCACCCCTCCAGTGCCCTAGTTTCATTTACAGTGGAAAAGGGACCCCCATCCAAATCACTAGATATGGACTCAGAGTGTGGGTGATGAAATGTTGCATGCTCCTCCATGCCCTGTGTTGGATGATGTGGTTCCCTTCAGTGATATCAGACCCAAATTATACTAGCTTCTAAGGTGGTGCAGGCTCGTATTCTGAGAAGGTTGTAAGGACAACAATGGCAGGGTCCTCCTTCAGGATCCTCTTTGTGGGGTTGGGCTCAATGTCGAGAAGGGGTCGTATTCATCTGACCCTTCATCAGCAGCACAACCTCCCCCAGCCTCAAGATTCACCTCTCTAGTGGAATCACCTGTGACCGTAGTAGGATTCCACTTGGGGACCAAGGATGGGTTATCTTGGATGATTGTCTCTCCAGGATTTTTCATAACCATTGGGGGGAGGTTCCCCAAATTCCCCAGCCATAGAAGCTTGTTGGGAGCACACCCTCTCGAGAATAGCTTGAAATAAATGTATGTTAGTAAGTTTGACCAACGATGATAGTTAGGTAAAATATATCTCATGTAAGGGTGAAATACATCTAGAGGGAGAGTGTTTTGGTGAGGTTTGGTCCTAGAGTCTCAAGGGGTAGTTCCACCACAAGAGACCCCTTGATAGGAGTGGGCACTTTGACGGCATGTCCATATGAATTGAGATTCAGTCTTACATTTAGGTAAAGAGATTTTATTAATGATCCTCGACTAGAGACTTTCTTCACTAGTGGTAGACCTCGTCACTAGGATTCTAGGGCACGGTCCCCTGTAGATGATTGGGAGAACCGAGGACTCTGACGATTACACTGTTACCTCATTGATGGTCCCTCTTGTTGTGGAAACCTTAAGCATAGGTTCTTCTCTCCATCACCCAATGGTGTACCCTCACCCCCTCTAATAGGGAACCCCTACCCACCTTTAACTTGTTCTTTCACAAGGAAAATCTCTGTTAGATCCTCTGAACAAAAATTGGGGAAGGTATAGAAGTTACCATTATGTTAAAAATCTTACCTCAATAATAAAAAAAATCAAATTCATATGTAGGAGTGAATTCACCACTCTCCTAGGGACTCTCATAATCAGCAGCTAACCCCCAGGATTCTCTGTCACTGGAGCCCTATGTTTCATCAACAGTTGAGGCCTCCTCGGCTGATTCTTCGATAGATGTTGTCTCCTTCTAGTTAGGCTCTCCACCAAACATCACATGGACCCACTAAAAAAATAACCATATTATAAGGGGTTATTTTTTAGTTTAGTTGGTGTTATAACCCCTATAAATGCATTAGAAGCTATTATGAAGAACCACTGCTAATGTGTCTTCCCTATATTGTTTGGGAAAATTTTGATGAACCACAAGTAAAATGGGAAAAAATTACCATAAGTTATTTAGAAAGGGTTTAAACCCCATCTAAATCCACCATCACCATCTAAGGCATCCTTAGATGATTCTTTGATGGATGTTGTCTCTTCACGGTCAGGTTCACCACCAAACATCACACACACACACTACAAAAAAATAACCATTTTAAAATGGGTTATTTTTTTATTTTAGAGGGTGTTATAACCACCATATAAACACATTAGTGGTGGTTATTAAGAACCACTAATAATGTGTTTTCCCTATATTGTTTGGGTATATTTTGATGAACCACTAGTAAAATGGTAAACAATCAGCATTGTTTATTTAGAGGGGGTTTAAACTCCCTCTAAATCCACCCCAAATTTTCTAGCATTCCATCAATTCTAGGTGGTTTCAACCGCCCCTAATTGAGTTTTAACACAATATTAGGGGTGGTAATTTTTCAACTGCCCCTAATATTTTCATTTTTTTAAGTGCCTTGTGTCCATAGGCTTTGTCAGCCCTATATTGTTTAGGGAGGTTTTGATGAACCATTGGGAAAATGAGAAAAAATTAGCATCGGTTATTTATAGGGGGTTTAAACCCACTCTAAATCCACCCCAAATTTTCCAGCAACTCATCGGTTTTGGGCGGTTTCTACAACCCCTAATTGAGTTTTAACACAATATTAGGTGTGGTTGTTTTTCAATCGCCCCTAATATTTTCATTGTTTTTAAACCCCTTGTGTCTACATGCTTTGTGTCCCCCAACCTCTCATGTTCCACACATTTCCATGATACCCCCACCCTCTTATCCTTCCTATCCCTCCTGTTCCATGAGGCCACCCCCTCCTACCTATCCACTGATCATGTGCATTATTCCCCCTCCTGTATCGAAGAGTCTGAGTGCAGGGCCCTCCCTATATGCATGAATATGTGCTCCTTCCACCAAACAAAATATAAACCCAGTTTCACCCTTCTTTACCATTTGAGTCCGAGTGTAGGTCCCTCCCTCTATGCCCACATATGCTCCCTCTTGTACCGATTGAGTCCAGTATGGGGCCCACACTCTATGCATGCATATGCGGGAACATAATTTCCTCTAGTTAAGTCGTTGAAATGGAGCGTCCGTTCTAGTGGAACCAGGGAAAAATCTCATTGGAACATCCACTGTTCACAAGAATAGTGAAAGTTCCACTGGAACTTTTTACACTATTTCTGTTAACAGTGAAAGTTTAACTAGGTTTTTTTCCTAGTTCAAGTGGACTGGATGCTTCAGTTCAATGCTTGAACTAGAGATGATAATTTGCAGCATTTGTGCCCCTTCCACCAACTAAAACAGAACCCATGCTGCACCCTCATGTACTGACCGAGTCAGAGTGCAGGACTAGAATCGTCTCCAGTTCCTCTAGGGAAATCGAGTGTCGGGTCCAATAGAACAAGGGCAAAAACCCCATTGGAACTTTCAATGTTCACAGGAACAATGAATGTTCAAGTGGGTTTTTTTCCTGGTTCTAGTGGTCTAGACACTCCGATTAATCGGAGGAAGTGGAGAGGATAATTTTCACTGATTATGGGGCCCACCCTCTATGCCCGCATATGCACCCCTTATGCCAACCAAAAAAGAACCCCAACACCCTTAAAATATACCCTGTGGGATTCAAACTTCCATCCCTTCATCAGTCATGCGGCGCTTATAACACAAACCTAATTCAATTTCTAGAATTATAATGAATATTTTTATATTATATATATTTATATGATTTTTAAAATAAATATCATTTGTACAATATATTTAAATAGATTAAATATATAACCTATATACGCATTTATAAAAATTATTTGTGTACATTTGTATTAATACATATATTTAAATATAAATATATATGTATATATGTATATATATTTTTTATCACACTTTTATAAATTATATTTTTATATATATTTAAATAAAATTATGTATGCATATATTTATAAATACATTCATTATACACATACAAACATAAATGTGTATTTATATACTTATTTGTAAATATTTATACTTATTTGCATACATGTATATTGTAAGAACCTGGTTCTTACTTTAATGTACGAGTTTCTTTTCTTTTTATTTTTGAGTTGTTTTTGAGATAATAGGGAAAAACTGGGAAATTCTGTAAATTTCCAGGTTACATGTCATGTGCTTCCTAGTACACGTCGTGTACCCTTACCATGTGAGAAGGCCATACATGGTGTGTAGGCGTGTTGACCAGATAGAGATGTTTAACCAAGTACACATCATGTACTCTTAGTACATGTTGTGTAGTCTAGCTATGTATAAGGGATATACATGGGGTGTGGGTAAGTTAGTGAGTTAGAGGGGAAAACCCAAGGACACACCATGTATGACCTCGTACATGCCATGTAGTCATGTTGGCAGGTCCTTGGTGAAATTTCAACTGTCTTAGGAATAGTAAAATGATACACATGGAATGTACTCATATATACACGTCGTGTATTTCTTTTTTTCTGTTAAAATGGGTAGTAGCCTCGTTTTATGTTCCTAGGAAGAGCCCTCAATGGGTTTGAGCGAGGAGTAGTGCCGGAGAAATAAACCCCTCCCAATTGTCCGTCTGAACCCCATTTCACACACTGTTTGATCCATTGGAACCCCATCGGTAAGGCATTGATTCCTATTGATCCTTTTGTCTTGATTTATATTCTAAACCAAGTTATAGGGGTTTGATCTTTAATTCTTGTTTTGTAGATCTACCATGTTTTAGACTGAATTAGAGGCTGATACTGGGGGAGGATCATCATGATAGTACAAGGTAGGTGGTGCATACTTTTTTTTTGTGTTTTCATGGTCATTTATGGATTTCTTTCTATATTTGGTGATTACCTATCACCTATGACTTTGAGTTATGTGCACACAGATGACTCCTGATGCCACACATCTCATACATCGGACTGGGAAGCCAGGTGAGCCGATGACTGTTAGAGGTGTGCCGCGGGCATGGCAATGATTACTTATTTTCTTTTGGCATGACTGTCAAGGCATGTATTTTTTGAGTGCATGAGGTGAACATGATTTATTTGGACTGACTAGATGATGGTTAATGGGAATGACACCATTTTGAGTTTTTTATGTATTTATTTATATGTATGAGATGTGTGGCATCAGGAGCATTGAGGATGAGGGTTACTTGAGGTGTGATGGGTATCAGAGCATTGAGGATGTTGGTTACTTGAGGTGTATGGAATTGGGTTTTGTTTTAAGAATCCATGGGATACAGGACCTCATGGAGGTAGACACTGATGTGGTACGGGATACATTTGGTGTCGATAATGACACATGAGCACCTGATGAGGGTCATGGGTGATGAGGCATCACGGGAGGACAATGAGTCTGGAAATAGGTTGTTGGACCTTTTTTTTATTTGATTTTGGGCTAGATTGGTCTGGAGTTTTCTTCACCACCCTTGGAAGGGAAATTCAGGGAAAAATTTCTTTAAGGGGGGAATTTTATAAGAATAAGGTTCTTACTTTAAGGTATGAGTTTCTTTTCTTTTTGTTTTTGATTTCTTTTTAAAATAATAAGGGAAAACTAGGCAGTTCTAGAAATTTCCAGGTTACACATCATGTTCTTTCCAGTACACATCCTGTACCCTTTCCATGTGAGAAGGCCATACATGGCATGTAGGCGTGTTTTCCAGATAGAGATGTTTAACCAAGTACACATCGTGCACTCTTAGTACATGTTGTGTAGTCTAGAAATGTAAGGGGGATGTATATGGCATGTGGGTATGTTGGTGAGTTAGATGGGAAAACCAAGGACACACTGTGTACGGCCTCGTACACGCCGTGTAGTCATGTCGGCAGACCCTTGGTGAAATTTCAGCCATATTAGGAATAGTAAAATTATACACATGGAGTGTACTAATATATACACACTGTGTATTTCTTTTTTTTTTTTGTTAAAACAGGCAGTAGCCTCATTTTATGTTCCTAGGTAGAACCCTCGATCGGTTTGAGTGAGGAGCTATGTCGGAGGAAGAAACCCCTCCCAATTGTCCGTATGAACCCCGTTTCAAACACCATTTAATCCATTATAACCCCTTTGGTAAGGCCTTGATTCCTCTTGAGTATTTACTCTTGATTACTATTCGAAACTGAGTTATCAAGTTTTGATCATTAATGATCATTTTTTTGATCTACCGTGTTTTATACCTAATTAAAGGCTAATACCGGAGGAGGATCATCATGATAGTATGAGTTAGGTGGTGCATACTTTGTTTTTTGTTTTCATGGACATTTGGGGGTTTCATATTTTTAGTGCAGTGTCGGGTATTGAACGAGACCCATATTTCTTTATATTGAATTGATTGTATGCCTTATGGGATGTCATTGGGTATTCCCTTACCTTGTTATGCTTGAGCAAGGTTGGGTTTGAGATAGTTTCTCAATTTGGGCATTTTGACTAGGGGTTCCAAAATGGTTATAATTGAATTGTCTTGATTTAAACTGTTGAGTTTAATTTGTTAAAGCACGATATGACTTGTTAGAGGCATTAAAGACCTCAGTGCCGGTATGGGACAACCTGTGGCTAGTGAAATTCAACTATTTAGTTTTTTTTCCTGTTTAATGTATTCCATTGTGATTATATATATGATATGTGATAATGCATATGATGGAATATTTGGGTTGTGTTGGGTGTGGCCCAGATATTGTTGAGTGGTGTTGATCCCAAGTTGGGCTTGAACTGAATTTCTTTGGGTGGTTTTGACCATGGGATTGGGCATCATGGACATCGGCTTGAGGTTGTGTGACTATCAGGTTGGGCATGGACCATGTTTTTTGGATGGCGGGGCCATTAGAATTGAGTGACATGGTCACAGGGACAAGAAGTGTCATAGATGTTGTGGCTTTTGTTCTATATTTAGTGATTACCGCTCACCCGTGACTTTGGGTCATGTGCGCACAGATGACTCCATGATGAGGTGGTTTTGACCGGTTGTGTGGGTAGAGGCCCCTGTAGTTGTGATTAGGTGATTATGGTTGGGGTTGATTGTTGTGGAACCCAAGTGGGAGGTGAGGGCCTTCAAATTGATTGGGCGTGCCTATGGGACATCGGTACTTGAGATATGAGGTGTCAGGAGGCACATGGGCATGCCTACGAGATGTCGGTACTTGATTCACGAGGTGTGAGGAGGCACATGGTGTCGGTTTACTGTGGTTTGGGCATGCCTATGGGACATCGGTACTTGAGACACGCAGTGTCAGGTGGCACATGGTGTCGGGTTATGTGACTGAGATTCTGGCATTGGCCGGAGTAAGTGATACTTCCTGGTGGATGTTGAGCACCAATGGAGTTTATATTTATTTGTGTATCATATTTTTTACCTTTTGTCTTCTTAAACACTTGTACTAGGTACGCACCATTAGGTGGTATCCTTCTGAGATTCATCTCACACCCTACACGGGCCCTTCGGGATACGTGTAGACTTTATGGTTTTATGTACTGGTAAAGGATCATCCTCAGGAGTTGGATCATAGAGTTGTTTTTCATGGAGATGGTATGGACCTTGAGGTCATTCCTAGCTAGAGTTGAATTTTGTTTTTGCTTTCATCATGTATCAGCATGCTTACTTTATTATTGTAGCTACTGTTGGTTAGCCATGGGAGCCCTTTTTATATCTTAACATGCTATCGATGCATGACTTATCTATTTTAGTAGTTGTTACAAGTGGTTTTATCATGTTGTTCTATTTACTTTTCGCTGCACTTGTTTATTGATATTGGATATGCTTCTGCTATGCGGGTCTGGTTCAAGTCTGCTAAGTCATTATTATTGTTTCATGTCTATTTATTATGCTCAGACCAGTACCTTATTTTCCTTCGAGTATATCCTCTGCACTATACCTTTTTACACCCTCGCTTCTAGTTTGAAACCTTTGGCGTTTGAGGAGGTGGACCTGACGTATTAACACCCGACCTGTTTAGCACTGTTTGAGTGGTTGTTTGGGTCTGGGACGTTACATATATAGTATATATGTTTATATTTATATTTATATATTACCCAAATATATTATACAAATATATTTATATATATAATTTATACATGCATAATTAAATATATATATTTATATATATTACATATTTATATGAATACTATATATTTTATATCTTATGAATACATTTATATGTTTACAAATATAATATATATATATATAGTATTTATATTATGTATAAACATATAATATAATATAATATTTATATATAGATAAAATTTAACCAATATTTATATATAAATATATCTTTCATATATAAATATATCAATACATATATTTATATTGTTATATATTGTTATATTATGTATACACATATATATTTAATATATTAATTTGAATACTTATTTGTATACTAAAATCAATTTATCTATTTTTAAATATTTATTTATATATATATAATGTATTTATATATTTAATAATAGGATATATATATATATAATTATCTGTATATACTTGCATTTATGTTTATATATATGTATTTATTTAATGTATTTATATAGAGATTTTATATAACATGTTTAGAATGTATTTAAATAAATTTATATAATTTCTTTATAATAAACACACACACATTCTATAATTTGATATATTTAAAATGAATAAAAAATATCAGTGGGGGTTAAAACCCCTTCTATTCTTAAAAATTGAATGGGGTTCAAAACCCCCCTATAATTTCTTAAATCAGAGGGGGTTCAAAACCCCCTCTAATTATATGGATGTGTGTGTATATATATATCTTTTAACCTATTATTATTATTATTATTATTATTATAAAAACTACAAATGTTTTTATATTATTATTTAGATAAATTATATTTATGTATATATTTATATAACATATTTAAAATTTTATATTATAATTACTATTAAATGAAATGAAATTTTATAAAAATAAATATATATTAAGGTACACATTTTATAATTATGTTTATTTACACATATAAATATGATAAAACACAATCATATAATTTATTTATATAAATCTATTTATAATATATTTATTTACATTTATATATTACTTTTTTATTATACATATATATATATATATTATGGTTTTTTTAAATAAAATAGTGGGGGGTTCACAACACCCTCTGATCTGTTAAATTAAAGGTGGTTCAAAACCCCCTCTAATCTCTTATAGATGAGAGGGAGTTGTGAGCGCCCACTATTATATGAAAAAAATTCATTATATATATATATCGCCTCTAAAATCCAAATGAATAATATATATATATATATATAATGCCTTTAAAATCTTACAGAATATATAACAACACTAATTATTAGATTAGCGGTGATTTTGGAATAACCACCTCTAAAATCCAACCAAATATTAAAAATACAATGATAAAAAAATTAGAGGGTGTTGTGAACCCCCTTAAAATTTTATGATTGGGGGTTGTTGCGTATAAAACCCTTATACTAAAAATGAATTTATATGGGTTTGTTCATAACCCCATCTAAATAATTGCCACTAATCTTCTATTTTTTGTAGTGACTAAGCGAGAGGGAAGATTAGGTGCCCTATATTGGCACAAAAATTCATACATGGCTACTAAGTATTCAAACCCCTTATGGAGTTGTACCCTAACAGTGATCCTGCTGATCCCCACCTCCAATAGCTCGATATCTTCTTGGGTCATCTTCCACTATAGCTGCTCCAACATAAAGGTCATCCTCAACATCCCCTAGGTCGCCCAGAGTGTAGGGAAGGATGCATAAGTGGTTGGATCTAGAAAGTACCACAAATTATTCTTGGGGGGCTATATGGATCTACTAATCCTAGACTAAGAGCCCTCTACATGCTTCTGAGGATGATTCTGGGGAAGTCACTCATCTCCAGGAAGTGGGGGTGAAACAACACCTTGAACCACCCCCAAAACATGGTTATCCCCTCAAAGAGAAAATAGCATCCACCTTTCTTTTCTTTCACACCTCTTGCTGGCATGATCACCCTTACACACTGACATAAGATCACAACTGGTTATGCCTATACCTAGTTGCAGCATATTTTTGAGAGAGGTAGACATTAACATTGATTGGCAGTAGCATGATGGCATCCCCCTTACCTTTGCTGATGAACATCAACCATAGCTAGGAAAGAATACATGGTTTCCTTTCCTTGTGAACCCATGTGTAGACTCTCTTTGTTGGCTACTTGATGAATCTGAATTTCTAGATGAACCGAGATAGAGTATATAGATCACAGTGTGGGATGTTGTCTATCCTGGAAACCAGTACTAAACCTCAGAAGGTATGTAGGTTCTCCCACTGCTCTAGTGTCCCCTCTGACTTTTCCACCATCTCGCCAACCAGGGTTGAGAATGGGTGGAATTCGATGTTTTTGAAGTTATCGATGTTGATCATGACCTCGACTTTGATGAGTGCCACTAACTGAACCCTTGTAATGGTGAGTAGTGAGGTCCACAAACCAAAATTTGGTGGAGTGATAGCATTTTAGAATTCTTATCCTTAAAAGTGCATTGCGATCCACCCATGTAAGAACTAGAAAAGACCAAATATCTACCTAGGAATTTTCCCCCTTTACACATGGCCCAACTCGCTATATAGATGGTCCAATACCGATACCCCTATATTCACCTAGTTATTAGACACTATGATCACTACCATCACAATCATCCTTGGGTGGAGGCCCATGCATGTATCTCTAACTGAAAGTAGCCAACCACTGAGGAATGTGGCCAAGAATGAAGTACAATGGACTATTGGATGTCAATCCTCCACCATTTTGTAGCCCCAATGCTTATAGTCTCCCCCACCAAGATCATCTAGTATGATATCGACTTCCTCCTTTGCTGAGCCGCTGGATAATACTTCAGCTACCCTGGCATTTTCATCACTCGGTCCTTTAAAAACATTCACATCCATGTATTGAACACTATGTATTGGTGGAAGGGGGAAAATGCCCCAGTACCTTCTTCAGTGCCTCTAGAATGTGTTATTCCATGCAAGGAGTCTACTGCCTATCACCCCAAGTGTTCAGTGCTGGGAGGAACTCATTGTATTTATACCCAATTAGTGGGATGTTACTGATGCAATGTAAATCCCATAGGCTGATTCCCACCTCCCCATGATAGAGGTGGAATTTGTTAGTTTCCATGGACGGACTGATGAGGAGCTCTAGCAGTATCTCCTATTAACGACACGCATGGAACTGTGATGTCCACATTGATTCGTATGGTTTGATATGGCATAGATCATCCCCATACTCTAGGAATTTTAAGCATACCTAGTATTCCTAGGCCCACTCATTGGTGAAGTTTCCTCCAGCCCACAGATCCTAGTCCTTTTACAAACCCTTGTTATTTTCCTGGATGATGTTTTGAAAGATATTAGAATAACAAGATGAAAACTCCTAATTATATAGTTTCTCCTCAATAATTTTCCCTGAATTTCCATTAGCATGTAGTTGGAATTGTCCTCATGCTCTCTAGTAAGGGTGACCCAAAATTGTGATATTCCTTTTAGAAATATCACCAGGAAAGTTGAACCAGAAACATGTCATGTTGAATTCAATAACTAAGATGGTCACCACATCCATTAATCAAAAGTTATACAGTAGAAAGCAGTTTCTCAGCAGATAATTTCTCTAGGATTTAGTCAGAAATCCCAAGAGCATCTGATTTTCATAAATGACCCTTGCATGAGGGAGTTTTTATGGTGTCTTTGGTTGATGAATCTTGACAAACATTTTTAATGGGATAAACAAAAAATTAGGATCTTAGCCAACCGAGCCAACCAGACTAGTGAGCATGTAGTTTGAATTTTCCTCATTCTCTCAAGTAAGGGTGACCCAAAATTATGATATTCCTTTTAGAAAGCTCATTAGGACAGTTGTGTATATTTCGAGTGCAGTGGAAGTGCGTTGGTGGGTGTACCCAACTTTAATTTTAGCATTAACAACGATCAATCTGAGATCCATCACGATAATAAAACAGCGGATATTCGGAAAAGAACGAAGAAAGAAAAGGAAAGAGGGGATTCCCAGAAACATATATAGGATCATCATATGTTGGTTGTAATTAATTTAATTAATTGACAAGAATTTCCTTGATGGAATTATTTCTTCGTTGATGTTTCCGGTCATGATTCGATGTGATCCGTTATTGCATCGTTGAATCCAATTGTAGGATTCCCCTAGAGGTGATCCACACATAATCCACATATCTATGGACATCGCCAAAGGGATCTTTGGGTGCTAGCATGGAAGAGACTTCGCTTGTGATGTCCGCTTTTGATCGCCTTGATCCGGTGGAGGAGGATCTCTCTCTCATTTCTTGAGAGCGTTCTTGGAAGAAAAAAAATTCTCTCTTGGCTTGAGAGAATTCTCTAGATCTAGTGTGCACAACCCCAAAAATTTCAAGGCTAATGAGATTTATAAAATTAGGATTTTAATTACATATAATAATAAAATTAATTAATTACCCGAAATCATTTATTCATTTAATTTAATTCTCAGTAATACCCCATGTCTAATAATAACAGTTGACTATTATTATTACTTGATATGCGCTAAGCGAATTACACCTAATATTATTAATTAAATAAATAATATTATTTCTCATAAATTCCCATAAAAAATACATGGTGTGTACTTTTGTTTTTCCATTCTCTTTATTTCCTCCACCACATTTATTATACCTTGAATAAGGGATATTTATTTCTCAAATAAATATCACTGCATTACTTGCTAATAAATATATTATTTCTCCAACAATATATTATCTCGAATAACTAGTGTCAAAATAAATGTGATCAGGAATCCTTGAATAATTATTATACCACTATCAGGAATAATCTTTATACAACTTGTTAAATTGATATTTAACTGAGATACTTGGAAACACTTAGTGTGGGACCCTCTAGGCCTCTTTCTCAGTGGAATTAGGCAGAACTTACCTAAAGTCCAAGGTTAGCATCTAGAAACATGCCAAGGCACCCATAGAAAAAGAAGTTAATGATACAATAATGTTTCACCTCCTACGAATGTTTACTATGTAATGTAATCCCTTTGTCTCAATATCTCGAATCAAGCAGGTTGCATGCTAGTGTCATCAACCCATGTGCTCGATTATTCTTTCTTTGAATTTTCAGAATTGAACTTGCCCATTCCTAACCATGGCCATTGATTAATGTAGGCTATATCAATTCCATCAAAGGACCTAAGATATCTACTTTTTTATGTAACATAAGGGAAAAATCCTTTCATGCATTATCTATTAATGCAGTATTACTCATGACGCACCCAACATATCCTACCTCACCGCGAACAGTGTGTCACCATAGTTTTTGTCAATACATATAAGTGCACAAGTTGTAATACCCATTAATAATAATATTAAAGTATAAGGACCTATATACACATCTGCAGATAGGAACATCCAATGACACTATGAAATTTTGATTTCCTACTGGTGGGTCACTTTCTCATAATATCCTTATAGATATTACCAAGGGCACACACCAGGAGATGGTGCCTCAAAGTTTTATGAGTCCTCACCCCCTATTGGCCTGTATTATTTGTGTCCCTAAAATAACATCATCCAGCCATAGAACATGTATTCAAGAATAGTGTTATGGCACTTCCGGGTTCTCATCATAGTAGGGATCCTCTATGACCCTTTAATGCAATAGATATCCTTTGGACATTATCACATGCATTTTCATGTAGAAGAACAATCAAGATGTGATAAGATATTTATTAATGAATAAAGTAAAAAATAGTTGGTTCTAGGCCACTAACTCCAATAGACTCCCACTTGGACTAGAGCCAACTATTAACAACCTTTAACCCGCTAGCTCTCACATGATATTCATGCTTCTGTTGAGATAATCCTTTGTTCATGGTATCTACCACGTTATCTTATGAGGACACTCTTCTCACTACAACTTCACCCCTTTGATAGAAATCCCTCAAGAGGTGATACTTCTGGAGTATGTTCTTTGTCCGTTGATGTGACCTTGGTTCATTAGTAAGAGACACTTTTTTAGTATTATCATAATACAATGTGATAGGATCTTTACTGCTAGGCACCACATCAAGCTCCTGGACAAAGTTCTGAATCCAGACAGCTTCCTTGGATGCATCAGAAGCCACTATATATTTAGACTCCACTATTTAATCGGCGAAAACTGGTTTCTTTGAACTCTTCCAGCTCATAGCTCCTCCATTGAGACAGAAAACATATCCAGATTACGATTTCAGATCATTCTGATCTGTCTGAAAATCAACATCAGCATACACTTTGATGACAAGATCTGCGTCTCCTCTATAATCGAGGAACATATCCTTAGTTGTTCTCAGATACTTAAGAATGTTCCTAACAGAAGTCCAATGTTGTTCTCCTAGATCTACTTGATAACTTCCTACCATGCTCAGTGCATATACAACATCAAGCCTGGTACATAACATGGCATACATGATGTATCCTATAGCCGAAGCTTATGGGATCTTACTCATTATATCTTTCTCATGTTGTGTCTAAGGAAACATTTTTTTATAAATATGTAGGCCGTGTGACACTGGAGATAATCCCCTCTTAGATTGTTCCATACTAAATCTCTTTAGTATATGTTTAATGTATGTACCCTGACTTAGTCCAAGTATCCTTTTGGATCTATCATGAATGATCTTGATCCCTAAAATGTAGGTAGCTTCACCCAATTCCTTCATGGAGAAACACTTTTTCAACCAGTCCTTAACTGACTGTAAGAATGGTACATCATTTCCAATAAGCAATATTTCATCAACATATACTACTAGGATAATGACTGCATTCCCATTAAAACTCTTATAAACACATGGATCATATTCTTTCTTAATGAAACCAAATTCCTTTATGGATTCATCAAATCAAATGTTCTATGACTTGGATGCTTGATTTAATCCATAAATGGATTTCTGAAACTTGAAAACCCATTTGGATTCACCTGGTGTCACAAAACCTTATGGTTGTGTCATATAAACATCTTCCTAAAGGTTCCCGTTAAGGAATGTTGTTTTGTCATCCATTTTCCAAATCTCGTAGTCATGGTTAGATGCTATGGAAAGTATGATTCTTTTAGATTTAAACATAGAAACTGGTGAGAAGGTTTCATAATAGTCAATTCATTGATGTTTTTTGAATCCTTTAGCCACTATCCTTGCTTTATAGGTGCTAACTTGACCTTCCATGTCCAGTTTTCTCTTTAATACCTATTTGCATCCAATAGGCTTTACATCAACTGGCTCATCGACCAGAACCCAGACTTTGTTCTTATACATGGAATCCATCTCAGAATTCATATCTTCTAGCCATCTTGTATCTTATGAGCTTTCTACTGCTTCCTTGTAGGAGAGAGGTTTATCATTGTCCAACAATAATGATTCACTATCCTCAATGACTAGGAAACCAAATCTCTCTGGTTCTCTCACCTCTCTTGAGCTTCCACGCAGTACTTGTGTTTCTGGAACCTCTTCCACGGGGACCTGTGGAACGTTTTCTTATACCAACTATTGTGTATCTTGAGAATCAACTTCATCAAAGTCAATCTTTCCCCCACTATCCTTTTTGAGGATTTTCTCCCTCACAAGAAAGACAGCTTGTATAGGGGCAGTCACTTTATTGTCTGAAGGGTTATATAGGTAATATACTTTCATTTCCTTGGGATATCCTATAAAGATACACTTAGTGTCCCAAGGTGCTAGTTTGTTTCCTGATAAGGACTTAACAAATTCCTCACATCCCCATACATGTGTGTGTAACGCCCCGACCCTAGTTTCCTAGAGTCGGTGCATTATTACATAACATTGGCATGATCACAAGAAAGATCAAATCCCGAAAGACCGATTGGTTTAGTAGCCTTGGAAACACTAGATATATTCATAAGTTTTACATTACATCATAAAATGAAAAACTACTACAATAACATAATGTCTCCATAATCCACACTCATATCCCCACATAATATCCCTGCAGGTCATTCATAACCTACTTCTTCACTTCCTGGGAAAAATAAAACATTGAAAAGGGGTGAGCTCAAATGCCCAGTAAGGATAACAATAAAGTGGAAACTTTCATAAATAAGAATAAACATTTAAGGCAATGTATAACTAAAACAAAAGCCTTTTAAATACGAACTTTCAACATGGTATGGCATAAATAAAATGAAATAATGCCATTTACTTATTCACATGGATATTCTACTAAATGAATAATCACATGCAAAAATCAATAACCACTTTCATAATGTTGGAATGCATAATGCCAGACTATCATAACCACATAGCCAAGGCCTCGTGCCAAGACTACAAATAAGATTTTGTCAAGGCCTTGTGCCAAGACACTAGTTTGTCTCATGAGACCTACCGATGCATCGAGGAGCTATAGCGGGCTCCACCCGTCACTTATTAAGTCCAATGCATTCCCATATGAAAAGGTTTAAACATAACATAAACATTCGTATTAAAACTAGCATACGAAATGTCAATACTTTCACAATAAACTATGAATGGTATAAAAATAGCACATCCACAGTCAAACATATCACAAAACCTTCAATACAATATAGAAGTTTTGTATCATAATAAATCAACTTCAAATAATCTTAAAATCCATCAAAGGATGTTGACATAGATGAAATCAAAATTCTTTTAAAAGAAATATCTCCTTTTATTTTGAAATCATTTAAGATCCATATAAAATAAAACATTTTCTTTGAAAATATTCTTATAAGCTTGTATGGGAAGCTTCGACAATTTTATAACGGCGGAAAATAACCGCGCCCGCCGTATAAGTTAAAAAAAACATTCTTACCTCAATTCTGTCGAAAAGGTTAAAAAGGACCTTGTTTTGAAAACGACGGAAAGATTCCTTTATAAACCTCTTATAAAAAGTCAAACAAGGGTATAAATGACTTTAACCCATATTCTTGTAAATAGTAAAAATGTTTTGAAATACATTTCGAAGAAACATGGATGTGGATGATAAAGAGATCCCATTAGATTATTACGTATAATACAACCTCGGATAATGAAGAGATTGTGAAATAACCCTTACCTTGTACTTTTCCTTGGTTGTGGTAGGTTAACCTCCTGTATAATGGGGAAATAATTGTTATTAAATTATACAAGAATCATATACATTAATATGATATCATATATGATCTTTTAATATTGATTTGATAATAATATCTTAGTATTATCGTTGTTTCGGGTGTTAACTTACTTGTTTTCTTTCATATGTTTTGTTACGTAAGACATGTTTGTAAAGGATAGGTTGTATATTATTCATATCCAGAATGATATCAAGTCCTTAAACATCATTTTTAAATCATAAAATGATAATTACGCTTTAATGGTTACGATGGAGAATGAATCTCATCGCGTTCGTGGAGACGGTAGTCCGTACGTACGCACGAGCGACAATATCATTCTTTTGATATTAAAATAATATATAAATGGATGGTATATCATATATACAGAATCATTAACATGTTATATTTATTATTTACATGAGTTACACATCATTATTATACCCATCCAAATAATATTATATTGAATAACAATTACACCACGACGTGGAGACGGTAAGCCGTACGTACGCACGTATGGTGACATGTTATTCAAAGGGTGGATAGAATACTGAATATGATTGTACCATATTTATAATAACATCACAGTATATGTGAGATACTGGAGTTATTATTTCAGAATGGTAAGAACAAAGGAAGAAGAAGTGGAAGAAGAAATGAACTTAGAAAAGGGTGGTGAGATCATTACCTCTTCTTCGGGTTCTTCCTTTTGATTTGATCAAAAGGGCTCCTTAGGTTGGCTTTCTGATCAAACTAAGGCCTCTAGGTTGTATTGAGGGATGTTTGGAGAGTATTTGGGCAGAGTTTGGCCGAACCAAAAGGCTTTAGAGGTGTGAAGAAATGAGAAGGAGGAGTGCCCTTTTATAAGAGGGGTGAGGGGCACCTTTGGAAAAGCTAGAAATATTAATTTATAATAAATTCATAATCGGTTTCTAAAGGCTCCAAAGTTGACTATTCAAAGGATGAGGTGGGGATAGGTCGAAAACAACTCATCCAATAGAATTTAGACAGGTTTGGGTACTTATATTAACCTTATCTTTAAGTATTAACTCTAAGTTAATTAGTTTCACTTTTACAATGTCTCTTTGTATTTTTATATAATATGTTTAATAAACTTACTATATACATCCAAGCGACACCCAAGTGGTCCATTAATGATTAACCTATCATAATATAAGTCTCTTGGCCGAACCTTAGATTTTTAGGAATTTAATATCAATTAATAATATAATATTTGTTTTAAGAACTCTTTTATGTCAATTTTGACACTATTCAATAGTTGATTTTTGTGAAACTCATAAAAGA
Organism: Viscum album; assembly: GCA_963277665.1. NCBI lineage: Eukaryota > Viridiplantae > Streptophyta > Magnoliopsida > Santalales > Viscaceae > Viscum > Viscum album. The sequence continues at coordinate 228,005,209 of OY728145.1, forward strand.
TTGATTACTTCGAACAAAGTCCATTAAATCAATCCTAATATATCATATTAGCCTAGAAAATTAGTTTAATTCATTAAAAGTTTCATATTATATTTATTTGGGTATTTATAATATCAATTATTTTAATTTTTCACTATTATAGTAATTACTGCATCATCATTGTGTCATAAATAACAAAACTTATTTATTGTCTAAAAATTATAAATAAAATATCATTATGTAGGAAATCTTTGTATCTTTCTAATGAATATTTATAATCGAAAATCCAACATGTATAACCCTATGTAAAAATTGTTCTTCTAAAAGATATATGCTTGTGTCATTTTTGTATTCATTTTAACTTAATTAAAATAAAGTGTCATTATCACTTACAAGTGGATCCATGGGGTCCCAAAATTGACACAAAGATGCCCATGGTCGACCATGTATCAACCAATAGGGTTAAGACACGTTTTAGGGTAATTTTGTATTATTATAATATTATTTTTTTAACCCTTATTTACCGGATTTACCCTTTAACCATGGTAAATAAATTATTTACCGCAGTAATTATTCAAAATGTCTAAAAATAAAAGTTACCTATTTACATAATTTGGACATCCTGATTCCAAATATGGAATCCATTTTCCTAAATTCAAAACACAGAAGTGGCAGAAATTAATTTAAAATTAATTCCCGCTGTTAAAACAAAAAGCGTGTTTTTAAGAGATAATAACTATCAAAAGATTGACACTTGTTTATGTTCGGTTTAATTGTAAAATTATGTCCAATGATAAACATTAAATTGAATGGTAAAAATATATTCTAAATATACTTTAAAACCACTCAAATTCATAATTTATCACTATTAATTATTTTGATTAAAAAAGTTGTTTTTAATTAAAATTTAGAAATTTTCACTATTCATCAAAATATGAAAGTTATCCGAAATGTACCAAAATTTCACCCTAGGCTAATTTTGATATTCCGAATCCAAAAATGAAGTCCATTTTGAAATATAGAATATATATGATTTCAAAAATTAGGTATTACTATTCACAACGGCTAGTTTAATTAGTTGTGGTGTGTGTTAGAACTCGAGGTTGCGTACAACACACGCTATCGCATTATTCAAAGGGAAACGTACCGTAGAAGCTTGGGGTGTTACATTCTCCCCTCCTTCAAATAATTGCATCCTCGCAATTTATAGGGTATTACTGCATAAAAAGACTCGGGTGGTTCTTCATCATAAGTTCCTCGGGTTCCCACGTTGCCTCTTCCATCTTATGATTCCTCCACAAAACTTTTACCAGACGCGTCGTCCGGTTTCTCAGTACTTGTTCTCTTGTATCAAGAATCCTGACGGGCTCTTCGCAATAAGACAGATCGGGTTCCAGTTCTAATTCCTCATAGGTGAGTACATGCGTTGGGTCAGGCATGTATTTTCTCAACAGAGATACGTGGAACACATCGTGAACTTTGGAGAGACTTGGCGGCATTGCCAATCGGTAAGCTACAGCCCCAATTCGTTCTAGAATTTCGAAAGGTCCGATGTACCTGGGACTCAATTTACCTTTCTTACCAAAACGTATGACTCCCTTCCATGGAGATACCTTCAGGAAAACATGATCACCGACTTGAAATTCCAAATCCTTCCTTCAATTATCGGCATAGCTCTTCTGCCTACTTTGAGCTGCTTTAATGTGATTTTGGATTACTTTCACCTTTTCCACCGTTTCCTCCACCAGCTCTGGGCCTACAAGTTTTCTTTCACCAACGTCATCCCAACAGGTTGGTGTACGACATCTCTTTCCGTATAACGCTTCATATGGTGCCATCTGTATACTCGAATGGAAGCTATTGTTATAGGAAAATTCTACTAGTGGTAAATATTGATCCCACATACCCTGAAAATCAAGTGAGCAAGATCTCAACATGTCTTCTAAGGTCTGAATAGTCCGTTCTGATTGTCCGTCTGTCTGAGGGTGGTAAGCAGTGCTCAAATGAAGTTCAGTATCCAGGGATTTCTGAAGACTTTTCCAAAATCTTGAAGTAAAACGGGGATCACGATCAGAAACAATCGATAGGGGTACTCCATGAAGTCTCACAACTTCATTAATATATAGTCTTGCTAGACGTTCCAGGGGTAGATCTTCTCTTATAGCAAGAAAATGTGCTGACTTGGTAAGACGATCAACAATAACCCATATTGCATCGTTCCTTCTAGGAGTCTTTGGTAGCCCCATGACAAAGTCCATCGTAATATTGTCCCATTTCCACTCCGGTATGGGAAGAGGTTGCATGACTCCTCCAGGCTGTTGCCTTCCAGCTTTCACTTGTTGACAAACCATACATCTTGACACAAAATCAGCAATCTCCCTCTTCATGTTGTCCCACCAAAAATGTTCCTTCAAATCTCTATACATTTTGGTGCTCCCAGGGTGTATAGAGAAATTGGAACTATGAGCATCATCCAGCAATTCCCTTTTTAGATCAGGTATATTGGGAACACAAAGTCTCTTCCCGAATTTCAAAATTCCACCTTCATACGCAAAGTCTCTCAATCTCCCATCATTCACAGCTTTAATCTTCTTCTGAAATTCTTCATCATCGGTCTGAGAACTCTTAATACTTTCTAGTAAAGATGGTTTGGCAACCATTTGAAAAATCATTGATGTTTCACCTTCCCTGGTTATTCCCATGTCCATCTTCACTAGATCCATGAAAATTGGACCCCTTTCAATTCTCATCATGTTCAGAACTCCATGGTCTTTTCTGCTCAAAGCATCTGCCACCTTGTTTGCCTTCCCCGGGTGGTAGTGTATCGTACAATCATAATCCTTGAGTAATTCAAGCCATCTCCTTTGCCTCATGTTGAGTTCTTTTTGTGAGAAAATATACTTCAAACTCTTGTGATCAGTATAAATCTCACATTTTTCACCATAGAGGTAGTGCCTCCATATCTTCAAAGCAAAGATCACAGCTGCTAACTCAAGATCATGAGTAGGATAGTTTTGTTCATGAATTTTCAACTGCCGTGATGCATAGGCAATAACTCTATCATTCTGCATAAGGACACAGCCAAGTCCTTTCTTTGATGCATCACTATAAATAATGAACCCATCATTCCCCGATGGTAGAGTCAATATAGGAGCATTGACTAATCTTCTCTTCAGTTCTTCGAAACATTTTTCACACTCTTTTGTCCAAACAAATTTAACCCCTTTACGTGTGAGCTTCGTTAATGGGTTAGCCAATCGGGCAAAATTCTGGACGAAACGTCGATAATAACCTGCCAAGCCAATAAAACTACGTACCTCAGTTATACTCGTAGGTGCTGGCCATTCTTGGATTGCCTTGGTCTTAGAAGGATCAACAGAGATTCCATCTTTAGAGACAATATGGCCAAGAAAAGAAATCTCCTGAAGCCAGAATTCACACTTGCTAAACTTTCCATATAATTCATGCCTCCTCAGAGTCTTCAAGATAATGCGCAAGTGATTTTCATGATCTTCGTAGGTTTTGGAGTATACCAAGATATCATCAATAAATACCACCACAAATTCATCGAGATACTCCTTGAAAACTCTATTCATCAGATCCATGAATACAGAGGGTGCATTAGTCAATCCAAACGGCATTACAGTAAACTCGTAATGCCCGTACCTGGTTCGAAATGCTGTCTTCGGAATGTCTTCCTTCTTTACACACAACTGATGGTATCCAGATCGAAGGTCAATCTTTGAAAAGTATTGAGCTCCATGCAGTTGGTCAAATAAATCATCAATACGAGGTAGGGGATACTTGTTCTTTATCGTTATAGCATTGATCTCCCTGTAGTCGATACATAACCTCATAGATCCATCTTTCTTTTTAACAAAAAGAACAGGGGCTCCCCATGGAGAAACACTAGGGCGAATAAATCCCTTATTACTCAATTCCTCTAGTTGTTTCTTTAGTTCGACTAACTCTACAGTGGCCATTCTATAAGGGGTCTTCGATATAGGCCTTGATCCAGGAATCAAATCAATAGAAAACTCAACTTCTCGTTCTGGAGGATGTCCAGGTAAATCTTCCGGAAATACATCTACAAATTCTTTCACAACAGGTACATCCTCTATTTGAACATTCCTTTCCTCACCGACAGTTATTTCATTCTCTTCCTCCCCAATAATTGAATTAAGTTGAGCTACTGGGGGTGGGTCTAAATAAGAATTAGGTGGTGACGATTCTGCTCTAAAAATAAGGTGTTCCTTATCATTATCATCAAGAATCGTAACCTCTTTCTTCTTACAATAAATCTTCGCATCATAGTCCGAAAGCCAGTCCATACCGAGGATTATATCAAACTCAATCATAGGTATGACGATGAAATCAGCAGATAAAGAAAATTTATGTGCTCTAATGGGGACTGATTCACAAAACTTTGTTGCAACGATACTTCCCTTAGGAGTTTTAACTGACAACTCCCTTATTAAATCAAATTGGAAATATCTAATTTTCTTAGCAAACTGGGAAGATATGAAACAATGCGATGATCCAGAATCAAATAATGCATTTGCTAAACTTGAGGAAACCATTAAATTACCTGCCACCACGTCTTTCGGAGCTTCTACCTCAGCAGTAGTGATAGCATAAGCCTGGCCTTGATCCCTTGGCCTTTTCTGAGGTAAGTTCTCCTGACGCTTAGGACATGCATTTGCATAATGCCCCATCTCCCTGCAATTGTAGCACTGAACGTTGGTAGCTTCCTTCTTCCCCTTGCAATCATGAGCTTGGTGGCCTTTTTCACCACACTTGTAACAGACTCCCATTCCCTTCAGGCAAGCACCAGGGTGTTTCTTCCCGCACTTACCACAAGATGGATATTCAACCTTTCCCTTCTTCCCCTTATTTCCATTCCCAGATTGATCAGCAGGTCTCTTCTTCTCTTGCTTTGCTTTAAAGTCATAAGACTTAGAGAATTCCTTTTCGGTCTTGATAGCACATGAGACAATGTCTTCGTACGATGAAAAGGATTGTGAGACTAATGCTCGACGGAGAAATGGTTTTAACCCATCAAAGAAACGATCAATCTTACTTCTTGGGTTGCGAATATAATCACCAGCGTACCTCGCTAACCTTGTAAAGTTAGCCTCATACTTTGTGACATTCTCATCCTCCTTTTGTCTTAGACTCAGAAATTGCCTTTCCATATCTGCTCGATGGTCGCGAGGAAAGTATTTTTCTAAAAACAGATCTTTGAACTCCCTCCATTCCATGTTTGATACTTCATCATCTTCCTTCATGTTTTGAATCAATGACCACCATTGATCAGCATCTCCAGTGAGGCGGTAAACTGCCATGGTAACTTTTTCCCTTTCACTACTCCCCAAAGCCTGAAATATTTTCTCTAGGGAAAATATCCATTGCTCAGCTACTAAGGGATTTGTACTCCCATTGAACGTTGGTGGTTGTTGTCTCATGAATCGATCTAACATTGATCCTCCACGCTGCGGATCAGGGTGCTCCATACGGGTAAGGTTATTATTCATAACCTGAGTAAGTTGTCCCAATACGGTGATTAGCTGATCAGCACCAGTTGCATCACCAGCCCCACTATAATTATCTTGAGCAGGAGGGCAATCCCTACATGGAGTGCGTGCATTGATACGGTTTCCATTTCTTCCACTAGGCGCCATTTCTAAAAAAAAATGGCATAAACTAGATCAGTTTATGCATCAAAATACATAATCCCATACTTATAAAACACTTAACATAAATTGAACTATTTATGGATATAATCCATAATCATAAAAATGTTTTCTTTGAGGAAGTATATACTCATAAACCCTTCATAATGATTTGTAAAGATAGTGAGAGTTATCCTAAGCATATCCCCCGGGAGTGTCGTAACCAAGAGTGCAGCAAGGCCCGTTGTCGTGCACCAGTTCCCGTTCGAGTCTAGCTCAAAGCGGTGTTTTCGGGTTTTACCCCTAGGTACATCTGTTCCAGAGCCGCCTCTACCTGCTCGTATCCAGACAGGGATGTATTGCTCGCAAAACTCACAAAGTCTCTACAATACCAAAATTCTACGAAGTTCTTCTATACTAATCCTCAAAGTTCATCTTAGGTCTACGTGCTCTAATCAGAGATTATCTAAATCTAGCTTCCAAGGTTTGTACTAAACTTCCTCTGATACCAACTGTAACGCCCCGACCCTAGTTTCCTAGAGTCGGTGCATTATTACATAACATTGGCATGATCACAAGAAAGATCAAATCCCGAAAGACCGATTGGTTTAGTAGCCTTGGAAACACTAGATATATTCATAAGTTTTACATTACATCATAAAATGAAAAACTACTACAATAACATAATGTCTCCATAATCCACACTCATATCCCCACATAATATCCCTGCAGGTCATTCATAACCTACTTCTTCACTTCCTGGGAAAAATAAAACATTGAAAAGGGGTGAGCTCAAATGCCCAGTAAGGATAACAATAAAGTGGAAACTTTCATAAATAAGAATAAACATTTAAGGCAATGTATAACTAAAACAAAAGCCTTTTAAATACGAACTTTCAACATGGTATGGCATAAATAAAATGAAATAATGCCATTTACTTATTCACATGGATATTCTACTAAATGAATAATCACATGCAAAAATCAATAACCACTTTCATAATGTTGGAATGCATAATGCCAGACTATCATAACCACATAGCCAAGGCCTCGTGCCAAGACTACAAATAAGATTTTGTCAAGGCCTTGTGCCAAGACACTAGTTTGTCTCATGAGACCTACCGATGCATCGAGGAGCTATAGCGGGCTCCACCCGTCACTTATTAAGTCCAATGCATTCCCATATGAAAAGGTTTAAACATAACATAAACATTCGTATTAAAACTAGCATACGAAATGTCAATACTTTCACAATAAACTATGAATGGTATAAAAATAGCACATCCACAGTCAAACATATCACAAAACCTTCAATACAATATAGAAGTTTTGTATCATAATAAATCAACTTCAAATAATCTTAAAATCCATCAAAGGATGTTGACATAGATGAAATCAAAATTCTTTTAAAAGAAATATCTCCTTTTATTTTGAAATCATTTAAGATCCATATAAAATAAAACATTTTCTTTGAAAATATTCTTATAAGCTTGTATGGGAAGCTTCGACGATTTTATAACGGCGGAAAATAACCGCACCCGCCGTATAAGTTAAAAAAACATTCTTACCTCAATTCTGTCGAAAAGGTTAAAAAGGACCTTGTTTTGAAAACGACGGAAAGATTCCTTTATAAACCTCTTATAAAAAGTCAAACAAGGGTATAAATGACTTTAACCCATATTCTTGTAAATAGTAAAAATGTTTTGAAATACATTTCGAAGAAACATGGATGTGGATGATAAAGAGATCCCATTAGATTATTACGTATAATACAACCTCGGATAATGAAGAGATTGTGAAATAACCCTTACCTTGTACTTTTCCTTGGTTGTGGTAGGTTAACCTCCTGTATAATGGTGAAATAATTGTTATTAAATTATACAAGAATCATATACATTAATATGATATCATATATGATCTTTTAATATTGATTTGATAATAATATCTTAGTATTATCGTTGTTTCGGGTGTTAACTTACTTGTTTTCTTTAATATGTTTTGTTACGTAAGACATGTTTGTAAAGGATAGGTTGTATATTATTCATATCCAGAATGATATCAAGTCCTTAAACATCATTTTTAAATCATAAAATGATAATTACGCTTTAATGGTTACGATGGAGAATGAATCTCATCGCGTTCGTGGAGACGGTAGTCCGTACGTACGCACGAGCGACAATATCATTCTTTTGATATTAAAATAATATATAAATGGATGGTATATCATATATACAGAATCATTAACATGTTATATTTATTATTTACATGAGTTACACATCATTATTATACCCATCCAAATAATATTATATTGAATAACAATTACACCACGACGTGGAGACGGTAAGCCGTACGTACGCACGTATGGTGACATGTTATTCAAAGGGTGGATAGAATACTGAATATGATTGTACCATATTTATAATAACATCACAGTATATGTGAGATACTGGAGTTATTATTTCAGAATGGTAAGAACAAAGGAAGAAGAAGTGGAAGAAGAAATGAACTTAGAAAAGGGTGGTGAGATCATTACCTCTTCTTCGGGTTCTTCCTTTTGATTTGATCAAAAGGGCTCCGTAGGTTGGCTTTCTGATCAAACTAAGGCCTCTAGGTTGTATTGAGGGATGTTGGGAGAGTATTTGGGCAGAGTTTGGCCGAACCAAAAGGCTTTAGAGGTGTGAAGAAATGAGAAGGAGGAGTGCCCTTTTATAAGAGGGGTGAGGGGCACCTTTGGAAAAGCTAGAAATATTAATTTATAATAAATTCATATTCGGTTTCTAAAGGCTCCAAAGTTGACTATTCAAAGGATGAGGTGGGGATAGGTCGAAAAAAACTCATCCAATAGAATTTAGACAGGTTTGGGTACTTATATTAACCTTATCTTTAAGTATTAACTCTAAGTTAATTAGTTTCACTTTTACAATGTCTCTTTGTATTTTTATATAATATGGTTAATAAACATACTATATACATCCAAGAGACACCCAAGTGGTCCATTAATGATTAAACTATCATAATATGAGTCTCTTGGCCGAACCTTAGATTTTTAGGAATTTAATATCAATTAATAATATAATATTTGTTTTAAGAACTCTTTTATGTCAATTTTGACACTATTCAATAGTTGATTTTTGTGAAACTCATAACAGATTGATTACTTCGAACAAAGTCCATTAAATCAATCCTAATATATCATATTAGCCTAGAAAATTAGTTTAATTCATTAAAAGTTTCATATTATATTTATTTGGGTATTTATAATATCAATTATTTTAATTTTGCACTATTATAGTAATTACTGCATCATCATTGTGTCATAAATAAAATAACTTATTTATTGTCTAAAAATTATAAATAAAATATCATTATGTAGGAAATCTTTTTATCTTTCTAATGAATATTTATAATCGAAAATCCAACATGTATAACCCTATGTAAAAATTGTTCTTCTAAAAGATATATGCTTGTGTCATTTTTGTATTCATTTTAACTTAATTAAAATAAAGTGTCATTATCCCTTACAAGTGGATCCATGGGGTCCCAAAATTGACACAAAGATGCCCATGGTCGACCATGTATCAACCAATAGGGTTAAGACACGTTTTAGGGTAATTTTGTATTATTATAATATTATTTTTTTAACCCTTATTTACCGGATTTACCCTTTAACCATGGTAAATAAATTATTTACCGCAGTAATTATTCAAAATGTCTAAAAATAAAAGTTACCTATTTACATAATTTGGACATCCTGATTCCAAATATGGAATCCATTTTCCTAAATTCAAATCACAGAAGTGGCAGAAATTAATTTAAAATTAATTCCCGCTGTTAAAACAAAAAGCGTGTTTTTAAGAGATAATAACTATCAAAAGATTGACACTTGTTTATGTTCGGTTTAATTGTAAAATTATGTCCAATGATAAACATTAAATTGAATGGTAAAAATATATTCTAAATATACTTTAAAACCACTCAAATTCATAATTTATCACTATTAATTATTTTGATTAAAAAAGTTGTTTTTAATTAAAATTTAGAAATTTTCACTATTCATCAAAATATGAAAGTTATCCGAAATGTACCAAAATTTCACCCTAGGCTAATTTTGATATTCCGAATCCAAAAATGAAGTCCATTTTGAAATATAGAATATATATGATTTCAAAAATTAGGTATTACTATTCACAACGGCTAGATTAATTAGTTGTGGTGTGTGTTAGAACTCGAGGTTGCGTACAACACACGCTATCGCATTATTCAAAGGGAAACGTACCGTAGAAGCTTGGGGTGTTACATGTGTGTGACAAAATAGGTTTCTATCCATTCCATAACACATAGGGAATTTCATTTTCCACCTTAGTTGGTACTCGGTTTAATGTGTATGTTGTAGTCTATAATGCATATCCCCAAAAGGATAATGGAATATCTGCATAACTCATCATTAACCTCACCATGTCCAACAAGGTGTGGTTCCTCCTTTCACTAACACCATTCCATTGTGGTGTATAAGGAGGAGTGAGCTGAGATAGAATCCCAGACTCCCATAGAAGATTGATGAACTCTTGGTTCAAATATTCTCTACCTCGATCCGATTGAAGCTTCTTTATATTCTTACCAAGATGATTTTCTACTTCATTCTTGAATTCCTTACATTTCTCTAAGGATTCTGACTTATACCTCATTAAGTAGACATATCCATATATACTTAAATCATGATTAAAAGTAATGAAGTAATAATATCCACCTCTAGCTTCTACTGAAAAAGGTCCTTACACATCTGTGTGCACCAATCCTAGAAGCTCAGTGGCCCTTTCACCCTATCCACCAAAATGCGGCTTGGTCATTTTACCTTGTAAACAAGTGTGACATCTATTAAGTGGTTTTAGCTCAGTAGAGTCTAAATAGCCATCTTGGTAGAGCTTTTTCAAGTGCTTCATGTTTACATAACTGAGATGGTGATGCCACAACTGGGTGATGTATGAGTCATGTGAGTTTGTTTCATTATTGATTGCCAACACTTGGTTTTCTTAATTTAATACATACAAACCATTATGTAAATGTGCCATACCATAACATACATTGTTCTTATAAAATAAGAAACCTTTATTTTCAAACATGAAAATAAATCCATCCATATCCAAACGTGATACAGAAATTTTGTTTTTTGTAACACTAGGAACATAGTAACAGTTATATAAAACCAAAATCATCTCAGTTGGCAATGAGAGGCGGTAATCACCAATGGCCAACGTAGCCAGCCTCGCGCCATTGGAAGCTCGAAGTTCCACCTCTCCTCTGGAAATATTTTTAAATCTACTTGGTTCCTGCATTTGAATACAGATGTGAGACCCCAATCTGTATATAATACCCAATGTGTAGAAATGGAAATATTACACTTGATAATGAATGCACCTTTAGAATCCTCATGCTTCTGGGTGAAATTCCTCTTCCAGTGGCCTAGATTTCCACATGCAAAACATACCGCCTCCCATTCATTGCCCTGCCTCTAGATCTTTCCCTTCTTGGAGGGAATATGATTGGGGGATTCAGATCGTTTATAAGTCCTTGGACCCTTTTTCTTGTCATTCCTTTTCTTATTCACCATAAGGACTGTGGGTTTGTCACACCCCATGTCCTCATCTACCTGGAGAATTAAGGTCAGAAGTTCTGATAGACTCTTCTCATTGTTTCTCATGTTATAGTTGACAATAGATCTAGAGAAGGTCTTGGGCAGTGATGATAGGATGATATATGTACACAACTCATCCAGGAACTTAATCCCTAAGATGTACAGGTGTTAAATGTATCCAATAAAATTGACTACATGAGGCCTAGCTGGTGCAGAATCTCCAATCTTATTTGTAAACAAAGCGTTGGAGATCTCATATCTCTCCTATCTCGCCTTCTCTTGGTAGAGATCCTTAAGGTGAGACATCATGCAATGCGCATCCATGTTTTCATATTGCTTCAAGAGATCATTAGACATGGCTGATAGCATGAAACATTAGACATAGGTGGCATCATCCATATGTTTTATATAGAGAGATAGTTCTTCATCACTGTCCTCTTTACTAGGAACAACTAGAATAGGCTCTTTCAGCACAAAAAATTTCCTCTCGTCGCAAAGGATGACGCGTAAACGCCTTTGCCACTCTTGGAAATTGGTGTCGGTGAGAAGGTTTTCCTTATCATGTATGGTTCACAATGATATGTTTGAAGTAATTTTTCTTTTCATTTCTAAAAATTAAGATGAGAGAAAAGTTTTAGTACTTTATTATGATAAATTTGAGACAAATAAATTAATTAATACTTATTAGTCTCCCACTATTTTATCAAAATCCAATATCCCTCACCATTGACTTCGAAATATTCTGTTGCCTAAATATTCTAGTGGAAAATATCCATATTTCCCTTCACATTACCCCAAATAGGGTTGGTCAAGCAACTTGAAGGGTTTTAGGTAGGCATTCCAAATGCCAGCTGCATTAACTCACAGCTCCATGATCCGTGGAGTAGACTCCCTAATCCTAAAATCCTTTTATTTTGGATTTCCTCAACCTCTACCTCTTGATCACATCAAGTCCTACTATGGTAGTCAACCCTTGATGCTAACCAAGTCAAGTCATCCCAAAACCTTGAATTAGAATTCCCTGATTATTGAAATCACCCTAACTAGTGTTGGTCAAGCACTTTGAACTATGGTTCGATTATAAACAAGATTATGGAAGTCTATACCGATTTAATATTTCTTTGAGTAATTTTATCCTGATACATAAATTTCCGTTTTATTATCATTGATTTCATGCTTGTTAATATTAAGTGGTATATACTTAAGTGATTAACCATTTCTAAGATAATATTTTACTCATAAGCTAGTCATATTTTAGTTTCATCTTGCATGCTTGTTTAATTCATTAATTGTGAGATCGTGACAACACACCCACAATAAATAAACCATGAAACTAATAGAAATAAAATAAATGGTATGACCATGATCTTGTTCTATTGGTTAGTTTATCTGGTTGTTGATAAACACTACTACAAATATGGCTGATAATAGCGCTAAAAAAGGCCTTTAACAGTGCTAAAAAAGTGATGTTAATCTCTGTGAAGATAAAGGGGGGTCCCCTTTATCAGTTCTAAAAATAGCGCTGATAAAGGGGGACTTTTATCGGCGCTAAAAAAGCGTTGATAAAAGTGCCCCTTTGTTAGTGATAAGCAAGCGCTGATAAAGGTAGTATTTATCAGCGCTGTTTTTAGCGCTGATAGATGTATAATATATCAGCGCTATTGTGAGCGCTGATAAAAACTACCTTTATCAGCGCTCAAAATAGCACTGATATATTATCCATTTATCAGCGCTTAACTAGCACTGATAAAGGCCAAAGATCCTGTCCAAAACCAGAACCTGCATAGAACCTGCCCAGCACCTGCACACATTATAGCACCTGCACATAGTCCAAACAAAACCTTCACACAGCACACACAACACCCACACACAAAGCACAGAAAAACAAAAATGATACATACATTTACTTGAAATCATGAATAAAAAACAACACACTTCTATATACATTTATAACAATGTTTAATTTGGTTACAATTACATTTATCCAACAAACAATTAAAAAACAATGATGTTCCATCCTTTTTGCATCCATCTGCTCTAAAAAATTGTCGTCCATGGCGGCGGTTTCCGAACAAAGCATTCGAACTGAGGAAAAAGATTTCACCTACATAATAAAAAAAATATTATGTTAGTAATACAATAATGAAATAAATAATGGGGTTTCTAAATGGAATTATACTATAGTGAGGCACAAAAAATAAAATAACCAATTAACGAAATTGGTGCACGGTTAGAGCTAATCATCTATAATAATCAAATGGCCCAATGTTTAGTAGAACATGGCTATATGTCCCCCCATTCCATAAAAAAGAAGCACCCCTGCCCCCTTCCCCAGCACACCCCCTACACACTGCCCACCCCGGAGCACACCCCCTACCCCTGCACACTCCCTACCCCCTGAACACCCCCTTCCCCCTTCCCCAGTACACCCCTTCCCACTGCACTTCCCCCCTGCCCATTGCACACCCCCCTGCCCACCCCCTACATATTTCAAAAGAACCCAGCACACCCCCTACCCCTTCCCCCTACAACTTTTCCCCCTTCCCCCTCCCCCAGAAAACCCCCCTCCCCTCTCACCCTGTCCCCTCACATCATAAAGAAAATACCGTGTATGGAAATTGTGCTCAATTTACATTATACACATCATATATATAAACACATTCTCATGTACTTTCATTCAATGTAAATACACATATATAGACTCTCTGCATCTCATAAGAAAGCCCTCTTTAAAATTCACAAACACATTAAATCCATTTGAAAACACCCATCACACAACTTTCTCATTTCTGAAAACACATTTAAAGGACTTAAGCATGAAAATCCACAAGAAATACAACTACATTCATTTTAAAAATAACTTTCAAGTCTATACACACCCCAAATTACTTTGATAACACATTTTTAACCACACAAACATTTCATATAGTACACTTAGCAAGAAAATACAGCATAATAAAATCATCATACAATGTAAAAGCATGGAATCACCTACATAAAGCGTGGAATCTTCTGAAATCTGCTGGAAAACATAAAACCACACCTCCACAATACCTTAATAAGGACTGATTAAACATTAATATTGAATATATTAATGGAAACCCATGTTTAACTTGTGGTATTCCATGAGTTTAACATCCCACAAGGATAGAGGGTCATGATTTAATGTCTTACAGAGATGTAAGACCTGGGTGGATCAAAACACTTATAAAGGTGGATCAGGTAGGTACATCTCTAGGAGGGAACACCTGGAATGTTTACCTGAATGATGGATCAAAACACCCAATGAGGTCTGACCCAAGTGTGGTGCATCCCATAAAGGTAAGGTTTCTCATTTTGAAGAATTATTCAGATGCCACTAAGGGAAATACAAGAGGGAAAATAAGCGAATGTGTACCCCAGTGAGGGGGTCACCGTGGTTTACCATTGGTTGGGATTTAACCTCATGGAGGCTTCCTACGTACCCTATTTAGAATACAAGGATCAAAACCCATATATTTAAAAGAGGTATGTTGTGGGTATTACCCATGGTTAGCTTCCCTTCACACTAGGAATACTCTTGGTTGGATGAGTATGGGTCTTGTGGGGCTTATGCATTGTCATATTCTCAGGTTCTTCCAAGAGTAGCAATGGGATGAATGGGACATACGTGCTAAGATGGACCATGTGAATGGCGTGATCCTTTTAAAGAGGTATGAGGCACAAAAAACATGTGGATCTGTCTGTAAACATTATTTATGGTGGCCATGGGGCTTATCAGACTCCTCATACCTTCCATAAACACCTCAAAACATCATGAGGACCAGATTCTACATGATGGTGCATCACATGGTTGATTCTTTTGATGATGTACTGGTCGTTTGAGCTTGGATTTCATCTCAACCAGCCTTTCCCGTACTTGAATTATCCTGGGACACATATTTTGGTTCTAAAAAATCCCTCAACGATACTGATTATCTCATGAATCTACCTAGAAATAATTGTGTAAGTCAAACAACAACACATGTGCTCAAATACAAGTTCAAACAAATGAGATACAAAAAATGGATTTTTTTTATCCTCGTTGGTTTCTTCGTTCACCCCATACGCACTGCACACCATCATGCCTTACTTCAATATTGATTTGTTCAAATATCAATAATATGAATCCGGGGATAGAAAACATTAAGTAATAAATTAAGATTTCAATACATCAGAGCATTCTCAATTCACCAAAGAAGGTTGGAGGATAATCAATGATCATATATAGATAACATAAGTGGTAGGAATTCACCTTCATCCTATTTGTGTACAATCTTCCATCAGGTATGTTTCCCATTCGTTTCTAAACACATGTATATCATCTTCTGAATATGATTTTTTGCGACAGTCATAGTAGTACTGAAAAAATATAAATACACAAAGGATTAATAAATATTTTAAATGAACTCGTAATTATTTTTGAAAATACCTCATCAGGGATGCTAGTTTGTTGATGAAATACAGTCTCTTTCATAAATTTACAAACATAATAACCACAGTTCTTTCCGTTTGTTTATTTTGGACACTACAGAAACATCGAAAACAATAAGTAATTTGTTTTGAGATGTTTTTGGATAGTGCAATGTTATTATATATACCCGGATACTTTTCCAGTTGTAGATCTTGTAGGTGTGCTCGTCCTTATGCCTTGGATTCATTCCATGCATTAGACGATATTGATGCACTGCCCTATCATAACAGAATCCTCATTAAAAGATAACATAAATTATATAACTAGATGTTTTGTTTTAAAATACTGGATATAGTGTATTAAAAATTAACAAATGACATCATGCGTGGTCGGTTTGTTGGATATCCATGCGTTGAATCTAGAAAATAAATCTTTGGAGTATCCAAATTGACTGCAATCAGCATCCAATGCTCCCTAAAAATAGAAAAAGGAATAAGTAAAGAAAGAAATGAAAATATAATTGATATGATTAAATTATAGAGTTTTACCCCTACATCATTGGTATTAAAAAGAGTCTGTCATCCGTAATTTTGTTTTCAAACGATTTGAGCAGGGATGACATTATTGCAGCCTCTTTAACAGAATCTATTTCGTCTTTTGAAGATGTGGTGTGAGGACTAACGAGTCCAAATTTTTTTCATGGGGAAATCCCTTCAATTTTTTTTCATATATATGTCTGCGACAAATATAAAATGTATTTAGTCAAAATTATTAAAGTATATCAGCTTTTGTAAAATCAAATCATGAAAACTTACCTCATGTATACATTTACAACTGAGGCGCCTAGCCATTCATACTTGAGGACTTCATTTACATTTTCATCACTAATGAAATCTGATATCTCCTCTCCATACATATCTTTTTTGAAAGAAAATATGTGAGTACTACGGTCTTTCAACTTTGTATCCACATGAGTCTGTAATGATATTAACTTTGGATATAGAACGAGCGGGGTGAAGGTGATCTCAGTAGACCATTTCAATCGGTTGGTTGATCCTTGAGATAGTTTTGAGCTAATATTTTGTTTCACCCCACATTCTTTGTAATTCTGTAATAACAGTCATCGGTTCAGACCTTTTTTCATTAAATGTTAAAGGTCCAGCTTGAAAAATAAATAAGAAATGAATACCTTTTTTCGACATGTTTTTTTACAAGAACTGTCGGTCATGCGATGAATGTTCCAACATCTTGTTCAACCGTATGAATGTCTTCATCGTCATTTGGAACATGTAGCTCAGCACTCGACTCATTAGATACGTTAATTGACACTCTAAGATGATCTTTTGGAAGCTTTCTGTTATATAGCATGTCGTTTTGCGTATTGAACATTGTAGCCCTCGCTACAAGGCGATAGGTGGGAGTTGATAAATATAAATCATAGTCATTTTCACCCTATGGAATATTAGTACATGAAAGGTATTAGTTTCTATGTAAATCACATTTGACAGAAACAATTATTAAAACATTGATTACCTCATCTAAGTCAGGTTTTTTAGGGGAATGGCTCGCCTCAAAACTGGTGGGGGTGGGGCGAGATCGTCACGCACAGGTTTTTGTTGAGTTGTTTCTTCTATTTGCCTATCCCCCATCAATTTTTCTATCATCTCTCTCTGGTATTGTAATTCTTCTTGAAAAATAGATAATTTTTATTGCAGCTTTTCCATTTTTTCATTTTGATCCTCCGCTTGATTTTGTTTTTGAAAATATATTCGTAATGTCACCCCAAAACCCGCACCTCTGACGTGGCCATACTTTTCTGGCTGCTTCAAGGCTGCTGAAAGTATGTCTGCATCTGGTGCGGTTGTTGTTGATTCATGTGACTATTTCAGATAGAAAATATAGAAAAATAAGTAGTTATTGTAATTTAATAGTGATTTAAAGAAAATAAAATTTATATTATTTCATACTTACACATGTTTCCCACACTTTTTGTGTGTTATCATGTATCAATGTCCCCTCTTTATTTACATGAGCCTCCTTCCATAGAACATGGCATGGAATGGATATGGCTTCCGATTTCGATTCATCAATTTGGATATAAACAGAGAAACATGGTTATGGTGTTGTTTTATGTCACATACTAGTAGTATGGTAGATTTAAAATATGTACCAATTTTTTCTCAAGTTCAGCTTACCCCATCCTTGTTTTACGGTAAGGGTACGCTGGTTATGTTGCACGTTTTTTATTTTCAGCACTCAGTAGCTGTTTCATAAATAAAAAATTGTCAATCAGTGTGATGAATACAAGAAAACTTCAAACAACGTATTTCCCCACACAATGCACCTAAAAAGTATGCTCCCCGCGATGGTTGCTAAACGCATCCCACGCTCTTTGGGATATCAAGTGTGCGTAAAGAGGAGGTGGGTGCGGCTTGATTTTCCCTTCTGCATCTTTAAGATGATATTTCATTAAAATTGTGTGGAAACCTCTATGAATCCTTCCTATTACTCTTAATACATATTCCTTGTGCGAGACATCTACTATAAATGCACTCTACAATGGATGATGAAGAGTAAGTCAATGTTTTAGTATTTTATTTTATTTTAATAAATTAAAAAAATGATATCATAATGTTACCGTAATCTATTCCGACATTAGTGTCTTCATCCCGGTGACAACATGGTTCCACGACTATACATCAATTGGCACATGTTGTCGAGTGAAGATTCCAATGTAGCTACTAAAGATGGATTTGTTGGGGTTAACATGTTGGCCTCTCTTAGTCCATCCCACCTCAAATTTGATGCCTTTTGCTTTTGCCTTAAGGATTTTGGCCAACACTGTCAAACTACGACACTCTTGTTTTTTTTTTGCACTTTTATGGTTTCATTTCCTACCATTTTCTTAGAAGTAGCATCAATATCTTCCCCCGAAGTGCTATCATCGGAAATGGGACCAGCAGCAACAGGTTGAGA
The DNA here is from genome assembly GCA_963277665.1 of Viscum album. Taxonomy (NCBI): domain Eukaryota; kingdom Viridiplantae; phylum Streptophyta; class Magnoliopsida; order Santalales; family Viscaceae; genus Viscum; species Viscum album. The sequence continues at coordinate 228,023,900 of OY728145.1, forward strand.
AACCTGTTGTACCTCAACACTGGGACCAACAAAAATAGGTTGAGAAACCTGTTGTTTCTCTGCACTGGGACCACCAGCATTTGGTTGAGAAACCTGTTGTTGCTCTGCAGTGGGACCACCAGCTGCTAGTTGAGAGAACTTTTGTGCCTTGGGATTGGACGCATCAGCAGGTGCAGAAGTAATTATCTGCAGAAGTGGATTAATATTTAATTTAGATTACATAAAAATAGCAGCGAACAGATAATAACATAACGTAACACAATGTATGTTACAATAAAAAAACTAACCTGATTATTTTACTCTCTTTTTTTTATTTAAAGGCTAAAGTGATTTGACTCCTCTATCGACAATGTAAATTACTTCATTGTGGTCTCCTCTGACATACAAAATGACGTCTACATTTGGACCGCTGTGAAATGATTGTGAAGTCCCTATAAAAGGGTCAACCTCCGTTGAACTTTCATCTGACCCTTCACTTGTTTTGGTTGATAACAGAACAATTGACCAATTTCGGTTTGCGGGGTATGGAACATAAAATACTTGTACTTCCTGTGATTCCATTATAAATGGTTCGTCTTTCTCCCCTTCCTTACTGAAATCAACTTTCACGAATCCTAATTCATCTATTTTAACAGCACTCATGTTATCAACCCACTTGCATTGAAAAATCATCACTTTGAATTTTGTATAATCCAACTCCCATATTCATTTGATGATGCCAAAGTATGACATAATCGCATAAATTGGATTTTTGTCCTTTGCACCGGAAACATGCATCGCCTCTACCAAAAGTGTAACCCCACTATTCTGCATGGTACTGTCTTCGTCATGTTAATTAGTATAGAATGTATAACCATTAACTGCATAAGCATTGTAAGATAATACATACACACTTGCTCCTCCGGCCAGCCATCGAAGTCGTTCTGAAATTGAGTCTGGATTTTCATCTAACTGCTTAAAAATATAGTCTCGAAACCATCCTATAAACTGTCGATTATGTGTATCTGATATCCATTTTTCAGCCCTAGAAGGATTCAAACGCCTAATAATTTCTTTCTGGGTTGGAACATATGGGTCAACGTCGAAACTGTTATGAAAAACATAAAGGTGGGCCTGCTCCCGATCTGTAATATTGATTGTGACAACCTATCTTCCAGAAATTCATTCACCCTCAAGCCACTCAGTGTGATGAGATTTCAGTAGGCCAATGATTTTCACACCAGACAGGTATTCTGTACAAAATTCAACAGCTTCCTCAACAATATATTGCTCCGCAATACAACCATCTGGCTGACTTCGGTTTTTGACATACCCTTTCAAAATATTCATATACCATTAAATGGGGTACATCCATCTATAATGTACAGGACCACATAGTCGAATCTCTCTCACCAAATGAACCATCAAATGAACCGTCATATCGAAAAATGTCGGCGGGAAGAACATTTCCAATTCACATAATATGACAGCAATTTCTCTTTCCATAGTTGGAAATTTCGCCGGGTCTATAACTTTGCTGCATATAGCTTTGAAGAAGAAACAGAGCTTCGTTAATGTATGGTGGACATTCATGGGCAAAATGCAACGTAAAGCTATAGGATTTAGTTCTTTCATCAAAATATGGCAGTCATGTGATTTCAGACCCTTTAATTTTAAATCTCCCATTGACACGATGTTCTTGATATTTGATGAATACCCCTATGGAACCTTTACGTCATTCAAGAAGTTGAAAAACTGATATCTCTCCTACCTGGAAAGAGTGTAAGCAGTAGGAGGAAGAAATGTTCGTTTTTCACCCTTCACTGGTGCCAAATCTTCTCGTATTACCATCTCAACCATGTCCAATCTATCCTTAATTCCATCCTTTGTTTTCCCGGGTGCATTTAGCAACATGACAATGACACTATCACATACATTTTTTTCAACATGCATAACATCAAGAAAATGTCTAACATACAGACAATTCCAGTATAGTAATTCAAAAAAAACTGGTCTCTTTTTCCAACCAGTTTTCGTAAGGTTTTTCGAAAATAGTTTACCAAAAGTAGTGTCCAAATCTTTCACTTTCTCAAACAATTGATCACCTGTTAGTGGAGACGGTGTTGTACGTTCCTCTGAGCTTCCATCGAATGATGTCGTCCAAGATCAGTACTTATGTCGTCGGGGTAGAAATCTGTGATGTCCTAGAAACACGGTTTTCGATGAATGTTTCATCCTAATTGACGGTATACCTTGTTCGCAAATGGGACACCCTAGAGTTCCTTTAATGCTATATCCTGACAAATTTCCATAAGAAGGAAAGTCATTTATCATCCCGTACAACATGGCTTTCAAAGTGAACTGTTCATTTTTGTAAGCATCATACATCGTAACACCTGAATCCCAAAATATTTTCAAATCCTCGATCAATGGGGCCAAATAAACATCAATATCATTACCCCGGTTGTTTTGGTCCTGATATAAGCATAGATAACATGATGTATTTCCGTTTCATGCATAACCACGGTGGTAAATTATAATTTACCAACATAACTGGCCATGTACTGTGACTGCTGCTTTGAAAACCAAAAGGATTCACCCCATCTGTAGATAACGCCAGAAGAAGGTTTCTCAGCTCGTTCCCAAATTCAGGATACTCGTGATCAATTCTCTTCTACTGAGGAGAGTCTGCAGGGTGATGTAGTTTCCCATCTTTAATTCTTGTATCTTCATACCATGTCAATTGTCCTGCAGTCTCCTCACTTCCATATAGGCGTCTAAACCTAGGAATGATTGGAAAGTACCATACAACATTCGTAGGACTAGAATCATCTTTCTTGTATCGGGAAGCACCACACTTTGGACATTCTTTAAGTGTTTTTTGGTTTTTTCGAAACAATATACACTCATTCGGGAAAGCATGTATTCTTTCAGAGATCATACCCATCGATCGTAGCATTTATTTGGCATCATATGTTCATCTTGGGAGTTCATTATCTTCTGGGATCATGTCATTCAGGAGAGCAAGTAGTTCCGTAAAACTGGCGTCACTCCACCCGTTGCCTGCTTTCAAATTATACAGCTTCAATACGGCTGGCAATGCTGTATATTTAGTGAAACCATCATACAATGGCGTTTTTTCACAACTCTTTAACTCCTCAAACAATTTTGGGCAATCACGAAGTTTATATTCAACTTTCCTTGTCATTTCCTCAATACGATCTTCATCATCGTTCACATCTGTAATCACACCCTCCATACGATCGTCTTCACTATTCACGCTTCTAATCATATCAGATGATCTATAAAATGCCGTGTTCTCTGAGTCACTACCTACATTGGTTTTTTTGCCCATGTTTATTCCAACATGTATAACTTCGATCTATTCCATGATAGATCATGTGTTCTTCCAACTCCTCTGGACTAATTTGTCTTGAATAACAACAGCGTAAACACAGACAAAGGATTTGAGAAGGGTCACATGCATGATCTTCTGCAAACTTGATAAACTCTTTCACGCCATCTTCATACTCTTTTGTCAACTGATTTGCATTCATCCATTCTTTATTCATATTCATCGTCTTTATGGGTTCGATCTCAAGAACTTTCCTAATATTATGTTTTAATTAATTAGGTATCAACAAATCATGGTACAAATGCCTTTAAACACATGTGAAATCCATATACATGGTGTGTCCAGTAGGGTGAACATCGTGTATGTATAAGATACCTGATTTAATCTGAAATATATCAAATTTATTCAAAGTTAGTCTTACAAAGACTGAATGATGCCTTAGAAAATACATGACATGCAAACAAGAGGAAACCAATGAGTAATAGGAGAAAACAGTAATAAATATGATGTTATCTCAATTTACTCAAGGTGATGATAAGATGTTGGTCAAGATCAACTATGGGTTGGGAGTACACTAATATTTAATTGAAAAAAACTACTAAAAATTGATCCATAAAAGGATGAAATATCCTATTCATCACATCCCTTAATACAACCAATGCATTAATTAAACAAAAAATCATCGCTAAAAAATCATACAGGCCATAACTACTCCTAAAAGCAGTCCACGGTAGGTCCATCGATGTCCAACTCATCTAATGGTATCCTAATGTCAAATCTATCTTGGAGAAGATCATAGAACCTCATAGATGATAAATGTGACTATCAATGCGTGGATGAGGATACATATTCATGACTCTCATCAGGTTCAATATCTAATAGTCCAACAAAAGAATAAATACCAATCAACCATTTATTTTAGAGAACTATAAAACCCCATGGTAAAGTACTATGCCATATGAAACCATTATATTCTATATCATCAAATTGTAATTCAAACAACTGATGCTCTTTTGGTGTTATTTTAGAAATTGTGATAGAAACTGAATTTTCTCCCAAAACTAACTAGATTATAAAGATTATCTCTTTATTAAGAAGTAAATTTTATACCTCATCAGTGAAAAGATACTAAAAATGTACTACCATTGGGGAAAAATAATCCTACAACATTCTAGCAACATCTACAATATTCCTGACTATTTGAGCCATTAGGGTACAATAAATATATAATTATAACATGCTATTTAAAATGAAATGTGGAAACAGGAAATCATATAGACTCCTGATAAACCCATAATACAAAACATATCACCTAGTATGTCTGTCACATATACAAATAAATAAATTAGAAAAAAACATGCTACAAAGAATAAATGTACCATTAAATACTTACATTGGTCAACTTGTTTTAGAAATTGTTTATCTTCATCTGTGCCTTATACTTGCACCCATGAGTTTGAAGGTGAGTATGCGTACACGATAGTTGACCTTATTAGAGAAGAGTTTCTGGAAGAGTATAAGAGACATGAAGCAATGAATATCATTAGAGTGTTGGAGCAAATGTGGTTTTAGTGTAAATGCATTTTGGAATGATCATTGCTATTCATTGTGGCAATCGGCTTGTGCAACGTGGCCTAAGTTACAATACCTGCAAGTTGTAACTTAGGCCGCACTGCACAAGCCGATTGCCACATTGTTTGTAGCAACCACATTTGCTCCAACACTCTAATGATCTTTATTGCTTCATGTCTCTTATAATCTTACAGAAACTCTTCTCTAAGAAGGTCAACTATCATGTACGCATACTCACCTTCAAATTCATGTGTGCAAGTACAAGGCACGGATGAAGATAAACAATTTCTAAAACAAGTTGAGCAATGTAAGTATTTAATGGTACCTTTATGCTTTGTAGCATGTTTTTTTCTAATTTATTTATTTGTATATGTGACAGACATACTAGGTGATATGTTTTGTATTATGGGTTCATCTTTGTCTAATCATATAACTATGAGATTATGCTATGTGATGAAAATTAATATGGATCCATCATCATTTCCATTGGGATAATCTTTGGGAATCCATATAACTATAAGATTAAAAACTATTTCCTTTGTATCTCATACATAAATATTCAACTCGAAGGGGTAGAACTTACCGCCCATGGTAACTCAAAATAAAAAAAATGAAAACAAGGGTTGGTTATCCACATAATTCATCACACAGAACCTTGGTAGACCTCTCACACATGCGAACCATCATAACTAACCAATTACCATATAATTCATCTTAGATTCAAGATATCCCTATGGAACCTATAGGGTATCCAATTCCACATCATTCACAAACAACCCACTTATGTTGCTAAATATCAATAACATCTCTTATTTCGACACTCATCACTAATTATGAATCACATCCCTAAACATAATCATAATCACATTAAGACCACACTATCTATTATGGAAATCCTTACTGGAATTAGGCTCAAGATATGGTATCATTCCTATCTCACATATATATTCACTATTTGGTCCTCACACACACAATATATAAATACTATACCAAGGGAATACCATCCATGGAACTCACATCCCACCTTGAGAGCACGAGGAGGAGGAGGACGAGGTAGCGACAGTCGTGGCAGTGAGGGTGGAGGCGGCAGCGGCGGCAGAGGCAGAGGCGGCGGCAGAGGCGGCGGCGGTTGCGACAGCGAGGGTGGAGGCGGTAGAGGGAGAGGCGGTCGCGGTAGCGGGAGCGGGGGCGGAGGCGACATCGGCAGCGGAGAAGGAGGAGGACGAGGAGGATGAGGTCGCGCGGTGAGGGGCCTGGTTTAGCTTCTACGAGAGCTTGACCGCGTGCAAGAGAGGATGGCCTATTAGGGTTATTAAATAAAAACTGATAGAACCTTTATCAGTGCTCGTTAAAAATGCTGATAAAGGTATGTTTTATCAGCGCTAAAATAAAAGCGCTGATAAAACATTCATTTATAAGCGCTTTTTTAGCGCTAATAAAGATCTACCTTTATTAGTGCTAAAAAACGCGCTGATAAATGTAACATTTATCAGTGCTTTTATATAGAGCTGATAAAGGCATACCCCTTTATCAGCGCTTTCTGTTTAGCGCTAATAAAGGGCAGTGCTTCCCTTGCCCTATTTTGTGGTAGTGAAACTAACCCAAGACCTAGGGGAGAAACACCTTGAACCTTTTGGGTTCGTGTTTACATCTTTCCACTTGTCCACCTTTATATCTCCTTATATTGGTTTCACCTTGGCTCCTAACTTAAGCCGCCTCCACTAGCTTGGGATCTCCATCCATTACATATGCTTTTATCTCACATACAGCTGAGGGTTAAAATGGGGTTTTACATAAAAGAAACCTTGGGCATGAAGGTCCTACATATTAATGAGGAGAAGGCTCACAGACCAACAAATTTAATTTAAATAAATTAATTAAAATAAACCATTCACATACAAAGTTATTGTTCTAGCTCATGATCATCCATGCATGCAACGATATTTACGCATAAATAAAACTAGCATTCAATCCTTTAATCGTTCTTGTTTAAGATAAATCATGCTTGAATAAATTAATTATCTTTAATTAATTAATCCTTTTTTCTTAAACCCTTTTTCTTAATTTCCTTGAGAATCTCACCCATCGTATTTTGAAACAAATAAATTCATTTAAAATTTAGCTTTGTACGTAACTTGTACCTTGGAGAGGGGTACAACAACGCCGTTCTTTGGGAGGTACAGGGTTCGAATCCTGGGAGTCCGCTTTCGGGGCGAACCTCTCCCTCGGGATCCACTCACCTTGCCGGGTCACCCGGTTTCTGACTGGGTGGGCAAAATGAGGCGCAACCCACCCGTGCTGACGGATTGCTTGACGAACCATCGCCGCCCGGGTTGTCACCCTCCGGGACGCTCTGCCATCTCGGCTGGCAACGACTCCTTCCCGGCTGGGGCTCTCTCCGGAGTGACCTCTTCGTGGGGAGGGGGGTTTCCTTGTGTGGAGGGTTCGAAAAGGCCACACAAAGGAATTCCCTTTTAAACAAGGACGTAACTTGTATCTTGGAGGAAACCCAGTTAATTCCCATTCATAACTACCCAATGAGTAGAAATGAACATTACGTAGATGTTAAATTAAAAAATATATATATATAACACCTATCATGTGTTTGGCCTCAGTTTTACGCCTCCACTATGGTACACATCTCAAAGGTTTTCATAATATAATAATAAATTTTAATAAATCTTCATAATTTGGATGACTACACGACTTGTAGTTCCGACTACACAGCGTGTACTTTTGTTCACCATCCATCTGAAGTACATGCTTGGGGATATGGTGTAACACCCTGAGATTTTATGAAAAATATTATTTTAATTTCATTAATGTCTTGTGTTGTATTCTACACCCAGATTACCTTGCGCTATACGCAACACCGTATTAGCTTGCAGTATACGCAACACTAGTCTTGGACCGTGTTACACACAATTTTGATAATAGTTATTCTACGCAACATTGAGTATATATATATATATATATATATATTAAATATATAAATGAAATATGGTTGGATTCTGTTATACAAAACAACGAAGGATTCTTTCACAACACGCAACCCGGACTTGGCTTGCATTACACGCAATCGCGACCTTCCTCGATAGCGTGTGTTGTACGCAATACCGGGTTTTAATAAACAATGATATATTATTATAATATTGTCATGAACTAGCCGTTATGAATAGTATTAATAAAATTTTGAATTTTATAACATTATTATTCATCTTACACATTTTCTAGAACATGGTATAAGAACAAAATAAATTTTTCGGGTAAAATAAGTATTTTTCAAAAAATACAGTTTTGCCGCCTTTTGATGGCGCACCCACTTTAAATATAGTTTTTGACATGTTTAAATGTTCAATTTGACAAAATAAAATTATTCTTTTCAATTAGGATGTAAAAATTTACATTAGATAAAGTTTTGATATTTTTCCGATAACTTTCATATTTTAATGAATAGTAAAAACACGCTATATTTTAATTAAAAACAACTTTTTTCATCATAATATCTTATGTGGTTAAATTATAATATTGAATGATTTTAAAGTATAAATAGAATATATTTTTACCATTTAATATAATGTATGTCATTAGCATTTATTTTACCTTGAATTCGTAGGATAAATCAATTCAATCTTTTGCAATGTTTTAAACAAAAACCCGTTTTTATTCGACAACAGGATTAATTTTAATTTAATTTCTGCAACTTCTGTGTATTGAATTTTAAAAAATGGATTCCATATTTGGAATCAGTGGGTCCAAATTATGTTAATAGGCTACTTTTTATTTTTGGGAATTATGAATAGTAACTACGGTAAATTTTATTTACCATAGTTAAAGGTAAATCGGGTAATTAAGGGTAAATATAATATTATAAAATTACCCTAACACATGCCAAAATTCTATTTGATGGCTAAAAGTAAACCCATATCAACTAAGGGTCGGATTAGATTCATTTTATGAACTTTTGACCATGAAAATAATTTAATTATTATTAAAACCAAAGAAAGTGACAACATGTCACTTTCTTAAATCTTATAAGTATAATAATTTTAACTTAGTGATAAACATCATAAAACTTAGAACATGAATAGTACCCAGAAAGCTAACAAAATTATCTACATAATGATAATTTATTTAGAATTTTTTGGGATTAAATAGTTATCATTAATTGTGACACAATAGTGATGCAGAAATTATTTATCTAGTGAAAAATCAAGAATATAGTTTTTATTAAACTAATAGTGACCATAAAAGGCACAAAACCCTGACCAAAACTTATTGGTCATGTACATTGAAACTATAATCATCCAATGGTCGAATATGTGACCATTTTGAGTCTTATACAAGCAATTATGACACTTATCTTATTTTATTTTAAATGATGCCAAAGTTGTCACCTTCATAATTTAATAAATATAACAATTTAAATATTGTGATTTTAAGATGATAAATTCGAGTAAAAGTATTCTTGTGAAAGTTAATATATTTATATTCATCATAGGATTTTATTTTAAATTTATATGGAAAAATAAGTATATTAAATAATTATACAAAAATGATGTAGTAATTATTTTATTAAGAGAAAAACCAAATAAATGGTTTTAAAAATAATAAAATAAATATTATATGAACTATTTAATGTGATAAACTAATTTTATAGATACATATGACCTTTTATTAATATATTAAAGCTTTTAGTTTGAACATATATTCTGTATATATTTTATTTAAATTGAAATAAATGAATAGTGTCAAAATTGACACTATTGTTATTTTATAAAAATAACATATTATAAAATTGTTTAAAAATCACAAAAATATTTAAAAATTATAAATTTAAATTTATATGGTCTATAACGTTATAAAGTAAACAATTATGGAAAATGCACAACAAATAAGTAATTATTTGTTATAATTTAAAATTTAGAATTTTATTACCACAAATAAACTTAAATAGACTAAATAAGGATAAATCAAAATGATAAGGTTTAAAATAAGATCCAAACATGTCTAAATTTTATTTTTTGATGAGATTACAACCATATATCATCTAATATTCTAATATGAGTCATTTTTGGTGGTTTTTAAGTGGGGTTAGATTTATTATAAATTAATATTTTTAAGAATTCCAAAGGTGCCCCTCTCCTCCCTTATAAAAGGGAACCTCCTCCCTCTCTTCCTCACACAACTTTGAGCCTTCAAGCTCGGCCAACCCCTGCCAAATTCTCTTCTCCACTTCCATAGCAACATCCTAGAAGTTCTGGTCTTCCTCAAAGACCAATTTTAGTGCCCTAAGAGGAGGTCTCAAAAAGGCGCTTCAAAGAAGAGGTAATTTCCGTTACCGATTCTTTCACATTTATTTCTTTTTCCACTTCTTCTTCTTAGGTTGTTTCATTATGAAGTAATAACATCAGTATCACTCATATAATGATCTGTTATTATAAGTATGAAACAATCCTAATTCACCATCTATCCATCCTACGGAAAACGAAATCACCGCGCGTGCGTACGTACGGAATACCGTCTCCACGCCGTGGTGTAATCTGTTTTTCCACCAACACCTTACATGGATGGGTATTACGGTGTAAAGAATAACTATACATAGTTATTATAACATCATAATTATTCTGATTATATTGTATCATCCACTCCAACTCAATTCAATAATCATGAAAATGATATCATCGCTCGTGCGTACGTACGGACTACCGTCTCCACGACGCGATGAGATTCATTCTCCACTTTAACCATTCATGAATGATTATAAAGTACATATAATAAGTAATTATGAAATATATGACATAATAATGATACTGTATTTATGTGTATATATATGTATGTCATCTACTTAATTCCATTCAACTCAATAAGGAAACGAAAACAGCGTTCATGTGTACGTACGGCCTACCGTCTCCATGAACGGTGTATTTATTTCCATTTACTGATTTATTATATATATGTATATTCTGAATATATATTATATATAAATCATGTTTTATATTCTGGAATTATGTAATCATGATCTACGTAATCATATGAATAATTACAAGTCAAAACACGGATGACAAATGAAACGATTTTACCCAAAACGCTCTTTAACATGGAATTTACAAAAGAACGGGTAAAATAAAGTCATAAGTGAACCATATATGATATCATAACAATTAGTATGATTCTAGAATAAGTTAATGACATTATTTAAATATTATACAGTAGGTTTTGACACTTACAAAGCCAATCAGACCTAAGGTAAGGGAAATATCACAATCTCATTTTTATCTGAGATTGTTTATACTTTGAAATTTACTGGGGTGTATTTTATCATCCACATCCATGTTTGCTGAATATGTAATATTATTTCCATCCACCTAAAATTGTTTAAATCCAATTTTACCCTTCGGTGAGTTTTTAGTAAAAGATATGAAAGAAATCTTTTTTCATTTTTCATACGAGGTACATTTTGACTTTTCCGACAAAAGTATGAGAAGAATATTTTTTTAACTTATATGGCATGAATGGATTTTTAAAACATTATTTCAAAGAATCTTCCTTTACAAGTTTTCAAGTTTATTTTTAATCAACTTCTTTTAGTTTAAAATTGTATGACATGTTAAGAAAGGAAAAGTGTTTTTGAAGTAGAAAGGATATTTTCCTCAAGAATGAAGTTCAAGTGTTTTATCAAAATTATTTTCCATCTAAGATAATAAAGGTTTCTGTTTTTATCCCTATTATTACATAGATTTGATTATGTTGTGATGGAATTATTTTTATGAATTCCTTTATCTTATATGAATTGTTTTATGATGTCATGATGTTTAAGATTACCATTTTTATTACATGGGTTATGCAATGATGTATGATTTATGATTTTGTGGCACACATAAGAATGGTATCATTATGAGATGGGTGGGACCTATATCTCCCTCCAATGCATTGGGTAAAGATTTTATATCTCATGAGATAGACATGGCTGGAAGGGTTGGTTATACCGGTTCAGTGAAACAGGACTGAAACGAGGGTGACTCGGTTCAGAAAGGGACTTTTTCCACTAAGATAGTCTTGGAAATGAGTCTTGACTAACAAGAAATTATTCTCTATGATTATGTGTGTATGCCACAAAGTTTCATGTTTTAAGTTATGATTATTGTGATTACATTTCAATGCCATGATTTATCCCATGTTATGAAATTATGATCTCTTTTGCAGGTTAAGATTTCCAAAAGTTATGTTCTTGTGTATACGATGTGATTGATATTTTTTTTACCCTTACTGAGCATTTGAGCTCACCCTTTTATGTTTACTTTTCCCCAGGATATAAAAAAAAGGTTTTTAGGTATAAAAAAAAGAAGATCTTTATGGGAGATGTTGAAGATCTTTCACCAGGATTAGAAGATTATATTCCAAGTTTCCAAAGACACTAAACTATTACGATCCTTGTGTGTGTGTTTTTTTATGTACTAAGTATTCCGCAAATGTAATTTAATGTCAATGTACGTCAAGCTTCGGGTCTCTACAGTTGGTATCAGAGGAAAGGTTTAGTCAACCTTTGGAAACTAGGACGCGAAAACGTTAGTGAGATCCCTAGAGATATTTCTAAGGTATGTCTAGAGATTCCCCTAAGGATAAGTATACATATAGGATATAGTCCTAGCACTACGGTAACGATCTTAGAATTAAACCTAAGATGTTAGATATTGAAGTTAATTTCCCTTTATTATGTTGTTTTACCTATCATGATTTTTGTCACTCACACTATTTTTTTTGGGTTTTAGAAAACGAGTGGAAACAAGATGATTCACGATAATAGAGGATATGAGGGACAATGGAATGATATTCTTCATGAGAAACCAAATGAAATGGGATTTGAAAGTCCAAAAATCATTATTATTCCGAATCAGCAATCTCATAATATGATCAATAAACTCAAATTTGGTATGTTTCCTGACTCGGCTAATAAGAGAAAGATGGAGTTTCATGATGATCATAGAGGAAAGAAAGTTCAATTTCCCCTATGTAAATCATGTGGGAAGTGGAATCAAGGAGAATGTTTCAAAGGAAATGGAAGATGTTTTGGGTGTGGAAAAGAAGGACACAAATCCAGTAAGTGCAAAGGAAAAGATTCAGTTAACACCAGGGATGAGGATAATGGTATTGCTACAACATCAACAATGGTTAAATGTTTTAAATGTGGAATATACGGGCATTATGCAAACTAATGCCATAAGGGAAAGTCTCATGAAGAGAATCAGTATGGTCGTATGGGTAGTATTTATGTGGATTATGATGAAGAGACTACACATGATATGTGAGATGAAAAAATTGTTGAAGCTCGGTCAATGGTTTAAGAAGGTAGTGGAATGATTACATGTTTATCAAGTGTAATGTTGTACTATAGAATAAAAAGACATCTAAGGATTGTTACACTGTTGTCTTTCCTTAAGTTTTGAATGTTTATGATGAATGGTATGAGTAACAATGAAAGGTTATTCAGATATTTTTTGGAAAGTGGATGATATGCGCATAATGAAGTGATAAAGAGAAAATGAAATGTTTGACAGTATTCATGAGCTCATGATTGATATAAGGACTAAGTGATATCATGGTTTGATTATAAAGAATTTTGAGGATTTTGGTTTGTGGAAAGTGTTAACTTTTAACTGCATTGATGTTTTCACTAAGGTTCAATGGAATACATGATGAAGGCCTTCGAATGATTGGAATGTGACCAACAAGATAGGAATGCAGTATTACGATATATGGGGATCAACGATGGTATTAAATCTCGGGTAATTGTTTTCACTATGTTATGAGAGTGGACCGAAGTATTTTAGATAAGCCTAAATATTGGAATGGATTATGTTGGACATAAGTTAATATTGTTTAAGGATAGAACTTTTTTTTTGATATTATTGATGGGATGATATAGTAATGTAGTTTTAGAAAAAGGACAACCTGCAGGACGGGCGACAACCCATCGCGTCGGACAAGGATGTGGGAATCGAACCCACAACCGAAGTGCGACTGGCCTTTATCTCCTACCACTGGCCTACAGGAAGTCCCTAGTTAGTAGAAACTAGTTTTATTTTATTAAGAGGTATGATATATGAAGTATAAGTTCAACCTCACAAAAGACGGACTTATGAATATTTGATAACTATTGCTAACCTTTTGTTTGAAATAGATGGAATGACCCATCATTCTATCACATGATCTTTTAACACTTCATTTCTTTAAGAGATGAAGTGGAAACTGTTCAAAGCAGGAACAACAGTGAGATTGTACCAAAATCAAGTAAGTATTTCTTCTAATTCAAAATTTTCAACTTTAGGGAAACGATCTTGAAAACCAAAAATGTTGTCCTAGTGCTCTTATATCTGATTAATCAGATGGTACCTTAGATCGTCACAAATTTATGGATTTGTGATTGTTGGCTTTTTTATAGCCATGTCCTCTACCACTCTCCATCAGAACATGATGGTTAGAATTCTCTTCCATGTCCATATTTTCACCTATGTTCTCCTATGTGGATACCCAGTGATTAGTTAACTTGGGTAACCATTACGTTTTATACTTTAGTTTTTAAAGACAAGTTTTGGTATTCCTTTTTACGATGTGGGTTTCTATCAAAGAAACTTTCAAATAGTAAACCATTTATAACCCCGACGAATTTCGAGGGCGAAATTCATTTTAAGGGGGGTAGAATGTAACACCCCGAGATTTTATGAAAAATATTATTTTAATTTCATTAATGTCTTGTGTTGTATTATACACCAATATTACCTTGCGCTATACGCAACACCGTATTAGCTTGCAGTATACGCAACACTAGTCTTGGACCGTGTTACACACAATTTTGATAATAGTTATTCTACGCAACATTGAGTCTATATATATATATATATATATATATATATTAAATGTATACATGAAATATGGTTGGATTCTGTTATACGAAACAACGAAGGATTCTTTCACAACACGCAACCCTGACTTGGCTTGCATTACACGCAATCGCGACCTTCCTCAATAGCGTGTGTTGTACGCAATACCAGGTTTTAATAAACAATGATATAGTATTATAATATTGTCATGAACTAGTCTTTATGAATAGTATTAACGAAATTTTGAATTTTATAACATTATTATTCATCTTACACATTTTCTAGAACATGGTATAAGAACAAAATAAATTTTTCGGGTAAAATAAGTATTTTTCAAAAAATGCAGTTTTGCCGCCTTTTGATGGCGCACCCACTTTAAATATAGTTTTTGACATGTTTATATGTTCAATTTGACAAAATAAAATTCTTCTTTTGAATCAGGATGTAAAAATTTACATTAGATAAAGTTTTGATATTTTTCTGATAACTTTCATATTTTAATGAATAGTAAAAACACGCTATATTTTAATTAAAAACAACTTTTTTCATCATAATATCTTATGTGGTTAAATTATAATATTGAATGGTTTTAAAGTATAAATAGAATATTTTTTACCATTTAATATAATTTATGTCATTAGCATTGATTTTACCTTGAATTCGTAGGTTAAATCAATTCAATCTTTTGCAATGTTTTAAACAAAAACCCGTTTTTATTCGACAATGGGATTAATTTTAATTTAATTTCTGCAACTTCTGTGTATTGAATTTTAAAAAATTGATTCCATATTTGGAATCAGTGGGTCCAAATTATGTTAATAGGCGACTTTTTATTTTTGGGAATTATGAATAGTAACTACGGTAAATTTTATTTACCATAGTTAAAGGTAAATCGGGTAATTAAGGGTAAATATAATATTATAAAATTACCCTAACACATGCCAAAATTCTATTTGATGGCTAAAAGTAAACCCATATCAGCTAAGGGTCGGATTAGATTCATTTTATGGACTTTTGACCATGAAAATAATTTAATTATTATTAAAACCAAAGAAAGTGACAACATGTAACTTTCTTAAATCTTATAAGTATAATAATTTTAACTTAGTGATAAACATCATAAAACTTAGAACATGAATAGTATCCAGAAATCTAACAAAATTATATACATCATGAGAATTTATTTAGAATTTTTTGGGATTAAATAGTTATCATTAATTGTGACACAATAATGATGCAGAAATTATTTATCTAGTGAAAAATCAAGAATATAGTTTTTATTAAACTAATAGTGACCATAAAAGGCACAAAACCCTGACCAAAACTTATTGGTCATGTAAATTGAAACTATAATCATCCAATGGTCGAATATTTGACCATTTGGAGTCTTATACAATTAATTATTACACTTATATTATTTTATTTTAAATGATGCCAAAGTTGTCACCTTCATAATTTCATAAATATAACAATTTAAATATTGTGATTTTAAGATGATAAATTCGAGTAAAAGTATTATTGTGAAAGGTAATATATTTATCTTCATCATAGGATTTTATTTAAAATTTTTATGCAACAAATAAGTATATTAAATAATTATACAAAAATGATGTAGTAATTATTTTATTAAGAGATAAACCAAATAAATGGTTTTAAAAATAATAAAATAAATATTATATGAACTATTTAATGTTATCAACTAATTTTATAGATACATATGACCTTTTATTAATATATTAAAGCTTTTATTTTGAACATATCTTCTGTATATATTTTATTTAAATTCAAATAAATGAATAGTGTCAAAATTGACACTATTGTTATTTTATAAAAATAACATATTATAAAATTTTTTAAAAATCACAAAAATATTTAAAAATTATAAATTTAAATTTATATGGTCTATAATGTTATAAAGTAAACAATTATGGAAAATTAACAACAAATAAGTAATTATTTGTTATAATTTAAAATTTAGAATTTTATTACCACAAATAAACTTAAATAGATTAAATAAGGATAAATCAAAATGATAAGGTTTAAAATAAGATCCAAACATGTATAAATTTGATTGGTTGATGATATTACAACCCTATATCATCTAATCTTCGAATATGAGTCATTTGTGGAGGTTTTTAAGTGGGGTTAGATTTATTATAAATTAATAGTTTTAAGAATTCCAAAGGTGCCCCTCTCCTCCCTTATAAAAGGGCACCTCATCCCTCTCTTCCTCACACAACTTTGAGACTTCAAGCTCGGACCACCCCTGACAAATTCTCTTCTCCACTTCCCTAGAAACATCCTAGAGGTTCTGGTCTTCCTCAAAAACCAATTTTAGTGCCCTAAGAGGAGGTCTCAAAAAGGCGCTTCAAAGAAGAGGTAATTTCCGTTACCGATTCTTTCACCTTTATTTCTTATTCCACTTCTTCTTCTTATGTTGTTTCATTATGAAGTAAAAACATAATTATCACTCATATACTGATATTTTATTATAATTATGAAACAATCCTAATTCACCATCTATCCATCCTACGGAAAACGAAATCACCGCACGTGCGTACGTACGGAATACCGTCTCCACGCCGTGGTGTAATCTGTTTTTCCACCAACACCTTACATGGATGGGTATTATGGTGTAAAGAATAACTATAAATAGTTATTATAACATCATAATGATTCTGATTATATTGTATCATCCACTCCAATTCAATTCAATAATCATGAAAATGATATCATCGCTCGTGCGTACGTACGAACTACCGTCTCCACGACGTGATGAGATTCATTCTCCACTTTAACCATTCATGAATGATTATAAAGTACATATAATAAGTAATCATGAAATATATGACATAATAATGATACTGGATTTATGTGTATATATATATGTATGTCATCTACTTAATTCCATTCAACTCAATAAGGAAACGAAAACAACGTTCATGCGTACGTACGGCCTACCGTCTCCATGAACAGTGTATTTCTTTCCATTTACTGATTTATTATATATATGTATATTCTGAATATATATTATATATAAATCATGTTTTATATTCTGGAATTAAGTAATCATGATCTATGTAATCATATGAATAATTACAAGTCAAAACACGGACGACAAATGAAACGATTTTACCCAAAATGCTCTTTAACATGGAATTTACAAAAGAACGGGTAAAATAAAGTTATAAGTGAACCATATATGATATCATAACAATTAGTATGATTCTGTAATAAGTCAATGACATTATTTAAATCATTATACAGGAGGTTCAGACACTTACGAAGCAAATCAGGCCTAAGGTAAGGGAAATATCACAATCTCATTTTTATCTGAGATTGTTTATACTTTGAAATTTACTGGGGTGTATTTTATCATCCACATCCATGTTTCCTGAATATGTAATATTATTTCCATCCACCTACAATTGTTTAAATCCAATTTTACCCTTCGGTGAGTTTTTAGTAAAAGAAATGAAAGAAATCCTTTTTCGTTTTTCATACGAGGTACTTTTTGACTTTTCCGACAAAAGTATGAGAAGAATGTTTTTTTAACTTATACGGCAAGAATGGATTTTTAAAACATTATTTCAAAGAATATTACTTTACAAGTTTTCAAGTTTATTTTTAATCAACTTCTTTTAGTTTAAAATTGTATGACATGTTAAGAAAGGAAAAGTGTTTTTGATGTAGAAATGATATTTACCTCAAGAATGAAGTTCAAGTGTTTTATCAAAATTATTTTCCATCTAAGATAATAAAGGGTTCTGTTTTTATCCCTATTATTACATTGATTTGATTATGTTGTGATGGAATTATTTTCATGAATTCCTTTATCGTATATGAATTGTTTTATGATGTCATGATGTTTAAGATTCTCATTTTTATTACATGGGTTATGCAATGATGTATGATTTATGATTTTTCGGCACACATAAGAATGGTATCATTATGAGATGGGTGGGACCTATATCTCCCTCCAATGCATTGGGTAAAGATTTTATATCTCATGAGATAGACATGGCTGGAATGGTAGGTTATACCGGTTCAGTGAAATAGGACTGAAACGAGGGTGACTCGGTTCAGAAAGGGACTTTGTCCACTAAGATAGTCTTGGCAATGAGTCTTGACTAACAAGAAATGATTCTCTATGATTATGTGTGTATGCCACAAAGTTTCATGTATTAATTTATGATTATTTTGATTACATTTCACTGCCATTATTTATCCCATGTTATGAAATTATGATCTCTTTTGCAGGTTAAGATTTCCAAAAGTTATGTGCTTGTGTATACGATGTGATTGATATATTTTTTGTTTACCCTTACTGAGCATTTGAGCTCACCCTTTTATGTTTACTTTTCCCCAGGATATAAAAAAACTTTTTTTAGGTATAAAAAAAGAAGATCTTTATGGGAGATGTTGAAGATCTTTCATCAGGATTAGAAGATTATATTCCAAGTTTCCAAAGACACTAAACTATTACGATCCTTGTGTGTGTGTTTTTGTTATGTACTAAGTATTCCACAAATGTAATGTAATGTCAATGTACGTCAAGCTTCGGGTCTCTACATATGGTGTGTAAATGTAATTCGGAATTCTTTGGAGTACACGGCGTGTTCAGTGGAGACACACGCCATGTAGTATCTACGTTACATGGTTTCCAGCCAGGTGAGCCGTGTATGGGGTACACGGTCCAACCCTAACCCGAAGGGACTACACGTTGTGTTTAATGAGCCACATAGTGTGTAATCTAAAAACCGTGTGCCACCTATTCCTGGTCAACACATGAAGTCATTTAAGAATTGGAAATTCTCCAACACACTACTTGATTTGGGGGACCGGTTCGATGCATTGAATCTTATCTACATAGCGTGTACTACTGAATACACGCCGTGTATTCTGGAGTTGTATGACCAGAAACTTTTGGCACCTCTGGATGAGATCCTCTATTTTATTTTAATTAAAATTAAAATAAAAAATCACTTTTGTAAGGTGAACGAGAAATGAGAGAGTAGGAACAGATCTCTAGATTCAGATTTAAAGAATGATTAACTTGAATTGATACAACTAAATTACTAAGTGCGTAAATCACCAACAAAAAACTAAATAATTATAATCAACGATAGGACATCTCTGATACCACTTGTAGGTTCCAGGCATAGCGGAACTGCATTGGTGGGTGTACCCGACTTTAATTTTAGCGTTAACAACAATCAATCCGAGATCTGTCACGATAATAAAATACCGGATCTTCAGAATAGAATGAAGAATGAAAAGGAAAGAGGGGAGTCCTGAAACCATAGATAGGATCATCATATGTGGGTTATAATTAATTTAATTAATTGAAAAGGATTACCTTGATGGAATTATTTCTTCATTGATGTTTTCGATCACGATCCGATGTGATCTGTCATTGTGTCACAGAATCCAAGTGTAGGATTCCTCTAGTAGTGATCCACATGTGTTCCACGTATCTCTGGATGTCGCCGAAGGGATCTCCGGGTGCTAGCTCCGAAGAGACTTCACTTACGATGTCCGCCTTCGATCCCCTTGATCCGGTGGAGGAGGATCTCTATCTCGTAGCTTGAGAGCGTTCTTGGAAGAAAATAATTCTCTCTTGGCTTGAGAGGTTTCTCTAGATCCGTTGTACACAACCCTAAAAATGTCAAGGCTAATGAGAATTATATAATTGGTATTTTACTTTCATAAAATAATAAAATGAATTCATTACCTGAAATCATTTTTTCATTTCATTTAATTGTAACGCCCCAAGATTCCACGGTACGCTTCTCTTTGAATAATACAGTAGTATGTGTTTTACGTAACTTCGAGTTTTAACACACCACAACCAATCAAACTAGCCGTTATAAATAGTAATAACCAATTTTTAAAATTTTATAAATTTTATCTTTCAAAATGGACTTCAGTTTTGGAATCAGAATATCGAAATTAGCTTAGGGTGAATTTTTGATATTTTTCTGAAAACTTTCAATTTTTGATGAATAGTGAAAAACACTGAGTTATAATTTAAAACCAAATTTTTATTTAATTTTATTTTATGTCAAAATAGATACATAATACCTATATAAGTTCAATTTATTTCATTGAATTTAGTTTTTAATCATTTGAGATATATAAAAATTTTAATGAACTTTTTACCGTCTTTTACCCACCTCCTAGGAGCATTTGTAAATTTACATAAAACTTAATTTTACCGCTTCTGTGAGTTGAATTTCAAAAATCCGAGAGACATGGTTGTTATCAGTAAGTAAAATGTGGTTCAATAAGATGAAAATAATTTTTGGTGAATAGTGATTTTTTACTTTTATTTACCACAGTTAAAAGTAAATAGGGTAATTAAGGGTAAAAATGATATTATTATTACCCTAACACATATCCTAATTATATTGGATAAGTGTAATTCGACCAAAAATATCCTTAGGAATAAAATATGATCCTATATGTCCACTTGGATTAGATTATGACATTTATTATTATGTAATTCAAAGAAGAGTTAAAAGTGTTAAATTCAATGTTTAATAACTAAACCATTTTTAATATAGGGATACACAAAAGATAAATTCGACTATAAATATTCATTAGAAATATAAAAAGATTTAATACATAATGGTATTTTATTTATAAATTTTAGACATTAAATAATTAGATTTATTTATGACACAATGATGATGCAGTAATTACCTAATTAATGAAATATTAAAATAATTGATATTATAAATATCCAAATAAATGTAATTTGAGAATTTTTATTAATTACACTGATTTCCTAGGTTAATATGACTTGTTAGGGTTGGTTAGATGGATTTTTTTTTGAAGTAATAATGTTGTTATGAATTTAGAAAAAACAAAATACCAAATAGTGTCAAAATTGACATAAAAGAGTTTTTAAAAAAAATTATATTATTAATTGATATTCTATTTATAAAAATATAATGTTTGGAAAAAAGACTTATATAATGATATTTTTATCATTAATGAACCACTTGGGGTTATCTTGGAAGTATATAGTATGTTTAGTAACCATATAATATAAAAATACAAAGAGACATGGTAAATGTCAAACTATTTAACTAAGAGTTAAATCTGAAAGATAAGGTTAATATAGTGACCCAAACCTATCTAAAACCTATTGATTGAGTGTTTTTCGACCCATACCCACCTTATACTTTAAATAATTCATTTTTGAGCCATTAGAAACCGAAAATTATTTTATTATAAAATAATATTTCTAGCTTTTCCTAAGGTTCCCCTCACCCCTCTTATAAAAGGGCACTCCCCCTTCTCTCTAATTCAAACCTTCAAAGCCATTTGACTCGTCCAAAACCTGCAAAAATAACCACTAAACTATCCTAAAATCATCCAAGAGGTCTTCCTTTAGTCATAAAGCCATCCTAAGGAGACATTTTGATCAAATCAAAAGGAAAAACCCGAAGAATATGTAAATATTTCATCACCTCTTTCAAGTTCCTTTCTTCTTCCACTTCCTCTTTCTTTGTTGTTTCCATTATAAAATAATAACTCCAGTATATTCTATATACTCTGATGTTATTATAAATACTGTGCAACCATATTCATTATTCTATCCATCCTTTCAATGACATGTCACCATACGTGCGTACGTACGGCTTACCGTCTCCACGTCGCAGTGTAGTTGTTATTCAATACATTATTATTTGGATGACTATAATAATGATTTATAATTTATGTAAATAATAAATATAACATAATAATGATTCTGTATATATGATATACCATCCAGTTATATATTATTTTAATATCAAAAGAATGATATTGTCGCTCGTGCGTACGTACGAATTACTGTCTTCATGAATGCGATGAGATTCATTCCTCATCATATCCATTCAAGACTAATTTTCATTAGATGATTAAAAATAATGCTTAAAGACTTAATATCATTATTAATATGAATAATATACATCCTATCCATAAAAAACATTACTTACATAATAAAGAATATAAAGGAAAACGAATCTATTAACACCCGAAACAACGATAATACTAAGATATTATTAACAAAGAAATTTTAAAAGATCATATATGATATCATATTAATGTATATGATTCTTATATAATTTGATAACAATTATTTCACCATTATACAGGATGTTAACCTACCCGCTACCAAGGAAAAGTACAAGGTAAGTATTAATTTCACAATCTCTTTATTATCCGAGGTTGTTTTTACGTAAGTATCTACTGGTACCTCTTTATCATCCACATCCATGTTTCTTAAAAATTTATTCCAAAAGATTTTTAAAATTTACTAGATAGTGGTTTAAATTAATTTATACCCTTATTTTACCTTATATGTTCTGAAAGGAATCTTTCCTTCATTTTCCAAACAAGGTACTTTATGAACTTTTCGAAAAAAATCAAGGTAAGAATGTTTCTTTTAACTTATACGGCGAGTGTGGCTATTTTCGGCCGTTATAACATCATCAAAGCATCCCTTAAAATCTTATAAGAATATTTAAAAAATAAATGTTTTCTTTTATAATTATATGAATTTTAAATTATTTCAAAATAGAAAGAGATATTTCTCTAAAAAGGGTTTTGATTTAATCTATGTCAACATCCTTGGATGGATTTTAAGATTATTTGAAGTTGATTTATTATGATACAAAACTTCCATATTGTATTGAAGGTTTTGTGATATTTTTTACTATGGATGTGTTATTTTTACACCATTCATGGTTTATGGATAAAGTATTGACATTTTGTATGCTATTTTTAATACGAATGTTTATGTTATGTTTAAACCTTTTCATATGAGAAATGCATTGGACATAGTATGTGAGTAGTGGATCCAACTATAGCTCCTCAATGCATCAGTAGGTATCATGAGGCAAACTAGTGTCTTGGCACAAGGCCTTGACAAAATCTTATTTGTAGTCTTGGCACAAGGCCTTGACTATGTGGTTATGAAGTCTGGCATTATGCATTCTATCATTATGAAAGTGGCTATTGATATTGTATGTGATTATTCGACTAGTAGAATATCCATGTGAGTAAGTAAATGGAATTATTTTGATTTTATCTTGTCCATATTATGCTGAATCTCAAGTTTAAAAGGCTTTTGTTTTATTCTTATACATTTCCTTAATTTTTTTTTCTTATTTATGAAATTTTTGCTATTTGTTATCCTTACTGAGCATCTGAGCTCACCCCTTTCTTATGTTTTATTTTACCAGGATCCCAAGAAGTGTTTTATGTTTGAGATGCAGGTTTAAGCTAAGGGAACAATGGCATTCTAAAAAAATTATTTTTTGTTGTTATATGTTAGAAAGTGTAATGTAATGTTCATATATGTAATCTATTTTCCAAGACTGTTAAATTGATTAGTCTTTCGGAATATGATTCCTTGTAATCATGCCAATGTATTAAAATAATGCACTGACACTATAAATTTAAGGTCGGGGTGTTACAGTTGGTATCAGAGAAATTTTAGTACAAACCGTTGAAACTAGATATAGATAAACTCTGATTAGAGAACATACCCCTAAGATAGGCTTTGAGGATTAGTATAGTTGAACCTCCTAGAATATTGGTATTGTAGATATTTTTTGAGTTTTCCAAGAAATACATCCATGTCTGGATACGAGCAGGTAGAGGAAGCTCGAGCACAGATGTATGTAGGGGTAAAACCTGAAAACACTACTTTGAGCTAGACTCGAACGAGAACTGGTGCACAACAACGGGGCTTGCTGCACTCTTGGTTACGACACTCCCAGGGGATATACTTAGGTTAATTCTCATTTTCTTTACAAACCATTATGAAGGGTTTATGAGTATATAATTCCTCAAAGAAAACATTTTTATTATTATGGATTATATCCATAAACTATTCAATTTATGTTAAGTGTTTTATAAGTTTGGATTTATGCATTGTGATTCATAAACTAATCTAGTTTATGCCATTGTTTATAAATGGTGCCTAGTGGAAGGAATGGAAACCATATCAATGCACGCACTCCATGTAGGTATTTCCCTCCTAATCAAGATAATTATAGTGGAGCTGGTGATAAAACTGGTGCTGATCATCAAATAACCATACTGGGACAACTCACTCAGGTTATGAATAATAACCATACCCCTATGGAGCACCCTGATCCGAAACGTGGAGGATCAATGTTAGATCACTTCATGAGTTAACAACAAACAACATTAAATGGGGTTACAAATACACTAGTATTTGAGTAATGGATAAATTTTTTAGAGAAAATATTCCACGCCTTGGGGAGTAGCGAAAGGGAAAAAGTTGTCATGGCAGTTTACCGCCTCACTGGAGATGCTGATCAATGGTGGTCATTGATTCAAAACACAAAGTAAGATTATGAAGTATCAAATATGGAATGGACTATTTTATTGAATATTTTATTGATAATAAATGATATAATTTCCTCACATTGATTTAAACATGTTTATTTATAAAATATTTGTGATTTGATCATTCATTTGAAAATTTGGTGAAAATTCCAGTTTTACCCTTAATAGTGCACTGTAGTATTGCGAAGATAAATATTTTTATATTTATTATTTGAATTTTCAATTTTGTAACAGTGTTTCTAACTTAATATAATACAACTTTTATTCAGGACACTAAAGCTAAAGAGTTCATTTGTTTGTTGAAATTGGGCCATGAATTCAAAGTTGGGCTGGGCTCGCTAGAATGGAGAAGGTTCTGTATTTGGACCATATCCTCTACATACGAGCTTGGATGGAGCCCAGAGTTTGAGGAAAGCTCGGGGACATGATGTGGCACAAATAATCCTTCCGGAAGGCCGGTCAATTCACGCGTTTTGGAGGTCAAATTAGCGGTGAAAGTTGGAATAAAATATTTAGCCGAGATTTTCATTTCACACTTAAAAAGTTATGTATCCCTAGCCCTCACAAACTCTATTTAAAGGGGGTTTTAACTCTTTGAGAGGGATGGTAGAGGCTTTGGGAAGGTGTGGACGAAAGGGTGTCTCTTGGGAGCCCCTCACAACTCTTGGAAGAAGTAATCCTTTGTGAAAACCTCTCTTCCAAAAAGGCTCTCCTCTCTCACCTCTTCTTTGTATTTCTTTTCTTTCATGTTTGTTTCTTGAATTTTTATTCAAACAATATTCTGTGTTCATCCCTCTTCTTCTTATCTTAATCTTCTTAATTGGGTTGGAATCAAGAGTGGAGACAAGATTGAGTTCTACCCTTTCAATCCGTTGCTTATGCAAAACGTCTCCACGATGACTACACCACCCATGGAAGAGTACTTCTTTTTAGTAATCGATCGACCTCTATCCTTCTTCATTAATTTATTTTGAATCAATGAGATACTGTAATTCACATATTATGATCTATTAATTGATTTTTTAATTTAAATGAAACTAAGAAATCAATTTAATAGTTAACACAAAACACGCGAGGTCGGGAATTGTGTGAACTGTGAGAGCGCAACCTTAACCGGTAATTCAAAACCACATGGGATCAATTTGTAGAGTTCAAATATAATCCCTAAACTCAATTAATCCTCATTTACAGAGTGGTTATGTGCCTTAATTTACCACTGACCATAAGCTAATTTTAGAGCATCAATCAAAGCAGGGTGTCACGATTGCATGTTCCGAAGTTATCCTAAGGTTAAAATTCACTTCAATCTTCGTGGTAAAGTTAATTATCGTAGGGTTCAGGATTTAACAAATTAAGGGATAATAATTAAGTGAATATTAATTTAAATGATAATGATTAATAAATGATTGAAGAGGTAGAGTTAGATCGATTACGCCTTTTAAAATAGATTTCTAAAAAAACATCTTCTTGTTGTGTCATTCTAATCGAAACTTCATTTCAAAATTAAAAACAAAAAAAATGCAATCTTCCTCCAGCAAACTTCTTCTAGATTCATAAACTATAAACAACCACCCCCATCCTTTCAAGTAGTGTTTTTATTCCCTTTTATTTTGTTTCTAGAATACCTCTGAAAAGTTGTTTTAATTCACTTCCTCCTTTGAGAGACGACCTTGGTCAGCCACTCTGCTGCACCTAAGTACCTCAAAATCACACTAATCATTTGAGG
This sequence comes from Viscum album, assembly GCA_963277665.1. NCBI lineage: Eukaryota > Viridiplantae > Streptophyta > Magnoliopsida > Santalales > Viscaceae > Viscum > Viscum album. The sequence continues at coordinate 228,050,784 of OY728145.1, forward strand.
GCGCCCACGACAGCGCTCTTTCAAATTGGCGCCGTTGTCGGGGAGGCAAGTAATTATTTCAACCAATTAGAGGTATTTATTTTATTTTACATTTTAATTCTCTTCCTCTCTTCTTTCTTCCGTCTTTACCCAATCTGATTTTTTTTCTTCTTCTTTTATCTCTTTCTACTTCTTTTTCGACCATCAACTCAAACTTCTAATTTTTATTTTACTATGGTCCACATTCCTTATTTTCATCTTTCATTGATTGATGACATGAACTAATCCCGAAGATCTCTTAGATCTTGACCCTGAGATTGAACGTATCCTTAGGGCACGAATCAGACATTCTCAGTCTACGGGAAGTTTCAACATTCAACCAGTTGGAGAATTACTCCAATATCAGAACATTGAAATTGGAAGCAATTCAAATTCAACCATAAAACAAGAACCAATGGCTGGAAACAATGGAAATGAACTTAATAGAACCATTCGAGAATTGGCTGCACCTGATATTATCTATCAACCAAATTGTATTGCATACCCAAATCTCGAATCGGACTTCGAACTGAAATCTGGGTTAATTCACTTACTTCCAAAGTTTCATGGCCTCTCTGGTGAGGATCCCAATAAACATTTGAAAGAATTTAATGTGGTTTGATCAACCCTAAAACCTAGAAATGTATCTGAAGATCAAATCAAACTAAGAGCATTCCCATTCTCACTTGATGGAGCTGCGAAAGATTGGATGTATTATTTACAACCCGAAGATGTAACTTGTTGGAACGATTTGAAACGTCTTTTCTTGCAGAGATTTTTTCCAGCATCAAGGACCACATCCATTCGAAAGGAGATATCAGGGATCAAGCAAGCCCAAGGGGAGTCAATGTATGAGTACTGGGAGAGATTCAAGAAGTTGTGTGCAAGCTGCCCACATCACCAAATCAGTGAGCAACTCCTCATCCAATACTTCTACGAAGGACTCACAGCCATGGAGAGGAGCATGGTAGATGCTGCGGCTGGAGGAGCATTGGTGGAAAAGACACCAGTAGCTGCGCGTGCGTTGATCGACAAGATGGCCCAAAACTCCCAACAATTCGGTGATAGAGGTACACCACATGTTCGAGGAGTACATCAAGTAAGTCATTCTTCTCTTGAAAGTCATTTGACTGATACTAAGTTAAAAGAATTGACAACTATGGTGAGGCAGATTGCATTGGCTCAAAAGACATCCCAACCCCCTCCTTCAAGGCCTTGTGGTATTTGCACTGAGACAAGACACCCAACTGACTGTTGCCCACAACTCCAAGAAACAGAAGATTGTGCAGCATTGTTCCCTGGGAGACCATTTTAGCAGCAACAACAACAACCATATCCCCAAAAGAAGTTTGATCCAACATACAACCAAGGGTGTAAAGATCTAGAGGACATGAGGTATGGCTCTGGACAACAACAAAGGCCCCCTTTTCAACCAAACTTCCAGCAGCCTCCACCTTACCAACAGGGTTTCCAACAACCCCAAAGGAGATTCGAAGCTCAAACATCAACGAGTCAGCAACAAGGGAATATCCAACACAAGGTAGACTCTAACACTGATGATCTTTTGAAAAAAATTGTTCTTAATCAACAGAATGAGCTGAAGAGTCAAGGTTCGGAGCTGAGTGAGTTGAAGACTCAAATTAGTCAGATTGTCACCGCCCTCCATGAACTTGTGAGTAAGAATTCTGGAAATCTACCTTCCCAACCCACTCCAAATCCAAAGGGGAATGTTAGTGCCATCACATTGAGAAGTGGGAAGCAAATGAACGATACATCTGCACCTACCATTCCACCGGGATTCACCTCAACTTCAGAGAAGCCGCATTCCATACCAACTGATGAACAATCCAAGGAGAAAGATAAAGGTAAGAAAAAGATTGATGATGTTCCTCCTAAACCCCTTCCTTTTCCAAACAGGGTTGTTCAAACCAAGAAGATGGCTGAAGAAGCAATGCAAAAGGAGGTTTTGGACAAATTCAAGCGTGTGGAGATCAACATTCCTATACTTGAAGCCATTAAGAAAATCCCAAGGTATGCCAAATTCTTAAAAGAACTCTGCACTAATCGAAGAGGGATCAAGGGAAATGAGAGGATAAACCTTGGAAGGAATGTCTCAGCACTCATTTCACCAACTATAGCAATGCCAACAAAGTGCAAGGATCCAGGGACATTCACCATCCCATGCACCATAGGGGAGTTGCACTTTTCTGATGCACTTTGTGATTTAGGTGCTTCCATAAATGTGATGCCTCACTCTGTATTCTCTTCCTTGCAGGTTGGTGAGTTGAAGCCAACAAGAGTACTGGTGAAATTGGCGAATAGAGCTACAGCATATCCAGCGGGAGTCCTTGAGGATGTACTTGTCCGGGTAAGAGACATGATCTTTCCAGCGGATTTCTATGTTCTTAACATGGAGGATGATCAGGTAAGTTCTCATTCCTCCATTATCTTAGGTAGACCCTTCCTCAAAACTGCAAAAACTATCATAAATGTCAATGAGGGTACACTTTCCATGGAGTTTGGAGATGAAGTTGTGATATTTAATGTTATGGATTCCATGAAGTACCCCTCAGAGGACCATTCTGCTTTTGTTATCTCCCATTTTGAACCACCAAGTAAAAACATCATGGAATTGGATTGTCCTATGCTTAGGGAGATTATGAGTATTGGATCTGGTTTAATGACTAAGAGAACTTCCACACCTGTTTCTAATGAACACGACTCTCTAAGATTTGATTTTGATGTGGATTCATATTCTGATTTTGATCATGTTCACTCTGATTATGAAATGGCTGTTGAGTATGCTGATGGATTTGATGCTTTATTCTATGATTTTGATGATGTCTATTCTGATACTGATGCTCTTTGTGCACATATTTCAGTTCCTTCAATGTCTCCATCCATACTACACCCTCCTTCATTAGAACTCAAGCCATTGCCACCAAATCTGAAATACTCGTACTTGTTGAGTGGTGAGAGATTACCTGTTATCATTGCTAACAATCTCCCTTTTGAACATGAAGAAAGGCTTTTGAATATTTTGAGGGAGAACATCAGGGCGATTGGGTGGACCTTGGCTGACATATCAGGTTTAGCCCCTCCATTTTCATGCATAGGATTCTCTTGGAGGATGGGGCTAAACCGGTGAGACAACCACAAAGGAGACTCAATCCCACCCTCTTGGAATTTGTTAAAAAGGACGTTGAGAAATTGCTCGAGGCAGGTATAATCTTTCCCATTTCAGATTCACAGTGGGTAAGTCCAATTCAGGTTGTGCCTAAGAAAACTGGTTTTACTGTTGTTAAAAATGAGAAAGATGATTTAGTTCCAATGAGGGTGCAAAACAGTTGGCGTGTGTGTATTGATTATAGGAAACTAAATCATACCACTCGCAAGGACCATTTCCCCCTCCCATTTATTGATCAAATGCTCGAGAGACTAGCTGGGAAAACACACTATTGTTTCTTGGATGGATTTTCTGGATATTTTCAGGTTCCTATAGCTCCAGAGGATCAGGAGAAGACTACATTCACCTGTCCCTTTGGCACATTTGCCTACCGGAGGATGCCATTTGGACTTTGCAACGCCCCAGGTACCTTCCAGAGATGTATGGTGAGTATTTTTTCTGATTTTATTGAGACCTGCATGGAGGTATTTATGGATGATTTTACAGTGTATGGGTCTTCGTTTGATGAATGTCTAATTAGTTTGGGAAAGGTGTTGAATCGTTGTATTGAGAAGAATCTGGTCCTGAACTTTGAAAAGTGCCATTTCATGGTAGAGCATGGCATTGTCTTAGGGAATGTAGTGTCAAAACATGGGATAGAGGTTGATAGATCAAAGGTAGATATTATTTCATCCTTACCATATCCTTCATGTGTGCGTTATGTTAGATCTTTCCTAGGGCATGCAGGATTTTATCGGCGCTTCATCAAAGATTTTAGTAAGATTGCTCTTCCTATGTCAAGATTACATCAAAAGGATTCTGATTTTGTGTTTGATGTTTCTTGCAGGAAATCATTCGATGAGCTAAAACAACGTCTGACCACTCCACCTATCATACAACCCCCAAGGTGGGAGATTCCTTTTGAGCTTATGTGTGACACCTCCAACTTCGCGGTTGGAGCTGTCTTATCTCAGAGGGTGGAAGGACGTTCACATGTGATCGCCTATGCATCAAGGACACTGGATTCAGCCCAATCAAATTACACAACCACAAAAAAAGAGTTTCTTGCTGTCATATTTGCTTTAGATAAATTCCGTTCATATTTATTGGGCTCTAAAGTAGTTGTTTTTTCTGACCATGCAGCTTTGAGGTACCTCCTGAAGAAGCCAGATGCAAAGCCGCGACTTATCCGTTGGATGCTCCTTCTTCAAGAGTTTGACATCGAGATAAAGGACAAAAAGGGGTCAGAAAACATGGTGGCGGACCACATGAGTAGGCTTACTCACACACTAGAGGGTGACACCTTGGACCAGGTACCACTTCGGGACACTTTCCCCGATGAGAATCTCTATACCATCTCAGGTAAGCATCCTTGGTATGCTGATTTAGTTAATTACATTGTTGGCTCTGAAATCCCAGTAAATTTGAAGAAACATCAAGTCCAAAAATTAAAGAGTGAGTCAATATTTTATGTTTGGGATGATCCATACTTATGGCGCATGTGTAGTGACCAAGTCATTAGGAGGTGTGTTCCCGATCATGAGTTTGAGTCTGTTTTGCATTTCTGTCATACACTTGCATGTGGTGGACACTTTGGACCCCAACGGACAGCTAGGAAAGTTTTGGACTCTGGATTATATTGGCCTAGATCATTCCATGATGCCCATGTGTTTTGTAAGTCATGCTCTCGTTGCCAACACACTGGGAACATTTCTAGGAGACATGAGATGCCCCAACAACCCATACTATTTTGTGAGATTTTTGATGTATGGGGCATCGACTTTATGGGTCCTTTTCCTAGTTCATTTGGATTTTTGTACATTTTGGTTGCTGTTGATTATGTGAGTAAATGGGTGGAGGCCAAGGCCACCAGGACTGACGATTCTCATGTTGTTGTGGACTTTGTCAAAGCACATATTTTTTGCAGGTTTGGAGTACCAAAGGCCATCATCAGTGACCAAGGGACACACTTTTGCAATAGTAATTTTTCTTCCCTCCTTCGAAAGTATGGGGTGACACACAAAACATCAACACCATACCACCCCCAAACAAATGGCCAGGCTGAGGTTTCAAATCGTGAGTTGAAACAAATCTTGGAGAAAACCGTGCAGCCAAATAGGAAGGATTGGAGCAAGCGCTTGGATGATGCATTGTGGGCTTATAGGACAGCATACAAGACCCCCATTGGTATGTCCCCATTTCCAATTGTTTTTGGGAAAGCGTGTCATCTCCCCGTGGAAGTCGAGCATCAGGCATATTGGGCTATAAAGAAATGTAACATGGATTTGGCCCAAGCTGGAATTCAAAGGAAGTTGCAAATTCAAGAGCTTGAGGAGATTCGATTGTCATCATATGAGAACTCAAGGCTCTACAAGGAAAGATCAAAAGCAGCTCATGACAAAATGATCCAACAAAGGGAGTTTCATGTTGGAGAGAAAGTCCTTCTCTATAGTTCACGACTGAAGTTGATGCCTGGTAAGTTGCGTTCCAGATGGTTAGGTCCTTATATTGTGTCTAATGTTTTTCCTTATGGTGCAGTGGAGATCACACAAGAGGACACTGGAAGGATCTTTATAGTCAATGGGCAACGTTTGAAGAGATACATTGAGTGACATCCTACTGATGCAGTGGATTTTATCACACTGCATGACCCCATCATCACTTGATCACATCAGGCTGTTCCTAACCCTTTCACTTTTATATTATTTTTCCTATTTAAAAATTCTGAATTTCATGTGCATATATCATCTCACGGGATCACATTGAGGACAATGCAATATTTTAAGTGTGGGGGAGGGAACCTTTTAGTTTAGTAATTTCAATTGTTTTCCTGTTAAAAAAAACCAAAAACAAATTGTGTGTTTTTCAAAATTTGTGTGTTTATTTTACAATTTTCTGTGTGTTTTTGAAACTTTTGAGCTGAAATTATTCTCATCACCATTTTTAAATCCATATCAATAAGTGAAACAATTTACCCCTTGAATCTAAGCTTAAATGAATGCTAAAATGACTTTGTTTCAAGTTCAAATATTTAGTAATTTCATGCAAAGTACGCTGAATTTTGAATCCCATGCCAATCTCACTGTCTTTATATTTGAAATCACTTTCCTGTGAGGCTTCTAAACCATTATTTTCATATTCTTTACATTCACCTCACTTCTTGAGAGAACCAAACCATACTTAATTTAACCATAATTTGATCTATTCCTGTCAAAACTTTAGGGTTTGAGGTACTTGTGTTTAAATGATTGAGGAATTTGTTTGGTATTAAAACCCCTATTTCAAAGAATCCTTTTTTATTATGGCCTACCTTGAATATTTAATCCTTGTAGCCCTTAGAAGCCATGCACAGCCTGTTAGGTTAAGCCACATTACAAGCCAATTTTCCCTATCCAACCAACTCTTGAAGTGAAATTGCATTATCTAGTTGAGCTTAAGTGTGGGGGAAGCTGTCTTGTGTTGTGCCACCACATTATGTGATACTTTGGGTGGAAAATTAAATTCTGAAGAGATGTGTTTGCTGCTAAAGAAAGTCATTATATTGAAAGCTGTGCCTTTTCTGGAGCTTTCATGACAAGTGAAGCTGTGCCTTTTCTGGAGCTTCTAATTGAGGTGGAAAGTTGTTCCCATCTGGAGCTTTCAAGAAAATCATGTTTTAGAAGATTGACATTTTTTATGCTGAAATGATGAATGGTGTAAACCTTTCATGACTTTTCATAATGATGGAGCTGAATTGATACTATGGGGATTGAAGAGAAGACCATATTTAAGTGAAAATTAGATTAATGCAATTTTGCTTTAAAAGAGTCAAGCCCTCCTCATTCAGCCTCAGAGTTTTTCACATCTTAATCCTACCAACCGAAAGCCACAGAACAACCCTGAAAAGTCTGCATGATAAACATATGTCCTTGACTCACATCGGGTACCAATGTAGGAATCTATCAAGCCTATGGTGACCCTTGTATGAATTTGGATGAGAAATACATTGCAAAAAAAAATTGATATTTGAGTGATGAGAGAAAATTCAAGCGAGGTAAGTGTTTTGTGCATGGGCGGATAAATGAAGTGGAAATATATTGAATGATATAAATGGAGAACTTGAAATAAGGTTTTTTATGAGGCATGATATCTTTTTTATTCTTGGTGTGAAATTGATTGATCTTAAAGATATGTGTTTTAAAATTGGTTTTGATTTGATATTGATGTTTACTTAATATGAGGTTTTGCCCAGGTGTGCAAAAGGGTAAGTGTGGGGGAGTTGATAAAACACTATTTTATTGAATATTTTATTGATAATAAATGATATAATTTCCTCACATTGTGTTAAGCATGTTTATTTATAAAATATTTGGGATTTCATCATTCATTTGAAAATTTGGTGAAAATTCCAGTTTTACCCTTAATAGTGCACTGTAGTATTGCGAAGATAACTATTTTTATATTTATTATTTGAATTTGAAATTTTTTAAAAGTGTTTCTAACTTAATTATCTACAACTTTTATTCAGGACACTAAAGATAAAGAGTTCATTTGGTTGTTGAAATTGGGCCATGAAGTCAAAGTTGGGATGGGCTCGCCAGAATGGAGAAGGTTCTGTATTTGGGCCATATCCTCTACATACGGGCTTGGATTGAGCCCAAAATTTGAGGAAAGCTCGGGGACATGTTGTGGCACAAATAATCCTTCTGGAAGGCCGATCAATTCACGCGTTTTGGAGGTCAAATTAGCGGTGCAATTTGGAATAAAATATTTATCCGAGATTTTCATTTCACACTTATAATGTTATGTATCCCTAGCCCTCACAAACTCTATTTAAAGGGGGTTTTAACTCTTTGAGAGGGCTGGTCGAGGCTTTGGGAAGGTGTGGCCGAAAGGGTGTCTCTTGGGAGCCCCTCACAACTCTTGGAAGAAGTAAGCCTTTGTGCAAACCTCTCTTCCAAAAAGGCTCTCCTCTCTCACCTCTTCTTTGTATTTCTTTTCATTCATGTTTGTTTCTTGAATTTTTCATCAAACAATATTCTGTGTTCATCCCTCTTCTTCTTATCTTAATCTTCTTAATTGGGTTGGAATCAAGAGTTGATACAAGATTGGGTTCTACCCTTTCAATCTGTTGCTTATGAAAAACGTCTCCACGATGACTACACCACCCATGGAAGAGTAGTTCTTTTTAGTAATCGATTGACCTCTATCCTTTTTCATTCATTTATTTTGAATCAATGAGATACTGTAATTCACATATTATGATCTATTAATTGAGTTTTTAATTTAAATGAAACTAAGCAAGCAATTGAATAGTTAACACAAAACACGCGAGGTCGGGAATTGTGTGAACTATGAGAGCGCAACCTTAACCGGTAATTCAAAACCACATGGGATCAATTTGTAGAGTTCAAATATAATCCCTAAACTAAATTAATATTAATTTCCAGAGTGGTTATGGCCTTAATTTACCACTGACCATAAGCTAATTTTAGAGCATCAATCAAAGCAGGGTGCCGCGATTGCATGTTCCAAAGTTATCCTAAGGTTAAAATTCACTTCAATCTTCGTGGTAAAGTTAATTCTCGTAGGGTTCGGGATTTAACAAATTAAGGGATCATAATTAAGTGAATATTAATTTAAATGATAATGATTAATAAATTATTGAAGAGGTAGAGTTAGATCGATTACGCCTTTTAAAATAGATTTCTAAAAAAACATCTTCTTGTTGTGTCATTCTAATCGAAACTTCATTTCAAAATTAAAAACAAAAAAATGCAATATTCTTCCAGCAAACTTCTTCTAGATTCATAAACTATAAATAAACAGACCCATCCTTTCAAGTAGTGTTTTTATTCCCTTTTATTTTGTTTCTATAATAACTCTGAAAAGTTGTTTTAATTCACTTCCTCCTTTGAGAGACGACCTTGGTCAGCCACTCTGCTGCACCTAAGTACCTCAAAATCACACTAATCATTTGAGGGCGCCCATGACAGCGCTCTTTCAATGGATTTTAAAGAAATTTTCTTAGAAAAATAATTTCCTCATGACCATCGAGCAGATATGGAAAGACAATTTCTGAGTCTGAGGCAAAAATAGGATGAGAATGTCACAAAGTATGAAGCTAACTTTACAAGGTTAGCGAGGTATGATGCTGATTATATACATAACCCAAGAATTAAGATTGATCATTTAATTTATGGGTTAAAACCATTTCTCCATCTAGAATTATACTCATAATCCTTCTTATCGTACGAAGATATTGTCTCATGTGCTATCAAGATAGAAAAAGAATTATCTAAGTCTTATGACTGTAAAAAAAAGAAAGAGAAGAAGAGATCTGTTGAACACTCTGGAAATGGTAATAAGGGGAAGAAGGGAAAAGTTCAATATCTATCCTATAGTAAATGTGGGAAGAAACACCCTAGTACTTTCCCGAAGGAATTATAGTCTGTTACAAGTGTGGTGAAAAAGTCCACCAAGCTTGTGATTGCAAGGGGAAGAAATAGGTTGTCGATATTAAATGTTACAATTGTAGAGTAAGGGGGAATTATGAGAATTAATTTCCAAAGTGTCAGGGGAACTTACCTCAGAAAAGTCCAAGGGATCAAGGCCAAGATTATGCTATCACTACTGCTGTGGTTGAAGCTCCGAAAGACGTAGTGGCAGGTAATTTAATGGTTTCCTCAAGTTTATAAAATGATTTATTTGATTCTGGATCATCGAATTGTTTCATATCTTCCCAGTTTTCTAAGAAAATTAGATATTTCTAATTTGATTTAACAAGGGAGTTGTCAGTCAAAACTCTTAGGGGAAGTATCATTGCAACCAAGTTTTGTGAATCAGTCCCCATTAGGGCATATAAATGTTCTTCATCTGCTGATCTCATCGTCATACCCATGATTGAATTTGATATAATCCTTGGTATGGATTTTATTTCAGACCATGATGTGAACTTTTATTGTAAGAAAAAGGAGGTTACAATTTTTGATGATGAGGAGCAGTACCTTATCTTTAGAGCAGAATCATCACCACCTAATTCTTATCTAGATTCACCCCCAGTAGCTCAACTAAATTCAATTATTAGGGATGAATATAATGAAATAACTATGGATGATGAAAGGAATGTTCAAATAGAGTATGTACCTATTGTGCAAGAATATGTTGATGTGTCTCCAGAGGATTTACCTGGACATCCTCCAGAACGAGAAATTGAGTTTTCCATTGACTTAATTCCTCGTTCAAGACCCATACTGAATACCCCTTATAGAATAGCCACTGTGGAATTAGTGGAACTAAAGAAACAACTAGAGGAATTGATTAATAAGGGATTTATTCGCCCTAGTTTTTTTCTATGGGGATCCCCGGTCCTTTTTGTTAAGAAGAAAGATGGATCTATGAGGTTTTGCATTGACTACAGGGAGATCAGTGCTATAACAATAAAGAACAAGTATCCCCTACCTCAAATTGATGATTTATTTGACCAACATTATGGAGATCAATATTTTTCAAAGATTGACCTTTGATATGCATATCATCAATTGTGTGTGAAGAAGGAAGACATTCCAAAAACAGCATTTCGAACCAGGTATAGGCATTACGAGTTTACAGTAATGCCTTTTGGATTGACTAATGAACCCTCTATCTTCATGGATCTACTGAATATAATTTTCAAGGAATATCTTGAGGAATTTGTAGTGGTATTTATTGATGATATCTTGGTATACTCTAAAAGCTACGAAGATCATGAAAATCACTTGTGCATTATCCTGAAGACTCTTAGAAGACATGAATTATATGGGAAGTTTAGAAAGTGTGAATTTTGGATTCAGGAGATTTCTTTTCTTGGCCATATTGTCTCTAAGGATGGAATATCTGTTGATCCTTCTAAGACCAATGCAATCCAATAATGGCCAGCACCAACAAGTATAACTAAGGTATGCAGTTTTATTGGTTTAGCAGGTTATTATCGATGCTTCGTCCAAAATTTTGTCTGGTTGTCTAACCCATTAACAAAGATCACAAGAAATGGGGTTAAATTTGTTTGGAAAAAAGAGTGTGAAGAATTTTTTTAAGAACTGAAGAGAATATTATTCAATGATCCTATATTTACTCTACCATTGTGGAATGGTGGGTTTGTTATTTATAGTGATGCCTTAAAGAAAGGACTTGGTTGTGTCCTTATGCAGAATGATAGGGTTATTACCTATGCATCACGAAAGCTACAAATTCATGAGAAAAACTATCCTACTCATGATCTTCAGTTAGAATCTGTAATATTTTCTTTGAATATTTGGAGACACTATCTCTATGGTGAAAAATGTTAGATATATACTGATCACAAGAGTCTGAAGTATATTTTCTCAAAGAAAGAACTCAACATGAGGCAAAGAAGATGGCTTGAACTACTCAAGGATTATGATTTCACTATACACTACCACCCGGGGAAGGAAAATAAGGTGGAAGATTCTTTGAGTAGAAAGGATCATAGAGTTTTGAACAAGATGAAAGTTGAAAAGGATCCTATATACATGGATCTAGTAAATATGGATATGGGAATCACCATGGAAGGTGAAACATCAATACTTTTTCAAATGGTTTCCAAAACATATTTACTAGAAAGGATAAAGAGTTCTCAGACCGGTGATGAAGAGTTTCAAAATAAGATTAAAGCTATGAATGATGGGAGATTGAGTGACTTTGTGTATGAAGACATAATTTGGAAATTTGGGAAGAGACTTTGTGTTCCCGATATACCTGATCTAAAAAGGGAATTGTTGGATGATGCTCATAGTTCCAATTTCTCTATATACCCTTGTAGCACTAAGATGTATAGAGAATTGAAAGAACATTTTTGGTGGGTCAACATGAAGAGGGAGATTTCTGATTTTGTGTCAAGATGTATGGTTTGTCAATAAGTGAAAGTTGGAAGGCAACATCCTCGAGAAGTCGTGCAAACTCTTCCCATACCTGAGTGGAAATGGGATAATATTTCGATGTACTTTGTCATGGGACTACCAATGAGTCCTAGAAGGAAAGATGAAATATGGGTCATTTTTTATCGTCTTACCAAGTCAGCACATTTTCTTACTATAAGAGAATATTTACCACTTGAACGTCTAGCAAGACTATATATTAATGAAGTTGTGAGACTTCACGGAGTACCCCTATCGATTATTTATGATCGTGATCCACACTTTACATGAAGATTCTGGAAATGTCTTTAGAAATCCCTTGATAATGAACTTCGTTTGAGCACTGCCTACCACCCCCAAACTAATGGACAATCAGAACGAACTATTCAAACCTTAGAAGACATGTTGAGATCATTCTCACTTGACTTTCAAGGTACGTGGGATCAATATTTACCTCTAGTAAAATTTTCCTATAACAATAGCTTCCATTCAAGTATTTAGATGGCACCATATGAAGCATTATACGGAAAGAGATGTCACACACCAACCTTATGGGATGATGTTAGTGAAATAAAACTCGCAGGCCCAGAACATGTGGACAAAATGATGGAAAATTTGAAGGTAATCCAAAACCGCATCAAGGTAGCTCAAAGTAGACAGAAGATCTATGTTGATAACTGAAGGAATGAGTTGGAATTGCAGGTAGTTTTCTTGAAGGTATCTCCATGGAAGGATGTCATACGTTTCAGTAAGAATGGTAAATTGAGTCTCAGGTACATCAGACCTTTCGAGATTCTAGAATGAATTGGGGTTGTTTCTTACCGCTTGGCAATGCCGCCAAGTCTCTCCAAAGTTAACGATGTGTTCCATGTATCACTGTTGAGAAAATACATGCCTGACCCAATGCATGTACTCACCTATGAGGAATTAGAACTGGAACTCGATCTGTCTTATTGCGAAGATCCTATCAAGATTCTTGATACAAGAGAACAAGTTATGAGAAACCAGATGACTCGTCTGGTAAAAGTTTTATGGAGAAACCATAAGATGGAAGAGGCAACGTGGGAACCTGAGGAACTTATGATGGAGAACCACCTGAGTATTTTTATGAAGTAATACTCTAGAAATTTTGAGGAAGAAATTATTTAAAGGATGGGAGAATGTAACACTTCAAGCTTCCACGGTACGCTTCTCTTTGAATAATACATTAGCGTGTGTTGTACGCAACTTTGAGTTCTAACACACCACAACCAATCAAACTAGCCGTTATGAATAGTAATACCCACTTTTTTAAATTTTATAAATTTTATCTTTCAAAATGGACTTCATTTTTGGATTTTTAATATCGAAATTAGCTTAGGGTAATTTTTGGTATTTTTCTGAAAACATTCAATTTTTTATGAATAGTGAAAAACACTGAGTCATAATTTAAAACCGAATTTTTATTTAAATAATTATTTATTTTATTTAAATTTATTTTAGTTAAAAATAGATACATAATACCTATATAAATTCAATTTAATTCATTAGAGTCGGTTTATAATAATATTAGATATATAAAATTTTTAATGAACTTTTTACCGTCTTTTACCCACCTCCAAGGAGCATTTGCAAATTTACATAAAACTTAATTTTACCACTTCTGTGAGTTGAATTTCAAAAATCATAGAGACCCGATTGATATCAGTAAGTAAAATGTTGTTCAATAAGATGAAAATATTTTTTGGTGAACAATGAATTTTTACTTTTATTTACCACGGTTAAAAATAAATAGGGTAATTAAGGGTAAAAATGATATTATTATTACCCTAAAACATGTCCTAATTCTATTGGAAAAGTGTAATTCGACCAAAAATAGACTTAGGAATAAAATATGATCATTTAGGTCCACTTTTATTAGATTATGACATTTATTATTATGTAATTCAAAGAAGAGTAAAAGGTGTTAAATTCAAAGTTTAATAACTAAACTATTTTTAATATAGGGTTACACATAAGATAAATTAGAATATAAATATTCATTAGAAATATAAAAAGATTTACTACATAATGGTATTTTATTTATAATTTTTAGACATTAAATAATTAGATTTATTTATGACACAATGATGATGCAGTAATTACCTAATTAATGAAATATTAAAATAATTGATATTATAAATATCCAAATAAATGTAATTTGAGACTTTTTATGAATTACACTAATTTCCTAGGTTAATATGACATGTTAGGGTTTGTTAGATGAATTTTGTTTTTGAAGTAATAATGCTGTTATGAATTTAGAAAAAACAAAATACCAAATAGTGTGAAAATTGACATAAAAGAGTTTTTAAAACAAATATTATATTATTAATTGATATTTTATTCCTAAAAATATAATGTTTAGACAAAAGACTTATATAATTATAGTTGTATCATAAATGAACCACTTGGGGTTATCTTGGAAGTATATAGTATGTTTATTAACCATATAATATAAAAATACAAAGAGACATGGTAAATGTCAAACTATTTAACTAAGAGTTAAATGTAAATGATAAAATTAATATGGTGACCTAAACCTATGTAAAACATATTTTTTGAGTTATTTTAGACCCATAACCACCTTATCCTTTAAATAATTCATTTTTGAGATTTAGAAACCGAAAATTATTTTATTATAAAATAATATTTCTAGCTTTTCTTAAGGTGCCCCTCACCCCTCTTATAAAAGGGCACTCCTCCTTCTCTATAATCCACACCTTCAAAGCCATTTGGCTCGGCCAACCCCTACACAAATAACCTCTAAACTATCCTCCCTTAATCCTAGAGGCCTTACTTTAGTCGTAAAGCCAACCTAAGAATCCTTTTTGATCAAATCAAAAAGAAGAACCCGAAGAAGAGGTAAATATTTCATCACCTCTTTCAAGTTCCTTTCTTGTTCCGCTTCCTCTTTCTTTGTTTTTTCCATTATAAAATAATAACTATAGTATATTCTATATACTTTTATGTTATTATAAATATGGTACAACCATATTAATTATTGTATCCATCCTTTTAATGACATGTCACCATACATGCGTACGTACGGCTTACCGTCTCCACGTCATGGTGTAGTTGTTATTCAATACATTATTATTTGGATGGGTATAATAATGATGTATAATTGATGTAAATAATAAATATAACAAGATAATTTTTCTTTATATATGATATAACATCCAATTATAAATTATTTTAATATCAAAAGAATTATATTGTCGCTCGTGCATACGTACGGATTACCGTCTCCATGAATGCGCTGAGATTCATTACCCATTGTATCCATTAAAGACTAATTTTCATTAGATGATTAAAAATAATGTTTAAAGACTTAATATCATTCTGAATTTTAATAAGATACATCCTATCCATAACAAACATTACTTATGTAACAAATAATATAAAGGAAAACGAATACGTTAATACCCGAAACAACGATAATACTAATATATTATTAACAAAGCAATGTTAAAAGATCATATATGATATCATATTAATGTATATGATTTCTGTATAATTTAATAACAATTATTTCACCATTATACATGAGTTTAACCTATCCTCAACCAAGTAAATGTACAAGGTAAGGGTTAATTTCACAATCTCTTTATTATCCGAGGTTGTTTTTATGTAAGTATCTACTGGGACCTCTTTATCATCAACATCCATATTTCCTAAAAATGTATTCCAAAACATTTTTACTATTTACTAGACAATGGGTTAAAGTCATTTATACCCTTATTTGACCGTATATGTTCTAAAATTAATCTTTCCGTCATTTTCCAAACAAGGTACTTTATGACCTTTTCGACAAAATTAAGGTAGGAATGTTTTTTTTAACTTATACGACGGGTGCAGCTATTTTACGCCATTATAACATCATCAAAGCTTCCCTTAAAATCTTATAAGAATATTTCCAAAATAAATATTTTATTTTATAATTATATTAATTTTAAATTATTTCAAAATATATAGATATATTTCTCTAAAAACGGTTTTGATTTCATCTATGTCAACATCCTTGGATGGATTTTAAGATTATTTGAAGTTGGTTTATTATGATAAAAAACTCTCATATTGTATTGAAGGTTTTGTGATATGTTTGACTATGGATGTGTTATTTTTACACAATTCATGGTTTGTAGATAAAGTATTGAAATTCCGTATGCTAGTTTTAATACGAATGTTTATGTTATGTTTAAACCTTTTCATATGAGGATTGTATTGGACTTTGTATGTTACGGGTGGAGCCCGCTATAGCTCCTCGATGCATCGGTAGGTCTCATGAGACAAACTAGTGTCTTGGCACAAGGCCTTGACAAAATCTTATTTGTAGTCTTGGCACAAGGCCTTGACTATGTGGTTATGAAGTCTGGCATTATGCATTCCATCATTATGAAAGTGGATATTGATATTGCATGTGATTATTTGACTAGTAGAATATCCATGTGAGTAAGTAAATGGAATTATTTGGATTTTATCTTCTCTATATTATGCTGAAGTTCAAGTTTAAAAGGCTTTTGTTTTAGTCTTATACAATGACTTAAATGTTTATTCTTATTTATGAAAGTTTTTGCTATATTGTTATCCTTACTGAGCATCTGAGCTCACCCCTTTCTTATGTTTTATTTTCCCAGGATCCCAAGAAGTGTTTTATGTTTGAGATGCAGGGTTAAGCTAAGGGAACAATGGAATTCTAAAAGGTTTTTTTGTATGTTAGAAAGTTTAATGTAGCGTTCATGTATTTAATCTATTTTCCAAGACTGCTAAACTGATCAGTCTTTCAGGACTTGATTCCTTGTAATCATGCCAATGTATTAAAATAATGCACTGACTCTGAGAATCTAGGTTCAGGGCATTACATTAATTATTGTTAATACCCCATGTCTAATAATAATAGTTTACTATTATTATTACTTTACATGTGTAATGTCCCGACATTAATCAGGTACGAGCCGTTTTTACTTTTTTCAGTCTAATTAATTAAGAGACCCGGGGCGCGCGCCTGCGCACCTCGCTGCGTGTCCCATACAGCTTTTTTTAATTTAAATATTTGTAGACGTTTCATGAAAAATGTCACGTCATTCTTTGGCGTGGTGTTTAGGTTTTAAATAATTAATTAAGGATTGGAAAAGAGTAATCAGAGATTTAAATAATATTTAAAAGAAATCAAGAAAAGATAAAAAGAAATTTTGAAATAAAATAAAGAGGGGGTTACGGGAAAATGAAGATAATTGAAATGGGGGATTCCCATTTTTAACTATTTTTATTATTTTGCCTTTAAATTATTTTTCTTTTGTTTCCTTTTTCCTTATCTTTTATTTTTCTCTTATTTTTCTTTTTATTTCTTTTTATTTCTTTTCTCTCTTTACTTTATTTCCTCTCCTCTCTCCCTCTCCCACTCATCACGTCACACCCCTCAATCCCGCCACACCAACCAGCAGCCCCTTCCGAAGGTCGATTCTCCTCCATCCGATGTATGATTCCTTCGCCGTTAGGTGCTCAGTAAACCTTAGGGAAAGGCTAACGTTGTGCATTTGGAATCGTGCATTTTCATTGAGTAATCTGTGTGCAGTTCGTCGCGGAAGATTTTTACCCTATTTTGGGGTTTTTCTAAAATCATTCATTTTCATTCGTTTTAGGTCAAATCAAAGCCCACCATGGATCTTAAAGTCATCCACGACTACAAGGTAGGGTTTCTACTCGCTTTCCCTCCATTTCGTTGTGATTTATAAAAACACGTCGTTGTGCCGTTAGTCGGTACCTACCGGCTTTGTGCAATTTTACCCATTTTAATTATTGTAATGGTTTTTCGAAACTGTTTCAGCCTTAATCATCTTAAATTAATTTTTTTTAATGTTTGAAACAAGTTTGGACACCCCTTTGGGTGTGCTGATGAGGTCGGTGTATTTTTTCCATTAGCCAGGTTTATATTTAATTAACTGCATGTATTGTGAAACCCCTTTTTATTGTTTTAAAATTAAATAAATAGTTGTTTGAATTGTTTCAACAATGTTGGAAACCCCTTTGGGAGTGCCGACATGGTCAGTGTAATCTTCCGTTAGCTGGTTTTATTGTTTAATTAATTGAATGTGCTGCGAAGCCTCTTTTTATTGTAATTAAATTTAATAAATAGTTTCTTTGAACATGAACTTGAATGATTGGATCATTGGAACTTTTTATTCTGAACTTCTTATTATTTAAATGTGCATTATCCACTAAGATTGATATGATATGTATATTTCCTTGCAAGTTATTATGCTAAACTTCTTATTATTTAGATGTGCATTATCTGCTGAGATTGATATGATATGTATATTGTCTTTCAATTTGTTATGCCGAATTGCTTGTTATTTAAATGTGCATTATCCACTAATGTTGATGTGATATGTATATTGCCTTGCAAGTTGTTATGCTATACTGTTAGATTTATGACTTGTGATGCGGGTGTATCTAGTTAGTTTTCAAGCTGCAACCTTATATGCTGATTATGTCATATCAACTGTTGTGAAAACTTTAATTAAATTCAGGGAAAGGAAAGGGGGTGGGACCCGTATTAAGGGCCATGCTTAGATCCTCCGTTCCTGAAGGGTTACATCTATATGCCAGGGGGCGGTGTCATTGCCTTTGCCGGATCGAGACTTCCCCAGACTTTCTAAAACTTTTAAGTGATACCGGTTCTAAAAGGGACCATCGAGATGGATCCGTTGGCAATGTGGCAAAGCCAACCTCGGATGACACTCAACCCCTTTTTGCGAGATTGGGATGGACTTAGGGGTAAATCCAGGCCTCGGGCGATACTTGGTCTTTCGAAAGATTGCCTTGGACGGGCTCGGTGGCATTGGATAAATTGATGGATGGTCCGTAGCAATACCTTCGGGACGGGCTCAAACTCCAAATCTCAACTTGAACCTTAAATAATGATGCACTTAAGGTTTATGTTATTTCTAATTGAGTCTCTTGAGAATTGAGATGTTTTCCCTGATATGTGGAAGTGTGCCTGGTTGACACTGGACTTGAATCCCAAGTTAAAGCACAAGCTTAGGGTATACTTTTTCCTAGTTTTACCTTGCTTTCTAGGTTTATATATATATATATATGCGTGTTTGTGCATTTCTGCTGACAGGTACCCTTTCAAACTACCAGCTTAGGCTGAAGCAGATGACTAGGAATGAGTGCCGTTTGGGACCTGGGCCGACTTATTTATTTAATTTCACTGTAATTAATTTATTTGAAATGGTTATGTAATGGCACACTACATTTTTATTTTTGCATGAAATGGAAAGTTTTAGACATTGTGGGTGTCGGCCTACTGGGATTTTATCTCACACCCTGGACGGGCATCGTCGACACCTGAGTAGATTACATGCTCCTAGGTATTGACAAGGGGAAGTGTGCTGCTTCTGATGCTTGATTGTTCATTACTTCTTAGTATGGAGACTGGGGCAGAGGATCAGGCCTTGCTCGTGATGTAGTTGCTGCTTGTGTCTTTTCTTCTAGTTGACTGTGTGTTTGAGTTCTGTTTTCTGTACATTTAGTTTAGACTTACATTATGGAATGTAATCTTTTTGTGAGCATCCATATTTGGTTATTATCATTCAGTTGGATTATTTACATTGCTTCTGCTGTAGTCTGTTTATTTACATGCTCCCGCTACTTCATGTTTGTTGTTGTTTACTTCCTCTGTGATATTATTTGTTAGCTATGAGGGCATAATCTCCCCCACAGACACAGAAAGGGCCCTCCCTGCTAGTCGGCAACCTCTGGCATTCGAGGAGATGTGCTTGAGGTTATGTGACCACCGGTCTGGCCACCGTCTTAGAGGTGAGCCGAGTCGGGGCGTTACAACATGCACCCAGCGAATTACACCTAATATCATTTAATTAAATAAATAATATTATTTCTCATAAATTCCTAGAAAAAATACATGGCATGTAAATTAATATACACGGCATGTACTTTTTTTTTACATTCTCTTTATTTCCTCCACCACATTTATTAGACCTTGAATAATGGCTATTTATTTCTCAAATAAATATCACTGCATTACTCACTAATAAATATATTGTTTTACCCACAATATATTCTCTCAAATAAATGGTGTCGAAATAAATGTGATCACGCATCCCTGAATAATTATTAATCCACTATCAGTAATAATCTTTATTCAGCTGGTTGAATTAATATTTAACTGAGATACTTGGACACACTTAGTGTGTGACCCTCTAGGCCTCTTTCTCAGTGGCATTAGGCGGAGCCTGCCTAAAGTCCAAGATTAGCATCTAGAAACATGCCAAGTCACCCATAGAGAAAGAAGTAAATGCTTCAATAACGTGTTACCTCCTATGAATTTTAGTCGTGTAATGTAATCCCTTTGTCTCGATATCTCTAATCAAGCGGGTTGCATGCTAGTTCCATCAACCCATGTACTTGATTATTCTTTCTTTGACTTTCCGGAATTGAACTTGTCCATTCCTTAATATGACCATGGATTTATTTAGGCTATATCAACTCCATCAAAGGGCCTAATATATCTACTTCTGTTATGAAACAGAAGGTACAAATACTTTCTCACATTATCTATTAATGAAGTATTACTCGTGATGCACCCAACATATCCTACCTTGCTGCAAATAGTGTGTCCTCACAGTTTTTGTCAATACATCTAAGTGTGCGAGTTGTAATACCCATTAATAATAATCTTAAAGTCTAAGGACCAATATACACATCCACGTATAGGAACGTCCAATGACAATATGAAATGTAGATTTCCTACTGGCGGGTCTCGCTCTTATAATATCCTCCTCGGTATTACCAAGGGCACACACCATGAGAAGGTGACTCAAAGTTTTATGAGTCCTCACACCTAATGGCCTATATTATTTGTGTCCCTCAAATAACATCATCCATCCATAGAACATATATTCAAGAACAGTGTTATGGCACTTCCAGGTTCTCATCATAGCAGGGATCCGTTATGACCCTTTAATGCAACAGTTATCCTTAGGACATTATCACATGCATTGTCATGTAGAAGAACAATCAAGATGTGATAAGGTATTTATTAATGAATAAAGTACAAAATAGTTGTTTCTAGGCCACCAACTCCAACAAGTTGAACCAGAAACATGGCATGTTGACTTCAATAACTAGGATTTCCACCACATCCATCAGCCAAAAGTTATATAGCATCAAGCAGTTTTTCAGCAGATACTTTTTCTAGGATTCGGTCAGAAATTCCAAGAGAACCTGATTGTCATAAATGACCATTGCATGAGGGAGTTTTTATGGTGTCTTTTGTTGATGAATTTTGAAAAATAATTTTAATGGGATAAAAAAATTAGGAGCTTAGCCAACCGAGCCAGCCATCCTAGTGAGCATGTAGTTGTGATTGTCCTCATGCTCTCAAGTAAGGGTGACCCAAAACTATGATATCCCTTTTAGAAAGATCATCAGGATAGTTGAATCAGAAACATGGCATGTTTACTTCAATAACTAGGATGACCGCCACATCGATCAACCCAAAGCCATACAGCAACAAGCAGTTATAATTTCTCTAGGCTTCAGTTAGAAATCCCAAGAGCACCTGATTGTCATAAATGAACCTTGCATGAGGGAGTTTTTATGGTGGCTTTGGTTGATGAATTTCGAAAAACATTTTTAATGGGATAAACAAAAATTTAGGAGCTTATCCAACCGATCCATCCATCCTAGTGAGCATATAGTTGGAATTGTCTTCATTCTCACAAGTAAGGGTGACCCAAAACTCTGATATTCCTTTTGGAAATCTCATCAGTTGAATCAGAATTAGGGCATGTTGAATTCAATAACTAGGATGGACACCACATCCATAAACCCAAAGCTAACATTAATTTTATGGTGGCTTTGGTTGATGAATTTTGACAAACATTTTTAATGGGATAAACAAAAATTTAGTAGCATAGCCAACCGAGCCAACCATCCTAGTGAGAATGTAGCTGGAATTGTCCTCATGCTCTCAAGTAAGGGTGACCCAAAACCTTGATATTCCTTTTGGAAATATCCTTAGTTGAACCAGAAACATGGCATGTTGACTTCAGTAACTAGGATGGCCACCACATCCATCAAAGAAAAGTTATACAACAGCAAGTAGTTTGTCAACAAATAATTTTTCTAGGCTTCGGTCAGAAATTACAAGAGCACCTGATTGTCATAAATGACCCTTGAATGAGGTAGTTTTTATGGTGTCTTTGGTTGATAAATTTTGACAAACATTTTTAATGGCATAAAAAAAATTAGAAGCTTAGCCAACTGAGCCAGCCATCCTGGTGAGCATGTAGTTGGAATTGTCCTCATGCTCTCAAGTAAGGGTGACCCAAAACTGTGATATTCCTTTTAGAAAGATCATCAGGATAGTTGAAACAGAAACATGGCATGTTGACTTCAATAACTAGGATGACCACCACATCCATCAACCCAAAGCTATACAGCAGCAAGCAATTATAATTTCTCTAGGATTCGGTTAGAAATCCCAAGAGCACCTGATTGTCATAAATGAACCTTGCATGAGAGAATTTTTATAGTGTATTGGTTGATGAATTTTAACAAACATTTTTAATGGGATAAACAAAAA
The DNA here is from genome assembly GCA_963277665.1 of Viscum album. Classification (NCBI taxonomy): domain Eukaryota; kingdom Viridiplantae; phylum Streptophyta; class Magnoliopsida; order Santalales; family Viscaceae; genus Viscum; species Viscum album. Next base: position 228,073,495 of record OY728145.1, read on the forward strand.
ATTAGGAGCTAAGCAGACCGAGCAATCCATCCTAGTGAGCATGTAGTTAGAATTGTCCTCATCCTCTCAAGTAAGGGTGACCCAAAACTATGATATTCCTTTTGGAAAGCTCATTAGTTGATCCAGAAACATGGCATGTTGACTTCAATAACTAGGATGGCCACCACATCCATCAACCCAAAGTTATACAGTAATTTTATAGTGGCTTTGATTGATGAATTTTGACAAACATTTTTAATGAGATAAACAAAAATTTATGAGCTTAGCCAACCGATCCAGCCATCCTAGTGAGCATGTAGTTGGAATTGTCCTCATGCTCTCAAGTAAGGGTGACCCAAAACTGTGATATTCCTTTTGCAAAGCTCAACAGTTGAACCAGAAACATGGCATGTTGACTTCAATAACTAGGATAGCCACCACATACATCAACCAAAAGTTATACAGCAGCAAGCAGTTTGTCGGCATATAATTTTTCTAGGCTTCGGTCAGAAATTCCAAGAGCACCTGATTGTCATAAATGACCCTTGCATGAGGGAGTTTTTATGGTGGCTTTGGTTGATGAATTTTGAAAAACATTTTTAATGGGATAAACAAAAGTTTAGGAGCATAGCCAACCGAGCCAGCCATCCTAGTGAGCATGTAGTTGGAATTGTCCTCATGCTCTCAAGTAAGGGTGACACAAAACTGTGATATTCCTTTTAGAAATCTCATTAGGATAGTTGAACCTGAAACATGGCATGTTGACTTCAATAACTAGGATGGCCACCACATCCATCAACCCAAATCTATATAGCAGCAAGAAGTTATAATTTCCCTAGGCTTCGGTCAGAAATCCCAAGATCACCTGATTGTCATAAATGACCCTTTCATGAGGGAGTTTTTATGGTGGCTTTGGTTGATGAATTTTGACAAACATTTTTATGGCATAAAAAAATTAGGAGCTTAGCCAACCGAGCCAGCCATCCTAGTGAGCATGTAGTTAGAATTGTCCTCATGCTCTCAAGTAAGGGTGAGCCAAAACTGTGATATTCCTTTTAGAAAGCTCATCAGGATAGTTGAACCAGAAACATGGCATGTTGACTTCAATAACTAGGATGACCACCACATCCATCAACCCAAAGCTATTCTGCAGCAAGCAGTTATAATTTCTCTAGGCTTCGGTTAGAAATCCCAAGAGCACCTGATTACCATAAATGACCCTTGCATGAGGGGAGTTTTTATGGTGTCTTTGGTTGATGAATTTTGGCTAACATTTTTAATGGGATAAACAAAAATTTAGGAGCTTAGCCAACCTAGCCAGCCATCCTAGTGAGCATGTAGTTGGAATTGTCCTCATGCTCTCAAGTAGGGGTGACCCTTTCTTGAGGGAGTTTTTATGGTGGGTTTGGTTGATGAATTTTGACAAACATTTATAATGGGATAAACAAAAAATTAGGAGCTTAGCCAATTGAGCTAGTCAAACTTGTGAGCAGCCCAAAAAATCAGGAGCTTAGCCAACTGAGCCAACCAGACTAGTGAGCGGCACTCGCCACTCAGTGGGAGGCTGAGCTGCAACTAAGTAGGATAGTTGAACTAGAAACATGGCATGTTGACTTCAATAACTAGGATGGCCACCACATCCATCAACTCAAAGCTATACAAGAGAAAGTAGTTCTAATTTCTCTAGGCTTCAGTCAGAAATCCCAAGAGCACCTGATTGTCGTAAATGACCCTTGCATGAGGGAGTTTTTATGGTGGCTTTGGTTGATGAATTTTGACAAACATTTATAATGGGATAAACAAAAAAATTAGGAGCTTAGCCAACCTAGCCAGCCATCCTAGTGAGCATGTATTTGGAACTGTCCTCATGCTCTCAAGTAAGGGTGACCCTAGTATGAGGGAGTTTTTTTGGTGACTTTGGTTGATGAATTTTGACAAACATTTATAATGGGATAAACAAAAAATCAAGAGCTTAGCCAACCGAGCCAGCCAGACCAGTGAGCAGCTCAAAATTTCAGGAGCTTAACCAACTGAGTCAGCCGAACTACTGAGCAGCACTCGCCACTCAGTGGGAGGCTGAGCTACAACTAAGCAGGATAGTTGAACCAGAAACATGGCATGTTGACTTCAATAACTAGAATGACCACCACATCCATCAACACAATGCTATACAATAGCAAGCAGTTATAATTTCTCTAGGCTTTGGTCAGAAATCCCAAGAGCACCTGATTGTCATAAATGAACCTTGCATGAGGGAGTTTTTATGGTGGTTTTGGTTGATGAATTTTGACAAAATTTTATAATGGGTTAAACAAAAATTTAGGTGCTTAGCCAACCGAGCCACCCATCCTAATGAGCATGTAGTTGGAATTGTCCTCACGGTGACCCTTGAATGAGGGAGTTTTTATGGTGGCCTTGCATGAGGGAGTTTTTATGGTGGATTTGGTTGATGAATTTTGACAAACATTTTTAATGGGATAAACAAAAAAACAGGATCTTAGTGAACCGAGCCAGCCAGACCTCACTGCCCAAACAGTTAGGGGGCGGCACGGTGCCATAATAGGCGCATGATACGCTTGCAAGAAGTAGAAACGAGGCGGTACCGAAGGTGGAGGAAGATAATTATACATTGTTGCTCGGGCACCTTGATACTTAAACTGAGGAATTTGCGCAATGACAATTCGATGTCGGACATGTTTTCAAAGAACAGAGTGCTCCCCGCCGTCTGATAGAATCGCGTATCATCTGCACCGTTGATCTATTTTAAAAGATACAGACATATCGTGTCAGTCCGATCTGAGCTGATCCAACAGCCGAGGAGAGACCACACCGTCGTCTTCAACCTCCGATCACCCGACGCAAACCAGCACGTCGGAAATGAAGCCGAACCTCCAAGATGTTGTTTCCGGCCACCAATGACGATGGAACCAACTGTATGAGGATCTTCTGGATTTCACGAACTCATGCATGAAATTACATTTGCATGCTCGCAACAAAACACGAAGATCGAATATGGCCGAAGCAAACGAAGTTGCATTGCATGAGGTCGTGTTTCTCAGGAGTCTCGGGATCTCGAAAGCAAACGAAGTTGCGTCTCATCCATATTATCTGGTGATTATTGGGAATCCTCAATTTCTCACTAGGTCAATTTTCTCAAGGATCGTGATGGAGACTAATAAGGAAAATCAAAATAAAAGGCACATGGATGGACCAGGCCATTAAGCCTTACACATTCCACTTACATTGGTCAACACCCCTAAAGGGGTTTAGGTATCGAGGGAAATCATTCAGCTCACGGACTCACTCATTGGCATTGGAGGCCACCATGCCGATACATCAATACCAGCACGGCCTTAACAGTTTAACCAATTCATTGAAGGTACACCCTATGAATTAAGAGTTAAATTTAAACCAAGCCATTCAAATAAACTATCTATATTGGTCACCAACTTTAATTGTGCCACTGCACACCACATGCATCATAAGAAATATGAATTAAAACATACAGAAAGTACCAAGGACTACCTACCTCATCTTAAAACTTTTTTATTTATATTAAAAAATTTGGAAGCCTTCCCGTCCAACCCCAACTAGCCATCACCAATCCAAATAAGGCACTAACTCATGCCACATTAGTTAATTATAGTCAAATTAAAATTAATTAAACAATTTCCCTAAAATTCTTTTCAAAATTTTCTACATTGATGTAATCAATAAAAGCTCACTCCATAGCCTCAAAACCACGACCAATGACATGCCAAAACATCATGATATTATATTGAATTAAATACCAATAAAAGATGGATATCACCCAAACCTACCTCCCTCAACATGCCTTGATGCCTTCAACCAAGGATTGTGGTGCTCCGCACCACAAGACTCACATTTCGAGGGCATATTCCAAACCATGGTTCTCCCTTCCATTGGAACTGCCTACCAGAAATACATTTCCAGTAGACCATTTATATCAAATCCTACAATATATGCCCACTTGGTGACTTTTTTCTTTATTATGACCATTATCTTATTTTAAAAAAGGAATAAATACAAAATTTCACTCTCTTGACTTTAATATCTATAAAATATTTACCTAAGGATGAAAAGAGAATAAGTTTGGATATAAATGTTTATTTTAAATATGAATTAATTTCTTAGAATGATAATTTATTTTTTAATTTTTAGTGTTGAATAATTAACTTTAATGGTTACACAACACCGATACAATATTTATACAATTAATAGAAAAATAAAATAAATGTTTTTGAAAATATTAATAGTAATACAATTAAGATGAATTATTGGGTTCCATTAATTTTATAGAAAAATATAAAATATAATGGAAGTTTGAAAGGTATATATTTGAATTTATTACCCGTAATGTTGTTTTCAAAGTCAAATTAAACGAATAGTTCAAAAGATTACATTAATGTAATTTCATAATAAATAATATTTTACTAAATGATTTAAAATTCATGGAAATCATATAATTGTAAAGGATAATGGATTATATTTTGAAAATACCAATCATGATCCATTTATGGGTTTTTTTATTTTATGGTAACATTCTTAACCCTTAAATACTTGAAAATTTTGATATGGTGGCAATCATCAAAAGGGTTAACGGGGAAATCGTATTAAAACTATGAGATATGGGTAAAAGAATAAAAAAACTAGTTCAAATCTTATTGGATGAAATTAAATGGAAACATAACCATATTTCATTATAATTAATGTATATTTACTATTTTTATACATTTATAATTATAAATGAATAAATAATATTTGTTTAAAATGCATTTATATTATTATAAACAAATAATAAAAAAATTAAATAATGAATATATTTAATATATATATAATTATATAAATATATATAATGATATAAATATTATTTTTTAAAAAGGTATTTATATAATTATGAATAAATAACTATATATTCAAACACTTATAAAATTGTTATTTTATAAAAAGTATTATTATTAAAATCCCTCATATTCCGCAGACCCACATTTAACTCCTCCCAAGAAAGAATTTCGCCCCTAATTTGACATTCCGATCATTTAAGATTTTGATTGAACTTAAATCCGCTCAACCCCAGCGTTCAATTTCGCTATAAGTATCTGATTCTTGAAGTTCATCATCCCACGGTTATTTTTCAAAGGAGTAAAATACCAGATTTCCATGGCGTCACTCACCCAGAGAAATCGGCTGAACCTTCTCAGCGGCATGAGCACGGAGGTGAAGTCCACCGGCGAGCACCGGAGAAGGAGGTCCTCAGGAATGATCGGCCGGAGTAGCTTCGGCGTCGCATCGGAGAAGGGCGACCAGAACGCTTTTGCTTCTAAGGTGTCGGCTACACAGAGAAGGTGGTCCTGGGGAATGCTCCGCCGGAGTAGCTTGGACGCCGCGTCGTCTCCTCTGCCGCTCAAGCCGGTCCCTCTTGAGCCCGGCTCCCCGGCTACACGGGAGCCGATAATGGGAATCGTAGATAACTCCGAGAAGGGCCACCAGAACGGTTCCGCTTCTAAGCTGTCCCGTACACGGAGAAGGTGGTCCTCGGGAACGAATAATTTTAGTTTAGCGTACAGGTCCTCCATTCTATCTCAAATAGCGAATTGCAGGGGAGAAAATACTTCGGTTGTGAATCCTGCCCCACGACTCAGACCTCTGTTTCGGCTTCCAAGATCAGTGGCGCCGGTTCTTCTTCTGCAATGAAATTCATGACGAGCAAGAGAAAACCTGGGGATCCCTGCCCTAGGGCCCAGAGGGTCCAGACACTTGTCTCCGGTCCGAAGGTCAGTACTACCGCTTCTTCTTCTTGGTCACTGAAATTGCCAGACGTGGCCAAAAGAAAACCACGGGATCCCTGCCCCAGGGCCCAGAGGGCCCAGACCCGGGTCTCTGCTAGGAAGCATAGTGTTTTGGCTTCTTCTTCTTCGACAATGAAATTGTGCAGCGTGGCTGAAAGAAAACCTGGGGATCCCTACCCCCAGGCCCAGAGGGCCCAAACCCTTATCTCACCTCGGAAAATCAATGTTTCCGCTTCTTCTTCGACAATGAAATTCCCCCGCACGACTGAAAGAAAACCTGGGGATCCGTGTCCCAGGGCCGAGAGGGCTGAGACCCCTGTCTCATGTCGGAAGGTCAGTGTTGCCGATTATTCTTGTTCTTCAGCAATGAAATTCCCTAAGAGCAAGTGTGTGGGTGAAAGAAGACCTGGGGATCCCTGCCCCAGGGCCCGGAGGGCCCAGTCCTCTATCTCTGCTCCGAAGATTAGTACTCCCGCTTCTTCTTCTTCTTCGGCAATGAAATTCCCCAGCATGCTTGAAAGAAAACTTGGGGATCCTGCCCTAGGGCCCAGAGGGACCAGACCCGTGTCGTTGCTCGAAAGGTCGGTGTTGCCGCTTCTTCTTCTTCTTTTTCGGCAATGAAATTCCCCGTGGCTGGAAGAAAACCTGGGGATCCCTGCCCCAGGGCCAAGAGGGCCCAGACCCCCGTCTCCGCTATGAAGATCAGTGTTGTGCCTTCTTCTTCTTCTTCTTCGGCAATGAAATCCCCCAAGAGCAAGAGCGTGGGTAAAAGAAAACCTGAGCATCCCTGCCCTAGGGCCCAGAGGGCCCAGACCACTATTTCCACTCGGAAGATCAGTGATGCGACTTCTTCTTCTTCTTCGGTAATGAAATTCCTCAAGAGCAAGAGCGCCGGTGAAAGAAAACCTGACATGGGAAAGAAGAGATCCACACCACCACTGATGTTTGGGAATGAAAGAGAGGCGACTTCGCTCATCGCTGACAGGGAGGCGGCCGTCGATGCCAACTTGCTCATCAATCTTCCTGGAAAGCTCTGCACGTTGGGCAAGGTAATTGTTCAAAGGTTTCTTTTTTTTCCTTTTCTTCTGTGATGAATCTAATGTTACGACCGCCTTGAAAATAAGATGTCTTGCAACAACAAGAAGCAGCGCAGAGGGCCACCCTTCACGCTCTAAGAAACGTGATGGTCATGGAGACTCTTGTTCAATACCTCAAGATGTTTTCGAATTTGAGTGGATCGGCCAGATCGGAGTCTCCGACACCTTGTTTTGAGAAGTTCTTGGAATTCCACACCCAGATCACGCAAGCGATCACGAACACGACATCCATTCAAGCCACAATTGAAGCATCTAGTCTTCATTGTCACGAGGGGGAAGATGAAGACAAAAAGCCATTGACATCCATGATAGACGAGGTGGAGAAGGGAAATGTGTTTCGCTCCATTGGCATCCACGATAATATGGTGGATGGGGTGGAGGAGAACGATGAGAACCGGAAGTCGGGAGGCGGGGGGCTGGGAAGTTACATCCGACTGGGGAAGCTGATGGAAGAGGAGGCAACAAAGTGGTTCATGGAGTTCCTAGAGAGGGCCCTGGAGAAGGGGAGCGATGGGTGTGCTTCTCCATTGATGATGCTGAAAGTCATGAATTGGGTGTAGGTGGAGCGGTATGATGGCAGCAGGGGACGGGTCTGCCCCCGGTCCGTGCAGGTGGCCCGAATTGAATAATCCTTGAATCAAATTCTTTTTTCTTTTAATTTTTAAACATCTTTGTCCCATTTTCCACATATGTTTGGGGTTTGCATTTATTTTACAGTTTTAGATTTGAGAATGGATTGAGTGGATTGAATGTGTAATAAAACATTATGTTATTGAAGCATTGATTGATGACGAAATTTGGATGAGAGAAACTCAAATTATAAAAAAAGTATTATTATAAGTATTATATTTATGTAAAATAATTATATTTATTTAAAAAAGTATTTTTTTTAAAGTATTATAAGTACTTGTCATCCCTTCTTTTATATTTCTATTTCTATTTGTCATCTTCATTGTCAAAAGAAAATTCACTGCTCGCGTCGTCAACGATGTGCTTCATCTACGATCGGTCTTATATTTTCGGTTTCAAAATTCTTCGTTGTATCAATCAGTGCTTGATCAATTTCACTATAGTGGAAAATTTATAGTAAATAATTCTTGAATTTTTTTTTCTGATTGAGACCTATCGTTTTGGAAGGCATAAAATTTTTGGGGAAATTTATAGTAAAAAATTTTGATTTGTGAAATTAATTTGATGATTAGATCTTTTATCATTTATTATAGATAATTTATATTACAAGGAATCTAGTGAACTATGAATTGTAATGTATTACATAAATTATAAAAAAATATATTCATTACTGGTATTATAATAATATCATTATAAATATATATATTTTATTTTATTTAAAAGAATCTATTATTAAAAAAGTCTCTTTGTCAAACTAAATTTTAAAAGCAAAAGAAGCATGAGCCATCCCAAGTCCCGAGTAATAATCATGTTTTTTTTTGGAAAAAATATTTTAAAGGTGCAAGAAATCATGAAGGGTTAGGTTTGTTGGCTGTAAAGTTCCATGTTTTTGAACTGGGTTTAAATTACGAAGGTTTTCAAACTTTTTCCATTTATCAACGAGTTGGTTTTTAAATTGAGCCCCGAAACATTATTTCGAGTGTTGGAACACTTAAAGGTGTTGTTTTTGGACTTGGGTGAATACTTGATAATTTTCACGGGTGTGCCAATAAGTCTCAGGAGCACCATATCTGGAAAAGTCTACTTTAATGGATCTGCATGGGCTATGCACGGTTATGGTCCAACCCTTGCAGCTTACCCAGTTTAATATTTTATTTATTTTAATTAAATAATATTAAATGAGATATTTGTGTTTAAATAAAAGAATGTGTTAATAATAATAATAATATTATTATTATTATGGTGTCATAAATTATTTGGATGTTAAAAGATTTTAATTGCATGATTAATGGAGTGTAACATTTATGTTAAAAGATTTTAATTGCATGATTAATGGAGTGTAACATTTATGTGAAATTATTGTGGCCTTTGGGTATCTCAAAGAAACGTTTTTTAAATGAGGAGTTTCAGATTTAATGAAGATGTGTTTAATTAAATAAGGAGTTTTATAATTAATAAAGAAGCATTTTTATTTAATATAGGTGTTGGATTTTATCTAAGGATGAATAATGATAATAATGCGATTATTATTATTATGGTTTTATGAGTATAATAATAATTATTAATTATGGTTGTTATTATTATTATAAAGAATAATAATAATGGAATATGCGGATTTAATTAATTGGTGTGAAACAATGGTTTCATTTAATTAAATTGAGTTAAACAAAATTTAATTAAATTATGTGCAGTGGGGATTTTTGGGTTTTATCAAAGAAGTGTTTTATTAATAATAATGATGGTTATTATTATGGCAGTTTCATTTATTTAATTTGAGGTTGAAATGAATTTAATTAAATGAGTTTTTGGGGGTTTCTTTTAATTAAATTAAAGTTTTGATAATTTAATTAAATGACATGTAAATCAGGAGTTGGGTGTTATCAAAGAATGATAATATTAAATGGTGATATTAAATGATGTGTAATGATGAGTTTGAGGTTGTCAAATAATGGTAATATTAAATGATAATATTAAATGGTAATATTAAATGAAGAATAAATGTGGAGTTGGGTTTAATTTAATTAAATTCAAGGTAATAAGGAATTTAATTAATAAAGGTGAAATGAAGGTTTTTTTAATTAATGGTTAAAAAGAATTTAATTAATCGCTGTGAAGTAGGGATTTTATTTAATTAATTCATGTTGATATAACTAATTAAATAAATGTGTTAGAGTTTTTATTAAATTTAATTCCATTGGAGAGATTGTAATTATTTTGATGTTTTAATGAAGTATTGGGTTTTACCTAATAGGGGTGTAGAATAATTAATGAAGAAACATTGTATTAAATTAGTATGGTAATAATAATAAATGTTATTAATATTATTATTAAATCAATTCATTTTAGTTATTAGGTTTTTATTTTTTAAGAGGGAAAATGAGAGTAGATGCGCACAAGGCCAACACGTGAACCCCCTGGTTTTCTTCCTCCATGCGCGACGTGCACCAATGACCTCTTCCACAAGCTCTTCCTCTCCCATGGTGTGGCTCCCTCTTCCTGAAGCGACTCCATTGCTGCAACCTCCCTCGGCCGGACCCCTAGCTACAGCACACGACACCCCTGAGCATAACCCTTGTAGCAGCGCCACCCCCCTCATTGGCGCACCACCCCCTCTCCCGAACTTCTCTTTGCGTGTGACGATTCCTCTCAGACTCTTCATGAATCTTGTCCACCTCATCCAGATGAGTCTGTCTGTGTATATTTCGTGATTCGCATCAGCCATTTGACTTTTCTCTCGCCAGGTTTGCTCGGCCGAAACCCTAAGGTTTGGGTATAATCTGATTTTTTTGTTCCTCTGTTTTTAGGGTATGCGAATGTTGACTCAGGACCCATTGATCCATAATCCGGTATCTACCGCCAAGGGCGAGGCGGATGGAATTGATTTACCTTGTCATCGTTTCACCGAGTAAGGTTTATTTTCCACTTTTTTTTTCACCATGTAAATTAGAGTGACAATTTATCTGAGTCCTTGATATAGAGGCATAGGTGTGCAGACCTTACTGCACTGGTTCTGGTCTCTTATTACTATTTTGATGAATTGTTAATCATTGTTGTAGACAACGCGTGCACACACACACTCACAGATATATATATATATATATGAAGGTGTGAAAGCGTGCGACTACGGACCAGTTGTAGATTGGTTTGTCGCTGTATGTCAAGCCGCTGAGTATTAATATGGTTCCACCCTAAGGTAGGGTCCCCTTTCAAGTCCTCAACTATAAAAAATTAAATAATAAAATGCTTGCTGCACTTTTCTTAGTATTTAAATTATGCAGGGAAGTATTTTGAATGCCTTTCAAATGTGAACTTAGTAAGTTTGATTAATTTTCTAAATCTGATGTGTGATGTGTTGATGCACAACTTTGGATGTTATTAAATGATGCTGCCCATGTGAGATAAATTAGGACATGACTATGTGTTGGTTTTAAGCATGTATTGTTGAATTTGTTAAGTGACACGATTAAATAATTAAATGATGATTTGTTTTTCCTAAGATAAGATAATTAATTTTGTATATTAATTATGTGCTTTGAGACTGTATAAAAATAATTAATCAAAGGATTAATTATAATATATTTATTTACCTGAATGAGATAATTTATTTGGGGATTTAATTGCTATATGTTGTTTTGGCCAAATCAATATAATTAATGATGGATTAATTACTACATATTAATGACATGAATGGTTATTCAATTATTGAATCGATTAAAGGGTTTTATTAAATTAATTAATTAATTTGCATGCATTAGTTTAAATGATGAATTGTTAATGATCAAAGTTATGTACCATGATGTTGATTTAAGATTTTTAGTGGTGGGTCTGATTAAGGAAGGTTGGAATCATAATGAGATAATTGATCTGGCGATTAATTATGATGTGTTGTTTTGGCTAAATAGAGATGTTTTTAATGATGTATTAAATGATGTGATTTTGCAGTGATATTTTGGAGAATTAATTTTTTGGAATTAATTATGGGATTTGATTTTCTTGTAGATTAATTAAATTGACAGTTTAATTAATGGTAATGTGTACTTCATTAATTGTTGCGTTAACTATTGAAATGTTGAATGGTTAATTAATTGTAAAATTAATTGACAGGAGATTTATGTTGTTAATTAGTTGCTGAATTAATTAACAGATTTGATTAATTAATTTATTAATTAATTAATGGATGGGTTTGGGGCGTTAGACATGGAATTCCACACCAATGATAAATATATTTTTATGATTGATAAACAGGATGTGAGAGAGGGAATGATGCTCCAAATACTTATGGGGTGCTAGACATGACATTCTACACCCAGCTTGCATGAAAATATTCTTTTATGGGACAGAGACTGAAGCTCAAAATACCCATCGGTTGTGAGACAAGGAACGATGCTCCAAATACTCATGAGGGTGATAGACGTTCTACACCCATTAATTGACATTGGAATGTGGGTCCAATTAGTTGTATATGAACTGAATTTAATGGTTAATGAAAGCTGGTGTGATGTGTAGGTTCCGGGCGCAGCGGAAGCTCGTGGGTGGATGTGCCCACTTGACTTTTTTTCATTAGCAATGATCAATCCGAGATCAATACGAAGATAAATGCCAGACTCCACAGATCGAATCACAGAAATAGACAAAGAAGAATAGTCCCAGAACCACAAAAGAGGATCATCATATGTTGGTTATAATTAATTTAATTAATTGACAAGAATTACCTTAATGGAATTCTTTCTCTATTGATGTCTCCGGTCACGATCCGATGTGATCCGTCGTTGCGTTGTAAAATCCAAGTGTAGGATTCCTCTAGTGGTGATCCACACGTGGTCCACGTATCTCTGGACATCGCCAAAGGATTCTCCTGGTGCTAGCGTGGAGAAGCCTTTGCTTGCGTTGTCTACCTTAGATCGCCTTGATCCGATGGAACATGATCTCTCTTGGTCTTGGGAGCGTTCTTGGAGGAAGGAGTTCTTTCGAACTTGAGATAATTCTCCAGAATTGTTGTGCACAACGATTCTCTCTGGAAAAGTGTTGGGGTTGTGAGGATATTTATAATAGGGATTGAGGTTATAGAGTTATGACAATAAATAAACGTGTTATGCATTTTATTTATTTCATTAACTCTTATTGAAAACTCCCATGTCAAATGATTAATTCCTCGACATGCGCCCACACTGATTATAATAAATATCATTTAATAAAATGATATTATTTCCTCAAAATCCTGACTGAAAAAACTACACGGCGTGTAATCATTAATACACGGCGTGTAATTGTTTTCCATGAAAACTACACTGCAAGAACCCGGTTATTAATTTTGAGGTACGGGCTTCATATTTTTCCTTTTCCTTAAGTGTTTTTGAGAAAATATGGAAAATAGGGAAAAATCATGAATTTTGGAACTACACGCCGTGTACTTTATCCACACACCGTGTACTTTTGGCCGTGTTGGGATGAGTACACGGGGCGTGTAGCCATGCCGGCGACGAAGGGTGTAGGAACCACTACACGCCGTGTAGTGGTGCCTTACACGCCATGTAGTCATTCGGCAGGCTTAAACAGTAAGGCGGTGGCGTCGCTGCCAGCTGGGCGACAGTACACACCGTGTACTTGAGAGTACATGCCGTGTACTCATGTCGATGGATGAACAGTGTGGCGGTGCCGCCAAATGAACAGTTAAATGAAAGAAGTACATGTCGTGTACTCAGAAGTACACGCCGTGTACTTTGTTTTTTTGGCTTAAAACAGGTAGTAGCCTCCTCATTTGGCAGAGGAGGCACTTGAGCCATTTTGGAGCCAAAGGAGGAGACCAGATCTTTGAAGATCCACCGGGCGTTCGTCTGGAATCTGATTCGGCTTCGGACGATTTCGTTGGAACCGCACGGGTAAGCCCTCTCCTCTCCTGGTACCGTTCTTTCCAATTATTCTCCTAACGTAGGTTATTTACATTTGAATGAGTTTTGTTCTTCGTCAGATCTACGCCGTTCTTGGGCGTTTCTGGAGTCGGCATTCGGGTATAACGCTCGTTGATGTATAAGGTAGGTGGATTTGTGTTTAGTTTTCCAACTGCTGTGTGTTTTGTGAGTTTTTGTGCCACGAACCCATGTTGGGGTTTTGTGTGGCTGAGGCCGTTGCTATATTTAATACCTAGAATTGATTAGGTATTTAATTGTGATAATAAAATGCTGGTTGGGATCATTTCTTGGATCCGGAACCACCCCCGGGGTGTGTTTCTCTGTTTAGCCGTTTGACCAGGATACCCGAGGGTATGCCTTCAAAGTAGTAATTATAGAATTGCCTTCATAGGAATTGCTTGTTACTGCTTGTTTACCTGTTGGGCATGACCCAGTTACCTGTTTATCCTGAGGGCGTTTTTGTATTTAGCCTGAGGGCATTGTTGTGATTAGCCTGAGGGCACTGCACTATTTAGCCCGAGGGCTGTAGTTATTTCCGCCTGAGGGAAACATTTCATGTCTGAGGGCTTGAATTTTGTGCCTGAGGGCGACACTTCCTACGCCTGAGGGTAATTTATGTTACGCCTGAGGGCTATACCTACGGGTTGGATTCTGCTTACCTGAGGGTAAGGTTTTGTTTGTCTGAGGACGTGGACTGTTTACTAGAAATGCACTGTGGTGGTTTCTAATATTTAAATGGATTAAATTGATAATGAAATAGAAATATAACTGGTAATTAGTTACTTTTGAGTACTGCTTACTTTATTGCATTTTACTACTGCACACTGTTGTTGCATGCTTACACGCAGTTGGGCACGAGCCTTTGGTGGGTGCCTACTGAGATATATTTCTCACACCCTGTTTGGGTCATGCTTTTCGGCCCAAATAGATTACGTTGCTACAGGTGTAGATAGGGGCAAGAGTCCCTATACAGGTACTTGACTATTGCTGAGGAGTAGGAGGGCATGGGACCGAGCCTAGGCTTGGGATGCCGCTGCCAGATGTTTTGCTTGTTTTGTTGTACTCTGTTTTCTGCTGTACTGTATTGATGTATAACATGTTCTAGCTGTTTTCTTAGGACTTGAAACATGCAGCATCATCACTTATATACTGTTGGTTATATCCACTACTGTAGTTATTTTAGTTGTGTATGTTTACTGATTCCGCTGTTTGTTGTATGTTTATTTTGGTATTCCGCTGCGCTACACTTTGATAAATGAGGGCATAGTTTCCCCACTATCAGACCTGGGCCCTTGCTGCTAGTCGGAAGCCTCTGGAATTTGGGGAAATGCGCTTGAGGTCACGTGGCGAACCGGGATCGGGGCACCCGTTGCGTGGCACTCGGGTCCGGGATGTTACATACACGACATGTACATTCAATGTACACAACGTGTTTATATTGTTTTCATTTTTCTTTATTTCCTCTACCATATTTATTAGACCTTGAGAATTGACTATTTATTTATTAAATAAATGTAACTGCATTACTCGCTAATAAATATATATTATTTATCCCACAATATATTCTCTCGAATAACTAGTGTCGAATTAAATGCGATCATGCATCCTTAAATAATTATTAAACCACAGTTGAGAATAATCTTTATTTAACTTGTTAAATTAATATTTAACTGGGATACATGGACACATTAGTGTGTGACCCTCTAGGCCTATTTCTCAGTGGTATTAGGTGGATCCTGCGTAAAGTCCAAGGTTAGCGTCTAGCAACACGCCAAGACACCCATAGGGAAAGAAGTTAACGCCGTAATGACGTGTCACCTCATACGAACGCTTACCGTGTAATATAATCCCTTTGTCACGATATCTCGAATCAAGTGGGTTGCATTCTAGTTCCATCAACCCATGTGCTTGATTATTCTTTCTTTGACTTTCTAGAATTGAACTCGCCCGTTCCTTACCACGACCATGGATTTATTTAGGCTATATCAATTCCATCAAAGGGCCTAAGATATCTACTTATGTTATGGAACGGAAGAGACAAATCGTTTCTCACATTATCTATTAATGTAGTATTACTCGTGACCCACCCAACATATCCTACCTCGCTACAAACAGTGTTCTGTCACAGTTTTCATCAATACATCCAAGTGCGCGAGTTGTAATACCCCTTAATAATAATCTTAAAATCTAAGGAACAATACACATGTCCGTAGATAGGAACATCCAATGACACTATGAAATGTGGATTTCCTACTAGCAGGTCTTGTTCTCATAATATCCTCCTGGATATTACCAAGGGCACACACCATGAGAAGGTGCCTCAAAGTTTTATGATTCATCACCCCTAATGGCATGTATTATTTGTGTCCCTCAAATAACATCATCCGACCATATAACATATATTCAAGAACAGTGTTATGGAACTTATAGGTTCTCATCATAGCAGGGATCTGCTATGACCCTTTAATGCAACAACTATCCTTGGGACATTATCACATGCATTGTCACGCAGAAGAATAGTCAAGATGTGATAAAGTGTTTATTTAATGAATAAAGTAAAAAGTAGTTGGTTCTAGGCCACCAAATCTAACAGACTCCCACTTGGACAAGAGCCAACTGCTAACAAATTTTAACCTGCTATCCCTCAAATGATATTCATGCTTCTGCTAAGATAGACCTTTAGTCATGGGGTCGACTACATTCTCTTCCGTGGACACTCTGCTCGCTGCAACTTCACCCCATTGATAGAAATCCCTCAAGAGGTGATACTTTCGGAGTATGTGCTTTGTCCGTTGATGTGTCCTTGATTCCTTTGCAAGAACCACCGCTGTAGTATTATCACAATACAATGTGATAGGATATTTACTGCTAGGCACCACATCAAGCTCCTGGACAAAGTTTCGAATCCAGACGAACTCCTTGGCTGCATCAGAAGCCGCTATATATTCAGAATCCATTATAGAATCAGCGACAACTGGCTGCTTTGAACTCTTCCAGCTTACAACTCCTCCATTGAGACATGAAACATATCCATATTGTGACTGTAGATCGTTTTGATCAGTCTAATAACTAGAATCAACATACCCTCTGATGACAAGATCCTCGTCTCCTCCATACACCAAGAACATATCCTTAGTTCTTCTCAGATACTTAAGTATAGTCTTAATAGCAGTCCAATGTTGTTCTCCTAGATCTTCTTGATATCTGCCTACCATGCTCAGTGCATAGGAAACATTAAGCCTGGTACATAACATGTCATACATGATGGATCCTATAGTCAAATAATGGAATCTTACTCATTCTATCTTTCTCTTTTTGTGTCTGAGGACACATTTTCTTAGAAAGATGTAGGCTATGAGACACTGGAACCAATCCTCTCTTTGATTGTTCCGTACTAAATCTCTTTAGTATATGGTCAATATATGTACCCTGACATAGTCCAAGAAGCCTCTTGGATCTATCATGAATGATCTTGATCCCTAGAATATAGACTACTTCACCCAAGTCCTTCATGGAGAAACACTTGTTCAACTAGTCCTTAACTAACTGTAAGACTTGAACATCATTTCCAATATGCAATATGTCATCAACATATACTACTAGGATAACTATCACATTCCCATTAATAATAATCTTAAAGTCTAAGGACCAATACACACATCCGTAGATAGGAACATCCAATGACACTATGAAATGTGGATTTCCTACTGGCGAGTCTTGTTCTCATAATATCCTCCTGGATATTACCAAGAGAGAACACCATGAGAAGGTGCCTCAATGTTTTATGAGTCCTCACCCCTAATGGCCTGTATTATTTGTGTCACTCAAATAACATCATCCAGCCAGAGAACATATATTCAAGAACAGTGTTATATCACATCTAGGTTCTCATCATAGTTGAGATCCACTATGACCCTTTAATGCAACAGCTATCCTTAGGACATTATCACATGCATGGTCACATAGAAGAACAATCAAGATTTGATAATGTATTTATTAATGAATAAAGTACAAAATAGTTGGTTTTAGGCCACCAATTCCAAAATTTTGAATCAGAAACATGTAATTTTGACTTCAATAACTAGGATGGCCATCACATCCATCAACCAAAAGTTGTACAACAGTAAGCAGTTTTTCAGTAGATAATTTTTCAAGGCTTCGATCAGAAATTCCAAGAGCACCTGGTTGTCATAAATGACCCTTGCATGAGGGAGTTTTTATAGTGTCTTTGGTTGATGAATTTTTACCAACATTTTTAATGGGATAAAAAATTAGGATCTTAGCCAACAGTGCCATCCATCCTAGTGATCATGTAGTTGGAATTGTCCTCATGCTCTCAAGTAAGGGTAACCCAAAACTGTGATATTCTTCTTAGAAAGATCATCAGGATAATTGAAGCAGAAAATTGGCATATTGACTTCAATAACTAAGATGGCCACCTCATCCATCAACCCAAATCTATACAGTATCAAGTAGTTACAATTTCTCTAGGCTTCGCTCAGAAATCCCAAGAGCACCTGATTGTCATAAATGACCCTTGCATGAGGGAGTTTTTATGGTGGCTTTGGTTGATGAATTTTGACAAATATTTTTAATGGGATAAACAAAAATTTAGGATCATAGCCAAGTGAGTTAGCCATCCAAGTGATCATGTAGTTGGAATTGTCCTCATGCTCTCAAGTAAGGCTGACCCAACACTATGATATTCCATTTGGAAAGCTCATCAATTGAACCAGAAACATGGAATGTTGACTTAAATAACTAGGATGGACACCACATCCATCAACCAAAATTTATACAATAATTTTATGGTGGATTTTCTTGATGAATTTTGAAAAACATTTTTAAGGGGATAAATAAAAATTTAGGAGCTTAGCCAACCGAGCCAGCCATCCTAGTGAGCATGTAGTTGGAATTTTCCTCATGTATCATGTAAGGGTGACCCAAAACTTTGATATTACTTTTCTAAATCTCATCAATTGAACTAGAAACATGGCATGTTGACTTCAATAACTAGGATTTCCATCACATCCATCAACCATAAGTTATATAGCATCAAGTAGTTTGTCAGCAAATAATTTTTCTAGGCTTCAGTCAGAAATTCCAAGAGCACCTGATTTTCATAAATGAACCTTGAATTAGGGAGTTTTTATGGTGGCTTTGGTTGATGAATTTTTACAAAAATGTTTAATGGGATAAAAAATTAGAAGCTTAGCCAACCGAGCCAACCATCCTAGTGAGAATGTAGTTTGAACTGTCCTCATGCTCTCAAGTAAGGGTGACCCAAAACTGTGATATTCCTTTTAGAAATCTCATCAGGATAGTTGAACTAGAAACATGGAATGTTGACTTCAATAACTAGGATGGCCACCACATCCATCAACCCAAAGCTATACAACAACAAGCAATTATAATTTCTCTAGTGGCTTTGGTTGATGAATTTTGAAAAACATTTATAATGGGATAAACAAAATATCAGGAGCTTAGCCAACCGAGCCAGCCAGACTAGTGACCAGCCCAACAAGTCAGGAGCTTAGCCAACTGAGCCAGCCAGACTACTAAGCATATGGTGGATTTGGTTGATGAATTTTGAAAAACATTTATAATGGGATAAAAAAAATCTGGAGCTTAGCCAACCAAGCCAGCCAGACCGGTGAGGAGCCCGAAAAGTTAGAAGCTTAGCCATCCGAGCCAGCCAGACTACTGAGCATCCCCAAAAGTCAGGAACTTAGCCAACCGAGCCCGCCAGACTACTGAGCATATAATGGCTTTTCTTGATGAATTTTCACAAACATTTATGTTGGGATAAACAAAAAATCAGGAGCTTAGCCAACTAAGCCAGCTAGACTAGTGACCAACCCAAAAAGTCAGGAGCTTAGCCAAACAAGCCAACCTAACTACTGAGCAGCCCAAAAAGTTAGGAGCTTAGCCAACTGAGCCAACCATACTACTGAGCAGGAACTCGCCTCTCAGTGGGAGGCTGAGTTACAACTAATTTTGACAAACATTGAGCTTAGCAAACCGAGCCATCTAGACTAGTGAGCAGCCCAAAAAGTCAGGAGCTTAGCCAACTGAGCGAGCCTGACTACTGAGCAGCCCAAAAAGTTAAGAGCTTAGCCAATCGATCCAGCCATACTACTGAGCTGGCACTCGCCGCTCAGTGAGGGGCTGAGTTACAACTAATTTTGACAAACATTTATAATGGGAAAAAACAAAAAATCAAGAGCTTAGCCAACCGAGCCAGCTAGACTAGTGAGCAGCCCAAAAAGTCAGGAGCTTAGCCAACCGAGCCAGCCTGACTACTGAGCAGCCCAAAAACGTAGGATCTTAGCCAACCGAGCTAGCCATACTACTGAGCAGGCACTTGACACTCAGTGGGAGGCTGAGCTACAACTAAGCAGGCTTTCCGGGATGGACAACCGCAAACAAAAAATCAGGAGCTTAGCCAACCGATCCAGCTAGACTACTGAGCAGCCCAAAAAGTTAAGAGCTTAGCCAATTGAGCCAGCCATACTACTGAGCAGGCACTCTCCACTCAGTGGGAGGCTGAGTTACAACTAATTTTGACCAACATTTATAATGCCACTCAGTGGGAGGCTGAGCTACAACTAAGCAGGCCTGTCGGGATGGACAACCGTAAACAAAAAATTAGGAGCTTAGCCATCTGAGCCAGCTAGACTACTGAGCAACCCAAAAAGTTAGGAGCTTACCCAACTGAGCCAACCATAATACTGGGCAGACACTCACCACTAAGTGGGAGGCTATGTTACAACTAATTTTGACAAACATTTATAATGGGATACACAAAAAAATAAGGAGCTTAGACAACCGAGCCAGCTAGACTACTGAGCAGCCCAAAAAGTTAGGAGCTTAGCCAACCGAGCCATCCATACTACTGAGCAGGCACTCGCCACTCAGTGGGAGGATGAATTACAACTAATTTTGACAAACAATTATAATGGGATAAACAAAAAATCAGGAGCTTTGCCAACCGAGCCAGCCATACTACTGAGTAGGCACTTGCCACTCAGTGGGAGGCTGAGTTACAACTAATTTTGACAAACATTTATAGTGGGATAAACAAAAATCAGGAACTTAGCCAACCAAGCCAGCATGACTATTGACCAATCCCACCATACTATTGAGTAGGCACTCGCCACTCAGTGGGGGGCTGAGTTACCACTAATTTTTGTTGGGCATAGAAGTGATGGCAAGAGGGGGGGGGGGTGAATTGCCTTTTAAAAAATAATTAACAATTTAAAATCAAAGTAAAAGTGCAGCGGAAATAAAAGAGGCAAGACACGCAACTTGATAACGGAGTTCGGCTTAAACCCAAGCCTATGTCTCCACTCCCATCTCACCGTTGAGAGATTTACTACCGCTTGCTTTTTAATGGTTTTAGCAAGAAACCCACTAGACTTTAAGGTCAGTCTAGAACCTATTACAGCTTTCTTTTAATGGTTATGCAAGAACCCACTTGCTTTCAATGGTTGAGCAAGAACCCACTAGCCTTCTTACAGGTGAAGTCTAGCTCACCTTTGATTCAATCCTTTTAAAAGGGAAGGCTTGACTAACCTCTTCACACCTTGAAGGTGGTGTGAAAACCCAAAGAAGAGAGAATGAGAGAAATGAGGGGTTTGTAGGCACAAACCCAAATTTATGCTCAAAATAGATAAAACAAGAAAAACCGTAATGGGAGAAGTCTTGGGCGCCAATGGATTGATGAATTTGAAGAAGAGCGCTCCCAAGCTTCTATGGTGGTGCTCCTTGGATGTGGAAGAAGGTTGGAGCAAGTGAGGATTCCTTGAGGGAATGCGCCGGAGGTTCGCCAAATGATCAAAAATGTGTCCGTGGGCTTCCTTGTTTTTTCCGGGGCTTCCTAGTCCTTTATTTATAGAGGGGGAACCCTCAAATGGCCTTTGGGGGTCTTCGGAGCCGTTGGAGAGGCCTTCGGAGCCATTGGGAGGCAAGTGGACAAGTCTGGTCAAAGCCCAACGGCTAGTTTGACTGGCTCCACCGGCTGACCGGTGCTTGGCCACCGGTTGGCCGGTGCTTTGAAAAAGGGAGAGGGCTCGGGCTCAGGCACCACCGGCTGGCCGGTGAGGAGGCCACCGGTTGGCCGGTGCTGAGGCAGTGGCTGATACTGTTCTGTCTGGGTTCCACCGGCTGGCCGGTGGTGGGACACCGGTTGGCCGGTGGTCTGGACAGAGGGATGCCTTCTGTCCAGGCCTCCATCGGCTGGCTGGTGGTCGTCCACCGGTTGGCCGGTGGACTGAAAATCAGTCCACTTTTGGCTTCTTGCTTTCTTGGCCCAATTTCTTGTCAACTTGAAATCATGCCTATCATCCAAAAACACTTAAAACAAGATTAGATAAATAAGAGAGTGATTGTGATCATGAAAATTAAACCTCAAGGGGTATGAGAGGTACAACAATCTCCCCCTATTTTGATGATCACAATCACCAAAACAAGCAATGTAAAAGACTGAAATGAAAGGCATGCTTTAAAGGATAAATTGAAAAGTAAAGAATGAGAGAAAGATTTTTCCCCCAATCAACCAAGAATTTCTCCCCCTTTGTGATTATCAAAATAGCACGGGGCATAAAACTTGATTGAGGGAAAAGTTGAAAAACAAAATAGAGATTTTAAACCAATTGAAATTTTTGAAATTTGAATTGAAAGATTTGTATTGAAAGTTTTGAATTGAAAATTTGAATTGAAAATTTTGAAAGAAAAATTGGAAATTTTGAGTTGAAAATTTTGAAAGAAAATTTTGAAATAAAAGTTTTGAAATAAAAACGCAAAAAGGATTAAACAATCCTAACTCCCCATAAATAAAAACAATAAATCACCGGGGAGAGGATTTTGAAACCGAGACAAATTTTGGTCCGGTGAGACTCGCTAAAAGGGATTTTTCAATCCATACTTGTCTAGATGGATACATCCTAATATATTCATCCGAGTAGGTAATGATTTTGGGGCGGCCATATCTAGTATTTTTACAATTGCATTCATAAATTAAGTGCCCGGGTTTTTTACAATAATTGCAAAATTTATATTGAGAGCTCCCCCTTACAAAAATAGTTCGTGCATGGGAAGAGGAAGCTTGCTTGGAATAGCCAAGCCCTTGGGTGGTTTTATATATGCGTTGGGAACCAAGAAATTTGGTCAAATTTTGTTCACCTTGGGTGAACTTGGCAAGAGATTCCTTTAAATCCTTGATTGTTGATTCCATAGAATCAACATCGGGAAGGTTTTGAATCTTGAGGGACAACTCCTCCTTTTCTTTGAGAAGTTGTTCCTTTTCGGAAGAGAGTTTTTTGAAATTCTTTTTTAAAGCAACAAATTTGGAAGAAAGTTCGTGAAAACCTTCCTCCAATTGATCTCTAGCATGTTGGAGATCCTCATAAGACAAATGATTGAAAGAATTTGAAGAACTAGAGGAAGAGGAGTCGGAAGAGGTTACCTCATGAAATGCCATTAGGCATTTTTTACCGTTGTCACTTGAGGAGAAGGATGTAGAGTTATCACTCCATGTGGCCTTGAAAGCCTTTTTCTTTTCCTTTTGCTTGGCCTTTTTCTTGTTGAGTGGACAATCGGGCTTGTAATGGCCTTTCTTGCCACACCCGTAACATGTTACCTCGGGATCGGATTTTTCGTCGTGTTTTTCCTTTCGAGCCTTGCGGGATTTCTTCTTCTTGTGCTTCTTCATGAAGTTGTGCATTTTGCGGGCAAGATTCTCCATTTCGGAATCGCCGCTTGAAGAGGACGATGAGGAGGAGGAGGAGCTTTCTTCTTTGTGAACTTTGAAGGCGATGTTCTTTGGAACTTTGATTGGTTTGCCTTCCTTTTCAGCTTGCCTCCTCATGGTGATCTCGTAGGTCATGAGGGATCCGATGAGCTCTTCAACCGGCATGTTCTTGATGTCTTTTGCTTCTTGAATTGCCGTGACTTTCGGTGCCCATGAGCTTGGTAGGATCCAAAGGATCTTCTTGACCATCGTTTCTGCAGAAACATCATCTCCAAGAGATTTTCTTCCATTGCAAACGTCAGTAAAACGAGTAAACATTTCAGAAATTGATTCATGTGGGTGCATGGTGAAAGACTCAAAATATTGACGGAACATATCCAATCGAGTATCCTTGACTTTGTTGGTCCCCTCATGGGTAACCTCCAAAAGTTTCCAGATTTCATGTGATGAGGTGCATGTGAAAACTCGATTGAATTCATTACGATCAAGGCCGCAATGAAGAGCGTTCATGGCTTTGCCATCAAGCTCGAAATTTTTAATATCGGCTTGGGTCCATTTGGATTCATCGGGAGAAGAAAGAGAATAACCATGCATGACAATTTTATAAATAGGATAACCTATACTTCTAAGAAAAGTGGTCATGCGGGTTTTCCAATAAGTATAGTCGGTTCCATCAAAAAATGGAGCACGACCCAAAGAATAGCCTTCGGGGGCGAAAGAGGTTGAAGCCATCACAATGGATCTTGAATTTGAAACCGGTTAGGGTATTACTCAAATTTTCCCTTTGATACCAATTGTTGGGCGGAGAAGTGATGGAAAGAGTGGGGGGTGAATTGCCTTTTAAAAAATAATTAACAATTTAAAATCAAAGTAAAAGTGCAGCGGAAATAAAAGAGGCAAGACACACAACTTGATAACGGAGTTCGGCTTAAACCCAAGCCTACGTCTCCGCTCCCAACTCAACCGTTGAGAGATTTACTACCGCTTTCTTTTTAATGGTTTTAGCAAGAAACCCACTAGACTTTAAGGTTAGTCTAGAACCTATTACAGCTTTCTTTTAATGGTTATGCAAGAACCCACTTGCTTTCAATGGTTGAGCAAGAACCCACTAGCCTTCTTACCGGTGAAGGCTAGCTCACCTTTGATTCAAACCTTTTAAAAGGGAAGACTTGACTAACCTCTTCACACCTTGAAGGTGGTGTGAAAACCCAAAGAAGAGAGAATGAGAGAAATGGGGGGTTTGTAGGCACAAACCCAAATTTATGCTAAAAATAGATAAAAAATGAAAAACCGTAATGGGAGAAGTCTTGGGCGCCAATGGATTGATGAAGTTGAAGAAGAGCGCTCCCAAGCTTCTATGGTGGTGCTCCTTGGATGTGGAAGAAGGTTGGAGCAAGTGAGGATTCCTTGAGGGAATGCGCCGGAGGTACGCCAAATGATCAAAAATGTGTCCGTGGGCTTCCTTGTTTTTTCCGGGGCTTCCTAGTCCTTTATTTATAGAGGGGGAACCCTCAAATGGCCTTTGGGGGTCTTCGGAGCCGTTGGAGAGGCCTTCGGAGAAGTTGGGAGGCAAGTGGACAAGTCTGGTCAAAGCCCAACGGCTAGTTTGACTGGCTCCACCGGCTGACCGGTGCTTGGCCACCGGTTGGCCGGTGCTTTGAAAAAGGGAGAGGGCTCGGGCTCAGGCACCACCGGCTGGCCGGTGAGGAGGCCACCGGTTGGCCGGTGCTGAGGCAGTGGCTGATACTGTTCTGTCTGGGTTCCATCGGCTCGCCGGTGGTGGGACACCGGTTGGCCGGTGGTCTGGACAGAGGGATGCCTTCTGTCCAGGCCTCCATCGGCTGGCCGGTGGTCTTCCACCAGTTGGCCAGTGGACTGAAAATCAGTCCACTTTTGGCTTCTTGCTTTCTTGGCCCAATTCTTTGGCAACCTGAAATCATGCCTATAATCCAAAAACACATAAAACAAGATTAGATAAAGAAGAGAGTGATTGTGATCATGAAAATTAAACCTCGAGGGGTACGAGAGGTACAACAATTTTGACAAACATTTATAATGGGATAAACAAAAAAATCAGGAGCTTAGCCAACCGAGCCGGCCATACTATTGACCGAGCCAACCATACTACTGAGTAGGCACTCGCTCCTCAGTGGGAGGCTGAGTTACAACTAATTTTGATGAACATTTATAATGGGAAAAACAAAAAATCAAGAGCTTAGCCAACCGAGCGAACCATACTACTGAGCAGGCACTCGTCACTCGGTGGGAGGCTGAGCTACAACTAAGCAGGCCTGTCAGGAGCTTAGCCAACCGAGCCTCCCATATTACTGAGCAGCCCAAAAAGTTAGGAGCTTAGCCAACCGAGCCAACCATACTACTGAGGAGGTAGGCACCACTCAATGGGAGGCTGAGTTACAACTAAGCAGGCCTACCGGGATGGACAGCCATGGTTAAATTGGAAAGCTATGGGCGAAGCAACACCGTGCAAAGGGGAGGCACGGTGACATAGTTGGTCGGCACGGTGACATAGTAGGCGCATGATGTGCCTGCAAAAAGTCGTAACGGGGCGATACCAGAGGAGGAGGGAGATAACTTCATATCAGTGCTCTGGCGCCTTGATACTTAAAGTGAGGGTTTTCCGCATTGACAATTTGATGTGGGACATATTTTTTAAAGAACGGAGCGCTCCCCCCCATCTGATAAAATCCCGTATCATCTGCACCGTTGATCTATTTTAATAGACACAGACATATCGTGTCCATCCGATCTGAGCTGATACAACAGCCGAGGAGACACCACAGCGTCGTCTTCAACCTTCGATCACCCGACGCAAACCAGCACATCGGAAATGAAGCCGAACCTCTAAGATGTTGTTTCCGGACACCGATGATGATCGAACCTATTGTATGAGGATCATCCGGATTTCACAAACTCATGCATGAAATTACATTTGCATGCATGCAACAAAACACAAAGATTGAATTTGGCCGAAGCAAACGAAGTTGCATTGCATGGGGTCAGGTTTTTGAGGAGTCTCGGGATCTCAAAAGCAAACGAAGTTTCATATCAATGTCTCATCCATATTATCTAGTGATTATTGGGAATCCTGGGAAATCAAATAAGTGCTTGGCCCAAACACCTCCTCAGGGTATTTTTATCAATGGGGCACCCAATTGAGTGCTCTAGGTCAGTACATCAGGGCACCCTCATGAGGCCCCTCGCTCTCAACCAAGGTTCCAGGTCATTAACTGTGGGGGCCACTCCCAATATGGGATGGTTTTTTACAGGGGAGGAATTCGTTGTTGTCGGCAGCAGCAGAAGTCTCCTTGGACGACAACCAACTCAGGCGGCTGTGGAAGTCCTCCATGGCGGGCAGCCGACATAGTGGATGAGAATCGGATGGCTAGACCTTTTTCAAGGGTAGCTGAACCACCCCACCAACCGGAGAAGATATGTGTTTCCATCTGTCTATTTAAATGGGTTGTATTCCAATTGTTTGGAAGAGAATATGTGTGTGAGCTGTGTGTGTTGTGATCTTCTGACGAAAACCGGAGAGAAATGAAATAGTGAAACAGCCTTATTCTCCCGTGGATGTAGGTCATACGACCGAACCACGTTTAAAATCTTGTGTTCCTCCGTTTTTCCTCCTGTTTTTGTGTGTTTGAGGTACCACGCACCTCCGCTGCGCCCCAACAAGTGGTATCAGAGGCGAGTCGGAGCGAACGGAGGTGAACCGACGGGACGACGGCAAATTTTCCGGTGGCCGGAAAATTGAACGTGGTCGGAAAATTTTTCTGAGGCCAGATCCGTGAAGAGGACGACGAGACGAGTCCAACGGCGCAAACGGCGTTAAAAACGGAGTTGAAACGAAGAAGATATGGCCGGTCAAAGTTCGGTCAAACCCGCAGGTGAACAGTAACCCCTTGCCGGAGAAGAAGTCACTGTTCATGCCGCCGGCGACAATTCCGGCAAGAGCTCCGGCGTGCCACGTCAGCGCCACGTCAGCGCCACATCAGCGAGTGATCTGGAGCATTGAACGTGTTTTGACCACATCTCGGTCAATTGGTGTCCGATTTCGGCGATCCAGGAGTCGATTCCAACTATTTCGACCGTTCCGGACGCATCCGTACGGTTAGTTTTTGAAAAGTCACACTCTTTCAGGTGGTGATTAAAGGGTGCGACATCGACGGTGGTGATCGCGTTTTGCGACGACGACGATGGCTGGTGGCGGAGCACTACCAAAATCTGACATCGAGAAGTTCGATGGTCGAAACAATTTCGGCTTGTGGCAGAGCACGGTGAAGGATCTTTTGGTGCAGCAGGGCCTGATCAGACCGTTGATCGGAGAAAAGCCCGAGACAACCAGTGCCAATGATTGGGAAGAGCTCGAGATGCGGGTCGTCAGCACAATTCGACTGTGTTTGGAGAATGAGGTAAAGTACTCGGTGTTGGACGAGACATCACCGAAGGAGATCTGGAAGAAGTTGGAGAAGCGATATATGGCGAAGTCGCTCACCAACAAGTTGTTCCTGAAGAAGAAACTGTACCAATTGCGCATGGACGAGGGAGCGAATTTGTTGGATCATACCAATGAATTCAACAAGATCCTGACGCGGTTATTGGGGCTCGGTGTGAAGGTTGAAGAGGAAGACAAAGCACTTTTGCTTTTGTCATCACTACCAAGCTCATTTGATGGGCTTGTGACTGCATTGCTCGTGGGGAAGGATACATTGAAGCTGGACGATGTGATGGCGTCACTTCAAGATTCGGAGGCATTCTGAAGACCTTCGACGCATTCAGGCGAGCAAATCATGGCGATGCGAGATGATCAGCGTGGGAGGAGCCGACATCGACAGTCAAGAGGTAAAGAATGGCGGCCAAAATCCAGAGGACGTGATCCGAGCGAAATCACGTGTTTCTGGTGCGAGAAGAAGGGTCACTATAAAAGTGATTGTGGAGAGCGCAAACGGTACGTTGCTGGGAAGAAGAAAGTTGAAGAGGAGGATGTGAACATCACAGGATTATCAGCAGATGATGAAATCTGTGTGACAACGGGAAGCATGTACTCATATGAGAGAGTTGAACGGGGAGAAGTGCAATGTCATTACTGCAAAAGATTCGGGCACATGAAGCGGGAATGCCGATTTCTAAAGAGGAAGAACGAGCGGGCTCAAAATCCAAAAGAAGACGGGTGGGTTCTGGATTCGGGGAGCTCGAAACACATATGTACGACGAGAGGTACATTTGATACTTTTCAGCAGGTGCAGGACTCGGTGAGACTTGGTGATGGGTCAACATGCGAGGTTCGAGGAGTCGGGACGGTGAAATTGAAGACGCCCGATGGAGGAATTCGTAAACTGGCTGACGTGAAATTCGTTCCGAGGATGAGGCAGAACTTGATATCATTAAGTAGGCTCGATGCGAGAGGGTTCAAGATTTCCATAGCAGGTGGAGTTTTGGAAGTCTCACGTGGGGATGCAGTGAAGCTTACTGGGAAGGAGTCTCAAGGGTTGTATCATTTGATGGAGACCGCAGTCAGCCCGAGATCGAGTGAAGATGATGTAAGTTCCGCGTCATCTGGTGTGAAGAAGCGTGTTCGATTTGCCGATGAAGTTTTCAACACCTACAAGGAGAATGCAGGTCTGGTTTCTACCCCAAATTGGTCGTGAGGGGGAGATTTGTGGGGGCCACTCCCAATATGGGATGGTTTTTTACAGGGGAGGAATTCGTTGTTGTCGGCAGCAGCAGAAGTCTCCTTGGACGGCAACCAACTCAGGCGGCTGTGGAAGTCCTCCATGGCGGGCAGCCGACATAGTGGATGAGAATCGGATGGCTGGACCTTTTTCAAGGGTAGCTGAACCACCCCACCAACTGGAGAAGATATGTGTTTCCATCTGTCTATTTAAATGGGTTGTATTCCAATTGTTTGGAAGAGAATATGTGTGTGAGCTGTGTGTGTTGTGATCCTCCGACGAAAACCGGAGAGAAATGAAATAGTGAAGCAGCCTTATTCTCCCGTGGATGTAGGTCATACGACCGAACCACGTTAAAAATCTTGTGTTCCTCCGTTTTTCCTCCTGTTTTTGTGTGTTTGAGGTACCACGCACCTCCGGTGCGCCCCAACATTAACTAATTCCCAGGGGATGCTACATCCCACACCATCATCATTAAGATAGCATAGACTTGCAACCTACATAGGATACTTCACATTGGAAACACATTAACAAACGGATCACAACCCATCATAGTCCTCAAATTCTCACTAGGCCAATTTTCCCACTCAGCCCATAGTGCATTCTACCTACTGTCCAACCACATTGGCTAATGACATCTCCAAGGGAAGGATCCCATGTCCATTCATCATGTTCACCAAACCCAAATGTTCTAAGGTCTCTCAAGGATCATGATGGAGACTAATAAAGAAAATCAAAATAAAAGTCACATGGACCAGACCATTAATCCTTACACATTCCACTTCCATTGGTCAACACCCCTAAAGGGGTTTAGGTATCAAGGGAAATCATTCAGCACACGGCCTCACTCATTGGCATTTGAGGCCACCAAGCCGATACATCAATACCAGTGTGGCCTTAACACTTTAACCAATTCATTGAAGGTACACCCTATGAATTAAGAGCTAAATTTAAACCAATCCATTCAAATAAACTATCTAAATTGCTCACCAATTTTAGTTGTGCGACTGCACACCACATGCATCATAAGAAACATGAATTAAAACATATAGAAAGTACCAAGGACTACCTACCTCATCCTAAAACTTTTTGATTTAGTTTAAAAAATTTGGAAGCCTTTGCGTCCAAGCTCTACTAGGCATCACCAATCAAGAAGAGGCACTAACTCATGCCACATTAGTTAATTATAGTCAAATTAAAATTAACTTAACAATTTCCCTAAAATTCTTTTCAAAATTCTATACATTGGTGTAATCGCTAAAAACTCACTAAAAAGACCCATCGCCTCAAAACCATGACCAATGACATGCCAAATCATCATGGAATTATATTGAATTAAATAACAATAAAGGATGCATATCACCCAAAACTCCCCCCCCCTCAACATGCCTTGATGCCTTCAACCAAGGATTATGGTGCTCCGCACCATAAGACTCCCATTTCGAGGGCATATTTCAAACCGCGGTTCTCCCTTCCATAGGAACTGCCTACCAAAAATACCTTTTGAGTAGACCATTTATATCAAACCCTACAATATATGCCCACTTGGTGACATTTTTCTTTATTGTGACCATTATCTTATTTAAAAAAAAGAATAAATACAAAATTTCACTCTCTTGACTTTAATATCTATAAAATATTTACATAAGGGTGAAAAGAGAATAAGTTTGGATATAAATTTTTATTTTAAATATGAATTAATTTCTTAGCATGATAATTTATTTTTTAATTTTTAGTGATTGAATAATTACCTTTAATGCTTACACAACACCAATACAATATTTACACAATTAATAGTAAAATAAAATAAATATTTTTACAAATATTAAAAGTAATACAATTTAGATGAATTACTGGGTTCCATTAATTTTATAGAAAAATATAAAATATAAAGGAAGTTTGAAAGGTTTGAATTTGAATTTATTACCCGTAATGCTGTTTTCAAAGTCAAATTAAACGAATAGTTCAAAATATGACATTAATGTAATTTCATAATAAATAATATTTTATTAAATGATTTAAAACTCTTGAAAATCATATAATTGTAAATGATAATGGATTATATTTTGAAAATATCAATCATGATCCATTTATGGGTTTCTTTATTTTATGGTAACATTCTTAACCCTTAAATACTTGAAATATTTGATATTTTGGCAATCATCAAAAGGGTTAATAGGGAAATCTTATTAAAACTATGAGATATTGGCAAAAAAATAAAAAAAACTAGTTCAAATCTTATTGGATGAAATTAAATGGAAACATAACCATATTTTATTATAATTAATGTATATTTACTATTTTTATACATTTATAAATATAAATAAATAAATAATATTTGTTTAAAATGCAATTATATAATTATAAATAGATAATAATAAAATAATAATAATTTTATTTATATAATGAATATATTTACTATATATATAATTATATAAATATATATAATGATATAAATATTATTTTTTAAAAAGGTATTTATATAATTATAAATAAATAATTATATATTCAAAAAATTATAAAATTGTTATTTTATAAAAAGTATTATTATTAAAATCCCTCCTATTCCGTGGACCCACATTTAACTACTCCCAAGAAACAAATTTCGACCCCAATTTGACATTCCAATCATTTAAGATCTTGATTGAACTTAAATCGGCTCAACCCAAGAATTCAATTTCGCTATAAGTATCTGATTATTGAAGTCCATCATACCACTATTATCATGAAGCAGTGCATATACAGGACTTCCAAAAGCATGCAAATTAGAATAATCAGCGGGTTTACCAGTCCACATTTCCATCGGTGTCTTGAGATCAATTTCCACCGAAGGGGATCAATTGATCACAAAGCAGGCGGTATATACTGCTTCCGACCAGAATGTATTGTTGACTCCTGTAGTCTTCAGCATCGCCCTTGTTCTTTCCAACAGGGTTCTATTCATCTGCTCTACCACTCCATTCTACTGAGGAGTGTACGCCACTATGAACTGTCTCTTGATGCCTTCCTGTTGACAAAAATAATCAAACTCCTCACTTGTATATTCTCCACCATTGTCAGTCCTCAGACACTTGATCTTCTTTTCCGATTCAAGCTCCTTTCGCGCTTTGAATGTTTTGAAGACTTCAAAAACATCTGATTTCCTTTTGATTGGAAACACCCAACATCTCCTGGAATAATCATCAATGAAAGATACAAAGTACCTTGCTCATCCTAGGGATATAACTGGTGCTTTCCAAACATCGGAATGGATCAACTCCAAGATCTCCTGACTTCTTGTTGTTGATGTCCCAAACTTTAACCAGTGTTTCTTGCTCAAAACACAATTCTCACAAAATGGTAAGGATACCTTTGTTAGCCCAGGTAGCAACTTCTGATTCGCAAGAATCTTCAGGCCTCGTTCTGATATATGGCCAAGCTTCCGATGCCATAATGTCATCAATGGTTCCGTCGAGGTAGTTGATGCAACAACTATCTCCGCCTCTTTGTACGTTTCACCCATAAGCACGTACATGTTCTTTGAGATCTTCTCCACCTTCATTACCACAAGCACGCCCTTCAAAATTCTCATCACTCCATTCTCGGTGTGAGTCTTGCATCCGATGTCATCAAATTGTCCCAAAGACAATATGTTCTTCTTCAGGCCCTCCACATGGTGTACTCCTTGGACGATTCGAACTATGTTATCATGCATCTTCAATTTGATGGTTCCGACTCAAACAATCTTCAATGTATGATCGTTTCCCATGTACACAAGTCCTTCCGGGATGGTTTCATATTGGTCAAACCATTCCCGTCGAGACGTCATGTGCCATGTTGCTCCTGAGTGGATAATCCATGAATCATCGAGGTGATGTCTTCCTTCAATATTCGTCACCGCATCGCTGACTAGTACGTCGCCATTTCCCGATGTACTCGCCACATTTCCTTGAGAGTTATTCTCACCACTCTTCTTATTCCAGCAGTATTTGCTCACATGCCCCCTCTTACCGCAATTGTAGCATTTGACGATTTTCTTCTTGCTCCTTGATTTAGACCTGCCATGATTCTGGCTCCCACCGGAACCACGCTCCATCATTCATTCTCTTTCCATCGATAGAGCTTCCACTTGGTGTGAAGTCATTTTTCTGTCTTCCTGGTTCTTGCGCCGACTTTCTTCTTCGAGAAATGCAGCTGCAACATCATTGAAGGACAACATATCCATCAGGATATTATTGGTGAGGTTGATGATGAGTTGGTCATATGAATCTGGAAAACTCTGGAGCAGGATCTCCACAGGTTCAATATCCAAAATTTTATATCCCAAAGTCGTAAGTTGAGAAAAAAGGGTATTGAGGGTGTTGATGTGGTCAGTCACCGATGATGACTACGCCATTCGAAGAGTGTATAATCTTCTCTTCAAGAAGTTTTTTTTGTGGAGTGATTTTACCTCATATAGTTTTGTTAGAGTATCCCAAATTTCATTCGCCATATTTTTCTCTGCAATGCTTGACAGGACCCCATCTGCTAAATCCAAATGAAGGTTGGAAATAGCATTCCCGTCCATGTCGCTCCATTTCTCATCCGTCACACCTGTCGGCTTCTCTCCAATCACCTGTAGGCAATTATCCTTCCGCAGCACTGCTTGCATCTTCATTTTCTTCAATGAAAAATTATTTCCATTGAATTTTTCAATCTCGTATTTTTCCGCCATTTGGACACATCGTTGGTCCAGAATTTTCTTGGGCCACAAACCTGCCTCTGATACCACTTGTTAGGATCGTAAATGACGGGTCCTTTGATACAACGATAATTGCGAGATTAAAAATAAAGTGAAAAAGTTCAGAATTAAAGTGAACACCAGATATAACGTGGAAAAACCCCCAAATAAAAGGGGTAAAAAACCACGGGCTAATAGAAGGATTTCACTATGGTAAAATGTGGGTAAAATTTCTCTCTCAATTATAAGGAGAAAACACTCAAGAAAATCTCTCTTGTAAAATATGGAAAAACGCCTCACAAAATACTGCACTCCGGGATGAAGATGTGTTGCTTCTGAATCCGATGATGAAAAGTCCAGGAGGAGATCCCTTTTTATAGCCTTCCTTCACACCCTTTGGTCTTCCCTCAATTAAATGACTTTTACTAAATTAATTGGGGAAATAATTGTAGGGTGTCAAATTTATTAAATGTAATGAATGCGGTGACCATCATTAATCTCTCTTCGCGTCTTCCAACATATCTCCAACTTGGAGATTTGATGAAGTGTCAATCACATCTCCACACATCCTTTCTATCTGCCCAAACTGCTGCTCATGTATCTACAAGGCCACTTGAAGATCTGCACCATCTGAACTTTTCAGAATTAATCGCCTTTGTCAGGAAATCTGCCAGATTTTCTTTAGTGTGAATTTTCTTCATGTCCACACTTCCTTCCTCCACCACATCTCGAAAAAAATGGTATTGTACGCCAATGTGATTTTTCCTGGAATGAAAAAATGGATTCCTTGCAATGTTCAAGGCACTATGACTGTCACAAAATAATGGAATATGATCATGATTGTGCCCGAGCTCCTCCAATAACCTTCTCATTCAAATCGCCTCTTTGCAAGCTTGTGTAGCTGCCATGTACTTCACTTCTGTCGTGGATAAAGCCACAACTGACTGTAGCTTTGAGATCCAGCTCAAAACTCCTCCTTCAAGAGTAAACACATAACACGTAGTGGATTTCCTCCAGTCAGAATCACCAGCAAAATTTGAGTCAACATATACAGTGATAGTACAATTTGATCCACCAAAACATAATGAAACATCTGAGGTTTCCTTGATGTATCTCAGGATCCTCTTCACCATGCTCCAATGCTCTCTTCTTGGATTCTCCATGTACCGACTAACTGCTCCCACTGCATGTGCAATGTCTGGTCTAGTACAAACCATAGAGAACATTAAACTCCCCACTGTTGATGCATACGACACTCGAGATATTTCCATCCTCTCTGCTTCACTTCTAGGACTCATTGTATAGGATAACTTGGAATTAATGGGAATAGGGGTAGAAATTGGCTTACAGTCTTTCATATTGAAGCGTTTCAAGACTTTCCTCAAATAATTCTTCCATGATAGCCAAATCTTTCCATTATTCCTATCTCGGTAAATCTGCATCCCAAAAATCTTGTTTGTGGGACCCAAGTCCTTCATATCAAACTCCATATCCAACTGTGCCTTCGTCTCCTAGATTTGATCATTTTTGGGGCCTGCAACCAACATTTCATCCACATACAACGGCAAAATGATAAAATCATTACCATTTAAACCCTTGAAATATTCACAAGGATCTGAATTAAGTCTCTTGTATCCAAGGCTCATGATATAGGAATCAAATCTCTTGTACCAACACCTCAGTGCCTGTTTGAGACCGTACAGAGATTTGTTCAACCTGCAAACCAAGTTCTCTTTACCTTTTTCGGTAAAACCTTTGGGTTGGAGCATATATATTTCTTCATCAAGATCACCATGTAGAAAAGCTGTTTTCACATCTAGCTGCTCTAGATTTAGAGTGTATACCGCACACATAGCCAGAACTACCCGAATAGTCGTTAGTCTAAAAACAGGAGAAAATATTTCATTGAAATCAATAACTTCCTTCTGAGAATATCCTTTGACCACCAGTCTTGCATGATATCTTTCCACCTGGTCTGTTTCATCCCTCTTGATCTTGTAGACCCATTTATTCCCAATGGCCTTCCTTCCGTGAGGTAATGGAACAAGATCCCAAGTCTTGTTCTTGTGCAGGGATTCGAGTTCCTCCTGCATCGCCACCATCCATGAAGATACATTCGTACACTGGGTCGCTTCCAAAAGATATGATGGCTCTCCATCCTCTGTCAGTAAGCAATACGCAACATTGATCTCAGTGACATAATCTGAGTGCCATATCAGTTCTCTTTTCTCTCGATTTGACCGTCGTAGTCCAGGATCTTCTGGTGCTTGATCATCATGCTCTGGTAACGCCTCATAGGAAACCAGTTCTTCCTTCACCTTGACTGTTGTAGTTTCTGTACTTTCTTTCTCCATGTATTGATCAGTTGTCATTTGCACCTTGTCATCTGCAAAAATGACATCTCTGCTGATGATAAATTTGTGGGCAGTGGGATCCCACAAACGATACCCCTTCACACCTCAGCGTATCCCAAGAAGATACATTCTCTGGATTTCGAGTCAAACTTCGACCTTTCCTGGTCATGAAGCAGTGCATATACATGACTTCCAAAAGTATGAAAATTAGAATAATCAGCGGGTTTACCAGTCCACATTTCCATCGGTGTCTTGAGATCAATTTCCACCGAAGGGGATCAATTGATCACAAAGCAGGCGGTATTTACTGCTTCCGCCCAGAATGTATTATTGACTCCTGCAGTCTTCAACATCGCCCTTGTTCTTTCCAACAGGGTTCTATTCATCTGCTCTACCACTCCATTCTACTGAGGAGTGTACTCCACTGTGAACTGTCTCTTGATGCCTTCCTGTTGAAAAAAATAATCAAGCTCCTCACTTGTATATTCTCCACCATTGTCAGTCCTCAGATACTTGATCTTCTTTTCTGATTCAAGCTCCTTTCACGCTTTGAATGTTTTGAAGACTTCAAAAACATCTGATTTCTTTTTGATTGGAAACACCCAACATCTCCTGGAATAATCATCAATGAAAGATACAAAGTACCTTGCTCATCCTAGGGATATAACTGTTGCTTTCCAAACATCGGAATGGATCAACTCCAAGATCTCCTGACTTCTTGTTGTTGATGTCCCAAACTTTAACCTGTGTTGCTTGCTCAAAACACAATGCTCACAAAATGGTAAGGATACCTTTGTTAGCCCAGGTAGAAACTTCTGATTCGCAAGAATCTTCAGGCCTCGTTCTGACATATGGCCAAGCTTCTGATGCCATAATGTCATCAATGGTTCCGTCGAGGTAGTTGACGCAACCACTATCTCCGCCTCTTTGTATGTTTCACCCATAAGCACGTACATGTTCTTTGAGATCTTCTCCGCCTTCATTACCACAAGAACGCCCTTCACAATTCTCATCACTCCATTCTCGGTGCAAGTCTTGCATCTGATGTCATCAAATTGTCCCAAAGACAATATGTTATTCTTCAGGCCCTCCACATGGTGTACTCCTTGGACGATTCGAACTATGTTATCATGCATCTTCAATTTGATGGTTCCGACTCCAACAATCTTCAATGTATGATCGTTTCCCATGTACACAAGTCCTTCCGGGATGGTTTCATATTGGTCAAACCATTCCCGTTGAGACGTCATGTGCCATGTTGCTCCTGAGTGGATAATCCATGCATCATCGAGGTGATGTCTTCCTTCAATATTCGTCACCGCATCGCTGACTAGTACGTCGCCATTTCCCGATGTACTCACCACATTTCCTTGAGAGTTATTCTCACCACTCTTCTTATTCCAGCAGTATTTGCTCACATGCCCCCTCTTACCGCAATTGTAGCATTTGACGATTTTCTTCTTGCTCCTTGATTTAGACCTGCCACGATTCTGGCTCCCACCGGAACCACGCTCCATCATTATTTCTCTTTCCATCGATAGAGCTTCCACTTGGTGTGAAGTCGTTTTTCTGTCTTCCTGGTTCATGCACCGACTTTATTCTTCGAGAAATGCAGCTGCAACATCATTGAAGGACAACATATCCATCAGGATATTATTGGTGAGGTTGATGATGAGTTGGTCATATGAATCTGGCAAACTCTGGAGCAGGATCTCCGCACGTTCAATATCCAAAATTTTATATCCCAAAGTCGTAAGTTGATAAAAAAGGGTATTGAGGGTGTTGATGTGGTCAGTCACCGATGATGACTCCGCCATTCGAAGAGTGTATAATCTTCTCTTCAAGAAGTTTTTTTTGTGGAGTGATTTTACCTCATATAGTTTTGTTAGAGTATCCCAAATTTCTTTCGCCATATTTTTCTCTGCAATGCTTGACAGGACCCCATCTGCTAAAGCCAAATGAAGGTTGGAAATAGCATTCCCGTCCATGTCGCTCCATTTCTCTTCCGTCACACCTGTCGGTTTCTCTCCAATTTCCTGTAGGCAATTATCCTTCCGCAGCACTGCTTGCATCTTCATTTTCCTCAATGAAAAATTATTTCCATTGAATTTTTCAATCTCGTATTTCGCCGCCATTTGGACACATAGTTGGTCCAGAATTTTCTTGGGCCACAAACCTACCTCTGATACCAATTGTTAGGATCGTAAATGACAGGTCCTTTGATACAACGATAATTGCGAGATTAAAAATAAAGTGAAAAAGTTCAGAATTAAAGTGAACACCAGATATAACGTGGAAAAAACCCCAAATAAAAGCGGTAAAAAACCACGGGCAAATAGAAGGATTTCACTATGGTAAAATGTGGGTAAAAATTATCTCTCAATTACAAGGAGAAAACACTCAAGAAAATCTCTCTTGTAAAATATGGAAAAACGCCTCACAAAATACTGCACTCCGGGATGAAGATGTGTTGCTTCTGAATCCGATGATGAAAAGTCCACGAGGAGATCCCTTTTTATAGCCTTCCTTCATACCCTTTGGTCTTCCCTCAATTAAATGAATTTTACCTAATTAATTGGGGAAATAATTTTAGGGTGTCAAATTCATTAAATGTAATGAATGCGGTGACCATCATTAATATCTCTCTGCGTCTTCCAGAAGTGAAGCCCACCGACAAGCACCCGAGATGGTAGTCCTCAGGAATGATCGACCAGAGTAGCTTGGACATCGCATCAGAGAAGGGCAACCAGAACACTTCTACTTCTAAGATTTCGGCTACATAGAGAAGGTGTTCTTGGGGAATGCTCTGCCGAAGTAGTGTGGACGCCACGTCATCTCCTCTGCTGTTCAAGCCGGTCCCTCTTGGCAGATTGGAGACCGGCTCCCTGGTTCCGATTATCAAGGGAAACACACTCCTCCCCAACCAACATTCAATGGGGGCTATGCGGGAGCCGATAATGGGAATCATAGAAAACTCGGAGAAGGGACACCAGAACGTTTCCATTTCTAAGATCTCAGGTACACAGAGAAGGTGGTCGTAGGGAACAGATAAATTTAGTTCAGCGTACTAGTCCTCCAATCTGTCTCCAATATCATATTGTAGGGGAGAAAATCCTTCAGTTGTGGATCCATTCCCCATGGCTCATACCTCTGTCTTGGCTTTGAAGATCAGTGGTGTCGATTCTTCTTCGGCAATGAAATTCCTGATGAGCAAGAGAAAACCTGAGGATCCCTGCCCCAGGGCGCAGAGGGCCCAGAGGGCCCAGACCCTTGTCTTCAGTCCGAAGGCCAATACTACCACTTATTCTTCTTCTTCTTTGACAATGAAATTGCCAAATGTGGCTGAATGAAAACTCGGGGATCCCTACCATATGGCCCAGAGGGCCCAGACCTGGGTCTCTGCTAGGAAGGACAATGATGTTGCTTCTTCTTTTTCTTTGGCTATAAAATTTCCCAGCGTGGCTGAAAGAAAACCTAGGGATCCCTACCCTAGGTCCTAGAGGGCTCATAATCCTATCTCATCTTGAAAGATAAAAGTTGTCTCTTCTTCTTCTTCTTCGACAATGAAATTCCCCCGCGTGGTTGAATGAAAACCTGGGGATCCCTGTCCTAGGTCCCAGAGGGCCCACACCCTTGTCTTCCCCCGGAAGGTCAGTGTTGCCACTTCTTCTTCTTCTTTAGCAATGAAATTCCCCCGAAGAAATACCGTTGGTGAAAGAAGGCCTGAGGATCCCAGCCCCAGGGCCCAGTCCTCTATCTCCGCTCCAAAGATTAGTACTCTTGCTTATTCTTCTTCTTTGGTAATGAAATTCCCCAACGTGGCTGAAATAAAACTTGGGGATACCTGCCCTAGGGCCCAGAGGGCCCAGACCCGTGTCTCCGCTTGGAAGGTCAGTGTTGCCGCTTCTTCTTCTTCTTCTTCAGCAATGAAATTCCACAACATGGATAAAATAAAACCTAGGGATCCCTGCCCCAGGGCCCAGAGGGCGAAGAGCCCTGTCTCCACTATGAATATCAATGTTTTCTCTTCTTCTTCTTCTTTTTCAGCAATGAAATTCCATAGGATCACGAGCGTGGGTGAAAGAAAACATGGGGATCCCTGCCCTATGGCCCAAAGAGCCCAAACCACTATTTCCACTCAGAAGATCAGTGATGCGACATCTTCTTCTTCTCCGGCAATAAAATTCCTCAGGATCAAGAGCGTTGGTAAATGAAAATTCAGCGTGGGAAAGAAGAGATCCACACCACCACCGATGTTTGAGAATAAATGAGAGGCGACTTTTCTCATCGGCGATAGGGTGACACAAAACTATTTAAATCTGAAGCTCAAGATCCTCCCATAAGTCGCAGCCATCGACACCATCTTGCTCATCAATATCCCTGGAAAGCTCTGCACGTTGGGCAAGGTAATTGTTCGAAAGATTCTTTTTTTCTTTTCTTCTTTGATGAATCTAATGTTATGACCTTATTGAAAACAGGATGTCCTACA
This sequence comes from Viscum album, assembly GCA_963277665.1. Lineage (NCBI taxonomy): Eukaryota > Viridiplantae > Streptophyta > Magnoliopsida > Santalales > Viscaceae > Viscum > Viscum album. The sequence continues at coordinate 228,113,906 of OY728145.1, forward strand.
ATAACAGGAAGCATCGCAAAGGGACACCCTTCACACTCTAAGAAACGTGATGGTCGTGGAGACTCTAGTTCGATGCCTCAAGATGTTTTCGAATTTGAGTGGATTGGCGAGACCAGAGTCTTTGACACCATGTTTTGAGATGTTCTAGGAATTACAAACCTAAATCACACAGACGACCATGAACATGGAATCCATTAAAGACGCAACTGAAGCATCTAGTCTTCACTGTCACGGGGGGGGGGGGGGGGAGGATGAAGACAACAAGCTGTTGGCATCCATGATAGATGGGGTGGATACGAGAAATGTGTTGCGCTCCATTGGAATCCATTATAATATGGTGGATGGGGTGGAGGAGAATGATCAGAACTGGAAGTCGGGAGGTGGGGGCCTGGGAAGTTGCATCAGACTGGTGAAGCAGATGGAAGAGGAGGCAGTGAAGTGGTTTATGGAGTTCCTGGAGAGGGCCCCAGAGAAGGGGAGCGATGGGTGGGCTTCTCTATCAATGACGCTGAAAGTCATGAACTAGGAGCAGGTGGAGCGGTGTGATGCCAGTAGGGGACGGGTGTGCCCTCGGTCTATACAGGTGGCCTTAATTGAAGAATCCTTGAATCAAATTCTTTTTTCTTTTATATTTTAAATATCTTTGTCCCTTTTTCCACATATGTTTGAGTCTTTCATTTATTTAACAGTTTTATATTTGATAATGGATTGAATGTGTAATAAAACATTATGTTATTAAAGCATTGATTGATGATGAAATTTGGATAAGAGAAACTCAAATTATAAAAAAAGTATTATTATAAGTATTATAATTATATATAATAATTATACTTATTTAAAAAATTAATTTTTTAATGTATTATAAGTACTTATCATCACTTTTTTTATATTTCTATTTCTATTTGTCATCGTCATTATCAAACACAAATTCAATGCTCTCTTCATCGATGATGTGCGTCGTCTACGATCGGTCTTACATTTCTGGTTTCAAAATTCTTCACAGTTTCAATCGGTTCTTGATCGATTTCACAATAGTGGAAAATTTATAGAAAAAAATTCTTGATTTTTTTTTGTGTTTAAGACCTATCATTTTGGAAGGCATAAATTTTTTGGGGAAATTTATAGTAATTTTTTTTGATTTGTGTAATTAATTTTATGATTGGATCTTTTAACATTTTTTATAGATAAATTATATTTCAAGGAATATAGTGAACTATGCATTGTTATTTATTACATAAATTATAAAAAAATATATTCATTACCGGTATTATAATAATATCATTATAAATATTTTTATTTTATTTTATTTAAAAGAATCAGTTATTAAAAAAGACTCTTTGTCAAACTAAATTTTTAAAGCAAAAGAAGCCCGAGTCATCCCATGTCCCAAGTAATAATCATTTTTGGGAATAAATATTATAAAGGTGCAAGAAATCATGAAGGGTAAGGTTTTTTTGGTTTAAAGTCCTTTTGTTTTTGAACCAGGATTAAATTAAGAATGTTTTCAAACTTTTTCTGTTTATCAATGAGTTGGTTTTTAAACCGAGCCCAGAACATTATTCCAAGTTTTGGAACACTTAAAGTTATTGTTTTTGGACTTGGGTGAATACCTGATAATTTTCACAGGTGTCTTGATAAGTCTCAGGAGCACCGAATTTGAAAAATTCCACTTTAATGGATCTTCACAGGCTGCACACGGTTACAGTCCAACCCTTGCATATACCTAGATTAATATTTTATTTATTTTAATTAAATACTATAAAATGGGATATTTTTGTTCCAATATAAGAATGTGTTAATAATAATTATGTTATTATTATTATTACGGTGTCATAAATTATTTGGTTGTTAAAAGATTTTAATTGCTTGATTAATGGGGTGTAACATTTATGATAAAAGATTTTAATTGCATGATTAATGGGGTGTAACATTTATGTGAAATTATTGTGGCCTTTGGGTATCTCAAATATTTTTTTTAAATGAGGAGTTTCATATTTAATGAAGATGTGTTTAATTAAATAAGGAGTTTCAGAATTAATAAAGAAGCATTTTTATTTAATAGAGGTGTTGGGTTTTATCTAAGGTTGAATAATTATAATAACGCGATTATTATTATTATGGTTTTATGAGTATAATAATTATTTTTAATTAATTTTGATATTATTATTATTAAGAATAATACTAATGGAATATGTAGATTTAATTAATTGTTGCGAAAATGTGGCTTCATTTAATTAAATTGAGTTAAACTGAATTTAATTAAATGATGTGTAGTGGGGATTTTTGGGATTTATCATAGAAGTGTTTTATTAATAATAATGATGGTTATTATTATGGAGGTTTCATTTATTTAATTTGAGGTTGAAATGAATTTAATTAAATGAGTTGTTGGGGGTTTATTTTAATTAAATTAAAGTTGTGATAATTTAATTTAATTACATATAAACGAGGAGTTTGGTGTTATCAAAGAATGATAATATTAAATGGTAATATTAAATGATGTGTAAATAATGAGATGGAGGTTTCCAAATAATGGCAATATTAAATGGTAATATTAAATGAGGAATAAATGTGGAGTTGGTTTTAAGTTAATTAAATTCAAGGTAATAAGGAATTTAATTAATAGAGGCAAAATGGAGGTTTTTTTAATTAATGGTTAAAAAGAATTTAATTAATCGCTATGAAGCAGAGGTTTCATTTAATTAATTCATGTTGGGATAACTAATTAAATAAATGAGTTAAAGTTTTTATTTAATTATATTCCGTTGGAGAGAATTTAATTATTTTGATGTGTTAATGAAGTATTGGGTTTTACCTTATAGGGGTGTAGAATAATTAATGAAGAAAAATTACATTTAATGAGTTTGGTAATAATAATAAATATTAATATTATTATAATTAAATTAATTAATTTTTGTTATTAGGTTTTTATTTTTTTAATAGGGAAAATGAGAGGGGAGGTGCACAAGGCCAGCGTGTGAACCCCCTGGTTTTATTCCTCCATGTGCGATGTACACCAGCTACCTCCTCCACGAGCTTTTCCTCTCCATGGCATGGATCCCTCTTCCTGCATCGAATCCATGGCGGAAACCTCCATCGGACGGACCCCCTACTGTAGCGCACGACATCCCCAAGCAGAACCCTTGCAGCAGCTCAGCCCCCCTCATTGGTGCACCACCCCCTCTCCCGGACTTCTCTTTGCGCATGACGATTCCTCTCAGAATCTTCACAAATCTTGTCTGCATCCTCCAGGTGAGTCTGTCTGTGTATATTTTGTGATTCACATCAGCCATTTGACTCCTCACTCGCCTTGTTTTCTCGGCCTAATCCCTAAGGTTCGGGTTTAATCCGATTATTGCGTTCCTCAGTTTTTAGGGTATGAAAACGTTGACTTGGGACCCATTGATCCATAATCCTTCATCTACCGCTAAGGGTGACGTAGATGGAATCTATTTACATTGTCATCATTGCACTGGTTAAAGTTTATTTTCTGCTATTTATTTTTCACCATGTAAATTAGAGTCTGAAAAATTATCTGAGTCCCTAGTATAGAGGTATAGGTGCGTAGACCTTGTTGCACTTGTTCTGGTCTCTTAACACTATTTTGATGAATTGTTAATCATTGTTGTAGACAACGCACACACACACATACACACACATATGAAGGTGTGTGTGTGAGAGACTAAGGACCAGTGATGGATTGGTTTTCCACCGAATGTCAAGACGCTGAGTATTAATCTAGTTCCACCCTGAGTTTGGGTCGCCTTTCAAGTCCTCGAATTTAATAAATGCAATAATAAAATGCTTGCTACACTTTTATTGGTATTTAAATTATGTAGTGAAGGATTTTGAATTCCTTTAAAATGCAAATTTAGTAAGTTTGATTAATTTGGTAAATGTGATGTGTGATGTGTTGATGCACAACTTTGGATGTTATTAAATGATGCTGCCTGTAACACCCCGAGATTTTATGAAAAATATTCTTTTTAATTTCATTAATGTCTTGTGTTGTATTCTACACCAAAAGGAGCTTGCTCAATACGCATCCTTGACTTGCCTTTCATTACACGCAATCGCGACCTTCCTCGATAGCGTGTGTAGTACGCAATACCGAGTTTCACTAAACAACGATATGCTATTAAAATATTATTAAAACTATCCGTTATGAATAGTAATAACCACCTTTTAAAATTTTAGAAATTTTAGCTCTCAAAATGGACTTCATTTTTGGATTTGGAGTATCGAATTTAGCCTAAGGTGAAATTTTGGTACTTTTCGGATAACTTTCATATTCTGTTGAATAGTGAAAATTACTAAATTATAATTAAAAACAACTTTTTTAATCGAAATAATTAATAGTGATAGATTATTAATTTGAGTGGTTTTAAAGAATATTTAGAATATATTTTTACAATTTAATACAATGGTGGTCATTGGATGTAATTTCACATTTAAACCAGTCATAAACAAGTGTCAATCTTTTGATAGTTATTATCTCTTAAGAACGCACTATTTGTTTTGATGATGGGAATTAATTTTTAAATTAATTAATGCAACTGATATGTTTTGAATTTGATAAAATAGACATCAATTTTGAATTCATAATATTAAATATAGCTTAGATCTAATTTTTGGTATTTTTCTGGAAACTTTCATTTTTTTGATGAATAGTGAAACCTCTAAGTGGTAGTTAAAAAACTGAATTTTTCATAAAACATAATTTTACCGCTTTTGTGAGTGGAATTTCGAAAATCCGAGAGACACGGTTGATGTCAGTAAGTAAAATGTGGTTCAATGAGATGAAAATAATTTTTTGGTGAATAAAAACTTTTTACTTTTTTTTACCACGGTTAAAAGTAAATAGGGTAATTAAGGGTAAAAAGGACATTATTATTACCCTAACACATGTACTAATTCTATTGGACAAGTGTAATTCTACCAAAAACCTCCTTAGGAATAAAATATGACCATTTAGGCCTGCTTGGATTAGATTAGGACATTTATTATTAATTTATTTAAAGAAGGGTTAAAATAGTTAAAATCAATGTTTAGTAAGTAAATCATTTTTAATATGGGGTTATACATAAGATAAATTCGACTATAAATATTCATTAGAAAGATAAAACGATTTCCTACATAATGGTATTTTATTTGTAATTTTAGACATTAAATAATTTAATTTATTTATGACACAACGATGATGCAGTAATTATCTTATTAATGAAATATTGACATAATTGATGTTATAAATATCCAAATAAATATAATTTGAGACTTTTTATGAATTCCACTAATTTTATAGGTTAATATGATATGTTAGTATGGATTTAATTAACTTTGTTCGAACCTATCATTCTGGTAGGATTTTCACAAAAAACAATTACTAAATAGTGTCAAAATTGACATAAAATAGTTTTTAAAACAAATATTATATTATTAATTGTTATTTTATTCCTAAAAATCTAAGGTTCGACCAAATGACTTAGATAAGGTTATATATATTAATAATAAACAACTTGGCGTTAGTTTGGCTTGATATAGTAAGTTTATTAACCTTATAGTATAAGAACACAAGAAGACATGGTAAAAGTAAAATTATTTAACTTAATGTTAAATCTAAATGATAAGGTTAAAATAGGAACCTAAGCTTGTATAAATTATATTGGATGAGAGGATTTCGACCCATCCCCACCTTATCCTAGAAATAAATCAATTTGGAGCTATTTAAAACCGAACTTTACTTTATAATAAAATAATATTTTTAGTTATTCCAAAGGTGCCCCTCTCCTCCCTTATAAAAGGGAACCTCCTCCCTCTCTTACTCACACCACTTTGAGACTTCAAGCTCGGCCAACCCCTGCAAAAGTCTCTTCTACACTTCCCTAGAAACATCCTAGAGGTTCTTGTCTTCCTCAAAGACCAATTTTAGTGCCCTAAGAGGAGGTCTCAAAGAGGCGCTTCAAAGAAGAGGTAATTTCCGTTACCGATTCTTTCACCTTTATTTCTTCTTCCACTTCTTCTTCTTAGGTTGTTTCATTATGAAGTAATAACATCAGTATCACTCATATACAGATATTTTATTATAAGTATGAAACAACCCTATTTCACCATCTATCCATCCTATGGAAAACGAAATCACCGCGCGTGCGTACGTACGGAATACCGTCTCCACGCCGTGGTGAAATCTATTTTCCACCACCACCTTACTTGGATGGGTATAATGGTATAAATAATAACTATATATTATTATTTTAAAGTGATATTGATTCTGAAATAGTATACATACACTCCAATACAGTCCCACAATCATGAGAACGATATCATCGCTCGTGCGTACGTACGGACTACCGTCTCCACGACGCGATGAGATTCATTCTCCACTTTAACCATTCATGAATTATAATAAAGTATATATAATAAGTAATAATGAAATATATTAAATAATAATGATACTGGATTTATTTTTATATATATGTATGTCATCTACTTAATTCCGTTCAACTCAATAAGGAAACGAAAACAGCGTTCATGCGTACGTACGGCCTACCGTCTCCATGAACGGTGTATTTCTTTCCATTTAATGATTTATTATATATATGTATATTATTAATATATATATATAAATCATGTTTTATATTCTATAATTAAGTAATCATGATCTAAGTAATCATATGAATAATTACAAGTGAAAACACGGACGACAAATGAAGCAATTTTACCCAAAACGCTCTTTAACATGGAATTTACAAAAGAACGAGTAATATAAAGTCCTAAGTGAACCATATATGATATCATAACAATGAATATGATTCTGTAATAAATAAATGACATTATCTAAATCATTATACAGGAGGTTCGGACACTTACGAAGCAAATCGGACCTAAGGTAAGGGAAATATCACCATCTCATTTTTATCCGAGATTGTTTATACTTTAGTATTTACTGGGGTGTATTTTATAATACACATCCATGTTTCCTCAATATGTAATATTTACATCATTATACAATAGTTTATATCAAATTTTACCCTTCGGTGAGTTTTTAGTAAAAGATATGAAACGAATATTGTGTCGTTTTTCGTACGAGGTACTTTTTGACTTTTCTGAAAAAAGTACGAGAAGAATGTTTTTTAATATATACGGCATGAATGGATTTTTAAAACATTATTTACAAGAAGCTTCCTTTACAAGTTTTCAAGTTTATTTTTAATCAACTTCTTTTATTTTAAAATGGTATGACATGTTAAGAAAGGAAAAATGTTTTTGAAGTAGAAAGGATATTTTCCTCAAGAATGGAGTTCAAGAGTTTTATCAAAATTATTTTCCATCTAAGATAATATAGGGTTTTGTTTCTATCCCTATTATTACATTGATTTGATTATGTTGTGATGGAATTATTTTTATGAATTCCTTTATCTTATATGAATTGTTTGATGATGTCACGATGTTTAAGATTCCCATTTTTATTACATGGTTTATGCAATGATGTATGATTTAAGATTTTGTGGCACACATAAGAATGGTATAATTATGAGATGGGTGAGACCTATATCTCCCTCCAATTCATTGTGTAAAGATTTTAAATCTCATGATATAGACATGGCTAGAATGGTAGGTTATACCAGTTCAGTGAAACAGGACTGAAACGAGGGTGACTCGGTTCAGAAATGGACTTTGTCCACTAAGATAGTCTTGGAAATGAGTCTTGACTAATAAGATATCATTTTATATGATTTTGTGTGTATGACACAAAGTTTCATGTTTTAAGTTATGATTATTGGGATTTCATTTCACTACTATGATTTATCCCATGTTATGAAATTATGCTCTCTTTTGCAGGTTAAGATTTCCAAAATGTTATGTTCTTATGAATATGATGTGATTGATATTTCTTTTGTTTACCCTTACTGAGCATTTGAGCTCACCCTTTTATGTTTTATTTTCCTCAGGATATAAAGAAAGGTTTTAGGTATAAAAAAAAGGAAGATCTTTATGGGAGATGTTGAAGATCTTTCACTACGATTAGAAGATTATATTCCGAGTTTCCAAAGACACTAAACTATTACGATCCTTGTGTGTGTGTTTTTGTTATGTACTAAGTATTCCGCAAAAGTAATGTAAGGTCCATGCACTTCTAGCTTCGGGTCTCTACAGTTGGTATCAGAGGAAAGGTTTAGTCAACCTTTGGAAACTAGGATGCGAAAACGTTAGTGAGATCCCTAGAGATATTTCTAAGGTATGTCTAGGGATGTCCCTAAGGTTAAGTATACGTATAGGTTATAGTACTAGAATTACGCTAACGATCATCAAATTAAACCTAAGATGTTAGATATTGAAGGTAATCCCCCTTTATTATTTTGTTTTCCCTAGCATGTTTTTTTCCTCTCACACTATTCTTTTTGGGTTTTAGAAAATGGCTGGAAACAAGATGATTCACGATAATGGAGGATATGATGGATAATGGAATGATATTATTCATGAGCAACCAAATGAAATAGGATTTGGAAGTCCAAACATCATTATTATGCCGAATCAGCAATCTCATAATATGATCAATAAAGTAAAATTTGGTAAGTTTCCTGACTCGGCTAATAAGAGAAAGATGGAGTTTCATGATGATCATAGAGGAAAGAAAGTTCAATTTCACCTATGTAAATCATGTGGGAAGAGTTATCAAGGAGAATGTTTCAAAGGAACTGGAAGATGATTTGGGTGTGGAAAAGAAGGACACAAAGCCAGTAAGTGCAAAGGAAAAGGTTCAGTTAACACCAGGGATGAGGATAATGGTATTGCTACGACATCAATAATGGTTAAATGTTTTAAATGTGGAATGTACAGGCATTATGCAAACCAATGCCCTAAGGGAAAGTCTCATGAAGAGAATCAGTATTGTCGTATGGGTAGTATTTATGTGGATGATGATGAAGAGACTACAAATGATATGTGAGATGAAAGAATTGTTGAAGCTCGGTCAATGTTTTAAGAATGTAGTGGAATGATTACATGTTTATCATGTGTAATGTTGTATAAGTAATGTCATGGTACTATGGAATAAAGAGACATCTAAGGATTGTAACACTGATGCCTTTCCTTGAGTTTTGAAAGTGTATGATTAATGTTACGAGTATCCATGAAAGGTTATTCAGATATTTTTTGGAATGTAGATGATATGCACATAATGAAGGGATAAGGAGAAAATTTAATGTTTGATAGTATTCATGAGCTCATGACTGATATAAAAAGAAGGTTATATCATGGTTTGAGTATATTGAATTTTTAGATTTTGGTATGTGGAAAGAGTTAACTTTTGACAGCATTCAAGTTTTCACTAAGGTTTAATGGGTATTCATTTTTCAAGAGAATACATCATTAAGGTATTCACATGATTGGAATGTGACCAACAAGATATATGGGGGATAAATGATGGTATTCACATGCTTGGTTGACGACATTTCAAGTTATCTTCTTATTTATACTATGAGCTTGGACCGAAGTATTTTAGATAAGCCTAAAGATTGGAATGGATTATGTTAACCATAAGTTAGTATTGTTTAAGGATAGAATTTTTTTTTGATATTATTTATGTGATGTTATAGTAATGTAGTTTTAGAAAAAGGACAACCTGTAGGACGGGCGACAGCCCATCACGTCGGACAAGGCTGTGGGAATCGAACCCACAACCGAAGTGCGACTGGCCTTTATCGCCTACCACTGGCCTACAGGAAGTCCCTGTTTAGTAGAAACTAGTTTTATTATATTAAGAAGTATGATATATGAAGTATAAGTCCATTTTAGGAACTATATATGATTAATCTCACTATATATGGACTTATGTATTTTTTGATAACTTTTCTAACCTTTTGTTTGAGACAGATGGAATGAACCATCATTCTATCACATGATCTGCAAACACATCATGAATGACAAATTCAACTTCATTTCTTTAAGAGATGAAGTGGAAATTGTCCAGAGAATGACAAACGGTGAGACTATACCAAAATCATGAAAGTATTTCTTCTAATTTCATCAACTTTAGGGAAATGATCTTAAAAAGAAAAAATGTTGTCCTAGTGCTCTTATATCTGATGAATCAGATGGTACCTTAGATCGTCACAAATTTATGGATTTGTGATTGCTGGATTTTCCATAGCCATGTTCTCTACCACTCTCCATCAGAACATGATGGCTATATTTCTCTTCCATATCCATATTTTAACCTATGTGGAAACCCAGTGATTAGTTTATTTGGGTAACCGTTACGTTTCATAATTTTGTTTTTAAAGATTGGTTTTGGTATTCTTTTTTACGATGTGGGTTTCTATTAAATAATCTTTCGAATAGTAAACCATTTATAACCCCGACGAATTTCGAGGGCGAAATTCATTTTAAGGGGGGTAGAATGTAACACCCCGAGATTTTATGGAACATATTCTTTTTAATTTCATTAATGTCTTGTGTTGTACGCTACACCAAAAGGAGCTTGCTCAACACGCATCCTTGACTTGCCTTGCATTACACACAATCACAACCTTCCTCGATAGTGTGTGTAGTACGCAATACCGAGTTTCACTAAACAACGATATGCTATTAAAATATTATTAAAACTAGCCGTTATGAATAGTAATAACCACCTTTTAAAATTTTAGAAATTTTACCTCTCAAAATGGACTTCATTTTTGGATTCGGAGTATCGAATTTAGCCTAAGGTGAAATTTTGGTACTTTTCGGATAACTTTCATATTCTGATGAATAGTGAAAATTACTAAATTATAATTAAAAAAAACTTTTTTAATCGAAATAATTAATAGTGATAAATTATTAATTTGAGTGGTTTTAAAGAATATTTAGAATATATTTTTACAATTTAATACAATGGTGGTCATTGGATGTAATTTCACATTTAAACCAGTCATAAACAAGTGTCAATCTTTTGATAGTTATTATCTCTTAAGAACACGCTATTTGTTTTGACGACGGGAATTAATTTTTAAATTAATTAATGAAACTGATATGTTTTTAATTTGATAAAATAGACATCACTTTTGAATTCATAATATCAAATATAGCTTAGATCTAATTTTGGTATTTTTCTGGAAACTTTCATTTTTTTGATGTATAGTGAAACCACTAAGTGGTAGTTAAAAAACTGAATTTTTCATAAAACTTAATTTTACCGCTTTTGTGAGTGGAATTTCGAAAATCCGAGAGACACGGTTGATTTCAGTAAGTAAAATGTGGTTCAATGAGATGAAAATAATTTTTTGGTGAATAGTAACTTTTTACTTTTTTTTACCACGGTTAAAAGTAAATAGGGTAATTAAGGGTAAAAATGATATTATTATTACCCCAACACATGTCCTAATTCTATTAGACAAGTGTAATTCGACCAAAAACAACCTTAGTAATAAAATATGACCATTTAGGCCCGCTTGGATTAGATTAGGACATTTATTATTAATTTATTTAAAGAAGGGTTAAAATAGTTAAAATCAATGTTTAATAAGTAAATCATTTTTAATATGGGGTCATACATAAGATAAATTCGACTATAAATATTCATTAGAAATATAAAAAGATTTCATACATAATGGTATTTTATTTGTAATTTTTAGACATTAAATAATTTAATTTATTTATGACACAACGATGATGGAGTAATTATCTTATTAATGAAATATTGACATAATTGATGTTATAAATACCCAAATAAATATAATTTGAGACTTTTTATGAATTACACTAATTTTCTAGGTTAATATGACATTTTAGTATGGATTTAATTAACTTTTTTCTAACCTATCATTCTGTTAGAATTTTCACAAAAATCAATTACTAAATAGTGTCAAAATTGACATAAAATAGTTTTTAAAACAAATATTATATTATTAATTGTTATTTTATTCCAAAAAATCTAAGGTTCGGCCAAATGACTTAGATAAGGTTATATATATTAATAATAAACAACTTGGGGTTCGTTTGTCTTGATATAGTAAGTTTATTAACCTTATAGTATAAGAACACAAGAAGACACAGTAAAAGTAAAATTATTTAACTTAATGTTAAATCTAAATGATAAGGTTAAAATAGGAACCTAAACTTGTCTAAATTCTATTGGATGAGATTATTTAGACCCATCCCCACCTTATCCTATAAATAAATCAATTTGGAGCTATTTAAATCCGAACTTGACTTTATAATAAAATAATATTTTTAGTTATTTCAAAGGTGCCCCTCTCCTCCCTTATAAAAGGGCACCTCCTCCCTCTCTTCCTCACACCACTTTGAGCCTTCAAGCTCGTACAACACCTGCCAAATTCTCTTCTCCACTTCCCTAGAAACATCTTAGAGGTTCCGGTCTTCCTCAAAGACCAATTGTAGTGCCCTAAGAGGAGGTCTCAAAGAGGCGCTTCAAAGAAGAGGTAATTTCCGTTACCGATTCTTTCACCTTTATTTCTGCTTCCACTTCTTCTTCTTAGGTTGTTTCATTATGAAGTAATAACATCAGTATCACTCATATACTGATATGTTATTATAAGTATGAAACAACCCTATTTCACTATCTATCCATCCTACGGAAAACGAAATCACCGCGCGTGCGTACGTACGGAATACCGTCTCCACGCCATGGTGAAATCTATTTTCCACCACCACCTTACTTGGATGGGTATAATGGTGTAAATAATAACTATATATTATTATTTTAAAGTGATATTTATTTTGAAATAGTATACATACACTCCAATACAGTCCCACGATCATGAGAACGATATCATCGCTCGTGCGTACGTACGGACTACCGTCTCCACGACGCGATGAGATTCAATCTCCACTTTAACCATTCATGAATTATTATAAATTATATATAATAAGTAATCATGAAATATATGACATAATAATGACACTGGATTTATTTGTATATATATGTATGTCATCTACTTAATTCCGTTCAACTCAATAAGGAAACGAAAACAGCGTTCATGCGTACGTACGACCTACCGTCTCCATGAACGGTGTATTTCTTTCCATTTACTGATTTATTATATATATGTATATTCTGAATATATATATATAAATCATGTTTTATATTCTGGAATTATGTAATCATGATCTAAGTAATCATATGAATAATTACAAGTCAAAACACGGATGACAAATGAAACAATTTTACCAAAAACTCTCTTTAACATGGAATTTACAAAAGAACGGGTAATATAAAGTCATAAGTGAACCATATATGATATCATAACAATGAATATGATTCTGTAATAAGTCAATGACATTATTTAAATCATTATACAGGAGGTTCAGACACTTACGAAGCAAATCGGACCTAAGGTAAGGGAAATATCACAATCTCATTTTTATCCGAGATTGTTTATACTTTAGTATTTACTGGGGTGTATTTTATCATCCACATCCATGTTTCCTCAATATGTAATATTTACATCATTCTACAATATCTTATATCAAATTTTACCCTTCGGTGAGTTTTTAGTAAAAGATATGAAAGGAATATTTTGTCATTTTTCGTACGAGGTACTTTTTGACTTTTCTGAAAAAAGTACGAGAAGAATGTTTTTTTTAACTTATACAGCATGAATGGATTTTTAAAACATTATTTCCAAGAAGCTTCCTTTACAAGTTTTCAAGTTTATTTTTAATCAACCTCTTTTATTATAAAATGGTATGACGTGTTAAGAAAGGAAAAATGTTTTTGAAGTAGAAAGGATATTTTCCTCAAGAATGGAGGTCAAGAGTTTTATCAAAATTATTTTCCATCTAAGATAATATAGGGTTCTGTTTCTATCCCTATTATTACATTGATTTGATTATGTTGTGATGGAATTATTTATATGAATTCCTTTATCTTATATGAATTGTTTGATGATGTCACGATGATTAAGATTCCCATTTTTATTACATGGGTTATGCAATGATGTATGATTTAAGATTTTGTGGCACACATAAGAATGGTATCATTATGAGATGGGTGGGACCTATATCTCCCTACAATGCATTGGGTAAAGATTTTATATCTCATGAGATAGACATGGCTGGAACGGTAGGTTATACCGATTCAGTGAAACAGGACTGAAACGATGGTGACTCGGTTCAGAAATGAACTTTGTCCACTAAGATAGTCTTGGCATTGAGTCTTGACTAATAAGATATGATTCTATATGATTATGTGTGTATGCCACAAAGTTTCATGTTTTAAGTTATGATTATTGGGATTTCATTTCACTACTATGATTTATCCCATGTTATGAAATTATGCTCTCTTTTGCAGGTTAAGATTTCCAAAATGTTATGTTCTTATGAATATGATGTGATTGATATTTCTTTTGTTTACCCTTACTGAGCATTTGAGATCACCCTTTTATGTTTTCTTTTCCTCAGGATATAAAGAAAGGTTTTAGGTATAAAAAAAGGAAGATCTTTATTGGAGATGTTGAAGATATTTCACCACGATTAGAACATTATATTCTGAGTTTCCAAAGACACTAAACTATTACGATCCTTGTGTGTGTGTTTTTGTTATGTACTAAGTATTCCGCAAAAGTAATGTAATTTCCATGTACGTCTAGCTTTGGGTCTCTACACTGCCCACATGAGATAAACTAGGACATGACTATGTGTTGGTTTTAAGAATGTAGTGATGAATTTGTTAAATGACATGATTAAATAATTAAATGTTGTTTTGTTTTGTCTAAGATAAGATAATTAATTTTGTATATTAATTATGTGCTTTGAGATTGTATAAAAATAATTAATCAAGGGATTAATTATAATATATTGATTTACCTGAATGAGATAATTTATTCGAGGATTTAATTATGATACGTTGTTTTGGCTAAATCGAGATAATTAATGATGGATTAATTTCAAACTGTTAGTGACGTGAAAGGTTATTCAATTATTTAATTGATTAAAGGATTTGATTAAATTAATTAATTAATTGGCACACATTAATTTAAATGATTAATTGTTAATGATTATGTACCATGATGTTGATTTATGATTTTTAATGGTGGGTTTGATTAAGGAATTTTGGAATCCGAATGAGATAATTGATCTGACGATTAATTGTGATACATTGTTTTGGCTAAATGGAGATATTTTTAACGATGGATTAAATGACGTGCTTTTGCAGTGATATTTTTTAGAATTAATTTTGGGAATTAATTATGGGATTTTATTTTCTTGTCGATTAATTAAATTGATGGTTTAATTTATGGTAATGTGTACTTCATAAATTATTGCGTTAACTATTGAAAATTTTAAGGGTTATTTAATTGTAGAATTAATTGACGGGAGATTTATGTTTTTAATTAGTTATTGAATTAATTAATATATTTTATTAATTAATTTATGAATTAATTAATGGATGGTTTTGGGGTGTTAGACATTGCGTTCTATAACAATGATAAATATATATGTATGATTGATAAACAGGTTGTGAGACAAAGACTGTTACTCCAAATACTCACAGGGTGCTAGACATGATGTTCTACACCTAGCTTGCATGAAAATATTATTTTATGGGATAGGGACTGATGCTCCAAATACTGATCAGTTTTGAGACAAGGAATGATGCTCGAAATACTCACGAGGGTGCTAGACATGATGTTCTACACCCATTAATTGACATTAGACTACGGGTCCAATTAGTCATACATGAACTAAATGAAATGGTTAATGAAAGCCAGTGTGATGTAATGATTTGTGATAGAATATGGAAAATGTTTTATACCTCAGCACGACCAAGGTAGGTATTGAGATACGGGTGTCCAAGGGAACCCAGGGTGTTCAAATCCATACTAATGGCACAATTTCACCCTTTATCCCTTCTTATTTTATTATCTTCAGTTGACCCCCATATTATGGACAAATCCTATTAATAGGCCCCACTCTATAATGACATGTATCATATGATCTAACAATGAAGATAAAATTTTTCAGTTTGGAATAAAATAATTGATAAAATTACACGAATCATATAATCAAACTAGCAGGGACCTATTTTTAAATTTAACTAGTACCCAACCCATGCATTTGCACGACATGATCATTTAATTACACATTCACTGACACATAATTTTGAATTTTTGGAATATGAATTCCTGAAAAATAAGTGCATATATTAATGCACCTATATTCTATATAAGTGCGTACTGGTAATTCATAATGGAAAAACAGTGCATACAATAGTCATGTCACACTTATTTTATATATAAGTACATACAAGTAATGCATACTGGAAAATAAGAACATATATGAATATATATACTGGAAAATAAATACAAATATGAAGCTATATAAAGAATAAGAGGTGATTACATGTTTAAAGATAAAGACCATCCTATAATAATATAACTCGAATCATTACTAACAGAAACTACATACAGACTCATGTATGCACTTAAGTTCAGACATTACTTTTGTTAAGTTCAAAAGTTACTTTTTTGTTATTGTTTCATCATCAATGATTCAACAAAAGTTTACTTCTATCTCTAATGTGGGAACTTGGGATATGAATACTTCACACCGGGGAACCTCTTGACTGGGTTTGGATTCCATGAGCCTTATTGGATTGTCAAAATTTCCAATACATGCTTCATGTTCCACCTAGTCGGGTGCTATCAAGTATATATCTAGCCACAGTTTGTTGTTTCGGGGGAATGGTTGGCCAAGAAAATACATAATAACATATTAGTGGGAGAAGTTATGCTATGAAGATCCCTTGGCGTGGAGCTCTAAGGCTCTATCCGTTCTGGGTCTGTGTTCGAACCATCTATGTTGTAGTAACGACTGTAGTGGGAGCGATGTTCCCTTATGTCAACCATTCCTAGGGGTGCTAGGGGCCACAATTTTCTAGACCATGGCCATATACTTCCCTTCATATATTTACTTGGAATTCAAAAAAATTGGAGCTTCAACTAGAAAATTGACTATGTTGCAGGATGTGAGCGGCTTCTGGTTGCTTGTCACTTTGCACTCATCAGGTCCATCAAAGGCATTGTAACTACAAAATCACAGAGTTAAGAAAGGAATCATCTAGTGCATCAATCCTTTTCAAAAGAAATCTAAACCAAAATTTTATAGATTTAGATCTCACATGGTTGCTTTTTTATTCATTTGTAATATTTACAACAATTGCATTATAAGTGAAACTGTTGATGGTAAGTAGTACATCCTTCGAAAAAAAATTGATTCAAATAACAACAGTTGACATATCATTATCCTAACACAATTAAAGTTATCAATCAATTAATATCATAAAATTAATAAACTAAATGTTTACATAGTAATAAACCAAAAACAAAACACAGTTTCGGTGTGATAGCACTGCCATGGCCGAGCGACATTCTTTGAGGTGGCTGACAATATACCTCCTTGCATCAGCATAGGCATCCTGTGAGGAGGATGACGATTCACCTCCCTGCATCATTGTAGGTTGAACTACTAGAAATTCATGAAGAGGAAGAGATAACCTGTCAAGCCACCCCCTTCTTTTCTCTCCAATCAACCCCTTCGTCCTCCCCATGAATGAAGGCATCGAGGCATTAAAGCCTTCCATACAAGAAAGATGTATTAGTATCAAGGGGAATTACGATAGATTAGAAAAATTAACTATCATCTAATCAAAGATAACTATTTAAATCAAAGTATTATCAACTGGAAAGTCACGCTGAAATCAATTATCTACCTATAAAAATTGTGTAAGGTTTTCATTGCCAACCAATTGATATGATTTCCAACATTGACATGAAATCATTATCATAAAAAGGTAAGATTTGGTATGGAATTATACAAAAAATAGTAAGGTTTGTCAAACCATAGAATTATATTCATGTGAATCAAATAAATTATAGAAATCATGGAATATAAAAAAAGGTAGTTATGAAAAAGGTAGTGATGATTTATTTGACCAAAAAACATTAAATGAATTTCATGCCTATGTGGATTATATAGACAAAGAACTTTCCTTTATCATATTCCCTAATCCTTCAGTGCTATAACTTGACATTGTCAATACAGGATTAGAATTGACCTCTACATATGAAACTTCCCCTTTCTTTAATGTTGAAAGGAATAGAAATTATTATTTTCCCAATAATGTATCAGACTTTATACTATATGGGATGAGGGATTCAGATTGTAACCCATGTAGAAATGTTAGGGGTTTCACCTTATGCGGTTTGAGTAGGCTTATGTGAATAAAACATGGCATGCTATAAGGATTTATAACAGAAACTAAATTAGTGATGGTGACTAAATAGAACCATAGTGGTCATATTTATCTCAGGATTTTTTTTCTATATGTGATCATCTCATCTCATTCGTAAGAATCAACATGTTATATTGATAGTTATTATTAAAATGAACTCATACACAAAATATTTTTCTTTGATCAATGTAACTACCCAATGATATGTTTTTACAGATAATTGAAACTCAATTTCATGATTTTACTCAATGAATTCATATAAAGGAACCTAATAAAATTGTATACATGCCTAGAAATAGAACAAAAAATGACAACTGGTTCTTTCAAAATCTGAAAGAACAAAACCCAGTTAACTAAAAAATTTATTGTTTTGTTTGTTCAGGTTTAGAATTGACCTGTAAATTACTAAAAAACATTTCTCATTTTTAGTAATGTACAGTTCAAGTTTAGAAATGACTTGAACAAAACCCAGTCAACAAACAAAACCAAGTTTTACATGTTTTTCTAAACTTGTACAGGTTTTTATCAAGTCAATGCTAAACCTGAATGAATAAAACTAAACCTATATTGGTTTTTGCTAAACTTGAATGAACAAAACCTATTCAACTAAGGAATTAATTAGTAAAACCTGCAGTTTTATTCATTTTAGGTCAATGGTAAACCAACCTATACAAATTCTATTCATTCAGATGAGGTTTAGGATTGACCTGAACAAAAACCCAGAAAACTAATAAAACCCAGTTGTCATTTTTTGTTCGTTAAGGTTTTGTTCACTCAGGTTTTAGTAATATACACGTTAAGGATAAACAGGTAGTGATAATATGAAGAGGAACTCACAAAAATACACTACTAAAACCTGAATGAAAAAAACCCAGTTAACTAAGGAATTTCTGGAGATGGGTTACATCCATCGGGTCTGGAGGCATGAACCCACTTGGGCTTGGAAAATAAAGCAAAAATACAATAATACAATGTGAGTTATAAAAAAAAATTAAACATTAAAATACATTCCTCCTAAAAAGAACTTGACAGAAAAAATAGAAAATTATAAACAAAACAATGGCTTCTTGGTTTTAGAAAAAATTGATCCAAGATACAATACTACTGAAAATTGTGTATTAGAAAAAAGGTTGGGTTGAAAATTTGAAGGAACGTTTGATTACACATGGGAACTGTAGCAGTGAAATAAAATGACTAAAGTAAAAGGAAGATCACATGGTAATCATGAATTGTGTTTAATATAAAGGTTACTAATGTTATACAAAACATAGATGTGTACCATTAAACAAAGGCAATGAAATAAAATCCATATATATGTTGTACCTATGATTTACAGAATCCAAAATAACAGGAATACAGAACATAAATAATGCATACCTAAAGTGATGTGTGATCTATCCCTAAATCTTCATTATACACTTGAGAAAATCAAATCGATATGAAACTAAAGTGTGAAAAATTCATAAATCAATACGGCATAATTGATTGACAAAGGCATGCATGTTCTATGAGTTTGCTTATGCACTTTAGTTTCCTAACCACCACTGCATCTAACCACCCTTACCTAGTTCTATGTTCTTAGGGGGGGAATGCGGACAATAAGCCTCCTCAATACACTATCCCAAGAGCTGGCCTACTTTATATTATTAATAAAATGGCATATATAGTTATGTTCGTGTTTTGGTTGTGTTTGAAGAGAACACTGGAAGCACAAAATAGCCTCATTTGGCATTTCTAGAACCTATAAAGGGTTAACAAATTTCCCAAGTCAAGTAAAATATCAGACACTTGCAGTAAAACAATGTAACCATGATACACCATATAGACATTTACATGGTATAAGTAGGAATTAGGAAATATCAGTTTCATCTTTTCATCTTCTTGGATGAAAGAAATTAGTAGAGAAGGGAACAAAATTAAAAAACTGGAAAGGTAACCAAGGAAAATGTTCCACTAATCATAGAAATCACAATACTGTACCTCATATGATCCAAAAAAAATTCATTTTTCTTTGTCCATTCCTAAAATATTATGTCTTCGACATATATGAGTACCAACATCCTTTGATAATTCTCTTTCTTGATGCAGAGGGTGTAGTAAACTCTACCTTGATAAAAACCAATCTTTCTTAGGTTTTGATCCAAAATTAAATACCAGGTCCTCAATGATTTATTTATCTTATACAAATATTATTTTAACTAGGAAATATTTCACTTATTTTCATCCATAATAAGCCCATATGGTTTCTCAATGTATACTCCCCCAATAATAACTCCATTGAGGAACATAGATTTGACATCCATTTGGTATAATTTTATCAACAATTGCACTAAAATATCCAAAAAAAAACAAATAGCTTCTTACTAGGTTATGGGAGTAAATTTATCATAAATATAAATTTCTTTGATCTAGTATTTCTCCTTTCACACTATCCATTATTTATTTTGATCCACTTTTCCATAGTCAGTGAGTTTATTACTGAACACCCACTTGGTTCTGATAACATTTCTGTTTTCCAGCATTGGAAAAAATTCCCATGTCACATTATTCTTATTCGAATCAAGATCCTCATTCATATATTTGATCCAATTATAATTCTTTTCAGCTTCTCTAAATAATTTAGGCTCTACTTGGAAAAAATGAGTTTTTTTGTAGAGTCTTATTCCTTCAAGTTTTCACCAAAACTCTTTGATCACTATTGGAATTTTATTCATTTATTTCACCCTTACATGTATTTCTAGTAGTTGATAAAAATATAGCCATATTTGAAATGATAACCCAATCATTAACACTTCTTAAAAATCAGTTCATTTTTTAATCACACATATAATAAACACTATGAATGTTTTACTTTAATCCAAAAAAAAATTCTTAAACATTTACTTTTGGTTCCACCCTTAGGAATATCTGATTACCATCCAATTAATTCTCACAAATTGGAGTCATTACCTATTTTAGAGAGCACAATGAAGTACAACTATCATTCACATCAGTTTCATCTCCCCAACATTTATTATTCCAATTTGTTTCCTAAGACTCATCCCCCATCTCTTTTATCTTTATTTCACTACTCTAAGTAGTAGTCATCATATAGATGAAAACCACTTTAAGTATTTCAAGAAACATAGGTTCATGTCCATAAGAGATGGAAGATGAGTTCCAAACAACTAAATGCAATGACAACTGTTCAGAAGATAAGTTTATGAGGATGATAATTGTCTTTAACTTTCAACTTTGGATGAATTGAGAGTATAACACCTACCATAGTGAAGTAATTATTTTATTAAATTCAATTACCCATTTTCTTAAAAGCATACTAAAATTATTTGAAATAATATAATATAGAGTTTCTATTATTAAAATTATCTATAACTTTCACCTTTTATAATAAATATCTTATGTTTATTTATTTATTTATTATATAAAATGAATATTTGAGGAACATAATAGTATATATTTAATTTATCTTAGACGATTCAGAGCTTCAATCCAATACATCTTATTTTCTCCCCATCCCCCTCACTCATTGATTGATAGTTTGGCGAGATCTATTTGTGTTTTTTATCATCATTCCTGGTTTACCGTTGGCATATCCCTATGGTAAAAACTTCTTGCACAGTAAAATCATTATCCATAGAATTAATGTAATGTTTCATATTTATGTTTAATTTATTTCTTTTTAGTATTACTCATATAATAATTGTTTTCTCGTACAAAAAAATTATTTTTCTTGAGTTGGGGTGGTTTGTTCGAAGCTACTCATGCTCTTGAGGGATTCGAGTTCGAGCCTGAAATTGATATAATCATAATAAGGAAATGCATAAATAATGCATACAACCATCAACAAAATTTAAATTCCTACTACTTATTTATTTAATTTTTTCATCATTTTATCTACTATTTGTAAGTTAATTTCCACATCATTTTTATCTAATACATATTTAGTTTTTTTCAAATATCTCTTATGAATTCATATTTTTCTTTCAACTATCTGCAACAAGACACAGAATAGATAAAATGATTCTTTCCACCAATGTAACCACATTTTCCATTTTCATTGACTTTCATTGTTGAACTTCCCACACTACATATTGATTCAATGTTTTTATCTAAAAAACCATTCTCATTGTTGAAATCCAAAAGCGTATAGGAAGATCATGTTCCCATTGTAGTGACTTCTCATGATATAATGGGCACATGAGCTTTCTCTACTCTTCTGAATTTCAACAATGAGAAAGGGTTTTCAGATAAGAACATTGATTCAATATGCGGTGTTGGAAGTCCGACTTAGAAAGAAAATGGAAATGTGGTTACATTGGAATTTAGGTTTTCTTAGACTTTGGGACATGTTGGAATCAACTTCATCTCATTTAGACACATGGTGTGGCCACTATTACTCCAAGTACTTCTTTTTATTTAAAATAAAAATTAATTTTAGTAAAAAGGATAACTGACATACTCAAAACTAAGTAATCACATTCTGATTATTTTGACACTTTAGAGAAATAATCAATAATCCAATTGGGATGTGTAGTAATTAGCGACACCTCAATTCGATGCATGGTGTGACTGCTATGACTCAATGTGTATGTTATTAGTTTAAAATAGATAGTTTAGTTCAAAAAATTTTATTCACTGAAAATAAAGAAAAAATGATTTAATATTCATGATAATTTGGTACATTTATTCATACTTCATTTATGATGTGTAGGATCCATCTCACATAAAACTAGTACGTGACGAGATTGGTATCGGTCAATGTGTGTGTTTCTTGTTTAAAATAAAATCTTGGTAAAAAAACAAGTGATGTACTCAAAAATATTTAAACACATTTATATTGTTTTGATACTTTAGTAAAATTATCTATAGGTCATTTGAGACATGTAGGAATCATCTGTACCTCAATCCGACACACGGTGTGACCGGTATGACTTGAAGTGTATCTTTTTATTTAAAAAATACATCAATTTTAGTAAAAAGGAAAATTGACCTACTCAAAACCAAGAAACTGAATTCATATTGTTTTTATACATTATGTAAATGATTTATAAGTAATTTTTGATGTTTTGTAATTATCTACAGTGCAATATGATACATGATGTGCCTGGTAGGAATCAATGTGTCCGTTATCAGTTTAAAATTGATAGTTTAGTTAAAAAAATGCAACTCACTGAAAACAGAGAAAGCACCGTCGTATTTTCATAATAATTTTGTATATTTATTTATAATTCATTTGTGACATGTATAAATCAGTCTCACATAAAACTGATACACGATGTGGTTGGTATGAGTCAAAGTTAGAGTTTCCAGTTTAAAATGACATTTTAGTAAAAAACACAAGTGATGTAATCAAAACTGAGTAAACACATTTGTATTATTTTTATAATTTAATAAAATAATCTATAATACATTTGGTACATGAATGAATTAATCTCACCGCAATCTAATGCATGGTGTGACTGATATGACTCCAACTGTTTCTTTTTATTTCAAATTGACATCAATTTTAGTAAAAAGGACAATTGACCTACTCAAAATAAAGAAGACACATTCATATTATTTTTATACTTTAGGAAAAAAATCCATAAGTCATTTTTGACATGTAGGAATAATTCGTACATTAATCTAATGCATAGTGTGACCAGTATGACTCCAAGTGTGTCTTTTTATTTAAAATTGACATCAATTTTAGTAAAAAGGACAACTGACCTACTCAAAACTAAGAAAGACATTCATATTATTTTTATACTTTACATAAATGATCAATAAATAATTTGTGACCTATAGGAATCATCCACACCTCAATCTGATACATGATGTTCCTGATATGACTCAATGTGTTTTTTATCAGTTTTAAATGGAAAATTTAGTTCAAAAACATTTACTCACTAAAAACCAAGAAAACGTGCTCTAATTTTCTTGATAAATTAGGAAATTGATTCATAAGTCATTTTTGATTTGTATGAATCATTATAATGTCAAATTGATACATAATGTGATTGGTATGAGTCAAAATTCATGTTTCCAGTTTAAAATGAAATTTTAGTAAAAAAGACATGTGGCATACTACAAAATGAGTAAACACATTCATATTATTTCGATACTTTTTGAAAATTATCCATAATCTATTTGGTACAGGTAAGAATTATCTGTACCTCAGTACTACAGATTTTTTGACCTATATAACTCAATGTGCGCCTTTTTATTTAAAATTGACATAAATTTTAGTAAAAATTACAACCGGCCTACTCAAAACCAAGAAAATGAACTTAGATTGTTTTGATATTTTATAAAAACGACCCATAATTCATTTTTGATGTATTGAAATTAGAAACAACTCAATCTGATACATGATGTGTCTGGTATGACTCAATATGTCTGTTATCTATTTAAAATCGACATTTTAGTTCAAAAAATGTCACTCACTAAAAACAATGAAAACATGCTCAGATTATCTTTAGAATTTTGGAAAAATGATTCATAAGTAATTTTTATTTGTATGAATTGGTATCACATAGAACCAACACATGATGTGACCTGTATGATTCAAAGTGCTTGTTTTTATTTTAAAATGACATTTTATTAAAAAAATATGCAATGTACTCAAAACTGAGAAAAAACATTCTGATTGTTTTGGTTATTTATAAAAATGATCCATAAGTCATTTGAGATGTGTAAGAATTATACACACCTCAATTCGATTCATGGTGTTACCCATATGAATCAAAGTGCATCTTTTCAATATATAATTATCATTTTAGTTTAAAACGAGCATCACATCGCCCAAACCGATTAAATGATACTATATTTTTTTTATCATCATTCTATATAATATTACTTAATTAATTTCCTTATCATTTTTATATTATACTGATTTAGTTAATTTTCACAGAGATAATTCTTAAAGACGAACAAGAATTCTTGTGATGTGCAAGAATCAACTGAAACTCAATCTGATACACATAGTTCTTTGTATGACTCAATGTTTAGTTTAAAATTAATACTTTATGTTTATTTATTTATTTATATTATTACTAAAATAATAATTTTTTTCTTTTCAGGTTTTGTTTCTCAAGAGAGGGTTAGGATCAAAATAAAAAGTAAGACTTCTATTTTTTAATGTATGTAATAATTTTTAATTATGTAATTTTATAAACCAATGTTTGAAATGTCTATAATATAGTATTTTTTCTTATATTTATGTTGTAAATTTTATTTCATTTAAATTATGCATTGGTAATTTATTTTGATAATTTTTTGGTGTTCTTGGTGCTACGTTGTGATGTTACAACACACTGCACTGGTGATGCAGTGTGCTGTTACAACACATTGTAGTATGACCCTTTATTAGGGATTAAAAAAGTGCTGAAAAAGGACTAGGGATTTTAATCTTTCTCCAATATTCAGCACTTCTCTTGTGCTGATAAAGGCATTTTTAACACTATTAATGGGATATTTTGCATTTGTGTACGCTTCATGATTTCTCCAATTTGGATAATCATTATTATCCCGATCTGAACAGGCTCCCTAATAGTATTGGTCCCATGCCACACTGGCTCACCTACTATCCAAGGTTCATTCCTCAAAGGCTATTTAGTAACGAATAGCAGACCCAAAATTTAAAACTTAGTCAACAGTTGATCCTACATATGTCGGCCTCATCCTAAGCCGATATGGGTATAAAACATGTGTTTTGAACATTGTCTGGAGTCATTCATTGATCATCAGTAATCCCCTTTTCACTATCCAGGTCTTGAAATTCTCAATATCATGTGAGATAATTTTTGGTCACCTTTTCCTCTTATTATGTTCTCCCATGAAAGGAATGAGGACTCCAAACCACTCCTTGTTTCTCACATTGAGCATGGCTCATGTGGGTAGAGCGGTTTAGAGGAAATTATCCTCAAGAAAGTTTGAGACACATGAGAGCCCTATAGTCTGATGTCTATGACCTTAAACTAAGACCCATTAGTCCAAAATCGATGACCTTAAACTAAGATCCCATGGTCTGAATTCTATAACCTTAAACTAAGATCCCAGGTCCATGAATCATGACCTTAAACTGTGTACAATTTTTCTCGAGGATGTTTCATGTGGTGTTAGGTGGCCACCTAGACCCCTCCTTTCATGTCAGGAAATCGTCCTTCAATTTCATGTTCATTCCTCTGAGACACACCTCCTTTTTGTCCAAGTACTATGATCCTAAACTATTTTCAATTGGTCTAAAGTCAATGTTCTTAAACTGGGAGCCCAAGTCCAAGCATCATGAATTTAAACTATGTGCATGTATCTCTAGGAATTTTTTGCGTGACATCATGTCTTCTTGGACCTCAATTCACATCGGGTTGTCACTCTATCATGATACAAATATTTTTTTGGGATACTCACCCTATGGTTCAAGATCTATGACTTTAAACTAAGATTTATGGTCCAAGAATCAAAACCTCAAACTGTGTACAAGATGTCTCTAGGATATCTCATGTGGCAAGGACTTCTAAGATCCTCATTCATGTTGGGTTTCCTCTCCCTTATGTCACAGACTTCCCCTTTGGGCCACACAACACTTTGGTCTAAGAATCATGACCTTAAACTATGTGAGACTCTCCCCAGATTCATTTTCTTGGTGTAGGGTCCTGTAAGCTCCCTTTTCCTCATAAGGCCATCTAGGGAGTACCCCCATTGTGCTACACTCTTAACACCCTCACCCCATACCACGACCATGTGGGTATTATTTATTTTGGTTCACATGTACCAATAACATGACGTTGAACTGTGTGATCATTTCTTGGTCACATGATGTTAAACTATGCAACTCGACATCCCAATCACATGATGTTAGACTATGTGATCCAT
Organism: Viscum album; assembly: GCA_963277665.1. Classification (NCBI taxonomy): domain Eukaryota; kingdom Viridiplantae; phylum Streptophyta; class Magnoliopsida; order Santalales; family Viscaceae; genus Viscum; species Viscum album. Next base: position 228,140,991 of record OY728145.1, read on the forward strand.
CATCATCATCATATGAATTTAAACTTCATGTATATCATTCTCATTGCACGATGTAAAACTATAGAGATTCTTAGGACCTTGCCTGAGAAATCCTTTAATCTGGTGTCAGTTTCCTGCTACATCATTGATTTTCTTCGAATTTTTCTTGGCATCCAAGCTGATGCTCCATCTCAATGATAATTTTGAACTTTTTTTTAGACCGATATTCCTACCCAATGCGATCAAAGCCAAAATGGCATAATTATGGGAGTGTTGGATTCCATTTAAACATTCCATCAATTAATCTCCAAGATTTCTTATGTCCCACTATTTAGATCCCCATCCTCCTCCATGTTTGAATGGGCCCCCATTTATGGCATGGTACTGTGCCATACAGGCTCACCTACTGTCCTGGGAACACACCTCAAAAGACTTTGAATTATATTTTGAGATAGGTCCCATGTTTCAAACATGCACTAATATAAAAATACCCTATAACAATCGTTTGGAACTATTGGTATATGCCTCCAAACCATTGATATAGTATATACCGATGGTTTAGAGGACCATTGGCTAGTTTGGCATTGAGATTAGTCTATACCAACATTTTTCAAAACTGTTGGTATGGGTCATATGAAAAACCTATACCAACGGTTTCAGAAAACCGTTGGTATAGGTAATTCAAAAAATAAAACCTGACATGGTTTTTATCCTAGAACCTCTCGTTTATAATCCAACTACCTAACCACTAACCTAACATGACTTTTGTGAACAGAATTTCATATATATATATATATGTATATTCATAAGTATTTTCACATTTGATTTATTTAATGTTATTTGAAAAATGTTTCCATAAAAATATGGGTACCTATATCATTGATTCTCAAAACTGTTGCTATAGACCAAAAAAATAGTTTTTGGAACCGTTGGAATAGGTTCTCTGATATTTTGAACCATACCAATGGTTTTTATGAAACTATTGGCATGGGGGAAACCTATACAAAAGGATTCTCAAAATCCATTGGAATAGGTCCTATTTCTAGTAGTGATGGTCTACATTCGACCCTCAATTTTCCGCATCCTTATAAAAACAATAATTGATGATGTGTTTCGAACATGGTCAACAATTATCCTCCATAGTCATGAACACCCTTTTTGTTCCAAATCATGGGTGTCTTAATTAATTATCCCCATATCCATTTTTTCAGGTAGAATTCAATGGCCCTGGAATTCACCCATTCATGAACTGGTGAGCTCTGAAAAAGTAATTTGTTATCCATAGGATCCCATAATCTAGCCATGGTCCCTCTCAACCTAAACACTCTTGATGGTTAGTCAAAAAAAGTATACCCTTAGTGTTTAAATATTGTATGACACTCTCATATAAATGATAAATCACATGTTCATCCCTTATTTATCACATTGAGTAGGTATCACATGAGCTTAGGGATTGGTTATTAGTTGTCTCATGACTATGATTAAATAATGATAGTAAAACGTGACAAAAGAAACATGTCCATGCATGCAAGAAGTTTTAAACAATGAAACTTCAGTAGTAGGCAAGGGTCATCCACACCCTAGATCCTCTCTTTTATGCTAGAAAAAATGCCTCATATGACTCAAACCCAGTGCTCCATCATGACCATAATTGGAGCATGGCCTCTAGGGTATGCTAAAGCCTCATGAGATATGTTTTCTCCTCCTTAGCTACATTTCCCCTGATCTATACCCGGTCCTACTCAACCTGGTACTTAACTATCTAAGATACCACCTATTGTGCTTGACCCTTGACTGTTACTAGTTCACACACACACACACAAAGAATAATTGTTATTCAAGTAGGAAAAGGCACGAGAACCTACAAATACAAAATATAGATGCCTTTAGAAATGGAGGTCAAGAGCATCTTCTTTAACAAAATAAGACTACTCAAGGGAAAAAACCCAAGACTTGAAAAGAAGTGAAATCATTAATTTTGGATAGCTGTGGAGGCTAGTAAATATACAACTGCATTTCCTTATTACCAGGTATAAATAATGGTCATATGGTCTCTCAACAACCCCTTACACCTTCTGATGGAGTACTTGATTGACCGAAGAATTGGTCATTTTCCCGTAACTACATTATAAACTATTATGAACTCTATTTCAATCTCTTCAAGAGAGATATTATTCTGGTTACATAGATCTAGGCCTGTGATCAGTTCTTGGGCTTCATCTTGGAGAGAATCTCTATTAAAAAAGAAACAATATAAAGAAGCTATTTTGAATCCCTAACCACACCTCCTTCATGCATATATCCCATGAGGTAGGATCCATAAATGTTTAATTTTTTCCCATAATCAAGAGGAATTCAACTAATATATCTTCCCAGAGCCTAATATTGATCATAGTGGTAGGGCATAAGGGAAGTAGGTATTTGAGATAATGGGTTGCTTCCGAGTCATGGAATAACCTGAAAAAGTATTGAATTAAATGTTTTGATTCGAGTAAGAAACATTGGATTGAACCAGGATTGTTTTGTTGTCAAATACTATTCCTGGTAGACCATATGATCTGACAACGTACTAATAAATTAGATCCATGGCCTTTCTCTCCACCCCAGGATGATCTGTACCTTGTAACCATCGTTGAAGTAAGTAGTTGATGGAGAAATCTCAAGAAGACCACCCTGTGAACTACCCAAATAGGCCCTAAACAACATTATCCCATTCAATATTTAAGAATAAGTGATCGTTATATTCAACCCTTGATTCCTTGAAGTAGATACATTTAGAGGTAAGATGGATACCCCTCTTATGGATACTCTCCTCAGTTGGAAAATCTTTGTTTCAGATATGAAAAACCAGAAAATTGTACTTTGAATAAATTTCCTTACACCATAAAGCCTCACCATAGGAGTCTTGAGAGATTGAATCAGCTTGAAGTCTTTGGAAGTATTTGACAATGAAAGTACATGGGGTGGAGCTCGTGAAAACACATCTATTCAGCACTTGGTTAAGAACAATGTTGTAAAATATAGCCCATTGATTGTCATCCAAGGTGGAATGGATGAAATTATGATGACCACTGGCCTCTTTGTATCTTATTTCCATTGTACGACACCCAGGGAATCCTAGAATTGTTTCAAACCCATTTTCGTGCTAATAACTAATGTCACCCATACCAATTATCCATCGGCTATGATGCTTGGGGGTTATAAGATAAGGATGGGTTGCCTTCTGGATGATAGATGGCCTAAATTTGTGTGATATCCCATTGATACCATAGGTGTGAAACATGTTTTTACTCACACTTTCCTCCCCTCGATGATTTCTCAGTCTAATTTAGAATGAAGATCTAACATGGTACCAAAAACACTCTAAATATTGATACCTCATTCCTTAATGGTTTTAGAAAGATTATTCCATAAATACTAATGATATTTGCATTCAAAGTGGATATACTAGAGGAAGGATATAGTTGACCTCTCCAGATTGGATATCACATTTTTTGGGACTTTTAGATTAGATAGGTTGTGCATTGGTATTGAATAAAGAACACTATTGATGAGAGTGATCCTCCCTACAAAGGATGAGAATCCATTTTTCTAGTTGTGAATACACCCCAAAATCCTATCAATGAACATATCAATGTGTTTTATGAGGAGATTTTTTGGGGAAACTGGAGTGAACAAGTATTCCATATGGAAGGATCCCTTGTTCATACCAAGACTACTTTCCAGTGACCTTACCCTCTGATCTGAACATTTATTTGGGGAAGAGAAGCTACTTTTCTTGCGATTGATAACTTGAACGCTCCATGCACATTAATCCTCCAATGAAATATCAACCCCCTGAATATATCTCTTACATCCATTGACAAAAAGGATGGTATAATCGGCGAACTTGAGGTGGGAGATACTCCCAACCAGTTTCTTATTGTGAGAGGGGAGAATTCTACCCACATTGATGTAGTGATTGATGTACTGACTTAAGACATCATGGGTGATAATAAATAAACATGGGTAAAGGGGGTATACTTTTCTCAAACCTCTAATAGCTTTAAAGAAACTAAATTTTTTCCCAATAATGTAGTGGAGAGCCATGAAGAGCTGAAACATCATAATAAAATATTTGTGGACCACACTGAAAACCCCATACATAAAATAACCCTGATGATAAAGTTCCAATCAACTCTGTCATAAGGTTTATTCATATAGATCTTTATGACCACATTACTACCAAAAGCTTTCAGGTTATTGTTACTAATGACATCTTGATCATGGACTATTATGCCTTGGATGGAATGACCTTTAATAAACCCATGATATTCCTCAGCCACCCATCTAGGAAGGTAAGGAGAGAGCCTCTTGTTAAGGATTCCAACCAGAATTTTATAAGGAAAATTACACATTCTAATAGGCTAATAGTGGTTCAAGGACTCAGTTCTCATTCACTTTCTCCTCCGGATTTTTAATTTCTCGATTGGACTCTTGGAGCTTCTGAGTGCTGTCAGATTTATCCTTATACTAACTGATGCCAAATTTATAGCTAATTACACGCACCCACTTAAGAAGGTATTCAAAGAACAATGCATGGGGAGTGAGATATTACACCCATTTAGTGCCTTGGTTGGATTTACAGTGGAAGAGGGACCCCCATCTAAATCACTAGATATAGACCCAGAGTGTGGGTGATGAAATGTTGTATGCTCCTACATGCCTTGCGCTGGATGATGTGGTTCCCTTAAGTAATGTTAGACCCAAAGTCTACTAGATACTAAGGTGGTGTAGGTAATATTCTAATAAGGTTTCAAGGAAAGAAGTGGAAGGGTCCTCCTTTAGGATCCTCTCTATTGGGTTGGGCTCTACGTCGAGAGGGGGTTACATTCATCTTACCCTTCATCAGCAGCATTGCCTCCGCCAGCCTCGAGAGCCTCCAATCTAGTGGAATCACATGTGACCGCAGTAGGATTCCTTCTAGGGACCAAGGATGGGTTATCTTGGATAAATGGCTCCCCAGGAGTTGGCATAACCATTGGGGGAGGTTTCCTAGATTCCCTAGCCATATCTACTTGTTGGGTGTACACCCTCTCGAGAACTGATTGAAATAAAAAAATGTTAGTAAATTTGACCAATGTCGATAGTTTGGTAAAATATAGATCTTTTATGGGTGAAAGTCTTCTAGAGGGAGAGTTATTGGGTGAGTCTTGGTCCTAGAGTCTCAAGGGGGAGTTCCACTATAGAAGACCCTTTGATACCAGTTGGCACTTTGATGGCAGGAAACAAACACCCGACGCTGGTTGAGAAGGATTTTCTTGAGAAAAAATAAAAAAATTGATTCAAAAGATCCATGAAAGTTTGAAAATGTCCATATGGATTGAGATTCAATCTTACATTTTGGAAAAAAGATCTTAGCAATGGGCCTCCACTAGCAACTTTCTTCTCTAGCGGTAGACCCCATCATTGGGATGCTAGGTCACAGTCCCCTGTAGATGATTGGGAGAACTAGGTTCTATAAGGATTCCACTATGACCTCATTGATAGCCTATCTAGTTTTAAAAACCTTAGGCATAGTTTTCGATTCATTTTCTCCATCACCCAATGGAGCACTCTCACCCCCTCCAACAGGGAACCCTTTCCCACCTTTGACTTGTTCCTGCATAAGAGAAATATCCATTAGAGCCTCAAAAAAAGTGAGGAAGGTATAAAAGTGACCAGTAAGTTAACAAGATTACCAAGATAATCTAAAAAAGTCAAAGTCATATGTAGGAGTTAATTCACCACTCTCCTAGGGTATCATCTAATCGGCAGCTAACCCCCAGGATTATCTGTCACTGGAGCCATGCGTTTCATCACCCGCTAAGGCCTCCTCAGATGATTCATCAATAGATGGTGTCTCCTCCTGGTTGGGATCTCCACCAAACATCACATGCACCCACTACAAAAAAACCATATTATAAGGGGTTATTTTTTAGTTTAGTTTGTGTTATAACCCCCTATAAACACTTTATCAGTTATTATGTAGAACCACTGCTAAAGTTTCTTCCCTGTATTTTTTGGGGAAGTTTTGATGAACCACTACTAAAATGGGAAAAAAATTATCATTAGTTATTTAGAAAGGGTTTAAACCCCCTAAAAATCAACCATCACCAGCTAAGGCCTCCTTAGCTAATTCTTCAATAGATGGTGTCTCTTCACAGTAAGGTTCACCACTAAACATCACACACACCCACTACAAAAAATAACCCTATTAAAAGAGGTTATTTTTTTTAGTTTAGAGGCTGTTATAACCCCCAGTAAACACATTAGCAGTGGTTATGAAAAACCACCACTAATGTATTTTCCCTATATTGTTTAAGTCTATTTTGATGAACCACTGGTAAAATGGAAAAAATTAGCATTGATTATTTATAGGGGGTTTAAACCCCCTCTAAATCCACCCAAAATTTTCCACCATCTCATCAATTTGGGGCGGTTTCAACAGCCCCTAATTGAGTTTTAACCCAATATTAGGGGTGGTTGTTTTTCAACTAACCCTAATATTTTATTTGTTTTTTAAGAGCCCTATGTCTATAGGATCTGGCCGCTCTATATTGTTTGGGGAGGTTTTGATGAACAACTAGAAAAATAGGAAAAATTAGCATCGGTTATTTAGAGGGGGTTTAAACCCACACTAAATCTATCCCAAATTTTCCAACAGCTCATCAGTTCAGGGCAGTTTCTACCTCCCCTATTTGAGTTTTAACACAATATTAGGGGTGGTTGTTTTTTAAATGACCCTAACATTTTCTTTATTTTTTAAGCCCCCTGTGTCCACAGGATCTCTGGACCCCAACCTATCATGTTCCTCACAGTTCCATGATACCCCCACCCTCTGATCCCACTTATACCTCTTTTTCCATGATGCCTCCCCCTCCTGCCTATCCACCGAGCCTGTGTGTTGTGCACCCTCCTATACTGAAGAGTATGAGTGTAGGGATTTCTCTATATGCATTCATATGAGCCCCTTAATCCAGCCAAAATAGAACCCCAATTGTGCCCTTCTATACCAATTGAGTATGAGTGCGGTGCCTGCCCTCTATGCCCGCATATGCGCCCTCCTGTACTGACAGAGTTCAGTATGGGGCCCACCCTGTATGCTCACATATGTGGGATCAGAATAGACTCTAGATGATTCATTGAAATGGAGTGTCTGTTCCACTAGAACCAGGGAAAAATCTCTTTGGAATTTACACTATTCATCGAAAGAGTGAAAGTTCCACTGTAACTTTTTACACTATTCCCATGAACAGTGAAATTTTAACTAGGTTTTTGCCTAGTTCTAGTGGAATGGATGCTCCTGTTCAATGCTTGAACTGGAGATGATAATTTTCAGCATATGTTCCCCTTTCGGCAACTGAAATAGAACCCTAATTGTGCCCTCATGTGCTGACTGAGTCCGAGTGTAGGACTAGAATCATCTCCAGTTCATATGGTGAAATGGAGAATTTGGTCTAATAGAACAAGGGGAAAAACCCCATTGGAACTTTAAATGTTCACAGGAATAATGAAAGTTCTAGGGTTTTTTACCACTTTCCAGTGGTTCGGACACTCCAATTTATTAGAGGAAGTGGATATGATAATTTTCACTGATTCCGGGCCCCTGACTTTGTGCCCACATATGAGCCCCTTCCGCCAACCAAAAAAGAACCCCAATGCCCTTAAAATGCACCGTGCGAGATTCAAACTTCCATCCCTTCATCAGTAACGCTATGTTTATAACACTAACCAAATTCAATTTCTAGAATTTTAATGCATATTGTTATATTATATATATTTATTTGATTTTTAAAATAATTATTATTTGTACAATATATTTAAATAGATTAAATATATAACCTATATATGCTTTTATATAAATTATATGTGTACATTTGTATTAATAAATATATTTAAATATAAATATATATGTATATATTTATATATATTTTTCAGCACACCTTTATAAATTATATATTTACATATATTTAAATAAAATTTTGTATGCATATATTTATAAATAAATTCATTACTATCAAACACACATAAAAACACAAATGTGTGTTTATATATTTTTTTGTTAACATTTATACTTATTTGCATACTAATATATATTAAATATGTATATATTTGTATATTACCCAAATATAGTATACAAATATATTTACATATATAATTTATACATGTAAAATTAAATAAATATATATATATTACATATTTATATGAATACAATATATTATATATATTATAAATACATTTATATGTTTACCAATATATAATATGTATATAGTATTTATATTCTATATAAACATATAATATAATATAATATAATATTTATATATAGATAAAGATTTCCAATATTTATATATAAATATATTTTTCATATATAAATATATCTATACATATATTTATATTATTATATATTGTTATATTATTTATACACATTTATATTTAATATATTAATTTAAATACTTATTTGTATACTAATGTCAATTTATTTATTTTTAAATATTTATTTATATAAATATATTGTATTTATATATTTAATAATAGGATATATATATTTATAATATATATATATAATAATTTTTATATACTTACATTTATGTTTATATATATCTATATTTATTTAATGTATTTATATAGCACATTTATATAATATGTTTAGAATGTATTTAAATGCATTTATATAATTTATTTATAAGACACACACATACACACATTCTATAATTTGATAAATTTTAAAAAGAATAAAAAATATCAGTGGGGGTTGAAACCCCCTCTATTCTTAAAAATTAAATGGGGTTTAAAAACCCCTATAATTTCTTAAATTAGAGGGGGGGGGGGGTTCAAAACCCCCTCTCATTATATGGATGTGTTTGTATCTATATATCTTTTTAATATGTTATTATTATTATTATAAAAACTACAAATGTTTTTATATGATTATGTAAATAAATTATATTTAAGTATATATTTATATAAAATATTTATAATTTTATATTATAATTAATATTATATGAAATGAAATTTTATACAAATAAATATATATTAACTTACCCATTTTACAATTATGTTTTTGTATACATATAAATACGATAAAACCCAATCATATAAATTATTTATATAAATATATTTATAATATATTTATTTACATTTATATATATTAATTTTTAATTATATATATATCATTGATTCTTTTAAGAAAATAGTGGGGGCCCACAAGCCCCTATGATCTATTAAATTAGAGGTGGTTCAAAACACCCTCTAATATCTTATAGATTAGAGGGCGTTGTGAGCGCCCACTATTATATGAAAAAAATTCCACTATATATATATATTGCCTCTAAAATCCAAATGAATAATATATATATATATATATATATATAATGCCTCTAAAATCTTACAAAATATATAACAAAACTAATTAATAAATTAAGAGTGATTTTGGCATAACCACCTCTAAAATCCAACCAAATATTAAAAATACAATGATAAAAAATTTAGAGGGGGTTGTGAACCCCATCTGAATTTGATGAATAGTGGGTGTTGTGTATAAAACCCTTTAATTAATACTGAAAATGAAATTGGATGGGGTTCTTCATAACCCCCTCTAAATAATTGCCACTAATCTACTATTTTTTCTAGTGACTAAGCTAGAGGGAAGATCAGGTGCCCCATATTGGCACAAAAATGAATACATGGCTGCCATGTATTCAAACCTCTTATGGAAGTGTACCCTAATAGTTATCCTGGTGAGCCCCACCTCCGACATCTCGATACCTTCCAGAGTCAGCTTCTTGCATAGCTAATCCACCGTAGTGGTCATCCTTAGCATCCCCCGGGCCGCCCAGAGTGTAGGGAAGGAAGCATAAGTGGTTGGATCCATCAAGTACCATAGCTTCTTCTCGGGGGGGGGGGGGGGTTCTGTGGCTCTACTCATCAAAGACTAAGAGCCCTCTACTTTCTCCTATGGATGCTTCTAGGGAAGGCCCTCATATCTTGGAAGTGGGGGTGAAACAACACCTTGAACCACCCCCAATACATCTTTATCCCCTCAAAGTGAAATTTGCATCCACCTTACTTTTCTTTCACACCTCTTGCCGGCACGATCACCCTTATGAAATGGCATAAGATTGCGACTGGGTATACCACTACCTAGTTGCAGCATATGTCTAAGAGAGGCCGACATTAACATTGGTTGGAAGCAGTATGATGGCCCCCCCATGACTTCGATCATGAACATCCACCATAGATGGGGAAGGATGCATGGATTCCTTTCCTCGTGAACCCCCATGTAGACTCTCTTAGTTGGCTGCTGGATGCATCTAATTTTCCAAACAAACCGAGACAGAGTATAAAGATCACAGTATGGGATGATATCTATCTTGGAAACAAGTACTCCACCTCGAAAGGTATGTAGGTTCTCCCACTGCTCCAGTTTCACCTCTGAGTTTTCCAACAACTCACCAACTGGGGTTTAGAATGGGTGGAATTTTATGATTTTGAAGTTATCGAAACTGATGATGAACTTGACTTTCCTGAGTGCCACTAGCTGAACCCAAGTAATGGTGAGAAGTGTGGGTCGTAGACCAAAATTTGGCGGAGTGATAGTATTCAAGAATTCGTAGCCTTAAAAGTTCATTGTGATCCACCCATGCAAGAACAAGAATAGACTGAAGATCCACCTAAGAATGTACCCCCTTTCTACATGGACCATCTTGCTGTAGTCATGGTCCAATACAAATACCCCCATATTCACCGAGTTATCATACACTATGATCACCACCATCCCAAGCATCCATGGGCGTAGTCCCATGCATGTATCTTTATCTGAAAGTAGCCAAATACTGAGGAATGTGGCCAACAATGTAGTATAATGGACTATTGGCTGCCAATCCTCCACCATACTGTAGCCCCAATGCTCATAGTCCCCCCAACAAGATCATCTAGTATGATATTGAATTCCTCCTTTTCTGATCCACTGGATAATAATTTGGCTACCCTAGAATTTTCATGGATTTATCCTTCTTTAAAAACATTCCCAACCATGTCTTGAACACTATGTCTTGGTGAAAGGGAGATAATTCCCTAGTACCTTCTTTAGCGCCTCTAGAATGTGTTGTTCCGTGAAAGGGGTCTACTTCCTATCACCCCAGTTGTTCAATGCTAGGAGGAAATCATTGTATTAATACCCAGTCAATGGGATATCACTGATGCAGTGTAAATCCCATAGGCTGATGCCCACATCCCCATGAAAGAGGTGGAAAGTGTTAGTTTCCATGGACCAATAGATGAGGATCTCTGGTAGTATCTCCTATTGATGTCATGCATGGAACTGGGATGCCCACATTGCTTCATATTTTCTGATATGGCATAGCTCATCCCCATACTCTCGGAAGTTTAAGCATACCTAGTATTCCTAGGCCCACTCATCAGTGAAGTTTCCTCCGGACCGCATATCCTAGTCCTTTTACAAGCCCTTGTTGTTATCCTAGATGATGATTTGAAAGATATTGGAATAACAAGATGATAACTCATTATTCTATTGTTTCTCCCCAATAATTTTCCCTGACTTTCCACTTGGCATATAGTTGGAATTATCCTGATGTTCTAAAGTAGGGTGACCCAAAATTGTGATATTCCTTCCAGAAAGCTCATCATGAGAGTTGAACTGGAAACATGGAATGTTGACTTCAATAACTTGGATGGCCTCTACATCCATCAACCAAAATTTATACAGAAATAAGAAATTTCTCAGCAGATAATTTCTCTAGGCTTCAGTCAAAAATACCAAGAGCACCTGATTGTCCTAAATGACTCTTTTGAATCAATAAATCTCTAGGATCCCTTCCATTTCATCCATATGGGATGCAATAACAAAAATAATAGCATGAATCTCAGATTGGTTGGCCATTTCATGAATATGTATGAACTCTAAGGATGGTTCAAAAAAATATGATTTATGGTCACACAAATTATGCCACTTCACACAAATTTGGAAGAGCTCATGTAAAAGTTCTCCTTAGTAATGCAAGGAGCTTCGTGAAAGAAAGAGTTGAATGAAATTCATGTTTGAGACTCAGTATTTCACGAAAAGGGTGAGTTCCACACACAAGAGAAGGATTATCATGTGAGGAATTAAACGTATTATAAAAGGTTCCCCCTCCCCTAATTTATAAACTCTACTCACTAGCTTGCGCAAAGCGCACAATGCAGTTGCATGACTCAAAACTGAAGTTGGGAAAAAATAAATAAATCAACAACGCTCTTTGGAGTTTCCCTCAGAACTGTACTTTCAGTTCCCCTATCATATTTTATTCTTAGGGGGGGGGGTTGTAGGTCTTGAAAACTATTCTCGAACACAAATGTGTAGTTTTTGGAAAAACCAAACACATGACCCACCCCGGAGAAGCCTTCTGAATCCAAGAGCAGGTTGTGCATAAGATTCAATGGTTGTAGGAAATGATAATGTTTTTCATGTGAATAACTTGTGTACCAAAGGAGATGCGGGGTTCCATGGATTCCCCCAAAGTCCGAACACAAGCCCAAGGCCCAGAAATGCAAGAAAAGAGATTTACATGAAATAAAGGAGCATTTAAAAAAACTCATCATGTAACCATCCAGTTTAATAATGAAGGCGACATCAAAGAAAAGTTTTGGTGTGTCCAAGACCCAGTGGAAAAGTACTGAGAAGTGCATAACCCTATTTTGTGACCAAGGGGTTGCGTACCAACAGTTGATGATTTCAACTATAAATATAAATTTACCCCCACCTCGAGGGGAGACCCGAAAGATGAACTGACAATTTTGAGCATGAAAAATATATCTCTTCTATGAAATCACAAAATTCCAGAGACAATGGATCCTCAAAGGTAGAGAACTTGCATGGAAGACCCCATGTGGCCGCAAACATGACCTGTCCTGCGATTGAGTAACCCTCACATAACTCCTCCTAAGGATGGACGAGTTTTCACAAGTGAATATGCCTTTGTGAAACCCTAATATATTCTCAAATCCAAATATTTTATGTATCTATTCCTTTTGAATCCATGATTTTCACTTTTTCTATAACCCCTTTCTCTTATAACTCTTGCACACAACACAATAAATTTGCGAACAACACAATAAAGTTAAATACAACAAATTCTTGTTCCCTAAACCGATGTTCCCTATGCTTTTAGTGCATCAATTACCCTACCTATTTTTTCTAATCATAGGAAACCTAATTCATATAGCTCTTAATAATAGGAACCCTAACGTTGGGAATCATGATTACCACTCCTCCATGGTAGTTCCAACGCCACATCCCACATCCTAGTCGTATGATGTTAAACTGCACGACAATGTCCTCAGCACATGATGTAAAGCTGTAGTTGTACCCTATACGATGAACATAAGATTCCCTATGTATGAATCACAGGGGATGGAACAAAACCTCTTACCCTATATGATGAGCATAGGATTACCCACGTATGATCATCATGGGATTCCACCATCTCTCTAATGTGTGACGAAACTCCACCCTTGTGGATGAAACTCCCACACCTAGGAAACCTCCACTCATATGAACCCCACCTTCTCTCTCCCACCATGGGATGAAACTCCACACCTGGGCCAATTCCATGCATAATCCCCACACCATTTCCAATTAATTCACCTTCTGTGAATGATCGTCCTTACTGCATGATGTTAAACTACATGGACCGATCTTGTCACACTACCTTATACTGCAATATCAAATTATGTGGATTTTAATGTCTGTATCTTAAGAAGGGTATGAAGGATGAATACTTAAGGTTCAATCCCAAAATCCATCATACAGGTGCAAAATATTCCCTCATAGGGACTGGCCCACACTATATCCGCCTCAACAGGACATTCTGATCTACCTCAACAAGACATTAAACTCATGCCTCAATCCATCTCAACATTACATTTCAATCTATCTCCAAAAGATGTTAAACTCATACCTTGATCTATATCAATAGAATGTTATGATCCATCCCTAAAATTAATTTTTTCCTCAATACGTCTTAGCAGGATTTTATAATCTATCTCCACAAGACATTAAACTCATTCCTCAATCCATCATTACATGGCGTTTTAATCCTTCTCCACAAGATGTTAAACTCATGCCTCTATCCATACTAATAGAAAGTTTTGATCTGTATCTAAAAAAAATTAAACTCATACCCCAATATATATCAATGGGATCTTGTGATCCATCTCCACAAGACATTAAACTCATGGCTCGATCCATATCAACAAGATGTTTTAATCCATCCCTGAAATACCTTAAACATGTTCCCATCTTTTCTGCACAAGAATTTGTCCCTGTGCCCATATCCACAAGATGTTAAACTCATGCGCAGGCCCATAATACCTACCCCATTCAATAAACATGGGATACATGAGCTAAAATCCTTGGAATACTTACACTCATAGCATCAATTACCACATGACCGACATAGGATGTCATGGGTTCCATGCCTAAGATGCCATACATATGAGATGCCCTCCAAAGAGTAAGACTTTACAAGTTTCCAATATACACAATGTAAATATGTGCCCCATATATTCCCAATGAGACTACTCAACCTAAGCAAATATTTCTTCCCTCTCAAGATAGATTTAGTGTAATTAACTGGAATCCCACTTGAGATAGCACTGGGAACAAGTTCCACAAACATGACTTAATCTATGAGAGAGATTTTGACTAGGAAATGAGATCCAAGGAGGAATCGATGGATGGAGAAACTAATATCCCATTATCTCATTTTAATCAAGGAGTAGACATAATCGATGAAAGTGATGAAAGATGCCCACCTTTAGAAAGTGAGAATATGGGGAAACATAAATTAGCACGTCACTTCAAGGTAGAGGGGCAACATTGCGACCTCAATGAAAGCATCAAAAAAAAATTATTTTATTACAGTGATTTCTATAACATAATTGATATTCTTTCCAAAATTTATACTATTTAAATTGTTTTATAATTTATGGGAGGATATAACCAACATTTGGAAAAGGAATAAAAAGAGGTGATTTTAAGAAGCAAAAAAGACACTTGGCATTGTGAATTGAAGTGGCACAACATGACACCAAAATATTGAATCTAAAATCCCAATTCATATAGATCTAGAGTAGACTTCAAAACATAGAAGAAGTTTTTTTAATCTCTAGTTTGTGAATGGCCATTATGAAATCTAGGTCGGTTATGTTTAAATTGGTTTTTGGGGAACCTAATACCATAATCAAACCTAGTAGTTGAACATTACAAGGGAAACAATGAGTTATTTTGTATGAGGGAGTTTTTATGATGTCTTTGGTTGATGAATTTTGACTAAAATTGTTTATGGGAACAAACAATAAATTGGGCGCTTGGTCAGCCAAGCCAGCTAGCCAAGTGAGTGGCACTCACCACTAGGTGGGAGGCTGAGATCGAACCCAGCGAGCCAGCCTGTATGGACGACCTTAGTAGAGGGAGTGAAATGGGCATCTAATACAATAATCAAACTTAATAGTTGACCATTCCAATGGGTAACAATGAGTTATTTTTCATTAGGAAGTTTTTATGATGGCATCGGTTGATGAATTTTGACAAACATTATTTATGGGGCATAAAAAATAATTGGGAACTAGGCCATCCAAGATAGACAGTCAGGGAGTAGCACTCACCACTATGTGGGAGGCTGAGATCGAACCCAGTCAACTGGCCTGGATGAATGACCATAGCCTAGTGTGTTCAATGGGCACACAGGAGCACAGCCCTAGCGAGATGGCCTGGATAGAAGGAATTAGTCGAGGTAGTGAAAGGGGACCCTAATACCATAATCAAACCTAGTAGTTGACCATTAAAACTAGCAATAATGAGGTATTTTTCATGAGGGCGTTTTTCTATTGGCTTTGGTTGATGAATTTTGACAAACATTTTTTATGGGGCATAAAACTAAAAGGAATTTTTCATGAGGGGGTTTTTATGATGGCTTTGGTTGATGAATTTTGACAAAAAAATTTATGGGACATAAAACAATAATAATTGGGAACTAGGCCATCCAAGCTGAACAACCAGTGAGTGACACTCACCACTAAGTGGGAGGATAAGCTCAAAACCTTCCAGAAATATAGTTAGGAACTAAGAAATCCAAGATGGAATAGAAAGGGAGAGGCACACACCACTAAGTGGGAGGCCGAGCTTGAACACAACCGGCTGACCTGGATAAACGACTGTAGTCTAGTAAGTGCAAGGGGTATCTGCAGAAATGCATGGGAGTTTTTATGCTAGCTTTGGTTGATGAATTTTGAGAAACATTGTTTATTGGCGTAAACAAAAAACTGGGGGCATGGCCAGCCAAGCCAACCAGCCTGGAGAGTGGTACTCACCACTGGGTGGGAGGTTGAGCTCAAACCTAGCTAGCCGGCCTGGATGTATGACCTTAGTCGAGGGAGTGAAAGGGGAACCTAATACCATAATCAAACATAGTAGTTGACCATTCCAATCTGCAAAAATGAGGTATTTTGAATGAGGGAGTTTTTATGCTAGATTGGGTTGATGAATTTTGACAAAAAAAAATTTATGGGGCATAACAAATAATAATTGGGAACTAGGCCATCCAAGCTGGACAATCGGAGAGCGACACTCACCACTAAGTGGGAGGGTGATCTCAAACACAGCCAGTCAGCCTAGATGAATGACCGTAGTTTGGGGAGTGTAAGGGGAACACATGAGCATGCCCCTAGCGAGTCATCCTATATGGATGGTGTTAGTCAAGGGAGTTCTAGGGACACATAATACCAAAATCAAACCTATTAGTTGACCATTCCAAATGGAAACAATGAGGCATAAAACATTTTTTATGGGAAATAAAACAAAAATGTATTTTTCATGAGGGAGTTTTTATGCTGGCTTTGGTTTATGAATTTTGACAAACATATTTTATATGGGCATAAAACAAAAATAGTTGGGAACTAGGCCATCCAAACTATACAGCCAGGGAGTGGCACTCACCACTAAGTGGGAGGCTGAGCTCGAACCCTACCAGCTGACCTGGATGAACGACTGTAGTCGAGGGAGTACAAGGGGTGCCTAATACCATAATAAAACCTAGTATTTGATCATTCCAACCGGCAAAAATGAGTCATAAAACATTTCTTATGGGGAATGAAACAAAAATATATTTTTATTGAGGGAGTTTTTATGCTATATTTGGTTGATGAATTTTGAAAAACATTCTTTATAGGGTCATAAAACAAAAAGGTATTTTGCATGAGGGGGTTTTTATGCTAGCTTTGGTTGATGGATTTGCACGAGGGGGTTTTTATGCTGTCTTTGGATGATGAATTTGAATGAGGGATATTTTTATAATGGATTTGGTTGATGAATTTGCATGAGGGGGTTTTTATGCTATCTTTGGTTGATGAATTTTCATGGGGGGGTTTTATGGCGGCATAATACAAAAAGGTATTTTGCATGAGGGAGTTTTTATGCTGGATTCTACTGATGAATTTTGAAAAACATTTTTTATGGGGGAATAAAACAAAACTAGTTGGGAACTAGGTCACTCAAGCTGGATAGACAGGGAGTGGCACTCACCACTAAGTGGGAGGCTGGGGAATTTTGAAAAATATGTATTATGGGGGCATAAAACAAAAAAGGTTGGCAAGACATCCAAGCTAGATGGAAAGGGAGTGGAACTCACCACTAAGTGGGAGGCTACATTTTTATGGGGGCATGGAAAAAAATAGTTGGGAACTAAGACATCCAAGGGAGTGGAACTCGCCACTAAGTGGGAGGCTGATGAATTTTGACAAATATTTATTATGGGGGAATAAAACAAAAAATGTTGGTGAATTTTGATAAATATTTATTATGGGGGCATAAAACAAAATAGGTTGGTAAGCTATCCAGGCTAAGATGGCAAGGGAGCATCACTCACCACTAAGTGGGAGGCTGCGCTCGAACCTTGCCAGCCGTCCTGGATGGGCGATCTACTAACTGCAAGGGGATTGCATGGGAGTTTTTTATGGGGGAATAAAACAAAAAGTGTTTTTCATGAGGGAGTTTTTATGTTGGATTTTGTTGATGAATTTTGACAAACATTTTTTATGGGGGCATAAAACAAAAATAGTTGGGAACTAGGTCATCCAAGCTAGACAGCCAGGGAGTGGCACTCACCACTAAGTGGGAGGCTGATGAATTTTGACAAAAATTTATTATGGGGGCATAAAACAAAAAAGGTTGGTAATCCATCCAAGCTAGATGTCAAGGGAGCGAAACTCACCACTAAGTGGGATGCTACATTTTTTATGGGGCATAGAACAAAAATAGTTGAGAACTAGGCCATCTAAGGGAGTGGAAGTCACTTATAAGTGGGAGGTTGGTGAATTTTGACAAATATTTATTATTGGGGCATAAAAAAAAGGTTGGTGAATTTTGATAAATATTTATTTTGGGGGCATAAAGCAAAGGTTAGTAAGCCATCCAAGCTAATATGGCAAGGGATCAGCACTCACCACTAAGTGGGAGAAGAATTTAAAGCTAAAGCCAGAACACAAAAACCCCTTGCGAGGGAGTGGGAAGGAGGAAAAGTAGGGGCAGACCATGCCTTCAAGAATTCGGTAAGGGGCGGTACTGGAGGTGGGGGAAAGGGAATTCTGTTAAGGTGTTTGGGGACCTCGATACTTAAACTGAGAGATTCCCACTTTGGCAATTCGACTTGAGATTAGTTTTTTAAAGAACGGAGAAATCCCCGCCATTGATAGGATAGCGTATCATCTGCACTGTTGATCTATTTTAAAAGATACAGACATATCTAGTCGTCCGATCTGAGCTGAGCTGATCCAACAGCCGATGAGAGGCCACACCATCATCTTCAACCTCTGATCACCCAATGCAAACCAGCATGCCGGATGTAATGAACTCATGCATGAATGCATGCAACAAAACATGAAGATCGAATATGAAATAAGAAAATGAAGTTTCATTGCATGAGTCAATGTTATTTCGGGTGTTCGAGAAGATGTGTTCCATGCGATGCAAACACATCGTGCTGATGTTTCTGAGGAGTCTTGGGTGATTATTAGGAATCAAGGGAAATCAAATTAGTGCTTGGATCAGTGGATGATTCCTAAGAATTCTCAGCATCATCATTAAGATAACATAGAATTGCTGCCTGCATAGGATACTTCACATTAGAATCACTTTAATATAGGGATCACAACCCATCTTAGTCCTCAAATTCTCACTAGGTCAATTTTCTCACTCATCCCATAGTGCATTCTACCTATTGTCCAACCACATAGGCTAATGACATCTCTAAGGGAAGGATCTCATGCCCCTTCATCATGTTCACCAATCCCAAATCCTTATAAATTACACTTAAATTGGTCAACACACCTAAAGGGGTTTAGGTATCAAGGGAAATCATTCAGCTCATGGCCTCACTCATTGGCATTTGAGGCCACCAAGCCAATACATCAATACCACCATGGCCTTAACACTTAAACCAATTTATTGAAGATACACCCTATGAATTAAGAGCTAAATTTAAACCAAGACATTCAAATAAACTATCTAAATTGATCACCAACATTAGTGGGGTGACTGCACACCACATTCATCAAAGAAACATGAATTAAACCATATAGAAAGTACCAAGGACTACCTACCTCATCCTGAAACTTTTCGATTTATTTTAAAAATTTTGGAAGTCGTCACGTCTAAGCCCAACTAGACATCACCAATCCAAATGATGCCCTAAATCATGCTACATTAGTTAATTATAGTCAAATTAAAATTAATTAAACAATTACCTTAAAATTATTTTCAAAATTCTATACATTGGTGTAATCGCTAAAAACTCACTGGAAAGCCACATCGCATCAAAACCATGACTAATGACATGCGAAAACGTCATGGTATTCTATTAAATTAAATAACAGTACAACCACTAATGGTAGACAGTGAAACAATTATAAATTTTAATTAATTTTAAGAAAAAACCCTAATTAAATCTATGGTGGGATGCACCTTGTCAAAACAATAAACGATGGTAGGAAGATGTCATCACATGAAATCCTCTTGATAGGATCCATGAAATCCCCATTGAAGGTAGTCATAGGGAATGATCGGATGAAGTAGCTTGGACATCACCTCGTCTCCTCTGGCATCCATGTTGCATATTAAACAAGTTTCCTTGGTCTGCACCTACCTCACTATTGGAATGGAGGCAGGACAAAGTCTTCTTTACCTGTTTGTATTTGAAGACATGGGCGGAACCTACTCTACCAAATTTTATTTATCTCTGTTTTCATTTGGATTGGTGTGTGGTTTTTAGTGAGTTTTTTTTACATTTTAATTTTTTTTTACAGAAAACGGTTAGGGCAAAAGTATTTTTCAAAATCCACCGCAAAGGCGGTATCTGTGATGCCGCCTTTGCACTGCCAGCGCAGATCGCTGATGTGGCGAAGGCGGCACCTGCGGTGCCGCCTTTCACAGATTCCACTTTTATCTGATGATGCTGACGAGCAGATGGTGATGCGTTATGCACATGCATATATATTACGACTTATTGGAGGGACTATGTGTATAGATAATTCAGGGATGCACGTGCACATGATGTATCTACCCCTTCTAGAGGAATTTGATCGTGCATGGATGTAAAATTACTGATCCGCCTGCTTGGCATACACATACAAAGCATTATGCATGATATCCGAAAGGCAGCACACATGTCTGGGGGATGCGTCATCCTTATTCAGATGTGGTCATGGGAGCACATCCCCGCATTCTACCCTGATCTTTCTGGCCTGTCGGTCGAGATGGCGGTGCTGCATGATGCTCCACGTGGGTTCTGTTTTGATCTGTAAATTCTATCAGTTTCTGATGCTACTAAAAGTTATTGACATTAATTTCTCATTATTTATTACTATCAATGTTGTATTTTATAGGTGGTGTCAGCGACACAATTTCAATGCAGTTCCGAGACACGATTTGGCCATATATCAGATCGAGTTGTACTTTCTCTTACCCTATCAGGTATGTACATACAATCTAGAAATGTCTAAAAAATTTAATAACAACATCATTTTTTTAGTTAAGAGTTTTTCTAACTAGGGTAATATGTTATTTCAGATTTCATGAGTTTCATACTGGTTTGTTATAGACCAGTTGCCTCCATTCTACACAATTGGTCTTAACAATGTTACAGCTGTAGTGCCACTCATTCACTTTCATATTATTGAGTGGCACCAGCCTGACAAAGTCATGTGCTATTTTCTCTTGACTCAGCGGATTCCATTACCGCCGAGGCAGACAGATCAGCTTCATGGGATGAAGTTGACAGGGAGGCTGGATGACGACAGGAGGTCCTACAGTATCCTTTTGAATATGATAAAGGATAAATATTTTGTGAAGAAGAGATTGATGGAATTTGTGGAATCGTTGGTGTTTTCATCTGATCAACTAGGCCTGGGGAAATGAGGTGACAATTTTAGAAGAAATTATAATGGTTGGATGCATGGTGGTGTTGAAGGGGTTGGTATTTGCAGGAATTGGAATAGATGAGCATTTCATGTGGCATATATTTCACCATACGCTTATGCGGCTGGGTGTTCATATGGATATGGACATGGCGGGTAGAAGAATGGATTTCGTTGTCCCATAAAAGGATATATAACATGTTCTCATGCATCAAAGATTATATAAGTATGTGATACTAGAGACATCGTGCATCACATTGATTCAGGGTTGAATCCTATATGCTTAATCAATGTTTAATATTTCGTTTATATTGGTCTTATGGTTTATATTTTATAGTCCTTCAAAGTCACATAATTGGAACATTTTTAAGTTTCAAGTAGGCGATTTTGAAAGCTTATAAATTATTTTTCATGAAAATTTTTTATGAAATGATTTTTTCCACAATTTCTTATATTTTTAATGAATTTTTAAAGTTTTGTTTATATTGTTCTTATGGTTTATATTTTATAGTCTTTCAAAGTCACGTACTTGAAACATTTTTAAGTTTCAAGTAGGCAGTTTTGAAAGCTTATAAATTATTTTTCATGAATATTTTTTATAAAATTATTATTTTTTCAACAATTTCTTTTATTTTTAATGAATGTTTAATGTTTCGTTCAAATTGGTCTTATGGTTTATATTTTATAGTCTTTCAAAGTCACATACTTGAAACATTTTTACGTTTCAAGTAGGCAGTTTTGAAAGCTTATAAATTATTTGTCATGAACATTTTTTATGAAATGATTTTTGTTTTAAACAATTTCTTATATGTTTAACGAATTTTTAAAGTTTCGTTTATATTGGTCTTATGGTTTATATTTTATAGTCTTTCAAAGTCACATACTTGAAACATTTTTAACTTTCAAGTAGGCGGGTTTGAAAGCTTATAAATTAGTTTTCCTAAACAATTTTTATGAATTATATATATAAATAAATATATAAACAAAACAAAACAAAAAATAAAAACAAAATTTTTAAAAATGATATTTTTTACATTTTTTATGAATTATATATATTAAAATGAATATAAACAAAAAAAACAAAAAATCAAAACAAAATTAAAAAAAAAATAATTTTGTTTGTTAGGAGAAAGGCGGCATACTCCTGAACATTTTATATGAATTATATATATAAATAAATATATAAACAAAACAAAACAAAACATAAAAAAAATTGCCAATTTTTTTGTTAGGAGAAAGGCGGCATCACGGGTGCCGCCTTTCAACCGCAGTGCAAAGGCAGCGGCCGTGATTCCGCCTTTCACCTGAAATGCAAAGGCAACATCGCAGATGCCACCATTGTGGTGCATTTTGAAAAATATTTTTCCCAAACCGCTTTCTGTGATTTTTTTAGAAACGTAAAAAAACTCAGTTTGTAGTGGTATAAATATGCATGTGTGTGTGTTTTATTAAATTAGAAAAAGAGAGAATAAATAAAAACCTTGTTGCTGCTGCACCATTTCTATTGTTGCTGTCACCTCCAGTGATCTGCTTGTGCGTGAGGTTTGTATTACCGCTGCATCGATCCTCCATCAGTGGTATCAAAGGGTTTGAAGGTGCGTTGCGTCGAGAGCGATCCGCAAAATCTGAAATTGATTATTTTTCAGCAGCAGAGGACCAGAGCAGTGGAGAAGAAGATGAATAGTATTTCTAACAATTTATAATCTTTGTGAGATTCATTTATTCTCAACTTGTTTTTATTTATCAAAATTGAGTTCTCCTTTTTTAATATCTATACCACTTTTTCATTAGTCAAAAGTCAGTTCTCCATTTTCCCATTATTTGTTTTTGTCTCCCCCTCTCTCCTACCTATTCTCAATCTCTCCTACGTATTCTCAAGCCACACCTTTTTGTCCCCAATTTGTCCTTTTTTTCCTTCACCTTTCCCACCTTTGGATCCACGCCCCTCTTAGTTCAAAAATTGTTGCAGTCTGCACCATAAAAAAATCAATCTGCATTGCTGATAGAAAAAAATATATATAGCAGGTTGCATCTATGGAAAAAAATATACTGAGTCCTAGATATCTACATCTGTCATTTTCCCTTCTGAAAAAATATAGTTGGTTTTCATGGAGAACACATTTTCACAACCTATGATCCCAAAGCTGATGAAGAAAAATTATTATAATTGGTGCATCCAAATGCGCATGGTACTTGGTACCCTAGATATCATGGACATCGTGGAGGATGGATACACCGAGTCATAATCCAAAGCAGCAGAGTCTGCTCTATCGGATGTTCAAAAGGCCACTCTTCGGGTGGAACGAAACTGGGACTGCAAGGCAGAATCTAACATTTATCAAGGCTTTGATGAAGCGACTTTCAAAATAATCGCTTCATCGAAATCATCGAAGGAGATCTGGGATACCCTTCACAAAGCATTCCAAGGTGCTGATAAAGTGAAGCGGATTTGACTTCAATCTCTGCAAGGTGAGTTTGAATCCCTATTTATGAAAACTTCTGAAACTGTTTCCAAGTATGATACTCGTTTAATGGTTGTGGTGAACCAACTGTGAAGAAATGGAGAAGATATTGCTTACATGCAGGTATGTGAGAAAATTTTGCGATCCCTTGATCCAAAATTTGATTACAAAGTCATTTCCCTGGAAGAAACAAAGGACCTAGAGGTGATCTCTATCGAAGAACTCGTGGGGTCTCTTCAAGCCCACGAATTGAAGGTGAACCGTCGGAGCGATACCAATGGAGTGGAGCATGCACTGAAATCAAAGTTGTTCATCAACAACTCTGAAAAGAAGCAAGGGGGACATCTCGAAGAACCCGAGGCAGAGGATTCCATGGACTACAATTTGATACAAGAAGAGAAGGACAAAGAGGACGTGATGGAAGAAGCCCAACTCGAGGAGGTCATGAATATCAAACATATACTCCCCAAGAACGTGGACGAGGAAGAAGGGGTGGATTCAACAATCTCCAACCGGACAAAAGAAACGTTCAATGCTATAATTGTCAAAAATATGGACATTATAGCAATGAATGTTGGTATAAGAAACCCATGGAAATTAACACTGAGGAGGCACATATCATCGAAGAAGAAATTTTTTTGACGATTCCCATGTGTTGATGGTACAAAATTGACACAAAATCAAGGTATGTGGTATCTTGACTCTGGAGATAGCAATCACATGATAGGGCACAAACACCTGTTTACGAAACTGGATGAGCGGGTTCGAGGAGAGATTTCATTTGGTGATATCTCGATAGTATTTGTCTATGGAAGAGGTGATATTCTAATCAAGAAAAAAGATGACAATCATTATTTCATCTCCGACGTCTACTATGTACCTGAAATGGAGACCAACATCTTGAGCGTCGGGTCGCTGGTGGAAAAAGGGTTTCACATAAGTCTGCAAAATAAACAAATGGTGATTGTCGATGACAGATGAAGGTTGATCACAAAAGTACCGATGGCGAAGAACCGCATGTTTCCGCTCATTATCCAACCCGATGTACCACGATGTTTGGCAATGGTACATGATGATAAAGATTAGCTATGGAATCTCAGGTTCATACATTTAAACTTTGAAAGATTAATATTATTAGGAAGCAAGAAGATGGTGAATGGGATTCTTATCATTCGACACCCGAATCAAATTTGTGAATGTTGCGTTTTAAGTTAACGGCATATAAACGGCTTTGCAATGAAGGCCAACTGGAAAGCTGCAACACCACTAGAGCTAGTTCACACCGACCTGTTCAGTCCATTGAATCCAAAATTAGATGGACAAATGAGGTATTTTATGACATTTATCGATGATTATAGAAGGAAAACATGGATATATTTTCTCAAAATGAATTCAGAAGTGTTTGGTGTCTTCAAAGAATTTAAGGCACTGGTTGAAAATCAAAGCAAGCACCACACACAAACTTTGCGATCTGATTGAGGTGGGGAGTACACCTCTGATGTTTTTCAAGAGTACCTCAAGTAGCATGAAATTCAACATTAGCTGACACCGGTTTACACACCCCAACTCAATGGAGTAGCTGAAAGGAAAAATTGCACCATTCTCAACATGGCGAGAAGCATGTTGAAAGACAAAGGAGTGCCCATGACATTCTGGGATGAAGAGGCTTTTTGTGAAGTGTATCTACTCAATAGATGACCAAAGAAAAACTTGATGAAATGATGCCGCATGAAGCCTGGAGTAATCACAAGCCAAGTGTGAGTCATCTTAGAGTTTTTGGTTCTATTGCCTACATCAGGATCTCGGAGGCAAAACGGAAAAAGCTTGAGGAAAAAGGAATGAAGTGTGTCCTTATGGGATATAGAGATCGGGCAATAGGATATCGTTTGTATAATCCCATCATGAAGAAGATTATATTCAGCATAGACATTATCTTTGATGAAAAGTAGACATGGAAGTGGAATCAAGATGATGATTCCAGAGAGGTACGAGTCACATTAGAGGATGATGAAATAGTTGAAGAAGTACCATTTGAGGAATGAAGAACTGAATAAACGCTAACACCATCATCACATACTCCGACATATGAATACATAGAACGAGAACTCTCTCATATGCATCCTCAAAACATTCGAAGCCTTGCAGATATATATGAGACAACAGAACCAATGGAGGAGTATGTAAATTTGTACTGTATCTCAGTGACTTCCAATCTAATTAGCTTTGAGGAAGCTAAAATCAATGACATGTAGAAGAAAGTGATAGATTTGGAAATCTATCTCAATGACGCAACCAAAGGCTACAAGAAAACGAAAGGCTTTGACTATGGTGAAGTCATTGCACTAGTTGTACAACCAACTAGATATAATAAAAATCATGGGTCATAAGGAAAACATGTTTAAGGGGGGATGTTGGATATTAAACAAGTTTCCTTGGTCTGTGCCTACCTCACTATTGGAATGGAGGCAGGACAAAGTATTCTTTATGTAACAGCCCAAGATTTTATAAAAAAATATTCTTTTTAATTTTATTAATGTCTTGTGTTGTACGCTACACCAAAAGGAGCTTGCACAACACACATCCTTGACTTGACTTGCATTACACGCAATCGCGACCTTCCTCGATAGCGTGTGTAGTACGCAATACTGAGTTTCATTAAACAACGATATGCTATTAAGATATTATTAAAACTAGCTGTTATGAATATTAATAACCACTTTTTGAAATTTTGTAAATTTTATTTTTCAAAATGGACATCATTTATGGATTCGGAATATCGAAATTAGCTTAAGTTGAAATTTTGGTGATTTTCGGATAACTTTCATATTTTGATGAATAGTGAAAATTACTAAATTTTAATTAAAAACAACTTTTTTAATCGAATTAGTTAATAGTGATAAATAATTAATTTGAGTGGTTTTAAAGTATATTTAGAATATATTTTTACAATTTAATACAATGTTGGTCATTGGATGTAATTTCACATTTAAACTAGACATAAACAAGTGTCAATCTTTTCATAGATATTGTTTCTTAAAAAACACGCTATTTGTTTTAACAGCGGGATTTAATTATAAAATTAATTAATGCAACTTTTATGTTATGAATTTGGTAAAATAGACTTCATTTTTGAATTCGGAATATGAAATATAGCTTGGGATGAAATTTTGGCATTGTTCTGAAAAACATCAATTTTTGATGAATAGTGAAACTACTAAGTGGTAGGTTCAAAACTGAATTTTGCATAAAACTTAATTTTACCGCTTCTGTGAATGGAATTTCGAAAATCTGAGAGACACGGTTAATATCAAGGACTAAAATGTGGTTCAATGAGATGAAAATAATTTTTTGGTGAATAGTAACTTTTTACTTTTTTTTACCACGGTTAATAGTAAATAGGGTAACTAAGGGTAAATATGATATTAATATTACCCTAACACATGTCCTAATTCTATTGGACAAGTGTAATTCGACCAAAAACAAACTTAGGAATAAAATATGACCATTTAGGCCCACTTGGATTAGATTAGGACATTTATTATTAATTTATTTAAAGAAAGGTTAAAATAGTTAAAATCAAAGTATAATAAGTAAATAATTTTTAATATGGGGTTATACATAAGATAAATTCTATTGTAAATATTCATTAGAAAGATAAAAAGATTTCCTACATGATGGTATTTTATTTGTAATTTTTAGACATCAAATAATTTAATTTATTTATGACACAACGATGATGCAGTTATTATCTTATTAATGAAATATTGACATAATTGATGTTATAAACACCAAAATAAATGTAATTTGAAATTTTTTATGAATTCCACTAATTTTATAGGTTACTATGATATATTAATGTTGATTTAATCAACTTGTTTCGAACATTTAATTCTGTTATGACTTTCACAAAAATCATATATCAAATAGTGTCAAAATTGACACAAAATAGTTTTTAAATCAAATATTATATTATTAATTGTTATTTTATTCCTAAAAATCTAAGGTTCGGCCAAATGACTTAGATAAGGATATATATATTAATAATAAACAATTTGGGGTTCGTCTGGCATGTTATAGTAAGTGTATTAACCATATACTGTAAGAAAACAAAAAGACACGGTAAAAGTTAAATTATTTAACTTAGAGTTAAATCTAATTGATAAGGTTAAAATAATACCCTAAACTTGTCTAAATCCTATTGGATGATAGGATTTCGACCCATCCCCACTTTATCTTTGAAATAAGACCCTTTGGAACCATTATAAACCGATTTTTACTTTAATATAAAATAATATTTTGAGATATTCCTAAGGTGCCCCTCTCCTCCCTTATAAAAGGGCACCTCCTCCCCCTCCTCCTCACACCAAATTGAGCACTCAATCTCGGCCAACCCCTGCCAAAATCTCTTCTCCACTTCCCTAGAAACATCCTATAGGTTCTGGTCTTCCTCAAAGACCAATTTTAGTTCCCTAAGAGGAGGTCTCCAAAAGGCGCTTCAAAGAAGAGGTAATTACCGTTACCAATTATTTCATCTTTATTTCTTCTTCCACTTCTTCTTCTTAGGTTGTTTCATTATGAAGTAATAACATCAGTATCACTCATATACTGATATGTTATTATAAGTATGAAACAACCCTATTTCACCATCTATCCATCCTACGGAAAAAGAAATCACCGCGCGTGCGTACGTACGGAATACCGTCTCCACGCCGTGGTGTAATCTATTTTCCACCACCACCTTACATGGATGGGTATAATGGTGTAAAGAATAACTATACATAGTTATTACAACATCATATTTATTCTGATATATTGTATAATCCACTCCAATTCAATTCAATATTTATAGAAATGATATCATCGCTCGTGCGTACGTACGGAATACCGTCTCCAGGACGCGATGAGATTCATTCTCCATGATAACCATTTAAGAATGATTATAATGTATATATAAGAAATAATAATGAAATATATGACATTATAAAGCTACTGGATTTATTTATATATATATATACATATGTAGGTCATCTACTTACTTCCATTTCAAGACAATAAGGAAAGGAAAACAGCGTTCATGCGTACGTACGGACTACCGTCTCCATGAACGGTGTTTTTCATTTTATTTATCTACCTATTATATATATATATACTGAATATATATGATATATAAATCATATTTTATATTCTGGAAGTAAGTAAATCATGATATAAGTAATAATGATGTCAAGAACAACAAGTCGAAACACCTAAGATAAATGAAACGATTTTACCCAAAACGCTTCTTTAACATGGAATTTACAAAAGAACGGGTAATATAATGTCATAAGTGAACCATATATGATATCATAACAATGAATATGATTCTGTAATAAGTCAATAACATGATTTAAATCATTATACAGGAGGTTTGGACACTTACAAAGCAAGTTGGACCTAAGGTAAGGGAAATATCACAATCTCATTTTTATCCGAGATTGTTTATTCGTAAGTATTTACTGGGGTGTATTTTATCATCCAAATCCATGTTCCCTCAATATGTAATATTATTTCCATCCACCTACAATTGTTTAAATCCAATTTTACCCTTCTATGAGTTTATAGTAAAGGATATGAATGGAATCTTTTTTTCGTTTTTCGTACGAGGTACTTTTTGACTTTTCCGACAAAAGTACGAGAAGAATGTTTTTTTTAACTTATATGGCACGAACGGATTTTTACGGTTTTATAAAGCCTTATTTTCATGAACCTTCCTCCAAAATATTTCATGACTATTTTTAATAAAATCTCTTTCTTTTAAAATTGTATGATGTTTTGTGAAAAGAAATTGATTTTGAAGATGAAAGGATATTTTCCTCAAGAATTCATTTCAAGTGTTTTATCAAAATTATTTTCCATCTAAGATAATAAAGGGTTCTGTTTCTATCCATATTTTTACATTGATTTGACTATGTTGTGATGGAATTATGTTTATGAATTCCTTTATCTTATATGAATGGTTTTATGATGTCATGTTGTTTAAGAATCCCATTTTTATTACATGGGTTATGCAATGATGTATGATTTATGATTTGGTGGCACACATAAGAAAGGATTCATTAAGAGATGGGTGGGACCTATATCTCCCTCCAATGCATTGGGTAAAGATTTTATATCTCATGAGATAGACATGGCTGGAATGGTAGGTTATACCGGTTCAGTGAAACAGGACTGAAACGAGGATTACTCGATTCAGAAAGGGACTTTGTCCACTAAGATAGTCTTGGCAATGAGTCTTGACTAACAAGAAATGATTCTCTATGATTATGTGTGTATGCCACAATGAGTAATGTTTCATGTTATAATTTCATTTCACTACTATGATTTATCCCATGTTATGAAATTATGCTCTCTTTTGCAGGTTATGATTTCCAAAATGTTATGTTCTTATGAATACGATGTGATTGATATATCTTTTGTTTACCCTTACTGAGCATTTGAGCACACCCTTTTATGTTTTCTTTTCCCCAGGACATAAAGAAAGGTTTTAGGTAAAAAAAAGAAGATCTTTATGGGAGATGTTGAAGATCTTTCCCCACGATTAGAAGATTTTATTTCGAGTTTCCAAAGACACTAAACTATTACGATCCTTGTGTGTGTGTTTTTTTTGTTTTGTACTAAGTATTCCACAAAAGTAATGTAATGTCCATGTACGTCAAGATACGGGCCTCTACAGTTGGTATCAGAGGAAAGGATTAGTCAACCTTTGGAAACTAGGATGTGAGAACGTTAGTGAGATCCCTAGAGATATTTCTAAGGTATGTCTAGGGATGTCTCTAAGGTTAAGTATACGTATAGGTTATAGTAATAGAATTACGCTAACGATCATAGAATTAAACCTAAGATGTTAGATATTGAGGGTACTAACCCTTTATTATTTTGTTTTCCCTAGCATGATTTTTACCTCTCACACTATTCTTTTTGGGTTTTAGACGATGGCTGGAACCCGAAGGAACCGTGTTGATCAATGCAATGGACAATGCAATGATTGCCCTCCTGAACAAACAAATGTTATGGGAGATGGAGTGCAAAATCTTATTGCTATACTTACACAAGCTATGAATCATTCTAGACTTCCAAATGAGCAGAGAAGGGAACAATATTCTATTGAGTCCTTCATGAGGCAACGTCCACCTTCTTTCAGTGGGTCTTCTGATCCACTTGTGGCTGAACAATGGATCTGTACTACTGAAAAGATATTTTCAGTTCTTCAATGTTCTGAACATGATAAAGTCATCTTAGCAGTATATCGTTTGGAAGTTGAAGCTGATCAATGGTGGAATCTTATCAAGAATACGAGGCCAAGAGATGAAATTGAGTCCATGGAATGGGACGAGTTCAAGAACTTGTTTTTCAGTAAGTACTTCCCTCGTATTCTTCGAACAAAGATGGAGAAATAGTTTCTTGAACTGAAGCAAAGGGACGATGAATCTGTTGGTACCTATGAAGCAAATTTTACAAGACTTGCAAGGTATGCTTCTGGAATTATCATCCAACCTGAAAGTAAAGTTGATCGATTTTTCAGTGGCTTAAAACCAAGTCTTCGAAGGGCATTAGCTATAAGAGACTTCAGTAGCTATGAAGAAATTGTGCGTTGTGCTATCAAGGTAGAAATGGAAGTTGGTGTTACATATCCATCTCATGGTTTTGACAAGAAACGAAAGATGGAGTTCAAGGAGAAATCTCAGAATAATGGTGAAAAGAAGATGAATGTTTCCTTATGCACAAAGTGTGGAAAGAAGCATGGTGGAGATTGTCTTAAAGGGACTAGAAAATGTTTTAAGTGTGGAAAAGAAGGTCATCGAGCAGCTGAGTGTCGAAGTAATTGAAAAAGGGTTTCTAATGATGTGAATAAAGCAAACACTGCAGAGAACGCACCACCAACACTTCAATGTTTCAAGTGCAAGGAGATGGGACATTATGCCAATAAATGCCCTAATCCAAGGGTTAGTGATGATCGACATGAGCAACCGCTTAAGACAAAGGATAAAGGGAAGTCACATGCGATCACTATTGGCGATGTTGAATATGTCAACTATGTGGTGGAATGATTAAGTGTTTATGTAATGGGATTCCAAAATAATGTTGTATCATGGAATATTGGAATATTTATGTATTGGTCTAATGTGGTATTCAAAGTGATTGAGATATTATGCCCATAATGAAGGGAAAATGAGAAAATTAAATGTTTAACAGTATTCATGAGCTCATGATTGATATAAGGACTAAGTGATATCATGGTTTGAGTATACAGAATTCTGAGGATTTTGGTATGTGGAAAGTGTTAACTTTTAACTGCACTCATGTTTTCACTAAGGTATTCAAGAGAATACACGATTAAGGACTTTGAATGTTTGGAATGTGACCAACAAGACATATCTTATGATATGTGGGGATCAACGACAGTATTAAATCTCTGGTAATCGATGTCACTATATTATGAGAGTGGACTGCAGTATTATGTATAAGCCTAAAGATTAGACTGGATTATGTTGGACATAAGTTAGTATTGTTTAAGGATAGAAGATTTTCGATATTATTGATGGGATGTTATAGTAACGTAGTTTTAGAAAAAGGACAACCTGCAGGACGGGCGACAGCCCATCGCTTCGGACAAGGCTGTAGGAATCGAACCCACAACCAAAGTGCGACTGGCCTTTATCGCCTACCACTGGCCTACAGGAAGTCCCTGTTTAGTAGAAACTAGTTTTATTATATTAAGCAGTATGATATATGAAGTATAAGTCCATTTTGGGAACTATATATGATTAATCTCACTATAGAATGACTTATGTATATTTAATAACTTTTTCTTACCTTTTGTTTGAGACAGATGGAATGACCCGTCATTCTATCACATGATCTACTAACACTTCACGAATAACAAATTCAACTTCATTTATTTAAGAGATGAAGTAGAAATTGCTCAAGGCACGAACAATAGTGAGATTTTACCAAAATAAAGTAAGTATTTATTCTATTTCAAATTCTTCAACTTTAGGGAAACGATCTTGAAAACCAAAAATGTTGTCCTAGTGCTCTTATATCTGATGAATCAGATGGTACCTTATATCATCACAAATCTATGGATTTGTGATTACTGGCTTTTCCATAGCCATGTTCTCTACCACTCTCCATCAGAACATGATGGTTAGATTTCTCTTCCATATCCATATTTTCACCTATGTGGAAACCCAGTGATTAGTTTATTTGGGTAATCGTTACATTTCATACTTTAGTTTTGAAAGCCAAGTTTTGGTATTCCCTTTTACGATGTGGGTTTCTATTAAAGAAACTTTCAAATAGTAAACCATTTATAACCCTGTCGAATTTCGAGGGCGAAATTCATTTTAAGGGGGGTAGAATGTAACAGCCCAAGATTTTATAAAAAAATATTCTTTTTAATTTTATTAATGTCTTGTGTTGTACGCTACACCAAAAGGAGCTTGCACAACACACATCCTTGACTTGACTTGCATTACACGCAATCGCGACCTTCCTCGATAGCGTGTGTAGTACGCAATACTGAGTTTCATTAAACAACGATATGCTAT
Source organism: Viscum album (assembly GCA_963277665.1). NCBI lineage: Eukaryota > Viridiplantae > Streptophyta > Magnoliopsida > Santalales > Viscaceae > Viscum > Viscum album. Next base: position 228,174,508 of record OY728145.1, read on the forward strand.
TAAGATATTATTAAAACTAGCTGTTATGAATATTAATAACCACTTTTTGAAATTTTGTAAATTTTATTTTTCAAAATGGACATCATTTATGGATTCGGAATATCGAAATTAGCTTAGGTTGAAATTTTGGTGATTTTCGGATAACTTTCATATTTTGATGAATAGTGAAAATTACTAAATTTTAATTAAAAACAACTTTTTTAATCGAAATAGTTAATAGTGATAAATCATTAATTTGAGTGGTTTTAAAGTATATTTAGAATATATTTTTACAATTTAATACAATGTTGGTCATTGGATGTAATTTCACATTTAAACTAGACATAAACAAGTGTCAATCTTTTGATAGATATTGTTTCTTAAAAAACACGCTATTTGTTTTAACAGCGGGATTTAATTATAAAATTAATTAATGCAACTTTTATGTTATGAATTTGGTAAAATAGACTTCATTTTTGAATTCGGAATATGAAATATAGCTTGGGATGAAATTTTGGCATTGTTCTGAAAAACATCAATTTTTGATGAATAGTGAAACTACTAAGTGGTAGGTTAAAAACTGAATTTTGCATAAAACTTAATTTTACCGCTTCTGTGAAGGGAATTTCGAAAATCCGAGAGACACGGTTAATATCAAGGACTAAAATGTGGTTCAATGAGATGAAAATAATTTTTTGGTGAATAGTAACTTTTTACTTTTTTTTACCACGGTTAATAGTAAATAGGGTAACTAAGGGTAAATATGATATTAATATTACCCTAACACATGTCCTATTTCTATTGGACAAGTGTAATTCGACCAAAAACAAACTTAGGAATAAAATATGACCATTTAGGCCCACTTGGATTAGATTAGGACATTTATTATTAATTTATTTAAAGAAAGGTTAAAATAGTTAAAATCAAAGTATAATAAGTAAATAATTTTTAATATGGGGTTATACATAAGATAAATTCGATTTTAAATATTCATTAGAAAGCTAAAACTATTTCCTACATGATGGTATTTTATTTGTAATTTTTAGACATCAAATAAGTTAATTTATTTATGACACAACGATGATGCAGTAATTATCTTATTAATGAAATATTGACATAATTGATGTTATAAACACCAAAATAAATGTAATTTGAAATTTTTTATGAATTCCACTAATTTTCTAGGTTACTATGATATATTTATGTTGATTTAATAAACTTGTTTCGAACATTTAATTCTGTTATGACTTTCACAAAAATCATATATCAAATAGTGTCAAAATTGACACAAAATAGTTTTTTAATCAAATATTATATTATTAATTGTTATTTTATTCCTAAAAATCTAAGGTTCGGCCAAATGACTTAGATAAGGATATATATATTAATAATAAACAATTTGGGGTTCGTTTGGAATGTTATAGTAAGTGTATTAACCATATACTGTAAGAAAACAAAAAGACACGGTAAAAGTTAAATTATTTAACTTAGAGTTAAATCTAATTGATAAGGTTAAAATAATACCCTAAACTTGTCTAAATCCTATTGGATGATAGGATTTCGACCCATCCCCACTTTAGCTTCGAAATAAGACCCTTTGGAACCATTATAAACCGATTTTTACTTTAATATAAAATAATATTTTGAGATATTCCTAAGGTGCCCCTCTCCTCCCTTATAAAAGGGCACCTCCTCCCCCTCCTCCTCACACCAAATTGAGCACTCAATCTCGGACAACCCCTGCCAAAATCTCTTCTCCACTTCCCTAGAAACATCCTAGAGGTTCTGGTCTTCCTCAAAGACCAATTTTAGTTCCCTAAGAGGAGGTCTCCAAAAGGCGCTTCAAAGAAGAGGTAATTACCGTTACCAATTCTTTCATCTTTATTTCTTCTTCCACTTCTTCTTCTTAGGTTGTTTCATTATGAAGTAATAACATCAGTATCACTCATATACTGATATGTTATTATAAGTATGAAACAACCCTATTTCACCATCTATCCATCCTACGGAAAAAGAAATCACCGCGCGTGCGTACGTACGGAATACCGTCTCCACGCCGTGGTGTAATCTATTTTCCACCACCACCTTACATGGATGGGTATAATGGTGTAAAGAATAACTATACATAGTTATTACAACATCATATTTATTCTGATATATTGTATAATCCACTCCAATTCAATTCAATATTTATAGAAATGATATCATCGCTCGTGCGTACGTACGGAATACCGTCTCCACGACGCGATGAGATTCATTCTCCATGATAACCATTTAAGAATGATTATAATGTATATATAAGAAATAATAATGAAATATATGACATTATAAAGCTACTGGATTTATGTATATATATATATACATATGTATGTCATCTACTTACTTCCATTTCAAGACAATAAGGAAAGGAAAACAGCGTTCATGCGTACGTACGGACTACCGTCTCCATGAACGGTGTTTTTCATTTTATTTATCTACCTATTATATATATATATACTGAATATATATGATATATAAATCATATTTTATATTCTGGAAGTAAGTAAATCATGATATAAGTAATAATGATGTCAAGAACAACAAGTCGAAACACCTAAGATAAATGAAACGATTTTACCCAAAACGCTTCTTTAACATGGAATTTACAAAAGAACGGGTAATATAATGTCATAAGTGAACCATATATGATATAATAACAATGAATATGATTCTTTAATAAGTAAATAACATGATTTAAATCATTATACAGGAGGTTTGGACACTTACAAAGCAAGTTGGACCTAAGGTAAGGGAAATATCACAATCTCATTTTTATCCGAGATTGTTTATTCGTAAGTATTTACTGGGGTGTATTTTATCATCCAAATCCATGTTCCCTCAATATGTAATATTATTTCCATCCACCTACAATTGTTTAAATCCAATTTTACCCTTCTATGAGTTTTTAGTAAAGGATATGAAAGGAATCTTTTTTTTGTTTTTCGTACGAGGTACTTTTTGACTTTTCCGACAAAAGTACGAGAAGAATGTTTTTTTTAACTTATACGGCACGAACGGATTTTTACGGTTTTATAAAGCCTTATTTTCATGAACCTTCCTCCAAAATATTTCATGACTATTTTTAATAAAATCTGTTTCTTTTAAAATTGTATGATGTTTTGTGAAAAGAAATTGATTTTGAAGAAGAAAGGATATTTTCCTCAAGAATTCATTTCAAGTGTTTTATCAAAATTATTTTCCATCTAAGATAATAAAGGGTTCTGTTTCTATCCATATTTTTACATTGATTTGACTATGTTGTGATGGAATTATGTTTATGAATTCCTTTATCTCATATGAATGGTTTTATGATGTCATGTTGTTTAAGAATCCCATTTTTATTACATGGGTTATGCAATGATGTATGATTTATGATTTGGTGGCACACATAAGAAAGGATTCATTAAGAGATGGGTGGGACCTATATCTCCCTCCAATGCATTGGGTAAAGATTTTATATCTCATGAGATAGACATGGCTGGAATGGTAGGTTATACCGGTTCAGTGAAACATGACTGAAACGAGGATTACTCGATTCAGAAAGGGACTTTGTCCACTAAGATAGTCTTGGCAATGAGTATTGACTAACAAGAAATGATTCTCTATGATTATGTGTGTATGCCACAATGAGTAATGTTTTATGTTATAATTTCATTTCACTACTATGATTTATCCCATGTTATGAAATTATGCTCTCTTTTGCAGGTTATGATTTCCAAAATGTTATGTTCTTATGAATACGATGTGATTGATATATCTTTTTTTACCCTTACTGAGCATTTGAGCTCACCCTTTTATGTTTTCTTTTCCCCAGGACATATAGAAAGGTTTTAGGTAAAAAAAAGGAAGATCTTTATGGGAGATGTTGAAGATCTTTCCCCACGATTAGAAGATTTTATTTCGAGTTTCCAAAGACACTAAACTATTACGATCCTTGTGTGTGTGTTTTTTTTGTTTTGTACTATGTATTCCGCAAAAGTAATGTAATGTCCATGTACGTCAAGATATGGGCCTCTACACTTTACATGTGTGGATTTGAAGACATGGGCGACACCTACTCTGCCAAATTTTCTTTATCTATATTTTCATTTGGTTCTGTGTGTGGTTTGTAGTGGTATAAATATGCATGTGTGTGTGTTGTATTAAATTAGAAGAAGAGAGAATAAATAAAAACCATGTTGCTGCTGCTCCATTTATATTGTTGCGATCACCTCTAGTGATCTACATGTGCATGTGGTTTGTATTACCACTGCATCGATCCTCCATCAATCCAATGGTGGCTACACCGGCATCCAAATCCTCCCCTGCTGGCATCCAATGGTGGGTACGCCGGAGCTGATAATAGGAATCAGAGAAAACTCTATGAAGGGAGACTTCCTCTAGCTCTCAAGCTCATCCCTCTTGACAGATTGGATCCGGGCTCCCCAGTTCCAATTAGCAAGGGAAGCAAACTCCTCCCCGACCGACATTCAACGAGGGCTACGCTGGAGCTTATAATGGGAATCATAGAAAACTCCGAGGAGGGCCACAAGAAACATTTCGTTTCTAAGATGTCAGTTACATGTAAAAGGTGGTCTTGTATAATGGGGAATTCAAGTTCAGCCACCAGGTCTTCCATTCTTTCTAAAATAGAAAATTTCAAGGGAGAAAATCCTTCATTTATGAGGAAGAGATACACCGTTCTGTCTACCATGAAATTCCCAGAAACTAAACTTGGGGATCCCTTCCAAATGGCCTAGAACTCAATCTTAGCTTCGAAAATTAGTGATTCTAGTTCTTCTTCAGCAATGAAATTCACGCCAAGCGACATAAAACATGGGGATCCCTACCCCAGGGCCCAGAGGACCCAGTCCTCTGTCTCTTCTTAGGAGATTAATACTGCTTATTCTTATTCTTCTTCAGTAATTTAATTACCCTATGTGGCTGAAAGAAAACTTGGGGATCCCGTCCCTAGGTCCCATACCCTGGTTTCCGCTTGGATGGTCAGTTTTTCTGCTTCTTATTCTTCAGTAACGAAATTCCCTAATGCAGCTGAAAGAAAACCTGAGGATCCCTGCCCTAGGTCCCAGACCCCTATCTCTACTCGAAATATCAATGCTTCCGATTCTTCTTCTTCATTGACAATGAAATCCCCCCCATGTGGTTGAAAGAAAACCTAGGGATCCTTGTCCCAGGTCCCAAAGGGCCCATACCTGTATCTCCACTCAGAAGATATGTGCTGCCACTTCTTCTTCTTCTTCTTCTTCTTCTTCTTCTTCTACTTCTTCAGTAATGAAATTCCCTAGCATGGCTGAATGAAAACCTGGGGATCCCTACCCCAGGTCCTAGAGGGCCCAGACCCCTGTCTCCACTTGGAAGATCAGTTCTACCACTCCTTCTTATTCAGAAATGAAATTTCCCAAGAGTAAGAGAATGTGTGAATAAAAACTTTGGGATCCCTATCCTAGGGACCATACCCCTATATCCTCTCATAAGATCAGTTCTTCCATTTATTCTTCTTCTTCAAAAATGAAATTACTCAGGAGCAAGATCGTCGGTGAAAGAAAACCCAGCAGGGGAAAGAAGAGCTCCACAACAACACTGATGTTTGGGAATGAAAGAGTGGAAAATTCACTCATTGCCAACTAGGAGGCACAAAACTATTTAAATCCCAAGCCCAAGATCCGCCCATCGGTCGTGACCGTCGACACCAGCTTGCTCATCAATTTTCCTGAAAAGCTCTGCACGTTGGTCAAGGTAATTGTTCGTAGGTTTCTTTTTTTCTTTTCTTCTATGATGAATCTAATGTTATGGATGCCTCTAAAATAGGATGTCCTACAACAACAAGAAGCAACACAGAGGGCAGTCCTTCACACTCTAAGAAATGTGAGGGCCATAGAGACTCTAGATCGATGCCTCAAGATGTTTTCTAATTTGAGTGGATCGGCTAGACCAGAGTCTTTAGCACCCTGTTTTGAGAAGTTCTTGTAATTCCACACCCAGATCATGTAAGAGATCATGGACATGGCATCCATTCAAGCTGCAGCTGAAGCATCCAGTCTCCATTTTCATGAGGGGGAAGATGAATAAAACAAGCTATTGGAATCCATGATAGATGGGGTGGAGACGAGAAATGTGTTGTGCTCCCTTAGCATCCACAATAATATGGTGGATTAGGTGGAGAAGAATGATGAGAACAAGAAGTCGGGAGGTGGGGGGATGGTGAGTTGCATCAGACTGGGGAAGATGATTGAATAGGAAGCAGCGAAGTGGTTCATAGAGTTCCTAGGGAGGGCCCTCGAGAATAGGAGTGATGGGTGGGATTCTCTATCGATGATGCTGAGAGTCATGAACTAAGTGCAGGTGGAGCGATGTGATGACAACAAGGGACAGATCTGCCCCCAGTCTGTGCAGGTGGCCTGAATTGAATAATCCTTGAATCAAATTCTTTTTTCTTTTATTTTTTTAATATCTTTGTCCCATTTTCCACATAAGTTTTAGGTTTTCATTTATTTTACTGTTTTAGATTTGAGAATGGATTGAATGTATTGAATGTGTAATAAAACATTATGTTATTGAATCATTGATTGATGATTAAATTAGGATGAGAGAAAATCAAATTATTATAAAATTATTATTATAAGTATTATAATTATATATAATAATTATACTTATTAAAAAAAATATTTTTGAAAGTATTATTAGTACATATTATAACTTTTTTTATATTTGTATTTCTATTTGTCATCGTAATTATCAAACGCAAATTCAATTCTCGCATCGTCAATGATGTGCTTCATCTATGATCGGTCTTAAATTTCTAGTTTAAAAATTCTTCGTTTTTTCAATCGGCGCTTGATCTATTTCACAATAGTGGAAAATTTATAGTAAAACTTTTTTGATTTTTTTTTGTGTTTGATACCTATCATTTTGGAAGGCATAAAATTTTTGTGGAAATTTATTGTAAATAATTCTTATTTGTGAAATTAATTTAATGATTAGACTATTTATCATTTATTCACAGATAAATTACATTTCAAGGAATCTAGTGAACTATGCATTGTTATGTATTACATAAATGATAAAAGTATATATTCATTACTCGTATTATAATAATATTATTATAAATATATTTTTTATTTTATTTAAAAGAACATGTTATTAAAAACGACTCTTTTTAAAACTAAAATTTAAAAACAAAAGAAGCACAAGCCATCCCATGTCCCCAGAAATAATCATGTTTTTTTGGAAAAAATATTTTAAAGGTGAAAGAAATCATGAAGGGTTAGGTTTGATGGTCCATCACCCTGGCCTTTCCCCACAACCTACAATGACTCGTATCATATGGGATACCCATGTCTCAACTTCCTTGTGTTTAGATCTTTACTAATGACATAATTTCACCCTTTATCCCTTATTATTTTATTATCATTGGTTAACCCCCATATTTCGGAAAAATCCTGTTAATAGACCCCACTCCACAATGAATCGTATCATATGATCTAATAGTGAAGATAAAATTTACCCATTTGGAATAAAATAATTGATAAAATTGCATGAATCATATAATAAAACTACTAGGGGAAGGTTTTTAAAATTAATTTTACTTAAGGATATTATAAATATTAATAAACATAAATAGATTGTAAATGAAATTGAACTTATAAATCAGTGAATGTTATAAATAAATAATTATGGATGTCCTAATTTTCAAGTTTTGGGATCTCATGGATATAACCTTCTAACCCACATCATTCATATTCCACCCTTTCACACTGTCATAATTATAGCAGATGATTAAGTCAATAAATTTGAAATAGATGACATGGATAGATCTAAAGAATTGATTATATTTCCATGTAGGCTATTTTGTAACCAAATGCAGGCTCATATATTTCAACATAATAAGGAAATTTTAACTTTATCCCACTATATCTATAAAATTATTAATCTTTAAACAATTTTAAAACCCTCTTTGTTTATATTTTCTAAAATTATTATGTGAAAAATTAACATTTTTTAATTTAATTTTTACCTTTATGTGAGACCTATTATTTGTGTAAAGGTAAAGAGGGTTTTAAAGACCTTGTGTAGGAGTAAGTGAGATGTTCATGTGCTGATTAAGGGTGAATCATGACTTGAATAAAGTTAGCCCTTCAATTTTAACAGATGCGTGAGGATAAATATACTACAAAAAGAAGGTATTAGTTTCAGTTCTAGAAACCATCAAAAAATAAATCGTATTAAAAAAATTATAATATAGCACCGGTTTAGTATAACTATTGCTAAATTTTTTTATTTTAAAATTTAGCGGTAGTTTTATATATACCGCCAATAAAACTTCAGCGATGATAACATGTGTGTCTCCTTAGGAAAACATTGGCACTGTGCGACCTGAAATATATCAAACCCAATGTTGGGTCATGTTGTTGTGAGGTAAAATAGGCTCCCAATACCTATATCTCATGACATTTACCTCTTTCCAATTACCAAAATTTTAATAATTAATCCATATAGTGTTCGGTGCTGTCATTGTTTTGAAATATTCTATTGAAAATCACTTGGGAACCACTTTTTCATATTTTCATTAATAAACTAATGTTCTATGATTCCCTTGATTTTCTTATAAACCATGGAAAATGTTTCACCAAACATATAAATCATGATATACTACCTCATATGATCCAAAAAAATTTCATTGTGATTTTTCCAATCCTCAAATATTATGTCTTCAACATATATGAGTACCAACATCATTTGATCATTATCCTTCTTGATGTAGAGGGCGTGATCAACTCTACCTCAATAAAAACCAATCTTTCTTAGGTTTTGATATAAACTTAAATACCAGGTCCTTAGTGATTTCTTTATCTTATACAAAACATTCTTTAACTATAACACCTTTCACTCATTTTCATCCATAATAAACCCATCAGGTTTCCCAATGTATACTCCCCCCTTAAGAACTCCATAGAGGAACATAGATTTGACATCCATTTGGTATAATTTTAAATACATTTTCACTAAAATAGCCAAAAAAATAAAATAACACCCAACTAGGCTATGGGAGTAATTTTATTATAAATATAAATACCTTTGTTCTAGGAGTTCCCCTTGCACACTATTCATTCTTTATTTTGAGCCACTTTTCCATAGTCACTGAGTTTATTACTGAACACCAACATGGTTCTGATAACATTTTTTTCCTCCAGCCTTGGAAAAATTTCCCATGTCACATTGTGCTTATTCGGATCAAGCTCCTCATGTATAGATTTGATCCCATTATCATCCTTGTCAGCCTCTCCAAATAATTTTTCCTCTACTTGGAAAAAATGAGGTTTTTTTGTAGAGTCTTACTCCTTAGATTTTTACCAAAACTCTTCAATCACCATTGAAATTTTATTCATTTATTTTAGCCTTACTTGTATTTATTGCAGTTGATAAAAATATAGCCATCTTTGAAATGATAACCCGCTCATTAATACTTCCTAAAAATCAGTTCATTTATTTCATCACAAATCTAATAAAAACTATGTATGTTTTACTTTAATCAATCTGAAAAATCATTCTTTAACATTTCCATTTGGTTCCACCCTTAGGAATATCTGATTACCATCCAATTAATTCACATAAATGGGATTAATTACCCATTTTAGAGAACACAATGGATTACAACTATCAGCCACATCAGTTTTATCTCCGGAACAATTATTATTGCAATTTGTTTCCTAGGACTCATCCCCCATCTATTTTTTCTTTCTTGTACTACTTTGAGTATTAGTCATCATATGGATGACAACTACATTATGTATTTCAAGAAACATGGGTTCATATCAACAAGATATGGAGGATGAGTTCCAAAAAACTAAATTCAATGATTACTGTTCAGAATATAAGCTGATGAGGATGATAATTTTCTATAACTTTCACCTTTGGATGAATTCAGAGTATAACACCTTCTATAGTGAAGTAATTCTTTTCTTAAATTCAATTACCCATTTTATTCAAAGCATACTGAAATTATTCGAAATAATTAAATATTGAGTTTATCTTATTAGAATTATCTATAACATTCAACTTTGACAATGAATATCTTATATGTATTTATTTATTTATTTTATAAAATGAATATTTTATGAACCTAATAAGATATATATACTTTATGTCAGATGATCCAAAGATTCAATCCAATGTATCTTATTTTCTCCCCACCCTCCTCACTCATTGATTGATAGTATGGTGAGATCTATTTGTGTTTTTTTCCATCATTCTTTCTTTACTATCGGCATATCCCTCTCATTAAAAATGTTTTCACAGTAAAATCATTATCCATAGAATTAATGTATTATTTCATATTTCTGTTTAATTTATTTCTTTTTAGTATTAATAATATAATAATTGTTTTCTCATATAAATGGATTCCTTTTCTCAAGTTGGGGTGGTTTGTTCGAAGCTTCTCATGCTCTTGAGAGATTCGAATTTGAGCCTATAATTGATATAATGATAATAAGGAAATGCATCAAGAATTAATATAACCATCAGGAAAAGTTGACTTCCTACTACTTATTTAATTAATTTTGACATCATTTTATCTACTCTTTGTAAGTTAATTTCCATATCATTTTTTATCTAATAATTATATATCTTTTTTCAAAAATATTTATGAATTCATATTTTTCTTTCAACTATCTGAAACAAGCTATAAAAGAGATTAAATGATTCTTTCCACCAATGTAACCACATTTTCCATTTTCATTGCCTTTATTTATTGAACTTCCAACACTGCATATTGATTCAATGTTGTTAGCAGAAAAATTGTTCTCATTGTTTAAATCTAAAAGATTAAAGGAAGATCATGTTCCCATTATGGTGAATTCTCATGATATAATGGGAATACGTGCTTCCTCTTCTCTTCTGACTTTCAACAATGAGAAAGGTTTCTTGGATAAGAACATTGAGTCAATATGAATTTTTAAAAGTTTGACTTAGAAATGCAATGGAAATGTTGTTACATTGGAAATTAGGATTTTTTCCATACTTTTGGACATGTAGGAATCAACCGCACCCCATTTCGTCACACGGTGTGGCCAGTATTACTCAAAGTGCATCTTTTTATTGAAATTTGAAATTAATTTTAGTAAAAAGGAAAAAACAAACTAAAACAAATAAAACACATTCTGATTATTTTGATAGTTTAGGGAAATGATCTATAATCCAATTGGGATGTGTAGTAATTTTCCTCACCTCAATTCGATGCACGGTGTGACTGCTATGAATCAATGTGTCTGTTATCGTTTTAAAATCCGTAGTTTAGTTCGAAAAATTTCACTCACAAAAAATAAAGAAAACAAGATTGGATTTTCATGATAATTTGGTACATTTATTCACAATTCATTTGGGATGTGTGGGAATCAGTCTCACATCAAACTAATACACGATGAGATCGGCATGGGTCAATGTGTGTGTTTCTAGTTTAAAATGACATCTTAGTAAAAACAAGTCACATTCTAAAAACTAGTTAAACACATTTATATTATTTTTATACTTTATACCAAATTATCTATTAGTGATTTGAGATGTGTAGGAATCATTGGTACCTCAATCCAACACACAGTGTGACCAGTATGACTTAAAGTGCGCCTTTTTATTTAAAAGTGACATCAATTTTAGTAAAAAGTACAATTGACCTACTCAAAACCAAGAAACCACATTCATATTATTTTTATAATTTAATTAAATGACCCATAAGTCATTTGTAACATCTAGTAATTATCTGCACCGCAATCCGATACACGATGTGCCTAGTATGAATCAATGTGTCCGTTATTAGTTTAAAGGGGACAGTTTAGATAAAAAATGTGACTCATTGAAAACAGATAAAACACACTCATATTTTCATAATAATTTTGGAAATTTATTTATAATTCATTTTTGATGTGTATAAATCTCTCTCATATCAAAATGATACATTATGTGGTCAGTATGATTCAAGTTAGTGTTTCCGGATTAAAATGAAATTTTAGTAAAAAATAAATGTGATATATTAAAAACCAAGTAAACACATTTTTATTGTTTTTATAATTTAATAAAATAATCCATAATCCATTTTGGACATGTTGGAATTATCATCACGTCAATCCGACGCATGGTGTGACCAATATGACTCAAAGCGTGTCTTTTTATTTAAAATTGACATTAATTTTAGTAAAAAGGACAATTGACCTAGTAAAAATAAAGAAAACACATTAAGATTATTTTTATACCTTAGGGAAACAATTAATAAGTATTTTTTGACATTTAGGTAGCATTCGTACATTAATCTGATGCATAGTGTGACCAGTATGTCTCCAAGTGTGTATTTTTATTTAAAATTGACATCAATTTTAGTAAAAAGGACAACTAACCTACTCAAAATAGAGAAAAAACATTCAGATTATTTTGATACATTATGGAAATTATCAATAAGAAAAATTTGACATGTAGGAATCACCCACACCTCAATATGACACATGATGCTCCTGATATGACTCAATGTGTTTGTTTTCAGTTTAAAATGGGTAGTTTAGTTCAAAAAAATGTCACTCACTGAAAACCTGGAAAACACGCTCAAAATTTATTGATAAATTTGTACATTGATTCATAAGTCATTCTTTGACATATATGAATCCGTGTCATGTAAAACTGATACATGATGTGATTGGTATGAGTAAAAGTTCATGTTTCGAGTTTAAAATGAGATTTTTGTAAAAAAGACAAGTGACATACTAAAAACCGAGTAAAAACATTCAGATTATTTTGATACTTTTTTAAAATTATCCATAATCCATTTGGTACTGGTAGGAATTATCTCTACTTCAATCCTACACATGTTGTGACTGATATGACTCTAAGTGCTCCTTTTTATTTAAAATTTACATCAATTTTAGTAAAAATTACAACCAACCTACTCAAAACTAAGAAAATGCATCCAGATTGTTTTAATAATTTATGAAAACGATCCATAAGTCATTTTTGATGTATAGTAATTAGACGCAACTCAAGATGATATATGATGTGTCTGGTATGACTCAATGTGTCCATTATCGGTTTAAAATCGACATTTTAGTTCAAAAAGTGTCACCTAATAAAAACAATGAAAACATGATCAAATTATCTTTATAATTTAGGAAAATGACTCATAAGTAGTTTTTAATTTGAAGGAATCTTCATCACATCAAACCAACACTTTATGTGAACCATATGAGTCAAAGTGCTTGTTTCCAGTATAAAATGACATTTTAGTAAACAAAATATACGATGCACTCAAAACTGAGCAGACACATACCGATTGTTTTGATACCTTAAAAAAATGATCTATAAGTCATTTGAGATGTGTAAGAATTATCCACACCTCAATTTGATTCATGGTGTAACCTGTATGACTCAAAGTGTATCTTTTCAATATATAAGTATCATTTTAGCTTAAAAAACGCATCACATTGCCCAAACTGATCAAATGAGCCTATATTGTTTTATCATCATTCTATATACTATTACTTAATTAATTTCCTTATCATTTTTATCTTATAATTATTTAGTTAATTTTCATAGAGACAATTCTTTGAGACAAGGAAGAAATAGTGTTATGTGTAAGAATCAACCACAACCCAATCAGATACACAGAGTTCCTTATATGACTCAATGTTTAGTTTAGAATTACCACTTTCTATTAATTTATTTCTTTATATTATTACTAACATAATAAATTTTGACTTATACAGGTGATTTTTTTTGCTCGAGTAGGGGTTAAGATCAAAATGCAAAGAAGACATCTATTTTTGAATGAAGGTAATAATTTTTAATTATGTAATTATATAAACCAATGTTTGAAATATCTATAATATAGTGTTTTCTTATTATATTTATTTTGTAAATTTTATTTCATTTAAATTATGTTTTGGTACTTTATTTTTCTAATTTTATGATGTTTTTAGTGCAATGATGTGCTATTACAACACACTACACTGGTGTTATAGTGTGCTGTTAAAACACATTGTAGTATGCCCCTTTATCAGTGCTTAAAAACCCACTGATAAAAGACTAGGTATTTTAATCTCGCTCTAGTATTCTATGATTCTCTAGAGTTGATAAAGGCCATTTTTAATGCAGTTAATTACCTATTTTGTAGTATTGTACGCTTAATGCTTTATCCAATTTGGATAATCTTTATTCCTCCGATCTGAACAAGATCACTAACAGTAATGGTACCATGCCACACTAGCTCACCTACCATCTTGGGTTCATACCTCAAAGGATCTTTGGTAACATATAGCAGATCCCACATTTCAAACTCAGTCAACGGTTGATCCTACATATGTCAGCCTCATCCTAAGCTGATACGAGTATAGAACTTGTGTTTTAAACATGGTCATGAGTCATTTATTGATCATCGGCAATACCCTTTTCACTATCAAGGTCTTGAAATTCAAAATCTCTTGTGATGGATTTTTTGGTCACTTTTGCATCTCATTATGTCCCCCTTTAAAGGAATGAGAACTCCATACCACTCCTTGTTTATCACATTGAGCATGGCTCATGAGAGCTTTGGGGTTTGGTGGAAGTTATCCTCAAGAAATTTTTGAGACACGTGAGAGCCACATAGTATGAGGTCTATGACCATAAAATATGATACATTATTCCAAACTCAATGACCTTAAACTAAGATCCCATGGTATGAACTCTATGAACATAAACTAAGATCCCATGTCCAAGCATCATGACCTTATACTATGTACAATTTTTCTCAAGGATGTTTCATGTGGTGTCGGGTGGCCTCATAGACCCCTCCTTTCATGTCAGGCAATCATTCTTCAATGCCGCGTTCATTCCTCCGGGACACACCACCTTTTGGTCCATGTTTTATGACCTTAAACTATTTTCAATTGGTCTGTAGTCAATGACATTAAACTAAGATCCCATTTCCAATCATAATGGCTTTAAACTATGTGAAAGTATCTCCAGGAATTTGTTGTGTGACATTAGGTCTTTTTGGCCCTCAATTCACATCAGGTTCTCACTCTATCATGCTACACATATTTTTTTGGGATACTCACCCTATGATCCAAGATCTATGACCTTAAAATAATATTTATAGTCCAATAATCACAACCTCAAACTATGTACAAGATTTCTCTAGGATATCCCATGTGTCAAGGCCTTCTAGGATCCTCATTCATGTTGGGATTCCTCTCCCCTGTGCCACACACATCCCTTTTGGGTCACACAACCCTTCGGTCCAAGAATCAAGACCTTAAACTATCTGCGACTCTCCCCAGATTATTTTTATTGGTGCAGGGTCCTCCAAGCCCCCTTTTCCTCATAGGTCCATCTAGGAAGTAACCCCTTGTGCTACCCTCCTAAACCCCTCCCCCCATACCTCGACTTGGTGGGTATTATTTACATTGGTTCACATGTACCAATCACATGACGTTAAACTGTGTGATCATTTCTTGGTCAAATTATGTTAAACTGTGCGACTCAACATCCCAATAACATGATGTTAAACTATGTGATCCAAAGCCATCATAGTATGAATTTAATCTAAATTTATATCATCCTCATTTCACTATGTACAACTATAGATAATTTTAGGACCTTTCCTGAGAAGTCCTTTCATCTAGTGTCGGTCACCTGCTATATCATTCATGTTCTTCGACTGTTTCCCAACATCCAAGATGATGCTCTATCTCAAAGATAATTTTGATCTTTGTTTAGACTGATATGCCTACCCAATGTGATCAAATCCATGGTGGCATAATTCTAGGAGTGTTGGGTTCCATTTAAACATTCCATCATTTCATCTCCAAGCTTTCTTGTGTCCCACTATTTTGATCCTCATCCTCCTCCATGTATGAATGGGACCCCTTGATGGCATGATACTGTGCCATATTGGCTCACTTACCCTCCTGAGAACATACCCCGAAAGACTTTGAATGATATTTTGAGATAGGTCTCCTATTTAAAACATGCACTAATAGAAAAATACCCTATACCAATGGTTTGGATGACCATTGGCTAGTTTGAAACTAGGATAGGTCTATAACAACATTTTTGGGAAAACCATTGGTATGGGTCATATGAAAAACCTATATAAATGATTTCAGAAAACCATTGGTATAGGTAATTTAAAAAATAAAACCCAGCCTAGTTTTTATCCTTGCACCTCCTGTTTATAATCCAACAACCTAACCACTAACCTTACATGACATTTGTGAATATAATTTCATAAATATATATATGTATATTCATAAGTATTTTAACTTTTTATTTGTTTAATGTTATTGAAAAAAAGATTCCATAAAAATATGGGTATCTATCAAAACCATTAGTATAGACCTATAAAAATAGTTTTGGGAACCGTTGGTTTGGTTTCTTTGACATTTTTAACTATACCAATGGTTTTGATGAGACTATTGGCATGGGGTCGACCTATAACAAAATTTTCTCCAAATCCATTGGTATAAGTCCTATTTCTAGTAGTGATGGTCTACGGTCGACCCTCAATTTTCCCCATCCTTAAATAAACAATAATGGATGTTGTGTTTAGAACATGGTCAACAGTTATCCTCCATCGTCATGCAAACCCCTTTTTGTTCCAAATCTTAGGTTTCTTAATTAATTATCCACATCCCTCTATGATCGGGTAGAATTCAATGCCCTTGGCATTATCCCATTCATGCACTGGTGAACACTGAAAAATTAATTCAGCTATCCATATGATTCCATCCTCCAACCCTGGCCCCTCTCAGTCTGAACACTATTGATGATTAGTCAAAAAATGTATATCATGAGTGTTTAAATATTGTATGACACTCATATAAATGATAAATCACATGTCCATCCATTATTTCTCACATTGATCATGAATCACATGATCTTAGGGATTGATTTATTAGTTGTCTCATGAGTATAATTGAATAATGATAGTAAAACAAGACAAATGAAATATGTCCACGCATGTAAGAAATTTTAAACAAAGAAACTTCAGTAGTAGGAAAGGGTCATCCACACACTATATCCTATCTTATGTGCTAGAACAAATGCCTCATATGGATCAAAACCAGTGCTTGAGAGCACCAGTATGACCATTATTTGGAGCGTGGCCTCTAGGCTATTCTAAATCCTCATGAGATATGATTCCTACTCTTTAAATATATTTTCCATGATCTACACCTGGTCCTACTAAACTTGGTACTTATTTATCTATGATACCGATTATTTTACTTGAACCTCAACTATTACTAGTTCACACACACACAAAAACAAAGAATAAGAATTTTTATTCAAGCAGTAAAAGGCAGGAGAACCTACAAATACAACTTATAGAGGCCTTTAGAAATGGAGGCCAAGAGCATCCGCTTTAACAAAATTAGACTCCTCCGGGGGAAAAGTCCCAAGACTTGAAAAGAAGTTAAAGCATTCAATGTGGATAGATTTTGAAGATACTAAATATAAAACTGCATTTCCTTCTCTACAGGTATGGATAATGGTCATATGGTCATTCAACAACCCCTTACACCTTTTAATGGAGTACCCGATAGACCAAAGAATTGGTTCTTTTCCTGTAACTACATTATAAACTATTAAGTATTCTATTTCAATCTCTTTAAGAGGGATATTATTCTGGTTACATAGATCCAGGCTTGTGATTAGTGCTTGGGCTTGATCTTGGAGAGAATCTCCATTCCCAAAGAAAGCATAGAAAGAAGCTACAACTGTTCCCTTTGAATCCCTAACCACACCTCCTTCATGCATAGATCCAATGAGGGAAGATCTATCAATGTTTAATTTTTTCCCCAGAGCAAGAGGCATCCAACTAATCCATTTCCACAGAGCCTCAATATTGATCATGGTGGGGGAATAAGGGCAGTAGGTATTTGAGAGAATGGGTTGGCTTCGCGTCACGAAATAATCTGGCCAAATATAGAATTAAAATTTTTTATTCGAGCAAGAAACATAGAATTGAACTGGGAATGTTTGGGTGTCAGATACTATTCCTTGTAGACCAGATGATCCGGTAACATACTGATAGAATTAGAGCATTGGTATTTCTCTCCACCCTAGGCTGATCTACACCATGGAATCAATGTGGAAGGAAGCAGTCGATGGAGATCTCCCGAGCCGACCACCCAATGAACTACCCAAATAGACCCAAAACAACATTATACCATTCAATATTAAAGAACAAGTGATCGGTAGATTTAACCCTTGATTCCCTAAAGTAGATACATTCAGAGGTAAGACTGATGCCCCTCTTATGGATACTCTCCTCAGTTGAAAAAGATTTTTGCTAGACATGCCAAACCAAAAAATTAAACTTTGAATAAATTTCCTTACACCATAATGCCTCATCCCTGGAGTATTGAGAGATTGAATCAATTTTATGTCTTTGTAAGTCTCAGAAAGTGAAAGTACCTAAGGTGTAGCTCATGAAAACACATCTATTCGGGACTTGGTTATGCACAATGTTGTAAAATATAGCCCATTGATTGTCATACAATGTTGCATGGATGAAATTATGATGACCACTAGAATATTTGAAACTTATTTCCATATCAGAACACCTAGGGAATCCTAAAATAGTTTATGACTCGTTTTCGTGCCAATAACTTATGTCAACCATACCAATTATCCATTTGCTATGAAGCTTGGGGTTAAGAAGATAATAATGGATTGTCTTCTGGATGATAGAGGGCCTAAATTTTTGCAATATCCCATTGATTCCATAGGTTTGAAACATTTTTTTACCCACACTGTCCTCCCCTCAATGATTTCTCAGTCTAATTTAGCATGAAGAGATGGCATAGTACCAGAAACACTCTTAATATTGATACCTTCTTCATTAATGGGCTTATCGGGATTATTCCATGAAGACCAATGATATTTGCCTTCAAAGTGGATATAATAGAGGAAGGAGATCATCAATCTCTACATATTGGTTATTGGTTTTGTTGGGGATTTTAGAGTATAGAGGTTGTGCATTGGTATTGAAGAAAGAACACTATTGATGAGAGCGATCCTCCCTTCAAAGGATGAGAATCGTTTTTTTCCAATTGTGAATACACCCCAAAATCCAATCATTGAACATATAAAAGTGTTTTATGAAGAGTTTTTTTTGTAAATATGGAGTTCCAAATTATTCCATATGGAAGGTGCCCTTGTGAATTCCAAGACTACTTTCCAGAGACCTCACCCTCTGATCTAAACAATTATTTGGGGAAAAGAAGATTCTTTTCTTGTGATTGATAACTTGACCGCTCCATGAACATTAATCCTCCAAGGCACTATTAACGCCCTGAATAGATCTCCTACATCCATTAACAAAAAGGATGGTATCATGAGCAAAAATGATGTGGGAGATACTCCTAACCAGTTTCTTATTGTGATAGGGGGTAATTCTACCCACATTGATATAGTGATTGATGTAATGATTTAATAAATCTTTGGTGATGATAAATAAACATAGGGAAAGTGGGTATCATTGTTTAAATCCTCTAATAACTTTAATGAAACTAAAAATCTTTACCAATAATGTAGTGGAGATCCATGAAGAGATGAAGCATCAAAATAAAAGATCTGTGGACCAAACTAAAAACCCCATACATAAAATAACCCTGATGATAATGTTCCACTCAACTTTTTCATAAGATTTATTCATATCGAGCTTGATGTCCACATTACTGACAAAATTTTTAGGTTAATGTTACTGATGACATCTTGATATAGACCTATTATTCCTTGGATGGAATGAACTTTAATAAACCCATATTGTTCCTTGGCCACCCTGCTTGGAAGGTAAGGAGAGAGACTCTTATTAAGGATTATAACCAAAACTTTATGATGCACATTACACATGATAATAGGACAATAGTGGTTCAAGGACTTATTTCTCATTCACTTTTTCCTCCAGATGTTTAATTTCTCGATCGGACTGTTAGAGCTTCTGAGTGCCATCAGATTAATCCTTATACTATCTGATGCCAAATTTCTAGCTTTTCGCACGCACCCACTTGAAAAGGTAGTCACAGAACAATGCATGGAGAGTGAGATAATCCATCCCTAGTGTGCATTGGTTTCATTTCTAGTGGAAAAGGGACCCCCATCCAAACCACTAGACATGGACCTAGAGTGTGGGTGATGAAATGTTTCATGCTCCACCAAGAACTGCGCTGGATGATGTGGTTCCCTTCAGTGATGTCAAACCCAATGTCTAATAGATCTTAAGGTGGTTCAAGTTAATATTCTAATAAGTCTTCAAGAACAATAGTGGCAGGGTCCTCCATCAGGATCCTCTCTGTTGGGTTGAGCTCTACGTCGAGAGGGTGCTGTATTCATCCGACCCTTCATTAGCCGCACTGCCTCCACCAGCCTTGGGATCCACCTTTCTAGTGGTATCACCTATGTCTGCAGTAGGATTCCCTCTGGGGAACTAGGATGAGTTATCTTGCATGACTGGATCCCTAGGAGTTTTCATAATCAGTGGGTGAGGTTCCCGAGAATCCCCAGCCATAACCACTTGTTGGGAGCACACCCTATCGAGAACTACTTGAAATAAAAGTATGTTAGTAAGTTTGAACAATGGTGATAGTTAGGTAAAATATAGCTCATATAAGGGTGTAATACTTATAGAGGGTGAGTGTTTGGGTGAGGATTGGTCCTAGAGTCTCAAGGGGTAGTTCCACCATAGGAGACCCCTAGATAAGAGTTTGAACTTTGACAACTGGAAATGAACCACCAACACTAGTTGAGAAGGATTTTCTTGAGAAAAAAAATAAAAACATTGATGAAAAATCTACTTGAAAGTTTGAAATGGTCCACATGGACTGAGATTCAGTCTTACCTTTGTAGGTTCCGGGTATAGTGGAAGCGTGTGGATGGGGGTACCCAACATTAATTTTTTCCGTTAACAATAATCAATCACAGATTCGTCACGATGAGAAAATTCCGGATCTTCAGAATAGAATGAAGAAAAAAAGAAAATAGGGGAGTCATAGAACCATAGAGTGGAACATCATATGTTGGTTATAATTAATTTAATTAAAATACAAGATTTACCTTGAGGGAATTGTCTCTCCGTTGATGTTTCTCATCATGATCTGATGTGATCCGTCATTCTGACACAGAAGCCAAGTGTAGGCTTCCTCTAATTATGATCGACATGTGCTCCACTAATCTCTAGATGTCACTGAAGGGATCTCCAAGTTCTAGCATGGAAGATCCTTTTCTTTCGATGTCCGCCATTGATCTCCTTGAGAGCTGCTTCCAAAGAACTCTCCTTGATCCAGTGGAGGAGGATCTCTATCGTAACTTGAGAGCATTATTAGAGGAAATTAATTCTCTCTTATCTTGAGAGATTTATCCAGATCCATTATGTACAACCACAATAAATGTCTAGGCTTAATGAGAATAATATAATTGGGATTTATAATGCTTAGAATAATAAAATTAATTAATTACCCAAAGGAATTTATTCATTTCATTTAATTCTTAGTAAAACCCCATGTCTAATAATAACAGTTGACTATTATTATGACCTGACATATTCCCAAATAATTACACCTGATATTATTTAATTAAATAAATAATATTATTTTTCACAAATCCCAAAAAAAACTACATGGATTTTTTATTAATATACACAAGGTGTATTTTTGTTTATCATTTTCTTTATTTCCTAAAACACATTTATTAGACCTTAAATAATGACTATTTCTTTCTCCAATAAATATCACTGCATTACTCGCTAATAAATATATTATTTTTCACATAATATATTCTCTTGAATAACTAGTGTCGAAATAAATGCGATCAGGCATCCTTGAATAATTATTAAACCACAATCGGGAATAATTTTTATTTAACTTGTTAAATTAATATTTAACTGAGATACCTGGACACACTTAGTGTGTGATCCTCTAGGCCTTTTTCTTAGTGGCATTAGGCAGATCCTGTTTAAAGTCAAAGGTTATCATCTAGAAATACACCAAAGCACCCATAGAGAAATAAGTTAATGCCACAATGATGTGTCATCTCCTACAAATGCTTACCATGTAATATAATCCATTTTTCTCGATATCTTTAATCAATCGGGTTGTATGCTAGTGCCATCAACCCATGTGATTTATTTTGTTTCTTTGAATTCCTAGAATTAATATTTTCCATTCCTTACCATTACTATGAATTTATTTAGGCTATATCAATTTCACCAAAGGGTATGGGATATCAACTTTTGTTATGGAACAGAAGGGATAAATCCTTTCTCGCATTATCTATTAATGCAGTATTACTTTTGACACACCCAACATATCTGACCTGGCTGCGAACAGTGTGTCATCACAGTTTTCATCAATACATATAAGTGAAAAAGTTGTAATACCCATAAATAATAATCTTAAAGTCTAAGGACCAATACACACGTCCGCAGATAGGAATATCCAATGACACTATAAAATGTGTATTTCCTATTGGTGGGTCTCATTCTCATAATATCCTCCTGGATATTACCAAGGGATCACACTATGATAAGGTGCCTCAAATTTTATGAGTCCTCACCCCTAATGTCCTATATTATTTTTGTTCCTCAAATAACATCATATAGCCATATAACATATATTCAAGAATAGTGTTATGGCACTTTTGGGTTCTCATAATAGTAGGGATCCGATATGACCCTTTAGTACAACAGCTATCCTTAGGAAATTATCACATGCATAGTCATGCATAAGAACCATCATGATGTAATAAGGTATTTATTAATTAATAAAGTAAAAATTAGTTGGTTCTAGGCCACAAACTCCAACAGAATCCCACTTGTACTAGAGAAAAATACTAACAACCTTTAACCCGCTAGCTCTCACATGATATTCAAGTGTATGCTGAGATATGACTTTAGTCATGGGGTCCTCCAAGTTCTCTTTTGTGGACACTCTGTTCACTTCAACTTTACCCCTTTGATAGAAATCCCTCAAGAGGTGATGCTTTCAGAGAATGTTCTTTTTTCCGTTGATGTGACCTTGTTTCCTTTACAAGAGCCACCACTACAGTATTATCACAATACAATGTGATATGGTCTCTACTACTAGGAACCACATAAAGCTCTTGGACAAAGTTAAAAATCCATATGTCTTTCTTGGATGCATCAGAATCCTATATATATTTGGACTCTACTGTAGAATCAACGACAACTGGCTTCTTAGAACTCTTCATGCTCACAACTCCTCCATTGAGACAAAAAACTTATCCGTATTGAGAATTCAGATCATTCAGATCTTTTTAAAAACCAGCATCATCATACCCTCTGATGACAAGCTCCACATCTCCTCCATACACCAGGAATATATCCTTAGTTCTTCTAAGATACTTAAGGATATTCTTAATAGTAGTCTAATGATTTTCTCCTAGATATTTTTGATATCTACCTACTATGCTTAGTGCATAGGAAACATCAAGCCTGTTACATAACATGTCATACATGATGGATCATATAGCCAAATCGCATGAGATCTTAATCATCTTATCTCTCTTCGGTTGTGTCTGAGGACACATTATCTTAAAAATATGTAGGCCATGTGACATTGTAACCAATCCTCTCTTAGATTGTTCCATACTAAATATCTTTAGTATCTGGTCAATGTATGTACCCTAACTTAGTCCAACCAGCCTCTTGGATCTATCACAAATGATCTTGATCCCTAGAATGTGGGCAGTTTCACCTATGTCCTTCATGGAGAAACACTTGTTCAACCAGTCCTTAACTGATTGTAAGACTGGTACGTCATTTCCAATAAGTAATATGTCGTCAACATATACTACTATGATAATGACCGCATTCCCATTAAACTGATTATAAACACATGGCTCACATTTTTTCTTAATGAAACCAAATTCCTTTATGGCTTCATCAAATCGAATATTCCATGACTTGGATGCTTAATTTAATCCATCAATAGATTTATGCAACTTGAAAACTTTTTTGGCTTCAACTAGTGTCACAAACCCTTCTGTTTGTGTCATATAGACATCTTCCATAAGGCTCCCATTAAGGAATGTTTTTTTGAAATCCATCTTCAAAATCTCGCAGTCATTGTATGATAATATGGAAAGTATGATTCTTATGTATTTAAACACGGAAACTCAAGAAAAGGGTTCATCATAGTAAATTACTTAATGCTATATAAATCCTTTAGTCACCAACCTTGCTTTATAGGTGCTAAATTGACCTTCCATGTCCAACTTTCTCTTGAATACCCATTTGTATACAACATGCTTTACATCAATTGGCTCATTGACCAGAACCTAGGCTTGGTTTTGATACATGGAATCCATCTCACAATTCATAGCTTCTAGACACCTTGTAGCTTCTAAGCCCTCTATTGATTCCTTTTAGGAGGGAGGTTCATCATTGTCCAACAATAATTATTCACCATCCTTGGTGACTAGTAAACCAAATCTCTCTAGTTCCTCTACCTATCTTGAGATCCTACATAGTACTTGTGTTTCTTGAACCACTTCCATGGGGACCTGTGGAAATTTTTCCTGTACCAACTCCTGTGTATCTTGAGCATCAACTTCATTGAAGTCAATCTTGCTCCAACTATCCTTTTTGAGGATGTTCTCCCTCTCAAGAAATATGGATTGTCTAGCGATAATCACTTTCTTATCTGAAGGGTTATATAGGTAATATCATTTCTTTTCAATAGGATATTTTATAAAGATGCACCTCATTCCCTAGGGTGCTAGTTTTTTGATCGAGAAGGCCTTAAAAAATTCCTTTCATCCCCATACACGTCTGTGTGAAAAAATGGATTTCTTTCCATTCATAACTTAGAGGGAATTCCATTTTCCGCCTTAGTTGATTCTCATTTTAATGTGTATGCTGCATTTTGTAATGCATATCCACAAAAGGAAAATGGGAGATCTGCAAGACTCATCATTAACCTCACCATGTCCAACAAGGTGTGGCTCCTTCTTTAACTAACACCATCCAACTGTGGTGTATAAGGAAGAGTAAGTTGATATAGAATCCTAGACTCCAGAAAATGGTTGATGGATTCTTGGTTCAAATATTCTCCAGTTCAATCCGATCAAATATTATTTATCTTCTTAGCAAAATAATTCTCTATTTCATTATTGAATTCCTTAAATTTCTCTAAGGACTCTGACTTATACATCATTAAGTAGATATAGTCATATCTACTCAATTAATCAGTTAAAGTAATGAAGTAAGAATATCCACCTCTAGCTTCCACAGGAAATGCTACACACACGTCCATGTGCACCAATCGTAGAAGCTCTGTGGCCCTTTCACCTTATCCACTGAAAGGTGGCTGGGTCATTTTACCTTGTAAACAAGAGCGAAATCTATCAAGTGGTTTTAGCTCAGTAGAGTATAAATAAACATCTTGTCACATCTTTTTCAAGTGCCTCTTATTTACATTACCAAGATGGTGATGCCACAACTAGGTGTTTTATAAGTCATGTGAGTTTGTTTTGTTATCAATTTCCAATGCTTGGTTTTCATAATTTAATGCATACAAACCATTATTTAAATTTTCCATACCATAACATATGTTTTTCTTATAAAATAAACAACCCTTATTTCCAAATTTAAAAATAAATCCAACCATATCAAAAAATGAAAAAAAAATTATGTTCTTGGTAACACTAGGAACATAATAATAGTTATGTAAAACCAAAAGCATCCCAGTTGGAAATGAGAGATGTTAATCACCAATGGCTAATACAGCCAGCGTCTCGCCATTGGAAGCTTGAAGATCCAAATCTCCTCTGTAAATATTTATAAATATACTTGGTTATTGAATTTGAATATAGATGTGAACCCCAAAATCTGTATCTAATTCACAATGTGTAGAAATGGAAAGATTAAACTCGATGACAAAAACACCTTTAGCATCTCCATGATTTTGGGTGCAGTTCCTCTTCCAGTGGCCTTACTTGCCACATGAAAAACATACTGGCTCCCATTCATTTCCCTACCTATGAATATTACCCTTCTTGGAGGGATGATGCTCATGGGATTCAGATAGTTTATAAATCCCTGGCCCCTTTTCCTTGTCCATCATCTTCTTATTCACCATAAGGACTGCGGGTTTGTCATGCCCCATATCCTTATCTACCTGGAGAATCAAGGTAAGAAGTTCTGATAGAATCTTCTCATTATTTATCATGTTGTAGTTGACAATAAAGCTAGAAAAGGTCTTGGGAAATGATGATAGGATGAGATCTATACGCAAATCATCCAGGAACATAATCCCTAAGATTTCCAGGCATTTAATGTAGCCAATAATCATGACTACATGAGGCCCATCTGGCGTAGACTCTCTAATCATAGTTGTGAACAAATCATTGGAGATATCATATCTCGCCTTATCTTGATAGAGATCCTTAAGGTGAGACATCGTGCTATAAACATCCAAGTTTTCATGTTGCTTCATGAGATCATTAAACATGGACAATAGCATGAAACATTAGAAATATATGGCATCATCCATATATTACATATAGAGAGATAGTTCCTCATCACTAGCCTCTTTTAGAGGTGCAATTGGAATAGTATCCTCTAGCATATACAATTTCTTCTCGTGGCGAAGGATGATGCGTAAACGCCTCTGCCACTCCTGGAAATTAGCACCAGTGAGAAGGTTTTATTTCTCGAGTATGGTTCATAATGATATGTTTGATGTCATTTTTCTTTAAATTTTTACAAATTATGATGATCAAAGGATTAGTACTTTATCATGATAAAATCGAGTAAAATAAATAAATTAATACTTCTTAGTATCCCACTATTTTATCAAAATCCAATATCCCTCACCGTTGACATCATAATATTTTGTTTCCGGAATATTCTAGTGGAAAGGATCCATATTTCCCTTCGCATTACCCCAACTGGGTTGGTTAAGAAACTTGAAGGGTTTTGGGCAGACTTTCTAAATACCAACTACATTAAATCGCAGTTCCTTGATCCGCTGAGTGGACTCCCCAAACCTGAAATCCTTTTATTTTGGATTTCCTCAACCTTTGCCTCTTGGTCACACCAAGTCCTTTTGTGGCAGTCAACCCTGGATATGAACCAAGACATGTCAACCCAAAACCTTAAATTAGAATTCCCTGACAATTGAAATCACTCCAACTAGGGTTTGTCAAGAACTTTGAACTACGGTTCGATTATAACCAAGATTATGGAAGGCTATATCGACTTAATAATTCTTTGAGAGATTTTATACTTATATGTGTTGGGTGACTTCTTGGTTGGCACACCACGTAATACCTCTTCAATTAGAGCACCATGATGTTTCTCCTTTAATGAGTTGTTTTAATGCAGACCAAGACCGCATGAATTAATTCACGCAGTGACAATCTTTTGATGCAACGATATTATTTGACACGGATTCTTCTTACTATATAAAAATTAAGAGGAAAGGAATTTCAACATCACCGGTAGCAACAAAACCAAGAGAAAATCCTATTCGGTGATTATCTTCCTTCGATTATCATCTTTATTGCTCTCCCCTTTTGATCCACACTTTTATTCTTGAGTATTACTTTTGAGATCCCTTCCATTTTGGGGAGTCTCTACCGTCTGCCACTTTATTTTAGTGGATCTATCTTTCTGGACTATTTCCTATGGTTTTTCCCTTTGGAGTTTTCCATGTAAAAATTTCTGGTGTCAACTTTATTTTTCTGCACTTATTTTTGTCGCTGTGCATCCACTTTTATTTGGGGGGTAAGATTTTATTTCCACTGTGAGTTCTCATTTTTATATTATTTGCGCGTTCGTTGCTTTTCCATCTTTCCCAACATCTGGAATTAGATGTTTTGGTTTTTTTATTTCATATTTATTATGGAGGCCAATTACAGTCAGATGATTTTGCTGAATGGCACCAATTACCATATGTGGTGACTTAAAATGAAAGATCTACTTTTTTGTCAAGCGAATGCATCTTCCAGTGTTTAGTTCCCAGAAGCTAGAGAGGATGTTAGACGAAGAATGGGAATTCGAGTATGAGATGGTTTGTGGATTCATTCGCCAATGGGTTTAAGACAACATGATGAACCACATGGTCCACATCTCTCATGCTAGAACTTTATGGGAGAATTTTGAGATGACCTACGCTTCCAAGATGGGAAAAAATTATTTCTTCTCAAACAAATGATGAACTTGAGGTACAAAGAAGGTATTTATATTTTTGATTATTTATGTTAATATCAAGGATGTTTTGATTAGTTGTCTGGAATGGATGTCAATTTTGAATATGAGGTTTTAGCTGTTTTGCTGCTTAAAAATTTACCCGATTCATGGGAGAATTTATGTGTTACTCTAACCAATTCTGCTCATAATAGTGTTGTGACATTTATTTTTTTCAAGTCTGATATTTTAAATGAAGAGGTCAGGAGATGTACTCAGGAGAAATCTTCTTCAGAGATTTTAGTCACAAAGAACAAGGGGAGAATCCAAGACCGGGGGCAGAGCCATCGAGGTAAGAGCAGAGGAAAAAGCAAATCCATACCGAAGCAGAGATATTTTGAATGTCATCATTATGTTAGAAGGGTCATGTTAAGAAGTTTTGTTATCAGCTGAAAAGACTGAATATAATGAAGGAAAATCAATAGAATAAAAATGGAGATGGAGATGATCCTGTTGCTACCGCTATAGGGGTGATCTTGTTATTTTTTATGACTCCATTAACATTGCTTATGATGATTCATGCTGGGTTATTGACAGTGGTGCCTGTTTTCACGTGACATTGAAGAAGGAGTTCTTTAAATCTTACAGACCAGGTAATTTTGGGATTTTGAAGATGGGAAATGATGTTCATACTGACATTGTAGGCATCAGGACTGTTTGTTTAGAGACCAGTACAAGAAGTAATCTGATTTTGAAGAATGTTATACATGCACTAGAGGTTCATTTGAATATTATTTCGACCAGCATTCTTGATGATGAAGGGTTTATCCTCACTTATGGTGGTTTCAAATGGAATATTTCCAAGGGATCTTTGATTGTGGCTCTAGGTAAGAAGCAATTAGGTTTGTACTAGACTAGAGCTTCTATTTCTTATGATACTGCTTGCGTTGTTTAGTGAAATGTTTCATCCAAGTTGTGGAATAAGAGGCTCATTCACATCAGTGAGAAATTCCTTGATTTTTTGGACAAGAGAAATATTCTTCTAGATTTGAAGAGTGTCAAATTGCACACATGTGATCATTTCATGGCTAGGGAATAGATCAGAGTGAGTTTCAACAGTCATCCTCCACTCAGGAAGTCACAGGTACTTGAAGTGGTATATTCTGACATTTCTGGTACTTTGAAATCTAATACCTTCAGTTTCCATCTTTATTTTGTTACATTTATTGATGAATACTCACGAAAGATCTGGTTTTATGTTTTGAATGTCAAAAGTTAGATGCTTAGTGTTTTTAAACATTTTCATGTTTCTGTTGAGAGAGAACCAGGCAAGAAATTGAAATGTATTTCCACTGAAAATGGGGGGGGGGGAGTTTTGTGGTCTGGTTGATCAGTATTGCAGGAAGGAAGGTATTTAGCATTAGAAGACGCTGCTCAAGACACCTCAGCTGAATGGTGTAGCTTAGTGGATGAACAAGACTTTGTTGGAAAGATTTTGTTGTTTTCTTTCGGAAGAAAAGTTTCCTAGACATTTTTGGGTGAGGATTTAATTACTACTGCTTATATTATAAATTTTTCACCTACTGTTGCATTGCAGATAGACACTCCCAAAACGTTTTGGTATGGAAAAGAGATCAGGTACGACCACTTGCGTGTTTTTGGTTGCAAGTATTTTATTCATGTGCCTAGAGATGAGAGATTAAAGCTGGATGGTAAGACACACCAGTGATTTTTTATTGGCTATGGACATGATGAGTTTGGGTATAGGGTCTATGATCCTATTTTGAAGAAACTTTTCAGAAGCCGTGATGCAGTGTTTAAGGAGGATCAGACTATTGTAGACATTGATAAGGGAGAAAAAGATGCTTCTCCAACTTCTGATGGTTTTGTTAGTCTTAAGCCAGGTTTTGATTCAAATTTACCTCATATTGTTGATTTTGATGATCATGTTGATGTACAGAATGATGCTCAAGGATAACAGGTTGGAGTTGATGTTTTCGATTCACCTTTTGTTTCTAATTATCTCATTCCAGGGGTTATTAATGAACCCTCAGTTCCACTCTGGAGGTCATCTCAGCATCGCACCGCTTATACTCGATATTCACAAGATGAGTATGTGCTCCTCGCTAAAGGGAGATAACCAAAATCGTTTGATGAGGAAATGGAGATTGAACAGAAGGATAGATGGGTTGCTGTAATGGATGACGAGATGACATAATTGCACGACAACCACACTTTTGAGCTGGTTAAGTGTCCAATAGGGAAGAGAGATTTGCAAAATCGATGGATTTATCGGATTAAAAATGAATAATCCAGTTCTATACAATGATAAAAGGAAAGTTTAGTTGTCAAAGGCTTCCGTTAGAGGAAAGGTATTGATTTTGATGATATTTTCTCACCTATTGTCAAAATGTATTACATTCGGGTTGTTCTTGGTTTGGATTCTAGTTTGGATCTACAGATGGAGCATATGGATGTGAAGAAAACTTTCCTCCATGGAGATTTAGAGGAGGATATTTTTATAGAGCAACCAAAGGGTTTTGTTGAAACAGGTAAAGAAAATCATGTCTGCAGGTTGAATAAGAGTTTTTATGGCTTGAACAAATATTCGAGGTAGTGGTATAATAAGTTTGAATATGTCATTTCTCATCAGGGTTTCAAGAAGACATATTCTAATCATTTTATTTTTTTTCAGAGATTTATTGTTGATGATTTAATTATACTTTTGCTGTATGTTGATGATATGCTGATTGTTGGCCATGATATTTCTAGAATTGATAGATTGAAGAAGGATCTTTGTTAGTCTTTTGCGATGAAAGACTTGGGGCCATCATGAAAAAATCTTGACATGACATTATCCCATGATAGGAAGGCCAAGAAATTATGGTTATCTCAGAATAGATACATTGAGAAGGTTCTTCAGTGATTTTCTATGGATAGAGATAAAGTGTTTATTAATCCTCTTGCTTTACATTTTAAGCTTAACACCAGTCAGTCACCTTCTACTGATGAATAGATAGAGGAGATGTAGTACAAACCTTATTCCTCTGCCATTGGATTTTTTATATGCAATGGTATGTACTAGACCTGATATATCTTATGCAGTTGGTGTGTTCAGTCATTTTCTATCAAATCCAGGTAGAGAGAATTGGAGAGTAGTGATGTACATTTTTTGTTTTCTTTGTGGTACTTCTAATCTGAGATTGTGTTTTGGAAATGGAGAACCTATGATTTTTGGATTTACAAATTCAGATATGGCAGGAGATATCGATTCGAGGAAGTCTACTTCAGTCTATTTGATCACTTTTGCAGGGGGAGCTGTATCTTGGTAGTCTAGATTGTAGAGATGTGTTGCTTTATCTACTATAGAGTCAGAGTTTATTGCAACTACAGAGTTGTGAAAAGAATTATTGTGGATGAAAACTTTTATTTGAGAGCTCATTTTAAATCAAGAAAAGTATGTTTTATTTTTTGATAGTCAGAGTGCTATTTGTTTGGGAAAGAATTCCACTTTTCATGGCAGGTCGAAACATATCGATGTTCGATATCATTGGATCCGCAACCTCCTTGATTCAAGAAAGTTAGAGCTTGAGAATATCCACACTGATGACAATGGGTTAGACATGTTGACCAAGAGTTTACCCAGAGGAAAATTTGAGACTTTTCAACTGATTATAGGGTTGGCAGTGATTCCCACTTGAGGCGGAGGGGGAGTTTGTTGGGCTCCTTCCTGGTTGTCGTAATATGTAACACCTCCTCAATTGAAGCACTACAAAGTTTCTCCTTTAATGATGTGTCTTAATGCGGGCCATGACCGCGTGAATTAATTCACGCGGTGACAGTCTTTTGACATGGTGACATTACATGATGCGGATTCTTCTTCCTATATAAGGAGGCAGGGGCAAGGCATTTCCACATCACCAGCAGCAACAACACCAAGAGAAAATCCCATTTGGTGATCGACTTTCTATGATGATCATCTTTCTTTCTCTCCAACTATTTATCCACACTTTTATTAGTGAGTATTACTTTTGTGATCCCTTTCATTTTGGGGAGTCTCTACCATGTAACTATTGATTTTAGTTGATCTCTCTTTTTGGACTAGGTCATGTGGTTTTTCCCTTTTGGGTTTTCCATGTAAAAATTTCTGGTGTCAACTTTATTTTTCAGAACTTATTTTTGTTGTTGTGAATCCGCTTTTATTTGGGGGGAAAGATTTTATTTCCACTTCGCGTTTGTTTTTTTCTATTGTTTGCGCATTCGTTGCTATCCTGCCATTCCCTACAATATGTAATTTTCATTTTATTATATTTGATTATATTCTTGTTAATATTAAGTGGGATATAATTAAGTGATAAATTATGTTTACGATAATATTTATGCATAAGCCAGTCTTATTTTAGTTCCATATCGCTTTCTTGTTTAATTCATTAATTGTGTGATCGTGACAACATGCCCAAAAAAATAAACCATATAACTAAGAGAAATAAAATAAATGGTATGATCATGATCTTGTTCTATTGGTTATTTTATCTACCAGTTGATAAACTAAACCAAGACCTAGGGGAGAAACACCTCGAACCATTTGGGTTTGTATTTATAGCTTTCCACCTGTCAACCTTTATATCTCCTTGGATTGGTTTCACCTTGGATCCTAACTTGAGCCTCCTCCATTGTCTTGGAAGATCCATCTATTACATTCAAATGATTTTTTAATTAATTAATTGTGTGATCATGACAACACACCCACAATAAATAAACCATACAAATGAGAGAAATAAAATAAATGGTATGATCATGAGCTTGTTCTATTGGTTATTTTATCTACCAGTTGATAAACTAACCCAAGACCCAGGGGATAAACACCTTGAACCTTTTGGGTTCATATTTACAGCTTTCCACCTGTCCACCTTTGTATCACATTGGGTTGGTTTCACCTTGGATCCTAACTTGAGCCTCCTCCATTATCTTGGAAGCTCCATCCATTATATATGTTTTTATCTCACACACAAGTGAGGGGTAAAAGGGGTTTTACATAAAAGAAACCTTGGGCATGCAAGCCCTACATATTAATGAGGAGAAGGCTCGCAAGCCGAAAAATTTAATTTAAATAAATAAATTAAAAGAAAACATCCATATACAAAGGTCCTAGTCTAGCTCATGATCATATATACATGCAATGATATTTATACATAAATAAAACTATCATTCAATTCTTTAATCATTATTGTTTAAGATAAATCATGCTTGAATCAATTAATTATCTTTAATTAATTAATCCTTCTATCTTAAACCCTTTTTTTTTGAATTTCCTTGAGATTCTCATCCATCATAATTTTAAACAAATAAATTCATTTAAAATTATCTTTGTACGTAACTTGTACCTTGGAGGCAACCCAGTGAATTCCCGTTCATAACTACCCGATGAGTAGAAATGAACATTACATAGATGTTAAATTAAACACACATATATAAAACAGCTATCATGTGTTATTCCTCATCATTACGCCCACACCATGTTATACGTCTCATAGGTTTTTACAATATAATAATAAATTTTAATAAATCTACATAATTTGGATTAGTACACAGCATGTAGTTCTGACTACACGGTGTGTACTATCGTTCACTGTACATCCAAAGTACACACTTAGGGATACGGCATGTGAGTGTACATTGTAAATCTTTGGTGTACACGGCGTGTCCAGTGGGCCGCATGCCATGCAGTATCCGCGTTACATGGTCTCCAGCTGGGAAAGCCATGTATAGGGTACACGGTCCAACCCAAACTTGAAGGGACTACATGTTGTGTCCTGTGGACTTAACGGTGTGTAATCTAGAAACCGTATGCTACCTATTTCTGGTCAACACACAGAGTCATTTAAGACTTAGATAACCTCTAACACATGATTTGGTTCGGTGGACCAGTACTGGTGCATTGAACTTTGACTACATGACATGTACTGCCGAATACACACCCTGTGTTCTGGTGTTGTATGTCTAGGAACCTTAGGCACCTTCAGATGAGATCCTCTATTTTATTTTAATCAAAATTAAAAGAAAAAAATTGTTTTTGTAAGGTGAATGAGAAACGATGATAATTCACCAGATCTTCAGAATAGAATGAAGAAAAAAAGAAAATAGGGGAGTCTAGGAACCATAGATAGGATCATCATATATTGTTTATAATAAATTTAATTAAAATACAAGAATTACCTTGATTAAATTCTCTCTCCATTTATGTTTCTGATCACGATCCGATGTGATCCGTCATCATGTTGCAGAAGCCAAGTGTAGGATTTATCTAGCGGTGATCCACACATGCTCCACATATATTTGGACATCACTAAAGGGATCTCCAGGTTCTAGCATGGAATAGCCTTCACTTGTGATGTCCGTCTTTGATCGCCTTTAGAGCCGCTTCCAAAGTGCTCACCATGATCTGGTGGAGGAGGATGTAACACCCCGAACCCTCTAGACCGAAGCCGGTGCATTACTTGTTATATTAGAATGGTTATAATGAATAAAAATCCAAAAGGAACGATCCGTTTAGTATTTTTGAAGAAACTAGATACATAAATGTAACTCAAATTAAATTGGAAAAGGTTACAAAATACAATACATAACAAAAACTAAAAACTACATCCACAGGAACTCAATAAACGATCTCAACATCATCACATGTTGAAGGTAAACAGTGAAAGGGGTGAGCTCAAATGATCACTAAGGGTTACAAATGGCGGAAGCATGAATCAATAATTACTGAATTGTAAACAATTTTACATAATCAACATGGCACGATGAATAAATGAAAAACTCACGCCATTAATAAACTGAGAATGAAAATGCATCCATAGATTTTGTCATAGTAAAAACCTCATGGATACTAATAACTGATAATGAATAAATAGAATTATTATTAATTGGACATCATGTATCTGGAACATGATACCATAATACCGTAAAAACGGTTTAGTTCTGTGGGTAGAAACCCGTCTGATTTTTGGAAACAAACTCGAACAGTTTGTCGCCAAAATGATTTGTCTCATGAGACCTATCGATGCATCGAGGGGCTATAGTGGGCCCCACCCGCCACTACATGTCTAAATAAGTATTTATAAATTTATTCAATACATGAGAAATATATCTTTTCAATATCCATATAGAGTAGAGTATGCAGATTCATCTATATTTCCATAGTTAAAATAACATTCCAAATAAACACCGTATGTAAAATGGTATACGGTTTAAACAGTAAACATATCCATGATATGAGATTATGGATATTTAATATAAATATAATTTCAAATGAAAAGTGATCTCAAATGGGTAGTAGGTACACCACATAATTATTATTCAGTGCACAATACAATGTTAGTCACAACAAAATAGCAGTTGAGACAAAGTCTCTTACCAAAATGTAATCGGTCGAATCATATGACCAAAACTTAATAACCCTCAAATGAGTCATTTTATAACATGCATATAAAGATAATAATGTTATTATATATCAAATGGAAGTACACATATACCACATACAATAAATAATTGGCAAACAATAGAAATATCATGGAAATGAAAGTGAGACGAGAAACCCCTTACCTTTTGCTCAAGTGTGTTATTAATTTTTTTTAATAACCTGATTAATAAAATTTACATTAATTAATTAATAATTACAGAACCTCATATATGTTTAATTTATTTATCATATCCTTATTAGGTTCATTCATGGCCCTTTTAATGGGTTTAAGAGGTTGAATTTTATTGTTTTGGAAGCATTTTCTTCCTTGGTTTTAATGATTCGTTTACTTGAATTCATGAATGGAAGTTTGTTTGAAATGTGGTTAAACATCCATATTTGTTAATATGTATTATTTTTTAAATTAAAAATATATAATTATCTTATAATGATTCTGGGATATATACTTGAGGATGAATAATTTGTTAAAAGTTATTGATAAACGCTAGGATTATGCTTGGCGGTTTTGTGAACAATAAACTTTTTCTGTATTATTATTCCATATTCTGAGTGTGTAGGGATTAAAGAAAATTAATAAGATGAAATACATTTATTCTGATCTGTTTCAACCATAAAAATGGTTCCATGACCAGAATTGGACATGGTAATGAAAATTGAGAACCCGTCGTCCTTGAGTGTGATAAATTAACACATCTCAGACGGTGGTTTCATTTTTAGTATAAGAGTAGGGGAAAGAGAGATGATGATGAAATATTCCATTAGCATAATATAATTAAATTTCATTTAAGGTAATGGAATTATCATAGCATTTGTATGAAGTGGGGTGAGGAAAGAAGTATAAAAGAAATAAACTCAAAATAAGATTAAGAAATCTCTTACAACAATTCGGTAGCCAAACGACGTCACAAAAAATTTAATAAAATAGTTTGATGAGAGAAAAGGGGTATATCATAACTATTACATAATATTTGAATTAAGGGTAATATGTAATGAAATATTCCCACATAATCCAATTGAAAATAAAAGATAAAACATAAAATGAAATCTTTAAGAAAAGAGAAGGGTGGTCGATTCTCTTACCTTGTAGAGTAACTCCCAAAATATGAAGGTTGGGACCTTGGGGGTTTGAGGAAACCTCTAGAGGACTCCTAGGGAGGTTATACCACTAGATATTCTAGGATATTGAGTTTTGAATGAATGAAAACAGAGGGGGGTGTGAGTGTGTATTTATAGTAATTAAGAGAGTTTTTTATTGGGACACCTCATTAGTGGTTTTTGCAAAACCATGGGCTTGGACATGGTATTTTCCCATGGTATTTAGCCACTTAGGACACATCATGTCATAAGATACTATACACAAGTTGGCCATAATTTTATATTTGATTATTACATCATTATGATTTCATTAAACTACCGAAAACTCAAAAACTGTATTTTTACTATTCACGAAAATTCAAATATTTTAGAAAAATCCCAAAAATTCACCCTAAACAATTTTTGACACGTGGAATTAAAAAATGAACTCCATTTTTAGAAAATAATTTTCTATTTATCATTAATTTAATTTTTAAATAAAATCATAGTTACTTAAAAAACAATTTTTAAAGGTATAATTAGTTCTATATCACATTAAAAAAACAATTAAGATCTCATTATCTTATTACCTTAAAAAAATAAAATAAAATCATTAATTACTATTTAAAAGGGTAATATTACTATTCATATTACTATTCATATTACTATTCATAAGGGTATGTTACTACTCATCAATAAATCAAGTTGGTTCTATCAGACTCCAAATTACTTACTGGTCACAACATTAGATGACTGTTTTTCGAAATTCAAAACATAGAAGTGGAAAATTTATGTTTAATGAATAGAATATAACTTTCTACTATAATGTTTTGTTTCCAAAAAGACTTATTTATTCATGAAATATATTATATTTAATGAAAAGAAAGTATTCAAGAGAAACATACCATAAAAGTTTTGGGGTGTTATAATATTCCCTCCTTCAGAAATTTAATCCTCGAAATTTTATGTATAAATCCCACCAAAAATATACGGGTGGTTCTTCTTCATAAAATCATATGGTTCCCATGTTTCTTCCTCCATATTCTATTTTTTCTAAAGAACCTTTACTAGAAGAGTTGTTCGATTTCTCAATACCTACTCCCTTGTATCAAGAATCCTAATATGCTCTTAACAGTATGACAAATTAGATTCTGGTTCTATTTCATCATAGGTGAGTACATGCATTGGGTTTGGAATGTATTTTTTCAACAATGACACATGGAATATATCATGGACTTTAGTGGGACTTGGCGGCATTGCTAAACAGTAAGCTACTACTCTGATTCTTTCCAGAAATTCAAATGGTCTGATGTACCTGGGGATCTGTTTCCCTTTCTTACCAAATCTTAAGACACCCTTCCATGGAGATACTTTCAGAAAGACATGATATCCCACTTGGAATTACAAATCCTTCCTCTAGTTGTCATCATAACTCTTCTGCCTACTTTGGGCTGCTTTAATATGGGCTTAGATTATCTTCACCTTTTCTGTGGTCTCTTCAATATGTTCTTGGACTATAAGTTTCCTTTCACCAAATTCATCTTAACAAGTTGGAGTTTGACATCACTTTCCATATAATGCTTCATTTGTATCCATTTTAATACTAGAATGAAAACTATTATTGTATGAAAATTCCACCAAAGGAAATTATTGATCCCACATACCTTGGAAGTCAAGAGAGAATGACCTCAACATATCTTCTAGAGTTTGAATAGTCCTTTCAGGATGTCCGTCAGTTTGGGGGTGATAAGAAGTACTCATATGAAGCTCAGTATTCAAATCCTTATGGAGACTTTTCTATAATTTTGATGTAAACCAGGTATCTTGATTGGATACAATTGATAGAGGTGCACCATGAAGTCTTACAAATTCATTAATATAACGTCTTTCCAGGTGATCAAGTGGTAAATCCTCTCTTATAGGAAGGAAATGTGCTGATTTTGTGAGACAATCAACAATTACCCATATTTCATTATTCCTTCTAGATGTTCTCAATATTCTGGTGAAAAAATCCATCGTAATGCTATCCCAATTCCACATAGGAATAGTTATAGGTTTCATCAACCCTCTATGATGTTTCCTCTCTGCCTTCACTTGTTGAAAAACTAGATACCTTGAAACATAGTCAGCAATTTAGCGCTTCAAATTATCCCACAAGAAATATTCCTTCAGAGCCCTATATATCTTTGTGCTACCTGGGTGTATAGAGAAATTTGAGCTATGAGCATCGTCTAATAGTTCCCTTTTTAGCTTAGGTACTGATGAAACACATAACCACTTACCAAACTTCATAAATCCTTCCTCATACACGAAGTCTTCCAATCTCCCATCCTTAAAAACAATAGTTTTCCTGTATAGATTTTCATCATCAGATTGAGATCTTTTTATCTTCTCTAGTAAATATGGTTTAGTAATCATTTGAAAGAGGAAAGATGTTTCCCCTTCCTTAACAATTCTCATATCCATCTTTAGTAGATCCATGAATACATGATCCCTCTCAATCCTCATTTGAGTCATAAGTCCATGATATTTCCTGCTTAATGCATCTTTCACCTTATTTTCCTTTCTTGGGTGGTAGTGTATTGAACAATCATAATCTTTGAGTAACTCGAGCCATCTCCTTTGCCTCATGTTGAGTTCTTTTTTTGTGAAAATGGATTTCAAACTCTTATAATTTGTGTATATATCACATTTTCACCATAAAAATAATGTCTCTATATCTTTAGAGCAAAGATTACAGCTGCTAACTCAAGATCATGTGTTGGATAATTTTTCTCATGAGTCTTCAACTGCCTTGATGTATAAGCAATAACTTTACCCTTTTTCATAAGGAAACAACCCAGACCATTCTTTGATGCATCACTATATATTAAAAATTAATAACTTCCAGATGGAAGAGTCAAAATTGGAGCATTGACCAATATTCATTTCAATTATTCAAATAATTCTGTACATTCTTTTGTCTATGCAAACATAACTCCTTTACATGTGAGCTTGATTAATAGGTCATTCAGTCACACAAAATTCTGAACAAAACATCGATAGTAACCTACTAAACTAATAAAACTATGTACCTCAATTATGTTTGTTGGCATGGGCCAATCTTGGATTTCCTTTGTCTTCATAAGATTAACTAGGATTCCATCCTTAGAGACAACATGACCTAGAAAATAAACTGATTGGAGCTAGAATTTTCACTTTCTAAACATCCTATATAATTCATTTCATTTAAGAGTTTTCAGAATAATCCAAAAGTGATCCTCATGGTCTTCATAGATTTTTGAGTATACCCGGATATCATCGATTAATACCACAATAAAGTTATCAATATATTCCTTGAAAACCCAATTCATTAAATCCATGAAAATAGATGGTGCATTCGTCAGTCTATAAGGCATCACTGTAAACTCGTAATGCCCATACCTGGTTCGAAATACTGTCTTTGGAATATATTCCTTCCTCACACATAGTTGATGATATCCGAATCTAAGTTCAATCTTTGAAAAGTATTGAGCTCATTGAATTTGATCAAATAAATCATCAATCCAGGAACAGGATACTTATTATTTATTGTAATAAGATTGATTTCTCTATAATCAATGCATAGCCTCATGGATCCATCTTTCTTTTTTACAAACAGGACCGGGGATCCCCATGGAGAAACACTTGGTTGAATAAATCCTTTGTCCTTTACTCCTCTAGTTTTTTCTTTATCTCCACTAAATCCACAGTGTTAATTCTATATGGGGTCTTTTATATAGGTCTTTCACCAAAAATTAAGTCAATAGAAAACTCAATTTCCTGCTCTGGAGGATGTCCAGGTAAATCCTCTGGGAACACATCAATGTATTCTTACACTATATGCACATATTAATTTTGAATATTTCTTTCGTCACCCATAGATATTGGGTTATCTTCCTCTCCAGGAATTGCATTCAATAGATCTACTAGGGGTGGGTCTAGATATGAATCGAATGGCGAGGTCTCTGCTCTAAAGATAAGATATTCTACACCATTTTCAAAAATTGTAACTTCCTTTTTCTTGCAATAAATCTTCACATCATAGTTTGAAAGCCAATTCATACCAATAATTATAACAAAGTCAGCCATTGGTATGATGATAAGGTTAGCAACTAAAGCACGTTTATGTGTCACGAGGGGGACTAGTTGACATGCCTTTGTTGCAATGATGCATCCCCTAGGAGTTTTTACTGATAAATCATTTATTAAATCAAATTGGACATGTATATTTTTTTTGGAAAACTGGGAAGATATAAATGAATGTGATGATCCATAATCAAATAAATTGTTGGCTATGTTTGAGGAAACAATTAATGTACCTGCCACCACACCATTAGGAACTTCAACTACCACGGTTGTAATCACATAAGCTATCCCTTGTTCTCTTGGATTTTTCCGAGGCATGTTTCCTTGGTGCTTAGGACACTCATTTTCATAGTGTCCCATATCTCTACAATTGTATCATTGAACATCATCAAATTGTTTCTTCCCATTTCATTCATGAGATAGATGACCCTTTTATCCACACTTATAGCAGACTCCCATTCCTTTTAATCATTTTATGAGATGATTCTTTACACAATTTTCACATAATGGGAATTTCTTCATTCCCTTGTTCTTCTTTGGTTCTTTAACTTTCCCTTGGTTATCAGAGTACCTCTTTATATCTTGGTTTCCCTTGAACAAATTTTATCTAGAAAATTCCTTCTCTATTTTGATGGCACATGATATAATTTCATCATATGATGAAAATGTTTGATAAGACAGTTCCCTTCAAAGACTTGGCCTAAGACCTTCAAATAAATGACCAATCTTGTCTGCTGAGTCACGTATGTAATCTATGTCATACCCGGCTATCCTTGCGAAGGTATCCTCATACTCTGCAACATTGTTTTCTTCCCCTTTCTTTAAGATAAGGAATTTACTCTTCATTTCAGTTCGTTGCTCACGATGGAAATATTTTTCAAATAATATTTACTTAAAAGTCCTCCATTCCATATCTTCTATTTATTCTTCCTCTATGGTATTCTAAATCAAGGACCACCATTGATCAGCGTCTCCCTTGAGACAATATACTGCGAGAACTAACTTTTCATTTTCATTGCATCTTAATGCCATGAATATCTTTTCAAGGGACTTAATCCATTTCTCAACAACCATTGGATTAGTATTACCACTAAAATATGGGGGCTTCTGCCACATAAAATGATCCAACACAGGTGTGGAATGGTTATTTGTTACAACCTGAGTAAGTTGTCCCAATATGTTCATGATCTGATCTGCTCCAACATTGAATGTGTTGACTTTCTCAGTGGGAAGATCCCTACCTTGGCCATGAGTATTGATTCCCATTCTTCCATTAGACGCCATTTCTAAATAATGGCACGCACTAGATTAAGGTATGAATCATAATGTATAATCTTAACTTAACAAAATACTTAACATAAATTGAGATCCTACACATGGATAATCCCATAATCAGAAAAATGGGTTCTTTGAGGAATAATTTACATTTCAATAATTCATAATGGATTATAAGGAAAAAATAAATTATCCAAAGCATATCCCTTGGTAGTTTCATAACCAAGAGTTTAATAAGGCCCATTGTCGTGTCCCAGGATACCTTGAGTCAAGACCAAAACTTCTTGTTGGAACTTTCACTCCTAGATACATCTGTGCTAGAGCCAACTCTACCCGCTCGTATCCAGAAAGGGATGTATTATCTAGAAGGATTCACATAATATATTCCTTAAAAAAAATACCAAGATATTATTGTACATTTATCCTCAAATTCTAACATAGGTATTTTTTCCCTACTATAGATTTTCTACTCTATTTTCCATGTTTTCTACTAAACTTCCTCTGATACAAATTGTAACACCCTGACCACTCTAGAATGGAGTCGGTGCATTACATGTTATATTGGCATGGTTATAAAGAATTAAAATCTAAAAGGAACAATCAGTTTAGTATCCTTGAAGAAACTATAAACATAAATGTAACTCAAATTACATTGTAAAATGTTACAAAATACAATACATAACAAAAACTAAAAACTGCATCCATAGGAACTCAATAAATGATCTTCACTTCATCACCTGTTGAAGGTAAACAATTAAAGGGGTGACATAAAATGCTCAGTAAGGGTTACAAATGGAGGAAACAAGAATTAATAATAACTGAATTGTGAACAATTTGACATAATCAACATGGCATGGTGAATAAATGAAAAACTCACACCAATAATAAACTGAGAATGAAACTACATCCATAGATTTTGTCATAGTGAAAACCTCATGGATAGTAATAACTGATAATGAATAAAGAGAATTCATATTAATTGGATGCCATTTATCTGGGACATTATACCATAATACCATAAAAATTGTTTAGTTCTGTTGGTAGAAACCCGTCAGATTTTTGGAAACAAACTCGAAGGGTTTTTCACTAAAATGATTTATGTCATGAGACCTACCGACGCATCAAGGGGCTATAGAGGGCCCCCCGGTCACTTAATGTCCAAATAATTCTTTATAAATTGATTCAATACATGAGAAATATACCTTTTCAGTATCCGTATAGTGTAGAGTATACAGATTCATCAATATTTCCATAGTTAAAATAACTTTCCAAATAAACAACATATGTAAAATGGTATACGATTTAGACAAAAACATATCCATGATATGAGATTATTGATATTTAATATAAATATAATTTAAAATGAAAATTTATCTAAAATTGGATGTAGGTACACCACATAATTATTGTTAATTGCACAATACAAAGTCAGTCAAAAAAAAATAGTAGCTGTGACAAAGTCTCTTACCACAATGTAATCGGTCGAATCATATGACCAAAACTTAATAACCATCAAATGAGTCATTGAATATAATGAATATAAATATAATAATGTTTATATATAAAAAATTTAAGTACACATATACCACATAAAATAAATAATTGGTGAACAATGGTAATCTCACGGAAATGGAAGTGAGATGAGAAACCCCTTACATTTTGCTCGAGTGTATTCTTCATTTGTTTTGATGAACCGAATAATCAAATTTAGATTCATTAATT
Source organism: Viscum album (assembly GCA_963277665.1). Taxonomy (NCBI): domain Eukaryota; kingdom Viridiplantae; phylum Streptophyta; class Magnoliopsida; order Santalales; family Viscaceae; genus Viscum; species Viscum album. The sequence continues at coordinate 228,218,349 of OY728145.1, forward strand.
AATAATTACATAACCTCCTATAAGTTTAATTGATTTATTATAACCTTATTAGGTTCATTCATGTCCCTTTTAATGGGTTTTAGAGGTTCAATTTTATTGTTTTGGAAGCATTTTCTTCCTTGGTTTTCAGGATTCATTTACTTGCATTCATGAATGGAAGTTTGTTTTAAATGTGGTTAAACATCCATAATTGTTAATATATATTATTTTTGAAATTAAATATATATAAATTATATTATAATTATTCTGGGTTATATACTTGAGGATGAATCATTAGTTAAAAGTTATTGATAAACACTTGGATTAAGCTTACTGGTTTTGTGAACAATGAACTTGTTTTGTATTATTATTCCATATTATGAGTGTGTATGGATTCCAGAAAATTAATGATATTAAATACATATATTATTATCTGGTTCAACCATAAAAATGGTTTCATGACTATAATTTGACATGGTAATGACAATTGATAACCCTTCGTCCTTGAGTGTCATAAATTAACACATCTCGGACGGTGTTTCCATTTTTACCATAAGAGTAGGGGGAAAGAGAGATGATGATGAAATATTCCATTAGAATAATATAATTCCAGTTCATGTAAGGTACTAGAATTATCATATAATTTTGATGAATTTGGGTGAGTAAAGAAGTATAAAATAAAGGAACTCAAAATAAGATTAAGAAATCTCTTACAAATATTCAGCAGCTTAACTGCGTCACTAAAAATTTAATAAAATAGTTTGATGAGAGAAAGGGGGTATCTCATCACTCTTACATAATATTGGAATTTAGGGGAATATTTAATGAAATATCCCCACATAATCCAAATGAAACGAAAAGATAAAACATAAAATTAAATCTTTAAGAAAAGAGAAGGGTGGTCTATTCTCTTACCTTGTAGAGTAACTCTCAAAACATGAAGGTTGGGACCTTGGGGGTTTGAGAAAACCTTGGTAGAACTCCTAGGGAGGTAATAAAACTATATATTCGATTATATTGAGTTTTTAATGAAAGAAAATGAAGGAGGGTGAGTGTGTATTTAAAGTAATTACGAGAGAGTTTTTTTATTAATTAAAAGGGACACCTCATTATTGGTTTTTGCAAAATCATGGGATTTCCCATGGTATTTTCCCATTGGATTTTTCCACTTGGGACACCTCATGTCATAAGTTAATTTAAACAAGTATACCATAATTTTATATTTGGTTATCACATCATTATGATGTTATTAAACTACCGAAAACTCAATAGTGTATTTTTACTATTCATGAAAAATTCAAGTATTTTAGAAAAATCCCAAAAATTCAACCTAACTATTTTTCGATGTGTAGAATTAAAAAATGAACTCCATTTTTATAAAAAATTTCAATGTATTTTTAATTTAATTTTTAAATAAAATCATAGTTAATTCAAAAAACAATTTTAAAGGTATAATTAGTTCTATATCACATTAAAAAATAAATTAAGATATCCTTATCTTATTACCATAAAAAAATAAAATATAACCATTATTTAATATTTATAAGGGTCATATTACTATTCATATTACTATTCATTAGGTAATGTTACTATTCATTAAAAATTCAGGTTTGTTCTATCAGACTCCAAAATGACTTACTGGTCACAACACTTGATGACTGTTTTTCGAAATTCAAAACATAGAAGTGGAAAATTTATGTTTAATGGATAGCATATAACTTTCTATTATAATATTTTGTTTCAAAAAAGTATTAGTGCCTGATAAAATATAAGATATCTAATGAATAGAAAGTATTTAAGAGAAACATACCATAAAATGGTTTGGGTGTTATAGAGGACCTCTCTCGTAACTTGAGAGCGTTTATGGAGGAAAATAATTATCTCTTGGCTTGAGAGATTTCTCCAGACCCATTGTGCACAACCAAAAATAATGTCTATAATTAATGATAATAATATAATTGGTATTTATAATACTTAGAATAATTAAATGAATTAATTACCCAAATGTATTTATTTATTTCATTTAATTTTTAGTAAGAACCCATGTCCAATAATAATAGATGACTATTAGTATCACTTGACATGCACTGAAAAAATTACACCAGATATTATTTAATTAAATAAATAATATTATTTCTCATAAATCCCCAGAAAAATTACATGACGTGTATTTTTGCTTTTCATTTTCTTTATTTCCTCCACCACCTTTATTATACCTTTAATAATGACTATTTATTTCAAAAATAAATATCACTGCATTACACACTAATAAATATATTATTTATCCCAAAATATATTCTCTCGAATAACTAGTGCCGAAATAAATGCGATCAGGAATCCCTGAATAATTATTAAACCACAATCGGGAATAATATTTATTCAACTTGTTAAATGAATATTTAACTGTGATACTTGGAAGCACTTAGTGTGTGACTCTCTAGGCCTCTTTCATAGTGGAATTAGGTAGAGCCTTCCTAAAGTCCAAGGTTAGTGTCTAACAACACACCAAGTCACTCATAGAGAATGAATTTAATACTCAAATGATGTGTCACCTCCTACAAACACTTAACGTGTAATGTAATCCCTTTATCTTGATATCTCTAATCAAGCGGGTTGTAGGCTAGTGCTATTAACTCATGTGCTCGATTATTCTTTATTTGACTTCCCAGAAGTAAACTTTTCCATTCCTTACCATGGCTAGGGATTTATTTAGGTTATATCAATTCCATCAAAGGGCCCGAGATATCAACTTTTGTTATGGAAAAGAAGGGAAAAATCTTTTCTCGCATTATCTATTAATGCAGTATTACTCATGACACACCCAACATATCCTATCTCACTGCGAACAGTGTGTCATCACAATTTTTGTTAATACATATAGATGTGTGAGTTGTAGTACCCATTAATAATAATCTTAATGTCTAAGGACCAATAATCACGTTCGCATATAGTAACATCTAATGACACTATAAAATGTGGATTTCCTACTAGCGGGTCTCATTCTTATAATATCCACCTAGATATTTCCAAGGGAGCACACCATGAGAAGGTGCCTCAAAGTTTTATGAGTCCTCGCTGCTAATGGCCTGTTTTATTTGTATTTCTCAAATAACATCATCCGAACAGAGAACATATTTTCAAGACTTGTGTTATGGCACTTTTGGGTTGTCATCATAGCAGGGATCCGCTATGACCCTTTGGTGAACCAAATATGCTTAGGACATTATCACATGCATTTTCATACTAAAGAACAATAAAGATGCAATAATATATTTATTAATGAATAAAGTACAAAGTAATTGGTTCCATTCCACAAACTCCAAAAAATATTAGGCAAATAAATCTTAGTAATGAGCCCCCACTAGCAACTTTCTTCGCTAGTGGTAGATCACATCGCTAGGATGATAGGGCAGAATCCCCTGTAGATGATAGGGAGAACTAGGGTATCTGAGGATTCCACTATGACTTCCTCGATGGTCCCTCTAGTTATGGAAACCTTAGGCATAGGTTCCGAAGCATTCTCTCCATCACCCAACGGAGCACCCTCACCCCCTCCAATAGGGAACCCCTTCCCACCTTTGACTTGTTCCTATAAAAAACAAATCTCTATTAGAGCCTCCAAAAAGAGATAGGAAGGTATATATTTCACTATTATGTTAACACGATTACCTTGATAATCTAAAAAAAGTAAAATTCATATGTAGGAGTGAATTCATCACTCTCATAGGGACTCACCTAATCAGCGGCTAACCCCCAGGATTCTCTATCACTAGAGCCCTGAATTTCATCACCAGTTATGGCCTGCTCAGATTATTATTCGATAGATGGTGTCTCCACTTAGTTAGGATCTCTACCAAACATCACACACACCCACTACAAAAAAAATAAAAATATTAGAAAGTGTTGTTTTTCAGTGTAGTAAGTGTTATAACCCCCTATAAACACATTAAAAGATATTATGAAGAACCACCACCAATGTGTCTTCCCTATATTGTTTGGGGAAGTTTTGATGAACCCCTAGTAAAATGGGGAAAAATCACCGATTATTTAGAAAGGGTTTAAATCCCCCTAAATCCACCATCACCTAATAAGGCCTCCTTATATGATTCTTTGATATATGGTGTCTCTTCACAGTCAGGTTCACCACTAAACATCACACACACCCACTATAAAAAATAACCCTATTAAAAGGGGTTATTTTTTTAGTTTATAGGGTGATATAACCCCCTCTAAACGCATTAGCAGTGGTTATGAAGAACCATACCAAATGTGTTTTCCCTATATTGTTTGGATCTATTTTGATGAACCATAGGAAAAATGGAAAAAATTAGCATTGGTTATTTAGAGGGGGTTTAAACCCCCTTTAAATCGAAACCTAATTTTATAGAATCCCATCAATTTAGGATGGTTTAATCCACCCTGAATTGAGTTTTAAAACAATATTTGGGGTGTTTTTTTTCAACTAGCCATAATATTTTCTTTGTTTTTTAAGCACCCTTTGTCCATAGGATATATTCACCCTATATGGTTTTGGGAGGTTTTGATAAACCACTGGAAAATGGGAAACAATTAGCCCTATTTATTTAGAGGGGGTTTAAACCCACTCTAAATCCACCCCAAATTTTCCAGAATCTCATCAGTTCAGGGTGGCTTCTACAACCCCTAATTGAGTTTTAACACAGTATTAGGGGTGGATTTCTTTCAACCGAACCTAATATTTTCATTTTTTAATCACGTTGTGTTCACAGGCTCTATAGAACCCAAACTCTTTTATTCCTCATAGTTCCATGATATGCACTCTCCAATCCCTCCGGTCCCTCCTGTTCCATGAGGCCTCCCCCTCCTACCTATCCACTGAGCCTGTGCATTGTGCCCCCTCCTGTACCAAAGAGTCTGAGTGTAGGGCCTGCTCTATATGAGTGAAAATGTTCCCCTTCCTCAAAACAAAATAGTACCCCAGTTGCACCCTTCTGTACTGAATGAGTCTGAGTGCGGGGCCCACCCTCAATGCCTGCATATGCGCCCTCCTGTACCGATTGAGTCCAGTACGAGGCCTGCCCTCTATTCACATATATATAGGGACATAATCGCCTCTATTTCGGTCATTTAACTAGAGCTTCTGTTCCTTTGGAACAAGGGAAAAACCTTATTTGAACTACCTTTGTTCACCAGAATAGTGAAATTTCTGCTGGAACTTTTTACACTGTTCCAAGGAACACTGTGTAATGAACCAAAATTTCATTGATGGGAATTCCTATTGATCTAATTAAATGTCTTATTATGGTTATATAAAATGTGAACTTCATTGGTTTTATGTTTCTAGATTTTAAAATACCATTATGAATTGTGACCGTTGCTCATATAGCCATTGAATAGTGATCACATGATTAGTATAAATATAGGGCTTTAACAAATCCAATTTACTTTGAAAAAGGAAGTGATGACCTCATCTAATAGACTTGCCCTGTATGAAGCCCATTTGTCAATGCTCAGAAAGGATGTGGCATCATTGGGCATCGTCCTTGACCAAGCCCAAGATGAGCTTGAACACGTTAAGCTTGAGTGGAACCGACTATTAGAGAAGTAAGAGTTAATAGAGATAACCACCTGAGCTATGTTATCCAAGCCACCCCAAGAGTCTGTCACCATAACACACCTTACCCTAAGGTCTTATACGAGTTTTATAAGGGGCTATGTAACAAGACCATAACACTATGACTATGTACATTTTTTTTATAAAGAATGTGCATTCATTTTATTATTGTTACTTTGTAAATAGTTTTTAAAGCACAAATAATATTTTTAGTTAATATTCAACTAATAAATATATTTTGATGAATTAATGGATTTTTGAATTAAATAATATTTTAAAAAAATATTATTATTATAATCAAATTAATTTTTATTAAATATAAATTATTGTATAATTTTATGAATGCAATTGTAATTTTTATTAAGGTTTGAAAGCTATTTTTGTAAAAACCCATGAATTTTCGATAAATGCCTGTTTTTATTTTAAAATTAAAAATTCACATATTTAGAAAAGTATTTAGATAAAATTAATATTATTTTTTGGAATCAGGATGTCGAAATTATCCAATGGTGAATCTTATATAATTTTCTGAGACTCTCGAATTTTTGGGTAAAAATCAAATACTGTTTAAATATATAATGTGTTTTATGACATGATAATGACCCAATAGTGATGTAATAAAATACTATAAACATTATTTTCATTCGAAATATGTTTTAGAATTTAAATAATGTGATTTTATATTTGTTTGATTTATTTTTAAAAGCTTTAGTGGACCCTTCAAGGCTTATAAAACATTTTGTCTTTTTAAATTGTTTTCCTTGAGAGTGTGACTCACCTCCACATAAGAAAACCTATTATTTTAAGAAGTTAGGTCATTGGACTTATAAAATATTGTTTTCCACTCCCCTTTTTCAAAAACTGTGGGCAAAAACCATGGAATGGTTTTTGGTTTTGATTAGTTTAATGTGAGGTGTCCCAAACATAAATAATAAAGAATTCTCTCTCCTTTACTATATAAACCCACCCAAGCTCCCACTTCTTCTTCACTCAAAGCCTTTGGAGTTATACAACCCCCTGAACTCCTCTCTCTAGAATCCTCAAAAGGTGACCCACGCTCCCAATAATCCTCTCTCAGGCCTTTCCCATGCCTTTGGGATCACACTTCCAAGTAAGGGATTTTTTCCTTTCTCATTTTTGTCTAATTTTCTTTAAGTTGTTATGACATTTTGTTTTCAATTAAAAATGTTGGGTAATGATTTCATACCTCCCCCATACTTCTCTATTTATGTTTGGATGATGGGAGACCCCTTTATCTCTCATTAATGCCTCCCATATACACCCATTACCATGCCGAAATTCCGTGAGGGATTTCTCTCTCCTCTTTTACATCCAAGTAATTATTTTGAATTATTCATCTAAATTATATTACATTTGTTGGAATGTGTATCTATATGAACCCTTAATTTCCATTTCATGTAAATATTATGATACACCCATTTATCTCTCATCAACCATTTTTATGAGTTCTTATTTCATGCCGTCATGCTGTCAAAATTGCTCTACGATTTTCCAAGCCAATGTCATTGTGTGGTGAATACCATGAACATTTCTCTATCAAGGGTATTCAACTTTATGAAAATTTACTTATTTATTATAAAGCTTCATGTATGTATTCCATATCCCTTTATCATTGAATAAATGATGATGATTTATTACATGTCGTATGATCCATGTGACATACTTATGCATGAAATGTAATCTTTAAGAAGGGTGCGCCCTGATAGCGCTCCAATGCATTGGGTATAGTATAGTATCATGATAGGTCATGTGAAATGGGTGTTGACTCATGATAATTCAAGTGAAATGAGGTTTTACTCATGCATCATATGCAATGAGGGTTTACTCATGCTCCATGTGCAATGAGCCTTGGCTCATGCTAATTCCAAGTTAAGTGTTGTTGCCACATTTTCATGTTATGATTATCATGCTTTAGAATGCCTTTATGTTAATTTTTCTCTTGTGATTCATTGATATGACTATTGTCTAACATGTATTATATTCATCATATTATTCCATGTATATTCCCTTACTGGGATTTATAGCTCACCTTTTTTTATGCTTGTCTTCAGGTTATCCCATGCATTGCTAAGTACGAGGGAATGTAGTGGTAATGTAAAGGAAGTTTTCAATAAAGATGTTGTGTGTTTTAGGTTCTAAGATGGTATGTAATGTTCCTAATCCCCAAAGACACTAGAACTCTCAATCTTCTATGTTGTATCAAGTGAAGATTTTATTTAATAAATCATGTTTATGTGTATAATAAAAAGAAGGGTTGTTATATTTGGTATCAGAGGATAGGTTTTGTTATTTTTGGGATTAAGATTAGAAAACCCTAGTGAAGACTTAGAGAAAAGAATAAGTATAATAAAAACATACCTATGTATTGGTGAGTATTTTTTAAGTGTTTTATCAAGAAAATACATCCTTGTATGGATACGAGCAGGTAGAGGCGGCTCTGGCACATATGTATCCTAGGGGTAAAACCCAAAAACACCGCTTTGAGCTAGACTCGAACAGGAACGGGTACACGACAACAGACCTTACTTCACTCTTGGTTATGAAACTCATGGGGGATATGCTTTGGTAAATTCACAAGCTTAATATGAACCCTTATTAAGTGAATTAACAAAATTCCACTAAGAATGTATGTTAGAAAGTAGTTAATGAATAGCATAGATTGAAGCCTATGGATTCATAAGTTAAGGAAATAAAAGTTATTTATAAGTCATCAGTTTTTTACTTGGATTACCCTTTATTTTCTACCCCTAACATTCTTTTTATTCTAGACAATGGACGGTAATAGGAGGACTTTGGCTAACAACCGATGTGAATTTCAATGTGATGGGAGCGGGAATCGTGACTTTATCACGCTTATCTCTTAGTTAACACATGATTTGAATAGAAACATGGGTCAAGAGGAACTTTCAACCCCCCCATAATAAAGAACAAGTTTCAATCAAGAGCTTCATGAGACAAATGCCTCTTACTTTTAATGGATCATCCTATCCCTCAATCGTTGAATAGTGGATCAACTCCATTGAAAATATCTTCTCCATCCTTCAATGTTATGAACATGAGAAGGTTCTCTTGACTGGTTATCATATGGAGGGTGAATCTAATCAATGGTGTACGTTGATAAAAAATAGGAAGACTTTGGAGGAGATAGAGGTTTTGGAATGAAAGGATTTCAATAATATGTTTTTCGATAAATATTTTCCGAACACCCTTTGAATCAAGATAGAAAGCGACTTCCTTGCCCTCAAGAAAAAGGACAACGAATCTATCAAAGCATACGAGGAAAACATCATAAGGCTTGTATGATACGCCTCCTACTTTGTCGTTGCCCCTGAATGCATGGTTGACCGCTTGTTTAGTGGGCTAAAACCTAGCATACAGAAAGCACTGCTGATCCGTGACTTCAACTTCTATGGGGAAATTGTCCGATGTTCCCTCAATGTCAAAATGGAGATCGGATAATCTCAGGGGTATCATGGGGATAAGAAGAATAAGGTGGAATTCAATGCTAGAGGTATGATGGATAAATACAATGGTGCTAAAAAGATCCAACAACCCACATTCCAAAGGTGAGGAAATAAGCATCCCAGAAATTGCCTGAAGGGGATGAGGAAATACTTTAGGTGTGGAAGAGAAGGGAACCTAGCTGTTAATTGACGAAAAGAAAAACTAGCGACTGCAACCGAGGAGAGGAAGGATCCATTCTAACCTCAACACATTTTTCATTACAACAACTACAAAGAACTAGAAAATCTTTCAAATTAGTACCCTAATCCAAGGGTTTCCAGAGGCAACAAACAACCTCCAAGGCAGCAAGGGTGAGCTTTTTCCATCACTACTGCCGAAGTGAACCCCAACAACGAAGTGATGAAAGGTACACTAGTTCTTCATTCAAGAATAGCAAACATAATTTTTGATTTTGGTTCTACGAATTCTTTTATATCCCAAAAGTTTAGTAGAAAAATCCCAGTACCAATACAAAACATGGAAGTAAAGATGTCAATGAGTACAGAAAATGGGCAATCATTGCATCCTGTGAATATAAATCCTCCCCTATCATAATCTGCGGATTGAATTTCCTAGCGAACCTCATCATACTCCCTCAGGTAGAATTTTATGCAATTCTTTGCATGGATTAACCATCCTTATATAGAGCCAACATAAATTTCCCTAAGAGGGAAATCACTCTCCATGTGGGGTATCGACTACTGATTTTATATAGGTGCAAGGAGGAAGATGAATCTTCTTTAGCTCCATCATATGAAGCGTAGATATTACTGGCCTATGAGCACACATATCTGGCTCAGATGATTGAGTCTAAGGAGGCAACCATCCTTGAAGACATTCCTATTGTGAGGGAATTCACTAAAGTGTTTCCTGAATAATTTACTGGTCTTCCTCCTAAAATAGATGTTGAATTATCAATTGACCTTATATGTGGGGCGTTTCAAATATCCAAGACTCCGTATAGAATGGATGTTGTGGAGCTTGAGGATCTGAAGAAACAACTATAGGAGAATCTAGATAAAGGGTTTATACGCCCAAGTGCTTCACCATGGGGTGCACTATTCCTATTTGTCAATAAGAAAGATGGGTCAATGCACATTTTCATTGATTATTGTGATCTTAAAAAATCACGATAAAGAACAAGTATCATCTCCCACAAATTGATTACTTGTTCGATCAGCCGCATAGAGCACAATACTTCTCAAAGGTGGATTTGAGGTTGTGATATTATCAGATAAGGGTGAAGAAGGAAGATATCCCTAAGACTGCTTTTTGTACAAGATACATGCACTATGAATTCATAGTAATGCCTTTCAGACTCACTAATTCTCTATAAATCTTTATGGAATTGAAGAATATAGTCTTTAGGGATTACCTTAACAAATTTTATGTAGCCTTAATAGATGATATTCTGATATACTTAAAAACCAAGTAGGATCATTAAGAGCATCTAATAACTATACTAGAGACCTTGTGGAAGGAGAATCTCTATCAAAAGTACAAAAAGTGTGAGTTCTGGTTGAAGGAGGTCTCATTCTTAGGTAATATCATTACAAATAATGGGATATCTATGGATCCCTCCAAAACATATGCAATTGAGGGATGATCGAGGCCAACATTGGTAACGGATATCCGTAGCTTCTTGGGTTTAGCTAGATATTATAGACGATTTGTGAGAAATTTCTCACGATTGTCCAACCCTCTTACCAAGCTAACTTGGAAGGGAGTAAAGTTTTCTTGGATTGATGAATATGAAGAAAGCTTCAAGGAGTTAAAAAGGAGGCTTATCACTACGCCCGTGCTCACTTTACCCACAAGTGGAGAACTTTTTTGTGGTATTAAGTGATGCTTAGAATAAGGGCCTGGGCAGTGTGTTGATGCAAAATGAAAAAGTCATTGCCTATGCTTTAAGGAAATTAGAAGTTCATGAGAAAAATTATCCAACACATGATTTGGAGTTGGCTACGGTGATCTTCACTTTAAAAATTTTGCGGCATTATCCCTTGGGGTAGGAGTGTGATATATATACGGACCACAAAAGTCTCAAGTATATATTCACACTGAAAGAGTTGAACATGGGCCCAAAAATATGGTTAGAGATGATCAAAGACTATGACTTCTCAATCCATTACCACCCTAGGAAAGCAAACAAGGTGGAAGATGCTCTAAGTAGAAAGGACCCGATGATTCTATAATTGATGAGAATTGAGTAGGATCCATCTTCTTAGACTTGATGAAGATGGAAATGGGAATCATAATGAAGGGAACATCATTAATCCTTTAACAAATTATTGCTCAACCATCTCTTTTGGAATGGATAAAGGATGCCTAAAAGAATAATGTTGGAATTCAGAATAAAGTTGAAGCTATCATAAAAGGGAAATAATCTGAGTTCAATGTTAATAAAGAAGGAATTGTGAGATTTGGGAAAAGGCTATGTATTCCATCATGTCCATAGCTCAAGAAGGAACTTTTGGATGATGTACATAGTTCAAATTTCTTTATTCCCCCATGAAACAAAAAGATGTATCGAGATCTATAAGGGTATTATTGGTGGTATAATATGAAGAAGGAGATTGTTGAGTATACATAAAAGTTCCTAGTGTGTCAGCAAGTAAAGGCAGAGAGACAGAAGTCTAAGGGGATGACGAAACCATTTCCCATACCAGTATGGAAATGTGTGAACATCACCATGGATTTTGTCACCAGACTTCCGAAGAAATCCAAAGGAAACAATGCAATCTTGGTTTTTGTGGATGGTCTTACAAAGTATACACACTTTATTACAATTTGGGAGGAATTCTCATTGGATCAACTGGCATGAATATATATCAGGGAAGTGGTAAGGCTGCATGGAGTACCACTATATATTGTATCTGATCGAGATCAAAGATTCACATCTATATTTTGGAAGAGTCTTCAACATGCTCTGGATAATGAACTGAACCTAAGTACGACCAATCATCCTCAAACTGATGGCTAATCTGTGATAACTATTCAGACACTAGAATATATGTTAAGATCATGTTCTATAGACTTTAAAGTTGGGTTGGACCAACATTTTACACTGGTTGAATTCTCCTATAATAACAGTTTCCACTCGAGGGTCCTAATGGAACCTTATGAAGCCCTGTATGGGAAGAGGTGCATAACACTGGCATGTTGGGATGAAGTCGGTGAACATAAGCTTCCTGGACCAGAAATGGTTGAAGAAATGGTAGAGAAGGTGAAAACCATTTAGTATCATATCAAGGAATCCCAGAGTCGACAGAAGAGTATTGTAGATAACCGTTGATGAGACCTTGAGTTTAAAGTTTGAGACATGGTATTTCTATAATATCTCCATAGAAAAAGGCCATGTGGTTTGGAAATAATGGGAAGTTAAGTCCTAGGTACATCGACCCCTTCTATATTCTTGATCATGTTTGGGCTGTGGCCTATAGAGTAGCACTTCCACCTACCATGAACAAAGTACATGATATATTTCATGTATCCCTCTTAAGTAAGTACATACAAGACCCTTCACATGTAATATCTTTTGAGGTAGTATATCTAGTGAATGATCTTTCTTACAAGGAGAAACCAGTGAAGATATTAGATCGTAGAAAAACATTTCTCTGAAATAAGACAATTCCCCTCGTCATGGTTTTGTGGCGAAACTACAAGTTTGAAGAAGTTATGTGGGAATCAGAGTAAGTGGTGAATCAGAGTTACCCAAATCTTTTTTAGTGTGGGAAAAGGAAATTTTGAGAGAAAAATTTCTTAAGGGGCGAAGATTGTAACGACCCAAACTTTCATTAATGGAAATTACTCTTAATCTAATTAAATATCTTATAATGGTTATATAAAATGTGAACATCATTGGTTTTATGTTTCTGGATTTTAAAATACCATTATGAATTTTGATAGTTTCTGATATAGTCAATGAACATTGATCACATGATTAGTATAAATATAAGGCTTTAACAAATCCAATTTACTTAGAAAAAGGAAGCGACGACATCATCCAGTAGACTTGACCCATACGAAGCCCATTTGACAGAGCTTAGAAAAGAGATGGAATCATTGGGCTTCACTCTTGACCAAGCCCAAGCCGAGCTCGAACATGTTAATCTTGAGCAGAACCAACTACGGGATAAGTAGAAGTTAATAGAGATGACCACCCGAGCAATGTTATCCAAGACACCCCAAGAGTCTCTCACCATCGCACACCTTACCCTCTAGTCTTATGCAGGTGTTATAATGGGTTATGTAACAATAACCTATCACTATGACTATGTAAAATATTTTTCTATAAATAATGTACATTCATTTTATTATTGTTACTTTTTAAATAGTTTTTAACGAACCAATAGTATTTTTAGTTAATATTCAACTCAGAAATCAATTTTGATGAATTACTGGATTTTTGAATTAAATAATATTTTAATAAAATATTATTATTATTATTATCAAATTATCTTTTATTAAATATAAATTATCGTATAATTTTATGAATGAAATTGTAATTTTTTATGGCTTGAAACCTATTTTTTTCAAAACCCTTGAATTTTCGATAAATGTCAGTTTTTATTTCAAAAGTAAAAATTTACATATTTAGAAAACTATTTAGATAAAATTAATATTATTTTTGGAATCAGGATGTCAAAATTATCTAATAGTGAATTTTTCAAAATTTTCTGAGACAATCAAATTTTTGGGTAAAAATTAAATACCGTTTAAATATATAATATGTTTTATTACATCATAATGACCCAATAGTGATTTAATAAAATACTATAAACATTATGTTCGTATAATATATCTTTTATCATTAAAATAATGTGATTTTATATTTTTTTTATTTATTTTACAAAGCTTTTGTGGACCCTTCAAGGCTTATAAAACATTTTGTCTTTTTAAATTGTTTTCCTTGAGAGTGTGACTCACCTCCACATAAGAAACCCAATTATTTTAAGATTTTAGGCCATTGGCCTTATAAAATATTGTTTTCCACTCCCATTAGGAAAAAACCTTGGGAAAAAAACCATGGTCTATTTTGTGGTTTTTGATTAGCTTAATGTGAGGTGTCCCAAACCTAAATAATAAAGAATCCCCTCTCCTTTCCTATATAAACCCACCCAAGAACCCACTTCCTCTTCACTCAAAGCATTTGGAGTTCGACCAACCCATTACTCCTCTCTCTAGAATCCTCCATAGGTGACCCATTCTCCCAATAAGCCTCTCTCAAGCCTCTCCCAAGCCTTTTGGATCACACTTCCAAATAAGGGATTTCATCCTTTCTCATTTTTGTCCAATTTTCTTTAAGTTGTTATGACCTTTTTTTTCAAATACAAATGTTGGGGTATGAATTTTCACCTCCAAAATACATACTTATTTATGTTTGGATAATGGGAGACCCATTTATCTCTCATTAATGCCTCCCATGTACACCCGTTACTATGCTGAAATTCCATGGGGGATTTATCTCTCCTCTTTTACATCCAAATAATTATTTTAAATTAGGCATCTAAATTCCATTATGTTTGATGGGAAAAGTATCTATATGACCCCCTTTACTTTTTATTTCATGTAAATATTATGAGACACACCTTTCTCTCTCATCAAATATTTTTTATGAGTTCTTATTTCACGCCGTTATGCTGCCGAAATTGCCCTACGATTTTCCAAGCCAATGTCATTGTGTAGTGAATATCATGCCAATTTCTCTATCAAGGGTATTAAACTTTATGAAAATTAAATTATTGATTATAAATATTCATGTATGTACTCAAAATCCCTTTATCATTGAATAAATGATGATTATTGATTCAATGTCGTATGATCCATGTGACACACTTATGAATGAAATGTAATCTTTAAGAAGGGTGGGCCCTTATAGCGCCTCAATGAATTGGGTAAAGTAAACTATCATGATACGTCATGTGAAATGGGTGTTGACTCATGATAATTCAATAGCAACAAGGTTTTACTCATGCTTCATGTGCAATGAGGGTTTACTCATGATCCATGTCGAATGAGCCTTGGCTCATACTAATTCCATGTTAAGTGTTGTTGCCACATTTTCATGATATGATTATCATGATTTATCATTCCTTTATGTTCATGTTTATCTTGTGATCCATTGATATGCCTATTGTCTAACATGTATTGTATTCCTCATGTTATTCCATGTTTATTCCCTTACTGGGCTTTATATCTCACCCTTTTCTTATGCATGTCCTCAGGTTATCCCATGCAATGCTACGTACGAGGAAATGTGGTGGTAATGTAAATGAAGTTTTCAATAAAGATGTTGTGTGTTTTATGTTCTAAGATGTTATGTAATTTTCCTGAGCCCCAAAGACACTAGAAATCTTGATCGTCTATGTTGAATCAAGTGAATATTTTTTTGTAATAAATCAGGTTTAAGTGTGTAAGAAAAAGTAGGGTTGTAATAAAGTGAAAGTTTAACTAGGATTTTTCCTAGTTCCAGTGGGCCAGATGTTCCAATTCAATTCCTGAACTGGATATGGTAACGTGAAGCATATGTTCCCATTTCTACAACAGAAACAAAACCCCATTTGTGCCCTCATGTACCAACTGAGTCCGAGTGTAGGACTAGAATCATCTCCAGTTCCTCTGGTAAAATAGAGTGTCTAGTCCAATAGAACTAGGGAAAAAATACCATTGAAAATTTCAATGTTCATAAGAGAAATGAAAGTTCTAGTGGTATTTTTACCTGGTTCCAGTGTGCCAGACACTCCAATTCATCGGAGGAAGTGGGGAGGATAATTTTCACTGATTCTGGTGTCCGCCCTCTATGCCCGTATATGCACCCCTTATGCCAACCAAAATAGAACCCCAACTCCCTAAAAATACACCCTACGAGATTAAAACTTCCATCACATCATCAGTCACAGGGCGCTTATGACACTAACCTAATACAATTTCTATAATTATAATGTATATTGATATATTATATATATTTATAAGATTTTTAAAAGAAAACTTATGTGTACAATATATTTAAATAGATTAAATATATAACCTATATAAAAATTTATATAAATTATATGTTTATATTTTCATTAATACATATATTAAAATATAAATATATATGTATATATGTATATATACCTTTTCACCACACCTTTATAAATTATATATTTTCATATATTTAAATAAAAGTATGTATGCATATATTTATAAATAAATTCATTACTATCAAACACACATACAAACAAAAATGTGTATTTATATATTTATTTGTAAATATTTATACTTATTTGAATACAAATATATTGTTTCAACCCGGTTCTTACTTTAAGGTACGAGTTTCTTTTCTTTCTATTTTTGAGTTGTTTTTGAGATAACAAGGGATAAATGGGCAGTTTTGGAAATTTCCAGGTTACACGCCTTGTGCATCCCAGTACACGTTGTGTACCCTTTCCGTGTGAGAAATCTATACATGGCATTTAGGCATGTTGGACGGATAGAGATATTTAACCAAGTACACACTGTGTACTCTTAGTACATGATGTGTATTCTATCCGTGTTTAGGGGATATTCCTGGTGAGTGGGTTTATCAGCGAGTTAGAGGGTAAAAACCAAGGAAACTCCACGTACGACGTCATACACGCCATGTAGTCATGTCGGCAGGTCCTTGTCGAAATTTCAACCATCTTAGGAACAATAAAATGATACACATGACATGTACTCATTTATACACATTGTGTATTTTTTTTCATTAAAATGGGTTGTAGCCTCATTTTATGTTCCTGGGAAGAACCCTCGATGGGTTTGAGAGAGGAATAGTGCCAAAGGAAGAAACCCCTCCCGATTTTCCATCCGTACCCCGTTTCACACATCATTTGATCCATTAGAACCCCCTCATCAAGACCTTGATTTCTCTTGAGCCTTTCGCCTTGATTTCTATTCTAAACCAAGTTATAAGGGTTTGAGTGTTAATACTCATTTTGTAGATCTTCTGTGTTTTAGACTAAATTAGAGGATGATACCATAGGAGGATCATCATTCTAGAAGGAGGTAGGTGGTGCATACTTTGTTTTGTGTTTTCATGTTCATTTGGGGGTTGGAAATTTTTAGCTCAATGTCGGGTATTGAGTGAGACCCATGTTTATTTATATTTAATTGACTATATACCTTATGGGGTGTCTTTGGGAATTCCCTTAACTTGTTATGCTTGATCAAGTTCGGGTTTGAGGTTGTTGCTCAATTGGGGCATTTTGGACAGGGGTTCCAAAAAAGGTTATAATTGAATAATCTTGATTTAAACTACCGAGTTTAATTTTTTATAGAATGATATGACTTGTTAGAGGAATTAAATACCTCAGTGATGGTATGGGACAACACATGGATAGTGTAATTAAACTTTTTAGTTTGTTTTTACCGATTAATGTATTCCATTGTGATTATATATGTGATGTGTTATAATGCATATGTTGGAACCTTTGGGTTGTGTTGGGCATGTATCAGATATTGTTGAGTGATGTTGATCACATGCTGAGTTTGACCCAAATTTCATTGGGTGGTTTGGACTATGGGATTGGGTGTCATGGTCATCAGCTTGAGGTAGTGTGACTGTCAGGTTGGGCATGGACTAGGATACATTGTTGGAGAGGCCATCAGACTTGAGCGACATAGTCGTAGGGACATGAGTTGTCAGAGATGTTGTGGATTGGGTTTTATATTTGGTGATTACCGCTCAACTATGACTTTGAGTCATGTGCGCTGAAATGAATCCTTGATGAGGAGGTTTCGAACGCTTGTGTGGGTAGAGGCCCCTACAGTTTCAGTTTGGTGATTATGGTTGGGGTGCTTGTTGTGGAATAAATGTGGGAGGCGAGGTACCTTTAGATTGTTTGGGCGTGCCTACGGGATGTCGGTACTTGACACATGAGGTGTCAGGAGGCATATGGTTCTTGGTTACTACTTCTTGGGTGTTCCTACGAGACATCGATACTTGAGACACGAGGTGTCATGAGGCACAAGGTGTCAGGTTACTGTTGTTTGGGAATGCCTACAGGACGTCTGTAATTGAGAAACACAGTTTTAGGTGGCACATGGTGATGGGTTTCATAACTGAGATTCTGGAATTGGTCAAAGCAGGTGATACTTCCTGGTGGTGCCTCATCACCAATGGAGTTTTTTAATTTTTGTATCATAGTATTTACTTATTTCCTGCTTAAACACTCTCACTAGGTATGCAACATTGGGTGGTATCCTTCTAATATTTGTCTCACACCGTACACGGGCCCTTCAGTATACATGTAGACTTTATGGTTTTACATACAGGTAATGGATTAGCCTCAGGAGTTGGATCATAGTGCTTTTTGTCATGGAGATGTTATGGACCTTGAGGTTATGCAATTATAGAGTTGACTTTTTTTAGCTTTCATCATGTATCATCATGATTACTTTATTAATGTTTCTACTCTTGGTTATCCATTGACACCCTTTTTATATATTGACTTTATATGGAGGCATGACTTGTCTATTTTAGTAGTTGTTACAAGTGGTTTCAGCATGCTGTTCTATTTAATTTCACGTACACTTGTTTATTGATATTGGATATGATTCTCCTATGCGAGTCTAGTTCATGACTGCTGAGTATTTGTTACCGCTTCATGTCTATTTATTATGCTCAGACCAGTACCTTATTTTCCTCCAAGAGGGTACAAACTCCCCACTATACCTTTTCACACCCTCACTGCTAGTCGGAAACCTTTGGCATTCGAGGAGGTGTGCTTAAGGTAGTAACACCCAACCTGTTTAGTACTGTTCAGGTGGCTGTTTGGGTTTGGTACATTATAAAGTTGTATCAGAGGGGTTTGTTCTTTACAGAGATTTAGTAGAAACTTTTTAGTGACTAATAATGAGTTCGAGACTGCATTTTTATTTCCACTGGTTTACTATTTAGGATATGGTAGACTGGAGATAATTTGTAACTGGAACTAGGTTTCTAACTTGTGCTTGGGTGCCTACAGCCCCCAGTATGAGGGATGGACCAAGTTTCCTTGGGTGGGAATTGTTGTTTTTCTTTTACTCATATTAAATTTTATATGATTTCCACCTTGGTGGCTCACTTGGTGTGTGAGTTATTGATTGTGATATGTTACCCTTGACCCGGTGCGGTGAGGGAGAGTTGGACCTTGGCCCGGTATGGAAAGGGTTAGTTACGTGGTTTTTGATAGGCATGTTTTTAGGGTATTTAAATTTCCTAACTGCACGCATGCCTTTTGAATTGAGAATACCATGTGAATAATATCAATTTCCATGCTATAGATACTTTTGAAATGTGAAAGGTGAAATTCTGGATAGAATTTCTTCTTTATTGCAATGTGATATACATTGTTTTAAATTATGTTAAATTTTCATGTGGAATGAGATTTGGGCATGGATATTATATGATTAGGCAGGTACTATGGTTGAGGTAATTTTGATCACCATAATTGGGTGACTTGGTCATCGGGTTGAGGCAATGTTGGTTGTTAAGACATGCATGGTCTAAGGTACTTTTGATACTTGGATCTGTTGAGGGTGGGTAAGGAGGCATAAGGATGGGATATTGTGGGCATGGTTGTAGTGGGGGGAGTAAGGGTAGATGTTATACTATGCCTTTTTACTGTTTTTTCTATCTACGTTGAATGTATTGTGATATATGTGGGATGTCTGACCATTTATGGTATTCAGCTGGTTCCCCCTACATGGCTCAATGAAGAATCAGGTGGGTGTTAGTACATTGCCTCAGGAGAATGATCGGGTTTAGACACTAGAGGGATAGGCAGAGCATGATCCACATGTATAAACTCAGGGATAGGATCAGGTTCAGGATCCAGTGCAGGCCGAGCAATAGCCGGGTTTGGCAGCGTTCAAGCAGTGGCTCAACGAACAACTCTGATCTCATCTGGTACGTGTGTTGTAGTGGATTGACATAGGCACACATGGTACAAAACCCTCTATGGAATATTTGATTTTGGAGTTCCAGTCGCAACACCCACTGCTTTTTTAGGTTGAGGGTGGTCCACAGGTAGTTGAAAACTAGATAGAGAGCATGAAGATAATCTTAGATCAGCTTGAGACACATCCATGGAAGAGGGTCAAGCTGGTGACGTACATGATGATAGAACTGGAGAAGTGTTGGTGGGATGTGAAGGTTCAACCCCACATACAAGAAGAACTATTATGAAAGGACTTCAAGGACAGGTATGGTAAGTGATGAAAACTTGAGGCTGAGGCGCTTCGAAGATGGCTTGCGGCACACCATTAAGGTGAAGGTAGATATCTTTAGGTTGGGCTCGTTCTCAGAGGCGGTGAATCAGACACTCATAACCAAGGGAAACATGACGTACATGTCCCATTTGAGCCGGTCGGTGGCTTCAAGTGATGGTTTAGATAGAAAAAAGAAAGGCCAGGATGAGTTCTAATAGGGCAGTAAGACCAAGGACTTAGTTAGACCACCTCATGGTGGTTCATCAGTAGATTTATTTCAGTGTGGGAATCTAGGGAATATTCGGACTTAGTATGATTGGCCTCGAAAGGAGTGTCGGTAATGTGGATAGGTTGGACATCTGGAGAGGTTCTACAGGTAGCCTTCTCATACAATTGGCAGACAGGGACCAGGATAGACGGTAGCATCCAGGGTCAATTTAGGATCGGTACCAGGTGAGGGTAGATGAAGTCCAACTTCACGCATATGATGTGACTGAGATACTAGGACCCAACCATGGGGTTAGTGGCTAGTGACACCGTAGGGAGGACATGCTTTAGACAGTAGTGGGTCAGGCCAGGTGCATGTTGTGGAGCTTCCAGGGGCCGAGCAGGCTGGTGAGCCGACAACAATTAGAGGTATGATGCGGACGTGGCCCTGATTACTTGTTTTCATTTGGCATGAATTGTTAAGGAATGTCTGTTTTGAGTGAACGAGGTGCATAGGATTTATTGAACTGACTAGACACTGTTCAGTGGTATTGACACCAGTTTGAGTGCGTGATATATTTATTTACATGTATGAGATGTGTGGCATCAGGAGCATCGAAGATGCAGGTTACTTGAGGTGTCGTAGGCATCGGGGCATCGAGGATGCTGGTTACTTGAGGTTCATGGCATGAGGTTTTGTTTTAAAAATCCATGGGATGCAGGACCTCATGAAGTTAGATACCGATACAGTGTGAGATACATTTGGGTGTCAAGAATGACACATGAGCACCTGATGAGGTGCAGGGGTGAAGAGGCGTTATAGGAGGACCATGAGTCTAGAAATAGGTAATTGGACCTTTGTTTGATTTGTTTTTGGGGTAGATCGGCCTGGAGTTTTCTTCACCACCCTTGGAAGGTAAATTTTTTGATGAATTTCTTTAAGGGGGAAAGATTGTAAGAATCCATTTCTTACTTTAAGGTACGAGTTTATTTTCTTTCTGTTTTTGAGTGGTTTTTGAGATAAGAGGGGAAAACTAGGTAGTTCTGGAAATTTCCAGGTTACACGCCATGTGATTCCCATTACACATCCTGTACCCTTGCTATGTGAGAAGGCCATACATGGTGTGTAGGCATGTTGGCTGAATAGATATGTTTAACCAAGTACATGCCGTGTACTCTTAGTAAACACTATTTAGTATTGCCATGTATGGGGGGGGGGATATACATGGTGTGTGGGCATGCTAGTGAGTTAGAGGGGAAAAACCAAGGACACATAGTGTACTACCTCGTACATGCCATGTTGTCATGTTAGAAGGTCCTCAGTGAAATTTCATCCGTCTTAGGAACAATAAAATGATATACAAAGTGTGTACTGATATATACATGCTGTGTATTTCTTTTTTTTTTCATTAAAATGGGTAGTAGCCTCGTTTTATGTTCTTGGGTAGAACCCTTGACGAGTTTGAGTGAGGAGGAGTTTTGGAGGAAGAAACCCCTCCCAATTGTCCATCTGAACCCTGTTTCACACACTATATTATCCATTGGAACCCCCTTGATAAGGCCTCGATTCCCATGGAGTTTTCGTATTGATTTCTATTCTAATGTGAGTTATAGGGGTTTGAGAGTTAATGACCATTTTTTATATCTACCACGTTTTAGACCGAATTAGAGGCTGATACTGGAGGAGGATCATGAGGCTAGTATGAGGTAGGTGGTGCATAATTTGTTTTGCATTTTTGTGGTCATTTGGAGGTTTCATCTTTTTAGCGTAACATTGGGTATTGAATGAGACACATGTTTATTTATATTTATTTGACTATAAGCCTTATGTAATGCCATTGGGCATTCCCTTAGCTTTTTAAGCTTGATAATGTTCAGGTTATAGGTCATTGCTCAATTGGGGTATTTTGGTCGGGGGTTCCAAAATGGTTATAATTTAATTGTCTTGATTTAAACTGTTGGGTTTAATTTGTTAAAGCATGATATGACTAGTTAAAGTCATTAAATACCTCAACACTGGTATGGGAAAACACATGGATAGTGGAATTCAAATTTTTAGTTTGTTTTCCCTGTTTAATGTATTCCATTACGATTATATATGTGATGCATGATAATGCATATGATGGAACCTTTGGGTTGTGTTAGGTGTGGTCTATATATTTTTGAGTGATGTTGATCAATGGTTGGGCTTGAACTGAATTTATTTGGGTGGTTTGAACCACGAGATTGGGTGTTATGGATATCAGCTAGAGGCACTGTGACTATCAGGTTGGGCAAGGCCCAAGTTACTTGGATGGTGGGGCCATCGAACTTGAACGACATGGTTGTAGGGACACAAGGTGTCAGATATGTTGTGGCTTGGGTTCTACATTTGGTGATTATTGTTCACCCTTGACTCTTGGTCATGTGTACAAAGATGACTCTGTGATGAGGTTGTTTTGACCACTCGTGTGGGTAGAGAACCTAGTAGTTACGTTTAGGAGACTATGGTTTGGGGTGCTTGTCGTGGAATCCATGTGGGAGGTGAGGAGCCTTTATATTATTTGGGTGTGCCTACGGAACGTCTGTACTTGAGACACATTGTGTAGGGAGGCACATGGTACCAGGTTACTACTACTTGGGTGTGCCGACGAGATATCGATACACGTGACACGAGGTGTCAAGAGGCCCATGGTGCTGAGTTACTGTGGTTTGGGTGTGCGTATGGGATGTTAGTACTTGAGACCCGCAGTGTCAGGTGGAACATGGTTTTGGGTTACGTGACAGAGATTCCGGATTTGGCCAAAGCAGGTGATACTTACTGGTGGCTGTTGAGCACCTGTGGAGTTCATGTTTATTTGTGTATTGAATTGTTTACTTATTGCCTGATTAAAAACTCATACTAGGTATGCACCATTGAGTGGTATCCTACTGAGATTTGTCTTACACCCAACATGATCCCTTCAGGATGCGTGTAGACTTTATGGTTTTACATACAAGTAAATGATCAGCCTCAAGAGATGGATCATAGTGCTGTTTGGCATAGAGATGGTATGGACCTTGAGGTCATGCCTAGATAGAGTTGAATTTTGTTTTAGCTTTCATCATGTTTCAGCATGCTTACTTTATTACTGTAGCTACTGTTTGTTATCCATTATCACCCTTTTTATATCTTGAATTGATATGGATGCATGACTTGTCTATTTTAGTAGTTGTTACCAGTGGTTTTAGCATGATGTACTGTTTACTTTCTGCTGCACTTGTTTATTGATATTGGATATGATTCTACCATGTAGTTCTAGTTTTAGTCTGCTGAGTCTTTATTTCCACTGCAAGTCTATTTATTATGCTTGGGCCAGTACCATATTTTCCTCTAAGAGGGTATAGCCACCCACTACACCTTTTTTATACCGTCATTGCTAGTCAGAAACCATTGGCGATTGGGGAGGTGCGCCTAATGTAGTAACACATAACCCATTTAGCACTGTTTGGGTGGCTGTTCGGGTCCGAGACATTACATATATATTATATAAATATATATTTATATATTACGCAAATATATTATACAAATATATTTATATATATAATTTATACATGCACAATTATATATATATATATATTACATATTTATTTGAATAAAATATATTATATATCTTATAAATACATTTATATGTTTAAATATATATTATATATATATTTTATTTATATTATATATAAACATAAAATAAAATAAAATATTTATATATAGATAAAATTTTACCAATATATATATATAAATATATTTTTCATATATAAATATAACTATACATATATTGATATTTTCATATATTGTTATAATATTTATACACATATATATTTAATATAATAATTTGAATACTTATTTGTATACTAATATCAATTTATTTATTTTTAAATATATATTTATAAATAATGTATTTATATATTTAATAATAGGATATATATATATATATATAATATAACATATACATATATAATTATTTGTATATACCTACATTTAGGTTTATATATATCTATATTTATTTAATGTATTCATATAGCGCCTTTATATAATATGTTTAGAATGTATTTAAATACATTTATATAATGTATTTATAATACAAAAACATTATATAATTTCATATATTTTAAAAAGAATAAAAAATATCAGTGGGGAGTTAAAACCCCCTCTATTCTTAAAAATTGAATGGGGTTCAAAACCCCTATAATTTCTTAAATTAGAGGGGGTTCAAAACCCCCTCTCATTATATGGATGTGTGTGTATCTATATATCTTTTTAATATATTATTATTATTATTATTATTATTATAAAAACTACAATTTTTTTATATGATTATTTAAATAAATTACATTTATGTATATATTTATATAACATATTTATAATTTTATATTATAACTAATATAATATGAAATGAAATTTTATAGAAATAAATATATATTAACGTACCCATTTTTCAATTATGTTTATGTATACATATAAATATGATAAAACACAATCGTATAAATTATTTATATAAATATATTCATAATGTATTTATTTACATTTATATATTACTTTTTTATTACACACACACACACAGATATATATATATATATATATATATATATATATTATCGATGTTTTTAAGAAATAGTGGGGGTTCACAACCCCCTTTGATTTGTTAAATTTGAGGTGGTTGGACCCCCCTCTAATCTCTTATAGATTAGAGGAAATTGTGAGCTCCCACTATTATATGAAAAAATTCCGTTATATATATATCTATACATATCACCTCTAAATTACAAATGAATAATATTTATATATATATAAAATGCCTCTAAAATCTTACTGAATATATAAAAACACTATTATTAAATTAGAAATGATTTTGGAATGACCACCACTAAAATCCAACCAAATATTAAAAATACAATGATAAAAAATTAGAGGGGGTTGTGAACCCCCTCTAAATTTAATGATTAGTGGGTGTTGTGTATAAAACCCTTTAATTTATTCTGAAAATTAATTTAGATAAGTTTTTTCATAACATCCTCTAAATAATTTCTACCAATCTACTATTTTTTTTCTGCAGTGACTAAGCGAGAGGGAAGATCAGGTGGCCAAAATTAGTGCAAAAATGCATACATGGATGCCAAGTATTCAATCCTCTTGTAGAAGTGTACCCTAATAGTGATCTTGGTGAGCCCCACCTCCGGTTGCATGATACTTTCCTAGGTCAGCTTCTGCCATAACTGCTTCACCATAAAGGTCATCCACATCATCCCCAAGGTCGCCAGAGTGTAGGGAGAGGAGCATAAGTTGTTGGATTTAGAAAGTACCGTAGTTTCATCTCCAGGGGGGGCTATGGATCTACTCATCCTAGACTAAGAGCCCTATACTTTATCCTGAGGATGCTTCTAGGAAGGCCCTAATCTCCATGAATCATGGGTGAAACAACACCTTACACCACCCCCAATACTTGGTTAGCCCCTCAAAGAGAAACTTACATCCACCTTACTTTTCTTTCACACCTATTTCCAGCGTGATCCACCATTGATGGGGAAGGATACACATATTCCTTTCCTCATGAACCCCCACATGGACTCTCTTTCTTGCCTGCTAGATGCATCTGAATTGCCAGACGAACTGAGACAGAGTATAAAGATCACTGTGTGGGCTGCTGCCAATCCTGGAAACCGGTACTCCACCTCAGAAGGTATGTAGGTTCTCCCGCTACTCTAGTGTCCCCTCTAAGTTTTGAACCATATCATCTACTGCTATTTAGAATGGGTGGAATTTGTTGTTTTTGAAGTTATCTATGTCGATCATGACCTTGACATTGCTGAGTGCCACTAGCTAAACCCTAGTAATGGAGAGTAGTGAGGTCCGCAGACCAAAATTTGGGGGAGTGATTGCATTAAAGAATTCTTATCCTTAAAAGTAAATTGCAATCCAACCATGTAAGAACTAGAATAGATCGAAGATCTACCTAGGCATGATCCCCCTTGAAAAATGCCCCAACTAGCGGTAGAGATGGTCCTATACTAATACCCTGATATTCACCTAGTTATCTGACACTATAATCACCACCATCACAAGCATCATTGGTTGTAGGACCATGCATGTATCTTTGACTAAAAGTTTCCAACCACTAAGGAATGTGACCGAGAATTCAATATAATGGAATATTGGCTACCAAAGCTCCACCATACTGTAGCCCCAATTCTCATAGTCTCCCCCACCAAGATCAGCTAGTATGATATCGACTTCCACCTTTGCTGAGCCACTAGATAATACTTTGGCTACCCTGGAATTTTCATAGATCAGACCTTCTTTAAAAACATTCCCAGCCATGTCTTGAACACAATGTCTTGGTGGAAGGGGGGGGGGGATGCCCCAGTACCTTCTTCAGCGCCTCTAGAATGTGTTGTTCCAAGAAAGGGGTCCACTTCCTATCACTCAAGGTGTTCCGTGCTTGGAGGAACTCATTTTATTGATACCCAGTCAATGGGATGTCACTAATGCACTGTAAATACCATAGGCTGATGAGCACCTCCCCATAATAGAGGTGGAAAGTGTTAGTTTCCATGGATGAATAGATGAGGAGCTCTAGAAATATCTTCTATTGACCGCATGCATGGAATTAGGATGCCCAAATTGATTCATATAGTCTGATAACGCATAGATCATCCCCATAATGTAGGAAGTTTAAGCATACCTAGTATGCCTAGGCCCAATCGTCGATGAAGTTGCCTCCGACCCGTAGATCCTAGTCCTTTTACTATCCCTTATTGTTGTCCTAGATTATTCTTTGAATGATATTGGAATAACAATACGAGAAATATTCATTATATGGTTTCCCCCAAAAAATTGTTCTTGACATTCCACTTAGCATGTAGTTGGAATTGTCCTCATACTCTCAAGTAGGGTGACCCAAAATTGTGATATTCCTTCTAGAAAGTGCATAATGAAAGTTAAACTAGAAACATGGAATGTTGACTTCAATAACTAGGATGGCCACCACATCCATCAACACAATTTTATACAACATCAAGCAGTTTCTCAGTAGATAATTTCTCTAGGATTCGGTCATAAATCCCAAGATCACCTGATTATCATAAATGACCCTTCTGGGTCAATGAATCTCTAGGATCCCTTCCATTTCATCCCTCTAGGAAGAAGCAACAAGAATAATAGCATGAATCTCGGCTTGGATGGCCATTTCAGGAAGATTTTCGAGCTCTAAGGTTGGTTCGTACAAATATGATTTTTGGTCGCTCAATGTATGCTACTTCATGGATAAATTTGTTGTGAAGGTTTCTTTTATCAAAATGGGTGTAGGTTAGATATAATTTGTAAAAAGGGTCAAAGTGCCTCTTTAAGTGGTGCTTGACCGATTTCAGGAGCATAGCGCCACTTGAAGTGGCGCTGCCTTTGGCATTAGCCTCCTCGCGCCACTTCAAGTGGCGCTGAGGCCTCCCCATCCCTATAAAACCAGCTCTCGACCCCCCCCCCATTTCTCATCCTTACTTCCCATCCTCACTCTCTCTAGTTCGGCTCTATATCTCTCTACTTCGATTGCTCTGCTTCGGTTTCTCTGCTAGCATAGCTTCCTCTCCGCAAATTTAAGGTAATTCTGGTTTTAAATTTAATTAATATTTAGATTTATTTAAATATTTATATAATTCATAGAATTAGTTTATAATTATTGTATTATATTTAGAAATAGTAATAGTTTTTTAAATGTAGTTAAGTAATTAATTAATTATAACTAGGTAATTAATTAATTAGAATTAGGTAATTAATTAATTATAAGATGGTAATTAATTAATTATAAGACCTTAATTAAATAATTATAAGACGATAATTAATTAATTATAAGAAGATAATTAATTAATTATAAGGAGGTAATTAATTAATTATAAGACGATAATTAATTAATTATAAGACGGTAATTAATTAATTAATTATAAGAAGGTAATTAATTAATTATAAGGAGGTAATTAATTAATTATAAGTAATTGATTAATTATAAGGAGTTAATTAATTAATTATAAGGAGGTAATAAATTAATTATAATGTGGTAATTAATTAACGTTAAGAAATTAATTAATTATCGTTAAGCAATTAATTGATTATAATGTAGTTAAGTAATTAATTAATTATAATGTAGCAAATTAATTAATGAATAAGTAGCTACTTAATTAATTACAAGTAGCTAATTAATTATTTATAAGATGGTAATTAATTAATTATAAGATGATAATTAATTAATTATAAGAAGGTAATTAATTAATTATAAGGAGGTAATTAATTAATTATAAGAAGTTAATTAATTAATTATAAGACAATAATTAATTAATAATAAGAAGATAATTAATTAATTAGAATAAGGTAATTAATTAATTATAAGCAGGTAATTAATTAAATATAAGGAGTTAATTAATTAATTATAAGGAGGAAATTAATTAAGTGTGATTTTGCACTTAATTAAGTGTGATTGGGCACTTAATTAAGTGTGATTGCGCACTTAATTAAGTGTGATTCAACACTTAATTAAATGTGATTAACCACTTAATTAAACGTGATTAGGCACTAAATTAACTATGATTAGGAACTTAATTAAATGTGATTAGGGAATTAATTAAATGTGATTAGGGAATTTAATAAATGTGATTAGGCACTTAATTAAATGTGATTAGGGAATTAATTTAATGTGATTAGAGAATTAATTAAATGTGATTAGGCACTTAATTAAATGTGATTAGGAACTTAATTAAATGAGATTAAGGAATTAATTAAATGTGATTAGGGAATTAATTAAATGTGATTAGGGAATTACTTAAATGTGATTAGGGAATTAATTAAATGTTATTAGGGAATTAATTAAATGTGTTAAGGTAATTAATTAAATGTTATTTGGCAATTAGTTAAATCTATCTAGGCAATTACTTAAATCTAACTAGGTAATTACTTAAATCTAACTAGGTAATTAATTAAATCTAACATGGAAATTAATTAAATATAACTAGGAAATTACTTAAATCTAAATAGGAAATTATATAAATCTAACTAGGTAATTAATTAGTGAAGTAGTTATATTAATTAGTGAAGTTATTATATTAATTAGCGAAGTAGTAATATTAATTAGTGAAGTAGTTATATTAATTATCGAAGTAGTTATATTAATTAGTGAACTAGTTATATTAATTAGCAAAGTAGTTATATTAATTAGCGAAGTAGTTATAGATTGCTTCTTGAATATACACTTTCATTACATTCTAGGTATGATAATGAATTTAGTTTTCCATCTACCTTGATCTCAGTTTGTAATTGAAGTTAAAAACATGAATTTGGTAGTTATATATATTTTCTCATATTAAGTGTTAGAGTTTTCATGAAATGAATGATCTTTTGAGTAAAGTATCCCCGGGTAGAGGTGATTTGGGTCGGACCACCTACTTTCCTGGAGGTTTGCCTTGTTTAGGATGGTGAATGGGGTTGGATATCTGTCGCTCCAGGCTTACTCATGTGATGTTTTTCAATTTCATATAACTCTATGCCTTTACATGACTTGTTCATGTACCTCATGCATATAATTCACGGGGTTATGTATTAATATGTTTGACTTATATTTTTGGGTACGTAACAAAAACTTGTGGGTTGTGTAAAGAGTTACACATCAATATGGTTTGAACATATTGATTTAGTGGATGGATTAGGATTCCAACCTAAATTACTAGAAGCATGCACAGATAATTTGATTCTATAATTAGATTTATTTTATAAAGATGGTGTATTGTAGATAAAAAAGATGGATTCCTATATTTATTGAAACAGTCAAATAGTGGATACAGAACAAGGATGTAGTTATAGTATACATCTAGAAGTTATTGTGATGCTTGGAGGATGTACTACTTTGGAAGCTGTGCAAAGGAAAGTTCATCTAAAGTTAAAACTGGCGAGGAATAAACTGATAGAGTCCATCACATTCAGACATATTCAATATATAGATAGGTTTTGGCATGTGTTCTATCTGGTAAATGATGATGAATATCGGGAATACGTACTTTCATTGGTTATTTATTTAACTGAGAATCAAATGATGGAGTTGTATGTCTCTATAGCTACAACGAAGGTTCCATCAACATTGGAAGTTAGACCATCTCAATGTCATGAGACTGTGTCATATGCTCCTACAAATCAAGAAGTTCCATTAGCATCGGTATTCATTCCATCATTTCCCTAGACCATAGTTTCAATGGATTTTCCTCCACATACCTTAGATGCATTGGTCAATGATTTTGAGGATGATGACAATTTTGAAAGAAGAAGATGAAGATGAAGTTGATGAAGTAGAAGAGCATGCAAAAGAACAGTCTGTGCCCACTTATGTGAGGTTCAACCGACCATTGAACCATCCTCCACTATTGTCTTCATGGTCAACTGAAGGCATGAATCACTTTCTAGAATTTTCTTGGTCAGTTATTACTCCCATTTCAGAATTTCAAAGAATCATTGGTGGTACAAATCGAGTGTCAAATGGCAATGTTCAGTATATTGGAAGAGAGTTTGATAGAAAAGAAGCAATGAAAAATGTGATAAAACAATATAACATCAAAAGAAATTACTCTTATGTTGTAGAAGAGTCAAAGAGGCCTTACTCTTTGATTGTTTGTGAAAAATATAAATCGAACTGTCAAATGCATTTGCGAGCTAGAATTGATAACACATTTGACAGCTGATGCATCACTAGATTTACTCCACACACCTGTGTGAACCCAAGCTTGTCACATGAAAACTATTCATTAGATGTTGAGTTTGTTTCTACTATTATTGTTGAAATTATTATAGCATTTCAAGACGTTCCTATGGTTCTAGTGATGGAGTGAATCAAATAACTTTTTGGGTACAAATTATCTTACTAGAAGGCATGGGAGGCACAGAAAAAGGCTATTGTAAAAGTGTACAGTGATTGGGATGACTCTTATCGAGTTTTACCACAACTTTTGGAGCTTTTACGCCACAATAATCAAGTGGTATATAAGTTACATACAGCTAAATATGTCAACCAACACAACCACGTTGATCGTTCAATGGTTGTGTTTGATAGATTATTTTTGACATTTCTACCATCTGTGGTGGCTTTTAGACATTGAAAGCAGTTTATACAGATTGATGGAACATTTCTGTATAGAAAGTATATAGGAACATTATTGATTGCTGCCACACAAGATAGAAATAGAGCCCCTCTACCTTTGACATTTTCAATTATGGAGAAAGAGAACTTCTCATCATGGAGCTAGTTTTTAGCATGTCTCTAAGAGTTTGGTACGGACTCGGAAGAGATTTGTCTTATTTCAGATCAACACCATGCTATCAAGGAGGAAATACAGTCTGAGGGTCTTATGTGGAGACCACCCTATGCCCATCATCGATACTGTATTCGACACATTGCCAGCAATTTTTGAAAGAAGTTCAAAAATGAGTCGATGAAGAAGGAAATCTTAAAAATTGGTATGAACATCCTTTTGCATTTTAAATTTTTTTGTCATAGTGATTTTTATATCTGTTCAGATGAGTTATTGTTTGGTGGCATATGATCCTCAACAAAAAAGGATGGAAGAGCGTCTTCAAGATATTCATAGAGTGAATTCAGAAGTGTATGATTTCATAATGTTAATTCCAAAGCAGAAATGGTTGTTGGAATATGATGATGGGAGGAGATATGGTCATATGATGACCAACATTGTAGAATGTATAAATGGTTTTTTCAAGGGAGTTATAAAATTACATATCATAGGTAAATATGAATATTTGATTATATGTTACTCAGAAGAGCTACAATTATTATACATTATTAGTCTAATGTCGTAAATCTAAATTAAAGGTTTGGTACAAGAGAGCTTCTATCATAGTGTAAAGTGATTTTTGGAATGTGGAAAGAAGGATGAAGAGGGCTTGAATAGAGGGATACTCTATAGACGCCATTTCTAGCGCGATCTAGATACAGTTATTCAGGAGGATGCAACTTACCATGAAACTGCATTTAATCATCCAGAGAAATGATTTGAGGTCACTGAGCTTGGTGATCCTGTGGCTTGTAGAAATGGTCATGTATGAGTTATTTTACTAGGGAAGTGTTACTGTGAATGTGGAATCTTTCTGGCACTGAGATATCCTTGCGGCCCTGTGATTGAAGCATGTGATTATGTACACGTATCTTGGGAGCAGTTCATTGATCCAGCTTATCATCTTGAGAGAATCAAATCTTGCTACAATGATACTACATGGATGCCAATCGGGGAATATCAAAATTTTCGGCTGTCTGATGGCGCACCCACACTTCTACCGAACAAAACTAGACTTTGACCTAAATGGAGGCCAAAGTATACTCATATTCGGAATGAGGTGGATTGACCTAATGAACAACCATCTGAAAAAAGAATCATCATATGCCTCTAGGAAGGTAATATGAAGACATGTTTCCCTAGACAAATAGGGCAATCATCTAATGGATTCAGCAAGTACCGTAGTTTCGTCTTGGGGGGTGGGGGGATCTATGGCTCTACTCATCCTAAACTATGAGCCCTCTACTTTATCCTGAGGATGCTTCTCGAAAGGCCCTCATCTCCAGGAATCAGGTGTGAAACAACACCTTACACCACCCCCACTACTTTGTTTTCCACTCATAGAAAAACTTACATACACCTTACGTTTCTTTCACACCTCTTGCCAACGTGACCACCATTACCCACTGACATAAGATCGTGACTGGGTATACCGCTACCTAGTTGCAGTATATGCCTAAGAGAGGCTGACATTAACATTGGTTGGAAGCAACATGATGGCCTCCCCAATGCCTTCACTGGTGAACATCCACCATTGATGGGGAAGGATACAAATATTCCTTTCCTCACGAACCCCCATGGGGACTCTCTTCTTTGCCTGTTAGATGCATCTGAATTTCCAGATGAACTAAGACAGAGTATATATATCACTCTATGGGCTACTTCCAATCCGGGAAACCAGTAATCCACCTCAGAAGGATTTTAGGTTCTCCCACTACTCTAGTTTCCCCTCTATGTTTTCAATCATATCATCTACCGGTGTTGAGAATGGGTGGAATTTTATGTTTTTGAAGTTATTGATGTCGATCATCACCTCGACTTTGTTGATTGCCACTAGATGAACCCTAGTAATGGAGAGTAGTGAGGGCCACAGGCCAAAATTTTGGGGAGTGATTATATTCATGAATTCATATCCTTAAAAGTGCATTGCGATCCACCCATGTAAGAACTAGAATAGATCGAAGATCTACCTAGGCATGATCCCCCTTGAACAATGGCCTAACTAGCTGTAGAGATGGTCTTATACCGATACCCTGATATTCACCCAGTTATCAGACACTATAATCACCACCATCCCAAGCATCCTTGGTTGTAGGACCATGCATGTATCTTTGACTGAAAGTTTCCAACCATTAAGGAATGTGGCCAGGAATTCAATATAATGGATTATTGGCTGCCAAAGCTCCACCATACTCTAGCCCCAATTTTCATAGTCTCCCCCACCAAGATCAGCTTGTATGATATCGACTTCCACCTTTGCTGAGCCCCTAGATAATACTTCTGCAACCCTGTAATTTTCATGGATCAGTCCTTCTTTAAAAACATTCCTAGCCGTGTCTTGAACACAATGTCTTGGTGGAGGGGGAGGGGGATGCCCTAGTACCTTCTTCAGTGCCTCTAGAATGTGTTCTTCCAAGAAAGGGGTCTACTGCCTATCACCCCAGGTGTTCTGTGCCTGGAGGAACTCATTTTATTGATACCCAGTCAATGGGATGTCACTAATGCTGTGTAAAGCCCATATGTTGATGCCCACCTCCCCATAATAGAGGTGGAAAGTGTTAGTTTCCTTGGATGAATAGATGAGGAGCTCTGGAAGTATCTTATATTGACCGCATGCATGGAATTAGGATGCCCACATTGCTTCATATAGTCTGATAAGGCATAGATCATCCCCATACTCTAGGAAGTTTAAGCATACCTAGTATGCCTAAGCCCAATCATTGATGAAGTTACCTCCAACCCGCAGATCCATGTCCTTTTAAAGACCCTTATTGTTGTCCTATATTCTTTTTTAAAAGATATAAGAATAACAATTCGAGAAATCATCATTATATGGTTTCTCCCCAATAATTGTTCTTGACTTTCCACTTAGCATGTAGTTGGAATTGTCCTCATGCTATCAAGTAGGGTGACCCAAAATTGTGACATTAATTCTAGAAATCACATCATGACAGTTGAACTAGAAACATGTAATGTTGACTTCAATAACTGGGATGGCACCACATCCATCAACCCAATGTTATAAAACATCAATCAGTTTCTCAGTAGATAATTTCTTTAGGCTTCGGTCAGAAATAACAAGATCACCTGATTATCATAAATGACCCTTCTCGATCAATGAATCTCTAGGATCCCTTCCATTTCATCCCTCTAGGAAGTAGGAACCAGAATAATAGCATGAATCTCGGCTGGGATGGCCATTTTAGGAAGATTTATGAGCTCTAAGGTTGGTTCGCACAAATATTTTTTTTGGTCACACAATGTATGCTACTTCATGAATAAATTTGTTGTGAAGGTTTCTTTTATCAAAATGGGTGTAGGTTAGATATAATTAGGAAAATGGGTCAAAGTGCCTCTTCAAGTGGTGCTTGACCGATTTTGGGAGCATAGTGCCACTTGAAGTGGTGTTGATACCTTTGGCATTAGCCTCCTGGCACCACTTCAAGTGGCGCTGAGGCCTCCCCGTCCTTATAAAATCGGCTCTTGACCCCCCATTTTTCATCCTAACTTCCCATCTTCACTCTCTCTAGTTTGGCTCTCTATATCTCTACTTCGATTGCTCTGCTTCAGTTTCACTGCTCGCATAGCTCCCTCTCCGCAAATTTAATGTAATTCTGGATTTAAATTTAATTATTATTTAGATTTATTTAAATATTTATGTAATTCATAGAATTAGTTTATAATTATTGTATTATATTTAGAAATGGTAATAGTTTTTTTAAATATAGTTAAGTAACTAATTAATTATAAGTAGGTAATTAATTAATTAGAAGTAGGAAATTAATTAATTATAAGATGGTAATTAATTAATTATAAGATGGTAATTAATTAATTATAAGATGGAAATCAATTAATTATAGAAGATAATTAATTAATTATATGGAGGTAATTAATTAATTATAAGACAATAATTAATTAATTATAATACGGTAATTAATTAATTATAAGAAGGTAATTAATTAATTATAAGTAATTAATTAATTATAAGGAGGTAATTAATTAATTTTATGGAGGTAATTATTTAATTATAATGAGGTAATTAATTACTGTTAAGAAGTTAATTAATTATCATTGAGAAATTAATTAATTATAATGTAGTTAAGTAATTAATTAATTATAATGTGGCAAATTAATTAATTAATAAGTAGCTAATGAAATAATTATAAGTAGCTAATTAATTAATTATAATTAGCTAATTAATTATTTATAAGATGGTAATTAATTTATTATAAGATGATAATTAATTAATTATAAGAAGGTAATTAATTAATTATAAGGTGATAATTAATTAATTATAAGAAGTTAATTAATTAATTATATGACAGTAATTAATTAATTATAAGAAGATAATTAATTAATCAGAAGAAGGTAATTAATTAATTATTAGTAGGTAATTAATAAAATATAAGGACGTAATTGATTAATTATAAGGAGGTAATTAATTAAGTGTGATTGTGCACTTAATTAAGTGTGATTGGGAACTTAATTAAGTGTGATTGCGCACTTAATTAAGTGTGATTCAGCACTTAATTAAATGTGATTAGTCACTTAATTAAATGTGATTAGGCACTTAATTAACTATGATTAGGAACTTAATTAAATGTAATTAGTGAATTAATTAAATGTGATTAGCGAATTTAATAAATCTGATTAGGCACTTAATTAAATGTGATTAGGGAATAAATTTAATGTGATTTGGGAATTAATTAAATGTGATTATGCACTTAATTAAATGTGATTAGACCCTTAATTAAATGTGATTAGGAACTAAATTAAATGAGATTAAGGAATTAACTAAATGTGATTAGGGAATTAATTAAATGTGATTAGGGAATTACTTAAATGTGATTAGGGAATTAATTAAATATTTTTAAATAATTAATTAAATGTGTTTAGGGAATTAATTAAATTTGATCAGACAATTAGTAAAATCTAACTGGACAATTACTTAAATCTAACAAGGCAATTACTTTAATCTAACTAGGTAATTAATTAAATCTAACAAGGAAATTAATTAAATCTAACTAGGTAATTTCTTAAATCTAAATAGGAAATTACTTAAATCTAACTAGGTAATTAATTAGTGAAGTATTTATATTAATTAGTGAAGTAATTATATTAATTAGCAAAGTAGTTATATTCATTAGCGAAGTAGTTATTTTAATTATCTAAGTAGTTATATTAATTAGAGAAGTAGGTATATTAATTAGAGAAGTAGTTATGTTAATTAGCGAAGTATTTATAGATTGCTTCTGGAATATACCCATGCATTACATTATAGGTATGATAATTAATTTAGTTTTCCATCTACCTTGATCTCAGTTTGTAATTGATGTTAAAAACATGAATTTAGTAGTTATATATATTTTTTCATATTAAGTGTTAGAGTTGTCATGAAATGAATGATGTTTTGATTAATGTATCCCTGGGTAGAGGGGCTTTGGGCCAGACCACCTACTTTCCCAGAGGCTTGACTTTTCTAGGAAAGTGAATGGGGTTGGCTATCTGTCACTCTAGGATTACTCATGTGAACTTTTTCAATTTCATATTACTCTATGCCTTTACATGACTTGTTCAGGTACCTCATGCATATAATTCATGTGGATATGTATGAATATGTTTAACTTCTATTTTTGGGTATGTAACAAAAAATTATAGGTTGTGTAAAGTGTTACACATCAATATGGTTTGAACATATTGATTTGGTGGAGGGATTAGGATTCCAACCTAAATTACTAGAAGCATGCATACATAATTTTATTATCTAATTAGATATATTTTATAAAGATGGTGTATTGTAGATAAAAAAGATGGCTGCCTATATTTATTGAAACAGTCAAATAGTGGATACAGAACAAGGATGTAGTTATAGTATACATCTAGAAGTTGTTGTGATGCTTGGAGGATGTACTACTTTGGAAGCTGTGCAATGGAAAATTCATCTAAAGTTAAAACTGCCAAGGAATAAATTGATAGAGTCCATCACATTCAGACATATTCAATATATAGATAGGTTTTGGTATGTTTCATATCCGATAAATGATGATGAATATTGGGAATATGTACTTTCATTGGTTAAGTATCTACCTGATATTCAAATGATGGAGTTGTATGTCTCTATAGATACAATGGTGGTTCCATCGACATTGGAAGTTGGACCATCTCAATTTCATGAGACTGTGTCACATGCTCCTACAAATCAAGAAGTTCCATTATCATTGGTAGTTATTACA
Source organism: Viscum album (assembly GCA_963277665.1). Taxonomy (NCBI): domain Eukaryota; kingdom Viridiplantae; phylum Streptophyta; class Magnoliopsida; order Santalales; family Viscaceae; genus Viscum; species Viscum album. Next base: position 228,256,428 of record OY728145.1, read on the forward strand.
TCATCTCCTTTGACCACAGTTTCAACAGATAGTCTGCCACATACCTTAGATTCATTGGTCAATGATTTTGAGGATGATGACAATTTTGAAAGAAGAAGATGAAGATGAAGTTGAAGAAGAAGAAGAGCATGTGGATGAACAGTTTGTGCCCACTCATGTGAGGTTCAACCGACCATTGAAACATCCTCCACTATTGGCTTCATGGTCGACTGAAGGCATGGATCACTTGCTATAATTTGTTTGGTTAGTTATTACTCCCATTTCAGAATTCCCAAGAATCATTGGTGGCACAAATCGAGTGTAAAATGGATGTTTTTTAATATATTGGCAGAGAGTTTGATAGCAAAGAAGTAATGAAAAATGTGATAAAAAAATATCACATCGAAAGACATTACTCTTATGTTGTAGAAGAGTCAAAGAGGTATTACTATTTGATTTGTTGTGACAAATATGAATCGAACTGTCAAATGTGTTTGCGAGCTAGAATTGATAACACTTTTCACAGCTGGTGCATCACAAGATTTACTCCACACACCTGTGTGAACCCAAGCTTGTCACAGGAACACTATTCATTAGATGTTGAGTTTGTTTCAACAATTATTGTTGAAATTATTAGATCATTTCAAGATGTTCCTATGGTTTTTGTGATGGAGCTTATCAAAAAACCTTTTGGGTATCAATTATCTTACTGGAGGGCATGGGAGGCATGACAAAAGGCTATTGTAAAAGTGTACGGTGATTGGGATGAATCTTATCGAGTTTTACCACAACTTTTGGAACTTTTACACCACAATAGTCAAGTGGTCTATCAGTTACATACTGCTAAATATTTCAACCAACACAACCAAGTTGATCGTTCAGTGGTTGTGTTTGATAGATTATTTTGGACATTTTTACCATCTGTGGAGGATTTTAGACATTGAAAGTAGTTTATACAGATTGATGGCACATTTCCCTATAGAAACTATACAGGAACATTATTGATTGCTTCCACACAAGATGGAAATAGATCCCCTATACCTTTGGCATTTGCAATTGTGGAGAAAGAGAAATTCTCATCATGGGGATAGTTTTTAGCATGTCTCTAAGAGTTTGTTATAGATTCAGAAGAGATTTGTCTTATTTTAGATCAACACCATGCTATCAAGGATGAAATATAGTCTGAGGGTCTTATGTGGAGACCAACCTATGACCATCATCGACACTGTATTTGAAACATTTCCAGAAATTTGCGAAAGAAGTTCAAAAATGTGTTGATGAAGAAGGAAATCTTAAAAATTGGTATGAACATACTTTTGCGTTTCAATTTTTTTTGTCATAGTAATTTTTATATCTGTTTAGATGAGTTCTTGTTTGATAGCATATGAGCCTCAACAAAAAAGGATGGAAGGGTGTCTTCAAGATATTCATAGAGTGAATTTAGAAGTGTATGATTACATAATGTTAATTCCAAAGTAGAAATGGTTGTTGGCATATGATGATGGGAGGAGATATGGTCATATGACGACCAACATTGTAGAATGTATAAATGGTTTTTTCAAGGGAGTTAGAAAATTACATATCATAGGTAAATATGAATATTTGATTATATGTTACTCAGAAGAGCTACAATTATAATACATTATTAGTCTAATGTCGTAAATCTAAATTAAAGGTTTGGTACAAGAGAGCTTCTATCGTAGTGTAAAGTGATTTTTGGAATGTGGAAAGAAGGATGAAGAGGGCTTGAATAGAGGGATACGCTATGGACACCATTTCTAGCGTGATCTAGATACAGTTCTTTAGGAGGAAGCAACTTACCGTGAAACTGCATTTAATCATCCCAAGAAATGATTTGAGGTCACTGAGCTTGGTGATCCTGTGGCTTGTAGCAATGATTTGAGGTCACTGAGCTTGGTGATCCTGTGGCTTACAATAAAGCTATTTCAAGACTGTCCTCAGGGATGATGGTATGTCCACATCATTACTTTGAGTTATTTGGTACTTTTGTTATTGTTTTTTATAAACTTACCGTATATTAATCTTTTTTAACCAGGTGGAGTCAGTCTTAGAAGTATGCACATACTCTGAGACATAGTGTGCACTACCTTTGACAGATATTTGACACCATGGTGCCGGCCAATGTAAGTTAAACATTAATTTTTTATAGTCCACTTTTTTTATCACTATTTTAAGTTATTTCAATATAATCTTAAATACATTTTCATGCTAATTTATGAATTATTTTTTTGAGTTTACATTTCAGGTTTCATGGACTCCGTATACCGGTCATGTCTACGCATCACTTCCACCTTACTACATATTTAGGGTTGAAGATCATGTTGTAGTGGTGCCAATAATCCACTTCCACATCATTGAGGGGAACCAGCCAGACCGAGTCATGCACCAGTTCAGTTTCATACAGAATATCCCTATACCACTAGGATAGCCTATCGATTTACATTCGATTGTGCTTACAGGCAGACAAACGACAAACTGACGGTGATCTCATGCGTCTTATATCGAGTTGTGGGACACGTGTGCTAGATTTAGTATTATTCCAATTGGATATACCATAGAACGTAGTCAGATATCTACTCAGGGTGATTATGCAGACTAGTATCGACGTCATACCATCATGCATCTTATATGTCAGGGGATTGAAATTCAGTTGTTGGTATGTTTACTAAGAGTTATTATTATTATTAACTCATTTTTAGTATAAATTTGAATGTTATTTAATTTGCATGAAGACACCTTTGGTCATCTTGCACATGCCAAAGAGCCTTAGGATGATGCATATATTAGGCGAAATGTAGTTCATCGGGATGTATTGGATCTCCTCGATCATCTCTGGTTGATACGTGATAGTTTCTTTGTTGAGGAGCCACATGATTATCCCGATCCATATCCTCCAGCTAAAGCTCCTGAGGATGACAATGTCCCTAATATTCATGCTGAGGACGATGCACCGCCACCACTGCCTCCAGTTGAATAATAGAGACAAGCACATCAAGAGGGGCAGAGGCGAAAACATCGACATCCTAGAGTGGCTCTTGCAGATGCCGCCGCACCACAAAGAGAGGATCCGGCCCAGCTGACTGATGATATTGCACAATAGGGAGACACTTATATACCATTTATTCCATCTCCATAGATTACTATGGACTTTGATCTGGGTGCGGTCACACTGCTTATGGCGGCCCCCTCTCCCAACGAGGCCTTCTTCAGTGCCCCATTCCTTCCATTTATAGGAGCTTCAGAGCCATATGGCTCCCCATATGATTTTGGGCCATCACCCTCACATGGTTTTGGTCAGTCCTCTATATAGCACCATGCGGAGGCACCAAAAGCACCAGAATAGGAGGAACCCATAGCTAGGACACTAGAGCGACACAAACATCGAATGCGGAGAGGAAGTGAGATTCAGACGCCGTGTTGTGGTACCAGGGGCATCGTTGTTGATGTTTCAAATGTCAAGTTATATATATTAAAAAATGTACTTACTATGATAAGTAATTGTTGTTTAAGACAAATCACAAGAAAATAAAAAATATAGTAAATAAAAACTATTTTAAATTAATTATTAATAATTTATATATTTTCAAAGTCTCATAATTGTAACATTATTATGCTTCATGTATGTGACTTTAGAAGTGTATAAATTATGCAGTACAAGTACAATCTAAATAAAACTTGTCACACAGACTAAACATAAAATAATTTATTGAAAAATGAAAAGAAAAATAAACATATAGTAAACAAAAAATATTTTACATGACAACTTAAATATTTAAAAATATAATATTTATAATTATATATATTTAAAAATATTTATAAATTTAAATTAATAATTAGTAATTAAATAATAAAAAATTAACCATTAAAAATTAATAATTATAATGACAAATAATAATTAATAATTATACTACTAATTAACTAATTTAATATTGTATAGTTAATATTTATATTAATATTTAACATATTAATTATTATAAAATTAAGTATTATATAATTAATAAATATATTACTAATTAACTAATTAATTATTAAATATTTTGTATATGTTTAATCCATATTTTAAGTTTCATTTATATTTAGTTAATATTTTATAGTCTTTCAATGTCACATTCTTGAAACATTTTTATCTTTCAAGTTGGTGGATTTGAAATCTTATAAATTATTTTTGAGCAACATTGTTTACGAATTTCTTTTTATTTTCAACTATTTATTATATGTTTAATCCATATTTTAAGTTTCATTTATATTCATCTTATAGATTATATTTAATACTCTTTCAAATTCACGTACTTGAAACATTTTTAAGTTTCAAATTGGTGGATTTGAAAGCTTATAAAAATTTCTTGATGAACATTGTTTACGATTTTTTTACTTTCAACTATTTATTGTATGTTTAATCCATAATTTATGTTTCATTTATATTGGTCATATAGTTTATATTTTATAGGCTTTCAAAGTCACATACCTGAAACATTTTTAGGTTAAAAGTAAGAGACTTTGAAAGGTTATAAATTTTTTTATCAAAATTTTTTAGAAAATTATTTTCATTTTCAACTATTTATTATATGTTTAATCCGTGTTTTAAGTATCATTTATATTGCTCTTATCGTTTATATTTTATAATCTTTCAAAAACACTTACTTGAAACATTTTTGAGTTTTAAGTTGGTGGATTTGAAAGCTTATAAATTATTTTTAGTCAATATTGTTTATGAAATTATTTTTATTTTCAACTATTTATTATATGTTTAACAATATTTCAAATTTACATGCTTTCAAATAATCCCATTTTTATTTACAATTTTTTATATGTTTAACTATATTTCAAATTTATTTCTATAGAAATACTTATAACTATATATATATAGATTAGTAATTATAGATTTAAAATTATATATATATGTAAAAATATATATTTATAAATATACATGTATAAATATAACTACAATATAATTATACACACACACATATATATATTTACAAATGAATATAAAATATATTTATAAATAAATTTTAAATATATATGTAATAATATATTCAAAATTATATATTTGTAATTATATTTATATTTATATAATTATAAATATTTATCTAAAAATATATGTTTAAAATTATATAATTACAAATATATTTTTTATTTAAACATACAAATAAAACGTACACAAAATCGGCAAAAGAAAAACACAAACACAAAGCACCTCTTGAAGTGGTGATTTGTTATTTTATACTTATTAATTATTTATACTTATTAATAAGTATAATTAATAAGTATTTTTAATTAATAAGTATAATTAATAAGTATATATACTTAATAAGTATAATTAATAAGTATAAATAATTAATAAGTATAAATAATTAATAAGTGTTAATTATAAATATATAAGTATTTATTTATTAATAATTTATAAGTAAATATATGATTATAAGTATTTATTTATTAATAAATATATAAGTATTTATCATTATAAATATATTTTTTATTTAAATATATTTATATAAATATATTTATATTTGTAAATATATATTTGTAATTATATAATTACATAATTATATTTATTAATTATAAACGTTTATACAATTATATTTATAATTGTAAATATATATTTATATAAATATATCCTTATTTATAATTATATATTTAAAATTATATTTATAAATACATAATCAGACATCATTAGATTTATTTATATTTAAATATATTTATATTATATATAGTTATTTATTATTATAAATATATATTTATGTATTTATCAATATAATCTTAAATACATATTTATAAATTAAAATTTATATACTATTTATATGTAAATACATTTATATTTATAATTATATTATAAATATAGATTTATTATAAATATATATAATGGGTAATCGGGTGGGAAAAAAACCCAAAGCGCCACTTGAAGTGGCGCTTTGTATTTTTATATCAAAGTGCCACTTGAAGTGGCGCTTAATAAACCCATTTCCCTAAATAAGTTCAACTTAAACCCATTAAAAATCACAACCCCTATCTCTAAATTCCCCTACTTCACAAAACTTTGGATGAGCTCAAGTAAACGTTCTCCTTGGAAATTCATGTAGCTTCGCGAAATAAAGAGTTGCGTGAAATTCATGGTTGAGAAACATGATTTCATGAAAAGGGAGAGTTTCACACACGATAGAAGGATTATCATGCGAGGAATTGAAATTACTATACAAGGGTCCCCCTCCCCTAATTTATAAACTCTACTCACTAGCTTGCGCAAAGCACGCAATGCAGTTGCATGACTTGAGACTGACATTGGGAGAAAATATAGAAATCAACAACTCTCTTTGGAGTTTCTCTTAAAACCTTACCTTCATGTACCCTAGAATATTTTATTGTTAGGGGGGATTTGTTGGTCTTTAAAACTTGTCTCAGACACAAATTGGTAGTTTTGGAAGAACCAAACACATCAACCACCCCGAAAGAGCATTCTAGGGCCAAGGACCAGGTTGTGCATAAGATTCAATGGTTGCATGAAAAGATATAGTTTTTCAGGTGAATGACTTTCATACCAAAGGTGATGTGGGGTTTCATGGATTCCCCCAAGTCTGAACACATTTCCAAGGCCCATACATGCAGGAAAAGAGCATTACATGAAAGAAAAAAATCATTGCACAAAAACCCGTTGTGTAACCATCCAGTCACATGATGATGGAAACATCACAGAAAAGTTGTGGTGTGGCCAAGAACTAGTGGAAAAGTACTGAGAAGTTCATAATCCTATTTTGAGACCAAGGGATTGTGTACCAACCGCCGATGATTTCAACTATAAATAGAATTTTACCCCCACATTGAGGGTCGACCCAGAAGATGAAGTGACCCTTCGGTGAATGAAAAATATCTCTCTTCCATGAAAACACAAAACACCAGAGACAATGGACCCTAAAAGGTAGAGAACATTCATTATAGAACTCATGTGGGCCCAAACATGACTTGTCCTACGATTTTGTAACCCTCACATAACTCCTCCTAAGGCTGGTCGGGTTTTCACAAGTGAATCTACCTTTGTGAAACCCTCATATATTCTCATATACAAATCTTTCAATTAACTATTCCAGTTGAATCCATGATTTTCACTTTTTCTAGAACCCCTTTCTCTTATAACTCTTTCACACAACACGATAAAGTTGCGGAAAACTTAATAAAGTTACATGCCCCAACTTCCTGGTCTTTAACCGGATGTTCCCTATGATTCTAGTGCATCAATTACCCTACCTATTTATTCTAATCATAAGAAGTCTAATTCCTATAGCTCTTAATAATAGGAACCCTAACGTTGGGCCTCTTAATTTCCACTCCTCCTCAGTAGTTCCAATGTCACGTCCCACCCATAGGCACATGAGCGGTGGTCACGTAAGCCCTAGAGGTGGAATCATCAGGGGAAACCCTCAATACATCTTTGTAGAGGATCCATATGTCAGATCCTCCTCTCACCATGATGTATCCCCCTCTGGGTATAAAACCCAACCACATCTAAGCTCCATGACCTAAAACTGACTAGCTCCACATCCTAGTCCTATGACGTTAAACTGCATGACAATGTCCTCAACACATGATGTAAAACTGTAGTTGTACACTATACAATGAACATAAGATAACCTATGTAAGAATCAAATGGGATGACCCCAATCCTCTTACCATGTATGATGAACATAGGATTTCCCTTGTATGATCATCATGGGATGCCACCATCTCTCCCATGTGTGATGAAACTCCACCCCTGGGGATGAAACTATCACACCTGGGCAACTTCCACTCATAAGACCCACATCCTCTCTCTCTCCCACCATGGGATGAAACTCCACACCTGGGCCAATTCCATGAATAATCCCCACTTAATTCCTCATTGATTCACCTTTTGTGAATGAGCATCCATACTGCATGTGGTTAAACTACATGGAATGGTGTTGTCACACTACCTTAGACTGCAACATCGAACTATGTGGGTTTTAGTCCCTGTATCTTAAGAAGGGTGTGTAGGATTCCTCCTTAAGGTTCAATCCCAAAAGACATCATCCAAGTGTGAAATCATCTCTCATAGAGACTGGCCCCCACTCTATCCGCCTCAACTGGAAATTATGATCTATCCACACAACACATTAAATTCATGCCTCAATCCATCTCAAAACGACGTTATGATCTATCTACACAAGACGTTAAACTCGTGACTTGATCTATATCAATAGAATGACATGATCCATATCTAAAATTAATTGTGTCTTGATCTGTCTCCGTAGGATGTTGTAATCTATATCCATTAGACATTAAACTCATGCCTCAATCCCTTTTAACATGGCATTCTGATCCTTCTCCACAAGATGTTAAACTTGTCCCTCTATCCATCTCAATATAATGTTTTGATCTACCTCCACAAGATCTTAAACTCATACCCCGATCTATAATAGTGGGATGTTTTGATCCTCCTCCACAAGAAATTATACTCATGGCTCGTTCCATCTCAACAAGATGTTCTGATCCATCCCTGAAAGACCTTAAACATGTTCCCATCTTTTCATCACAAGAGTTTTTCCATGTTCCCATCTCCACAAGATGTTAAAATCATGCACTTACCCATAATACCTACCCCATTAAATAAACATGGGATACATGAGGTAAACTCCTTGGAAAACTTATGCCCATAACATCAATTACCACATGTCCAACACATAATGTCATGAGTTCCATGCCTAAGTTTCCACACATATTATATTCCCCCCAAAGAATAATAATTTACAGGTGTCCAATATACCCAATGTCTATACATGACCCATATGTTCCTAATGAGACTACTCACCCTAACAGAATCTTTCTACCCTATAAAGTTAGAAGCAGTGTAATTAACATCCATCCAACTCGAGATAAAAGTGGGAATAAGTTCCGTGAACCCGACTTAATCTATGAGAGAGATTTAGACTAGGAAACAAGCTCCATAGAAGACTCCATGGATGGAGGAACTCATATTTCATTATCTCATTTTGATCAAGGAGCAGACATAACCAATGAAAGTGTTGAGAGATTCCCGCATTTAGAAAGTGATAATATGGGGAAACATAAATCAGCATGTCACCATGAGGTAGAGGGGAAATGTTGGTTCCCCTATCACCATATCCTACCTCAAGTAAAAGAACCTTTTATATTTCCTTCAACCGACTTCTTCCAAAACTTCTAAACTATACCATATGAGGTGAATTAAAGAGACACACTTACCTCCAACTTGGAATTTCCACAACTTACCTTCACCCACAGGGTCCGACTCATACCCTTAATCATGAAACCAGACCTCCTTGATTCCCAATAAATTTCACCCAAAACAACACCTTATTTACATTTAATCACATGATTCGCTCCCTGAACCATGTGAAAAAATTGGGGTTCACCCCCTCAAACACATTATGTGATTAGTTTCCCTATGAACCATGTCCCAAACTGGGGTTCACCCCCTCGAATCACCATCAGATCACTCCAAGATCACCCTGAGCCCGATGTAATGCACTAACTCCAACCAACACCCTATCTGAAACCCTAACATGATATTCATCAAGGAACCAAATAAAATCAGATCTTATCACACACCAACACCCTAGTTTCACCTTGATTTTCCAATGATCAGTCTCACCACACCTTTATCCTTCCAACATGAATGTCACTTACCTATGGATGATACAATTCTCACCACCATAGGCGAATCATTATCATTTCTCAAAGAACCCAAATACTTTTCATCTGTTGCCTATATTCTATCCATCACTAAACATATTGAATGGTGTGTCCAAGATCACTTATAATTGGTAGTCAAATTTTACCAAGTGTGAATTTTGGCTTCAGAATGTTTGATTCTTTAGTTATGTAATCTCATTTGAGGTTATATTGGTGGATCCTTCAAAGATATAATTTATTTAGAAATAACATAAACCAAACACAATAACTAAAATCCATAGTTTTATTGGGTTTGTTAGACATTACAGATGATTTATGAGATATTTCTCACAACTATATAATATAATGACCATGTTGACTTGAAAGGGATTTTAGTTCTTATAGATATATGAATGTTAAGGGAATTTCAAGGAACTGAAGAAAAGGTTGGACTTTGCACATATTCCCACACTTCCCTCTATTGGATAAGGGTTTTTGAAATATAATTATGCATCAAATAAAAAATTGGGACATTTCCTCATGAAAAATGATATTGTGATTGCATATGCTTCACGCCATTTGAAAATACATTAGTAATATTACCCAACTCAATATTCAGAGTTAGAAGTGGTAATTTTTTTCATTAAAAATATAGGGGAATTGAATTGATAGTAAACCATGTGATATATAGATGAATTATAAATGTTTAAAGTATATCTTCCAACATAAATGTTTAATTTTCACCAGAGGATATTGTTGTAATTGATTAATGATGATTAATATTCAAAACATTACCACCATGGGAAGGTGCACAAGGTGTATGAATCCTTGAGTTTAATAAACCATTCTAGTTAGGCCATGATCAGGATTTAAATAGATATAATACTTATGGTTTTGTAGAATATGGGACTTGAAATATAAAGGAAAGGGGATGACTCCTATATTTGGCAGACAAAAGTTTAACAATCTATCCTTGTGAGGATTAAAGAGGCGTAGATGGAAGATGTAGAACTATAGAAGAAAGTGAGAAATGTACCTAATTTAAACCTTTATTATGATGGAATGTTAAGTTTTATTAACTATTTTTTTGTTATATCCCTAGAATATTTGAAGGATATGTTAGATTAAGATCAAAGTTCATCATTCTATATTTATCCTAGAAGTAAAAAGATTTATAAATATTTGAAAGAATATTTCTAATGGGGTGATATAAAAAGATATATTTTAGAGTATGTATCTTGAATCCTAGAATGTTAGTAAATTAGGGATAGGATATAGATACCTAAGGGGATGTTATAACAATTACCCATACCTAAATATAAATGGGAAAACATTACAATGGATTTTGTTGTCAGTCTTGCCAACACATCTAATGGAAATAATATTATTTGGGTTTTAGTTGAATTCCATAAAAAACATACAAACATCATTTCCATTTTAGAAATTTTTTATCTTGATCGTCATTCCATGTTATAAATTAATAAAGTGTTGAGAGTTTATAGATTACCACATTATACTATATCTAATTGAGACCCAAGGTTTAACTCACAGTTATGGAGAAGTATTCAGTAAGCTATGGATTCAATGCTGTGTTTTGGTACTACTTATCTTTCTCATATCGATGGTTAGTCTGAGAGAACCATTATATTCCTGGAGGATATGTTTTAATCTTATTTTCAAGAATTATATGGAAGTTTTGATCAACACCTTTCCCTAGTTGTGTTTTCTTACAACAACATATTTCACTCTAGCATTCACATGACTCCTTATGAATCACTATATGAAATGAAGATTAGAACAACAATGTGAGGAGATAAATTCAGAGAAATAAATCAATTAGGGCTTGATATTTATAAAGCAATGAAAAATAAGGTAATATATATTTAACAACATATAAGATAAGCTCAAGGTTGATATAAAAGTTATGATAAAAACCATTGATGAGGCTTGGAGTTCAAAGTTGGTGAAAATGTATTCCTATGAATATCTCCTTGGAATAATTCTATGTTTTTTGGAAAGAATGGAAATTTTAGTCTTCAATATATCATTCCTTTTGATATTCTTTATCATATAAGGATGGTATCTTATAGGTTGGAAATTACACTAAATCTCTCTCAACTTCACACTGTGTTCTATGTATATATCTTGAGGGTGAAATTAATTTAATGGGGTTATAATTTTACACCCATGGTTATTATGACATAGTTCTCTATAAATACTTTTTTTCTTTTATATCTTTCTTTACACACAACACCGATTTTAAACAAAACACATTATACAATTGAAAACTTATTATTTAATTCGACAGTTATCACTTATCCATTGAATTGGTATGTATGAATAACATTAAAAACATTATGATATATATATATATATAAAAGAATTTTAATCAATAAAAATTTATTATTTAATTCTCATGAAAAAATCTATAAACTTCTAGTAAATACATTTTATTTTTCAAAAATCCATTTTCTTCAAAACAAATCTATTGCTTTTATGAAAACATATTACAATTAATTTCTAGAAATTTTATAATTCTATTTTATAAAAATGATATAAATTTTTAAATTATAATATTCAAATTATCTGAGGTTTAATTTTTTTTATTTTTCTAAAAAGATTGATTTTCTAGTGAATATTGAAAAATATTGGTTTTCATTGAAAACTATATTTTCATATCAAGAATTTACAAAGATACATTTTTTTAAAGTGGTTTAAATTAAAATTATCTATATTACATTATTAATAATCCAATTAATTTCATTAAAATCTATATTATGGTTGAATTTTATATACATTTTGTTTATACTAAAAAATCATTTTTTGAAAAACTATTTTTTCATTGTGTTTTGTGGTTTTCTCTTAAAATAATGAATATGACTTATAAAAATTTAATCATGAAAGTTGTATTCTACATTATTAATTATGATATCCAAATTGGGTAAATATTACTCTTTTATTTTTTTCATTATGAATAGAAACTTTGGTAAATATTTGTCACCTTGGTAAGGGTAAAACAAGCTAAATATATCTAAAACTTTGGGTTAAGGCTTAAAAATTTTCTCTAAAAATTTCCTTTAACATATTTTATGGGTTTATTTCTTATATTTATATAAAATAGTACAATATATGTCCACATGGTGATATTTTTATTTATTATGACTGTTATATTATTTTAATAAAAGAATAAATAAAAAAATTCACTCTCTTGACTTTAATATCTATAAAATATTTACATAAGGATGAAAAGAGAATAAGTTTGGATATAAATATTTATTTGAAATATGTATTAATTTCTTACCACGATAAATTATTTTTAAATTTTTATTGATTGAATAATTACCTTTAATGCTAACACTACACAGATACAATATTTATACAATTAATAAAATATAAGATAATTTTTTTAAAATATTGAAAGTAATAAAATTTAAATTAGTTATTTTTTTCCATTAATTTTATAAAAAATATAAAATATAAAGGATGTTTTGAAGGTTTTTATTTGAATTTATTACCCGTAATGTTGTTTTCAAAGTCAAATTAAACGAATAGTTCAAGAGATGTCATTAATGTAATTTTATAATAAATAATATTTTATTAAACGATTTAAAATTCATCAAAATCATATAATTGTAAAACATTTTGGATTATATTTTGAAAATACCAATCATGATCCATTTATGGGGTTTTTATGGTAACATTCTTAACCCTCAAATACTTGAAAATTTTGATATTATATCACTCATTAAAAGGGTTAATGGGGGTGGGGGGGGTGGGGGTTTGTTAAAACTATGAGATATGGGTAAAAGAATAAAAAAACTAGTTCAAATCTTATTGGATGAGATTAAATGGAAACATAACCACATTTTTATTATAATTAATTTATATTTACTATTTTTATATATTTATAATTATATATAAAATAATAATATCTGTTTAATATGTATTTATATAATTATAAATAAATAATAATGAAATAATAATAATTTTATTTAAATAATGAATATATTTACAATATATATATAATTATATAAATATATATAATTATATAAATATTATTTTAAAAAAATTAATTTTATAATTATAAATAAATAATTATATGTTCAAAAAATTATAAAATTATTTTTTTTATAAAAAGTTTAATTATTAAAATCTCTCCTATTTCGCGGATGCACATTAAATTCACTCCTAATAAATGAATTTTTCCGCAATTTAACCATCTTTCGATTATTTAAGATCTTGATTGAACTTAAATCGGCTCAACCCCAATGATCCATTTCTCTATAAGAATCTAATTCTTGAAGTTCATCATCCCAAAATTATTTTTAAAATGTGTAATATACTAGATTTCCATGGCATCACTCACCCAAGGAAATATGATGAACCTTCTTAGTGGCATGAGCATGGGGGTGAAGCCCATTGGTGAGCACTAAAGAAGGTTGTCATGGGGAATGGTCAGCCAGAGTAGCATAGACATCACATTGTCTTGTCTGGATCTCAAGTCGATCCCTTTTTATTTAGACCAGTACACTCCCATGAAAAAGATAACCAGTCCAGTGAACATATATCTACTAAAAATGAGGAGAACGGAGAACTCGAGTTCAACCGTCAAGTCCTCCATTCTCTATAAAATGGGGTATTGTAGGGGAGAAAATATTTCTGTTCTGAGGAAGAGCTGCACCGTTCCGTCTACCCTAAAATTCCCAAATACTAAACCTGGGGATCCCTTCCCCACGACCCATACCTCTGTCTCATCTTCAAACAACAGTGGTTCCAATTCTTCTTCGGCAATGTAATTCTCTACAAGTAAGAGAAAACATGGGGATCCCTACCCTAGGGCCTAGACCCTTGTCTTTGCTCGGAAGATCAGCACAACAACAACAACAACAACTTCTTCTGCTTCATTGGAAATGAAATTCCCCAGCATGGATACAAGAAATCCTAGGGATCCCTACCTCAGGGCCCGGAACTCTGTCCCCACTCAGAATATTAATGACACCACTTCTTCTTCTTCTTCTTTGATAATGAAATTCCCTAATTTGGTTGAAAGAAATCCTAGGGATCCCCGTCTTGGGGCCCAGAGGGACTAGACCCCTGTCTCCGATCATAATATCAGTAAAACCTCTTCTTATTCTTCTTATTCGGCAATGAAATTCCCCAGGATGGCTGAAATAAATCCTGGGGATCCTTACCCTAGGGTCCAGAGGTCCCCGAAACCTGTCTCTGCTCAGAAGATTAGTGGTACCACTTTTTCTTTTTCTTCAGAAAAGAAATTTCATAGGAGAAAGAGAATGGTTGAAAGAAAGTATGGGGATCCCTATCCCAGGGCCTAGAGGGCCCAGCCTTCTATCTATACTTGGAAGATTAGAATTTCCATTTCTTATTCTTCTTCAGCAATGAAATTCACTAGCGTGGTTGAAAGAAAACCTTGGGACCCCTGCCTTAGGGCCCATAGGTCCCAGACCCCTGTCTCCGCTTGTAAGATCAGTGATGTTGCTTGTTATTCTTCTTCAGAAATGAAATTCCCTAGTGTGGTTGAAAGAAAACACGGGGTTCCATGTCCTAGGGCCCAGAGGGCCCATGCCCATTTCTCCTCTTAGAAGATCAGTGCTGTCACTTCTTCTTCTTCTTTTTCTACAATGAAATTCCCCAGTATCGCTGAATGAAAACCTGGAGATCCCTTCCCTAGGGCCCAGAGGCCCCATACCCCTGTCTCCACTCAGAAGATCAGTGATGCAACTTCTTCTTCTTCTTCAATAATAAAATTCCACAAGAGTAAGATCATGGTTGAAATAAAACTTTGGGATCCCTACCCCAGGGCCCAGAAGGGCCATACACCTATTTCTACTCGTAAGATTAGTTTTTTAACTTCTTATTCTTCTTCGGTAATGAAAATTCCATAAGAGAAAGATCATGGGTGAAAAACAAACATTGGGATCCCTACCATAGGGCCGAGAGGGCCCAGACCCCTATCTCCAGTTGGAAGATCAATTCTGCCGCTTCTTCTTCTTATTTGGTAGTGAAATTCCTCAGGAGCAAGAGCATTGGTGAAAGAAAACCTAGCATGGTAAAGAAGAGCTCCACACCACCACCGATGTTTGGGAATGATAGATAGGTGACTTCCATCATCGCTGAGAGGGAGGTGTAGAACGATTTAAATCTCAAGCCCAAGCTCTGCCCCTCGGTTGTGTCCACTGACGCCAACTTGGTCATCAATCTTCTTGGAAATCTCTGCACTTTGTACAGGGTAATTATTTGAAGTTTTTTTGTCTATGATGAATATAATGTTATGACTACCTTGAATACAGGATGTCCTGCAACAATAGGACGTAATGCAGAGGTCCTCCCTTCACTCTCTGAGAAAACGTGATGAAAATGGATACTCTAGTTTGATGCCTCAATATGTTTTAGAATTTGAGTGGATTTTCCATACTGAAGTATCTGGCACCCTGTTTCGAGAAGTCCCTATAATGTCACACCCAAATCACATTGGCAATCACGAACATGGAATCCATTTAAGATGAAACTAAAGCATTCAGTCTTCATTTTCATGAGGGGGAGTATGAAGACAACAAGATGTTGGAATTCAGGATAGACTGGGTGGATACAAGGATGTGATGAGCTCTATTAGAATCCATGATAATATGGTCGATGGGGTGGAAAATAATGATGAGAACAGGAAGCCGAGAGGCGGGGGGTTGGGAAGTTGCATTAGACTGGGGAAGCTGATGGAAGAGGAGGCAATGAAGTGGTTCATGGAGTTCATAAAGAGGGACCTAGAGAAGGGGAGTGATGTGTGGGATTCTCTGTCAATGATGTTGAAAGTCATGAACTGGGTGCAGGTGAATTGGTGTGACAACGACAGAGGACGAGTCATCCCCGCTCCGTGTAGGTGGCCCAAATTGAAGAATCAATGAATCAAATTTTTTTTCATTTTTTTTTTAGATATCTTTTTCCTATTTTCCACATCTGTTTTAGGTTTGCATTTATTTTACTCTTTTAGATTTGAGAATGGATTGATTGGATTGAATGTTTAATAAAACATTATGTTATTGAAGCATTGATTGATGATGAAATTGGGATGAGAGAAACTCAAATTATAATAAAAAGTATAATTTTAAGTATTATAATTATATATAATAATTATGCTTGTTTAAACATGTCTTTTTTAAAGTATTATATGTACTTATCAGCACTTTTTTTATATTTGTATTTCTATTTGTAATCATCATTATCAAACGCAAATTCAATGCTTGTGACATCGACGTTGTGCTTCATCTATGATCGGTCTTACATTTATAGTTTCAAGATTATTCACAGTTTCAATCGGCGCTTGATCGATTTCACAATAGTGTAAAAATTATAGTAATTTTTTTTGATTTTTTTGTGTTTGAGACCAATCATTTTGGAAGGCATAAAATATTTAGGTGAATTTAAAGAAAAAAATTCCAATTTGTGAAATTAATTTGATGATAAATCTTTTATAATTTCATCATAGATTAATTATATTTCAAGGAATCTAGTGAACTATGCATTATTATGTATTACATAAATTATAAAAAAAAATTATTCTTTACTGGTATTATAATTATATCGTTATAAATATTTTATTTTATTTTATTTAAAATTGTATGTTATAAAAAATGACTCTTTTTGAAACTAAATTTTGAAAGCAAAAGAAGCATTATCCATCCCAAGACCCTAGTAATAATCACATTTTTTTTTGCAAAAAATATTTTAAAGGTGCAAGAAATCATGAAGTGTTAGGATTTCTGGCCCATCGCGCTAGCCTAACTCTATAACCTACAATGACACGTATCATTTGGGATACCCGTGTATCAGCTACCACATGTTCAAATCCATACTAATGGCACAATTTCACTCTTTAGAACTTTTAATTTTATTATCATCGGTTGACCCCCACATTCTGGACGAATCCTGTTAATGGACCCCACTCCCCAATGACATTTATCATATGATCTAATGGAGAAGATAAAATTTTTCAATTTGGAATATAATAATTGATAAAATATACCGAATCATATAATCAAACTAGTAGGGATATGTTTTTAAATTTAACTGGCACCCAACATGTGCATTCGCACGACATGATCATTTAATTACACATTCACTTTACACATAATTCAGAATTTTTGGAACATGCATTCCTGAAAAATAAGTGTGTATATGAATGCACCTATATTCTATATGAATTTTTACTGGTAATGAAAAATGAAAAAACAGTTCATACAATAGTCATGTCACACTTATTTTCCATATAAGTAGATACTGATAATTCATATTAGAAAATAAGCACATATATGGATATGTATATTATAAAATAAATAAAAATATGAATCTATATGGATAATAAGAGGAGATTACATGTATAAAGAGAAAGAACATCCTATAATAATATAACTCAAATCATCACTAAGAGAAAATACATACAGACTC
Organism: Viscum album; assembly: GCA_963277665.1. Lineage (NCBI taxonomy): Eukaryota > Viridiplantae > Streptophyta > Magnoliopsida > Santalales > Viscaceae > Viscum > Viscum album. The sequence continues at coordinate 228,274,545 of OY728145.1, forward strand.
ATGTATGCGCTTAAGTTCAGATGTTACTTTTGTTATGTTTAGATGTTACTTTTGTGTTGTTGTTTCACCATCAATGAATCATAAACAATATACTTCTATCTCTGATGTGGGAACCTGGGATATGAATACTCCACACCAGGGAACCTCTTGACCGGGTTTGGATTCCATGAGCATTATTGTCTTGTCAACATTTCCAATGCATGCATCATGCTCGACCTGGTTGGGGAATATCAAGTATATAACCAGCCACCATTTTTTATTGCATGGGAATGGTCATCTAGGAAACTACATAATATCATATTAGTGGGGAAGTTATGCTATGAATCTTCCTTAGCTTAGAGATATGAGGCTCCATCCCTTCTGGGTCTGTGTTTGAATCATCTATGTCGTAGTAACGACTGTAGTGGTAGCAATGTTCATTTATGTCAACCAATCCTAGAGGTGCTAGGAGCCATGATTTTCTATACCTTGACCATACACTTCCCTTCATAGATTTACTTGTCACATAAAAAAATTGGATCTTCAACTAGAAAATGGACTACGTTATATGTCGTGAACGACTTCATTCTTCTTGTCACTTTTCACTCATCAGGTCCATGAAAGGTATTGTAACTACAAAATCATAGAGTTGATAAAGGAATTGGCCAATGCATCAATCCTGCAAAAAATAAATCTAAACCAAAATCTTCTAGATTTATATCTCACATGGTATATTTTCTTCTTCATTTGTAGGATTTACATCAATTGCATTATAAGTGAAACTGTTGATGGTAATTAGTACATCCTTTAAAAAAAAATTATTCAACATTAAACACTTGACGTATCATGATCCTCACACAATTAACATTCTCAATAAATTAATATCATATAATTAATAAACTAAATGTTTACATAGTAATAAACCACAAACAAAACTCAGTTGTAGTGTGATAAAAATGCCACGACCGAGTGCCATTCTGTGAGGAGGCCAAAGATATACCTTCCTTCATCAGCATAGTCATCCTGTGATGAGGATGATGATTCACCTCCTCAAATAATCATAGGTTTAACTAAAAAAATTCATAAATAGGATGGGTGAACCTTTCAAGGAACCACCTTCTTTTTCTCTCCAATCAACCCTTCTGTCTTCCCGACGAAGTAAGGCATCGAGGCATTAAATCCTTCCATACAAGAAATATGTATCATTATCAAGGTGTATTAGAGTAGCTTATACAAATTATCTATCATCCAATCAAAGATAACTATTTATATCAGCGCATTATCAACTATAAAGCCACTAAGAAATAAATTATCTACTTATACCAATTGTGTAAGGTTTTCATTGCCAACCAGTTGATATGATTTCCAATAGTGACATTAAATCAATATCCTAAAAAGGTAAAATTTTGTAAGGAATTCTACAAAAAATAGTTTAAAAACCTCGGTTTTGAGCCTGTAAGACTTTAAATTTTTTCTTCTTGATGTTATTTCAGAGCAGGGAATTCAGACGGCATGTGATTCCAAGCACCGGTGTGGTGGTAATTAAATTTTAAGTGCGTTAACACTAGAAACAGAAAATAAACAAAATAACTCCTAAACAGTTATTTATATGAGAAAAACGAGGGCACCTTTGAGCTTGGAGCATACCGTTTAACCTATGAGGGTAGTAACTTTCACGAGCGCGACCCTTCTGTGGAAAACGCCACCAGGGGCATTTTCAAAATTTAGCTGCCTCAGGCATGAACTTTATAACTTCTGAACGGAGGCTCGAATTAAAATTATGAGACCACCGTTGCACTTAGAATATGGATTTTACCCTAGGAGCGGCTTAACCTTGATCTAGTCGAGAGTTTGGGGACGAGCCTACTAGTGGGTGTTTAAAATTAATTAAAAATTAATTAAGTTTTCCATACTTAAACACACCCACCCCCTTCTTCCCCCTTATAATATATTTGGTTGAATCTCTTCAAAAAAAGAACCTCCACCTTCTTCAAGCTCCTCTCCCCACCTCTCCAAGGTGGTTGCGGCTCCGGCGGATCATTTGTGAAGTGATGGGCTACGCCCTATGAGGTAGGATTGTTGCGTTTTCATTTTAAATTCCCTCATATTCTTAGAACACAATTTATAACATCTAAATATTGTTTAATTATCGAGGAAATGCCATATTTGAGTAGGGATCGATCCTAGATTTCCAACGATTCTTTTGGATTAAAATTTCGAGTCCCGGGGTGTCTGGGGTGACCTCGGGAAGTTTTCTGGCCGAAACCCATATTTTCCGGTTGTTCCAGGGCGGTCTGGTGGATCCGCGTCGTGGTCCGGTGAGTCCCGGCAGTGGCGTCTCCTCAGGTGGTCCAGGATGGCGGCGGCGTGGTGGATCCTCAGGCGGTGGCGTGACCGGCTGCAGGGGAGCGACTGCGGGCGAGTGGTAGTGGAAGGCGGCGTCGGCGGCACATGTGGGAGGCCAGGGGCATGGGTTGGCCAGCTTTGCCGGTTGGCGTGCAGCGGGAGACCAGGGTCTTCGTGACTCCGGGAGTGGACCGAGACCTACGAAATGCGGATCCTGTGGAAAAGAGCAGGACCGAATTAAGCCGGTTTGGGTGAAGCGGTGCGGCCCGCGTGGTGAACTGCAGGGAGGGCTGGACCGGATGGTTCGGGCGGCAGAGCCGCGGACCACCGGTTTAGGGAGAGGGTGGGCTGGCTAACCTGGCCCGGCGCACCCCATTTCAGTCCATTAGTATTTAAGGAAATCGTTTTTTGAAAACCGAGTGTTGGATTTGTGTGCCATCTATGGCGATGTGATCCTCAGATTGGGAAGGTGGTTTTGAGATGGTCTGAGGTATTTTTAATTCCTGAGATGGGGGCTCGGTGGCGTGACACGACCGTTAAGTGTTATTTAGCTCCTCACCGAGATTCTTGGTTCGGATGGCATGAGCACATCCAAAGTCCATTTTAGGCACCATCAGCGGTGTTGTGATCCTGATGTCAAGACGAAGTTGTATAGGGTGGTATCATGCATTGAATTCGGAGTTGAGTCATGGGACCACATGCTATCTTTCAAGCTGCGTGTAGCGTTTTGCGACTTTTTCACTAGACGTCTATTCTGGGCCTATGAATAGTCGATTCGACATGTTTTTCAACAAGGACTGCAATAATGTAATCTGTTTGGGTTTGCAGATCCTCATTCGAGATCTCATTCGCAGTAGAGTTTTCAGGTGTGGGACTCTCCAGTTGTTTACTTTTGTTTACTTACATCCGGGTTGTGGCACATTTCGGGTTTGGAGCGTGTTTTGCCCTTTTTCTGTTCAGTTTCCTTGTTAGTAATTTTCAAAACTTTACTTGTTCTGTTTCAGAGGTCGATGCATGCTTTGGTTGGTACACTGTATTCCATACTTTGGTTTCCTTTTCACTATGCACTTCTGCATTGAGTGGGTTGTGTGTGTGTACAGGTACTTAGGCAAAGTCCTACATGAGATTGTTACGACTTCAGCACTTGTCTCCAGCCCCTGGCCTATGGAGGAAGGTTTGGGGTAGTTTCGACTCAAGACTGATAGGGTTGGGTCATGACAAAGCGGTATTAGAGGAATTTTCATTCCTTGGGGTGTTGTTCGGACGTCCCTAAAATGGAATTGGTTGGGATTTAGGGAAATAGTGTCGACGTGTCTCGAGAGCCTCTCTTAGGTCAGGGAGTCCAGTGATGGTATGGGCAGCTGACGTATCCATTCACCAGGACCCTAATAACCCTCTTGTCGACTCAAAACACTGAGACACTTGTTTCAGGGAACTTTGGAACATCCATCTGGTAGGATTGAGTCTTTGACTGTCCTTTTTGAGTCAGCTCCCCTTTGTTATTACTATTATATATATATTATCATCTGATTGTGGTAATCCTGGATAATTTTCAGGATGCCCCCATGACGACAGCCATCCAGGTTACCCTCTCCAGTTCGTGACAATGACCTGGCGAGCGATGAGGCATCAATTCAAGGACCCTCACATGATCCCCTTCCTCCTAGTGGTTCAACTGTAGACCCTCCATCAAGAGAGCGACAGTTAGTACCAGCATCACAGGCCGTGGATGAGCATAGGCTGAGTGTGCTATGAGATTTCCAGCGTCAGCGGCCACATAAGTTCTGTGGGGACCGGATCCCCTGGCAGTGGAAGATTTGCTAGAGTCTGTGGACCGACTTTTCAGGCCCGTACAGACTCCAGCGGACAATATGGTATCCCTAGCTTCCAGTATTTTCCTCGGGACGGCTGGGTATTGGTGGGGGATTGGTTACACAGACCCATGACAAGTTGCCTCTCACGTGGGATAGATTATATCAACTCTTCCGAGAGGAGTACTCACCCTCTTGTTTACGATCTGTTAATATTTAGGGGCTTCTGGAGTTGATGCAGGTGGGATGATTGTGGTGTAGTACTCTGCCCAATTTATCGATCAGACACGCTACTCACAGGATATGATCTACGATAGTTACTTTCGTGCGAGGATGTTTGAGAAGGGTCTTTGCAGGGAGATCCGTGCTAGTATAGTACCCCATGTGCATCCCTACTTATGCCGGGGTGCTAGAGAGGGTGCTCATGACAGAGAGCTTCATGGATGAGGGACGCCAGCTAGTAGAGCCTAGCAGTGGCCACTTCAGAGCAGAGTCTTTGGTATCGGGCCGACGGCAGAGAGCATGGCCTTAGTCGAGGAGACCCTTCCATGAGCAGACTCAGGGGTAGGGTTGTAAACCACAGTGCCACCGGAGGGCACCAAGGCAGCCAAAATAGAGCCAGTGCTATGCTTGTGATGGACAGGGTCACCTAGCACAGGACTGCCAGACCAGGTGTACCGAGTATCCATGGCAGGTAGTGGGCACATCACAGCGATAGAGGCAGCGTCGTGACCAGATATCTCCCAGGCGAGGACAATGTGGTCCTCAGGGAGGTGGTGCAGCCAGAGCGGAAGGAACTAGAGGTGGTGGATGGAGATTTTAGGTCCTTCCACTGCCACCACTAGGTGGCCCATGCCAGGCATAGGGAGATGGCAGTAGGGGCCTTGGGCAGCTTCGGGCTATGGGTGTTCGTGACCCCCCCAGCACAGGAGATAGTCCGAGGTATGCTTTGTGTTTACTCTACGGTTACTTCAGTACTAGTAGACATAGGCGCCAACCACTCTTTTATATCGCTGCTTTTGGTACGGGAGTTGGATCTCCCAGTAGAGGCGCTGACACATGCTCTTAGCCTCGAGGTTCCTACGGGAAGTGCCTCATTAGTGACCTTTATTTGTAGACAATGCGAACTGTCATTTGGAGGAGAGAGTTTCACGTGGGACCTAACCATCATCACGATGGAACCTTATGACTTAATCTTGGGCATGGATTGGCTTTCCAGGGTTTGTTCCCAGATTTACTGTCAAGACAGACTAGTCAGATGCATCCATTCTAATGGGATGAGGTTCACCATTCTAGGTGAATGAGACCTCATGGCAGAGTAGATGAGTATTTTGATTAGGAGAACATGTCCTTTTTCTCACCAGTTGAAGAGCATGGCTCTAGGAGTAGCTGATGCTATAGGCACCTGGATCCCTGCCATTATAGAGGATTATATGGGATTTTTTCCTGAGGATGTCATGGGACTACCTCTGAGGTGAGATATGGAGTTCTGCATTGACTTGCAGCTGGGGAATACCCCGATATCATGTGCAGCATATCAGATGGCACCCACAGAGCTTCGGGAGCTACAAATTCAGTTGGAGGACCTTCGTGAGAAGGGATTCATCAGGCCCTGTGTGTCCCCCTAGGCAGCTCCGGTTTTGTTTATGAAAACAGCAGATGGGAGTCTGCGACATTGTGTGGACTATCATTGCTTGAATCAGGCCACAATAAAGAACAAGTACCCTTTTAAAAGGATTGATAACCTCTTCGACCAGTTTAGAGGTGCGAAGTGTTTCTCCAAGATTGATCTTCCCTCCGGCAACAACCAGTTACGGGTTCGTGAGGTTGACATCTTGAAGTTGGATTTCCATTGTCGTTACGGGCGTTACGAGTTTCCGGTGATTTCATTTGGTGTGATGAATGCCCCCACTATTTTTATGGCTTTGAGGAACCATAACTTCCAGCCGTACTTGGACCATTTTGTGGTTGTCTTTATTGAAAACATACTCGTCTACTCTATGACACAGGAGGAGCACGCGGAGCATTTGAGGATAGTACTAGACTTACTTCGGGAGCACCGGCTGAATGCGAAGCTCTCGAAGTGTCAGTTCTGTATTCATGAGGTTCACATTCTTGGGCATGTCATTACGAAGTAGGGATTGGCTATAGATCCCGCAAATATAGAGGAAGTTCTTGCTTGGGAGCCACCCAAGAATGCGTCAAAGGTTCGTAGCTTCCTTGGTTTTGTAGGGGACTACAAGAAATCTATGGAATATTTCTCCAGGATTGTTTCCCCTTTGACCGCATTGATATAGAAGGGACAACCGTTCACCTAGACTGATCAGTTCTAGAAGGACTTTGAGGAGCTAAGGCGGAGGATAACTAGTGCTCTAGTATTGAGGCTTCCAGATAAGGGCATCGAGTTCATGGTATATTACGACACTTCCGGAGCTGGTATTGGGTGCGTGCTGATGTAGCAATAGGCAGTGATTGAAAATGGGTTGAGGTAGTTGAGGCCCTATGAGAAGAATTATGCAACTCACAATTTAGAGCTAGCAGCGGTGGTCTATGCCTTGAGGTTATGGAGACACTACCTTCTTGGTGAGCGTTTTTTGGTCTACTCAGACCACCAGAGCCTCAAGTACATCTTCCCTCAGAGGGATCTGAATCTGAGGCAGAGGTGCTGGCTGGAGTTTCTGCAGGACTATGATTGCGAGATAGTCTACACTCCAGGGAAGGGAAACATAGTATTATATTCCCTTAGTAGGAAGTCATAGGCTTGCCTAGTGTGGGAAGATTCAGAGTAGTTGGCTTCCCTACAGCTGACCTTGGTGGAGTAGGAGGGTACAAATTTTCTGTAGTCGATGATGCTGAATCCTTCACTCCTTGAGCGTGTGAGAGAGTCCCAGATGGGGGATATCGACAATAAGGTACTGCGTGATCAGATATCCATGGGCGACACACCTGATGGGTATTCCAAAGGATGGAATAATAAGATCTTGTTCCAGGGGTGAGCTGTAGTACCAGTGGCGATGCGGGAGGAGGTGATGTGGGAATTACACACTTATCACTTGGTTGTACATCCCAGTGTGGGGAATATGTAAAAAGACCTTCAGCGGCAGTTTTGGTGGTCTGGAATGAAGTAGAGCATAGCTGAGTTCATTTCTCGATGTATTACCTATCAGCAGGTAAAGTCAGAGCATCAGGTTCCGGCAGGGTTGTTGCAGCCCCTTGATATCCCGGAGTGGAAGTGGGATGACATATCTATGGACTTCGTCAGAGGGCTTCTGCACACAGCGAAGGGCCATGATTCTATTTGGGTGATAGTGGACCGACTCACGAAGTCATCACACTTCCTTTCCATCAAACAACAGAGCTCAGTGGAGAGTCTAGGAAAACTGTACGTTGGGGAGATCACGCACCTTCATGGAGTACCCTCGACAATCATCTCCGACTGTGATGCACAGTTTACGTCGCGATTGTGGCGAGGCCTTCTGAAGGCATTTAAGACTCAGCTACAGATGAGTACAAATCTTCACCCCCAGACGGATGGGCAGACCGAGCACACTATCCAGGTGTTGGAGGATATGCTCACGGTGTTTGTGTTAGACTTTGGCCTAAGCTGGGAGGATCACCTGCCCTTGGTGGAGTTTGCATATAACAACAGTTACCACTCTACTATTGGCATGGAACCTTTTTAGGCTCTCTAAGGGAGACCCTATAGGTCACCATTTTGCTGTATAGAGGTTGGGAAGACCTCCCTCGTGGGCCCAGAGTTGGTGCGGGCGACGATGGAGAAGGTGCAGGTCATGCATGAGCGGATGAGGATGGCTCAGAGTAGACAAAAGTCCTATGAAGACCATCATCGAAGGCCTTTGAAGTTCAAGTAGGAGGACCATGTATTTTTGAGAGTACCCCCGCGGCATAGAACACCGAGGTTCGATATAACGACCCATACTTTACATACATTGTTAATACTTAAAAATTGAAGCATACTTATTACAACATATAACAAAACCACGAAAGAACCGTATAGGTATAGTGTCTTTAGAAACTAGGAAACATAAACAACTGGTTCATAAAGCGTCTACACTGTCTCCCATTTATTTCATCATATCTATAGTCCCTTTTGGCATATATTACTTAATAACCTTCTTCCTAACCTGGGGAAATAAAACATACAAAAGGGTGAGCTCAAATGCTCAGTAAGGGTAAACAAAAGAAATATCAATCACATCGTATACATAAGCACATAACTTTTGGAAATCTTTACCTGCAAAAGAGATCATAATTTCATAACATGGGATAAATAATGGCAGTGAAATGTAATCACAATAATCAAAACTTAAAACATGAAACATTGTGGCATACACACATAATCATAGAGAATCATTTCTTGTTAGTCAAGACTCATTTCCAAGACTATCTTAGTGGACAAGTCCCTTTCTGAACCGAGTCACCCTCATTTCAGTCCTGTTTCACTGAACCGGTATAACCTACCGTTCCAGCCATGTCTATCTCATGAGATATAAAATCTTTACCCAATGCATTGGAGGGAGATATAGGTCCCACCCATCTCATAATGATACCATTCTTATGTGTGCCACAAAATCATAAATCATACATCATTGCATAACCCATGTAATAAAAATGGGAACCTTAAACATCGTGACATCATAAAACAATTCATATAAGATAAAGGAATTCATAAAAATAATTCCATCACAACATAATCAAATCCATGTAATAATAGGGATAGAAACAAAACCCTATATTATCATAGATGGAAAATAATTTTGATAAAACTCTTGAACTCCATTCTTGAGGAAAATATCCTTTCTACTTCAAAAACATTTTTCCTTTCTTAACATTTCATACAATTTTAAACTAAAATAAGTTGATTAAAAATAAACTTGAAAACTTTTAAAGGAAGATTCTTGGAAATAATTTTTTAAAAATCCATTCATGCCGTATAATTTAAAAAACAATTCTTCGTATTTTTGTCAGAAAAGTCAAAAGTTACCTCGTACGAAAAACGACAAAAGATTTCTTTCATATCATTTACTAAAAACTCACCGAGGGGTAAAATTGGATTTAAAAAATTGTAGGTGGATGGAAATAATATTACATATTGAGGAAACATGGATGTGGATGATAAAATACACCCCAGTAAATACCGAAGTATAAACAATCTCGGATAAAAATGAGATTGTGATATTTCCCTTACCTTAGGTCCGACTTGCTTTGTAAGTGTCTGAAACTCCTGTATAATGATTTAAATAATGTTATTGATTAATTCCAGAATAATACATATTTTTATGATATCAGATATGGTCATATTCTTAGCTTCTTAGTAGTAATATTTCATTGCTACTTGTTATTCGGGTGTTTATAACTTTTTGTTCTTATGCGTGTTTTGTCGAATAAATTCTTATTCTCCTATTTAGGTTATAGATGCCTCATTTCCAGAATGGTATTAGTGTAATATATATCATATTAATTCATTCAATTCATTTATATAATCATTATGAAATGAAGATCATGTAGAACGAGTCGCATCACATCGTGAAGACGGTATTCCGTACGTACGCACGAGTGATGATATCATTCCTATGATCGTGGAATTATATTGGAGTGTATATATACTATTTCAGAATCAGTATAAATTTATAATATTCATATATAGTCATTATTTACACCATTATTCCCATCCAAGTAAGGTGGTGGTGGAAAATAGATTACACCATGGCGTGGAGACGGTATTCCGTACGTACGCACGCGCGGTGATTTCTTTTTCTGTAGGATGGATAGATGGTGAAACAGGGTTGTTTCATACTTATAATAACATATCAGTATATGAGTGATACTGATGTAATTACTTCATAATTAAACAACTAAAGAAGAATAAGTGGAAGAAGAAATAGAGATGAAAGAATCGGTAACGGACATTACCTGTTCTTTGAAGTGCTTCTTTGAGACCTTCTTTTAAGGCACTAAAATTGGTCTTTGAAGAAGACAAGGACCTCTAGGATGTCTCTAGGGAAGTGGAGAGGAGGAAGTGGCAGGGGTTGGCCGATCATGAAGGCTCAAAGTGGTGTGAGGAAGCGGGGGAGGAGGTGCCCTTTTATAAGGGAGGAGAGGGGCACCTTTGGAATAACTAAAACTATTATTTTATTATAATGTCATGTTCGGGTTTAAATAGCTCCAAATTGATATATTTCGAAGCTAAGGTGGGGATGGGTCGAAATCCTCTCATCCAATAGAATTTAGACAAGTTTAGGTTCCTATTTTAACCTTATCATTTCGATTTAACATTAAGTTAAATAAGTTTACTTTTACCGTGTCTTCTTGTGTTCTTATACTATAAGGTTAATAAACTTAATATAAACAGCCAAACGAACCCCAAGTTGTGTATTATTAATATATATAACCTTATATAAGTCAGATGGCCTAACCTTAGATATTTAGGAATAAAATAACAATTACTAATATAATATTTGTTTTAAAAACAATTTTATGTCAATTTTGACACTATTTAGTAATTGATTTTTTTGAAAATTATAACAGAATTATTAGTTCGAACCTAGTAAATTAAATCAATACTAACATGTCATATTAACCTAGAAAATTAGTGTAATTCATAAAAAGTCTCAAAGTACATTTATTTTGGTGTTTATAACATCAATTATGTCAATATTTCATTAATAAGATAATTACTGCATCATCATTGTGTCATAAATAAATTAAACTATATAATGTCTAAAATTACAAATAAAATACCATTATGTAGGAAATCTTTATATCTTTCTAATTAATATTTATAGTCGAATTTATCGTATGTATAACCCCATATTAAAAATTATTTACTTATTAAACTTTGATTTTAACTATTTTAACCATTCTTTAAATAAATTAAAAATAAATGTCCTAATCTAATCCAAGTGGACCTAAATGGGCATATTTTATTCCTAAGTTTGTTTTTGGTCGAATTAAACTTATCCAATAGAATTATTATATGTGTTAGGGTAATAATAATATCATCTTTACCCTTAATTACCCTATTTACTTTTAACAGTGGTAAAAAAAAGTAAAAAGTTACTATTCACCAAAAATTATTTTCATCTCATTGAACCACATTTTAGTCCTTGATATTAACCGTGTCTCTCGGATTTTAGAAATTACACTCACAGAAGCGGTAAAATTAAGTTTTATGAAAAATCCAGTTTTTTAACTACCACTTAGTGGTTTCACTATTCATCAAAAATTGAAAGTTTTCAGAAAAATACAAAAATTTCACCCTAGGCTAATTTTGATATTCCGAATCCAAAAATGAAGTCCATTTTTAAAAATAAAATTTATAAAATTTCAAAAAGTGGTTATTACTATTCATAACGACTATTTTTAATAATATTTTAATAGCATATCGTTGTTTAGTGAAACTCGGTATTGCGTACGACACAAGCTATCGAGGAAGGTCGCGATTTCGTGTAAAGCAAGCCAAGAAAGTGTTGTGTAGAAAAAGATTCCTTTGCTGATTTATATAACATAAAAGTCTCGGGTGTTACATTTTACCCCCTTAAAATAAATTTCGCCCTCGAAATTCGTCACTTTGTAACAAACAGATGAGGATACCTCTCCCTCATCATATCCTCAAGCTCCCTTGTAGCTTCTTCTAAATGGTGGTTCCTCCATAAAACTTTCACCAATCGAGTGGTCTTGTTTCGTAGGAATGTTTCACTACGATCCAGAATCTCTATCGGTTGTTCTTCATAAGATAGATCATGCTCCAGCGGTACAACTTCTAAGCTGAGTCCATGTTAAGGATCAGGTATGTAATTTCTCATGAGATATACATGGAACACATCGTGAACTTGAGAGAGATTCGGTGGAAGCACCAATCGGTAAGCTACCTTCCCAACACGATCCAGTATTTCGAAAGGACCGATATATCTAGGGCTCAACTTTCCCTTCTTTCCAAATCTCATGACTCTCTTCCAGGGAGATATTCGTAAGAAAACTTTATCACCCACTTCAAACTCTAGGTCTTTTCTTCGGTTGTCGGCATAACTTTTCTGTCGACTCTGAGATGCTTTTATGTGTTGTTGAATAGATCTGACCATTTTCTGCCATTTTATCAACGAGATCAGGTCCTAATAGCTTTCTTTCCCCAACTTCATCCCAGAAAGTTGGAGTCCTGCATTTCTTTCCATAGAGAGCTTCATGAGGATCCATCTGAATACTAGAGTGAAATCTATTATTATAAGAAAATTCCACTAAAGGTAGGTGTTGATCCCAACCACCTTTGAAATCCATAGAGCAAGCTCTCAACATATCTTCTAGGGTTTGAATTGTTCTCTCAGACTGAACGTCTGTCTGAGGATGATAAGCAGTGCTGAAACTCAACTCTCTATCTAGAGTATGTTGAAGACTTCGCCAGAACTTCGAGGTAAATCTCAGATCCTGATCAGATATAATAGAAAGTGGTACTCCATGAAATCTTACCACTTCCTTTACATATATCCTGGCAAGCTGATCCAGAGAGAAATCCTCTCTAATAGAAATGAAGTGTGCAGACTTTGTAAGACGATCAACTATGACCCAGATAGCATTATTGCCTTTGGATGTTTTAGAAAGTCCTGTGACAAATTCCATAGTGATGTTTTCCCATTTCCATTTGGGTATGGGTAATGGTTGTAACATCCCCTTAGACTTCTGTCTCTCAGCTTTAACTTGCTGACAAACCAAGCATCGAGAGACATATTCAGCAACATCTCTTTTCATGCCATCCCACCAGAAGTACTCTTTCAGGTCCCTATACATCTTCGTGCTTCCAGGATGAATAGAGAATGAAGAACTATGAGCCTCATCCAGCAGCTCCTTCTTTAATTCCAGGATGGGAGGAACACAAACCCGATTTCTGAACTTTATTATCCCATCGCAATCAAGGTTGAATTCAGGAACATTTCTCACCTTCTTTTGTAACTCGACATCTTCTTTATGTGCCTCTTTAATCTTCACATGTATATATGGTTTAACATTCATTTGAGAAAGAAAATATTTTTCCCCTTCCATTATAATTCCAAGATACAACCTTCGTAAATCCATAAATATTGGATCTTTTGTGATCCTCATCATGGATAAACTAGCACGGTCTTGTCAACTTAATGCATCTGCCACCTTGTTTTCTTTCTCAGGGTGGTAATGGATTGAGCAGTTTTAATCCTTAATCAGCTCCAACCATCTTCTTTGACTCATATTTAGATCCTTTTGTGTGAAAATATACTTTAAACTTTTATGATCAGTATATATATCACACCTTTCACCATAAAGGTAATGCCTCCAAATATTTAATGCAAAGATTACTGCAGCTAACTCAAAATCATGTGTTGGGTAATTTTGCTCATGGATTTTCAACTGTCGTGAGGCATAATCTATCACCATATCATTTTGCATAAGAACACACCCCAATCCCTTCTTGGATGCATCACTATAGATCACAAACCTTTCTCCACTACAAGGCAGTGTGAGCACAGGTGCATTGGATAACCTTCTTTTCAACTCCTTGAAATTCTCTTCACATTCCTCCGTCCAGACAAACTTAACTCCTTTCCGAGTCAACTTGGTGAGTGGATTAGATAATCGTGAAAAATCTTTCACAAAACGTCGATAATATCCAGCCAAACCAAGAAAACTTCGGATCTCAGTTTCTGTTGTTGGTCTCGACCATCTTTCGATAACCTCTGTTTTTCATGGATCCACAGATATCCCCTCTTTTGAGATTATGTGACTCAAAAATGCAACTTTTTGAAGCCAAAATTCACACTTGGTAAATTTGGAATAAAGCTTCTCCTTTCTCAGGGTCATCAATATAATTCTCAAGTGATCTTCATGTTCTTCCTTGCTCTTTGAATAGACAAGAATATCGTCTATAAAGACTACCACAAATTGATCAAGATAGTCTCTAAAGACTCTATTCATCAGATCCATGAAGATAGCAGGGGCATTAGTAAGACCAAATGGCATCACTATAAATTCATAGTGTACATACCTTGTACGGAAAGCCGTCTTTGGTATATCCTCCCTTTTGACCCTTAATTGATGATACCCTGAATGAAGATCAATCTTGGAAAAGTATTGAGCTCCTCGTAGTTGATCAAATAAGTCATCAATGCGTGGGAGAGGATATTTGTTCTTGATAGTGATCATTTTAAGTTCTCGATAATCAATGAAGAGTCTCATTGATCCATCTTTCTTCTTAACAAATAGAACAGGTGCTCCCCAAGGTGACACACTAGGGCGTATGAATCCCTTATCAATATTCTCTTGGAGTTGCTTCTTCAATTCCTACAACTCAATTGGGTCCATTCTATAAGGTGTCTTTAAAATAGGCAAAGAACCTGGTACGAGTTCTATTAAAAACTCAACTTCACAATTTGGTGGAAGACCTGGTAATTCCTCCGGAAAGACATCATCAAACTCCCGTACAATGGGCATATTCTTAATCGTGAGTTTCTCAAAAACCATTTGAGATAAATAACCTTCATTTAGTGGAATCAAAACCCATAAAATAGAAGAAATTTCCACTGGAAGGTTATGTTCATACTTGCATTGATAGATGATCATAGATTGATCTGAAATATGAAATGTGACTTCCCTTCTTTGGAAATTGATATGAGCTCCATATAAAGAAAGTCAATCCATGCCAAGAATCACATAAAATTCCACTATAGGAAGGATCACAAGATTTGCAGGAAGCACTTTCCCACAAACTTCAATCGGAGAAGATTTATAAACTTTTGATGCGGCTGTTGTGCCATTAGGTGTTGTCACAACTAACTCAACATCTAATTGTTGAGGTAATATGGTGATACCCTTAGAAAATTCTTCAGAAATAAAAGAGTTGGTGGATCCAGAATCAAATAAAACATTTTCTACTTTAGAGTGGATGGTAAGGGTACCTTTCACCACATCGTTATCGTACTCCACATCGCTGATAGAAATTGCATGTGGCTTTCCTTTGTCTTTAGACTTAAGAGTTTTTTGACATCAACCATCATCATCAACCCTTGGATTAGGGCATTTATTGGCATAATGACCCATCTACTTTAACTTGAAACATTGAAGTGTAGTAGGTTCATTCTGTGTATCCCTTTGTTTTCATAATTAGACATCTTCTTCCCATCATCACGAAATTCAAATGCCCGATGACCTTCCTTTCCACATTTGAAACATTTACTTGTCCCTTTAAGACAACTCCCTCCATGTTTCTTTCCACACTTTGAGCATAAGGTAAAGCTCATCTTCTTTTCAGTGTGCTCTTTATATTTTCCTTTGAATTCCATTTTCCTCTTCTTATCAAACCCATATGACTGAAGGGTTACTCCAATCTCCATCTCAACTTTGAGAGCACATTGAATGATTTCCTCGTAGCTATTGAAGTCCCTTATGGCTAACGCCCTTCGAAGACTTGGTTTTAAGCCACTAAAGAATCGATCGATCTTACTCTCAGGTTGGATAATAATACCAGAAGCGTACCTTGGAAGTCTTGTAAAATTTGCTTCATAGGTACCAACAGATTCATCATCCTTTTTCTTCAGTTCAAGAAACTCTTTCTCCATCTTTGTTTGGAGAATACGAGGGAAGTACTTATTGAAAAATAATTTCTTGAACTCGTCCCATTCCATGGACTCAATTTCATCCCTTTGCCTCGTATTCTTAATAAGATTCCACCATTGATCAACATCACCCTCCAAACGATACACTGCTAGGATGACTTTATCATGCTCAGAACATTGAAGAACTGAAAATATCTTTTCAGTAGTACTAATCCATTGTTCAGCAACTAATGGATCAGTAGACTCGCTAAAAGAAGGTGGACGCTGCCTCATGAAGGATTCAACAGAATGTTGCTCCTTCCTTTGATCGTTTGGAAGTCCTGCATGATTCATAGCTTGAGACAGTTGTGTGAGCATGGCTACAAGATTTTTCATTCCAGGTCCCATAACGTTTGGTTGCTCAGGGGGACAATCATTGCATTGCCCATCGCATTCCGCATTAACACGATTCCTTCAGGTTCCAGCCATTGACTAAAACCAAGAATAATAGTGTGAGCAACACTAATTATAATAGGAAAACCACATAATCAAGAATAAAATTTCACACTTAATGTCTTATCCTAGGTTATTCATGGCCATTTCTAAAACACTAAGATTGTGTTCTATTATTAGAATTATCTTTAGGGTTCTTACTAAGGCTTTCACATCCTAGTTTCCAAAGTTTGATTATACCTTTCCTCTGATACCAACTATAACGACCCATACTTTACATACATTGTTAATACTTAAAAATTGAAGCATACTTATTACAACATATAACAAAACCACAAAAGGACCGTATAGGTATAGTGTCTTTAGAAACTGGGAAACATAAACAACTGGTTCATAAAGCGTCTACACTGTCTCCCATTTATTTCATCATATCTATAGTCCCTTTTGGCATATATTACTTAATAACCTTCTTCTTAACCTGGGGAAATAAAACATACAAAAGGGTGAGCTAAAATGCTCATTAAGGGTAAACAAAAGAAATATCAATCACATCGTATACATAAGCACATAACTTTTGGAAATCTTAACCTAAAAAAGAGATCCTAATTTCATAACATGGGATAAATCATGGTAGTGAAATTTAATCACAATAATCATAACAGAAAACATGAAACTTTGTGGCATACACACATAATCATAGAGAATCATTTCTTGTTAGTCAAGACTCATTTCCAAGACTATCTTAGTGGACAAGTCCCTTTCTGAACCGAGTCACCCTCGTTTCAGTCCTGTTTCACTGAACCAGTATAACCTACCGTTCCAGCCATGTCTATCTCATGAGATATAAAATCTTTACCCAATGCATTGGAGGGAGATATAGGTCCCACCCATCTCATAATGATACCATTCTTATGTGTGCCACAAAATCATAAATCATACATCATTGTATAACCCATGTAATAAAAATGGGAACCTTAAACATCATGACATCATAAAAAAATTCATATAAGATAAAGGAATTCATAAAAATACTTCCATCACAACATAATCAAATCCATGTAATAATAGGGATAGAAACAAAACCCTATATTATCTTAGATGGAAAATAATTTTGATAAAACTCTTGAACTCCATTCTTGAGGAAAATATCCTTTCTACTTCAAAAACATTTTTCCTTTCTTAACATGTCATACAATTTTAAACTAAAAGAATTTGATTAAAAATAAACTTGAAAACTTTTAAAGGAAGATTCTTCGAAATAATTTTTTAAAAATCCATTCATTCCGTATAAGGTAAAAAAAACATTCTTCGTATTTTTGTCAGAAAAGTCAAAAAGTACCTCGTACGAAAAACGACAAAAGATTCCTTTCATATCCTTTACTAAAAACTCACCGAGGGGTAAAATTGGATTTAAACAATTGTAGGTGGATGGAAATAATATTACATATTTAGGAAACATGGATGTGGATGATAAAATACACCCCAGTAAATACCAAAGTATAAAAAATCTCGGATAAAAATGAGATTGTGATATTTCCCTTACCTTATGTCCGACTTGCTTTGTAAGTGTCCGAAACTCCTGTATAATGATTTAAATAATGTTATTGACTTATTCCAGAATCATACTTATTTTTATGATATCATATATGGTCATATTCTTAGCTTCTTAGTAGTAATATTTCATTGATACTTGTTATTCGGGTGTTTATAACTTTTTGTTCCTATGCGTGTTTTGTCGAATAAATTCTTATTCTTCTCTTTAGGTTGTAGATACCTCATTTCCAGAATGGTATTAGTGTAATATATATCATATTCTTTCATTCAATTCATTTATATAATCATTTTGAAATTAATATCATGTAGAACGAGTCACATCACATCGTGGAGACGGTATTCCGTACGTACGCACGAGTGATGATATCATTCCTATGATTGTGGAATTGTATTGGAGTATATGTATACTATTTAAGAATCAGTATCAATTTATAATAGTCATATATAGTCATTATTTATAACATTATACCCATCCAAGTAAGGTGGTGGTGGAAAATAGATTACACCACGACGTGGAGACGGTATTCCGTACGTACGCACGCGCGGTGATTTATTTTTCCATAGGATGGATAGATGGTGAAATAGGGTTGTTTCATACTTATAATAAAATATCAGTATATGAGTTATACTTATGTTATTACTTCATAATGAAACAACTAACGAATAAGAAGTGGAAGAAGAAATAGAGATGAAACAATCGGAAACAGACATTACCTCTTCTTTGAAGTGCTTCTTTGAGACCTTCTTTTAGGGAACTAAAATTGGTCTTTGAAGAAGACCAGGACCTCTAGTATGTATCTAGGGAAGTGGAGAGGAGTAATTGGCAGGGGTTGGCCGAGCATGATGGCTCAAAGTGGTGTGAGGAAGAGGGGGAGGAGGTTCTCTTTTGTAAGGGAGGAGAGGGGAACCTTTGGAATAACTAAAAATATTATTTTATTATAAAGTCATGTTCGGTTTTAAATAGCTCTAAATTGATATATTTCGAAGCTAAGGTGGGTATGGGTCAAAATCCTCTCATACAATAGAATTTAGACAAGTTTAGGTTCCTATTTTAACCTTATCATTTAGACTTAACATTAAGTTAAATAAGTTTACTTTTACCGTGTCTTCTTGTGTTATTATATTATAAGGTTAATAAACATACAATAAACAGCCAAACGAACCCCAAGTTGTTTATTATTAATATATATAACCTTATATAAGTCATTTGGCCGAACCTTAGATTTTTAGTAATAAAATAACAATTACTAATATAATATTTGTTTTAAAAACTATTTTATGTCAATTTTAACACTATTTAGTAATTGATTTTTGTGAAAATCATAACAGAATTATTTGTTCGAACCAAGTTAATTAAATCAATAATAACATGTCATATTAACCTATAAAATTAGTGGAATTCATAAAAAGTCTAAAATTACATTTATTTTTGTGTTTATAACATCAATTATGTCAATATTTCATTAATAAGATAATTACTGCATCATCATTGTGTCATAAATAAATTAAATTATTTAATGTATAAAAATTACAAATAAAATACCATTATGTATGAAATCTTTATATCTTAATAATGAATACTTATAATCGAATTTATCTTATTTATAACCCCATATTAAAAATTATTTACTTATTAAACTTTGATTTTAACTATTTTAACCCTTCTTTAAATAAATTAATAATAAATGTCCTAATCTAATCTAAGTGGGCCTAAATAGTCATATTTTATTCCTAAGTTTTTTTGGGTCGAATTAAACTTATCCAATAGAATTAGGACATGTGTTAGGGTAATAATAATATCATCTTTACCCTTAATTACCCTATTTACTTTTAACCGTGGTTAAAAAAAGTAAAAAGTTACTATTCACCAAAAATTATTTTCATCTCATTGAACCACATTTTAGTCCTTAATATTAACCGTGTCTCTCGGAGTTTCGAAATTCCACTCACAGAAGCGGAAAAATTATGTTTTATGAAAAATTAAGTTTTTTAACTACCACTTAGTGGTTTCACTATTCATCAAAAATTGAAAGTTTTCAGAAAAATACCAAAATTTCACCCTAGGCTAATTTCGATATTCTGAATCCAAAAATGAAGTCCATTTTTGAAAAATAAAATTTATAAAATTTCAGAAAGTGGTTATTACTATTCATAACAGCTAGTTTTAATAATATTTTAATAGCATATCGTTGTTTAGTGAAACTCGGTATTGCATACGATGCAAGCTATCGAGGAAGGTCGCGATTTTGTGTAAAGAAAGCCAAGCAAGTGTTGTGTAGAAAAATATTCATTTTCTGATTTATATAACATAAAAGTCTCAGGTGTTACATTCGACCGGGGAGGCAAGCTATCCCCGAGGTTCATCGGGCCTTTTGAGATCACGCGCAGGGTTGGTGAGGTTGCCTACAGTCTTGCTCTACCCCCACAACTGGAGAGAGTGCATGATGTCTTCTATGTGTCACACTTGAGGAAATACGTGCATGACCCCATGCACATCATCGACTGGGGAGATATGGATATTGAGGATGGATCCACCTTTGTAGAGCACCCAGTGGAGATTGAGGACCGACAGGAGTGACCTCTGCGTGGACAGGCCATTCCTTTCATTCGAGTGTTGTGGCTGCATGGGAGGGTGTAGGAGAGCACTTGGGAATGAGAGATCCAGATGCGAGCTCAGTATCCCACGTTTTTTTGTAGTTTTTTTTTTCGGGATGAAAAACATGAAGGAGAGAAAGATATAATAACCAGGGTTTTGAGTTTGTAAGACTTTGAATTTTTTTTCTTGATGTTATTCTAGTACAGGGCGTTCAGACGGCGTGTGATTCCGAGCCCCATTGTGGTCGGAATTAAATTTTAAGTGCATTCACACTAGACACACCAAATAAATAGAATATCTCCTAAACGGTTTCTCATATGGAAAAAACGAGGGAACCATTGAGTCTGGAGCATGACATTTACCATAAGAGGGGTGTAACTTTCGTGGGAACAACCCTTCTGTGGAAAACGCCACTAGGGACGTTTTGGAAATTTAGCGACCTCAGTTTTGAATAGTATAACTTCTGAACGGAGGCTCCGATTAAAATTCTGAGACCACCGTTGTGCTCAGAACATGGATTTTACCCTAGGAGCGGCTTAACCTCGACCCCGCCGAGAGGTCGGGTATGGGCCTATTGGTGGGTGTTTAAAATTAATTAAATTTTAATCATGTTTTCCCTACATAAACACAACGACCCCCTTCTTCCCCATTAGAATCTCTCTGATGGAGGGTCTCCCAACAAAGAACCTCCATCTTCTTCAAGCTCATCTGCCCACCTCTCCAAGGTGGTTGCGGCTTCGGTGGATCATTTGTGAAGCGACAGGCTACACCCTGTGAGGTAGGATCATTGCATTTTCGTTTTAAATTCCTACATCTTCTTCTAACTCAATTTATAGCATTTAAATTCTATTTAATTGTCGAGAAAATTCCATATTAAAATAGGGATCGATCCGATATTTCCAATGATTCTTTCAGATCAAAATTTCGAATCCCGGGGTGTTTGGGGTGACCCAAGGAAGTTTTCCATCCCAAACCCCTATTTTCCTATAGTTCCAGGGCGGTTCGGCAGCTCCGTACCGTGGTCCGGCAAGTCTTAGTGGCAACGGATCCTCAGGTGGTCCAGGACGGCAGCTACGTGGCAGATCCTCAGGCGGTGGCGCGGACGGCTGCGGGCGAGCAATTGCGGGTGAGCGGAATTCAGAGGCGGCATCAGCGGTGCATGCGGGAGGCCAAGGGCGTGGGTCGGATGACTTTGTCGGTCGACGTGCAGTGGGAGATCAGAGTCTTAATGACCCCGAGAGTAGACCGGGACCCATGAAATGCAGGTCCTGTGGAAAAGATCCGGACAGGCTTAAGCCGATCCGAGTGAAGCGACGCGGGCCACGCGGTGAACCATGGGCCGGGTTAGACCGGGTGGTCCGGGAGGCTGAGCTGCTGACCGCCGGTTCAGGGAGAGGGTGGGCCGGCCGAACCAGCCCGACCTACCCCGTTTCGGTCCATTAGTATTAAAACACCTCTTTTTTTGAAAACCATGTTTCAGATTCACATGCTGTCTGTGGAGACACAATCCTTAGATCGAGGTGGAGGTTTTGAGATGGTCTTGGCGATTTTTAATTCCTGAGACAGGGGCTCCGTGGTGCGACACGCCTGTGAAGTGTTATTTAGTGCCTCACCGAGATTATTGTTTCGGATGGCGCGAGCACATCCGAAGTCCATTTTAGGTTCCACCAATGACATTGTGACCTTGGCGTCCAGATGAGGTTTTCTATTGTGGTTTCATGCATTGAATCTGGAGTTGAGGTGTGGGCCCACATGCCGTCATTCAAGATGCGTGCAGCGTTTTGCAACTTTTTCACCAGACGTCCGTTCGGGGTGTATGAATAGTCGATTCAGCGTGTTTTTCCATGAGGATTGCAACAATGTATTCTGTTTGGGCGTGTAGAGCCTCATTCGAGATCACATTAATGTGGAAACATGGAAGGGATTTGGTCAGAGGTTCCTTTGACGCACTCCGAACCAACACATGGTAGCGATGTTAGTGACACCCAGTGATGGCATGGGCAGCGCAGAGTTATTAGACCAGTTCAGGGTTTACCCTCCAGTGGGGCTGGGATGTGGGTAACCCATTGACCTTAGGGTTTACCCTCCAGCTGGGCTGGGTAGTGGTTTACTCGATGACCTCTTAGGGTTTACCCTCCAAATGGGCTAGGTAGTGGGTTACCCGATGACTTATTTCAGAATCGGCCCATTCTATGTGGATAGTCAATGACTTTTCTCCATGATTACCAGACCAGGACCCTTGGTTGTACGGTTCAGTGATGAGACAACTTTGGTGTACAGTACATTTGGGAATAGGTGATGGATATCCTTAGAACTGTTGGAGACTTTTCCTTGGCCGATCTTAGAGATGGAGATACCCTTACAAACTCGTTTGGGTTTCTTGTTGAGCATACACATATATATACACCCTACTTTTGTTCCCACTCCTTGGGTTCAGTTTCTCTCTTTCTAAGAGGGGAGAAGACGTGTGGGGTATGCCACATGATTTCCGTGTCTAGATACCCTTGGTTGGATGAGTCTACTCTCCAGCTATAGGTAGCGAAGACTCGATGAGAAGTTCTTATTCTCACCATTTCTAGCTCCTTGTATTTGGACGAGTCTTCTTCCTCTCTCTTGTTGGGTTGAGCTGCACTCTATTTATTATACTCTTTCACTATTCTTTGTTCTGTCTACTGATCACCTATTTAGTGCCTCCTTTGTTGCTCCCTCAAGCTTTTGGGGAATCCTACTAAGTATATTTATACTCACCCCTGCTTGGGCTTTGGCTGCACTTGGTGTGCCCTTGAAGATGACGAACATGTCGATCGTGACTACGAAAGAGGGTAGATGGAACATGATCTTAGGCTGCGTATCAGGGTCACAATAGGGTTTTAAGGTGTGGGACTCTCCAGTTGTTTACTTTTGTTTACCTGTTACAGGGTTGTGACACATTTTGTGTTGGATGCGTGTTTTCCCTTTTTCTATTCAGTTTCCTTGTCAGTACTTTTCAGAACATTACTTGTTCTATTTTAGAGGTCGATGCATGCTTTGGTTGGGATAATGTAGTCCATAATTTGGTTTCCTTTTCACTCTGCACTTCTGCATTAAGTGGGATGTGTGTGTGTGTGAACAGGTACTTAGGCAAAGGCCTCCTCGAGATTGTTATGCCTTCGGCGCTTGTCGCCATCCCCTGGCCTATAGAGGCAGGCTTGGGCTAGTTGTAACTCAAGACCGGTAGGGTTAGGTCATGACAAATAGTAAGGTGTGTCAAACTATAAATTGAGGTTTATGTGAATCAACTATATCATAGAAATCATGGAATATAAAAAAAGGTAGTGACGAAAAAGGTAGTAAGGATTTATTTTACCAAAACACTTTAAATTAATTTCATGCCTGTGTGGATTATCTCAACAAAGAACTTTCCTTTATCATCCTCCCTGACCCTTCAGTGCAATAACTTCACATTGTCAATGCAGGTTTAGCATTGACCTGTGAATATGAAACTCCCTCTTTCTTATAAGCTGAAAGGAATATAAATTATTAGTTTCCCAATAATGTATCAGACCTTATACTATATGGGATGAGGGCTGCAGATTGTAACCCATGAGGAAATGTTAGGGGTTTCACCTTATGTGTTTTGCGTAGGCTTATGTGAATAAAACACGACATGCTATAAGGCTTTATAACAAAAACTAAACCAGTTAAGGTGAATAAATAGAACCATAGTGGTAATATTTATCTCATGAATTTTTGTTTTTGTCTACATGGGATCATATCATATCATTCGTAAGCATCAGCATGTCATATTGGTAGTTCTTATGAAAATGAACTCATACAAAAAATATTTTTCTTTGAGCAATGTAAATACTAAATGATATGTTTTTACAGATAATTGAAACTTAATTCCATGATTTTACTCAACGAATTCATATAAAAGAACCTAATAAAATCGTATAAATGCCTAGAAATGGAATACAAAATGACAACTGGTTCTTTAAAAACATGAAAGAACAAAACCCAATCAACTAAAAAATATATTGTTTTGTTCATTTAGGTATATCATTGACCTGTACATTACTAGAATAACCAATTTTCAATTTTAGTAATGTACAATTCAATTTTAGAATTGACTATAACAAATCCCAGTCAACAAAAAAACCAAGGTTTATAGATTTTTCTAAACCTATACAGGTTTTCTTTAGGTCAATGATAAACCTGAACAAATAAAACTAATCCTATATGGGGTTTTTTAAAACTGAAAGAAAATTACCTAGTCAACTAAGAAATAAATTACTAAAAACTACATTATTATTCATTTCAGGTCAATCCTAAACCAACTTGTACAAGTTTTTTTCATTCAGGTTATGTTTAGCATTGACCTGAACAAAAACACAAAAAACTAATAATACCTAGTTGTCATTTTTTGTTCATTCAGGTTTTGTTCATTTAGGTTTTAGTGATATATAGGTCAAGGATTAAAGGTAGTGATTATATGAAGATGAAATCATAGAAAATACACCACTAAAACCTGAACGAACAAAGCCTAGTTAACTAAGAAATTTCTAGAGATGGGTCGCAACCCTCGGGTCTGGAGGCATGCGCCAACATGGGAATGATAATTAAACAAAAACTCTAATATTACAATGTTATTTAAAAAAAATCAAACATTAAAATACATGACACCTAAAAATAACTTGAAATAACAAATAGAAAATGAAAAAAAAACAATGGCTTCTAGGTTTTATAAAAAATATATCATGGAAACAATAATACTGGAAATTGTGTATTAGAAAAAAGGTTGGGGTGAAAATTTTATGTAACATTAGATTACATGTGGGAACTACAATAGGGAAATAAAATGAATAAAGTAAAAGGAATATCATATGGTAATCATGAATTGTGTGTAATATAAATGTTACTAATGTTATACAGAACATATATGTATACCATTGAATAAACGAAATGAAATCAAACCCATATATATATTGTACCTATGCTTTATAGAATCAGAAATAATAGGAATAAATAACATAAATAATGCATAATTGAAGTGATGTGTGATCCATCCCTGAATCATAATTATAAACCACATAACATCAAATAGCTATGAAACTAAAGTGTTCAAAATTCATAAATCAGTACAGATCAATTGATTTAAAAAGGTATGCATGTTCTATGAGTTTTCTTCTACACTCTAGTTTCATAACCACCACTACATCTGAACACCCTTACCAGGTTCTATGTTCTTAGGTGAAAAAATGGGGACAATAAGCCTCCAAAATACACTATCCCAGTATATGGTCCACTTTGTATTATTAATAGAATATCATACACAGTTTTGGTCTTGTAACGGTATACCTTATCTACATTTCCATGGTCTTGGTAGGCATTAGAAAATGTAGGTTTCAGATTTTCAGACTCTTGGATGAATGAAATTAGTAGGAAGGAAAAAAAATAAAAAATGGGATAGGTAACCAATGAAAATGTTTCACCAATCATAGAAATTATGAAACCATACCTCATATGATCCAAAAAATTTCATTGCACCTTTTCCAATCCTCAAATACCATGTATTAAATATATTTGAGTACCAAAATCCTTTGATCATTCTCCTTCTTGATGCAGAGCGTGTAGTCAACTCCACCTCGATAAAAACCAAAATTTATTAGGTTTTGATCCAACCATAAATACTAGATCCTCATTAATTTATTTATATTATACAAATAATTACTTAAATAGAATACCTTTCACTTATTTTCATCCATAATAAACCCATCTGGTTTCTCAGTGTATACCCCCCTAAAGAAATCCATTGAGGAACATAGATTTTACATCCATTTAGTATAATTTAATCAACATTTTGACTAAAATAGACAAAAAAATAAAATAGCTTCCAACTGGGATATGGGAGTAAATTTATCATAAATATAAATTCCTTTGATCTAGGAGTTCACCTTCAACACTATCCATTCTTTATTTTGAGCCACTTTTCCGTAGTCAATGATTTTATTACTAAACATCCACTTGGTTCTGATAACATTCCTTTCTTCTAGCCATGGAAAAATTTTCCATGTCACATTATTTTTATTCATATCAAGCTCCTCATGCATAGATTCTATACAATTATCATCCTTTTCAGCATCTTTAAATAATTTAGGCTATACTTGGAAAACATGAGGTTTTTTTGGAGTCTTACTCCTTCAAGTTTTCACCAAAACTCTTCAATCACCAATGAAATTTTATTCATTTATTTCATCCTTACTTATATTTATTTGCAGTTGATAAAAATATATCCATCTTTGAAATGATAACCCATAAATTAATACTTCTTAAAAATCATTTCAATTATTTAATCACACATCTAATAAACACTATCCATGTTTTACTTTAATGCATCTAAAAAATAATTCTTTAACATTTACTTTTGGTTTCACCCTTAGGAATATCTAATTACCATCTAAGTAATTCTCATAAATTGGAGTCATTACCCATTTTTGAAAACAAAATGGATTATAAATATCATCCACATCAGTTACATCTCCCGAACAATTATTATTCCAATTTGTTTCCTGGGACTCATCCCCCATATATTTTATCTTTCCTGTAATACTCTATGTCGTAATCATCATATTGATGACTACTACTTTAAGTATTTCAAGAAAAATAGGTTTATGTCCATAATAGATGGAGGATGAGTTCCATTAACTAAATGCATGATAAATGTATGGAAGATAAGCTGATGAGGATGATAATTGTCTATAAATTTCACATTTGGATGAATTTAGAGTATACCAACTACAATAGTGATGTACTTCTTTTCTTAAATTCTATTACCCATTTTCTTCAAATAATACATGAAATTATTTTAAATAATAAAAATATTGACTTTCTCTTATTATAATTGTATATAACTTTCACATTTTATAGTGAATATCTTATGTGTATTTATTTATTTTTTTATAAAAAAATTAATATTTTAAGAACCTAATAGGATATCTTTACTTTCTCTCAGAAGATTCAAAGCTTTAATCCAATGTATCTTATTTTCTCACCATCCTCCTCACTCATTAATTGATAGTTTGGTGAGATCGATTTGTGTTTTTTTATCATCATTCTAAATTTACTGTCGACATATCCCTATGGTAAAAAATATTTGCACAAATAAAATAATTATCCATAGAATTAATGTATTATTTTATATTTATGTTTAATTTATTTTTTTAGTATTACTCATATAATAATTTTTTTCTCATAAAAATGGATTCTTTTGCTTGAGTTGGGGTGGTTTTTTGTAGCTACTCATGCTCATGATGGATTCAAATTCGAAATTGAAACTGATATAATGTCAATAAAGAAATGCATCAAGGATTTATAAAACCATCAGGAAAAGTTGAGTGCCTACTACTTATTTAATTAATTTTGTCATCAGTTATATACTATTTGTAAGTTAATTTCCATATAATTTTTATCTAATAATTATTTAGTTTTTTTCACAGATCATTTGTGAAGTTAAGTTTCTCTTTCAACTATTTGAAACAAACCACAAAAGAGATAAAATGATTCTTTCCACTGATGTAACCACATTTTCAATTTTCATTCCCTTTCTTTGTTGAAATTCCAAAACTACATATTGATTCAATATTGTTAGCTGAAAAACCTTTCTCGTTGTTGAAATACAAAATATTATAAGAAGCTCATGTTCCCATTGTGGTGACTTCTCATGATATAATGGGCACATGATCTTCCTCTGCTCTTCTAACTTTCAACAATGAGAATGGTTTTTTAGTTAAGTACATTGAGTCAATATGAAGTGTAGGAAGTTTTACATAGAAAGAAATATAAATGTGGTTACATTGGTATTTAGGATTTTTTGAGAATTTGGGATGTGTAGGAATCAAGCACACCTCATTTCAACACACAGTGTGGCCAGTATTACTCCAAGTTCTTATTTTTATTTAAAATTGAAATTAATTTTAGTAAAAAGGAAAAATGACATACTTGAAATTGAGAAAACACATTCCTTTTTATTTTTGACACTTTAGGGAAATGATCTATAAGACAATATGGATGTGTATGAATTATATTCACCTAAATTTGATGTATGGTTTGACTTCTATGACTTAATGTGACTCTTATTGGTTTAAAATCGACAGTTTAGTTCAAAAAATATCAGTCACTGAAAATAAAGAAAACACGGTTGTATTTTAATGATAATTTAGTACACTGATTCATACGTCATTTTTTATGTTTAGGAATGAGTCTCACATCAATCTAATACACAATGATATCAGTATGGGTCAATATGTGTGTTTCTAGTTTAAAATGACATCCTAGTAAAAAAAAACAAGTGATGTTCTCAAAACTAGTTAAAAAAATTTATATTGTTTTGATACTTTAGTAAAATGATCTATAAGTCATTTGAGACATGCAGGAGTTATCTGTAGCTCCATTTAACACACGGTGTGACTGGTATGACTTAAAGTGCATATTTTTCTTTAAAAATGACATAAATTTTAGTAAAAAGGCAAACTGACCTACTCAAAACTAAGAAAATGCATTAATATTGTTATGATAATTTAAGTAAATGTTCCATAAGTCATTTTTGATGTTTAAGAATTAGTTTCACCACAATATGATACATTATGTTCCCTATATGAATTAATGTGTCTGTTATCATTTTAAAATTTATAGTATAGTTAAACAAATATCACTCAATAAAAATAGAGAAAACAAAGTCGTATTTTCTTAACAATTTTGGAAATTTATTCATAAGTCATTTTTTATGTGTAGGAATCAGTCTCACATCCAACAGAAACATGATGTGATCGGTATGAGTCAAATTTAGTGTTTCCATTTTAACATTGCGTTTTAGTAAAAAAGACAAGAGATGTAATAAAAAATGGTTAAACACATTTTTATTGTTTTTTATACTTCAATAAAATAATCCATAATACATTTGGTACATGTATAAATTAGCCTCACTTCAATCCGATGCACAGTGTGACCGATATGACTCCAAGTGTATCTTTTTATTTAAAATTGACATCAGTTTTAGTAAAAAGGACAATTGACCTACTCAGAATCAAGAAAACACATTCGAATTATTTTTATACTTAAAAAAAATCCATAAGTCATTTTTGACATGTAGGAATCAGTCTTACACTAATATGATTATAGTGTGACCAGTATGACTCCAATTGTGTCTTTTAATATAAAATTGACATCAATTTTAGTATAAAGGACAAATGGACTACTCAAAACTAAGAAAAAACTTTTGGATTATTTTGATACATTATGGAAGTTATAAATAAGTAATTTTCAACCTGAAGGAATCATCCACACCTAAATCTAAAACATTATGTTTTTGATATGAGTCAATGTGTTTGTTAACAGTTTAAAATGGAAAATTTAGTTCAAGAAATGTCACTCACTGAAAATAGAGAAAACATGATCATATTTCCATGATAAATTAGGACATTGATTCATAAGTCATTTTGGACATGTATTAATCATTCTCATGTAAAACCGATACATGATGTGATTGGTATGAGTCAAAGTTCATGTTTCCAGTTTAACATGACATTTTAGTAAAAAAGACAAGTGACAAACTCAAAACCAAGTAAACACATTTAGATTATTTTCATACTTTTTGGAAATTATCCATAATTCATTTGGTATAGGTAAGAATTATCTATACCTCAATCCTACACATGGTGTGACTGATCTGACTCTAAGTGCTCCTTTTTATTTAAAATTGACATAAATTTTAGTAAAAATTACAACCTACCAACTCAAAAACAATAAAACATATTCATATTGTTCTTATAATTTACGAAGATTATCGATAAGTCATATTTTATCTTCAAGAATTAGAATCAACTCAATCTGATACATGATGTGTCTGGTATGACTCAACGTGTCCATTATCAATTTAAAATTGACATTTTAGTTCAAAAAGTATCACTCACTAAAAACAATGAAAACATGCTCATATTATCTTTATAATTTTGGAAAATTATTGATAAGTAATTTTGGATGTGTAGGAATTGGTATCACGTCAAACTAACACAAGATGTGACTGGTATGAGTCAAACTATTTTTTTTCTAGTTTAAAATGACATTTTAGAAAAAAAATGAGCAGCGTACTCAACATTGAAGAAACACATTCATGTTGTTTTAATACTTTATAAAAATGATCCATATGTAATTTGAGATGGTTAATAATTATCCACACTTGATTTTGATTCAAGGTGTGACCCGTATGACTCTTAGTGCATCTTTTCAACATATAAGTATCATTTTATTTTAAAAACATGAATTACATTTCCAAAACTGAGGAAATGAGCCTAGATTTTTTTATTATAATTCTATCTACTATTACTTAATTAACTTCCTTATCATTTTCATTTTATACTTATTTAGTTAATTTTCTCAGAGACAATTCTTGAAGATGAACAAGAAATTGTGTGATGTGCAAGAATCAAATACAACTCAATCTAATACATAGAGTTCATTGTATGACTCAAGGTTTAGTTTAAAGTTAAGACTTTTTGTTAATTTATTTATTTTTATTATTACTAACATAAGATTTGTTTTCTTGTACAAGTGATTTTTTACTTGAGCGGGGGTTAGGATCAATAGAAAAAGGAAGAAAACTATTTTTTAATGTATGTAAAATATTTTACATATGAAATTGTATAAACCAATGTTTGAAATTTCTATAATATAGTGTTTTTTTCTTATATTTATGTTGTAAATCTTATTTAATTTAAATTATGTATTGGTAATTTATTTTTATTATTTTGTGGTGTTTTTGGTGCTTCGGTGTGCTGTTACAGCACACTGCACTGGTGTTGTAGTGTGTTGTTACAACACATTTTAGAATACCCCTTTATCAGCACTTAAAATAGCATTGATAAAAGACTACAGATTTTAATCTCAATACAGTAGTTAGTTCTTCTCTAGCACTAATAAAGGCCATTTTTAATGCTTTTAAATGCATATTTTGTATAAGTGTACGGTTTATGATTTCTTTAATTTGGATAATCATTATTCTCCCAAACTAAATGGGATCCCTAACAGTAATGGTCCCATGCCACATTGGCTCACCTACCATTCTAAGTTCACGCCTCAAAGGATATTTGGTAACGAATAGGAGATACCACATTTCAAAGTCGGTCAATGGTTGATCCTACTTATGTCCACCTCATCCTAATCCGACATGGGGATAGAACCTGTGTTTCGAACATGGTCCTGGGTCATTCATTGATCATTGTTAATCCCCTTTTCACTATCCAAGTCTTGAAATTATCAATCTCCTATGAGGGATTTTTTGGTCACTTTTGCCTCTCATTATGTTCTCCCTTGAAAGGAATGAGAACTCTATACCAATCCTTGTTTCTCACGTTGAGCATGGATCATGCGGTCTTAGGGGTTTGGTGGAATTTATCCTTAAGAATGTTTGAGACATGCGAGAACCCCATATTCTGAAGTATATGACCTTAAACTAAGACCCATTAGTCCAAACTCGATAAACTTAAACTACGAGCCCATGGTCCAAACTCTATGACCTTAATCTAAGAGCTTAGTTCCATGTATCATGACCTTAAACTATGTGCATGTTTTCTCAAGGATGTTTCATGTGGTGTCAAGTGGCCTCCTATACCCCTCCTTTCATGTAAGGTAATCATTCTTCATTGTTTCATTCATTCATCCTGGACACATCACCTTTTTGTCCAATTATTATGACCTTAAACTATTTTAAATTGGTCTGAAGTCAATGACAATGACCTTGGAGCCCGAGTCCATGTATCATGACTTTAAACTGTGTGAATGTCTCTCCAAGAACCTTTTGTGTGACATCAGGTCTTCTTGGCCCTCAATTCACATCGGTTTTTCACTCTATCCTGATACACATATTTTTTTTGGGATACTCACCCTATGGTCCAAGATCAATGACCTTAAACTAATATTTATGGTCCAATAATCACAACCTCAAACTATGTACAATATTCATCTAGTGTATTACATGTGGAAAGGCCTCTTAGGATCTTCATTCATATTGGGTTTCCTCTCCCTTCCACACACATCCCATTTGGGCCACAAAACTCTTCAGTCCAAGAATCATGAACATAAACTATGTGGGACTCTCTCCTGATTATTTTTCATAGTGAAGGGTCCTCTAATATCCCTTTTCATCATAGGCCCCTCTGGGGAGTTCCCCCATTATGCTGCCCTCCTAACCCCCTTCCCCATACCTTTATCATGTGGGTATTATTTACGTTGGGTCACATGTACTAATCACATGACGTTAAACTGTGGGATCATTTATTGGTCACATGATGTTAAACTGTGAAACTCGTTGTCCCAATCACATGATGTTAAACTATGTAATCCAACGTCATCATCGTATGAATTTAAATTGCATTTCTATCATCCTCATTGGAAGATTTAAAACTATAGAAAATCTTTTGACCTTTCCTAAGAAGTCATTTCATTTGGTGCTGGTAACCTACTACATCATTCATGTTCTTTGAATGTTGCTCGACATCCATGATAATGATCCCTCTCAAAGATAATTTTGATATTTGTTTAGACCGATATTCCTACTCGATGTGATTAATGCCACAGTGGCATAATTCTGGGAGTGTTGGATTCCATTTAAACATTCCACCACTTCATCTCCAAGATTTCTTGTGTCCCACAATTTGGATCCCCGTCCTCCTCCATGTATCAAAGGCCCCCCTTGATGGCATGGTACTATGCCATACTGGCTCACCTACCATCCTGGGAACACACCCAGAAAGAATTTGAATGATATTTTGAGATAGTTCCCATGCTTTTAACATGAACTAATAGAAAAATACCCTATACCAATGGTTTTGAACAATTGGTATAGGCCTCAAAACTTTTGGTATAGACTATACCACTGGATTGGGGAACTGTAGGCTAGTTTGGCATTGAGATAGGTCTATAACAACAGTTTTGGGAAAATTTTTGGAATGGGTCACCTGAAAAACCAATACCAACAGTTTCAAGAAAACCGTTAGTATAGGTAATTTAGAAATTAAAACCCGACATGGTTTTGATCCTAGCACATATTGTTTATAATCAAACAACCTAACCACTAACCTAACATGAATTTTTTGAACATAATTTCATGTATATATTTATATGTATATTCATAATTATTTTAGATTTTTATTTATTTAATTTTGTTTGAAAAAATATTCCATAAAAATATGGGTACCTATTCCAGTGGTTCTCAAAACCGTTGGGATAGACCAATAAATTTTTTTGGGAACCATTGGTATAGGTTCTTTGACATTTTGAACTATAAAAATGGTTTTGATGAAACTGTTGGAATGGGGTCTACCTATACCAACAATTTCTACACATCCATTTGTTTAGGTCCTATTTATGGTAGTGATGGTCTATGGTCGACCCTCAATTTTCCCCATCCTTATAAAAATAGTAATGGATGTTGTGTTTCGAACATGGACAACAATTATACTCCATTGTCATGACAACCCCTTTTTCTTTCAAATCATGAGTGTCTTAATTAATTATACCCATACCCTTTTTTGGGTAGAATTAAATGCCCTTGGAATTATACCATTCATGCACTGGTGAGGACTGAAAAAGTAATTCAATTATCCATAGGATCCCATCCACCAGACATATCCACTCTCATCCTGAAAACTCCTAATGGTTAGTCAAAAAAATGCATATCCTGAGTGTTTAAAGATTGTATTAAACTCTCATATAAATGATAAATCACAGGTTCATCCCTTGTTTCTCACATTTATCATGAGTCACATGAGCTTAGGGATTGGTTTTTGGTTGTATCATGAGTTTTATTGAAGCATGATAGTAAAACACAACAAAAAACACTTGTACATGAATGCAAGAAGATTTAAACAAAGAAACTTCAGTAGTAGGCAAGGGACATCCACACACTAGAGCCTCTCTTATATGCTAGAAACAAATTCCTCATATGGCTCAAACCCAATGCTCGAGTGCTCTAGTATGACCAAACATTGGTTAGTGGCATCTTTGGTATGCTAAGTCCTCATGAGATATGTTTCCTACTCCTTAGATACATTTTCCTATATCTACACTGTAGGACCCCGGGACACCCTGAGAGGGGAGGAGTGAATCAGGTGTCAACTTTTTTTCTTTAAAGTTGTGGATCTTGTTCCCACGTTGGTAGGAACTACTTAAACCTGTATGATGGATATGATCATTAATAAAACATTCACTTTCAAAGAGGTGACACAACAATTTTTACTTGGTTCACCACTAAGGGCTAAGTCCAAGGATCATACGCTGACAAGTTTCCGGTCGTACCTAATTCCACTATACTTCACTAGCTGTGGATTACAGAGGTTCAGGAACAATCACTCTTTCCTAGGCTCACTGCCTTTACAAAGGTTCAGGGATATGTCACTGCGTCCGTCGGGTCACCCCTGTTGACTCCCCCTGGCTCACTGCTATTGTTGAAGTCCCGCTCAGTTTATAGAAATGAAGGTATCTTCAATAGATAGACATGATGTTCTTTTTCTCCTGTTCATCATGAGACTTTGCTTGCATCAGGGTTCAGAGTTGACGCTCTTTTCAGTTCAAACCTTATTCTTTAGTGCAATGATTAATGCACTAGATCCTCTTGTATCTGTTTGACTGAATCACAACCACTCTCGTGATTTCTCAATAAATGAAGCTCGGCTCTCTTGGCATCGTTAGAATAAGTTCTCTATGTAGGCATGAGATCATTTATGTATCATTTAGACTTCCTCTTTAATCTCACATTGCACCGAAGTTATCTGGAAATCTTCCAGCTTTCATGCAGCTCCAAATGGATGGGCGTGATTCAAAAATACCTGGAACTCTTCTCCAAGCCCAGTGCACAAGTCCCAAGATTGGCACACAAGTCACTTGCACGGTAAAAGTTTGGCACACAGGTGACACCCACACACTTGCGCGACACTTTCTCCTTCAGCTCCAAACTTGCGCAACCCACTTCCTTTCTCTCCCAAACTGACTTGGGCGCACAGCCAATAATCGGCACACAGCCTGCACTTGCGCAACCCAACTACCACTTGCATGGATAAACCACCTACATGACGAGAGCTCGAATAGTCTCTAAGTCTTGAACTCTGCACCAAATGAGGAGGGGTGCTCCTCTATTTATAAGAAAACTGGACCCCTTGCGCAGTGGCGTGCAAGTGTCCTCAGAGTGCGCAAGTCCCGGCGCGCAGCTCCAACTACCCAAGCCTCTATCGCACAACTCACTTGTGTGAACCAACCAATACTTTCTCAACCTTCTTTACTTTGCCATATTTTGAAGTTCTGATCTTTAAAAACAATAGGCACACAAGTTTACAATCCTCCTAGTCACCGGCGTGAAAGTCTCTTCACAGCGCGCAGGTCACTAACACGACCAACCCACTACTTGCGTGACCCTCTTTCCTTTTCCATTTTTCATGTTATGATATTGAAAAACATATGACATGCAATTTTCCTCTCCTTCAAGTACACGACATGCAAGTCTCTTTCCCAAAACCACTTTTCTCCATTTGTCGATTTTCAGGCCCAAACATTTGGAAAACACTGGGAAACGTCACCACCTTAAACTGTTCTTTTGTGCCGCCTCCAGATGCTTCATTCCTTTGTCTAAATTCATGAATAAAACATGGATCGTTAACCACAACCCTTGAACACAACATGCCACCATGGAATATCCTTTGTCAACAAATTTTTATGTCATTTGTTTGCTTTTTCAACAAGCACGATCACCTCAAAAACACTTCTTTTCGGTGATTTGTATCCTTCAACAACTATTCTTATTTCAACACAAACTCCACTATCATGATATATATACTTTGATAGATCAGTTTTAGAATCTTCATATTTTGATACAATGTGAAGTGAATATCAAAATCAAAATTCCAATCCCCACATGGCCATCTCATAATTCTAATCACGTGCACATCGTCTTATTCTTCAACCATCATTATCTACTTCATGAAAAACATATCATTCAGTTCTTCAAGAAGTATCTTGCATGGTTCTCATGAAATCATGAGGAATTTCATGGTCTTCATCAAAAACCATGATTATTTAATCATCCTCAAATGGATTATACCTCACTTGTTCATTGTTGTATACAATGTGTCACCTTTGACACATGTTATTTGAACTTATGATCAGTACAATAGTCATCTGAATTCACATTCCTCCATTTCATTGGAGTACTTCTTGATCTCGTTCATTTTGATCTTCATTGAAAACTATTGACAACAAATACAACCATATACACAAAGTGGTCCAAAAAATCTCCCCCTTTGTATTTTGTTGTCAATACCTTACGTATCTTCTAAAATGAATTCGTCATTGTCAAAATGAGAATCTTCACTCAACTTTCTGTTCAAACTTTCAAAAAGAGAATCTTATCTTCACCACTAAACATTCTGTTCAAACTTTCATTTCACTTTCTCTCCCCCTTATTGACATGAAATACAAAGCTCATGGTAGAAAGGGTATCAATCCATACTTAAGAAATGTTTCATTAATCATTTCACTATAAGTCTACTTGAGCAATGATCGATGTATAAAACAAGAGGATTTGATTAAGACAACAAGGATGTTCATTATTCACAGATCATGATACCAACATGAGATGAGAACTCATATATTTTGTCTTCAAGGGTTTACCACTTTTATTTCAGGCATAAGAAATCAAATGTGATAGGGAATAATCAACATGAAACTGCTTCTCCAATGACATGTTCTACAAGAAATTCATAGAGTAACTGCATTTGATTCCAGCTGGAGTTGATATTGATTGAAACAGTGATTTTGGAAGCTTCTTCATTTTTCTCCCCCTCAAGGGAAACACTCTTCATAATCTTCATCAAGAGTTATCCTTCATCATCTTAATCATTGAATATCAATTGAAGAATCTTCTGAGAATGGAAACTTCTTTAGCTTAGCTATCAAGAGGTGACAAAATTCACTACTTTTCAGGTTTTCCCCCTGAGAGCATGGTTCACCTTCAATTCCTTGCATTATTATCACAAATACAATACAAAAATGATTAAGGGAATAAGGTGGTTCCTTCTTTCTTAATAAGTACGAGTTGCATGGTTGAAGTTCTTTTCTCAACCAAGTTCCTCTGTTAACTCTAGTCTTCATGCCTTCACATTTGAACATATGTTCTGACATCTGTTGATGTGGCATGGCTTTCTTCACATTCTCTTCTAATTTATGTGAGGAATTGTTCTGCTTAACATCCATTATGAATGATACATTCTTACCCCTCTTAAGGACTACTTATTGCTCTAGTATTAAGGTTAGACACCCGTTTTCAATGTGACCAGATTTCCTGCATCTCTCACATAGAACATCTTTGACACATGTGTTTCTCTTGTTTTTCAAACTCTCCTGCACTCTGTCTTCATCACGTGAATGTTTTTCATTTCCTTTAGCACCAACCTTGGCTTTTTAATCTTCATGTTTCCTCATTATTTTCAAATCTTCTGGCCAGATGACCAATATGTCATTTGGAACTGTTGTGGCTAGTTTGGATCTTCCACATGGGTTCATCTGAGTTTCATCCCTCTTAGTTTTTCTATCGGATGAATGATCCTTCATTTTCATGGATCTAAAATCCTGGGTCTTCTCATCTTCCCTATATGATATCTTCTTGGGAAAATGTGTGTTCACTGTATTCTTCTGATTTCTTCCCAAGGAATATTCTTCCTTCTTATCTGGCTTGTGTGATCCTATGTTCTTCTCAACTTTGGATATCTGTTGACATAGGCATGCACCATTCTTGTGACCACTACCGCTACATACATCACATATGTTATCAATCATTCCAAATCTGTTTTCTATAAACAGATGCTTCTGGACCTACAAATGTTGCTTCTTTTTCTCTGGATTTATTCCCTTCGATACAGGCTTTCTTTGTGATTTTCTATTAAATGTATTGTACCAACAATCCAGTGCACAATGCCCAAATCTGTTGCAACACCAACATTGACCCACAAATCTTTTCTTCTTTGTATCTTCTATATGAGTTTGTTGGGCTTTCTTCTTAATTTTTTGTTCTCTTTTTGAGGAACTAACTTCCTATTTTTTCTTCCCATCCACCCTACCCATGGTAGTAGGTTTATTCTTCTCACCTTTCCTCATCCATACATGTTTAGAATTTTTCTTCCAACCTGCACTGATTATAGGAACGTATTTAGAAACATGAGTACAAGATGGTTTGGATGGTACCTTCACTTTCTCAGTTTCTTGTGATAGATCAATGAGTGAAGTCATGATCTTCTTATCACATTTTGGAGGTCTTTCGATAATAGAATCCTCCAGTGAGCATTGAGTACCAACAAAAACTGATTCTTGATATGGATAATCAAGAGTTGTCATAATCTTCTTGTCACATGTTGGAGTTATTTCAGCTTTAGATTCCTCCAATGAACATTGAGTATTAGCATCACTTGTTTCATTACTTTTCGAAGTCTCAATATGTATATTCTCAATATTGGTCAACTGGACTTCCAATTTTTGACTCTCAATATTGAGGATGATCTTCTGATCTTCAATCATGATCATCTTCTCTACACAAGTCTTCTTAATTCTTTCAACCTCATATTCATACATCATAACTTTGTTTTGTAATAAAGAGTCAAGTTCCTGGAATTTCTTGGATGTTTCTTCCAAAAAAAACTCTTGACTTCAGTGCACTTCTTCAGCTTAGCTTCAAGCGCATGGATCTTTTCTTCTAGAGTCTTATTGACTCCCTATTGTTCTTCAAAGACTTTAACCTGTTTGGTGATCTTCATACTTTCGAGAACTTTTATTTCCAATCCATTTTCCATATTGTCTGCTTCCCTTTTTAATCGAGTGATCTCAACCTGCATATATTGGAATAGGCTACAAATAATAGCAACCCTTTCTTCAAGAATATCATGCAGATATGTTTCGAGTTTTTCATGAAAGCTTCAAATAGGGGTGTCATCCTTTCCTCTGGAAGAATCCTGATCCACCTGCTCGATACTTTCCAAGCATGATGTTTCTTTATTATTGGAATGACATGGAGAACCAGATACTGCATCTTCTTTGGATATCAGAAACTTCTTCAACTGCTTATTATCTTTCTTTTTATTATCTTTCATGGTCTTGCTGGATGTAGACTTCTGTATTGTATCCAACATACGTGAACCTCCCTCTGATACCACTTGTAGGTCCCTGGGACACCCTGAGAGGGGAGGGGTGAATTAGTGTGTCAACTTTTTCTCTTTAAATTTTTGGATCTTGTTCCAACATTGGTAAGAACTACTTAAACATGTATGATGGTTATGATCAGTAATAAAACATTCACATGCAAAGATATGACACAATAATTTTTACTTGGTTCACCACTAAGGGCTACGTCTAAGGAGCATACACCGAAAAGTTTCTGGTCGTACCTAATTCCACTATACTTCACTAGCTGCGGATTACAGAGGTTCGGGCACAGTCACTCTATCCCAGGCTCACTACCATTACAAAGGTTCAGGGATAGCTCACTGCGTCCCTCGGGTCACTCCCGTTGACTCCCCCTGGCTCACTGTCGTTGGTGAAGTCCCGCTCAGTTTATAGATGTGAAAGTATCTTCAATAGATAGACATGAAGTTTTTTTCTCCTGTTCAGCATGATACTTTTCTTGAATCAGGGTTCAGAGTTTATACTCTTTTCAGTTCAAACCTTCTTCTTTAGTGCAATGACTAATGCACTAGATCCTCTTGTCTTTGTTTCCCTGAATCACAACCACTCTCTTGATTTCTCAATAAATGAAGCTCAGATTTCTTGGCATCATCAGAATAAGATCTCTATGTATTCATGAGATCATGCATGTATCATTTAGACTTCCTCTTTAATCTCACTTTGCACGGAAGTTATCAGGAAATCTTCCAGCTTTCATATAGCTCCAAAAGGACGAGCGTTCTTTAACAATACCTGGAGCTCTTCTCCAAGCCTAGCGTTCAAGTCCCAAGACCGGCGCGCAAGTCACTTGCACGGTACAAATTTGGAATGCAGGTGACACACACACAATTGCGTGACACTTCCTCCTTTAGATCCAAACTTGCGCGACCCACTTCTTTTCTCTCCCAAACTACCTTGGGCGCGCGACCAACAATCGACGCGCAGCCCGCACTTGTGTGACCCAACTACCACTTGCACGGCTCAACCACCTGTGCGATGAGAGCTCGAACAGTCTCTACATCTTGAACTCCGTACCAAATAAGGAGGGGTGATCCTCTATTTATAGGCAAACTGGACCCCATGCGCGGTGGCGCGCAAGTGTGCTCACGACGCGCAAGTCCCGACGCGCAACTCCAACTGCCCAAGCCTCTTTCACACAACTCACTTGCACGACCCAACTAATACTTGCGCGACCTTCTTTAATTTTCCATATTTTGACGTTCTGATCTTGAAAAAAAATAGGCACGCAATTTTCCAATCCTCCTAGGCACCAACGCACAAGTCTCTTCACAGCACGCAGGTCACTTGCGCGACCAACCCAATACTTTCGCGACCCTCTTTCCTTTGCCATTTTACCATGTTCTGATCTTGAAAAACATTTGGCGCGCAAGTTTCCTCTCCTTCAAGTACACAACGTTCAAGTCTCTTTTCCAAAACCTCTTTTCTCCATTTGTCAATTTTGAGGCCCAAAAATTTTGCAAACACTGGGAAACGTCACCACCTTAAACTGTTCTTTTGTGCCATCTCTAGATGCTTCATTACTTTGTCTAAATTCTTGAATCAAACATGGATCGTTAACCACAACCCTTGAACTCAACATGCCACCATGGAATCTCAGTTTTCAACAAGTTTTTATGTCAATTTTTTGCCTTTTCAACAATCACGATCACCTCAAAAACACTTCTTTTCGGTGATTTGTAACCTTCAGCAACTCTTCTTCTTTCAACACAAACTCCACTATCACGATATATATCCTTTGATAGATTAGTTTTAGCATCATCATATTTTGATAATGTGAAGTGCATAGCCATATCAAAATTCCAATCCCCGCATGTCCATCTCAGAATTCCAATCACGTGCACATTGTCTTATTCTTCAACCATCATTATATACTTCATGTAAAACATATGATTCAGTTCTTCAAGAAGTCTCTTGCATGGTTCTCATAAAATCATGAGGAATTGCATGGTCTTCATCAAAAACCATGATTATTTAATCATCCTCAGATAGATTATACCTCACTTCTTCATTGTTGTATACAATGTGTCACCCTTGACACATGTTCTTTGAACTTATGATCAGTACAACAGTCATCTGAATTCCCATTACTCCATTTCATTAGAGTTATTCTTGATCTCCATCATTTTTATCTTCATGGACAAATATTGACAACAAAAACAACCATATACACAAAGTGGTCCCAACATACACCCAGTCCTACTCAACCTGGTACATAGCTATCTAAGATACCACATATTTTTCTTAAGACTTGACTATTACTAGTTCACACACACACACACACAAAGAATAATTTTTATTCAAGTAGGAAAAGGTATGAGAACCTAAACATATAACTTATAGAGACCTTTAGAAATGGTGGATGAGATCATCCACTTTAACAAAATTAGACTCATACAGGGGAATAACCCAAGAGTTGAAAAGAAGTGAAAGAATTTATTGTGGCTAGCTTTAGTGGATAGTAAATCTGCAATTGAATTTAATTATCTCTAGGTATGGAGGATGTTCATAAGGTCATTCAGTAACCCCTTACACATTCTGATTGAGTACTCGATAAACTAATGAATTGGTCCTTTTCCTATAATTGCATTATAAACTATTAAGGAGTCTATTTCAATATCTTCAAGATGGATATTATTATGGTTACATTGATCCAGGCCTGTGAAAAGTTCTTGAGATTCATCTTGGAGACAATCTCCATTACCAAAGAAAGCAAAGAAAGAATCCAAAACAGAGCCCTTTAAATCCATAACCACACCTCCTTCGTACATAGATCCCATGCGGTAGGATCCATCAATGTTTAATTTTTCCCATAAGCAAGAGGCATCCAACTAATCCATCTCCCCAAACCCTCAATATTTATCATGGTAGGGGGACATAAGGGAAGTAGGTATTTGAGAGAATTGGTTGCCTCCGAATCTTGAAATAACCTAGCCAAATCTTGAATTAAATGTTTTGATTTGAGAAAGAAACATAGTATTGAACTCGGATTGTTTTAGTGTCAAATACTGAACTTGGTAGATCAGATGATCTAGCAGTGTACTGATAGAATTAGAGTCCTGGCCTTTCTCTCCTCCCCAGGCCAATCTACACCTTGGAGCCATCGTTGAAGGAAGAAGTAGATAGATAACTCATGATCCGACCACCCAATGAACTATCCAAACATCCCCCAAACAAAATTATACCATTCACTATTAAAGAACAAGTGATTGGTATATTCAACCCTTGATTCCCTAAAGTAGATACATTCAAAGGTAAGACTGATACCCCTCCTATGGATACTCTCCTCAGTTAGAAAAGCATTGTGTCAAACATGCCAAACCATAAAATTGAACTTTGAAAAAATTTACTTACACCATAAAGCCTCACCCCTTGGGTTTGGAGAGATTGAATCAACTTGAAGTCTTTGGAAGTCTCTAACAGTGAAAGTACCTGAGGTGGAGCTCGTGAAAACACACCTATTCAGGACTTGGTTAAGCACAATGTTGTAAAATATAGCCCTTTGATTATCATCCAAGGTGGAATGGATGAAATCAGGATGACCATTAGCCTCTTTGAATCATATTTCCATATAAGGTCACCCATAGAATCCTATAATAGTTTTAGACTAGTTTTGGTACCAATAACTTATGTGACCCATACAAATTATCCATCGGCTATGAAGCTTTGGGGTAAGAGGATAAGGATGGATTGTCTTCTGGATGATAAAGGGTCTTAATTTGTGTGATATCCCATCAATTCCATAAGTTTGAAATATGTTTTTACCCACACAGTATTCTCCTCAATGATTTATTAGGATAATTCAGCATGCAAAGCTGACATGGTACACGAAACACTCTTAATATTGATACCTTCTTCTTTAATGGGATTAGTAATATTATTCCATAAATACCAATGATATTTTCATTCAAACTGGCTATACTAGAAGAAAGAGATCATTTATCTCTACAAATTTTATATCACTTTTGTTGGTACTTTTAAATTAGAGAGGTTGTGCGTTGGTATTAAATAAAGAACACTATTAATGAGAGTGGTCCTCCCTTCAAAGGATGCGAATCTATTTTCACATTTGTGAATACACCCCAAAATCATGGCAATGATTATATAAAAGTATTTTATGAGGAGTGTTTTTAGGGAAACTAGAGTGTCCAAGTATTACATATGAAAGGATCCCTTGTTCATACCAAGAATTTCTTCCAGAGACCTTACCCTCTGATCTGAACGTTTATTTAGGGAAAAGAAGCTTCTTTTCGTGCGATTGATAACTTGAACGCTCCATACACATTAATCATCTAAGACACTATTAACCCCCTAATTAGATCTCTTATATACATTGACGAAAAGGATGGTATCATCAGTGAAGATGAGGTGGGAGATACTCCCAACCAATTTCGTATTTTGATAGGGGATAATTCTACCCACATTGATGTAGTGATTGATGTACCAAATTAATACATATTGGGTGATGATAAATAAACATGGGGAAAGGGGGTCTCCTTGTATAAAACCTATGATTGATTTAATGAAACTAAAATTATTTCCAATAATGTAGTGGAGAGCCATAAGAGCTGAAGCATTAGAATAAAAGATTTGTGGACCAAACTGAAAACCCCATACCTAAAAGAACCATGATGATAAAGTTCCACTAAACTATGCATAAGCTATATTCATGTTGAGCTTTATGGAAGCATTAATACCAAAAGTTTTCAGGTTAATGTTACTGATGAAATCTTGATCTAGACCTATTGTTCCTTTGATGGAATAACCTTTAATAAACCCATGTTGTTTCTTGACCACCCACCTTGTAAGGTAAGGAACGAGCCTCTTGTTAAGGATTCTAGATAGTACTTTATAAGGAACATTGCCCAATCTAATAGGCCAATATTGGTTTAAGGACTCAGTGCTCATTCACTTGATCCTCCAGATGTTTAATTTCTCAGTCAAACTCTTGGAGCTTTTTAGTGCCATAAGATTAATCCATATACTAACAGATTCCAAATTTCAAGCTTTCTGCATGCACCCACTTGACAAGGTAGTCATGGACCAATGCATGGAGAGTGAGAGTGTCCACCCCTCTAATTACCTGGTTTCATTTACAAGGGAAAAGGTACCCCCATCCAAATCACTAGTTATTGACCCAGAGTGTGGGTGATGTAATGTTGCATGCTCCTCCA
The DNA here is from genome assembly GCA_963277665.1 of Viscum album. Classification (NCBI taxonomy): domain Eukaryota; kingdom Viridiplantae; phylum Streptophyta; class Magnoliopsida; order Santalales; family Viscaceae; genus Viscum; species Viscum album. The sequence goes on from OY728145.1 coordinate 228,319,282, forward strand.
AGATCTATGTTGGATTATGTGGTTCCCATTAGATATATCAAACCCAAAGTCTAGTAGATCCTAAGGTGGTGCAGGATCATATTCTGAGAAGGATTAAAGGATATTAGTGGAAGGGTCCTCCTTTAGGATCATCTCTATTGGGTTGGGATCTACATCAAGAGGGGGCCATATTCATCTAACCCTTTATCAACAACACTTCCTATGCTAGCCTCGATATCCGCCTTTCTAGTGGTATCATCTATGAATGTAGCAGAATTCCATCTTGGGACAAAGGATGTATTAGCTTGGATAACTGGCTCCTAAGGAGTTTTCATAACCATTGGGGGAGGTTCCCTAGATTCCCAAACCATAGCTACTTGTTGGGAGCACAACCTCTTGATAACTGCATGAAATAAAATTATGTTAGTAAGTTTGACAAATGGTAATATATAGGTAAAATATAGCTCATGAATGGGTGAAATACTTCTAGAGGGGAGTGTTTGGTTAAGGATTGGTTCTAGAGTCTCAAGGGGGAGTTCCACCACAGGAGACCCCTTGATATGAGTTGGTACTTTGACAGCTGGAAATGAACCCCCAATGCTGGTTGTGAAGGATTTTCTTTAGAAAAAAAATAAAAAAATTGATGAAAAATCTCCATGAAATTTTGAAAAGTTCTATATGGATTGAAATTCAGTCTTACCTTTGTAGTTTCCGGGGGCAACGGAAGTGCATGGATGGGTGTACCCAAATTTAATTATTCCCATTAACAACGATCAATCCACTATCCATTACGATGAGAAAACACCAAATATTCAGAATATAAAGAATAAATAAAGAAAATAGGGGAGTCCCCGAACCATAGAGAGGATCATCATATGTTGGTTATAATTAATTTAATTAAAATAAAAGAATTAACTTGATGTAATTCTCTCTCTATTGATGTTTCTAATCAGGATTCGATGTGATCAGTCATTGCGTCGTAGAATCCAGGTGTAGGATTCCTCTAGATGTGATCCACACGCGATCCACCTATATTTGGATTTCACCAAAGGGATCTCCATGTGCTAGTACAAAAGAGACTTTGCTTGCGATGTCCGCCTTTGATCACCTTGAGAGCCACTTCCAAAGCGCTCTCCTTGATCCGATGGGTGAGAATCTCTCTCGTAACTTGAGAGCATTCTTAAAGGAAAGGAATTATTTCTTGGATTAAGAGATTTCTCCAGATCCATTGTGAACAACCACAAAGAATGGCTAGGCTTAATGAGAATAATATAACTTGGATTTAGAATACTTAGAATAATAAAATGAATTGATTACCTAAAAGCATTTATTCATTTCATTTAATTCTTTGTAAGACCCCACATCTAATAATAACTATTGAATATTATCATCACTTGACAAGTTCCCAACGAATTACACCTAATAATATTTAATTAAATAAATAATATTATTTTTCATAAATCCGTAGAAAAACTACACAGCGTGTGTATTAACACATACAACATGTATTTTTATTTTTCATTTTCTTTATTTCCTCGACCACATTTATTAGACCTTGAATAATGACTATTTATTTCCTAAATAAATATCACATCATTACTTTCAAATAAATATATTATTTCTCCCAAGATATATTCTCTTTAATAACTAGTGTAGAAATAAATTCCATCAGGAATCTGTGAATAATTATTAAAGAACAATTGGGAATAATTGGACACACTTAGAGTGTGACCCTCTAGGCCTATTTCTCAGTGGTATTAGGAAGAGCCTTCCTAAAGTCCAAGGTTAGCATCTATCAACATGCCAAGGCACCCATATAGAAAGAAGTTAACGCCACAATGACATGTCACCTTCTACGAACACTTATCATGTAATGTAATCCATTTTCTCGATATCTCTAATCAAACAGGTTGTATGCTAGTGCCATTAACCCATGTACTCGATTATTTTTTTCTTTGAATTCCTGGAATTGAACTTTCCAGTTCATTACCATGGAAATGGATTTATTTATGCTATATTAATTCCATAAAGGGCCTGAGATATCAACTTTGGTTTTGGAATAGAAGGGAAAAATCCTTTCTCGCATTATCTATTAATGCAGTATTACTCGTGTCACACCCAACATATCCTACCTCACTGTGAAAAGTGTATCTTCTCAGTTTTTTTCAATACATCTAAGTGCACGAGTTGTAATACCCATTAATAATAATTTTAAAGTCTAAGGACCAATACACATGTCTGTAGATTGGAATATCCAATGACACTATAAAATGTGGATTTCCTTCTGGTGTGTCTCATTCTCATAATATACTCGTGGATATTACCAAGGGCACACACAATGAGATGGTGCCTAAAAGTTTTATGAGTCCCCACCCCTAATGGCCTGTATTATTTGTGTTCCTCAAATAACACCATCCATCCATAGAATATATATTCAGGAATAGTGTTTTGGAACTTCCGGGTTCTCATCATAGTAGGGATCCACTATGACCCTTTGGTGGAATAGGTATCCTTAGGACATTATCACATGAATTTTTTATGTAGAAGAACAATAATTTTGTGATAAGGTATTTATTAATGAATAAAGTAAAAAGGAGTTAGTTCTAGGCCACCAACTCCAATAGACTCCCACTTGGACTAGAGACAACTACTAAGAATCATGAACCCACTAGCTCTCACATGATATTCATGATTCTGCAGAGATAAGCCTTTAGTCATGGGGTCCACCACAGTCTCTTCCGTGGACACTCTACTCACTAAACAATCACCCCCTTGATAGAAATCACTCAATAGGTGATACTTCCAGAGAAAGTTCTTTGTCTGTTGATGTGACCTTGGTTCTTTTGAAAGATCCACCACTGTAGTATTATCATAATACAATTTTATAAGGTATTTATTTCTAAGAACCACATCAAGATCCTATAAAAAGTTCCAAATCCAAATGGATTCCCTTGCTACATCACAATCCTATATATATTTGGACTCCACTGTAGAATTGGTGACAAATGGATGCTTTGAACTCTTCCAGCTCACAACTCCTCCACTGTGGCAAAAAAATATCCTAATTGCGAATTTAGATCGTTCAGATCTATCTAAAAACTAGAATCATCATACCCTCTGATGAAATGCTCCTCATCTCCTCTATACACTAGGAACATATCCTTAGTTCTTCTCAGATACTTAAGGTAGTCTTAACAATGGTACAATGCTTTTATCCTAGATCTTATTGATAAATGCCTACCACGCTCACTGCATAGGCAACATCAAGACTGGTACATAACATGTCATACATGATAGACCATATATCCAAAGCGTATGTGATATTACTCATCCTATATTTCTCCTGTGGTTTTTTAGGACACATTCTCATAGAAAGATATATGCCATGTGACACTGGAACCAATCCTCTCTTGGATTTTTCAATACTAAATCTCTTTAGTATCTGGTAAATGTATGTACCCTGACTTAGTCCAACTAGCCTCTTAGATCTATCACAAATGATATTTATCTCTATAATGTAGAATTCTTCACCTACGTCCTTCATGGAGAAAAACTTGTTCAATTAGTCCTTAAGTAACTGTAATACTGGTAAGTTGTTTCCAATAAGTAATATAGAGTCAAAATATACTACTAGGATAATGACCGCATTCCCATTAAACTGCTTATAAACACATTGATCACATTCATTCATAATGAAACCAAATTATTTTATGGCTTCATGAAATCAAAATTTCCATGACCTAGATGCTTACTTTAATCCATAAATGGATTTATGCAACTTTCAAACTTTTTTGGCTTCACCTGGGGACACAAACCCTTCTGGTTGTGTCATATAGACATTTTTTTGAAGGTTCCCATTAAGGAATTGTATTTTGATATCCATCTTCAAAATCTCATATTCATGTTAATATGTAATGGAAAATATGATTCGTATGGGTTTAAACATGGAAACTGGAGAAAAGGTTTCATTATAGTCAATTCCTTGAAGCTGTATGAATCCTTTAGCCACTATCCTTGCTTTATAGGTTCTAAATTGACCTTCCATGTACATATTTCTCTTGAATACCCATTTTCATCCGTCATGATTTACATCAATATGCTCATCAACTAGAACCCGGAATTCGTTCTGATACATGGAATCCATCTCAGATTCATAGCTTCTAGCCACCTTGCAGCTTTTGAGATCTCTAATTATTCCTTGTATGAGGGAGGTTCATCATTGTCTAAAAATAATGATTCAATATACTCTGTGTCTAGGAAATCGAATCTATCTGGTTCCCTTACCTCTCTTGAGCTCATACGCATAACTTGTGTTTCTGGAACCTCTTCCACGGGGACTTATGGAACTTTTTATTGTACAAAATCTTGCGTATCCTGAGCATCAACTTCATCAAAGTCAATCTTGCTCCCACTATCATTTTTTAAGATGTGCTCCCTCTCAATGAAAACCGCTTTTCTAGCAACAATCACTTTCTTGTATGAAGGGTTATATAGGTAATATCCTTTCGTTTCCTTGGGATATCCTATAAAGATACACCTCATGCCCTAGGTCGATAGTTTGTTACCCGAGAAGGCATTGAAAAAATGCCTCGCATCCCCATACACATGTGTGAAACAAAATATTTTTCTTTCTATTCCATAAATTAGAGGGAATTCCATTTTCCACATTAGTTGGTATTCAGTTTAATGTGTATGCTTCCATTTGTAATGCATATCCCCAAAAGGATAATGGAAGATCTACATGGCTCATCATCAACCTCACCATGTTCAAAAAGGTATGGTTCCTCCTTTAACTAACACCATTCCACTGTGGTTTATAAGGATGAGTGAGTTGAGATAGAATCCCAGACGCCTATAAAAGGTCAATGAATTCTTAGTTCAGATATTTTCCACCTCAATCTGATCAAATATTCTTTATCTTCTTACCAAGACGATTCTCTACTTCATTCTTGAATTCCTTAAATTTCTCTAAGAAATCTGACTTATACCTCTTTAAGTTGATGTATCCATATATACTCAAGTCATCAATAAAATTAATGAAGTAAGAATATACAACACCAATAGCTTCTACTAGAAATGGTCCACACACATCTGTGTACACCAATCCTAGAAACTTTGTGGCCCTTTTACACGATCCACCTAAAGGTGTCTTGGTCATTTTACCTTGTAAACAAGAGTGACATATATCAAGTGTTTTTATCTAAGTAGAGTCTAAATAACCATATTAGTAGATCTTTGTCAAGTTCTTCTCATTTACATGACCAAGATAGTTATGCCACAACTGGGTGTTGTATGAGTCATGTGAGTTTGTTTCGTTATCAATTGAGAACACTTGGTTTTCATAATTTAACACATAAAAACCATTATTTAAATGTTCCATACCATAACATATGTTTTTAATATTAAATAAAAATCCATCATTTAAAGGTTGAAAATAAATCCATCCATATACAAATAGGATACACAAATTATGTTCTTGGTAACACTAGGCACATAATAACAATTATGTAAAACTAAAATCATCCTAGTTGGAAATGACAGATGGTAATCGCTAATGGATAAAACAACTTGCATGTAACGCCCCGACCCCAGCTGCCCAGAGTCGGTGCATTACTTCGTAACATTGGCATGATCACAAGAAAGATCAAATCTCGAAAGACCGATTGGTTTAGTAGCCTTGGAAACACTAGATATATTCATAAGTTTTACATTACATCATAAAATGAAAAACTACTACAACAACATAATGTCTCCATAATCCACACTCATATCCCCACAAAATATCCCTGCAGGTCATTCATAATTTACTTCTTCACTTCCTGGGAAAAATAAAACATAGAAAAGGGGTGAGCTCAAATGCCCAGTAAGGATAACAATATAGCGGAAACTTTCATCAATAAAAATAAACATTTAAGGCAGTGTATAACTAAAACAAAAGCCTTTTAAATATGAACTTTCAACATGGTATGGCATAAATAAAATGAAACAATGCCATTTACTTATTCACATGGATATTCTACTAATCGAATAATCACATGCAAAAATCAATAACCACTTTCATAATGTTGGAATGCATAATGCCAGACTATCATAACCACATAGCCAAGGCCTCGTGCCAAGACTACAAATAAGATTTTGTCAAGGCCTTGTGCCAAGACACTAGTTTGTCTCATGAGACCTACCGATGCATCGAGGAGCTATAGCGGGCTCCACCCGTCACTTATTAAGTCCAATGCATTCCCATATGAAAATGTTTAAACATAACATAAACATTCGTATTAAAACTAGCATACAAAATGTCAATAATTTCACCATAAAATATGAATGGTATAAAAATAGCACATCCACAGTCAAACATATCACAAAACCTTCAATACAATATAGAAGTTTTGTATCATAACAAATCAACTTCAAATAATCTTAAAATCCATCAAAGGATGTTGACATAGATGAAATCAAAATTCTTTTTAAATAAGTATCTCCTTTTATTTTGAAATCATTTAAGATCCATATAAAATAAAACATTTTATTTGAAAATATTCTTATAAGCTTGTATGGAAAGCTTCGACGATTTTATAACGGCGGAAAATAACCGCACCCGCCGTATAAGTTAAAAAAAACATTTTTACCTCAATTCTGTCGAAAAGGTTAAAAAGGACCTTGTTTTGAAAACGACGGAAAGATTCCTTTATAAACCTCTTATAAAAAGTCAAACAAGGGTATAAATGACTTTAACCCATATTCTTGTAAATAGTAAAAATGTTTTGAAATACATTTCGAAGAAACATGGATGTGGATGATAAAGAGGTCCCAGTAGATTATTACGTATAATACAACCTCGGATAATGAAGAGATTGTGAAATAACCCTTACCTTGTACTTTTCCTTGGTTGGGGTAGGTTAACCTCCTGTATAATAGTGAAATAATTGTTAATAAATTATACAAGAATCATATACATTAATATGATATCATATATGATCTTTTAATATTGATTTGATAATAATATCTTAGTATTATCGCCGTTTCGGGTGTTAACTTACTCATTTTCTTTATATGTTTTGTTACATAAGTCATGTTTGTTGTATCTTATTCATATCCAGAATGATATCAAGTCCTTAAACATCATTTTTAAATCATCAAATGACAATTAGACTTGAATGGATACGATGAAGAATGAATCTCATCGCGTTCGTGGAGACGGTAGTCCGTACGTACGCACGAGCGACAATATCATTATTTGATATTAAAATAATATATAAATGGATGGTATATCATATATAAAGAATCATTAACATGTTATATTTATTATTTACATGAGTTACACATCATTATTATACCCATCCAAATAATAATATATTGAATAACAATTACACCACGACGTGGAGACGGTAAGCCGTACGTACGCACGTATGGTGACATGTTTTTCAAAGGGTGGATAGAATACTGAATATGGTTGTACCATATTTATAATAACATCACAGTATATGTGAGATACTGGAGTTATTATTTTAGAATGGTAAGAACAAAGGAAGAAGAAGTGGAAGAAGAAATGAACTTGGAGAAGGGTGGTGAAAACATTACCTCTTCTTCGGGTTCTTCCTTTTGATTTGATCAAAAGGGCTCCGTAGGTTGGCTTTCTGATCAAACTAAGGCCTCTAGGTTGTAGTGAGGGATGTTGGGAGAGTATTTGGGCAGAGTTTGGCCGAACCAAAAGGCTTTGAAGGTGTGAAGAAATGAGAAGGAGGAGTGCCCTTTTATAAGAGGGGTGAGGGGCACCTTTGGAAAAGCTAGAAATATTAATTGATAATAAATTCATATTCGGTTTACAATGGCTCCAAAGTTGACTATTCAAAGGATACGGTGGGGATAGGTTGAAAACCACTCAACCAATAGAATTTAGACAGGTTTGGGTACTTATATTAACCTTATCTTTAAGTATTAACTCTTAGTTAATTAGTTTCACTTTTACAATGTCTCTTTGTATTTTTATATAATATGGTTAATAAACTTACTATATACATCCAAGAGACCCCCAAGTGGTCCATTAATGATGAACCTATCCTGATATAAGTCTCTTGGCCGAACCTTAGATTTTTAGGAATTTAATATCAATTAATAATATAATATTTGTTTTAAGAACTCTTTTATGTCAATTTTGACACTATTCAATAGTTGATTTTTGTGAAACTCATAACAGATTGATTACTTCAAACAAAGTCCATTAAATAAATACTAATATATCATGTTATCCTAGAAAATTAGTTTAATTCATTAAAAGTTTGATATTATATTTATTTGGGTATTTATAATATCAATTATTTTAATTTTTCACTATTATAGTAATTACTGCATCATCATTATGTCATAAATAAAATAAATTATTTAATGTCTAAAAATTATAAATAAAATATCATTATGTAGGAAATCGTTTTAGCTTTCTAATGAATATTTATAATCTAAATTCCAACATATATAACCCTACGTAACAATTGTTTTTCTAAAAGATATATGCTTGTGTCATTTTTGTATTCATTTTAACTTAATTAAAATAAAGTGTCATTATCACTTACAAATGGATCCATGGGGTCCCAAAATAGACCCAAAGATTCCCACGGTCGACCATGTATCAACCAATAGGGTTAAGACACGTTTTATGGTAATTTAGTATTATTATAATATTATTTTTTAACTCTTATTTACCGGATTTACCCTTAACCATGGTAAATAAAATATTTACCGCAGTAATTATTCAAAATGTCTAAAAATAAAAGTTACCTACTTACACAATTTGAACATCCTGATTCAAAATATGGAATCCATTTTCCTAAATTCAAAACATAGAAGTGGCAGAAATTAATTTAAAATTAATTCCCGCTGTCAAAACAAAAAGCGTGTTTTTAAGAGATAATAACTATCAAAAGATTGACACTCGTTTATGTTCGGTTTAATTGTAAAATTATGTCCAATGACCAACATTATATTAAATGGTAAAAATATATTCTAAATATACTTTAAAACCACTCAAATTAATAATTTATCACTATTAATTATTTTGATTAAAAAAGTTGTTTTTAATTAAAACTTAGTAATTTTCACTATTCATCAAAATATGAAAGTTATCCGAAATGTACCAAAATTTTACCTTAGGCTAAATTCGATATTCCGAATCCAAAAATGAAGTCCATTTTCAAATATAAAATATATATAATTTCAAAAAGTAGGTATTATTATTCATAACGACTAGTTTGATTAGTTATGGTGTGTTAGAACTCGGTGTTGCGTACAACACACGCTATCACATTATTCAAAGAGAAGCGTACCGTGGAAGCTTGGGATGTTTCATTTTAAATTTTTGATGTCCCCATTTAGTCAAAAAGTTTAAAATATAGCATTTAAAAATGGTTCACTATTAAAAGTTGATAAAAGTGCAATACTGAAAATGAATTTGTTCTTGCATTATATCTAAGAAACTCATAATATGGATTCTAAAATTATAAGGATTACATAAACTTTAAAATTTATCTAATACTATTCATAACCTCTTTTGAATGGCTTGTTTGGTAAGTCATGGTGTAATGGAAATCGGTGTTGCGTGTAATTAAAGTTATTGAATTATTTTGAAGAAATAACACACTATAAAATCTTGGGGTGTTACATTCTCCCCTCCTTCAATAAATTGCGTCCTCGCAATTTGAAATTGTTCTTCGAAAATAAAAGGTTGAAAATAGAAAATATATTTGTGGGAAAAACCACATCGGAAATTGGGTTACTAAAATTTAGTCTTAATACGAGGAAAGAGAAATGAAAGGGTCACCACCAAATTATGATCTCGATTAGGAGAACATTGGTGGCAATTAGAGACATATAATTGGAGGAAAAACGTAAATATTTATAGGTAGTGATTGAGGTCATCAATCACAAAAAAGTATAAAATTGAGGTCCTTAAACTCTTCAATCTATGATGATTTGAAGTACCATCGGTTCAACAAAATATAGGGTATTGGGATAACACATTTTTGACGTTTCAAAATATCTTATTTGAAATCCCACATCGAAAAATGAATTAATGAGGCCTCTATTTAAAATAAAGAGTGGAAAGTATGAATATTACCGAAAATAACACATACTAGGGTTCCATGTAGGAAAATATGGATATGGAGGAGAAATCTAACCATCAATTATCTGATGGAGAGTGGTAGAGAACATGGCTATGAAAAGCCCAACAATCCCAAAGCCATAAATTAGTGATGATTTAAGGTACCATCTAGGGAAACATTTTTGTTCTAAGTTCCTTTTATTAATGTTGAGGAATTTATTTATGAGATTGGCTAAGATCATAAAGAGATATACTTACTTTATAATCAGAGTTTTATCCATTAATAAGTTTCTACCACAAACTCATCTTTCACTCTAAAAGATAATAGAATGTAATTTTTTTATTTATTTATACTATTCGTACAGGGTTCCAAAATAAATGAATTTATAATTCATCTACCAGATCTTTAAAAAAACAACATTATTTAATCCAGGACATATCATGGGCCAGTGGTAGGTGATACACCCTTGTCGCCCTTCGGTTGCGGGTTCAAGTCTCGCAGCCTTGCCGGACGCGACAGGTTGTCGTCCGACCTCCGGGTTGTCCTTTTATGGAAATCCAAAATAATCCAAACTAGAACTATCCAAAATACTTCTGTCCAAACTCACAGTCCAACATTCATAAGGAAGGTAAACATAATATAGATCCTTTTTACCCCGTAATAGCATATGAATACCTTCATCATGTATTACCATATTCCTTTTTGATTACATTCATGTTCCCTTATTCCATATAGAATGCTGGATATACTTCATTAATCCAAAAATGTTTTAAACCCCAACAATGATGGAATATACAAATCATTAATCAGCTTCAAGGTAGTCAATAATATCCAATATAATTTATCCAAATCAATCATGTATTATTCTAAAATCACCACCTCGGTATCTGAACCATATTATGGTTTATCTTTCTCTCAACCATATATTTTCCAAACATTTAACCTGCTACTGAGTCACTTTTATTTGTTCCACATAATCTCAAGTCCTTAATGAAATAGTACTGCAGTAAAATCCTTATATACTCCATAATTATTATAACAAGTACATTGTTGATACAACACTCAATTGATATAATCAACATAATAACTCTAATCATTCCTCTACATCTGTGGTAGTATCATAACTTGATTATTATCCAATAGCATCATTTGCGGCATAGTCTGATGACTGGGACATAGGTTCGCGTAGTGTCCAAACTCCTTGCAAATGAAGCATTGTACATTTGAAACCATTTTATTACCCTTGCAGTCATGTACTTTGTGCCCTTTTCCTCCACACTTATAACAAACTCCCATTCCTTTCAGGCAAGTTCCAGGGTGTTTCTTTCCACAGTTACCACATATGGGAAAATTCTTCTTTTCCCTCTTCCCTTTATCTATCTTTCTCTCTTCTATCCTTTTCTTCTCTTGCTTCCCTTCAAAGCCATAGGACTCAGTAAACTCATTACTTATCTTATCAACACATGATATTATTTCTTCATATGATGATAATACGTGGGAGACTATTTATCTTATAAATTCTAGCTTAAGACCATGAAAGATATGATCCTTCCTTCTCTTTGAATCATGTGCATTTCTGGAGTTCTCATTCCTTCTACTGGGCGCCATTTCTAAACAATGGCATAAACTAGATCAGTTTATGAATCAAAATACATAATCCCATACTTATAAAACACTTAACATAAATTGAACTATTTATGGATATAATCCATAATCATAAGAATGTTTTCTTTGAGGAAGTATATACTCATAATCCCTTCAAAATGATTTGTAAAGAAAATGAGAGTTATCCTAAGCATATCCCCCGGGAGTGTCGTAACCAAGAGTGCAGCAAGGCCTGTTGTCGTGCACCAGTTCCCGTTCGAGTCTAGCTCAAAGCAGTGTTTTCGGGTTTTACCCCTAGGTACATCTGTGCCAGAGCCGCCTCTACCTGCTCGTATCCAGACAGGGATGTATTGCTTGGAAAACTCACAAAATCTCTACAATACCAAAATTCTAGGAAGTTCTTCTATACTAATCCTCAAAGTTGATCTTAGGTCTACGTGCTCTAGTTAGAGTTTATCTAAATCTAGCTTCCAAGGTTTGTACTAAACTTCCTCTGATACCAACTGTAACGCCCCGACCCCAGCTGCCCAGAGTCGGTGCATTACTTCGTAACATTGGCATGATCACAAGAAAGATCAAATCTCGAAAGACCGATTGGTTTAGTAGCCTTGGAAACACTAGATATATTCATAAGTTTTACATTACATCATAAACTGAAAAACTACTACAACAACATAATGTCTCCATAATCCACACTCATATCCCCACAAAATATCCCTACAGGTCATTCATAATTTACTTCTTCACTTCCTGGGAAAAATAAAACATAGAAAAGGGGTGAGCTCAAATGCCCAGTAAGGATAACAATATAGCGGAAACTTTCATCAATAAAAATAAACATTTAAGGCAATGTATAACTAAAACAAAAGCCTTTTAAATATGAACTTTCAACATGGTATGGCATAAATAAAATGAAACAATGCCATTTACTTATTCACATGGATATTCTACTAATCGAATAATCACATGCAAAAATCAATAACCACTTTCATAATGTTGGAATGCATAATGCCAGACTATCATAACCACATAGCCAAGGCCTCGTGCCAAGACTACAAATAAGATTTTGTCAAGGCCTTGTGCCAAGACACTAGTTTGTCTCATGAGACCTACCGATGCATCGAGGAGCTATAACGGGCTCCACCCGTCACTTATTAAGTCCAATGCATTCCCATATGAAAAGGTTTAAACATAACATAAACATTCGTATTAAAACTAGCATACGAAATGTCAATAATTTCACCATAAACTATGAATGGTATAAAAATAGCACATCCACAGTCAAACATATCACAAAACCTTCAATACAATATAGAAGTTTTGTATCATAATAAATCAACTTCAAATAATCTTAAAATTCATCAAAGGATGTTGACATAGATGAAATCAAAATTCTTTTTAAAGAAGTATCTCCTTTTATTTTGAAATCATTTAAGATCCATATAAAATAAAACATTTTCTTTGAAAATATTCTTATAAGCTTGTATGGAAAGCTTCGACGATTTTATAACGGCGGAAAATAACCGCACCCGCCGTATAAGTTAAAAAAAACATTCTTACCTCAATTCTGTCGAAAAGGTTAAAAAGGACCTTGTTTTGAAAACGACGGAAAGATTCCTTTATAAAACTCTTATAAAAAGTCAAACAAGGGTATAAATGACTTTAACCCATATTCTTGTAAATAGTAAAAATGTTTTGAAATACATTTCGAAGAAACATGGATGTGGATGATAAAGAGGTCCCAGTAGATTATTACGTATAATACAACCTCGGATAATGAAGAGATTGTGAAATAACCCTTACCTTGTACTTTTCCTTGGTTGGGGTAGGTTAACCTCCTGTATAATAGTGAAATAATTGTTACTAAATTATACAAGAATCATATACATTAATATGATATCATATATGATCTTTTAATATTGATTTGATAATAATATCTTAGTATTATCGCCGTTTCGGGTGTTAACTTACTCATTTTCTTTATATGTTTTGTTACATAAGTCATGTTTGTTGTATCTTATTCATATCCAGAATGATATCAAGTCCTTAAACATCATTTTTAAATCATCAAATGATAATTAGACTTGAATGGATACGATGAAGAATGAATCTCATCGCGTTCGTGGAGACGGTAGTCCGTACGTACGCACGAGCGACAATATCATTATTTGATATTAAAATAATATATAAATGGATGGTATATCATATATAAAGAATCATTAACATGTTATATTTATTATTTACATGAGTTACACATCATTATTATACCCATCCAAATAATAATATATTGAATAACAATTACACCACGACGTGGAGACGGTAAGCCGTACGTACGCACGTATGGTGACATGTTATTCAAAGGGTGGATAGAATACTGAATATGGTTGTACCATATTTATAATAACATCACAGTATATGTGAGATACTGGAGTTATTATTTTATAATGGTAAGAACAAAGGAAGAAGAAGTGGAAGAAGAAATGAACTTGGAGAAAGGTGGTGAAAACATTACCTCTTCTTCGGGTTCTTCCTTTTGATTTGATCAAAAGGGCTCTGTAGGTTGGCTTTCTGATCAAACTAAGGCCTATAGGCTGTATTGAGGGATGTTGTGAGAGTATTTGGGCAGATTTTGGCCGAACCAAAAGGCTTTCAAGGTGTGAAGAAATGAGAAGGAGGAGTTCCCTTTTATAAGAGGGGTGAGGGGCACCTTTGGAAAAGCTAGAAATATTAATTTATAATAAATTAATATTCGGTTTACAATGGCTCCAAAGTTGACTATTCAAAGGATAAGGTGGGGATAGGTCGAAAACCACCCAACCAATAGAATTTAGACAGGTTTGGGTACTTATATTAACCTTATCATTAAGTATTAACTCTAAGTTAATTAGTTTCACTTTTACAATGTCTCTTTGTATTTTTATATAATATGGTTAATAAACTTACTATATACATCCAAGAGACCCCCAAGTGGTCCATTAATGATGAACCTATCCTGATATAATTCTCTTGGCCGAACATTATATTTTTAGGAATTTAATATCAATTAATAATATAATATTTGTTTTAAGAACTCTTTTATGTCAATTTTGACACTATTCAATAGTTGATTTTTGTGAAACTCATAACAGATTGATTACTTCGAACAATGTCAATTAAATCAATACTAATATATCATGTTATCCTAGAAAATTAGTTTAATTCATTAAAAGTTTCATATTATATTTATTTGGGTATTTATAATATCAATTATTTTATGTTTTCACTATTATAGTAATTACTGCATCATCATTATGTCATAAATAAAATAAATTATTTAATGTCTAAAAATTATAAATAAAATATCATTATGTAGGAAATCTTTTTAGATTTCTAATGAATATTTATAATCTAAATTCCAACATATATAACCCTATGTAACAATTGTGTTTCTAAAAGATATATGCTTGTGTCATTTTTGTATTCATTTTAACTTAATTAAAATAAAGTGTCATTATCACTTACAAGTGGATCCATGGGGTCCCAAAATAGACCCAAAGATTCCCATGGTCGACCATGTATCAACCAATAGGGTTAAGACACGTTTTATGGTAATTTAGTATTATTATAATATTATTTTTTAACTCTTATTTACCGGATTTACCCTTAACCATGGTAAATAAAATATTTACCGCAGTAATTATTCAAAATGTCTAAAAATAAAAGTTACCTATTTACACAATTTGAACATCCTGATTCCAAATATGGAATCCATTTTCCTAAATTCAAAACATAGAAGTGGCAGAAATTAATTTAAAATTAATTCCCGCTGTCAAAACAAAAAGCGTGTTTTTAAGAGATAATAACTATCAAAAGATTGACACTCGTTTATGTTCGGTTTAATTGTAAAATTATGTCCAATGACCAACATTATATTAAATGGTAAAAATATATTCTAAATATACTTTAAAACCACTCATATTCATAATTTATCACTATTAATTTTTTTGATTAAAAAAGTTGTTTTTAATTAAAACTTAGTAATTTTCACTATTCATCAAAATATGAAAGTTATCCGAAATGTACCAAAATTTTACCTTAGGCTAAATTCGATATTCCGAATCCAAAAATGAAGTCCATTTTCAAATATAAAATATATATAATTTCAAAAAGTAGGTATTACTATTCATAACGACTAGTTTGATTAGTTATGGTGTGTTAGAACTCGGTGTTGCGTACAACACACGCTATCACATTATTCAAAGAGAAGCGTACCGTGGAAGCTTGGGATGTTTAATTTTAAATTTTTGATGTCCCCATTTAGTCAAAAAGTTTAAAATATAGTATTTAAAAATGGTTCACTATTAAAATTTGATAAAAGTGCAATACTGAAAATGAATTTGTTCTTGCATTATATCTAAGAAACTCATAATATGGATTCTAAAATTATAAGGATTACATAAACATTAAAATTTATCTAATACTATTCATAACCTCTTTTGAATGGCTTGTTTGGTAAGTCATGGTGTAAAGGAAATCGGTGTTGCGTGTAATTAAAGTTATTGAATTATTTTGAAGAAATAACACACTATAAAATCTTGGGGTGTTACATTGCATCATTCCATTGGTAGCAAAAAGATCCACATCTACTATAGAAATATTTCTAAATCTACTTGGTTTTTGTATTTTAATATTGATGTGATCCCCAAAAGCTGTATCTAATACCCAATGTGTAGAAATGGAAAGACTACACTCGATAACGAACGTAACATTAGTGTCCCCATGCTTTTGGGTGCAGTTCCTCTTCCAGTGGTCTGACTTTCCACAAGAAAAAAATACTCTACCTCCCATTCCTTGCCTTGCCTTTGAATCTTCCCCTTCTTTAAGGGACAATGCTCAGGGGTTTAGATAGTTTATAAATCCTCATCCCCTTTTCCTTGTCTTCCTCTTCTTATTCACCATAAGGACTATGGGTTTGTCACACCCCATGTCCTTATCTCCCTAGAGAATCAATTTCGAAAGTTCTGATAGACGCTTCTCATCATTGATTACGTTTTAGTTGACAATAAATCTAGAGAAGGTCTTGGGCAGTGATGATATGATGAGATCTGTATGCAACTAATCCGGGAAAATAATCCATAAGATGTCTACGCATTCAATGTATCCATTAAGCTTGAATACATGAGGCCCATATGTCATAGACTCTCTAAGATTAGCTGTGAAAAGAGCGTTGGAGATATCATATCTCTCCTTTCTCACCTTCTCTTGATAGAGACCCTTAAGGGGAGACATTATTCTATATGTGTCCATGTTTTCATGTTGCTTCAAGAGCTCATTAGACATGGCTGATATCATGAAACATTGGACATCTATAGATTCATCCAAATGTTTCATATAGAGATATAATTACTCATCACTAGCCTCTTTTCTAGGAGAAACTGAAATAGGCAACTCCAGCACATATAATTTCCTCTCGTGGGGAAGGATGACACATAAACGCCTTTGCCACTCTGCAAAATTGGTGCTAGTGAAGAAGGTTTTATTTCTAGAGTATTGTTCACAATGATATGTTTGATGTCATTTTTTATTCAGTTTATAAAAATTATAATGAGAAAAGGTTTATTAATTTATCATGATTAAACTGAGACAAATACATAAATTAATACTGATTAGTATCCCACTATTTAATAGAAATCTAATATCCCTTATCGTGGACTTTGTAATATTCTATTTATTGAATATTCTAGCAGAAATAATCCATATTGCCATTGAAATTACCCTAATTAGGGTTGGTCAAGTAACTTGAAGGGTTTTAGGTAGGCATTCCAAATGACAACTACATTAACTCACAGTTCCTTGATCCGCTGAGTGGAATCCCCAATCTTGAAATCCTTTTATTTTGGATTTCTTCAACCTTTGCTTATTGGTGACACCAAGTACTACTGTAGAAGTCAACCCTTGATGTGAACCAAGTCAATTAAACCCAAAAAAATAAATTACAATTCTACGATAATTTAAAGCACCCTAACTAGGGTTGTTTAAGCACTTTGAACTATGGTTCGATTCTAACAAAGATTATGGAAGGCTAAAACGAGTAAATGTTTCTTTGAGATATTTTATCCTTATACATAATTTTTATTTTATTATCTTTGATTACATGAATGTTAGTATTATGTGGGATATACATAAGTGATTAACCAAGTCTAAGATAATATTTACCCATAAGACATTCTTATTTTAGTTCCATCTTCCATGATTGTTTAATTAATTAATTGTGTGATCGTTACAACACACCCAAAATAAATAAACCATGAAACTGATTGAAATAAAATAAATGGTATGATCATGAGATTTTTCTATTGGTTAGTTTATCCAGCATTTGTTAAACTAACATAATACATAGGGGTGAAACACATTGAACATTGTGGGTTCATGTTTAAATCATTCCACATGTCCACCTTTGTATCTCCATGGACAGATTTCACCTTGGTTCCAAACTTGAGCCACCTCCACTAGCTTGGGAGCTCCATCCATTACATATTATTTTATCTCACATGTAGGTTAGGGTTAAAAGGGGTTTTATATTAAAGAATCCTTGGGCGTGCATGCCCTATATATTAATTGGGAGAAGGCTTGTAGACTGACAAATTTAATTTAAAGAAATAAATTAAATGAAACCGTCCACACACAAAGGTCCTGGTCTAGATCAGGATCATCCATACATGCAAAGATATTTACACATAAATAAAACTGGCATTAAATTTTTTAATATTTATTTTTTAAGATAAATCTTTCTTGAATCAATTAATTATATTTAATTAATCAGTCCTTTTATCTTAAACTCCATTTCTGAATTTCCTTGTGATTCTCATCCATCATAATGTTAAAAAAATAAACTCATTTAAAATTATCTTTGTACGTAACTTGTACCTTGGAGGAAACCTGGTGAATTGTTGTTCATAACCACCTAATGAGTAGAAATGAACATTACACAGATGATAAATTAAACACACATGTATAAAACACCTATCTTATGTTGTTCCTTAGATTTACGCTCGCACCATGGTTCACATCTCAAGGGAATGTATAATATAATAATAAATTTTAATAAATATGTGTAATTTGGATGAGTAAACATCGTGAAGTTCTTAATAAACTACATGTACTATCATCCATCATCCATCCGAAGTACACGGCTAGGGATACGGCATGTGAGTGTACATCAGAATTCTTAGGAGTACACGATGTTTCTAGTGGGGAACACACCATGTAGTATCCCCGTTACATGGTCTCTAGCCGGGAAAGCCATCTATGAGGTACACAGTCCAACCCTAACCCGAAGGGACTGCATACTGTGTCCTGTGGGCCACATGGAGTGTAATATGAAAACTGCATGCCACCTATTCCAGGTCCACACATAGAGTCATTTAAGACTTTGATAAACTATAACACATAGATTGGTTTGGTAGACCAGTCTTAGTGCATTGAACCTTGACTAGACGATGTGTACAACAAAATACATGTTGTGTGTTCTGTTGTTATACAACCAAGAACCTTTGGTAAAGGAGAGATATGTGCTCTCACAGAAGAGCGTTCCCTTGCGATGTTGCTATCTGTGGGCGTGTTAATTGGTCCTCTAGTGTCATTGGATGTTCTTATCACTACACAACATGTATTTTTGTTTTTCATTTTCTTTATTTCCTCCACCACATTTATTAGACCTTGAATAATGACTATTTATTTCTCAAATAAATGTCACTACATTACTTGCTAATAAATATATTATTTCAACCACAATATATTATCTCGAATAACTAGTTTCGAAATAAACGTGATTAGGCATCCTTTAATAATTATTAAACCACAATTGGGAATAATCTTTATTCAACTTGTTAAATGAATATTTAACTAAGATACTTGGACACACTTAGTGTGTGACCCTCTAGGCCTCTTTCTCCATGGCATTAAAAGAGCCTGCCTAAAGTCCAAGGTTAACGTCTAGAAACAAAACAAGACACCCATAGAGAAATAAGCTAACATTCTAATGTTGTGTCACCTCTTACAAACTCTTACCGTGTAATGTAATCCCTTTGTGTCGATATCTCTAATCAAGTGGGTTGCATGATAGTGCCATCAACCCACGTGCTCGATTATTCTTTCTTTCACTTCCTAGAATTGAACTTTCCCATTCCTTATCATGGACATGGATTTATTTAGGTTATATCAATTCCATAAAAGAGCCTCAGATATCAAATTCCTTTATAGAATATAATGGTGAAATCCTTTCTCGCATTATCTATTAATGCAGTATTACTCGTGACGCACCCAAAATATGCTACCTCATTGTGAATAGTGTGTTGTCAATGTTTTTTTCAATACATCTAAATGGACGAGTTGCAATAACCATTAATAATAATATTAATGTCTAAGGACCAATAAACACATCCACATATAGGAACATCCAATGACACTACAAAATGTGGATTTCCTACTAGAGGGTCTCGTTCTCATAATATCCTCCTGGATATTACCAACGGTGCACACCATGAGAAGGTGCCTCAAAGTTTTACGAGTCCTCTCCCCTAATGGCCTGTAATATTTGTATTTCTCAAATAACATCATCCAAACATAGAAAATATATTCAAGATTAGTGTTATGGGATGTCTAGGTTCCTATTATAGTAGGGATCCTCTATGACCCTTTGATGAAATAGCTATCCTTAAGACATTATTCCATGAATTATCACACATAAGAACAGTCAAGATGTGATGAGGTATTTGTTAATGAATAAAGTACAATGTAGTTGGTTCTAGGCCACCAACCCCAACAACCATTAGGCAAAAAGATCTTTGTAACGAGTCTCCAATATCAACTTGATTCAATAGTGGTCGACCCCATCACTAGGATGCTAGGGCATGGTTCCCTATAGATGATTGGGAGAACTAGGGTCTCTAAGGATTCCACTCTAACCTCCCTGATGGTCCCTCTGATTGTGGAAACCTTAAGCATAGGTTCTAAAGAATTCTCTCCATCACCCAACAGAGTACCCTCACCCCCTCCATTAGAGAACCCCTACCCACCTTTGACTAGTTCCTGCACAAGATAAATCTCTAATAAAGCCTCTAAAAAAAGTGGGGATGGTGTAGAAGTGAAAATTACATTAACAATATTACCTTGATTATCTAAAAAAAATTCAAAGTCATATGTAGGAGTGAATTCACTACTCTCATAGGGACTCACCTAATCAGCAGCTAACCCCCAAGGTTCTCTATCACTGGAGCCCTGCTCCTGAGGTGATTATTCAATAGATGGTGTCTCCTTCTGGTTTGGATCTCCACCAAACATCACACACACCCACTAAAAAAATAAACATATTAAAAGGAGTTATTTTTGTGTTTAGTTAGTGTTATAACCCTCTATAAACACATTAGAAGCTATTATGAAGAACCACCACTAAGGTTTATTCCCTATATTGTTTGGGGATGTTTTGATAAACCCCTAGTAAAATGGGAAAAAATTAGCATCGATTATTTATAAAGGGTTTAAACTCCCTCTAAATCCACCATCACCAGCTAAGGCCTCCTCAGCTGATTCTTCGATAGATGGTGTCTCTTTATGGTTAGGTTCTCCACTATAAATCATACACACCCACTACAAATAAAACCTATTAAAAGGTGTTATTATTTAGTTTATAGGGTGTTATAACCCCCTCTAAACACATTAGTGGTGGTTATGAATAACCACCACTAATGTGTTTTCCCTATATTGTTTGGGTCTATTTTGATGAACCACTTGTAAAATGGGAAAAATGAGCCACAATTATTTAGAGTGGGTTTAAAACCCCTCTAAATCCACCCCAAATTTTCTATAATCCCATAAATTTGGGGCATTTTCATCCACCCTTAATTGAGTTTTAACATAATATTAGGGGTGGTTGTTTTTCAACTGCTACTAATATTTTCTTTGTTTTTTAAGCGCCCCGTGTCCATAGGCTCTATCCTCCATATATTGTTTGGGGAGGTTTAAATGAACCATTGTAAAAATGGAAAAAAATTATCATTGTTTATTTAGAGGGGGTTTGAACCCACTCTAAATCCAGCCCAAATTTTCTAGCAGCTCATCAGTTCGGTGCAGTTTTTACCACCCCTAATTGAGTTTTAACACAATATTTGGGGTGGTTGTTTTTCAACCACCCCTAATATATTAATCATTTTTAAGCCTCTTATTTCCACAAGATCTATGGTACCCAAACTATACTGTTCCTCAAGGTTCCATGATACCCCCACCCTTCGATCCTTCTAGTCCCCCCTGTAACATGAGGCCTCCCCCTCCTACCTGTCCACTAAGCCTGTGCGCTGTGCCCCCTCTTGTACCCAAGAGTCCGTGTATAGGGACCAACCTATCTAAATACATATATTACCCTTCATCCAACCAAAATATAACCCCATTTATGCCCTTCTATACAAATTGAGTCTGAGTGCGAGGCCCACCCTCTATGCCCACATATGCACCCTCATGTACTAACTGAGTCCTATATGAGGCCTGCCCTCTATGCCCGTATATACAGGAAAAGAATCACCTCCAATTCATTAATGGAACTGGATCATCCATTCCATTGGAACCAGAAACAATCTCACTGGAACTTCCACTATTCACCAGAATAGTGAAACTTCCACTGAAACTTTTTACACTGTTCCGTGTGAATAGTGAATGTTTGACTAGGTTTTTTTCCTTGTTCTAGTGGACCAGATTCTAGAGTTCAAAGATTGAACTAGAGATGATAATTTTAAGCATATGTTCTCCTTCCTCAAACTAAAAAAGAACCCTAGTTTCTCCCTCATTTACAGACTGAGTTCGAGTGCAGGACCATAATCGTCTCTAGTTCCACTAGTGAAATAGAGCATCTGGTCCAATTGAACTACGGAAAAATCCCATTGAAATATTCAATGGACATAGGAACAATGAAATTTCTATTGGGGTTTTCCCTAGTTCCTATGGTTTGGACACTCCAATTCATCAAAGGAAGTGGAGGGGATAATTTTCACTAATTCTAGGACCCTTCCTCTATGCCCGCATATGCTCCCCTACTACCAACCAAAACAGAACCCCAACGCCCTTAAAATTCACACTACAAGATTCAAACTTCCATCCCTTCACCAGTCACACAACACTTATAACCCTAACCTAGTTCAATTTCTATAATTATAATGCATATTGATATATTATATATATTTATATGATTTTTAAAATAAATACTATTTGTACAATATATTTAAATAGATTAAATATATAACCTATATACACATTTATATAAATTATATGTGTACATTGGTATTAATACATATATTCGAATATAAATATATATGTATATATGTATAAATATTCTTTCATCACACCTTTATAGATTATATATTTACATATATTTAAATAATATTATACATGCATATATTTATAAATGCATTCATTACTATCAAACACACATACAAACACAAATGTGTATTTATATATTTATTTTTAAATATTTATACAAAAGTTTCATACACATATATTATAAGAACCCGGTTCTTAAATTAATGTACAAGTTTCTTTTCTTTATATTTTCGAGTTGGTTTTGAGATAACAAGGGAAAAATGGGCAGTTTTTGAAATTTCCAGGTTACACGCTGTGTGCTTCCTAGTACATGTTGTGCACCATCACCTTGTGAGAAGGCCATACATGGCATGTAGGTGTGTTTTCCAGACAGAGATGTTCAACCATGTACACATCGTGTACTCTTAGTACACACCATTTAGTCTAGATATAAATAGGGGATATATATGGTGTGTGGGTATGTTGGTGAGTTAGAGGGTAAAAACTAAGGACACACCACGTACAACCTCATACACGTCAGATAGTAATGTCAGCAGGTCCTCAATGAAATTTAAGCTATCTTAGGAATAATAAAATGATACACACGAAGTGTACTCATATATACATGCCATGTATTTCCTTTTTTCGCATTAAAATTGATAGTAGCCTCATTTTATGTTCCTGGGAAGAACTGTCAATGGGTTTGAGTGAGGAGTAGCATTGGAGGAAGAAACCCCTCCCGATTGTCCATCCGAACCCCATTTCACACACTGTTTGATCTATTGGAACCCCCTCAGTAATTCCTGGGTTCCTCTTGAGCCTTTTTTCTTGATTTATATTCTAAACCAAGTTATAGGGGTTTCAGATTTAATGCTCGTTTTTTCGATATGCTATGTTTTAGACTAAATTATCAGATGAAACCAGAGGAGAATCATCGTGCAAGTACAAGGTAGGTGGTGCATACTTCGTTTTGTGTTTTCTTGGGAATTTGGGGGTTGAAATTTTTTATTAAAATGACGGGTATTGGGCGAGAACCATGTTTCATTATACTGAATTGACTGTATGCCTTATGGGATGTCATTGGTCATTCCCTTACCTTTTTATTCTTGAGCAAGGTCTGGTTAGAGGTTGTTTCTCAATTGGGGAATTTTGGCCAGTGGGTCCAAACTGGTTATAATTGAATAGTCTTGATTTAAACTGTTGAGTTTAATTTTTTAATTTCTGATATGACATATTAGTGGAATTAAATACCTCAATGCTGGTATTGGACAACACATGGCTAGTGAAATTCAACTATTTAGTTTGTTTTTCCTGTTTTATGTATTCTATTGTGATTATATATGTGATACATGACAATTCATATGATGGAACCTTTTGGTTGTGTTGGGAATAGACCAGATATTATTGAGTGATGTTGATCACAAGTTGTTCTTGAATTATAATTATTTTGGTGGTTTGGACCACGAGATTGGGTGTCATGGACATCGACATGAGGTAGTGTGACTGTCGGGTTGGGAATGGCCTAGGTTACATGGTTGGAAAGGCCATATGTCTTGAGCGACAAGGTCGCACGGACAAGAGGTGTCAGAGATCTTGTGGCAGGGGCTCAATATTTGGTAGATTACCACACACCTGTGACTTTAAGTCATGTGTGCACATATGAATCCATGATGAGGTGGTTTTGACTGCTCGTGTGGGTAGATGCCCCTATAGTTGTTATTAGGTGATTATGGTTGGGGTTCTTGTTGTGGAAGAAATGTGGGAGGTGAAGAGCCTTTAGATTGTTTGGGTGTGCCTATGGGATGTAGGTACTTGAGACATGAGGTGTTAGGAGGCACATGGTGCCGAGTTACTACTGCTTGGTTGTGCCTATGGGATATTGGTACTTGATACACGAGGTGTCATGAGGAACATGGTGTCAGGTTACTATTGTTTGGGAATGCCTACGGAATGTTAGTACTTGAGACACATGGTGTCAGGTGGCACATGGTGATGGGTTGTGTGACTGAGATTCTATAATTGACTGAAGAAGGTGATACTTCTTAGTAGCTGCTGAGCCCCAGTGGAGTTTGTTTTTATTTGTGTATCATAGTGTTTACTTATATTATTCTTAAACACTCATACTAGGTACACACCATTTGGTGGTGTCCTTCTGAGATTTTTCTCATACCCTACACAAGCCTTTAGGTATGCATGTAGACTTTATGGTTTTATGTATAGGTAAAGGATCATCCTTAGGAGATGGATCATAGTGCGGTTTGGAATGGAGATGGTATGGACCTTGAGGTCATGCCTAGGTGGAGTTGAATTTTTTAGCTTTCCTCATGTATCAGCATTCTAACATTATTAATGTAGCTACTATTGGTTATCCATTAACACCCTTTTATAAATTTACTTGCTTTGGATGCATGCCTTTTTTGTTTTAGTAGTTCTTAAAAGTGGTTTCATCATGGTGTTCTGTTTATATTCCACTACACTTGTTTATTGATATTGGATATTCTTCTACTATGTCGGTCTAGTTCAAGTCTACTGAGTCTTTATTACCACTTCATGTCTATTAATTATTCTTGGACCAGTACCTTATTTTTCTCCAAGAGGGTATACCCTCCCCACTATACCTTTTTACACCCTCAATGCTAGTTGTAAACCATTGGTGTTTGAAGAGGTGCACATAAGGTAGTAACACCCGACTTGTTTAGCATTTTTTGAGTGGATGTTTGGGTCTATGATGTTACAAATTGGTATCAAAGGAGTTTTTTCTTTATAGGGATTTAGTAGAAACTTTTGACTGACTAATAATGAGGTAAATAGTACCTTTTTATTTTTTCTGGTTTACAATTTGTGATATGGTGGACTAGAGATATTTTTTAACTAGTACTTGGTTTCATGCTTGTTCTTAGTGCCTACAGCCCCTGGTATGAGGGATGGACCAAGTTTCCTAGGGTGGGAATTGTTGTTTTTCTTTTTCTCAGATTACAATTTATATTATTTCCACTTTGGTGTCTCACTTGGTGTGTGGTATTGTTGATTGTGATATGTTACCCTTGTCCCAGTGCGGAAAGGGAGAGTTGGAACATGTCCCGGTATGGCAAGGATTGGTTAATTGGTTTTTTATAGGCACATATTTAGGGTATTTCAATTTCATAACTGCATGCCAGCCTTGTGAAGTGATAATACCATGTGAAATATATCACTTTTTATTGTATATATTCTTTTGAAATGTGAAAGGTGAAATTAAAGATTTAATTTATTGTTTATTGCAATGTGATATGACATGTTTTAAATTATGTAACATTTTCATGTGGAATGAGATTTGGTCCTGGATCGTATATGAGGAGGCATGTACTATGGTTGTGTTTATTTTGATCACCAGGATGGGGCGACTAGGTCGTCTGGTTGAGGCAATGTTGGTTGTCAGGACGGGCATGGTATGAGATACTTTTGATACCTGGCTCTGTTGAGGGTGGATAAGGGGGCCATAAGGCCGGGATGTAGTGGGCATGGTTAGAGTGGGAGAGAGTAAGAGTAGTAGTTATACACTTCCTATTTACAACTTTTACTATCTACATTGAATATATAGTGATATATATGGGATTTCTGACCATTTGCGGTATTCAGTTGGTTCCTCATATATGACTTAATGGAGTGTCAGGGGGTGTTAGTATAGTGACTTAGGAGCACGATCAGGTTCATACACCTAAGGTATTGGTTGATCATGAGCTGTAGGTATATGATCAAGGACACGATCAAGTTTAGGATCCACTGATGGCCGAGCAACAGTCGGATTTGGCAGCATTCAGGTCGTGGATCGACGAGAAGCTCTGATCTCATCTGGTACATGTATTGTAGGGGATTGATAGAGTTGTGCAGGGTACAAAACCCTATATGGCATATTGGATGTGGGAGTTCCATTCACCACACCCACCACATTTTCAGGGTGAGGGTGGTCCACATGGGGCTGAAAACTAGATAGAGAGCATGCATATAAATTTCGATCAGCTCAAGATGTCTCCAGGGCAGAGGGTCAAGCTGTTGACGTACATGCTAAGAGGACCGACAAAGTGTTGGTGGGATGTGAAGGTTCAAGATCACAGAAATGAAGGACTGGAATGGAAGGACTTTAAGAACATGTATGGTAAGTGATGACACCTTAAGGGTGATGTGCTTCGAAGATGGCTTGTGGCACGCCATTAAGGTGTAGGTAAAAATCTTCTGGTTGGCATTGTTCTTGGAGGCGGTGAATCAGGTTCTCATAGATGAGGAAAAATTGATGGAAAGGTCCCATTTGATCTGGTCGGTGACTTCATGTGATGGTTTATATAGAAAAAAGAATGGTCCGGATGAATTCCAATAGGGCAGTCAAGACAAGGACAGCTAGACCACCTCATGGAAGTTCATCAGTGGTTTTCTTTCAGTTTGTGAATCCAGGGAATGTATGGAAATAGTGTGATAGGACTCCAAAGGTGTGTCGGGAATGTTGATAGGTTAGAGATCTAGAGAGGATCTATAGGTATCCTTATCAGACAGTTGGCAGGCATGGACTAGGATAGACGGTAGCGTCCAGATTCAATTCAATATTGGAACTAGGTGAGGGTAGCTGAGGTTCTGCTGCATGTGGAGGACATGTCAGAGATAGTGGGACCCAACCATGGGGTTAGTGGCTAGTGATAGGTGAAACACCATAGGGAGAAAAAGCTTCCTGTAGTCATTTGTTGGGCCAGGTGCATGCTGTGGAGCTTCCAGGGGATAAGCAGGCTGGTGAGCTGATGATGGTTAGAGGTACTCCGCAGGCATGGCCATGATTACTTGGTTTCATTTGGATTGACCTATCAAGGAATGTTTTTTTGAGTGCACAAGGTGCAGAAGATATATTTGGACTAACTGGACACTTTTTAGTTAGATTGACACCATTTTGAGTGCGTGATATATTTATTTATATGTATGAGATGCATATAATCCGGATCACTGAGGATGCAGGTTACATGAGGTGTCGTGGGCATCAAGGCATCGAGGATGTAGGTTGCATGAGTTGCATGGTACCAAGTTTGTTTAAGAATCCATGGGAAGAAGGACCTCACTGAGGTGGACACCGATGCGATGCGGGATACAGTTGGTTGTTGGGAATGACACATGAGAACCTGATGAGGTGCAGGGGTGAAGAGGCATCACAGGAGGACCATGAGTTTGGAAATAGGTCATTGGACCTTTGTTTGATTTGATTTTGGGGTATATTGGTATGGAGTTTTCTACACTACCCATTGAAGGAAAATTAAGGGATGGATTTCTTTAAGGGGGAAGTTTGTAAGAATATGGTTCTTACTTTATGGTACTAGTTTCTTTTCTTTCTATTTTTGAGTTGTTTTTGGAATAACAGGGGAAAACTGGGTAGTTCTGGAAATTTCCAGGTTACACGCCGTGTGCTTCCCAATACATGCCATGTACCCTTGCCATGTGAGAAGGCCATACATGGTGTGTAGGCATGTTTCCTGGATAGAGATGTTTAACCAAGTACATGCCATGTACTCTTAGTAAATGTCATATAGTCTACCTATGTATGGGGGATATACATGGTGTGTGGGTATGCCTCCGAGTTAGAGGGGGAAAAACCAAGGATAGACAGTGTACGTCCTCGTACACACCGTGTAGTCATGTTGGCAGGTCCTTAGTGAAATTTCAGACATCTTAGGAATAATAAAATGATACCCACAATGTGTAATCATATATACATTACATTTATTTTTTCTCTCTCATTAAAATGAGCAGTAGCCTCGTTTTATTTTCCTGAACAGAACCCTCGACGGGTTTGAATGAGGAGTAGCACCAGAGGAAGATACCTCTTATGATAGTCCATCTGAACCCCATTTTACACACCGTTTGATCCATTGGGACCCCATCAATAAGGACTTGATTCCTCTTGATTCTTTCGTCCTGATTTATATTCCAAACCGAGTTATAGGGGTTTGAGAGTTAATGCTCATTTTGTAGATCTACCATGGTTTAGACTGAATTAGAGGCTGATACCAAAGGAGGATCATCAGGATAGTATGAGGTAGGTGGTGAATACTTTATTTTGTGTTTTTTGTGGTAATTTGGGGGTTGTGGATTTTTTAGCGCAACATTGGGTATTGAACAAGACCCATGTTTCTTTATATTGAATTGATCGTATGCCTTATGGGATGCCACTGGTAATTCCCTTACCCTATTATGCTTGAGAAAGGTTGGGTTAGATGTCATTTCTCAATTGGGGAATTTTGGATAGGGGTGCCAAAATGGTTATAATTGAATTGTATTTATTTAAAGTACTGAGTTTAATTTGTTATAGCATGATATGACTTGTTAGAGGCATTAAAGACCATAGTGATGGTATGGGACAACACATGGCAAGTGCAATTAAACTGTTTAGTTTGTTTTCCGTATTTAATGTATTCCTTTGAGATTATATATGTGATGCATGATAATTAATATGTTGGAACCTTTTAGTTATGTTGGGTGTGGCCCATATATTATTGAGTGATGTTGATCATAGTTTGGGCTAGAACCAGATTTCTTTGGGTGGTTTTGACCACGAGATTGGGTGTTATGGACGTTGACGTGAGGTAGTGAGACTGTCAGGTGTGCATGGCCCAGGTTATTTGTATGGAGGGGCCATCGAACTTGAGAGACATGGTCGTAGGGACACGAGGTGTCATAGATCTTGTGTCTTGGGTTATATATTTAGTGATTACTGCTCACCCATGAATTTGGGTCATATGCACACAGATGACTCCGTGATGAGGTGGTTTTGATGGCTCGTGTTGGTAGAGCCCCTTATTTTTACAGTTAGGTGATTAATTTTGGGTGTTCTTTCCATGGAAGCCATGTGGGAGGTGAGAAGGCTTCATATTGTTTTGTCATGCCTATGGGACATCGGTACTTGAGACACGAGGTGTTAGGAGGCACATGGTGCTGGGTTACTACTGATTGGGCGTGCCTATGATATGTAGGTACTTGAGACATGAGGTGTCTGGAGGCACATGGTGTTGCATTACTATTGTTTGGGTGTGCCTATGCGACGTCGGTACTTGAGACACACAGTGTTAGGTAGCACATGGTGTCAGGTTCCGTGAATGAGTTTCTGACATTAGCCAAAGCAGGGGATACTTCCTAGTGGCTACTGCACACCAGTGGAGTTTGTGTTTATTTGTGTATCGTACTATTTACTTGTTTCCTGATTATACAGTCATACTAGGTACTCACCATTGGGTGGTATCCTACTGAGATTTGTCTTACACCTTACACAGGCCCTTCAGGATGTGTGTAGACTTTATGGTTTTACATACAAGTAAAGGATCGGCCTCTGGAGATGGATCATAGTGCTGTTTGGCATGGAGATGGTATGGACCTTGAGGTCATTCCTAGCTAGAGTTGACTTTTGTTTTAGCTTTCATCATGTATGAGCATGCCTACATTATAATTGTAGCTACTGTTGGTTATCAATTGGAACCCTTTTTATGTCATGAATTTCTTTGAATGAATGACTTGTCTATTTTAGTAGTGATTACAAGTTGTTTTAGCATGATGTTCTATTTACTTTCTACGACAATTGTTTTTTGATATTGGATATGCTTCTGCTATGCGGCTCTGGTTTGAGTCTGCTGAGTCTTTATTACCACTACATGTCTCTTTATTATGCTTGGACCAGTACCTTATTTTTACTCCGAGAGGGTATAGCCTCCCCACTATACCTTTTTACACCCTCACTGCTAGTCGGAAACCTTTGGAGTTTGGGGAGGTGCACCTAAGGTAGTAACACCCAACCCGTTTAGCATTGTTCGAGTGGATTTTCAGGTCCGGGACGTTACATATATATTACATATGTATATATTTTTATATAACCCAAATATATTATACAAATATATTTATATATATAATTTATACATGCACAATTAAATCTATATATATATATATTACATATTTATATGAATAAAATATATTATATATCTTATAAATACATTTATATGTTTACAAAAATATTATATATATATATATAGTATTTATATCATATATAAACATATAATACAATATAATAATTATATATAGATAAAAGTTTACCAATATTTATATATAAATATATTTTATATATATAAATATATCTATACATATATTTATATTGTTATATATCGTTATATTATGTATACACATATATATTTAATATATTAATTTGAATACTTATTTGTATACTAATATCAATTTATTTTTATATATATATATATTTATATATGTGTATTTATATATTTAATAATATGATATATATAATATATATATATAATTATTTGTATATACTTACATTTATGTTATATATATTTGTATTTATTTAATGTATTTATATAGTTCCATTATAGAAAATGTTTAGAAGGTATTTAAATACATTTATATAATGTATTTATAAGACACACACTCACACACTCTATAATTTTATATATTTTAGAAAGACTAAAAAAATCAGTGGGGGTTAAAACCCCCTCTACTCTTAAAAATTTAATGTTGTTCAAAACCCCCTATACATTCTTAAATCAGAGGCGGTTCAAAAACCCCTCTCATTATATGAATGTGTGCGTATATATATATCTATTTAATCTATTATTATTATTATTATTATTATTATAAAAACTAAAAAGTATTCATATGATTATATAAATAAATTACATTTATGTATATATTTATATAACATATTTATAATTTTATGTTATAAATAATATTATATGAAATGAAATTTTATACAAATAAATATATATTAATGTACCCATTTTACAATTATATTTATGTATACATATAAATATGATAAAACAAAATCATATAAATTATTTATATAAATATATTTATAATATTTTTTTATATTTATATATTACTTTTTATTATTATATATATATATATATATTATGGGTTTTTAAGAAAATAGTGGGGGTTCACAATCCCCTCCGATCTGTTAAATTAGAGGTGGTTCAAAACCCCCTCTAATCTATTATAGATTCGAGGGAGTTGTGAGTGCTAACTGTTATATGAAAAAAATTCCATTATATATATATATCTCCTATAAATTCTAAATGAATAATATATATATATATATATATATATATAATTCCTCTAAAATCTTACAAAATATGTAACCACACTAATTATTAAATTATTAATTATTTTCACATAACCACCTCTTAAATCTAACAAAATATTAAAAATAAAATGATAAAAAAATTAGATGGGGTTGTGAACCCCCTCTAAATTCAATAATTAGTGGGTGTTGCATATAAAACACTTTAATTTATACTAAAAATGAATTTAGATTGGTTTGTTCATAACCCTCTTTAAATAATTGACACTAAATGGCTATTTTTTGCAATGACTAAGCTAGATGGAATATCTGGTGCCCCATATTGGCACAAAAATGCATACATGGATGCCACGTATTCAATCTACTTATGGATGTGTACCCTGATAGTGATCTTAGTGAGCCCCACCTCTAGAATCTCAATACCTTCATGGGTCATCTTCTTCCATAGCTTCTCCACCATAAAGGTCATCCTCAGCACCCCCAGGTTTCCCAAAGTGTAGGGAATAAATCATAAGTGTTTGGATCCAATAAGTACCACAAATTATTCTCGGGGGGGGGGGGGGGGTCTGTGTCTATACTCATCGTAGAATAAAATCCCTGTACTTGCTCCTGAGGATGCTTCTGGGGAGTGCCCTCATCTCTAGGAAGAGGGGGTAAAACAACACCTTACACCACCCCAATACTTGGTTAGCTTGTCAATGAAAAACGTGCATCCACCTTAATTTTCTTTCACATATATTTATGGAATGATCACCCTTACACACTAATGTAAGATTGCGATTGGGTATGCCACTACCTAGTTACAGCATATGTCTGAGAGAGGCTAACATTAACATTGGTTGGAATAAGCATGATGGCCTCCCCCATGATTTATCGTGTGAACATACACCATAGCTATGGAAGGATAAACAGATTGCTTTCCTCATGAACCCCCATGTAGAATATCTTTGTTGGTTACTAGATGAATTTGAATTGCTAGATGAATGGAGACAGAGTATACATATCACAGTATGGGATTCTGTCTATATTGGAAACCAGTACTCCACCTCGGAAGGTATATAGGTTCTCTCGTTGCTCCAGTGTCCCATATGAGTTTTCCACCATCTCGTCAACCGAGTTTGAAAATGGTTGGAATTTTATGTTTTTTAATTTTTCGATGTCGATCATGACATCGACTTTGCTGAGTGCCACTAGCTGAACACTAGTAATGGTTATAAGTCAGGGACACAGACCAAAATTTGGGGGAGTGATAGTATTTATGAATTCATATCCGTAAAAGTGCATTGAGAACCACCCATGTAAGAACTAGAATAGACTGAAGATCTACCTAGGCATGATCCCCCATACCACATGGACCAACTGGCTATAGAGATGGTCCTATACCGATACCCCCAGATTCCGCGAGTTATCAAACACTATGATCTCCACCATCACAAGTATCCTTGGGCATAATACAATGCATGTATCTTTAACTTAAAGTATCCAACCGCAAAGGAATGTGGCCAATAATGCAGTATAATTGAATATTGACTGCCAATCCTCCACCATACTGTATCCCCAATTCTCACAGTCTCCCCCACCAAGATCAGCTAGCACGATATCGACTTCCTCCTTGGATGACCCCCTGGATAATACTTTGGGTACCCTTGAATCTTCATGGCTTGGTTCTTATTTAAAAACTTTTCCATCTATGTCTTGAACAAAATGTCTTGGTGGAAGGGGGGGTGATTCCTCAGTACCTTCTTCAGCGCCTCTAGAACGCGTTGTTCCATTAAAGGGGTCTACTTCCTATCACCCTAGGTTTTCAGTGATAGGAGGAACTCATTGTATTGATACACTGTCAGTGGGATTCCACTGACGTAGTGTAAATCCCATAGGCTGATTCCCACCTCCCCATAATAGTGGTGGAAAGTGTTAGTTTCCATGGACGAATAGATGAGGGGATCAGGAAATATCTCTTATTGATGACATGCATGGAACTAGGATGTCCACATTGATTCATATAGTCTGATATGGATAAGCTCATCCTCAAACTCTAGGAAGTTTAAGCATACCTAGTATTTCTAGGCCCAATCATTGATGAATTTGACTTCGTCCCGTAGATCCTTGTCCATTAAAAAGCCCTTGTTATTGTCCTAGATGCTTCTTTGAAAGATATTGGAATAAAAAGATGAGAACTCCTCATTCTATGGTTTCAACCCAATAATTGTACTTGAATTTCCACTTTTCATATAGTTGGAATTTTCCTCATGCTCTCAAGTAGGGTGACCCAAAATTGTGATATTAATTCCATAAATCGCATCCTGACGATTGAACTTGAAACATGGCATGTTGACTTCAATAACTAGGAGGTGCACCACATCCATCAACCTAAAGTTATACATTAGAAAGTAGTTTCTCAGTAGATAATTTCTCTAGGATTCAGTACTAAATCCCCAGAGCTAATGATTGTCATAAATGACCCTTCTGGCTCAATGAATCTATTAGATCCCTTCCATTTCATCCCTCTATGAAGAAGAAACAAAAATAATAGCACGAATCTCATCTTGGTTGGCCATTACATGAAGATTTTTGAGCTCTAAGGTTGGTTCACACAAAAATGATATTTGGTCACACAATGTATGCTACATCACACAATTTTGGAAGATCTCAAGTAAAATTTCTCCTTTGTAATACAAGTAGCTTCATAAAAGAAAGAGTTGTGTGAAATTCACTGTTGAGACTTAGGGATTCATGGAAAGGGAGAGTTCCAAACACGAGAGAAGGATTATCACTTAAGGAATTAAAATTAACATACTGGGGTCTCCTCCACGAATTTATAAACTCTTCTCACTAGCTTGTGAAAAGCATGCAATGTAGTTGCATGACCCGAGACTGAAGTTGGGCGAAAGTACATAAATCCTCAACTCTCATTGGAGTTTCTCATAGAAATGTACCATCAAAACCCTATCAGATTTGATTGTTAGGGTATTATTTTTAGGTCTTTAAAACTTTTCTCGGACACAAATGGTTAGTTTTAGAAGAACCAAACACATGACCCACCCCTAAATAGCATTCTGGGGCCAAGGAGAAGGCTGCGCATTAGATTCAATGGTTGCCGAGAAAGATATAGTATTTCATGTGAATGAAATTCATTCCAAAGGCGATGTGGGGTTCCATGGATTCCCCCAAGTCCGAACACCCTCCCAAGGCCCATACATGAATGAAAAAAGAATTACATGAAAGAAAAGATCATTGCACAAAAACCAATCGTGTAACCATCCAGTTGCATGATGGTGGAGACATCAAAGAAAAGTTGTGGTGCAGAAAAGACCCTGTGAAAAAATACTAAGAAGTGTATAACCCTATTTTGTGACCAAGGGGTTTTATACCAACTTCTGATGATTTGAAATATAAATATAAATTTACCCCCACCTTGAGGGGAGTCCCAGAAGATGAAGTGACACTTCCGTGCGTGAAAAATATCTCTCTTTCAGGACAACACAAAACACTAGAGACAATTGACCCTCAAAGGTAGATAATATGCATGATAGACCACATGTGGGCCCAAACATGACTTGTCCTGTGATTGAGTAACCCTCACATAACTTCTACTAAGGCTGGTTAGGTTTTCACAAGTAAATCTACCATTGTGAAACCCTAATCTATTATCAAATCCAAATCATTCATGTAACTATGCCTGTTGAATCCATGATTTTCACATTTTCTTGAACACCTTTATATTATAACTCTTACCCACAACAAAATAAAGTTGTGAACTACGTAATAAAGTTACATGAAATAACTTCCTGGTCTCTAACCTGATGTTCCCTATGGTATTTCTTACGCCACGTCCCACCCATAGGCGCATGAGCAGTGGCCACATAATCCTTAGAGGTGGAATTATCATGGAACACCATAAACCCATATTTGTAGAGGATCCATATGTAAAATCCTACTCTCACCATGATGCAGCCCCCCTCTGAGTATAAGACCCAACCACATCTACGCTCCATGACATAAAAATGCCTAGCTCAACATCCTGGTCATATGATGTTAACCTGCACAATAATGTCCTCAACACATGATATAAAACTGTAGTTTTACACTATATGATGAACATAATTTGACCTATGTATGAATCACATGGGATGACCCCGAACCTATTATCATGTATGATGAACATATGATTCTCTATGTATGATCATCATGGGATGACACCATCTCTCCCACGTGCGATGAAACTCCGCCCATGGGGATGAAACTACCACACCTGGGAAACTTCAACTCATAAGAACCACACCTTCTCTATCCCTCTATGGGATGAAACTCCACACCTGGGGAGATTCCAGGCATAATCCCCACTCCATTCCTCACTGATTCTCCTTTTGTGAATGAGCTTACTTACTTCATGATCTTCAACTACATGGAATGGTCTTGTGACACTACCTTAGACAACAACATCAAACTATGTGGGTTTTAATCGCTGTATCATAAGAATGGTATGTTAGATTCCTCCTTAAGTTTCAATCCAATAATCCATTATCCAGGTGTGAAATATTCTCTCATAGAGACTGGCCCAAACGCTATCTACCTCAATAGGACATTATGATCTATCTCCACAAGATATTACACTCATGCATCAATCCATCTCCACATGACGTTTTGATCTATCTCCACAAGACGTTAAAATAGGGCCTCAATCTACATCAATAAGATGTTATGATCCATCTCTAAAAATAATTTGTGCCTTGATCCGTCTTAGTAGGATATTGTAATCTATATCAACAAGACGTTAAACTCAAGACTCAATCCATCTTAACATGGAATTCTGATCCTTATCCACTAGATGTTAAACTAATGCCTCTATCCATCTCAATAGAATGTTCTGATCTGTCTCCACAAGACATTAACCTCATACCCCAATCTCTATCAATGGGATGTTTTGATCCATCTCCACAAGACATTAAACTCATGGCTCGATCCACCACAAGAAGATGTTCTGGTCTATCCCTGATAGGCCTTAAACATGTTCCCATCCTGTCTGCACAAGACTTTGTCCCTGTTCCAATTTCCACAAGATGTTAAACTCATGAACTAGACCATAATACCTACTCCATTCAATAAACATGGGATACATGACGTAAAATCCCTAGAAGACTTATTCCCATAGCATCAATTACCACATGGCCAACACAGGATGTGATGGGTTCCATGCATAAGATTCCACACATATGAGATGGCCTCTAAAGAATAAGACTTTATAGGTGTTCAATATACTAAATGTCTATACATGCCCCAAATATTCCCAATGAAACTACTCACCATGACCAAATCTTTCCACCTTGTCAAGATAGATGTAGTTTAATTAAATAACATCCAACTCGAGGTAGCAATAGGAACAAGTTCCACAAACATGACTTAATCTATGAGAGAGTTTTGGACTAGGAAACGAGCTACAAGGATGACTCTTTGGATTGAGGAACTGATATCCCATTATCTCATTTTGATCAAGGAGAAAACATCATTGATGAAAGTGATGAATGATTTTCACCTTTGGAAAGTGAGAATATGGGGAAACATAAATCAGCGCCTCACCACCAGGTAGAGGGGTGACGTTGTGGCCTCAATGAAAGCATCAATTACAATGGAATTTTATTATAGTGATTTATATAACATAATTGTTATTCATTCCAAAATTTATACTGTTTAAATTGTTTTATAATT
This sequence comes from Viscum album, assembly GCA_963277665.1. Taxonomy (NCBI): domain Eukaryota; kingdom Viridiplantae; phylum Streptophyta; class Magnoliopsida; order Santalales; family Viscaceae; genus Viscum; species Viscum album. Next base: position 228,357,082 of record OY728145.1, read on the forward strand.
AATGGAAGGATATAACCAACATTTTGAAAAGGAATAAAAATAGGTGATTTTAAGATGTAAAAAGACACTTTGCATTGTTACTTGAAGTGGTGCAACATGTCACCAGAATATTTAATCCAAAATCTCTATTCATATAGATCTAGAGTATACTTTTAAACATAAATTAATATGTTTTCATCCTTAGTTTTTGTTTTAAAATTATTAAATCTTGGTTTTTTATGTTTAAATTGGTTTTTGGGGAACCATATACCATAGTCAAACCTAGTAGTTGACCATTCCAATGACAAAAATGAGGTATTTTGTATGAGGGAGTTTTTATGCTGGCTTTGGTTCATGAATTTTAAAAAATATTTCTTATGGGAATAACCAAAAAATTGGGAGCTTGGCCAGCCAAGCCATCCAGCAAGGTGAGAAGAACTTACCACTAGGTGGGAGGCTGAGCTTAAACCCAGCGAGCCGACATGGATGGTCAACCTTAGTCGTGGGTGCAAAAGGGGCACCTAATACCATAACCAGACCTAATAGATAACCATTATAATTGGAAACAATGAGGTATTTTTCAGGAGGGGGTTTTATGTTGGCTTTGGTTGAAGAATTTTGATAAACATTTTTTATGGGAAATATAACAAAAGTAATTGGGAACTTGGCCATCTAAGCTGGACAACCACGGAGCGACACTCACCACTGGTGGGAGGCTGAGCATGAACCCAACCAGTCTGCCAGGATGAATTCCCGTAGTCCAGGGAGTGCAAGGGGCACACATGAGCTCTTCTCCCACGAGCCGGCCTGGATGGATGACTTTAGTCAAGGGAGTGAAAGGGTCACCTAATACTATAATCAAACCTAGTAGTTGACCATTCCAACCAAAAAAATGAGGTTTTTTTCATGAGGGAGATTTTATAATGGCTTTGGTTGATGAATTTTGAAAAACATTTTTTATGGGGCATAAAACAAAAATAATTGAGAACTAATCCATCTAAGCTGGATAGCTGGGGAGTGGCAATCACCACTATGTGGGAGGCTGAGCTTGAACCCAACCAACCATCTTGGATGAATGACCGTAGTCTAGGGAGTGCAAGGGGCACACAAGAGGATGCCCCTAGTGAGCCAGCATGGATGGATGACCTTAGTTAAGGGAGTGAAAAGGGAAACTAACACCATAATCCAATATAGTAGTTGACTGTTCCGATCGAAAAAAATGAGTTATTTTTCATGTGGGACTTTTTTTTTCTGGTTTTCCTTGATGAATTTTGACAAACATTTTTTATGGGGAATAAAAAAAATATAAAGCGAGTCAGCCTGGATAGACGACATTAGTCAAGGGAGTGCAAGGGTCACCTAATACCATAATAAAACCTAGTAGTTGACCATTACAACTGGAAACATTGAGGTATTTTTCATGAGAGAGTTTTTATGTTCGCATTGGTTAATGAATTTTGACAAACAGTTTTTGTGGGGCATAAAACAAAAATTATTGGGAACTAGACCATACAAGCTAGATAGTCAGGGTGCGGTAGGGACCACAATGTGACTAAGTGGGGGGATTTATTTAATAATATTAAATATTCATTCATTCAATATTATTTATTAATTTATTATATTTATTATATTTTTTTATTTTCTGTATTTATTCAATTTTTAATATTTAATTATACATTTTTATTGATTAACTTTTAATATTTTCAATATTCTTATAATATATACAATTCATTCATTTAAATGAGAATTTTAATATTTTTCAAAATATTAATAGTTAATATATTTCATTTTAAATAATTTTATTTTAAATATAATTTTATTTAATTTTTTTATTAATTTTTATTCATTTTTAGAATTTTTTACTTCTGTGAGTTGTTTTTTAGCATTGATAAAAGTTACGATTTATCAGTGCTAAGGAAATGACGACAATGGTAGTATTTATCTGCACTAAAACATAATTTCTGATAAATACTACTTTTTATGGTTCTTTCTTAGCTTTGAAAAATCAAAACTTTTATCAGTTCTAAAGAACAACAATAAAAGTTGTATTTATCAGCTCTTATGTTTTTAGCACTAATAAAATTCACTTTTACCAGCAACTTTCAGTAAGCACGTATAAAAACCTTATCCATATTTATAAAAATAACCCTATCATTGAGTTTTACTCGCACCACACTCATGCTCTTGCAGAACCAGAGGTTAGCTACAAATGAAGTCGATCATTTAAAAAAAATCAAACCTCAACTCTGAATGTATGATATTCAAAACTTGTTTTATAAGTGTGAGTTTCCCCAAAAATTTAAAATGTGGTTCCACCCGCACCTCACAGCCTTTACTTCTCTAATGATCTTATTTTTCCCATTTTTTCTTTCCCTATGCCTGTGTTCTTAGGACACATGGTGTCCAACACATTTGTTTTGGTTTTAACACGGTTTGAATATAGATTCTATTCATATAGAAATATATAGAAACTTCATTTAGGTGGAAGAAATGTTTCACTTATTTGAAAGTAGTCAATTCAAGTTTTAAATTTGATCATCTAGTCTATTCTTAATATATAAACATCTGTATATATTTTAAGGATAAGGAAGTTACATGAATTTTTGAAATTATAGATCACTACAACTCATGACGGACATTTAATTCCTCATTATTTCTTCCTCCCCAAAGGAGTAGAGGTATTGGTGATTTATGGTATATAATTTATTAGATAAGTTAATTGATCCACTACTATTCCTCAAAGAAAATATTTAGAATCACTAATATATAATGAAATAATTATTAACAATGAAATATGAATAATAACTCAGACTATAGAATATTTGGGTTATAACTTAACAAGTAGATTCTATACAATAAAAAATCGCCCATATTTATGTTTTCTATCATAATTATATCTAAGTTAAGATTTATTATATATTTTATTCCACCCATGAAGAATTTCACTTTTTCTTCTATGGTTTTCCAAATGACTTCATATAAGTTTGATTCAAATTTTGTTTGATGAAAGACCTATAAAATTTTAATATATTCATTAAGATTATAAATCCTCAAATACTTATCCTTCAATTGAATATCTAAATTCTCTAAGAGAGAAGTCTTTTCCTTGTGTGAAATCTTTACATATTATTTACACTAATCTTTGAAGATAGAAATTGAGGCTCCATGGTGTTTTCCATTTCCATTCCTAAATTCATCTCATGAAAAAGATATTCAATTACATTATGTTGTTACTTTAATTTATTATTCATTCTTTCAATGGAATATATTGAATCCAACTCTTCCTCCATCAAAATTCTCTTATATTCTTCCAAATCTGCAACATAGGTAGAATATATTCAACATTTAGTCATTAAGAATTGGACTTAACTTCTTAAGACTTGAATCATATATTGTTTGTGACATAGGAAAACACCTTATTTATGTCATTATGTGATTTCATATTTTCTACCATAAAAAAAACAATTTAGGTTAATATAATATGCTCATCAATAAGTAATTTTCATTGATAGTGAAATCTTATTTTATATACCCTAATAGTTAACTAGATGAATAAATCTATATTTTCTTGTGAAAATCGATAGTGATAGGGATTAAATTATCTACCTTGATGAATCCATTAAAAAAAGAATGATTTATGATATATTTCATATTGTAATAATAAAATAATTGTTATAATAATTTAAATTTATATAATTATTGGCCTTTATTTGTTCTATTTTTTTTTTGAAATAATGTCAATTTATATCAAATATGAGGACTATATGTTATGAAGAATAATCTTTTAGGGTTGTAATCTCATACTTTATATGTATTTATTTATTTTGTTAATATATGTATATTACTGAATCAAATAAGATGTATATGAATCGAAAATGGATTGATGTTAATCATATAAAAAAAACAGCATGAGGATGTGGTGAAAGGGTTCATCAAGTTTGAAAAATACCATGAATATAACCCTTATGAAATGATTTGTCCTTGTTTATGTTGTCTTTATTCAATACTAATTAGTCCAAATAAGTTGGAGGGACACTTTATTTATCACGAAATATATTCAAATTATAAATGTTGGACTAAACATGGGTAAGATCTGAATGTTGCTAGTGACTGGGATAACAATGTGTTTTGTGGATCATATTATGTGATTAAAAGTGTGAAAAATAGTGAATACTATATTGAGGATACTATTACACGTGTTAATGATGATGAAGATCATATTGAGGAAATGATACTGATAGTTGAAGATGAAATTTGCGAATTACCAAAACTATTTCAGAAGTTTAAGAGTTTTGAAAAGATGCCATTGTATGGTTGTTATACTAAATATACAACATTTTCATCTATACTGAATCTACATAATATAAAATCTATAAATAAATGGAGTCAATCCAAATTTACATAACTAATTTATCTCTTCAAAGATATACTCTCAAAAGATATTGAGTTTCCTTCCTGAAAATACAATACTAAATGAGTACTATGTTTTGTGAGTGTGATATATAATAGAATACATGCCTATCCAAATGGCTATATACTATTTCAGAAGGAACATTAATCAATTAAAAATTTGACAATTTTTTTATTCTCGATACAGGAATGATAAATAAATTCATTCAAAATTTATATGGAACTTTCCAATCAGTTAATGGTTTAGGTACCTATATAGAAGTGAGAAGACAGAATGGAAATTTACATGGCATGTAGATATAAGAAATTAAAATGGGAAACTTTATCACCTAGTAGACTCTCATAAATAGAATAAAGATTGATCACGAGCATCATTATTTTAGAAATGAGCTGAGAAACCTTCGTCTTTCTGTATTTATAAATAGTGTTAATCCTTTTGGTTTACAAATTAGGGATTATAGTAAATGGTTGGTTATGTTGGTAAAATTGATCACAAGAATCATTAATTTTTAAATTACTACTGATAATATTTTTTTTCTTATATCAAGAACAAAAAACTCAACTAATGAAATTAATGTTTATTTCGATCCATTGATTAAAGATTTATAATTAATGTTGGATTTTGGTGTTACATTGTATGATAATTACAAAAATAAAGATTTCACATTGAGATCCATGTTGTATGGAATAATGAATGCCTTTCCTACTTATGGATATTTTTCTAGACATAGCACTAAAGTATCTCAAGGGTTTCCTATTATTGAAAAAGGTACACACTAAGTTAGGTTGAAACATTCATCGAAGATTGTGTTTTTAAGACATCATAGATTTATACACTGATGAAATAAATACCAATCATAGATGAAATCATTTGATTGTAATTTATAATAAGTAAAAAAGCTATCTCTAATATTAGGTAATCAACTATTTTTTAATGTAAAAATATGGACAATAATTTTGGTATAACTTTTATGAAAAACATTATAATACTTTATAAAAGCTGGTTGAAAAAAGATCAATGTTTTTGAATTACCATACTAGAATTTTTTTTAAATTAAAAATTTTCTTGATGTTATATACATGGAAAAATATATATGATAGTGACATTGGAACATTACTAAATGAACCCAACAAAAGAAAGGTTGATATTAGGTGTAAGTTAGACTTTTATTCTTCCAATTACATACACTATTTCTAGTCAAGAGAGATATTAGTTTTTCATATTCTTTAATGATGTATAGGTTACATTGGGGTACTCATAAAATATAAAAAATAATTTTTGAATGACTAATTTGAAGTTAAAGGGCCTAAAACCAAATGGTGCTCTTATTTTTTTTGCAATATCTGATGCTTATAGCTTTATGTTTGATTTTTCTATGGATGCCTATCATATTTTTAACAATATCTATTTATTTTTCAAATCTATATGTAATAAAATTATAGTCCTGATGCAATTTTCAACTATGTAAAAGGAAATTAATATCATATTATATGAATTGGAGATGTTCTTGTAACCTGCATTCTTTTATAGGATGGTTCACATGATGGTTTACTTGGATAGAGAGATCTAGCTATATGGTCATGTACATTATAGATGGATATACCCAATTAAATGGTAAATGGAGATTTTGAAATGGTATGTCAAAAATTGAAGTCGACCAAAAGGATTTATCAAAAAGAGATATATTTTTTAGGAAGCCATTAAATAAAATACCTATTATTTATATGATGTAGAAATCATTGGTATTCCAAAATATTATCACACCAAACATCTTGTGGGTGAATAAATTTCCAAAATAGATTTTTTCACAGTTACTATTATATAGTGAGATTAAGATCACCGTTATGTTTTACATAATAGTTTAAAGCTTGGACCATATTTTGAAACTCATAAAGTAATTATTTGGAATTTGAATCCATCACATGCCATAATATGGATATCAAATACGCATAATTTATAGTTTATAGGATGTATTTTAGAACATATTTTAAAAATTCATGCTGAAAATCAGAATTTAGTTTCATAATGCCTTCGATGGACATCCAGAGAACCACATGTGCATGAATTATCAAAAAATGATTTTTAATAAATGGTTAAACATTATATACAAGGAAAAATTATAAACTTAGTACCATGAAAAATAGTGGAGTTTTACTTGTGGATGAAGCGATGCATGTACTAGGTACCAAGGACAAAATTCCAATTTAGGTAAATATGTCATACTTTTGCATCATTGAGAAAATACGGGAGTTGGATTATACAACCTTCCAAGTGCTGATTTTTCATTGAAAGTTGGTTTATAATAGGAGTGAAGTTTAAATCAACGAATTGGGATTCATGAATGTGGATTTTAGTCAGAAAAGGTAAAAGAATGAACCATTTATAATGGAATCGTATGTAGTATATTTATGTTATATTCAAAATCCTGTAATGAGAATGTGTTCAGTTGTTCTATTTTCAACCTAAACCATTGAATGAATATATATCAATTCTACTAGGGATGGACCTTTTATTGGGTTGTAACAGTCATTTAATGATGGTTCTAATATATATTTGGTCTTGTATGTTAAAGGAGACCATAATAATGGGATTTGTATAATTGATAAAGGGGTAAAATCCCTTCAACCTTTTAAAAAAATAATGTTCAATAATAATGTTATATATATTTTTAATATACTTTGTGTTACCTTGCATTAATATCTATAAACTAATACATTTACATACAATAAATTAAATTTTAAACTAATTTTTACAGATAATGTCTTAATTACACACTGGTGCTCCAAATCCTGAGGAACAACATATTTCTCCATATGATGATACTCCCAATGCATATAAACAACCAGTTTTTCTTTATTCTAATGCTACCAATCGCAAGGAAAAATATATTTATGATGTTGAAGTTAAGGAAATGGTAGAATCTGAACAACCTATGTACCATTAAAATCAAGAGAGTTGTAGCATAATGGTGATAATAAAAAATTATTAAGTTTTGAATCATATGCATAAAATTTGAGGTTTTATGGAATGAAAATGACCAACCTATTAACCCTAATGAGTCTATTATCATTAATTATTTTAGGCTCACCACTCAAATGAATGTTCCAATTAATGTAAATACATGTCATAATGTTGTGTTTGCAGTTAAGGCATTAATTTGGGAAGTGATTAGGGTGACACAAGGATGTAATTTCATTATTTTACTAAAAAAATAATGGCACATTTATTTAATATTAATTATCATATGTAGAGTGTATTTAGACTAGATGATTACTAAATTAAATTTGTATTAATGGTCACTAAAAAGTCTCATAGAGGCTTTCAAATAATTCTTATGAAGCATCTTCTCAAAGATGAAGAAGGGATAGTTTATTCACACCCACAATATATGTATTCACACAAGATAAACCACGAAACAAAGAATGCATTTATGGTTCATTATGAGGAGGAATATTTTAAATTTCATTATGATTGGTAATACATTACTTGAAAATATAGGTATTAATCCCTTTGATTAAGAATTTTTAATTTATGAAACCAAAACTGAGTGATGATAATATGTAGGGCACATCGAAACCGATGTCCATATAATGTAAAGCAACGATGAGGTAAACTTAACTTGAAAGAATTGTATGTATTTTTAATCTATAGTAATAGTTTTACAAGGCATGAAACAATAACATAATTATATTCTATTTTTTATATGCATATTGATTAATAAAAATAAAAATCCACTTCAATCCCACGTCTTGTGCTATAGAAATATGATTATGTAAATAAATAATGAATAATAATAGATAAAGACACACATAAACTATGTGAATTATATATATGATATAATAAAAATTTATTAATCTTTAAAATTACATTATATAATTATAAACAATTATTTTGACATATTTTTATCTAGTTTATACATAAGAATTATTATCAACTGTACCCGATGAATGACTAATTTTAGTGTCCATAAAGCAACAAGAATAATATAGACATGTCAGATTTGAATGTTTTGGAGTGTATCCCCAAACCTATTTTAAAAAATGAAATTAAAAAGGGGATAATGATATGAAAATGGATGATATACATAAATGAATAATTTTATCTAAAAGAAAACCATAACTACCAGATTGAGTTGTTAGAGAATGTTATGGTAAGAAATAAAAGAGAAGATACATCATAATAACAACCACAACATGAAGACCCCCTATCTTTGAGGAAATCAAATCCCCTTAAATATCATCCTTACATGAGGTGATAATTTTTTTATAACTATTTATTGGAAATGTGTATCACGAAAACACCAATACCTTTCCTTTACTGATATTCTATAGGGTAAAAATGATTTTTCAATTATATATTTCTTCACACACCCATTGTCTTATTTCTATGGGTATTGTGTACAATATGAAAGAAAATATTATACACACTAAAAAACTTCTAAAAGTCCATTTGAGAGTAGGGATTGACATAGTTCACGATCAGAGCATTAAGATACATGTTTTCCTTGTTGATCTGGATGCTCACATGGTTAATATTTCCATTAGAAGTTTTATATCATAGATTTTTTATCTTTTAAAAATAAATTTCAAAAAGGATTCATTCCTTTCCATTTTTTATACAAAACATTTAAATATCAATGAAGAAAATCCCGAACTAATGAATATTATTATATAAGGAGAAAGGGAAGTAGAAGAAAAAGGTTAAATCAAAACAATCTAAATGATCAACCAATTGATCAAAAAGACCTTCAAAAAGTACATTTACCCCACCAATTCAACTTCTTCATTTAATAATATTAAAAATTCATGTGGATCAAAAATTAAAAAATAGTGATATGACCATCATTTATTTAAAAGAAAAAATGTATGGAGAGGCCATTATAATCTTTCTTCTTCTTAAAGCATGAATGGGTAGGAGTCTCATTTGTAAATGTATACGTGATGTGTGTTTTCATAATTGTTTTTTCCAATAGCTAATTTACTATGTTAATTACAGTTCAATACTATTCATATTTTCTTATTGGTGTATATATATTATTACTATTTGAAGGGATAATCCTATAAATAACAATTTGGACTCATTAGTTATCACACCACTTATACACAAAGATGGTCATTGTAATATTTCAGATATTCAATAATAGTATAAAAAATAGCCAAAATGTTTGAAGACAAAAATTAAAAATTATAGGATCTTCTTAATAGAAATAATTAAGGGGTATGAATATTTAATTTAGTCATATAAAATATATTTTCATTCCTTACATTAATTACTATTTTTTATTTTAAGAGAGCATTGGATGATCATTATAATCAACTTGAATAATCCAAATATCATTTTTTTTGATTTGATGCATGTTTACTCAATAAATCGACCACACATGATGTAATCTAACAATTTGTAATACAAAACATGAAAAATTTAACAAATAAACTTCAGTTATACAAGATATATTATTTTTTAATTATTTTCTATGATAGTCCATGAGAATATGAATCCTATAGAATTTTACCAGTGGATACGTATTAAGGTATATATAATAATACATAACTATAAAAATATATATAAACACAAATTAATTATTTTTCTCAATGTTATTATAGTGTCTAAAACTAACTAATGGAAAATATTATTATTATTAAATTTTAAAATTTATGAGAGATATCATATCACGTCAACAAAATAACATCTTCGAAGAGGTATTTCAGATGATAATTAAAATTTCATTTAAAAAATTTACTAAAACTTTGTTTAATTATATTTTTATTTTAATACCATGAATTTAAAAGTTACACATATTTAAAATAGAAAATATATTTTTCTAGAAATTAAGGACAAAAATACGTGGATTTAGAATATATGCAGACCTCATAAAGACGTGACTTCCTACTACTTATTTAGTTTATTTTCTAATCATTTTATATTAAATTTATTAGTTAATTTACTTATCATTTTTATCCTATAATTATTTAGTTATTTTTACAGAGATCATGAAAAAAATTATTTCATCAATAATTGTTTTTTCTTTTACCAATTTGTGCTATATTAAGAGCACAAAATGATTGAATAAAAAAATTATTTAAAAAGCATTCAATAAGGATTATGTAGTTACCCATAATTTTTATAAATATATATTACATATAGTTAGATTACTATTTATTATGTAAAATTATGATCCACTCTAAAAAAATAAAGGTTTAGTGTCTTTGGAAACATACATACATAAAAAAATGGTCCATAATAGATCTACATTTTCTCCGACTTAGTTCATCACAACTATCACCCTTATTAGATACATCATAATTAAAAAATTTATTTCTATCCGGGTAAAATAAAAAAATATATGGAAAGATTAAATGATCAATAAGGTAATAAAGGTAGATAACAATGCTAACTAAACATAACCTGAGCATAAAGGGTAAGATAATATGTGATTATATTTTTAAAATGATACCCATCGATTATAAGATCACAAACATGTGTAATAGAATATATATTTCTAGTCATTAATAGATGAATCATAAAGGGATCACAGAATACGAGCCATGATAACATAACATTGGAATAAGATAATTTCCTAAAATAGTGGTATAAAGTGAGTCATAATCATAATCATAGAAATATTATGTCAAGGATACCCACCAAGACATTAATAACATGTTTATATTGGGATAACCTATCGTGTTACTTATTTGAGCTTGGGATAACTTCTAATGTTCCCTCTTTCGATCTTGGTATAACCTCCCATATACCTTAGTTTAGGCTTCAGATAACCTCCCATATACGCTCTTTCAGGCTTGGTATAACCTACAACGTACCCTTTGAGATCATTGAATATTTATATTTACCCAATTCATTGGAGGTATATATAATTCAGGTCCACCTACCACATAATCATAAATCCATTCATACACAATCCACAAGATCATAATGATATTCAGCCTAACTGAATCCAAGGAAAAGAAAATGGACTTCATCAATATTTTATGATCAAAACCATAAACCATCCATAGAAATAATAAATACGGTATCATTGTATCATACCCCCAATAAATCCTATGTAACATCAAAGAGTGTTATCATAAATGAGAAATCATCTAAAAGATCACTCGAATATTTTTGGAGGAAAATTCCCTTTTTATTTTTAAATCACATATTAAAAACAAATTTATTTTTAAAATATTAAGGAAAAAATTTCAATTTAAAAAAACATGGTTAAATGTAATGGAAGATTAAAATCATTTATTATTCATGGATTCAAGAAATTCTATTCAATACGTGTACATTAAAACAAATATTCAGTTCACATTTTGGAAAAAAATGCCAAATGTACATCGTTTGGAAAATAAAAAGGACATTTATTTTAAACCATTTTTTAAAATTAAATAATGGGGAAAATTAATTTATTAATTTATTGAATAATATTAATAAAACTCTTTAAAGAATCTTTAGAAATCAGGGATATGGAAGAAAAATGATTTTTGAACGAAGAGATAAATAACATTAATTTTCCTTATAAAACATTCTTTTAATATATTTTGCTCATAAAGAGATGAAGATGAAAGGAAAACACGAAATCTCCATAAATAACTATAATATAACAAAATTAATTATTTTATTAAGAGGTAAAATATAAAATTTCATCATAAAAAACTTAATAAAAAATAACCTCGATAAACAAAGAGATTGTAACATAAATCCCTAACACTTTGGAAAATTTTGAATAAAAATAACATGAAAGATAGAACCTTAGATGGATAATTAAATAGACATAATTTTCATGATAATTATCTAAAAATAAATTAATGGTATGTATACACAATACATAAAATAAATAAGGGATGAATATGGAATGTCTCTCACATCAATAAAAGTGAAACAAAAATCCATTACCTTGAGTTCATCTTGATTTGAAAGCTATTTAACATCCCAAATAATATATTTAAATTTAATATAATTCTATAAATGATTGATTTTAATACATATAATCTCATATATGATCCAATTATATTATTTTAACACCCATTTATTATACCAGGAAAGTTCAGTCAGAGGAAAAACCTCTGACCATATATTAAATAGAAATAAAAAGTGCAGTAAACAAGGAAATGGATGAGGGTGAACATCTTGCCCAAACCCAATCAAGAGTCCCCACCAATGATAGACAATTACATAGCAAACCATTACTCACAAAACCTAAAATCTATTCCGTTGAGTCAACACATTCAACCAGCAGGATTTCTGCAACATCAAAAAAATCTCCACTTATTTCCTGCTTCCAGCATCAACAAGACATCACCACTACAACGTGAGTTCTTTCCAATATGGATTCCCCAACATACATCCATTTCACCTCCAACAACAGTTAAACAGCTGGTAACCAGCAGATTCATAGTCAACCACGTCAATAGAACCACCACAATACCACCAATTTCACATCCAATCAAACAATAATTCATCTTAACCAGATCAAAGCCTGAAAAAAAAACTTACAGGAGCGCCAAAATGAAGGACCTCCCCCCTTCGGAACACCTGAACTGACCCCGATCACACCATCACCGGCAAGAGCCGAAGTCGAGCTGGAACGAGGCTGTGCTGAGATCGCGGAGTCGGAGAGTAAGCTAAGGTCAAAGTTAGCACACCATAGCCCACACTGAGCACACCATAGCTGCGACAGAATCCCGAGTAGACGACGGCTAGCAGAGGAGAGCTGACGACGAGCGGACCACCTCTACGACACGGACCCAAGGCCAAAGGCATGACCAGGCCAACACCGAGCATACCGAAATCTACACCAAACACCCGTAGCTGCAAAGGGCTCCAGGAGCCGGAAGGATCTTCGACACCACCTGAAGCCGGACCACTCGGAGTCGACGCACGCCTATGCCGAGCAGATCCGAAGCCAGAAGTGATGAAGCTGTCATAGAACGAGCCGACACCGGCACCGAGCACACCCGAAGCAAAACGAGATCCTGAAGCCGAGAAGCGCAACAATAATTATATTTTCATATATATCATATATATTACTTAAATATATCATTATTATCATTAATGTAGAGAATAAATGAAAAATGAATCACATCTCTTCATATTGGTGGTAATCCATACATACGCATGAGCAACCGTTTTCTAACATATGGGAAGGTAATAAGGTTGATATGATATTGTAAGTCCAGAAGAATAATTATGTCATAAATATCATGTATAAATAGTAAACCCATAAAAATAACCATCCATAAAATATGGTGATGGGAAATGAATTTTATTACCATTTGGAGGTGGTAGTCCACATGTAAGCACGAGCGACACTTTAACTTCCAATTTGATGGAATAATGGGTGGATTTTGGGGGTTAAATAATAATAAAATTTTAGTATATTTAGTATACTTAATTTATTATTTTATCATTAATAAAATATATTTACATTAGGTAGAATAATAAATAAATCGAAATTGTTTGGGTAAGACTATTTCTTTTTCTTTAGTAGACCTCCTTCAGATCCATTATTAATTACCATTTGAATGGTCTTTTAAGATAAAAATCACCTATAATTTCTAAATATTGATGTTTATAAGATAATTGAGTTGGTTTTGTCCAATATATATTGCTATAAGTTTTTAGAATATGATAAATAGGGGTGTCATTTTATAAGCAGGGAGAGTGGAAACACTTGGAATTTCTTAAAAGAATAAAATAAAAAAAGCCGATATTAATCCAAATTCATCCAAATGGATATAGATTCTAATAAATGAAGTAACAGATTGTAATATAATCATAAAATGAAATTTATACAGGTTTGGTTATCATTTTAAACCTCATAATTTGGTTTAACTGCTTTGTTAACCGATTTTAACCTTAACTGCAGTAACTCCTTTCTCAATCTTAAAGGGTTATAATTTTACTTCTAAGTAAACTCATAGATCATAAATGAAAAATGGGTGACATTTTATACCATTTACCACAATCATTTTCATATTTCAATATTTTTATGATTCTTAAAAAATTTAATAAAATATAATTTAATATAAAACATCATTAATTTCAATTTTGAAACTATATATTTAATTTTAATTTAAAGACATGAAGATAGTAATATAATTAGAATATAAAAATTTTATAAAATACCTAATATATTATATTTAACTATAAAATTAATGGAAAACTATAAATCACCCAAAAAATATTATTTTTATATTTTTATAAATATTTATATAATTTCTCTACAGCTCGCATAAGCACCATGTCAACATCATGTAAAAGTTTATGGTTTTTATTTAATCACTAAAAATTAAAATTTAATTACCATGATAAAAAAATAGTTAATATTAAAAATAAAAATTTATAACCAAATTTATAATATTTTTATCTTTCTATAAATGTTTTTGAGATATTAAATTCAAGAGTTTATTAATTTGGAATTATATTTTCTTAAAATAATATAAATTTCATTATGAATGGAAAATGGAACTGAAATGCCATAAATTTTAATTTAGTATATCTACGGACTAATTTATTACATTAAATGAAATAAATTCAAGTTTTATGTTAATTTGGAGGCCTTATGTCATGGTTTTAACCTTGTTTTACGGATTTTACCTTTACTAAGGTGACAAATATTTACCACATTAACTATTCATAATGGAAAAACAATAATAGGGAATTATTAACCAAATTTGAACCTATTGATTCGAAATATTGTAACCATTTTTCAATATAAAATCTCTATAATTGGTAGAAACTAATTGTAATATAAATGTGTAAAACACAATGGAAAATTGTTCTTACAAAAATGTGTTTTAAGCATAAAAATTAACTTAGATTAAAATCCTGAATATTGATGATTAAAATACAATTAATTAAATTATTATAAATAAAATGTATCTTATGTAAGTTTAATAAAAAATAAAAAATATAATGGTAATTTTAAATTTCATGATTTAATGAAAACAAATGGGTGGATTTTATTTTTTTTGGATTTTTTACTATTCCCTGAAAAATCAATCATTAAAAAAAACACAAAATTACACCCTAAGTTAATTTTAATAAGATGATTTCATTTTTTTAAATTTTCCAAATATATTTTATAAAATTATAAGAAATTAATTTCATGATTTTCTTATAAAAATAAATAAAAACCTTTTTTGAGGAAAAAGTATTTTTAAAGCATAAAACAACTATAATATAAATTGACTACCTATTTAAAAATATGATTGATTTATCTAAAAAATTAATAATTATTTTCAAAATGTGTTTATTCCTATTCACTCCACTAATTTAACACTTATATTAAAATGATATACTATATTATGGTCTATTTAGACATGGGGCTGCATGTATCATAAGCTATCGAAGAAGTTAAATTTATTTAAAGAGAAATATATCATAAAATATCAAGGTGTTATAGATGATGAAACAAATTACTATTTTTTCACATTATAGAGTTATTTTTTCTTTATTTGATCTATTTATGTTCAATAGTTTTTCCTAGTTTATAAATAGCTCAAAGTTTGTTTTTTCAGATTAAATTTACATTTTAGTTAAAAAGACATGTAAAACACTCTAAACTAATCAAGCATAGTCATATTTGATTTAATACTTCCAGAAAATGATCCTTAGGATATTTTTGATTAGTAGGAATCGGTCTTACCTCAATTTGATACATAGTGTAATCAGTATAACCCAAAATGAGTGTTTTCAGTTTTAGAATAACTTTTTTTGTTAAAAAAGTGTATCAATCACATAAAATACTAAGTGAACATGATAGTATCGTCTTTATACTTTAGGAAACAATATATAAATCATTTATGATGGGTAGGAATTAACCTCATGAGAATCCAACACTTGGTATGAATGATATGACTCAAAGTGCATGATTTCAGTTTAAAAATGACATTTTAGTTAAAACCATGTGTCTCCCAATAAAAACCTAGAAAAGACACCCAAACTGTCTTGATACATTAGTAAAATGATTCTTAAGTCATTTTAGATGTGTTGGAACCAACCACATGTTAATCCAAAACACGGTGTGACCGATACGACTAATAGTGTGATTTATTATTTAAAATTGAAATTTTAGTTCAAAATAGGCGTGACATGCTTTAAGTTAAAGAAAACATACATACTATTTTGATACTTTAGAAAAATTATCCCTAAGTCATTTTTTATGAGTAGGAATTAAGCACACCTCAATCAGATACAAAGTGTGATCGGTATGACTCAAAATGTGTGGTTTCAGTTTAAAAATGATATTATAGTTAAAAGACACATGGAATACTCAAAACTAAGTAAACACTTTCATATAGTTTTGATACATTAGGAAAATGATTCATAGGACATTTGTGAAGAATATGAATCAACTATACCACAATATGATACACGGTGTGACCAGGATGATTGAAAATGGTTATTTTTTATTTAAAATTAAAATCTTATATAAAAACAGGTGTCACTCACTAAAAAGAAAGAAAACATTATCAAATGTTCTTGATAATTTAGGAAAATTATCAATAAGTCATTTGTAACTTGTACGCTTCAACCACATGTTAATCCAACACATTATGTGATCGATACGACTGAAAGTCCATATTTTTAGTTTAAAAATCATATTTTTGTGAACAACATCTGCCTCTCCCTAAAAACCTATAACACACACTTTGGTTGTATGGATACATTTTGATAATGTTTCTTAAGTAATCTTTGACATGTTGGAATCAACTATACATTAATCCAACCCACAGTGTGACCATTATGACACAAAGTGTGTGTTTTTATTTAAAATTAACATTTTAGTTTAAAACACACACCACATACATACAATCGATTAAATTCTATCATATCATCCTGATGCTTTAGTAAAATTACCCATAAATCAGTTTTTACATGTAAGAGTCAACCAAACATTAATATAACACACAATGCGCCCGATATGACTTGAAGTGTATATTTTTAGATTAAAATTGACACTTTAGTTCAAAAAACACATCACATACTTAAAACTAAGATAATTTGAACAAATGATCTTGATACCTTATTAAAATGATCCATAAATCATTTGTGATATGTTAAAATTAATCGCACAATAATCTGACACACAATGTGACCAGTATGACTCGATGTTTTTGTTTTCAGATTAAAAGTGTCATTTTATTAATTTATTATTTGATAATTGTGTTTAATTTATCTCTTTAGAGTATTACTAGAATAATATTTTTTATATAGGTCCACTATTACTACTAATATTTGGTGGTTTTCCAGGAAATGTTTAGCATGATTAGGTAATTTTGAGAGGGTTCCAGGGGCCAATGACAGTATAACTTTGGAGATTGTGATACATTGTACCCACCAAAGTAATTGTATAAACCAATGTTTGTACTGTCTATAATATAGTTTTTTATTTTATTTTGTTTTAAATTTAATTTTAATATAACATTGTATTTACTATAATTTTTTTTATAATTTTAGTAGCACACTATTGAAATAAAGATTTTACCAGGGATATTTATAGATCTGATAAAGTGGCCATTCATCAGTGCTAAAAACATGCTGATCAAGGGGGTACTTTATCAATGCTAAAAAATAACTGATAAAGGTCCCCTACTATCAATTATTTTTTTATCAATGATTAATCTTCCTTTTATAAGTTTTATTTTTAGTCCGGATTAAATAAGTCAGCTTTTAAATAAATTTAAAACAGTAGTGCATTTTTAGCACTAATAAAGGCTATTTCAAGTCCTATTAAACGATGTATCTAAAGTTGTGATTCTTCAATTCCCTTTTCTATCCATTTATTTCTCATTACATGAGGCATATATCCATGATTAAAACTTCAACCTCTACATTTATCATTTTCTTTATTATCGAATTACCATGGTGGAACCAACTTTACATGGCATAAAAAATCCTCTCACAGTGCAAGGTTATTCCATATGATTATAAATCCCTTCACTACCCATCATATTTTTCTTTATTTTTGTGTAATATCATCATTCATTATAACACAATAGTATCAATCCATTCCCACTCATACTGGTGCTTGTGGAGAAAGTGTTATGAATTGTGGTTGAATTGGTTCACTCTTTTGCTTCCATTGATTCGTATGAAGATGGATGCATAATCTTAATTACACCTGATTGGATTAATTCCAGTTTAATCTAACATCAACATTGATTTATTTATACTTATCATGTGGTATTTATGAGTAAATCTCACGTGATACAATTGATTATTCTTTATAGTTCTATTGTGGATGAGTTATTCACAATCAAGACACCACAAACCATTTTATTTATACACAATCTCTTATATGTTTTCTTTAATATAAAACAAGACCAAGGAACATTTATTTAATATCAAAAAATGGCGAGATAACCTAAATTTCAATATTCCTAGAGAGTAACTCACACAACATGGATAGTTTATTCTTTTTTGAATCTATTTTAATCTGACATGGCTTTCCTTCCACATGATTCATTCTAATTTTAGCATTGAAATCCATGATCTTCCCCATACAAAGTGGATATTTCTTCCTTTTATTAATATTCATCCCTAAAACACATGTATTTTATTATAAAATGAATATTTTCATGTGAACTATTCATATTTATCCTCATTCCATTATTTTTTAATATATTTTTTTTCCAAAATTTACCCAAAATCCAGATAAAGCTATTTATTATAATAAAAACATAAAACACTAAAAATATGTTAAAAATTACCAATCATAAAAAAAATCAATAACAAAAATAAATACATTAAATTGATCTATCAAAACCTCCACACACTTATTCACTTTAAATTCTTCAGGAAAAAAACGTCCACAATATCATGAAGGAAACCCATCCTAGAAAGGTTTGAATACTATAAAAACCAAATTCTAACAATTATCATTGGGAAATAACATTTTCAATAATCACTAGAAAATTATTTTTTGAGCACCTCAATTCCCATAAAGACCAATTAACCCAAATATTTCACTACTCTAGAAATTATTATATTTTTATTAACTTCAATTTAAACCGTTCAACTTGTTATTTTTAATCATGCACAATTGTAATATACCTTATTTTAAAACTATCTCTCATCACTCCAAATCATATGAATACTGGTGTTATCCTCAATCTAAATTACATTTACTCTATATATAGACTTGAAATATATCATAATCCTCACTTAGAAATCAAAATACAATAATCATGAGGACATTATCGAAGGTTTTAAAGTCTTCAAGGCTAAGGGTTGGTAGGTAATGATGTGAAAAGTTAAGATAAAAGGCTCAAAAAATAGGGTAAAATCATAAAGTATAAAGCATTATATTAAATAAATATCAATTAAATTATTATTCAAAAATATACTTTAACAAATTAAATCACGAAAACAATTCCCCATCCTCAACTCATATGATCACAAATCAAGATAATAAGAATAGTGAAATATTAAACCTCTCTTAAATAAAAATATTTATTTATTAATTTATACACTTTTTCATTTTCCTATTTTCTATTATATGTTATTTAATGAAGTATAATTAAAGGAAATTTATAAACATTTCCCTCATAACCAATGAAAATGCTTAAACGTTTCTATTTTTCCATACAATTCTACTAATTCAATTCATTAAACAATAACCCCCACACTTATTACATCGTAAATCATGAAAACATATAATGTTTATGGGAGTTAGACAAATAGTATCGTATTTTGGCATCAATGTTAATGAAATTCATGGATTCTAAAAGTTTAAAATAAAAATCAAATGTAAATGTAGGTCTCAAAGAAATAAAGAGTTAAAATAAAAAATGTCTCAATGATCTTAATGTGACCTTTTCTTTCATAGATTTGAAAATATATTAATGTATGTTCTAATAGTCAACATGCCCCAAGTATCAATCAATAAATTGGGTATTAAATGTAATATTAAAAAATTGATTATAACCCTAGTAGGAATGAAAAACATATTATTGGACAATTACTCATAGAATTAATAATAATAACAAATCAATCTACATGAAATTTTAAAAAAAATCAAAGAATAAATCTATTGAATAAATTTCTTATATATAAATCAACAAATCTTATAAAATCTTGATTCATAAAATTAATATCATCATGATTATATTTACTCATCCATCCATAAATTTAATCATTCAATTCCACTAAAAATGAAATTTAAATGAAAGTATCATAACATTCAAATTCAAATCGTCATATCCTAGATCAAAAGTATAACAAGAAAAATACGTGTGACATGAAAATTACCTTAAAAATAAATGAATAATATAAGGAAACTGAATATATATATATTTTTAAATATAACCCCTTCCCATTAAATATATTCTCTTTATCTCTTTTATAATCATGTCATATTATGCCTTTCTTCATTACCATGGGTCTACAAAATAAAAATAGTTGAGTTAAAGTTCAAGAACCATTATAAAAAGTCTCAAACTTATAAGGGATATTTAATTATATAATCTAAAATATATTTATAAAAATTAATAATTAGTAACTAATCCGAAAAAATAATCCCTAAGAAATCATAGAAAATCTGGTTATATCACCTAAGAACTTCTTTTAATGTATTAGAAAAAAATAACTTCATTGTATGTCACATAATAAGAGTGTGGAAAGAAATTAAATGGTTCAGATTTATCCGTGATGGAATTTTTTTCTAATATATATTTATTCTTCTCCTCCTTTACATTGAATAAAACTTTATAATACATTTATATGAAAACTAGAATTTGTAAATTATTTAATATCAAACAAGTAACTCATGGGTCATTCAAACCTAGATATACCCTTCTTTTATAACTTATTCATTTTGATCATATTAAAATTATGCATTGTTCCTCTTTGTTTTAGTATCTATAACCTCCTCTTCTCTCATTTTTTAGGTCACCTCAAATATGAAATTAGTTTAATGTCTTTTAGCAAAACATTACATCACCATATGTCACATAATAGGAGTGGGTAAATAAATTACTATTTCCAAATTTATCCATGATGGAAATTTTGGCTCATATAGAGTGATGCATCTCCTCCTTTACTTTGAATGAAACTTGATAATACCTTGAGGTGAAAAAAATAATTTTAAAAGTATAAAATATTGAATAAGTAACTCATGGACCATTTAAACTTGGATATACTATTCTTTTATAACTTAATCATGTTGCTTATATTAAATATATGAAATATTACTCTTTGTGTTAGTTGTCATCACCTCCTCTTATCCCATTTATTCTTCCATTAAAGATTCTACTTATACTCCCTCCTTAGCCTCGACACCTATTAGTGTGTTTTTCCATGGTTATATCTCATATTTATCTTCACCATTTTAAATCACATTAGATTTAGCCTCAAACATAGCATCACTTATGGATATCTCCTCAATTTTTTCCTCATATATTTCTTCCTCTTTGGGTACTTCCCTTGAAATTTATGTCATTATTTCAATTATGTACAATTATTTCAATGCCTATTTGAAAATTATTTCCAATCCATAAAGGAGTGCTTCATCACCACTTAGGAATAGTTGTATGGTATAACCTTAACATTGTATCTTCTTTGTGAGTTGGTCAAGTTTATATGCAAGATTTACAACTTGTATGGAAACTTTTACTACCCGTGATGCATCGTTAATTGTTATAGTGAATCATGTTAAGAAATATATATTAATATTCCATAAAAATATCAGTATAAAGGAAGAATATATCCAAAGTTATAGTTTGAAACCATAGAGAAAGGTATTTAGTATGAAAACCCTAATTTAATAGTCAATAAAAAAATGTTAATGAATAATAAATAATTTTAAATATAATATGAAAGATGTAAAAATTAAAAGTGAAATGAGTTTTTATAAATAAACGCTTATTAAATATTGAAGAATAAAAAGATGTAATATATAACCATATTATTTTTAGAATTGAATCTAAATTAATCCATGGTGAGGAGTTCAATCTCTAACTACTAAAATCTACCTGTTATATAGCCAAGTGTATTAGTTTATTTTGAAATAAGGTGATCTATAACCATGTATTAACATTTCACATAACTCACTCCATGCTCAAGATGCAATCAAAACACCAGTTATTACTTTAAAAAGAAATTATTTAATTAATGAAACAATGGTATTTCCTATATAAGAAAGAAGAGATATTCAAAAAATTGATTAAACACAAAAACCAAACAAAATAACCATTGAAAATAATATACTAAAATATCCAATACCCCTTTATTACAAAACATAACATAATGAAATTCACCATATTATGCTAACCATGAGAAAGTGATAAAAAACCCATCTAAACTGACGAAAAACTCTTTGAAAATACCTAGCAACAAATATCCTAGAAGGATTTAATTCCCAGTGCAGTAGAAACATTTATATGTTTGTAAATACTCATTCCTTGAAATCTCTATGTGTCTCTATGTATCATAACATATATTCTCATATATTTCCTTCTTTATTTCCATCTCGTAATCCTTAAAATATCTACAAAATCTAATCCCAAATCCTATCATATCATTCAAAAATATATCTCTAATATCATCTCATGTATGGAAAACCAATGAACTTCATATCTGATATAGATATATAATCTATAATGAAACAATTTAGGTAACAGTGTAACCATAATATATCTTCACTTCCTTTTTCTAACTTTTTCATGCTCACAACACAAGGGATATAACCATTTCTTAACCTTTATCATCTAACTAAATCGTTATCATATTTATCTAATAACCATGAAACATATAACATTCCATAAGACAACAAATCCTCTCATGATGCATTTTTCTTATACGTGATTATAAACCCCTTCACTATATATCATATTCTTATTCATTGTGGTGAATTTTCATGCATAATGAAATAATAACCTCAATCAATTCCAATGTACATAGGTTCTCACAACACGAGGATATTGAATCCTAGGGTGAACTAGTTATTTCCCCTACTTCAATTTATTTATAGTCCGATAGATTCATAAACTTAATCTCACATGAGAAACATGGTATTGGTATAATTTTACATGACCACCAATTTATAACTATGTAGCATGCATGATTTATGATTATTTTGTAGTGATTTGTTCAGCCATGTTATTCACATGGAATCCATCAAAACCACTTTCATTATTACATAACTAAAAATCTCATGGTTTTAATCTTATTAAGGAATCTTTTTCCATGAATTAATCATAAAAAACCCCATTCATTTATTTTTTATTCCATTTTATTCTAAAATTAACCCAAATCCATGTAAATATACGTAAGAATAGATTTTTTTCACTCATGTATTGATCCTTTTAAAATTTGTCTAATTATTTATTTTTGACTTAATACAGATTCCTAATGACTTCACAGGTATCTCAGAGTGTGTATGAGGACTGTTCGGAGCCAGAAACCAAGATTTTGAGAAGAAATAAGTTGGATGCACTGTTTAAAGAAACCATGTGAGGTAGGTTAAAATGTTTTTTCAAAACATGTGAAGTTGGAAATTGGGGTAAATTAGGGAACACCATTTTCCCTAACCGTGGTCTAGGGGCCACACAACCATGTGAAAACTGAAGACATTGTTTTAGAGGTGTTTTTCATGGATGGAATATATATTCCATAATTTAGTGAACTAAAAATGATAAATGACACTCCATATATCAATTGACACATGATTGACATAAATTTTGGCCAACCATGTGGCGAAAACGTGTGATGCTAGTTTTTTTTGTGATTTTACCAAAATAATGTTAATGATCTAATTAGGCCCTTATTTCATCTCCCTTGGATTTATAGTGGATATAAAACCCTCTCAACTACCATCTTGATGATATTTGATCATAATTTAAATATTTTGATCCATGATCACTATCTAAACTTTGATTCGATCTCCGTTTATCACGTTTGATGCACATCCTTAAGTACTCGATTCCTTTTTTGCCATTATTTGTTCTTTCTATCGATGATGCTATTTAGATGTAGGTATATATACCCTATTTTTAAGGAATTGATTCATTATTTATATCGCTTCTGATCTAGGCCAAACTAGAGGCTAATACTAGATTAAGAGAGTCGTATGAGTATGATATAGGTAGTCTATAACTCATCCTTTTAGATTCATTGTTTTATAAATTGACTTGTGTACGCACCGATTTCATTAGGTGTTGCCTATTTAATTAATGTTCCTTGATTATATTCCTTAGAACTATATTTTAAGACTCTTGTTAAGTAATATATCCATCATTGGAGTTTGTGACCTCAACAATGACCGACCCATGTAGGGTGATTTCAATATTTTGGCTTTTAGTGGCCTGACATGTTTTCCAACACCACCGTTCTTGTGAGGATTATCTTTTCCATACTATTGAAAATCCTTCATTAATTAAATTAAAATTGAATTTGTTTTTTTGAATATCGTTGTATATGTTCTTGTCACTTGACCCTTCTAGGGTAAGTGTTTTACTTGATTAATAAATGTTTAAGTGGTCAAATTGGAAGGTATATCATATATATAAACTTGACTAATTAAATGTAATTTAGGAACATAGTTTCATGTTTAAAACACCCATTTCCATGTCAAATGCTAGGCAATAGAGAAAAAATTATTAAATTATTATGACTTATATGGATTAAATAAATGGTTTCATATTCTTCAGATGCCTTGTCACTGGTAGATGCCATTTCGATTCAAGGATGCTGATTTCCAAGGGTGAGACCCACCTTGGAGTCTGATCCTCATCTATTAGTGGATGCCCAGTGTGGAACAATATGTTCCCTCTTTAATTACTATTATAGTATTACTTGGATATAAACTTTTGATCTAGGTTGATGTCTATGGACAAGAGGCGCGTTGGATCGACACCTAAGGTCAAGGATTCCTTGGTTATTACCTTGGATACCTTTAATTATTATCATCATCCCAGATTCCTTGTTATATAATGGAACCTTTATCAATATTATTTATATATCATGATGTCGATTCTGGGTATACCTCATGTGAATTAATTATATAAACTAGAACCAAATTAATAAATGAAATAGTTACATGGTTAGACACCAGCTGAGGCTGAAGCAGGTACTAGGGTATTTTCTTTACTACACTGCTAAACTTTTATATCTTCATGTTGGCACACAGTTTTAGTTTATATTACATGGAATGGATGCTATAGACATTGTTGGTGGTGGCCTAATGAGATTTATCTCACACCCTATTCGGGCCACCATTGGTACCTAGATAGATTAGAAGTATGTGGGTGTTGACAAAGGGAAGTCTCCGATGAAAGAAACCTGATATTTCTTGATTGAAATAGGATGATGCTTATTAGCAGATGATTGGGATTGGTTTTGTTATGGTATATAGTTTTGGTTTCGTTTTGATACTTTTTTATTGTATGTATTTCCTGCTTCTTTGTATCCATGTTTTCCAATTTTTAGAGACATGACATGTATCATCAAATTTGGAGTATTATTATCAGTTGTTCTATTATTCATTATTTCTATATTCTTTTATTGTACCATATTTTTCATAATGATTCTTATATTTACATGTCATTACAATTATCCTCCATGCTACACTCTGGTAATGAGGCATAAAGTCCCCACATACACACCCAATTCCCTCGCTGCTAGTCAGTAGCCTTTGCAATTTAGGGATATATGTGCGAGGCCATGTGGCCCACCCGGAAAATGGAACCTCTAAGTGGAACTTAGGTTTGGGAAGTCACAAAGTGGTATCCAAATGGTTATTTTAATTATTTACAATTTTGAGACTATATTTAAGAGATTAGGAATGCTTAGAACATGGTTATAATCCATTATTGGGCGTAGTTGGCCCATGTATAGGGTAAATATCGAGTTTTTGGAATTATGATTGTTGTTTTATTTTTTCCTATTAAAATTTATATCATTTCTTTGTTGGGTGATTCACATGAAGTGTTTCCATAATTATTAGTATTATTATTGAGAATTTGAATCATCCTTGACTTGAGGATATGAGGGAAATAAGAATTTCTACATACATAATTATAGGAACATAGAAATCACATTCCATGCATATCACATGCCTTATATGTGCATTTAACTAATTTCATTACTTTATATGCCTGTGATTTCTGAGTGAGGATTGTTTATATATATTCTTTTTTCTACTATTTGGATATGATTGAGTGATTTCCTATTTTTTTTCATGAGTTGTATGGACCCATATGGATTGGAATGAATAGTTTACTGATTCAATCCATCATATATAACCCATTACATTCCAATATTTAATGTTGTCTGGGTTATATTGAGATAAAATGGGTTTCATTTTCAGTGAAAATGTGTACGATCCCTGATTCACTTTAAGTAACAATCCATTTTATGATAACATTGATATATGTAAAAATAAAATGAAAACTGTAAAAGTGAAACTTGATTTATAAAATAAATAGATTCCAGTAAATGAAGAGGAATGCTATAGTGAACCCTTAAACTGCTAGACCCCTATAAATTATACTTTAACACTTACCAATACATGTCCTTCTATGTGGGTAGTTGGGGTAGATAACATAAGCAGTGAGCCCTTTCCTTTCAATCAACTTCTGATTTTTCTATCCATCTACTTAAATTTTGTTCTAAGGTGTGTGCTTGGAAAATGTTGACCAATACATCTATGAATTCCCCATGTCATGCACATGGAGGATGGAGACAACTATGCTCCACATAGGGTGTGCCCTAGGTTTCTAGTCCTACCATTGTGAGTGCACCTTGAGGAACCACCTACTATACCTGATCTAGGAACTGACTCACAGCTTCATGATAATTTCATACAACTGATACAGTCTATGTATAGTGATACATGAACTACAACTATGATGGATGATCTAACTCTTGATTTCTAGTAGCCGCATCCTCTTACCTTCTCAGGGTATGGTGGTTGAGAGGCTATTGATTATTGGCTAGTGGCCACTATAATGACTCAAACATTTTTAAATAAAATTACCCTTGTGATTTAATTAAATGTATTATTATGTAATATGGTTATATAAAACCCATCCACTTATTTGGTTTTATACTATCATATTTAAATTACCATTAAGTATCATTACCACTGATAATATATCCATTGAACAGTGGTCACATGATTAGTATAAAAATATGGTTTTAACAAATCCAATTGACACTGAAAAATAATACAATGGCCTTAACCAGTAGGATCATACCCTATAAAGCCCATTTATCAGAGCGTCTGAGGGAGATAGAATCTATAGTCTATTCCCTTTACAAAGTATATGATGAGATCTGGAAACCTAATCACGAGTAAAACCATTTATGATATAAGTTCAATCTCACTAAGATCAAGTCTAAGACCATGTATGTCGAACCACCCCTTGAAAGTATAACCGTCACACACCTTACTATTTTGGAAATTTTCTAGTGTATTAGAGGATATGTATCAATACCCCAATAATATTAATATATAATGTATAAGATAATGAATATATTCATTTTTTTATTATTACTTTATAAATCATTTTTTTATACAATCAAACCAAAATTGTATTTTTGGGTAATATTAAAATTCAATTACGGAATTTATTTTACAGAATTAATGGATTTTTTGAATACACAGATTTTAATAAAATATCTTTATTAAATAATTTATATCAAATATAAATGATCACATAATTTTTAGGAAGTCAAATGTAATTTTTATAACTGTTTGAAAACGGTTATTGTCAAAAAACACAACATTTCTCAATAAATATCGATTATTATTTTAAAAGTGAAAATACACATATCTAGAAAACAAATTATATAAAAATTATATTATTTTTGGAATGATAATTTTAAAATTATCCAATTGTGAATTATTCATAATTTTCTGAGAGATTAGAATTTTTGGGTAAAAATTAAATACCGTATAAATATACGGTGTGTAGTATGACAACATAATGACCCAAAATTGATGTAATAAATACTATAAAGGGGATACAAGAAGAAATATATATTTTTTAATTTTAAATAATGTGATTATATGTTTATTTTATTAATTTTATAAATCCATTATGAATCCTCCCAAACCATTAATATATTTTAAGGATTTAAAATTATTTCTTTAAGAGTATGACTCACCTACACATAATCGAGGGTATTTTTTTAATTTCAGACCTTGGACATATAAAATAATTAAAAATACTCCCTATTTTTAGAAATGATAGGAAGTTTTGTGTTGTTGGTTATTTTTTTATATAGAGTCCAAAATAAATGTTTGAGAAATAATAAAGAAATCCCCACACATTTCCTATATAAAACCACTCAATATCCGATTTATCTTCCCTAAAAATCCTTTTATAATGATTTTAATATTCCCTACACACTCTATAGTACTCGCACGGTTTCCAAAGCTCTGAATATTCTCCTCACATGCATTTGGGGTCACACACTCAAGTAAGGGATCATTTCCTTATCCTCTTTTATTCTTGTTTCCTGAATATCTTATGCCTTCTATTTTCAATTCCTATTATTGGGATATGTTGTTACATGTTCCTATTAAATAATTATTTAAAAAAAATTAAAATAGATATAGTTACCTCTCATAAAATAATTTTATGAATTTTTAAGTGACGTTGTTATGCTGCTGAAATTTCACTGTGATATTCAATGCCAAAACAATTATGTAGTGAATACCATGCCCATTTCTTATCAAGGGCGTTTACCTTTATACACATATAATTATTTAAATTGGGATTTACATTTATTTATTCCATAATACTTGATCAGGGAATACCATATGATGATGAGTGAATTCATGTTGTATGATTTATATGGAAAACTTAAGCATGAGAATGAAATCAAAGGGATGGATGCGCCCAGAATTATATAGCGCTCCAATACATTTGGTAATGTTTATTCTCATGAGATGTCATGTTGGGATAGGGAATTAACATAATTCATTTATGGTACTTTTCATGTCATTATGTCTTGGTATTTATCCTTGAGCTATGTTAATGATGCTGTCTTTTAAGTCGTTGCCACAATTACAATGTTGCCTTTATGTTATCATGCTATATCATGCCTCATTATTTATGTTTCTTATTTTCACCTATATTTATGCCCCATTGATATTCCTATTGTATAACATGTATTGTATTCTTCATGTTATTCCATTTTTATTCCCCTAATGGGATTTATAGCTCACCACTTTCTTATGTATGTCCCTAGGTTATCCCATGTAGTTTGAAGTTAGATGGATTATTATGATAATGATAAGGAAGTTTTCATTAAAGATGATGTATTCTAAATTTTAATTTGTTATATAATGTACCTAATACAAAATACTTCTCAATTATTTTGGGTTGTATTAATTGTACTATTATGTAATAAAAAAAGAATTAATGTATAATAAATAGAATGGTTGTTATAGATGGTATCAAAGCAATGGTTTTATTATTTTTGGGATTAGGATTCGAAAAATCTATTGAAATCCAAAGGGATAATACTATGTATAATAAAACATACCAAAATTTTGGAAATTATATAACATGTGGTTTATCAATAAAATGCATCCCTCTCAGGATACAACAAGTGGATGTGGGTGAAGGTTCCGGGTGCAGCGGAAGCGTGGTTGGGACAACACCCAAATTTTATTTTTACTATGATTAATGTTTATTCCGGGATGAATATGACGATGAACGCCAGTATCCATGAAATATCATCAAATATTTAGATAAATAAAAAATAGGCCTGAAACCTTTAAATAGGATCTTTCACATCATGTTTATAATTAATTTAATTAATTTCATAAAGAAAAATAATACCCGTGTCTTTGGTATTTTTCTTTGTTGACGATGTTGATCATCCAGATTGAACCTTCCGATGAACTCTGATCGACACCGCTCATTCTCCGGGTGCTAGCGTGGTGAAGAGAGTATCATATGGCGGTTGTTCTTGATCGCTTGTTCTTCGTCCTTGAAGAACATCTCTTGTTCTTAAGAAGGGATAGAAAAGGATTCAAGAGAGAAATTGTTTGGCTCAAAAATTCTCAATTCACTAGGTGTGTGGTGTGTTCTATGGAACAATAAGGGTACTTTCCTATTTACATTCATGGAATTTTAGTTACAATATTTAATTTCATATCAACAATTAAATAAATTCATGAACTTAGATAAAACCCATGAATTTAATAATAATACTGCATCATTATTTATAGTGCGCCAACTTGCGCAAAATGGAATTATAAATAAAATTCCCCATCACAAAATAGTAGAAGCATTATTTTAATTTGTGCCAACTATTTAAATAATTATTTACCATCTTTAAAATAATTATTTTGTTACCAGACCGACCTTGGTCCACTCGAACTCCACTTCAATTTATTGAACACCTGAATAACTAAATAAATAATTTATTCTATTAAATAAATATTTCTTTTAAAAACTAGTAAATAAATATTTATTAAATGTTCAATAAAATAAATAAATAAATTTTATTTAATTTATGTGGTCATCTAAACTTGAATAAAATTATTCCACGGTCTTGAGAATAATCTTTATTTCATTAATTAAATTCAAATGCAATTTAACCGAGACCACAAAAAATAATTAGTTTGTGACCCTCTAGGATTCTTTATCATTAGCATTAGGCGGGTTACCTAATGTCCAATAGTACTATCTAGCAAGGGCTCAAATCACCAAAGAGAAAGAATGTAAAGTTGCAACAACAACATCCATATATGAACACTCACTATGTAATATAATCCCTTTTTCACAATATCTCATGAAGCAGGTTTCATGATTGTGTCATCAAATTTTATGCTTGATACGTCGTTCTTTGACTACCAGAAATGAACTCATCATTACACCATGGCCATGGAATTTTGTGTGACATTTCTATTTAATCAAAGGGCTAAGATATCAACATCCATAAATGGAAGGAAAAAATCCATCCTCAACTAATCCATTAATAACATGCCACTCATGACGCACCCAATGTACCCTACTACTTGCCAACTGTATGAATGATTATTTTCATCAGTAAATCAAAGTGCATAAGTCTTGAAACGTATTAATGATAATATTAAAGTCTAAGAATCATTACATATGCTCGCAGATAGATATATCTGATGACACCAAAACATGAAGAATTCCTACTAGCGAGTGCGTTCTCATAATCTCTTATCATGAAGATTACCGAGTGAAAACTTCCTGAGAGGAAGTCTCATCTACTTACGAGTTCTCGTACCTAACAGTCTACATGCTATGTGCCCCACCATAGCATTTCATCCAACTGTAGAACTATATTTATGAATATTCTTATGGCATTTCAAGGTTCTCATCATAGCGGGGAATTGCCAAGACCTTATCAATGCAAAAAATATTCTAGGACATTATTATATTATAGCGATGTTGAAAAATGAAAAATATGTAATAATACATTAAATATCCAAGTAATAAAAGTAAAACAACTTGGTTCTAGGACACCAACTCTTACAAACTCCCACTTAGACTAGAGCCAACTGCCTACGACTTTCAGTCCCCTAGACCTCACATGATGATCCTGATTTTGATGAGTCAAGGATTTAGTCAAGGGGTCCACCACATTGTCTTCTGTGGAAATACTGATCACTACAACATCACCTCATTGAGAAAAATCCGTCAAGTGATGATACTTCCTATGTATGTGCTTCGTCTGCTGATGTGACCTTGGCTCTTTTGTGAGATCCACTATTGGAATATTATCACAGTACAGTGTGATGGGATCTTTAATGATAGGTATCACATCTAGCTCCTGGATGAAGCTTCGAATCCAAACTAATTCTTTAGAATCCTCAGAAGCTATGATATACTTAGACTCTTCTATAGAATCTGTGACGAAACTCTTCTTTGCGCTCTTCTAGCTCACTACACCTCTATTCAAAGTGAAGATGTATCCCGTTTGTGACTTCATGTCATATTGATCAGTCTGGAAACTAGCATCTGCATATCCCTTAATGACTGGTTCCTTATCTTTTCCATAAAAAAGGAACATATCCTTAGTACGCCTCAGATACTTTCGGATATTCTTGACTTCCATCCAATGGAGGTCACCTGGGTTCTTGATATCTTCCTACCGCACTCAATTCGTAGGCGACATCCAACCTAGTACATAGCATGACATACATGACTGACCGAATCGATGATGCTTTTGGAGTCCTTTCCATTATCTTTCTTTCCTCATGTGTCTGAGGAGACATTTTCTTGGAAATATTAATGCCATGTGATGCTGGAAATAGTTCCCTCTTGGATTTTTCCATACCGAATCTCTTCATTATCTTATCTATGTATGGACTTTGACTTAGGCCCAAAAATCACTTGGATTTGTCCCGATGTAACTTGATCCCAAGAATATATGCTTCCTCACCCAATTATTTTATGGAGAATCATTAATTCAACCACGCCTTAACAAACTGTAAGCCTGGTATCTTGTTTCCAATGAGTAATATGTCATCAAAATATACTATTAGAAAAATGACTGCACTCCCACTAAACCATTTGTAGACACAAGGATCACATTCATTTTTGATAAAACTAAATTATTTTTATGGCTTCATCAAAATGAATGTTCCATGACCTGCATGCTTTATTTAATCCATAAATGGATTTCTGTAACATGCATACCCTATTGGAATCCTTTGGAGTCATAAACCATTTAGGTTTTGTCATGTAGACGTCTTCCTGAAGGTTCCCATTAAGGAATGTTGTTTTGAAATCCATTTTCCAAATCTCATAGTCATGGTAATCCAAAATAACAAGTAGAATTCTGATGGATTTTAGCATTAAAACTGTTCAGAAGGTTTCATCGTAGTCAATTCCTTGACACTGTTTAAAACCTTTTGCAACCAGTCATGCCTTATAGGTACTAACTTTTACTTCCATGTCCAGTTTCTTCTTGAATACTCATTTGAAACCCACAAGATTTATATCAACTGGAGGATCTCCCAAAATCCAGACT
Organism: Viscum album; assembly: GCA_963277665.1. Lineage (NCBI taxonomy): Eukaryota > Viridiplantae > Streptophyta > Magnoliopsida > Santalales > Viscaceae > Viscum > Viscum album. The sequence goes on from OY728145.1 coordinate 228,390,440, forward strand.
TGGTTTTGGTACATGGAATCCATTTCAGAATTTTTGGTTTCTTGCAACTTGGCGAAGTCTGTGCCACTTACTGCTTCCTTATAGGTTAGTGGATTATTATTATCAGCTAATAAGTAGTAACCATCCTTAGTAACTATAAAACCATACCATTTTGGTTCTCTAACCTCTCTTGTACTCCTACGTAATACTTGTATATCTGGAACAGATTCTTCTTTCATGGGGCTTTGTGGAATCTGTTCCTGTACCAACACTTGTGCACCTTGAGCCTCGACTTCATCAAAGTCTATCTCTCTCCCACTATATCTTTTGTATATGAGATCCCTCTCAAGGAATGTGGCATGTATTTTCACTATAACCATTTTGTCTAATGGGTTGTATAAGTAATATCCCATTGTTTCCTTGGTGTATCAAATAAAGGTGAACTTTGTGCCTTGTGGTGTGAGCTTATTACCTGAAGAGGCCTTAACAAACACTTCACTACCCCACACATGTAAATTTGATAAGATGTCTTTTCTTCCACTCTAGAACTCGTATAGATTTCCATTTATCAATTTAGTTGGTACTTGGTTTAGTATGTGTGCCGCTGTTTGTAACGTATATCCCAAAAAGGATAATGGAAGACTTTCATGACTCATCATTGATCTCACCATGTCTAACAAGGTGCAGTTCCTCTTTTCACTTACACCATTCCATTGAAGTGTGTAAGGAAGAGTGAGTTGGGATAGGATCCCAAACTCTCATAAGTAATCAATGAAGTCCTAATTAAGATATTCCCTACCTCGGTCTGAGTGGTGTTTCTTAATCTACTTAGCAAAATGGTTATCAACTTCATTCTTGTATTCCTTGAACTTATCAAAGGAATCCCACTCATTTCTCATTAAGTAGATATATCCATATCTTCTAAAATCATCAGTAAAAGTTATGAAGTATGAGTACCCACCCCTTGATTCAACTGGAAATGGTCCACACACATCGGTATCAACCAATTCGATATGCTCTTTATCCCTTTCACCTTTCCCACCAAATAAGGTTTTGGCCATTTTTCCTTGTAAACATGCATGACATACTCCAAGTGGTTTGAGTTCAAAAAAATCTAAATATCCATCTTGATGTAACATTGTCAAGAATTTCTCATTTACATGACCTGTCGATGATTCCAAAGTTGGGTGTGGTATGAGTCATGTGAAGTATCTTTGTCATCGATTGCCATTACTTGGTTTGTGTAATCCAACACATAAAGACCATTGTATAAATGTTCCCTACCAAAACAAATGATACATTTATAAAAGAAGCAACATTAATTTCCAAACTTGAAAAAAATCCATCTATATCTAGTCTGGATACAAAAATTATGTTTTTGGTTACAGAAGGAACATAAAAACAACCAGTTAACATCAATATCATCTTAGATGGCAACGTGAGGTGGTTGTCTCTGATAGCTACATCAGCAAGTCTGGATCTATTGGCTACTCGTAGATCTACCTCCCCCCGATCAATATTCCTAAATCTACTTGGTTCTTGTATTTGGATACATATCTGAGCACCACAAGCTATATCTAATACCCAATTTGTAGAAATAGATAGATCACATTCGATAACAAACACACATGAAGCTTCCCCTTTCTTCTTAGGCTGCATGCAATTCTTCTTTAGTGGCCCTTCTTTCCACATGCGAAAAAAAAATCCTTATATTCACATGCCTCCCCTTTGATCTTCCTTTTCTTAGAAGGCTGTAAAGAAGATTTGGGCTTAAAGCTCTTCGCCTTCCCTTTCCTCTTATTCACCATAAGGACAGAAGGCTTTTTGCACTTCATATATTTGTCCACTTGGGGAATGAAGATAAGAGGATCAAATAGAGACTTTTCAATGTTGTTCATATTAAAATTGACTATAAAGTTAGAGAAGCTCCGAGGGAGTGATGAAAGAATGAGATCGGTGCCCAGTTCTTCGGGGGAGTTTAAACCCTAGAACCTCAAGGCGCTCAATGTAGCCAATGAGCTTGAATACATGAGGCCTAGCTAGGGCACCTTCTCAAAAATTACTCTGAAATAGTGACTTAGAGATCTAAAACCTTTAAAGGGTTTCTCTCACCTTGTAAATACCACAGAGGTGCTCAAGCATGCTATAAGCATCCATGTTTTCATGAGACTTCATGAGCTCACTAGAAATTGATGATAACATCAAACATTGAACATTGACCGCGTCGTTCATATGTTTCTCATAGACCTGGAAATCCTCATCAATTTCCTCCTTGGTAGCTAGATTAGGTAATGCTAACTCTAGCACGTAAGACTTCCATTCATGGCATAGGATAACCCAAATGCCTCTAAATCATTCTTGGAAGTTACTACCGGTGAGGATGTTATCATTATCCAAAATTGATCACTGGGATAGTGTTATTGATGATCTTTTCATTTTTATTCTAAAATTAAATGATCATATCATTAGTACTTTCTTGATTACATTTTATGAGAAATAATAGTCTTCCACTATTTTATCAAGTCCCAATGGCCCTCACCATTGAACTCTGAATATCAAGTTGCCCTGAAATTCTAGTGGTAGGGATCCCTAATCCCCTTCACAGAAACCCAACAAGGGTTGGTCAAGCTATTAGAAGGTATTTAGGTCGTTAGTTCTTTACCAACCGTGGGCTTTCAACTCCTTGATATGTTGAGTTGACTCCACAATCCTGAAATCATGAATTTAGATTTCCTAAACTCTTAAGTCCAATATTACACCAAGTCTAGAAAGGGATACTCCTCTTGATGTAATATGGGTTAGTCAAACCGAAACCTGTCATAAGGGATTCCTGTATAAATGTAAGTGTCCAGAAAAGGGTTGGTCAAGCACATAGTTTTATTGATTTTTTCCCTTTAATCAAGTAACATATGGCTTATTCTAACTTAATATTTTATTTGAGGGATTTTTATCTCTTATGGGTGAATTTCTTATTATAATTATCACACGCTTGTTAATATTAAGTGAAACTTACTTAAGTGATTAACTATGTCCTGATAATATTTACACATAATCCTGGTTTATTTTAGTTCTATCATTCAGGGTTGTTTAATTTATTAATTATGTGATCCTGAAAACACATCCATAATGATAAACCATGAGACTGAAAAAAATAAAATAAAGTAAATGGCATGATCATGAACTTTTCTAATGGTTAGTTTATCAAGAGGTTGATAAACTAACATTATCCTTGGAGAGAATCAACTTGAATATTTTGGGTTCTTGTTTATAGCTTGCACCTATCCACTTCTGTATCTATTGGGATTGCTTTTGTCTTAGCTCCATATTGAACCACCTCCACTAGATTGTGAGTTACATCCATTACATATGCATTTTTTAACTCACATGTAGGTTAGGGGTAAAAAGGGGTTTTACATAAAATAAACCTTGAGCATGCAGGCCCAATATATTGATGAGGAGAAGGCTCGCAGGCCAAAAAAATTAATTTAAATAAATAAATTAAAATAAAACATCCACATACAAAGGTATTGGTCTAGCTCATGAAAATACATACATGCAACAATGTTTACACATATATAAAACTAGAATTCAATTCTTTAATCAATCTTGTTTAAGATAAATCATGCTCGAATCAATTAATTATCATCTTTAATTAATCAATCCTTCTATCTTAAATCCTTTTCTGAATTTACTTGATATTCCCATCCATAAAAATTCTAAATAAATGAATTCATTTAAAATTATCTTTGTATGTAACTTGTACCTTGGAGGCAACCCGGTGAATTGCTATTCATAACTACCCAATGAGTAGAAATGAATATTACATAGATGCTAAATTTAACACATATATATAAAACACATATCATATGTTTTGCCTCATCTTTATACCCACATGATGGTACAAGTGTCATGGGTTTGTATAATATAATTATAAATTTTAATAAATCTTTGTAATTTGGATGAGTTCATGACGTGCAGTTCAAACTACACGGAGTGTACTATTTTTCACCGTCTATCCAAAGTACACAACTGGGGAAACTTTGTGTGAGTGTACTTCCAAAATTTTCGGAGTACACGATGTGTCCAGTGGGCCACACACTATATAGTTCCTCATTACATGGTCTCCATTCGGGAAAGCTGTTTATGGGGTACACAGTCCAACCCTAACCTGAAGGGACTACAAAATGTGTCCATTGGGCCACACAATGTGTAATATAGAAACCGCGTGCCACCTTTTCTGGGTCAACACATGGAGTCATTTAATATGTATAAATACTCCAACACACGACTTGGTTTGGCGGACCGGTCTGATGCGTTGAATCTTGACCAAACGGAATGTACTGCCGAATACACGCAGTGTGTTCTGGTGTTGTATGGCCAGGAAGCGTTGGCACATCCGGATGAGATCCTCTATTTTATTTTAACCAAAATTAAAAGAAAAGATCGTTTCTGTACGGTGAACGAGAAACGAAAGAGGGGGAATAGATCTCAAGATTCAAATTTTCAAAATGATTAACTTGAATTGAAACAACTAAATTATTAAATGTGTAATTCATCAATGAAGTATTTAAATAATTATAAACTATGATGTAACCCCTTGTATACCTCTTGAAGGTTTCAGGCGCAGTGGAAGAATATTTGGGACGACATATTATTTTTATTATTACCATGATAAATGATTATTCTTGGATCAATACGAAGACGAATGCCAGTCTCCATGAAATATAATCAATGATTTTGATAAAGAAAAAAAGAGGCCCTAAACCTTTAGAGGGGATATTTCACATCATGTTTATAATTAATTTATTTAATTTCATAAAGAAAAATAATACATGTGTCTTTGGTATTTTTTTTCATTGATGATGTTGATCATCCAGATTTACCCTTCTGGATTATCTCATTGTGGTTGTAAGGATCTAAACTAGAACCCCTCTAGCGGTGATCCACACGTGCTCCGATGGCCTCCGATCGACACCTCTCATTCTTCGGGTGCTAGTGCGGCGAAGCAAGTGTCTTGTTCCAGTGATTCTTGATTGATTGTTCTTAGGCCTTGAAGAACATCTCTCATTCATGAGAGGGGAGAGAAGAGGATTCGAGAGAGAAATTGTTTGGCTCAACAATTCTCAATTCACCAGGTGTGTGGTGTGTTCTATGGCACAATAGGTGTACTTGCCTATTTATATTCATGGAATTTTAATTACAATATTTAATTTCACAGCCACAATTAAATACATTCATGAACTTACAGAAAACTCATGAATTTAATAATAATACTTCGTCATTATTTATAGTGAGTGAACTTGCGCAAAATGGAATTATAAATAAAATTCCGCATCACAAAATAATAGCAGAGTAATTTTAATTTTTTCAACCTAGTTAAAAAATTATTTACCATCTTGAAAATAATTATTTTACTACCAGACTAACCTTGGTCCACTCGAACTCCACTTCCATTTATTGAACACCTGAATAAATAAATAAATAATTTATTCTCTTAAATTAATATTTTATTTACAAACTAATAAATAAATATTTATTAAATGTTCAATAAATTAAATTAATATATTTTATTTAATTTATGTGATCATCTTAACTTGAATAAAATTATTCCACAGTCTTGAGAATAATATTTATTTCATTAATTAAATTCAAATATAATTTAAACGAGACCACCAAAAACACTTAGTGTGTGACCCTCGAGGATTCATTCTCATTGGCTTTAGGAGGGCTTATCTAAATTCCAAGAGTAATGTCTAGAAACAGGTCAAGGCACTCAAGAGAAAGAACGTAAAGTCTCAACAATGACTTACACATACGAACGCTCACTGTGTAATATAATCCCTTTGTCGTAATATCTCATCATGAAGGTTTCATGATTGTGTCATCAAATTTTATGCTTGATATGTCATTCTTTGACTACCTGAAATAACCTCATCTTTACACCATGGACATGGAATTTCATGCGATGATTCTATATCAATCAAAGGGCTGAGATATAATCTTCCATAAATGGAAGGGGAAAATCCTTCCTCGATATATCCATTAATAACATGCCACTCGCGACACACCCAATGTACCCTACTTCCCGCAACTGTCTGCGTGATGGTTTTTTTCAGTAAATCAAAGTGCATAATTCATGAAACATGTTAATGATAATCATAAAGTCTAAGGATAATTACACACAATCGTAGATAGAAATATCCGATGACACCAAAACATATGGAATTCCTACTAGCGGGTCTGTTCTCATAATATCCTATCTTTGAGATTACCAAGTGTGGACTTCATGAGAGGAAGTATCATCTGCTTACGAGTACTCACACCTGACGGTATGCATGCTATGTGTCCCATCATAGCATGTCATCCAACTTCATAACTATATTTATGAATACTGTTATACCATTCCAAGGTTCTCATCATAGCAGAGAACTGCAATGACTTTATCAATGCAAGAAATACTCTATGAAATTATTACATTATAGTCATAAAGAACAATGAAAAATATGTAATAATACATTAAATATCCATGTAATAAAAGAAAACCACTTAGTTCTAGGACAAAAACTCTTACAACAGGTCTAGAACATATGTACATAGTCGTAATACCCAAAAACACAATGTTGAGCTAGAGTCAATTGGGAATTGGTGGATGACAACAGGCCTTTCCGCACACTGGGTTTGAAACTCCCATAAGGGTTGATTTTTTTAAATTCATAATCTCGTTATCAACCATTATTAAGGGAAAAAACACCCACAATAGTATATGTTAGAAAATAGATCATCGGTAACATAGATTGAATCCTAAAAATTCATAAGACAAAGAAAAACATGAAATTTATATGTTATCCTTTTAATGTCATTTGATTACTATTTATGTGTTTAGTAGTTTAAAAATACTCATCCATAATTTTACCTTTATTATATGAAATGGATGTAGATAGAATTAATTGGGTAAAAAAACATTTGAAGGAAATGTATGAACTTCACCAACAAGTTTCCCAACTTGATGAGATTAGGAACCCCAAACTTTTTTATGATACCCTCTATACTGAATCAGGTTCTGAATAGAAAGATGGATCGGGGGGAGCATCCAATTACCCCTAATAGAGAACAAGATTCCATTAATTATTTTATTCAACAAAGGCCTCCATCCTTTAGTAGATCACCTTATCCCAATTGGTTGTTTATTATATGAAGGGTGAAACTGATCAGTGTAAAAAATTGATAAAAAATATGAAGCATGTGGTAGAGATTGAATCTATGGGGTGGAGGGGATTTCTAAAAATGTATTTTGATTACTATTTTCTTCACACTCTCTGAATTAAAATAGAATGGGATTTAATTAAACTCATGAAAAAAAGATGACAAGTCTAACAAATCTTTTGAGGAAAACATCACTAGACTGGAAAAATACGCCTCTGGATTTATCATTACCCTCGAATTCAAGGTTGACCGATTCTTTGGAGGGATAAAACATAGTCTAAAAATATAAGGACCTAGCCTTAAACCTTACATAATATTGAATTACATTAATAATTGTAATTGAGGATATTTTCATGTTTGGATATTTATATAATTAGGTCATAACTTATACATAACAACTTTAATATTACTAGTAGACACTTCTCCCCACTATCCATTTTTTTATAGAAAAAATACCTTTAAAAAAGGAAACATGTCTAGTTACATGTTTTAGACATCATAGATTTTCCTTGATCCCATCCTTGACCCTATTAATCTTTATGTCTTGTGAAAAACAGTTCAAAAACTTGGTATGAGCATAAAAATCTCAGTAAGGGATACATAAGGAAGGAAAACTGTAAGTTTTTTAAACAAAATTTTAAACTATGAATACATTATCATATAGTAATAATTTTCACCATAAAGAAGTATAAAAAACAATTCATGGAATATAAGATCATTCCTTACCCTTTTTGTAACCAAAATATTACCATAAAATCTATAGAAAGCTGCAAATAGCATATAAAAGGTAAACATGGGACATAATCACACTTAAATGGAATAACCACATGGTTGACTTCAAAAAATCATTCTTACAAATGGAATACCCATATCACCAACTTCCAAACCAAATGAAATAGAGGTTATATCGTAACCACCCATCCTTGGTTTATCACGAAACCGCTTTTCATTTGGTTTGTCATGTAACCACCCATCAAATATATGAGTACCATACTATAATAATATCACATTAAATATTGAAAATATCAACATTTAACTAGTAAAATTTCATTTTCAATCACAAGAATCAATTTCAAGAAAATACTCAATATATTTCAAAAAACATAATTCAATAAATAAACACCAAAAAATAGATTAAGGAGTTTCTTTTTTCCTTTTAAAAACATTAAGGCTTATAGAGGAAGCCAAGTAATTATTATTGTGGAGGAGAGGTCATCATTGCTGCATATGTTAAAAAAATTACTTCTATCATTTAGTAAAATGATTTCTAGATAAAATATTCTCATTGAATAAAATTAAACTTGCAAGGGGTTTATTATACACCGTGTAAAATAATGAGGTGTATATTATCAAAACATACCTCAATGAAAGGATATTGAGACAAAGTCCTTTACCTCGATTCCGACATCCATTCTATGTTCCATGTTATTTCTAAATAATAAACTTATATTAATTTATGAATTCTTTAGAACCTTTTTCATGTTTATTATTTCTTTCATATCACTTATTAACTTTCTATAATAATTAGTTAATTATTTGAGTTAATATCGGACATTTTGTCGATGTTCGGAACATGGGTCAAAAATGAACTTGTTATAATTACAAATTGTCCATGTGGTCAAACATCTATTATCTCCAGAATGATATTTATGATATAGATATCATATATATCATATATATATCCATTATATATGTATTTATAATATTCCATATCATTTGGATATAAGAAATGAAATGCACTATTCATGAAGATGGTAATCCGTACATACGCATGAAAGCTAATTCCATTTATTTTTCATATTTAAATGAATGATAACTAAATCATACATAGTTATATTATAATTAAATTATAATATCTTTGTTATATTTGTTACATAATTTCATTAATTTCATCATTTATACGTTTCATGTATGGCATGAACGAGTCATATCACTTTGAGGGGGCGGTAGTCCATACCTCCTCAAATGAAATCATCATTTTATACAATAAGAAAAGAATAAAGGTATATTATAAATGAAAATTATAGTGGAATAGAGATAGAATAAATATAATATATAATTATAGTTCCATCATTATGGACACCATGATAGGTTGTAGGAGATTATTGAACCATCATCGTTTTGTGATGCAGTAGTTCACCATATATAGAAACTGTATGTTCTATACCCATTAGATGGAGGTGTGTGTAAGTTTAGTTCGATGAATTATCCAAAAATAAACCTACTATATTAAATATAATTTTTTGTTATATAATAATTTAATTAAATAGAGTTTAGGGGGTTGTAGAATGAAAATAAATGAAACAATATTGAGAGAAGACATTACCTCAAATATGGTAACTCCTTTTGATTTAAGCTAAAGAGATTTCTTGACATGACTTATGCCTCAAGGAATGATTCTAGTAGGAATTTAGGAATGTTGGGAGATTATTAGAGCAGAGTTTGGACTATAAAAGGTGGCTTTATAGGTGTGAGTTAGGGTTATAGTTGGTGTCCTTTTATAAGAGGGAGGAGGGGCACTTTAAGAAAGTTTGAAAGTATTATTTTATTTTTAATTAATTTTATAATTTTAATAACACAAAAGTGATATATTTATAAGATCAGATGAGGATGGGTCTAAATAATCTCATCCTATGGGTTTTAGATAAGTTTAGGTTACAAATGTAACCTTATCTTTTAGCCTTAACCCTTAGTTAACTAATTTAACTTTTACCACATCTTCTAGTAAATTCATACTATATGGTTTCTGTAGTTACTATAAATTCATAAGCGACCCAAAATGGATGCTTAATGAAATTAATAACATAATATATGACATTTTTCCTAATATTTGGTTTTTAGAACTATAATATCATTTAACAAAATATTAATTGATTTAAAAACACGTTTATGTCAATTTTTATTCAATTCATATCATGACTTTTTAAAAATCCATAAAAACTTGATTAATTATAATAAACTTAATTAATTCAAATATAACAAGTCAAAAAAATCCATAAAATTCGTGTATGGCATAAAAAGTATAAAATAAATTTATTTTAATATTTATAATCTAATTTTTTAAAACATTATTTAATAAGGTAATCATTGCATCATCATTAAGTCATAAATAAATTTTTTTATTTGATGTCTAAAAATTATAAATAAATACCATGATATAGGAAATATTTTTATATTTATAATGAATATATATAGTCTAATATATCACTTATATAAACCCATAAAAAATTGGTTTAGTAAAAGATACATGTTTGGGTTTTATTTTCATTAACTTTAAATTAAAAGTAATTTATTGTCATTTTCACACAAAAGTGGCACCATGGTGTCCTAAAATAGACCAAAGGATTTCCATGGTCTGAATTATCTCATTAAATAGGGTTATGAATTGTGTTAGGGAAATTTAATATTATTATAATATTATTTTCTACCCTTATTTACCAGATTTACCCGTTAACCATGGTAAATTAAATATTTACTGAAGTTACTATTCATAGTGTTTAAAAATAAACAGAACTTATTTAAACAATTTGGACCTCCTGATTCAAAATATGGAATTTATTTTTCCAAATTCAATCCATAGAAGTTGCAGAAATTAATTTAAAATTAATTCCTATTGTCAAAACTAAAAAGCGTGTTTTTAAAAAGTAAAAACTATCAAAAGATTGACATGTGTTTATATCCAAATTCAAAGTGAAATTACTTTCAATGAACAAAATTTTATTAAATTATAAAAATATAATAACATTGTACTTTAAAACAAATTAAAATAACAATATAATCATATAAATAAATTATATGAAAAGATAGTTTTGACATAAAATGTAGTATTTTTCACTATTCATGAAAAAATAAACTTTATCAGAAAAATACAAATAAATTAACCAAAGTAAATTTTTGATGTCCCCATTATAAATAAGCAGATTAATTTGTTAAATTTAACATATAAAAGTGACAAAAACTATATTTAGAAAGGGTTATCCATCAAAAGGCGGTAAAACTGCATTTTTAGAAAAATTCTTCTTTTATCTGAAAAAAATGAGTTTATTCTTATATAATATATATAAAACATATAATATGAATTTAAAACATTACATTGACTATATATCATATATTTTTAGTTAAATAAAAAATCCATAAAGAGTGATATGAGAACAAAATTATTTTCTTTTAAATAAATTTTCATAAAAACACATCCATTATATTCAATTTTTTATTCCAATTTCTAATAAATTTGGTAATCAATGAATCATCATTTAAACATGTGTAAACCATATTTCAAAATTCAGTTGATACTATTCATTCTCTCAATTCTAATGTCTATGCTTTAACTACCATTTAAAATAATAATATAATAATATTAATTTTTGATATAACTCAAATTTGTGTGCAACATAAGAATTCAAAGAAACATTTTGTTGCATGTTGAGCACACTATTGAACAAAGTGTCCTATTTAACATAAAATTTATATCTTATTCATATGTATTAATTGAAATCAAAAAGTATTATTTTATAAATACCTGGGTGGTTACATCCTTCCCCCATTTTGGAAATTGCGCCCTCACAATTTTAAAATTGGGTTCAGAAACATTCCTTGAAATTCCCACATCAGAAAGAGATTTAATTAAAATATCACTTTAAAATAAAGGAAGAGAAGTACGAAGGTCACTCAAGATAACGCATACTAGGATTTCATGTAGGAAAACATGGATAAGGATGAGAAACTAACCATCATGTTCTAATAGAGAGTGATAGATAACATAATCAGTAGAAAGTTAACCGCAAGAAAATCACAAACTTTTGATAGGTTAAATGGTCTTTGATTCCCCAGTAGGAAAAGTAAAAAAACAATTTTTTTTTTGTTTTAAATTATATTTCATAAATTTGGGGAATTGTTTTATGATATTGACAAATAACATTAGGAAATATACTTACTTTTCATGTAGAGTTTCATCATTTAATAATTTTCTACCAAAAACTCATCTTTTCTCCAAATGATGAGAATTCCAGATGACTTCGTCACACCTGAAGCGCAATAATAAACTTCTAGAGAATAACATGATCTGAAAAATATGAACCATATATTTCCACTATCTTTAGACATAAACCAAAACCAAAATTTATAGTACAAGATCAGATAATGCCCCAAAAGGATAATCATTTATAAAAAGAAATACTACTCTTAATCTCCAAAATTGAACAAAAAATACCCAAATCAAAAAAAATACCATTCAATACACAATTTTAATAAAAATTATTCAAAATAATCCAAACTATTTTTTAAGCCAAAAATTCAGAATGATTTGATCACTTAGTCTTCCACAGAAATATTAACATTTATTTCCAAATAACATCGGCCACTCTTAAAGTCTCATACTGAAAAGTAATTAACCTAATCACATATAATCTATGATAGGTTAATCATTTCCATAAATAACATAAATATATCTATGTCTACAATAAAAACATATATTCTTCCAAAATAAAATTCCACCATTACTCCTAAATTGAAATCCCAAAGTATTTTATTTTCCTTATGTATATGGTGTTCCCAATAGTGAAAATGTCTTCCAAAATAACCTTTATCACTTAATCACCAAATCATTTTTCTATAAAAAGGATATGAATTTGATAAAACATAAGATCCCAATTCAAATTATTCGTTATCAATAAAATCATTTAACTAAAAAGAATAAATCGAACTAACCAGGGACTTCACGTAGGCCAATGGTAGGCAATACGCCTTTGTCGCCCGTCAGTTGTGGGTTCGATTCCCATAGCCTTTCTAGATGTGACAGTTTTTCACCCATCTTGTGGGTTGTCCTTTTTCTAAAACAACATCATTCTTATAACATTATAAAAAATAAGACAATGTCCTAAAAAATAACCATAACATATTTTATCCTCAATGGTTATATAATACCTTTCATTTTGCATCCCAAAATATAATAACCATTTATCACCTGAAAAACAATAGATCATATGAACCCCTAAGGTTATCTATTATGTCAACATGAGAAAAGATAATTTTTTCTTGAATAAAATGTTCACAAATCAAACTGCAATGTTACACATACTATAAAAAATCATCCAAAGTTATACCATCATCAAAAGAGCATTTATAATTTTATGCATTTCATTATCCTAAAATCTACCATAACCCTTTAATCCCTTATATGTATACTTATTACTCATTAAATGTCATCCATGAACCATGAACATTTATTTTACAACTTATTTTGTAATACTTATTTCCTACAAAAAAAATCATGCATAATGTCCTAAGATTTCAGTAATGTCAAAACCTGAGCTAAGAAATAATCCATACCTTTAATATGTCATTTTTAGTTTCCTCATCCTCAATTGTAATGTAATTAGGTACTGGTAAACAAATATTTGTATATTATTGTTGATCCCATTCCTGAAACTTCTTCACATGACATCAATTTTTATAATGACCATGCACACTACATTTAAAAAATTTAATAGATCCCTCAGAAAGAACTTCTTTCCCTTTCCTGGAGTCAACTAGACACTTCCTTTTTCTATAGAAGGTTCTTGATTTATACCCTTCATTACCACATCTATAGCATCTTCCCATACATTTGAAGCATTTTCCTAGGTGTTTCTTTCCACATCCTTGAAAATAGGTTTTCGAATATACAAACCATTATGATTATTATCTGAACTTTTGTAGGGATTTGTTTCTCATATACACAATGCCTTATAAAAATCACTAAGGTTCAGGTGTTCAATCATGACTCTAGATAGTTGGTTGAGAATAACCACAATATTTCTCATTGCATCTCCATTTCATTCAGTTTCTTATTAAGAAAACCTTAATAGTTTTCTTCACATCCATTATTAGTTTAGGGCCTACATGATCCATCCATTTACTAAAACCAAAAAGTTCAGTGTGAGTATATCAGTAAAATCATCATATAATATCTTATGAGGAGGGTAAAAACTAAGATATACTTATTCATGTTATCTTAAACTCATTAAATTTATCTAAAATAACTATGACTCATTCTAATATGATAACCATTATGGTTATGTCACTTATGCTTTAATAACACCCAAACCTCTAAAGTTATCTAAACTGACCTTTGATACCAACTATAAGGCCCCAACCTTAAAAAATTACTTAATCTTGAGTTAAATCAAGAATTCACATTGAGGATATTTTCAGGTTTATATCTTTAGATAATTAGGTCATAACTTATACATAACAACTTGAATATTTTAAGTAGACACTTCTCTTCACTATCCATTTTTTACAGAAAAAAACTCTTAAAAAAGGAAAAATGTCTAGTTCCATGTTTTAGACAGCATGAATTTTCCTTGATCACATACTTGACACTATTAATCTTTATTTTATGTGAGAAACATTTCAAAAACATGGAATGAGCATAAAAATATCAGTAAGGGATACATAAAGAGGGAAAACTGTTATTTTTTCAAAAAAAAAATTATACCATTAATTATTTATCTTAAAGTAATACTTTTCACCTTAAAGAAGTAGAAAAAACACTTCACTGAATATAAGGTCATTTATTATCCTTTTTGTAATCAAAATATTACCATAAAACCTATAGAAAGGAAGAATTATCATATATAAGGTAAATGTGGGACATAATCATACTTAAATGGAATAAACATATGGTCAGCTTCCACAAATCATTCTTAAAAATGGAATAGCCATACAACCAACTTCCATACCCAATGAATTAGAGGTTATAAAATAACCACCCATCCTTTTTTTGTGATGGAACTACCCATCATTTGGATTATCACGTTACCACCTGTCAAATGTCCAAGTACCATAATATAATCATAACACATAAAATATTGAAAATATCAATATTTCACTAATAAAATTTCATTTGCAATCACAAGAAATCATTTCAAGATATTTAAAAACATAATCTATTTCAAAAACCAAATTTCAATAACAAAACTCCCAAAACTAGAATAAGGGGTTTATTTTTTCCTTTTAAAAACATTAAGGCTTATAAAGGAATCTAAATAATTATTATGATGTCGGAGAGGTCATTTCCCTTGCATACATTAACGAAATTCCTTCTATAGTTTAGTAAAATAATTCATAGATAAAATATTCCATTTGAATTTAAGTAAAAGTAAAAGGGTTTTATTATAAACTATGTAAAATAAGGAGGTGTATATTATCAAAACATTCCTTAATGAAAGGATATTGATACAAAGTCCCTTACCTCAAGTATGACTTGTCTCGTATGTTCCTTGTTCTTCCTAAATAATAAAATTTAGTTAATTTATAATTTATTTAGAAACTTTTTCAAGTTTATTATTCCTTTAATATCACTTATTACCTTCATATAACAATTAGTTAATTATTTGAGTTCATATAAGACATTTTGTCGATGTTTGGAACTTGAGTAAAAAATTACCTTGTTATACTACAAATTGTCCATGTGGTCAAAAGTCCATTATCTCTAGATAGATATTAATGATTTATATATAATATATATAATATATATTTATTATATATTTATTTAGAATATTCCATATCATTTGGATATAAAAAATGAAATGATCCGTTCATGGAGATGGTAAGCCGTACGTACGCATGAATAATACTTTCATTTCTTTTTCATATTTAATGGAATGAAAAATAAATCAAAAATATGTATTTTATAATTCCATTATAATATCTATGTTATATATGTTACAAAATTTCATTAATTATATGATTTGTATGTTCCATGTATAGCATGAATGTGTCACATCACTTTTAGGGGGCGGTAGTCCGCACTTCCACAAATGCAATCATCATATTTATTCGACATTAAAAGCCTAAAGGTATGTTATAAATGAGAATTAAAGTAGAATATAGATAAAATAAATATCACATATATCATATATAATTACAGTTCTTTCATAATGGCCACCATGAGAGGTTGTAGGAGAAGATTGAACAATCATCGTTTTTTGAGGCAGTAGTTCACTCTCCACAGAAACAGTATGATCTATACCGATTATATGGAGGTGTGTGTAAGTGTACTTAGAATAATTATCATAAAAAAACCTAGTATATTGAAGATACTAGTGTTTTTATATCATAATTTAATAAAGAGAGTTTAGGGGGTTGTAGAATGAAAATAAATGAAATAATCTTGAGAGAAGACATTACGTCAAATCAGGTAACTCCTTTTGATTTAAGTTAAATGGATTTCTTGACTTGCCTTATGCCTAAGGTAATGATTCTATGAGGAAGATAAGAATTTTTTGAGATTATTGGAGTAGAGTTTGGAGGATACATGGGGGATTGAGAGGTGTGAGTAAGGGTTATAGGTGGTGTCCTTTTATAATAGGGAGGAGGGGCACTTTAGGAATGTTTGAAGGTATTATTTTATTATTAGTTGATTTTCGAATTCTAATAAATTCAAATTAATATATTTCAAAGATAAGATAAGGATGGGTCTAAATACTCTTAGACGGTGGGTTTTATACTAGTTTATGTCACAAATATAATATTATCATTTAGCTTTAACCCTTACATAACTAATTTAACTTTTACCATGTCTTCTTATATATTCATACTATATGGTTACTATAGTTACTATAAAATGAAAATTGACAAAGAAATGGATCATTAATGAAAATTTTAAAATCATATATATCGGTTTTCTGAAGCTTATATTTTAGGACTATTATATCATTTAATAAAATATTAATTTATTTAAAAACTCATTTATGTCAATTTTTTTACTATTCATATCATGACTTTTTAAAAATCCACAAAAACTTGATTTAAAAATATCTTCATTAATTAAAAGATAAAAAGTCATAATAATTGATAAAATTTGTGTATAGAATAAAATGTTTCAAAATAAATTTATTTTAATATTTATAATCTCATTTATTTAAGTCATTCATTAATAAGGTAATCACTGCAACATCATTGTATCATAAATAAATTTATTTATTTGTTGTATAAAAATTATTAATAAAATTCCATGATGTAGGAAATATTTTTAGATTTATAATACATATTTATAGATGAAGATATCACATATATAACCCCATATAAAAATTGTTTAATTAAAGGGTATATGATTAGGTTATATTTTCCTTAACATTAAATTAAAAGTAATTAAATGTCATTTTTACACACAAGTGGCTCCATGTGGTCCTAAAATTAACCCAAGGATACCCATGGTTGGAAATAAATCATACAATAAGGTTAGGAAAAGTGTTACGGTAATTTATTATTATTATAATATTATTTTTACCCTTATTTAGTAGATTTACCCTTTAACCATGGTAAATAAAATATTTATTGAAGTTACTATTCATAGTGTCTAAAAATAAACAGTACCTATTTAAAAAATTTGATTCACAAGATTAAAAATATGGAATCTATTTTTCCAAATACAGAACACAAAAGTTTCCTAAATTAATTTAAAATTAATTCCCATTGTCAAAACCCAAAAGAATGTTTTTAAGAAGTAAAAACTATCAAAAGATTGACATGTGTTTTGTCCAATTTCTAAGTGAAATTAATTCTAATGAAAAAATTGGATTAAATGATAAAAATATAATATAATTAAACCTTAAAACCAATAAAAAGTACAATATAATCATATAAATAAATTATTTGAAAAGATAGTTTTTACTTAAAATGCAGAATTTTTCACTATTCATGAAAAATGAACTTTATCAGAACAATACAAATTTTTTTCCCAAAGTAAATTTTGATTTCCTGATTCTAAAGAAGAAGTTAATTTTGTAAAATTTAACATATAAAAGTGAAAAAAACTAAATTTAGAAAGGGTCTACCATCAAAAGGTAGTAAAACTGTATTTTTAGAAAAATACTTCTTTTATCTGAAAAAATGAATTTATTCATTTATCATATCTAGAAAACATATAAGATGAATTTAAAACATTACATTAAATATATATCATATATTATTCATTAAATAAAAATCCATAAATAGTGATATGAAAACACAATTGTTCTCTTTTAAATAGGTTTTCATAAAAACTCATCCACTATATTCAACTGGTTTTTATTTCTATTTCTAATAATTTTGGAAATAAATGAATCATCATTTAAACTTGGGGATACCATATTTCAAAATTCAGTTTATATTATTCATTCCCACCATTCCAAAAACTATTCATTAACTACCATTTACAATAATAATAATATTATATTATTTTTTGGTATAACTCAATGTTGTTTGCAATATAAGATTTCAAAGAAACAAGTTGTTGCATGTTGAGTATTCTATCAAAAAAAGTGTTCTATTTAACAAAAATTAATATCTTATTCATAATTATTAATTTAAATAAAAAATTATAATTCTATAAATACATGGTTCATTACAATAAAACGCTACATCGATCAAAGACTTTAATAGATATGATGAAATTGTACGATGTTCCCTCAAAGTTGAAATATAGATTAAAGAATATTAAGGGTATTGTGGGGATAATAAGATAAAATTGGAGTTTAATTTTGATGGTCTGATGGATAAATATAATGGTTCCAAGAAATTTCAAAATCCCACTTGTCAATGGTTCAGAAATAATCACCCTAAAAACTTCCTAAGGAGGACAAGGAAAAACATTAGTAGTGGGAAGGAAGGACACCATTCTAGCAATTACTAACAGAAGAAACAAACTAATATGATGGATGAAAGGAATACTCCATTCAGCATTCAGTGCATTGTTCTCTATTTTAAATTCATGGAACTAGGGAATGTTGTAAACCAATGCACTAATCCAAGGGTTTTCTAAGATAACCAACAACCTGCAAGAATAAAAGTGTGATATTTTTCCATCACCACTACTGAGGTGGATCCCAAAAATGAATTGGTGATCGGTATTATAGTTATTAATTTATAAATAGTGAATGTACTTTTTTATTCTAGTTCTATACATTCCTTCATATCAAAAATGTTTAATGGAACTATTCCAAAACCACCACAAATCATAGAAGTAGAGATATCAATGAAAATGTCAAATGGTGAAATCATTACATCCCATGTATATGACTCCTCTCCTATCGAAATTTGTAAGATAAATTCTCAGTGAAACTTTCAATACTCCATTTGGTAGAATTTAATGATATTCCAGATATGTATTGACTATCCCTATATATATCCATCATAAGTTATCATTAGAAGGAAATGAATCTATGTATTGTGAATAGACCCCCGATTCTATTCAAGTGAAAGGAAGAGGATGAATATTATTTAGCACCAACATCTCAAGAATAGATAATATTACCCTACAAGAAAGAATATCAAGATCAAATTATTCATTATATGGAAAATATAATCTTTGAAGACATGCCTGTTGTGAGGGAATATGTTGATGTGTTTCCTAAGGAATTTCCTTGTCTTCCTCCTAAATGAGAGGTTGAATTTTCAATCAATCTAATACATGGGTCATTTCCATTATCGAAGGCTCTATATAGAATAGATGATATTGAACTTGAGGATCTAATGAAAAACTATGAGATAATATGGATAAAGGGTCTATACATGCGTGTGCTTCACCATGGGGTGCACCAGTCCTCTTCACCAAGAAGAAGGATGGGTCAATGCATTTTTTCATTGATTATCATGAGCTCAAAAAGACCATGATAAAGAACATGTATCCTCTACCACTGATGAATGACTTGTTTGATTAGATACGTGGAGCACAAAAGTTCTTTAAGGAGAATCAGTGTTCGGGATATTTCCAAGTTAGGGTAAAGGAGGATATCCCCAAGACTTATTTTTATAAAAGGTACGGGAACTATGAGTTCCTTGTAATTCCATTCAGAATCACTAATGCTCTAGAAAATTTCAAGGACTTGATGAATAAAGTCTTTAGATATTACCATGAGAAATTTTTTGAAGTCTTTTTAGATGATATTATAATATTATCCAATTCCAAAGAAGATCATAAGGAGCATCTGATTACTATTCTAATACATTTCGAAAGAATACGATTTAGAAAAGTTCAGAAAATGTGAGTTATATTTGAAGGAAGTCTCATTATGGAGGCATATTATCAAAATCAATGGGATATATTTAGACCCTTAAAATAAAGAAGAAATTGAAGGATGTAATAGGTTGACATATGTGATAGATATCTATAGTTTCCTATGGTTATCTGGGTATTATAATTGATTTATATGAAATTTTAATGATTTTCAAACCATCTAACAAAGCTAAATCATAATGGAGACAAGTTTTCATGGAATGATGAATGTTAAGAGAGATTTAAAGAGCTAAAAAGGAGGCATATCACTACACATGTTCTCACACTACCCATAAATGGATAAATTTTCATGGTATTCAGTGATTCTTTGAAGAATGGATTGGGATATGTGTTAATTACAAATGAAAAGATCATAGCATATAACTAAAGGTAGTTGAATGTTCATTAATAAAACTACCCAACGCAAGATCTGGAGTTGGATGTAGTGATATTTGATTTGAAAACATGGTGGCATTATCACTTCGGGGATAAGTGTAAAAATATATACATACAAAAAAATCCTCAAGTATATATTCACATTGAAATATTTGTATATTCACCATTGAATATGGTTAGAGATGATAATAGACTATGAATTCTCAATACACTATCATCCTAGAAAGTAGAATAAAGTGGAGGATTCATTATATAGAAATGATCCACCAATTTTAACATTGATGATAGTTGAAAAGTTTATGACCTTATTATATTTGAAAATGAGGGAAATGAACAACATAAAGGAATAAAAATCATCAATAATTTCAAAAACTATTTATTAACCATCTATTTTAGAAAATATAAATTATTCTCAAAGGGATGATGTGAGAATTTAGAATAAAGAGGAAACTATAAGAAAAGTGAAATAATAAATGTTTAATTTTAATTAATAAGAAGTTATGAGATTTGGTTTAATATTATGTATACCATGAAATACCAAGTTAATGAATTAGTTACCAGATAATGCATAGAGATAAACCTTCTCCATCCATATAGAAAGCACAATGATGTTTCAAAATCAATGAGAGCACTATTTTTGGTACAATATAATGATAGAGATCACAAAATATACATCAATATGTCTTGTATGTTAACAAGTGAAATCAGAAAGGTAAAAATTCAAGGGGAAGATGTAACAATTAGCCATACCTACATGTTAATGGGAAAACATCACATGTGACTTTTTCACTTGTCTTCTAAATACTTCCTGAGGAAATAATTCACAATGGGTTGTGTTGCATCATCTTACAAATATTTCACACTTCATTGCAATTCAAGAGGACCTATCACTCAATAATCTTGCAAAGATAAACATTAGAGAATTGGTGAGGTTTCATGGGGCACCACTATCAATTTTATATGACCGAGATCTATGATTTTAATCCCATTTCTAGAATATTCTCCTATAAGATCCAAATATTGATTTGATATTCAGAATGGATTATCACCCTAAAACTAATGGATAATTTAATAAGACTATATAGACACTCGAGGAAATATTGAGAGGTTGACTAATTAACAAAAAAAGAGGATGAGACCAAGATCTTCCTCTTGCCAGGTTCTAAAAAAATAACAGTTTCAACTCATGCATTCAAATATATCCTTAAGAATATCTTTATTAGAAGAGGTGTAGAAAACCTGCATGATGGGATGAAGTTGGGTAACACAAAATTATAGGTACTAGAATGGTTGAGGAAATGGTGGAAAAAGATAAAACCATTTAATTACTCATCAAAGATGCTTAGAGTTCACAGAGGAGATATATTGAAAATCATCGATGAGACCTAATGTTTAATGTTAGCGACATGGTATTCCTCCACATATCACTTTGGAAGAATTTAATGATATTTGAGAGGAAGGGAAAGCTTAGTTCAAGATACACCACCCCCTTGAGATATTTGATCGTATCATAGTGAAGGATTATCAAATAGAACTAACACATAACTTACTTCAATTACATGATTTATTCCATGTATCCCAATTGAGAAAGTACAAAACAGACCCCTCACATGTACTCAATCTTGAGGTGTTACCACTGAAGCATGATCTCTCATATGAAGAGAATCCGGTGAATATCTGAGATCATATAGACGATGTTTTATAAAGTAAGACAATGCACCAGGTAAAAGTGCTGTAGAGAAAAAAAATATTGAATAGCTGATGTGAGAACTAGAGGAAGTGATGAAATAGAGTTACCCACATATATTTTAGTGTAGGAAAAGAAAATTGTTAGCATGAAACTTCTAAATAGGGGAACATGGTAATGACTCTAACTTTTATAGATAAAATTCTCATTGTGATTTAATTAAATAACTTATTATGTAATATGGTTATTGAAAACACATTAAATAATTTGGTTTTATCTTATCGAATTTAAATGAACATTAAGTATCATTATCATTAGTTATATATCCATTGAACAATGATCACACAATTATTTTAAATATAGGATTTTAATAATTCTGATTGACACACACAAAATAGGTGATGACCTCAACCAGTAAGAATGTACCCTATAAAGTCCATATTTTAGATATTATGAGGGAGATAACATCTATGGAAGTTTTTTTGACAAATTCCAATATGAGATCCAATAAATAAACCGCAAACAAAACTGTTTATGGGATAAGTTTAAGATCATCGAGATCACAACCCAAACCATGCATGATGAACCACCGCATGAAAGTCACACTATTCCACACCTTACTCTTATGAATTTTACTGGCGTATTCAGGGGATATTTATCAAGACCCTAGTAATAAAAATATTTTTATTTTATTGAATAATAAATATATTTTCATTTTATTATTATAACTTTATAAATGATTTTGATTTTTATAGAAGAAAACAAAAATTGTATTTTTAGGTTTTATTAATATTCAATTAAGGTATTAATTTTCATGAATTAATGGATTTTTTTAAATAAACAATATATTAATTAAATATTATTATTAAATAATTTTTATCAAATATAAATGATCATATAACTTTTATGAAGTCGAATGAAATTTTTATAAGGCTTTTAAAACTGTCATTGTTAAGAAAACACAACATTTCTCAATAAATAATGAATGTTATTTTTAAAAGTGAAAATACACATTTTTAGAAACTTACTTAGATATAATGAATGTAAATTTTTGAGTGAAAATGTTGAAATTTTCCAATGTTGAGTTTTTCATAATTTTCTGAGATAGTCAATTTTTTGTTTAAAAATTAAATACCGTATAAATATACGGTGTGTACTATGAAAACATAATGACCAAAAAGTGATGTCAAAAAAACTATAAAGGATATCCACAACCAAATATATGATTTTTAATTACAATAATGAAATTTTATGTTTATTTTATTAATTTTATAAAGACTTTATGAATCCTCCAAAACCATTAATATATTTTAATTTTTTGATATCAGTTATTTATGAGTACGACTCACATACACATATTCAAGGGTATTATTTTATTAATTTCATCCCATGTACATATAGATTAATAAAAATCACTCAAATTTGGAATAAACCATAGGAAAAACTAAAATAATGTTTTTTGTTTTGGTTATTTTATTATATAAAGTCAAAACCTACGTTTGAGAAATAATATTGAAATCACCCCCACATCCCTTATAAACCCACCCAATATGCCGTTTATCTTCACTAAAAATCCATTAAAACTTCATTAATATTCCCTCCACTCTCTAGAGTCCTCCCAAGGTGCCCCAATCTCACAATAAGATCCTCCTAAGCCTTTGGAGTCACACACTCAAGTAAGGTATCCTATCCTTCTCCTCTTAAATTAAAGTTTATTCCTTATATTATGCATTATATTTATTATTCCAATTGTTGGGATATTTTTTTTTTCAATTCCCCTATTACTATGAATTTTATTTATAAATGATTAGATAACCCTTTGAGTCTCATCAACCCATTTATGAATTTTTATGTGACACTGTTATGCTGCCAAAATTTCACATTGAATTTCTATGCCTAAACAATTGTGTAGGGAACACCATACCTGTATACTTTAAAGGGTGTTCACCTTTATTCACATATACGTATTTGACTTTGGAATTAAATATATTTATTCCACACTCATTTATTGTTGAATAAAATATGATGATGAATGAGTCCATGATGAATGATCTATGTGGAACACTTAAGAATGAGAATGAAATGAAAGTGATGGGTGAGCCCATAATTATATAGCACTCCAATGCATTGGGTTATTTTTATACTCTTTTGATGTCATGTTGGGATAAGAAGTGAACCAGATTCCTTTATGGGACTTTTACATCATTATTTATTGGTATTTATCATTGAAAAATGTTTATGATGCAGTGTTTTATGTTGTTTTCCCATTTACCATGTTGCCTTTATGTTATCATGATATATCATGCCTCATGGATTCTGTTTATGATTATCACTCATTTTATTCTCCATTGATATGAATATTATCTAACATATATTATATTATTTTTGTTATTGAATTTTTATTACCTTACTCGAATTTATATCTCACCCCTTTCATATGTATGTCCCCAGGTAATCCAATGTAGTTTTATGTTTGATGGAATATTATGATCATGTTGAGGAAATTTTCAATAAAAATTTCGTATTCCTCATTTTTATTTTTTATACAATGTAATTAATTCCCATATACATTAGACATCTCATTTCATCCGGTTTGTATGAAGTGTACTCTTATGTAATTAATTATGAATTAATGTGTAATAAAGAGAATGGTTGTTTTAGCTACATTGTCTCTATTGATCTTATAGAGATGTCACTAGAGTGGATTCAATATTTTTCATACATTCTTCATGATTCAGCAAAGCACTAGTTAGATGTGATTACCAAGTCTAGTTGTCATCACGGTGTGGTATGGTCTAACTTTTAGATTTATTTCTATGATCAATTATTTCTTTAGATGTTTAGAGCTAAACAATATAGAGAGATTATGAATCTCAAGAAGGGTTCTGTGTTAGTTATGGGTTATTATACACATTTCACTATGTTATAGTTCTTTTCACTGCTTCTATCCTATGATGATAATTCATGTTATAGAAGATTTGAGGATGGTCTTATGTATGCCATCCGTACTTAGGTGAATCTGTTATCACAAAGCACAACCTGAGGGATGATGATAGTACCTGGCATAGAGGAACAATTCCATGATAGGATAGTAATTCATTCAGTAGTAGGAAATGTCCCATCAAGGTTTCTAATTAGGATAGTAGAATCCAATGTACATATACTAGTAGCTCTGTGGCGTGACATCAGTATAGATGATAATAGCATCTCAAGCCTTAGTGTGATATAGAATCTAAGGAGTGCTGTGTTTGTATCCATATTGGGAATCTTCAGATATTTTATCAGACCATTCTATCTTACTCTTATAGAAGAGGATCTTCAATAGATATATCTTTAGGGGTAGGTTCTTTTATGCCAAATCCGGTTGGAGTTGTAGTAGTACCGGTAGGACTGGCCGAGGAGGAGGTCATGGTCATGGTAGCCAGATTTCATATCATCAGTTCCGGTAGAGTGGCCACATTTAGGGTAGTCCAAAAACTATTTTGGGCCATGGATCATGTCAATTTCATGCACTTCAACTAATACCTAGGGATTAAATTACTATAACATTTACAATATGATGTACTATTATAGTAACCTCCACTATAGTGTCTGCGTTATTTGATACAGGTTCTTCAGACTCCTTCACCTATTTATCTTTCATGGAAAGTATTAGGATAGAGAAATATCATTAATGTGGTGTAATGACCCTAGATATACCATTGAGAGTATGTTCAGAGTGAATATGAAAATGAAGGGACTGCCCCTTGAGTTAGGTTGTGAATCATTCTTGTGGTACATTTTTGTTCTCAAGATGAAAGGATTCAAGGTCATTAATGGGATGGATTTGTTGGTTCCGTATCATGAATTTTAAGACTTATATTTACACAATGTTTCATTTATATCATTAGAGGGAACAAGTTATCTATAAAATGATGTCTATAATTTCAAGGATAGTAGATCTATGATAGATAATCATAGGATAGGTGGAGTGAGCACCTAGATTTCCAATATCTTCATGTAGGATCAAGGTTTACATTAGACTGAATATACACTAGAAGTTGATCATTTTAGGGATGTTTTTTCAGGTGACTTTTCAAGATTACCTCGTTTTTTTGTGGTATAGTTTATGATTGATCTCATTCTAGGAGGAGATCTAGTGTCCATTTCTCCATATAATATAGCACCAACTTATCTCCATGAGCTCAAGTGGCAGTCAGAGGATCTATAGGCCAAAGTTTTTATATGTCCTAATACTTCTTCTTGGGGATCGACAATTATTTTCTACAAGAAGGAGGATGAAAAATTTATCTATTCATGGAACATAGATTATTTAACTAGCTTATAGTTAACAACCAGTATCTACTACCTTGAATAAATTTTATCATTAGAAAACTCTAAGTATTTAGGGTATTCTCAATGTGAAAATTTATCTCATGATTTCATCAGGTGCGAATCAGGACATCAAACATACCTCATCCAATTTTTCATAGTAGGTATAGTTTTTATGAGTATGTTGTTATGTTGTTCGATATTACGAACACGCCTTCCATTTTCATGGATTTGATGAATCGGGTGTTTCATCCCTATATAGATACTTTTTTCATAATCTTTATGGATGACATCTTTGTGTATTTTCACACTTGTAGTGACCATGATCAATATATTGAAATTGTTTTGAATACACTAAAAGAGAATCATCATTATTACAATATTAATAAGTTTCACTTCTAGATCAACTGATTTCACTTCTTGGGTCATATTATATTGGAATCTGGAGTATCTATTAACCCAAAGAAGTTGAGTGTTGTGGTTTCTTAGGAGAATCCTAAGAATGTGTTTGATATATCAAGTTTGTTGGGGATGTATGGGTATTACAGGTGTTTCATACAATACTTCTCATGACCTTTTTTACCTCTCACTAGTCTTATATAGAAGGGTGTTAAGTTCCTATGTTAATAAGAGTGCAACAAACCCTTTGAGAAGATAAAAGGAAGGGTTTCATCGACACCTATCCCGATTCTTACAGATCTTGGAAGAGGCTATACAATGTTATGTAATTCATCCAATATTGTTTTAGGTGAAATATTGATGAAATATGATAGAGTTGTTGCATATAGATCTCGATTTCTAAAGACTCAAGAGAGAATCTACCAAATTAATGACCTTAAGCTAGTAGAAGTGGTCCATGCCATACATTACTAGATACCATATCTGATGGTTGAGTGTTTTTTATTTTATACATACCACAAGAGTGTAAAATATATATTTACACATAATTAATTGAATACCTAATAGAATATATGGGTTGAGTATCTTCAGTAGTTCTATTATGATATTTTCTATACGCATCGAAAAGGAAATATGATAGTGGATGAATTAAGTTATAAAACTCAGGCACATGTCATACGAGAAGCCAGTTATGAATAGAAATTGATGGACCACTTTTTTTAGTTGAATTTGGTGTTTCATGTCAACCACGAGCAGTCTTATCTCTCAAAATTTGTATTTACCTCTTCTCTTCTTGAGAAGGTTTATTGTAGGTAGTTTTCAGATCCTGAAGGATTGGTTCTCTATGAATGTATTTTTGGAGATGACCCACATTGATATTGGTCTGTGGATGTAGATGAATTAATACGTATACAAGGATATGTATAGATTCCTATAAATATTAGAGATGAACTGATGAGGGAGTCCCATGGTTTTGAGTGGGAAGTTCATGTATAAATCTTTAAGATTATTCGAGATATGTGATGATAGTATTGGTGGTCTAGGATTAAACATATGATAGTAGGCTTTATCAATATGTGTTCTACCTATCATCAGTTGAAGGTAGAGCACCATAGACCCATAGGCCTGTTACAGTTTCTTCTAGTCCCGTAATTGAAATGGGAAGATGTATCCATGGACTTTGTAGTCGGTTTACTAAGGTCACTTAGAGGAAGAAATGATATATGGGCTATCATTGAATCACATAAAAAAGCAGACACCTTCTTTCCTAAATGGGAGACTTTATTAGTTGATGATTCGGGAAGACTACATATCTGTGACATCATATGACTACATGGGGTCCCTCATACTACCATATCCGATAGGGATTATTATTTCACATCATGGTTTTGGTAGGGGATTATAAAAGCTATGGGTACATAGGTGCTTCTAAGAATATCTTTTCACCTTCACACTGATGGATAGTTGAAACACATGATGAAAGTTCTAGAGGACATGCTATGGGAATGATTCTTAGATTTTAGTGGTTCATGGGATATTCATATCCATCTCATTGAGTTCTCCTATAATCATAGATTTAAGGAAATTATTTAGATATATATTTTGAGGCCTTATGTGGTAGCTCATCTCATTCAATGCTATTCTGGATAGAGATAGGAGAGGAATCCCTAATGTTTCATCATCTCATTCAAGAGACTTCGAAGAAGGTTGAACTAATTCAGAAGCATATGTTTACTGCTAAGTCTAAACAAGAATATTATGTTGATTTTCATCAACGAACTGTAGAGTTCACAGTTAGAAATTGTGTTTTCCTATGGGTGTGGCACAAGATTGGGGCGCAGGTACTGTAGCAGCACTGTAGCGGTACATTAGCAGCGGCGGCACTGTTCATCAGCGGGTACTGTAGCGGTGGCAGGGCACTGTAGCGGCGGCGATACTGTGCAGTACTGTAGCAGCAGGTTACTATTCACAGAATGTGAATTGGCCTTTGAATTTGGTCCTACGGGCTATGTAATGGGCTACAAGACCACTGGGCCTTTGGGTGATGTAATGGGTTTCCCTCTACCCAGTTAAAAGAGGTCTTTGCTTTGATTTAATAATAAAAATGAGGTTTCGGCCCCAACCTTAAAAAAAGAAAAGGGAAGTTTTCATCAAACTATGTTGGGATGTTTGAGATTCTTTAGAGAGTTGGGCTAGTAGCATATCAATTTTTATTACTTAAGAGGTACAATTCCATGAATGACGTATTCCATGTTTCATATCTTCTTCTAAAACATGAAGTCCCATCTCATTATTTTTATCATGAGGAATTTGAGTTATATGATGATGCTTCATTTGAGGAGTATCCTATATGCATTGTTGACTAGATAATGAAGGCTATTCGAGGATGGTTTGTCCCTTTGGTATGTATTCTTTAGTAGCATGGCCATGTACAAGATGAGACTTGGGAGAGAGATTCCAACATATAAGCCCAGTGGCTATAATTTTTTCAAGATATTAGTTTTCCACCCTTGGAAGGAGAACATGGTGACAAGTTCCTCAAAGGGGGAAAGACTATAAGAACCCTACTTTTCACTTAGGTATGGATCATTTTAAATTTGGTCTAATTCATTATTTTGGACCTAATACAAAATCATAAGGAGTTAATGAGTGTCTCAGGGGTCTATGGGTCTTGCTCAGAGCCTGAAACCTAGCTTTTGGTTATAAATAGGATATCCTCATAATTACTAGAAACCGTATGTTGTTGGTCACACATTTATTTCTAACCGTGCAAGGTTGTACAATGGGGTGAAGCAGGGTGCCCAATTTTTCATAACCATGCACCAGGGGTCACATGTCCATGAAAAAATAGTATACATTGCTACAAATGTGTTTTACATTGTTTGTGCATGATTTAACTAACTATGAAACCTAATCATACAAAATGGACCTCCCTACAATATATTGTACATAGTTGGCACACTATTTGGCCAATATGCGGCCAAACAGTGCAATTCATGTTTTTGTGTGATTTTACCAAAATAACATTAATGATCTAATTATGCCCTTATTTCATCTACCTTGGATTTTTGGCCGACATAAAACCCCATACTCTTCAATTTTGATTCTATTTGAGCCTATTTCATAGATTTTTATCCCATATTTCCTTAAGAACTCCAAATCGATCCCCATTTGATTCATTGCGTTCCCATCAGTAAATACTCAATTAATAATATAATGTTATCATTATTTTTTCTATCAAAGAATCTATTTAGATGAAGGCTCATATGGACTATTTTTATAGAATTGATCCTTTCATTACATATCTTACGATTCATGCCAAACTAGTGGCATATACTGGATGAGGAGATTCGTATGAGTATGAGGTAGGTGGTATATAACTTATCCCTAAAGATTCATCATTTTATAAATTGTCATGTGTTCACACAGATTTCATCAGGGATAACTTGTTTAATAAATGGCCCTTTCTTATATTTTTTAAAACTATATTCTATGACTCTTGTTAAATATCGCCTCTATTATTGGTAGTTTCAACTACAATGACGACAAACCATGTAGGGTGATTTCCATATTTTGGATTTTAGTGGTTTGATATGCTTGTTTGTGCCACCATTTGGGTGTTCCCTAGTTTGGCTCTACTAATGTTAATCCTTCCTTAATTAAAGGACCATTTAATTGGTTTTTGACAAGCCTCTTATATGTTAGTGTCACGTTAACCTTCTATGTTAAGTGTTATACTTGATTAGTAAATGTTTACATGGTTAAATTGGAAAGTATATCATAAATATGAATTAACCTAAATATATGTAATTAAGGAACATAGTTTCACATCCACAAAACCCCTTTCTATATCTAATGGATGATATTATATTGAAACTTATTAATTTATTATGACTTATATAGATTAAATAAATGGTAGCATGTCTTTGATATGCCTTGTCACTTATATGAAATTCATGGAATGATCCTCTTAACATATTTGAAAACATGATTATTACCTGGAAAATTATGTAAATGAATTATCTAAATGGATACCATTGTATATATACCTTGAAATTATTTTTGGAGTGGTAAGACTCAAGCTAGCCATGGATTCCCATGGGAATGCATTGAGCACTCATGGATTCCATTCTGATTCAAGGACGTTGATTGCCAAGGGTGAGACCCACCTTGGAACCCGATATTCCTCTATCATTGGATTCCTGACATGGAACCACAATATCCCTCCTTCATTACAATTATAGGACGTCTTGGATACACTCTGTGGATCCAGTGTGATGCCTACGGAATTAAGACATACACCCTTAGTCCTAGTCTCTACTTTTACTATTTTACCTTGGATGATTACCACATAATTAGTCAAAATTACAAGATTGTGTAATGACTTGGGTGATACCCCATGGATTACCCTATTACCCCTATAGCTTGGATCCAGTTTACCACCTGAGTTAGCTCACCCCTTGGGGTCAAGGATTTCATGGTTATTACCTTGGATCCCTTTCATTATTATCATCATCATGGATGACTTGTTATATCTTGGAAAATTTAACATTATTACCAATATGCCAAGATGTAATTACTAGTTATACCTCATGTAACTTACTTATATAAACTGGAACCTAATAAATAAATTAAATGGTAACATGTTCGAACACCATCTCAGTCTGAAGCAGGTACATGTGTATTTACATTACTGTGAAACTCTACTTCTATATAAGCATGATATCACATTGTTTGAGTTTATATTACACATATTGGATGTTATAGATTCCATTGGTGGTGTCCTATTGAGATTTATATCACACCCTATCCAAGACATCATTGGTACCCAAATAGATTACATGTTTGCAGGTGTTTACCAAATGAAGCATCCCACCATGGACACCTAACATTGATTTCTTACTTTAAGATAGATCTTGGTAGGAAATAAAGATACTGGTCTTAGGATGCTGGATATTTTTAGTTTCTTTATGATAATTTTTCATATCATATATTACCTAAAGCATTGTATCCATGTTTTCTAGTTTTTAGAGACATGACATGTATAATTATCTTTTGAGTATTATTATCAGTTGTTCCATTATATATTATTACTGTGTTCTTCTACTGTGACGTATATTTATATTGTTTCTTATATTTACCTATAATTATATTTATTCTCTGTTCTACACTCTAGCAATGAGGTAATAGTCCCCCCTTAGACACATCCAAGTCCCTTGCTACTAGTCGGTAGCCTCTAGAATTTGGGGGAATGTGGTTGAGGCCATGTGGCCCACCGGGATCAAAGAATCTCAGAGTGTACTTGGGTTTTGGATATCAAAAACAATTTACTACTATAAAAACATAAAAAAATTAAATTTGGAAAAAATTAAAAATAAAATAAAATAATAATAAAATAAATGCATGAAATTTAGTATTCATTTACCAAACTATACAACGTAAACCTTCCTCATATTCTCACAATTTCAAATTTTTTAACACTTCTATATAAATTAAATAATTTATTTTTTACGATAATGTATAATAATATAACAGAATAAAATAAATAAATTCTTGATGTTGGTAGATCATTCAGTACACCACTAGGGTTGAATTAGTGGCTTTTTTATAAATTATTGTCTTTTTTAGTTAAACCCCCTAGACTTATTATACTTGAGATCCTCTTTTAATTTCTCTTCCCCAATAATATGGAAGAAAAATAATGATAAATCAGAAAAAAATAATTTTATAACGTTTGACCTCAATAAGATAGCCTAATCCTTTATAGGTTCAGTTGGGTTATGAGGCTTGGATAAGAAACAATAGAAAAATGATTACAAGACAGGGGTAGTTTTTATCATTGACTCTCGAGGAGATGTCAAATGAATATTATAATGTAAGGTAAAATTATAATCTTTAACATTCTCAATAAAAAAGATGAGTTAAAGTATTTACCCTAGTACCACCATCCTTCAAAATTTTCTTCTTACTCTTGAATGAATTAGATCTCATAGTACTTTAGGATGCCTTTGAATTAAGGATTATATTTTATTCATAAGAGACTTTGACTGTCATATGTGTATTAATAATAGAATAAATAGTTAGACCTCCCTCTAACCTTATTCAGGAAGATATATTTATGCATGAGAGAAAGAATGAACAAAAAACCGAACTACTTTATATTAAGTAGAATGCTCCTATAAAAATAAAAAAAAGTTTTAGTTTACCTTCTCACTATTCCTGATCTCAATTTTCCTTAATACGAACACTTTTCAATTCAGTAGAGTTTCATCTATGTATAAATTCAGGAACCCAAATTTATTTTCTTAATTCCCTTATTACATTCTCATCAATTTGTAGAATATATTTATATAATGATTTATGGATACCACAACGATTAATTTTTATATTGATAATCCTTAAAGAATTACAGTTTTGACCATAAAAGAAGGTTTTAAAATATTTAATATAAAATCCCATGAAAATTATCCACAATCCTTCTCATTTAAAATAGTTCAAAATCATATAAATATTGTCTTGAGTCATGAAATTGACTTAGACCATGGTATATAATATTTTCTTAATCATAAAAGCAACAATATAATTAAATTATTCAAAATATATTAATAATTAAAACATCATTTTCCCCCCAAAAAATTCATCAAAAAACCTCTAACTATGGAACTGACCATGAGGTATATCAATCGTGTAATGTAAGAACACTGTCTAGATTGACTATGCGGGTCAACCGTATGAATCTGTCTAGAATGATCATATTCGATATTTTGGATTGATTTTATTTTGGATCAACTGCATGTAAAAATCTTTGATCATATGGATCGATCATGTGACAACATTCTAAATTTTTCTCTAAGACATAGATGAAACACATGTAAAAATCATTGGACCATGACTTTTAGGATTGACCATATGTAGAAATTTTTATAGTCATTGGATTAAATGCATGAAGAACTAATCAACCACATAAAGTAATCACATGATCAATGGATTTACTTCACATTAGGAGGTTTCATACTTTTTTCATTTTGGTCTAGGGCCTCCAAAAATAATTTCCATCCCATTTCCATTAACTCAAAAACTATTACATGATGGTTTATATAGCATCTCTACTTCCACAACAATTTCTATTATTTCTATAATTAAAAACACATAAATCATCACATTTATATTTCTATCTTTTCTTAAATATTTTCCTATCATAAATATAATATGTAGCCTAAAATACATCTTACAAGCACTACAATAATGTTTCCATAAAATTTAAACTAATAACCACTTCATAAATCAAATACAATCGTAATTCATTATAACACTTTAAAAATTATTGGAAACGTCTCCCAACTTTTCCAAATAAAAATAAATCTATTCAAACACCCTCAAAGTTTATGGGAATCACAAAATCAAAACCTATATATTGTGAGAAAAATCTTACACTACACAACTAGATAAGGTTAAATTTTTGTGATAATTCCACCCCTCAAGTAAAGGAAACATTTTATAAAAGTGAAAATATACTATCTCCCTCAATCCATGTACTCACATATTCAATCAAATTCCCCTTTTTAAAAAACATATAGCCATTTTTTTAAAATTTAATGATATAAAGATACTTTATTAATAAAGAGTTGTTCCTATTTTCTTTCCATTTGTCAACATAATTAGTGTCTTGGTGTGGATTCCTCCCAAGAATTATTAATGATGTGGTGGGAGTTGAATACCCAAGTTTATCCTCATGTACTCAAATCTGTCCTTAGGAAAAATATTTATTAAAATATCATCCAAATGGTCTTGAGTTGGGACATATTCTAGATTGATTTCTCTAGTTTCCTCCTTCTCTTTAATAAAATGATATATGATGTCAATTTTCTTAGAATTTGATATTAATATAGGATTTTATAATGGTTTACAACACTTTGATAATAATAATTAATTCTGATATGTCCCTTAACCAAAAACCTAAAATCCTCAATATTACCATTAATCCAAATCATACGGGTGAAATCACTAGCAGAAATTACATATTCAACTTCTTTATCAATTAGTGTGACTGATTCTCTTTCTTATAGTTCCAAATCACCGAGCTATATACCAAAAGGAAAATTCCACCTGATGTATACCTTATATCATGACAATAAACTACCCAATTAGTATATGTAAGCCCAATAATATTCAAATTATTTTCCTTTTTATACAGAATCTCATACCTTATGGTCCATTTAAAATATCTCAAAATCCTTTTAGCATACATAATTTATGAATTATTTTGGTCATTTGGATATCATTCACAATGGATCATAAAATAAATAATATCAGGACTAGAATATGTGTGTTAGATTAGGATAAAAATAAATATTCTAAAATATATCTTATTTAAACTCACACAATCATCATATTTAGAAAATTTTCGTAATACTTCAATGGGTGTAGTTACTAGTTTTGGGTTTCCCATCACAATCTTCTTTAGTAGTTATCTAGAATAATTTTCATGGGAGAATAACATAAAATTTTCTTCTTTCATGACTTATAATACCAATAAATATATCAGCTCATCTAGAATGGAAATCCCAAATTGATACTTCTTTTTATTAGAAAAATCTTAACATAAATTATCTTGATAATCTACCAAAATGATATGATCATAATATATAATTATAATAAGTGTACATGTATTCATTTCATTGATAAATAGGTTTCTATCCACTTTTCCAACAATGACATTTAAATCCTTCAAAAGGACATATAGCCTTGAATATAAGGCCCATAGGGCATGTTTTAACCCATACATGTCCATTTTCAATTTATATACTATTGTTTCAATATTATCAAGCACTAAATTTAGAGACCCTAAGCATGAAGTACATGGACATTACATTACTTTTTCGGAATACTTAGTATATAACAAAAACACACAGACAAGGATCGTAATAGTTTAGTGTCTTTGGAAACTCGGAATATAATCTTTTAATCGTGGTGAAAGATATTCAACATCTCCCATAAAGATCTTCTTTTTTTATACCTAAAACCTTTCTTTATATCCCGGGGAAAAGA
The DNA here is from genome assembly GCA_963277665.1 of Viscum album. Lineage (NCBI taxonomy): Eukaryota > Viridiplantae > Streptophyta > Magnoliopsida > Santalales > Viscaceae > Viscum > Viscum album. The sequence continues at coordinate 228,426,481 of OY728145.1, forward strand.
AAACATAAAAGGGTGAGCTCAAATGCTCAGTAAGGGTAAACAAAATAAATGTCATTCAATCATATACATAAGAACATAACTTTTTGAAATCTTAACCTGCAAAAGAAATCATAATTTCATAACATGGGATAAATCATAGTATTGAAAGGTAAACCCCAATAATCATAACTTAAAACATGAAACTTTGTGGCATACACACCTAATCATAGAGAATCATTTCTTGTTAGTCAAGACTCTTTACCAAGACTATCTTAGTGGACAAAGGCCCTTTCTGAACCGAGTCACCCTCGTTTCAGTCCTATTTCACTGAACCGGTATAACCTACCGTTCCAGCCATGTCTATCTCATGAGATATAAAATCTTTACCCAATGCATTGGAGGGAGATATAGGTCCCACCCATCTCATAATGATACCATTATTATGTGTTCCACAAAATCATAAACCATACATCATAGCATAACCCATGTAATAAAAATGTGAATCTTAAACATCGTGACATCATAAAAAAATTCATATAAGATAAAGGAATTCATAAAAATATATCCATCACAACATAGTCATATCAATGTAATAATAGGGGTAAAAACAGAACCCTTTATTATCTTAGATGGAAAATAATTTTTATAAAACACTTGTACTCCATTCTTGAGGAAAATATCCTTTCTACTTCCAAAACACTTTTCATTTCTTAACATGTCATAAAATTCTAAACTAAAATAATTTTATTAAAAATAAACTTGAAAACTTGTAAATTAATATTCTTGTAAATAATGTTTTAAAAATCCATTCATCCCGTATAAGTTAAAAAACATTCTTTTCGTACTTTTGTCGGAAAAGTCAAAATGTACCTCATACGAAAAACGACAAAAGATTCCTTTCATATATTTTACTAAAAACTCACCAAAGAGTAAAATAGGTTTTAAAAAATTGTATGTGGATGGAAATAATATTACATATTGAGGAAACATGGATGTGGATGATAAAATACACCCTAGTAAATACCAAAGTATAAGCAATCTCGGATAAAAATGAGATTGTGATATTTCCCTTACCTTAGGTCCGATTTGCTTCGTAAGTGTCCGAAACTCCTGTATAATGATTTAAATAATGTCATTTACTTATTACAGAATCATATTCATTTTTATTATATCATATATGGTTCACTTATGACTTTATATTACCCGTTCTTTTGTAAATTCATGTTAAAGTAGCGTTTTGGGTAAAATCATCTCATTTGTCGTTCGTGTTTTAACTTGTAATTATTCATATGATTACTTAGATCATGATTACTTAATTCCAGAATATAAAACATGATTTATATATAATATATATTTATAATATAAATATATATAATGGATCGATAAATGGAAAGAAATACACCGTTCATGGAGACGGTAGGCCGTACGTACGCATGAACGCTGTTTTCGTTTCCTTATTGAATTGAATGGAATTAAGTAGATGACATACATATATATACACATAAATCAAGAATAATTATTATTTAATATATTTCATTATTAATAATTATATATACTTTATAATCATTCATGAATGGTTAACGTGAAGAATGAATCTCATCGCGTCGTGGAGACGATAGTCCGTACGTACGCACGAGCGATGATATCGTTCTCAGGATCGTGGAATTGTATTGGAGTGTATGTATACTATTTCAGAATCAATATAACTTTACAATAATAATATATAGTTATTATTTACACCATTATACCCATCCAAGTAAGGTGGTGGTGGAAAATATATTACACCACGGCGTGGAGACGGTATTCCGTACGTACGCACGCGCGGTGATTTCATTTTCCGTAGGATTGATAGATGGTGAAATAAGGTTGTTTCATAATTATAATAAAATATCAGTATATAAGTGATACTGATGTTATTAATTCATAATGAAACAACCTAAGAAGAAGAATTGGAAGAAGAAATAAATATGAATGAATCGGTAACTGACATTACTTATTCTTTGAAGCGCCTCTTTGAGATCTCCTTTTAGGGCACTAAAATTGGTCTTTGAGGAAGAACAGAACCTCCAGGATGTTTCTAGGGAAGTGTAGAAGGGAAATTGGCAGGGGTTGACCGAGCTTTAAGGCTCAATGTGGTGTGAGGAAGAGGGGGAGGAGGTTCCCTTTTATAAGGGAGGAGAGGGGCACCTTAGGAAAATCTCAAAATATTATTTTATATTAAGGTCAAATTTGGTTTTAATGGTTCCAAAAGGTCTTATTTCGAAGGTAAAGTGGGTATGGGTAAAAACCCTCTAATCCAATAGGATTTAGACAAGTTTAGGTTATTATTTGAACCTCATCAATTTGATTTAACTCTAAGTTAAATAATTTTACGTTTACCGTGTCTTTTTGTTTTCTTACACTATATGGTTAATAAACTTACCATAACAAGCCAAACGAACCCCAAGTTGTTTATTATTAATATATCTATCCTTATATAAGTCATTTGGAGAACCTTATATTTTTAGGAATTAAATAACAATTAATAATATAATATTGTTTTTAAAAACTAATTTATGTCAATTTTGACACTATTTGGTACATGATTTTTATAAAATTCATAACAGAATGATAAGTTAGAAACAAGTTACTTATATCACCAATAACATGTCATATGAACCTATAAAATTAATTTAAGTCATAAAAAGTCTCAAATTACATTTATTTGGTCATTTATAACATCAATTATGTCAATATTTCATTAATAAGACAATTACTGCATCATCTTTGTGTCATAATAAATGATAATTATTTAATCCCTAAAAATTCTAAATAAATTCCTATGATGTAGATAATTTTATTAGATTTCTGGATACTATTCATGTTTGATGTTTCATGAAGTTTATCACCAGATTAAAATTATTATACTTATAAGATTTAAGAAAGTGACATGTTGTCACATTCTTTGGTTTTAATAATAATTAAATTACTTTCATTGAAAAAATTTAATTAAATGAATCTAATCCGACCCTTAGGTGCTATGGGTTGACTTTTAGTCATCCAATAGGATTTTGACATTTTTAGGGTAATTTTAAAATATTATATTTACCCTTAATTACCCGATTTACCTTTAACTATGGTAAATAAAATTTACCGTAGTTACTATTCATAATTCCCAAAAATAAAAAGTAGCTTATTAACATAATTTGGATCCACTGATTCCAAATATGGAATCCATTTTTCCAAATTCAATACACAAAAGTTTCAGAAATTAAATTAAAATTAATCCCGTTGTTGGAATAAAACGGGTTTTTCTTTAAAACATTGCAAAAGACTGAATTGATTTAACCTACGAATTCAAGGTAAAATCAATGCTAATGACATACATTATATTAAATGGTAAAAACATATTCTATTTATACTTTAAAACCATTCAATATTATAATTTAACCACATAAGATATTATGATGAAAAAATTTGTTTTTAATTAAAATTTAGAGTGTTTTTACTATTCATTAAAATATGAAAGTTATCAGAAAATTATCAAAAATTTATCTAATGTAAATTTTTATATTCTGATTCAAAAGAAGAATTTTATTTGGTCAAATTGAACTTATAAACATGTCAAAAACTATATTTAAAGTGGGTGCGCCATCAAAAGGTAGAAAAACTGCATTTTTTTGAAAAATACTTATTTTACGCGAAATATTTATTTTGTTCTTATACCATGTTCTAGAAATGCGTAAGATGAATAATAATGTTATAAAATTCAAAATTTAGTTAACACTATTCATAAAGGCTAGTTCATAACAATATTATAATAATATATTGTTGTTTAGTAAAACCCAATATTGCGTACAACACACACTATCGAGGAAGGTCGCGATTGCGTGTAATGCAAGCCAAGTCAGGGTTGCGTGTTGCGTAAGAATCCTTCGTTGTTTCGTATAACAGAATCCAACCATATTTCATTTATACATTGAATATATATATATATATATACTCAATGTTGTGTAGAATAACTATTATCAAAATTGTGTGTAACACGATCCAAGAATAGTGTTGCGTATACTGCAAGCTAATACGGTGTTGCATATAGCGCAAGGTAATATTGGTGTAGCACAAGACATTAATGAAATTAAAAGAATATTTTTCATAAAATCTCAGGGTGTTACATTCTACCCCCCTTAAAATGAATTTCGCCCTCGAAATTCGTCGGGGTTATAAATGGTTTACTATTCGAAAGTTTCTTTAATAGAAACCCACATCGTAAAAAGGAATACCAAAACCAATTTTTAAAAACAAAAGTATGAAATGTAACAGTTACCCAAATAAACTAATCACTGGGTTTCCGCATAGGTGAAAATATGGATATGGAAGAGAAATCTAACCATCATGTTCTGATGGAGAGTGGTAGAGAATATGGCTATGGAAAAGCCAGCAATCAAAAAGCCATAAATTTGTGACGATCTAAGGTAACATCTGATTCATCAGATATAAGAGCACTAGGACAGCATTTTTGGTTTTCAAGATCATTTCCCTAAAGTTGATGAAATTGGAATTAGAAGAAATACTTTCGTGATTTCGGTATAGTCTCACCGTTGGTCGTTCTTTGGACAATTTCCACTTCGTCTCTTAAAGAAATGAAGTTGAATTTGTCATTCGTGATGTGTTAACAGATCATGTGATAGAATGAAGGGTCATTTAATCTGTTTCAAACAAAAGGTTAGCAAAAGTTATAAGTCCATATTATGGTTAGACTAATCGTATATGGTTCCAAAAACGAACTTATATTTCATATATCATACCGCTTAATAAAATAAAACTAGTTTATACTAACCAGGGACTTCCTGTAGGCCAGTGGTAGGCGATAAAGGCCAGTCTCACTTCGGTTGTGGGTTCGATTCCCACAGCCTTGTCCGACGTGATGGGCTGTCACCTGTCTAGCAGGTTGTCCTTTTTCTAAAACTATATTACTATAACATCCCATCAATAATATCGAAAAGACATCTATCCTTAAACAATACTAACTTATGTCCAACATAATCCATTCCAATTTTTAGGCTCATCCATAATATTGCAGTCCACTCTCATAATATAGTGATAACGATTACCAGATATTTAATACCATCGTTGATCCCCATATATCATAAGATATGTCTTGTTGGTCACATTCCAAACATTCAAAGGCCTTAATCATGCATTCTCTTGAATACCCATTGAACCTATGTGAAAACATGAATGCAGTTAAAAGTTAACACTTTCCACATACCAAAATCCAAAAATTCTATATACTCAATCTATTACATAACCTTCTCATTATATCAGTCATGAGCTCATGAATACTATCAAACATTTAATTTTCTCCTTATCCCTTCATTATGCGCATATCATCTACATTCAAAAAATATCTGAATAACCTTTCATGGATACTGGTAACATTAATCATACACATTCAAAACTCAAGGAATGACAACAGTGTAACAATCCTTAGATGTATCTTTATTCCATAGTACCATGAGATTACTTATACAACATTACACATGATAAACATTTAATCATTCTACTACATTCTTATTCCATTGACCGAGCATCAACAATTCTTTCATCTCACATATCATTTGTAGTCTCTTCATCATCATCCACATAAATACTACCCATACGACCATACTAATTCTCTTCATGAGACTTTCCATTAGGGCATTGGTTTTTATAATGCCCGTACATTCCACATTTAAAACATTTAACCATTTTTGATGTCGTAGTAATACCATTATCCTCATCCATGGTGTTAGCTGAACCTTTTCCTTTGAACTTACTAGCTTTGTGTCCTTCTTTTCCACACCCAAAGCATCTTCTAGTTCCTTTGAAACATTCTCCTTGATGCCTCTTCCCACATGATTTACATAGGGGAAATTGAGCTTTCTTTCCTCTATGATCATCATGAAACTCCATATTTCTCTTATTAGCCGAGTCAGGAAACTTACCAAATTTTACTTTATTGATCATATTATGAGATTGATGATTCGGCATAATAATGATGTTTGGACATCCAAAACCCATTTCATTTGGTTTCTCATTAAGAATATCATTCCATTGTACATCATATCCTCCATTATCATGAATCATCTTGTTTCCAGCCATTTTCTAAAACCCAAAAAGAATAGTGTGAGATGCAAAAATAATGCTAGGGAAAACAACATAGTAAAGGGGGATTACCCTTAATATCTAACATCTTAGGTTAAATTCTAATATCGTTACCGTAGTTCTAGGACTATATCCTATACGTATACTTATCCTTAGGGACATCCCTAGACATACCTTAGAAATATTTCTAGGGATCTCACTAACGTTTTCACATCCTAGTTTCCAAAGGATGACTAAACCTTTCCTCTAATACCAACTGTAGAGACCCGAAGCATGACGTACATGGACATTACATTACTTTTTCGGAATACTTAGTACATAACAAAAACATACACACAAGGATCGTAATAGTTTAGTGTCTTTGGAAACTCGGAATATAATCTTCTAATCGCGGTGAAAGATCTTCAACATCTCCCATAAAGATCTTTTTTTACCTAAAACCTTTCTTTATGTCCTGGGGAAAATAAAACATAAAAGGGTGAGCTCAAATGCTCAGTAAGGGTAAAAAAAATAAATGTCATTCACATCATATACATAAGAACATAACTTTTGGAAATCTTAACCTGCAAAAGAAATCATAATTTCATAACATGGGATAGATCATAGTAGTGAAAGGTAAACCCCAATAATCATAACTTAAAACATGACACTTTGTGGCATACACACATAATCATAGAGAATCATTTCTTGTTAGTCAAGACTCTTTGCCAAGACTATCTTAGTGGACAAAGGCCCTTTCTGAACCGAGTCACCCTCGTTTCAGTCCTGTTTCACTGAACCGGTATAACCTACCATTCCAGCCATGTATATCTCATGTGATATAAAATCTTTACCCAATGCATAGGAGGGAGATATAGGTCCCACCCATATCATAATGATACCATTCTTATGTGTGCCACAAAATAATAAACCATACATCATAGCATAACCCATGTAATAAAAATGGGAATCTTAAACATCGTGACATCATAAAACAATTAATATAAGATAAAGGAATTCATAAAAATATATCCATCACAACATAGTCATATCAATGTAATAATAGGGGTAAAAACAGAACCCTTTATTATCTTAGATGGAAAATAATTTTTATAAAACACTTGAACTCCATTCTTGAGGAAAATATCCTTTCTACTTCCAAAACACTTTTCATTTATTAACATGTCATACAATTCTAAACTAAAAGAATTTGATTAAAAATAAACTTGAAAACTTGTAAAGTAATATTCTTGTAAATAATGTTTTAAAAATCCATTCATCCTGTATAAGTTAAAAAAACATTCTTTTCGTACTTTTGTCGGAAAAGTCAAAATGTACCTCGTATGAAAAACGACAAATAATTCCTTTCATATATTTTACTAAAAACTCCTCAAAGGGTAAAATAGGTTTTAAAAAGTTGTAGGTGGATGGAAATAATATTAAATATTGAGGAAACATGGACGTGGATGATAAAATACACCCCTGTAAATACCAAAGTATAAGCAATCTCGGATAAAAATGAGATTGTGATATTTCCCTTACCTTAGGTCCGATTTGCTTCGTAAGTGTCCGAAACTCCTATATAATGATTTAAATAATGTCATTTACTTATTACGGAATCATATTAATTGTTATTATATCATATATGGTTCACTTATGACTTTATATTACCCATTCGTTTGTAAATTCATGTTAAAGTAGCGTTTTGGGTAAAATCGTCTCATTTGTCGTTCGTGTTTTAACTTGTAATTATTCATATGATTACATAGATAATTATTACTTAATTCCAGAATATAAAACATGATTTATATATAATATATATTCAGAATATACATATATATAATGGATTGATAAATGGAAAGAAATACACCGCTCATGGAGACAGAAGGCCGTACGTACGCATGAACGCTGTTTTCGTTTCCCTATTGAATTGAATGGAATTAAGTAGATGACATACATATATATACACATAAATATAGAATAATTATAATTTAATATATTTCATTATTAATTATTATATATACTTTATGATCATTCATTAATGGTTAACGTGGAGAATGAATCTCATCGCGTCGTGGAGACGGTAGTCCGTACGTACGCACGAGCGATGATATCGTTCTCATGATCGTGGAATTGTATTGGAGTGTATGTATTATATTTCAGAATCAATATCACTTTAAAATAATCATATATAGTAATTATGTACACCATTATACCCATCCAAGTAAGGTGTTGGTGGAAAATATATTACACCACGGCGTTGAGATGGTATTCTGTACGTACGCACGCGCGGTGATTTCGTTTTCCGTAGGATGGATAGATGGTGAAATAGGGTTGTTTAATAATTATAATAACATATCAGTATATACGTGATACTGATGTTATTACTTCATAATGAAACAACCTAAGAAGAAGAAGTGGAAGAAGAAATAAAGATGAAAGAATCGGTAACGGACATTACCTCTTCTTTAAAGCGCCTCTTTGAGATCTCCTTTTAGGGCACTAAAATTGGTCTTTGAGGAAGACCCGAACCTCTAGGATGTCTATAGGGAAGTGGATAAGGGAAATTGGTAGGGGTTGGCCGAGCTTGAAGGCTCAATGTGGTGTGAGGAAGAGGGGGAGGAGGTGCCCTTTTATAAGGGAGGAGAGGGGCACCTTAGGAAAATCTCAAAATATTATTTTATATTAAGGTCAAATTCGGTTTATAATGGTTACAAAGGGTCTTATTTCGAAGATAAAGTGGGTATGGGTCACAATAATCTCATCCAATAGGATTTAGACAAGTTTAGGTTATTATTTTAACCTTATCAATTAGATTTAACTCTAAGTTAAATAATTTAACTTTTACCGTGTCTTTTTGTTTTCTTACACTATATGGTTAATAAACATACCATAACAAGCCAAAATAACCCCAAGTTGTTTATTATTAATATATCTATCCTTAGATATGTCATTTGGCCGAACCTTAGATTTTTAAGAATTAAATAACAATTAATAATATAATATTTGTTTTAAAAACTAATTTATGTCAATTTTGAAACTATTTGGTACATGATTTTTATGAAATTCATAACAGAATGATAAGTTCAAACCAAGTTACGTATATCAACAATAACATGTCATATTAACCTAGAAAATTAATTTAAGTCATAAAGAGTCTCAAATTACATTTATTTGGGCATTTATAACATCAATTATGTCAATATTTCATTAATAAGACAATTACTGCATCATCTTTGTGTCATAATAAATGATAATTATTTAATCCCTAAAAATTCTAAATAAATTCCTATGATATATATAATTGTATTATCTTTCTGGAGACTATTCATGTTCGAAGTTACATGAAGTTTATCACTAGATTAAAATTATTATACTTATAAGATTTAATAAAGTGACATGTTGTCACATTCTTTGGTTTTAATAATAATTAAATTACTTTCACTGAAAAAATTTAATTAAATGAATATAATCCGACCCTTAGGTGATATGGGTAGACTTTTAGTCATCCAATAGGATTTTGAAATTTTTTAGGGTAATTTTAAAAAATTATATTTACCATTAATTACCCGATTTACCTTTAACTCTGGTAAATAAAATTTACCGTAGTTACTATTCATAATTCCCAAAAATAAAAAGTAGCTTATTAACATAATTTGGATTCACTGATTCCAAATATGGAATCCATTTTTCCAAATTCAATACACAAAAGTTTCAGAAATTAAATTTAAATTAATCCCGTTGTCGAAAGAAAACAGATTTTTCTTTAAAACATTGCAAAAGATTGAGTTGATTTAACCTACGAATTCAAGGTAAAATCAATGCTAATGACATACATTATATTAAATGGTAAAAATATATTCTATTTATAATTTAAAACCATTAAATATTATAATTTAACCACATAAGATATTACGATGAAAAAAGTTGTTTTTAATTAAAATATAGCGTGTTTTTACTATTCATTAAAATATGAAAGTTATCAGAAAAATATCAAAACTTTCTCTAATGTAAATTTGTATATTCTGATTCAAAAGAAGAATTTTATTTTGTCAAATTGAACTTATAAACATGTCAAAAACTATATTTAAAGTGGGTGCGCCATCAAAAGGCAGCAAAACTACATTTTTTTGAAAAATACTTATTTTACCCGAAACATTTATTTTGTTCTTATACCATGTTCTAGAAATGTGTAAGATGAATAATAATGTTATAAAATTCAAAATTTAGTTAACACTATTCATAACGGCTAGTTCATAACAATATTATAATAATATATCGTTGTTTAGTAAAACCCAGTATTGCGTACAACACACACTATCGAGGAAGGTCGCGATTGCGTGTAATGCAAGCCAAGTCAGGGTTACGTGTTGCGCAAGAATCCTTCGTTGTTTCGTATAACAGAATCCAACCATATTTCATTTATACATTGAATATATATATATATATATATATAGACACACTCAATGATGGGTAGAATAACTATTATCCAAATTGTGTGTAACACGATCCAAGAATAGTGTTGCGTATACTGCAAGCTAATACGGTGTTGCGTATAGTGCAAGGTAATCTTGGTGTAGCACAAGACATTAATGAAATTAAAAGAATATTTTTTATAAAATCTTGGGGTATTACACTAACCCCTCGGTTTTTTCAATATACCCCTCTTCATAAATCAATCCATTCAAAAAATAAGGCTTGGAATCCTTTGGATAAATTTTGTACCACCTATGGGAAACCACAAGAAGGAACAAAATAATGGACTAAAACCTTAAAATTAGAGAAAATGTCTATTTTAAATTAAAACTTCCTTTTTGGGCACATCCCTTATTAAAAATTCTAGATTTTTTCTTGATAGTGTTTCCCTTATCATTTAGGTTGTTTCTAAATAATCACCTGGTTCTAATGACATTTTTATCATTTAGTATTGGAAAAATATCCCTTGAGGAATTATTTTCAATCTTTAAAAACTCTTAATATATATTATCAGTATACAGATCATTATCAATATATTATCTCACTAAATTATGTTCAATTTGATAGATAATTGATATATTATTTATAATAATCAATATTCTTATGGTAGGATCTGTTGTCTGCTCATCATACCTGATATTTCTTTTATTATACATAGTTTCATAGTCTTATCCAATGATATTCTCTATCTTAATATAGTTATTTATCAATTTGATGTTTTATTTTTTATACAAAACAACCTAAAATTTATCACTAGAATGATTTGATTCAATACCAACTATATGTGGATAAAAATCTACTTGAACAATACATCCTCCATCTTCTATATTCTTCTTATTATTTTTTTATTTACTATAAAAATATTCCACATTTATCGAATTATAAATAGGATTATTATTAATAGTTTTCACATAATTACGTTCAATTTTTTTGAAACATCTTGTTCCAACATTTTTTTCCTTTTCTATTTAATAAATATCCAAAAAGATACCCTTTTCAAATTTCCCATCAAAATTTTCATGTTTTTCATTTTTATTTTTTTATAAAACTAGGACATAAAAATTATGAATTAGTAAAAATTGGGAGTCGTTTTTTTGAAATAATTCATTATATTTCAGTTTGGAATCAAGCCTTAGGAGAAAACTATTATGAATATAATCTACTATATATATGGTTTCTCTCTAATAGAATTTTGTTAGACCATTTTCTATTTACATTGTTATTACCATATCCACAAATATCCCATTATTTGTATCATAAAATCATTTTTTTGAGGAGTATATAGTGTTATATACTAATTTTTTATACCTTTCCTTTCAATATAGGAATCAAAATATCTTCTCGTAACTTCTTTCACATTATTAGATAGGAATTTCTTAATGCACATGTTCAATTATTTCTCAAAATTTATTTTGATGCTTTTAATCATGTTCACTAACTAATAATTATTTCTTATAAACATTATAGAAATAATTCTTGAATAATCATCTGTAAATGTAATGAAATAGAGATCACCTTGAGTGGACATGTTTCTCATGGGTCCACAAAAATCTAAACAAATCAATTCAATAGGTTTGGTAGTTTAGATCTCAAATATCTTGTGCCTTCCTTGAGTGAATTTCCCTTTCTATAATGACTTATATACTTATTACATATCTCTATTTAGATGTGGTAAATCTCTCATAATATTATATTTGTATATCTTTCACAATGTTCTCTATGGGAGATGATCCAATAATTTATTACATAGTTTTTTAATCATTGGAACTGAAATAATAATAATCATTTCAATATCTAATTTGAAAAATATATCCCTAGGTTATTTAATAAGATGTAATAATATTCAAATATTTGATTATTTTTATGAGAAAAATTTTTCTCTTCAGAATTACCTCATTACCATCATCACATATCAGAATCACACATATTATGTTACGTTTGGGACCATAAAAAATCATTTTTTGATTTTATTTTTTTGGGACTTAATCTCATTTGCTTCAATGCCATTGGTATTTAGAGATATTTTATTAATATAATTAAATTCACCATAAAAATGTATTTAAATGTTTCATTTGATATTTCTATCTCTATCCATTTTTGAGGAGCATACATTGTCAATGATATATTGTTTTCTCCCCATACTAGCTTTGAGAGCCACTATAAAAACAAGTTACCCCTAATCCTTGATTTTTTATTTTTTATTTGTATATTTATTAATATGTTGTTATTGACTAGGTATCATGGTAAAAAATCCCTAAAGAAGTGACCAATCTAATAAAATATTCCACAAATCTCCCCATTCTTTGTTTACCTCTTCACAAATCTGTTTCTTTGGTCATATGTGTATCTCTCCCCAAATTTTTGGTATTTTATTAATCCAAAGAGGATATATTTGTATATAAAAACATAGGTCTCATATCCATAAGTACCATAACACTAACAATATAACTTTAAACTATATATAAAAAAAAATATTTATCTTCTCCATGAAATTATGCTCAAATTTTATAAATAACAAAACCACTCTTTTTCACTATTCTTGGAGAAACTTTATTATTATGAATATTATCCACTGGCTTGGTTGAAGTAGGCTTCCTCTTTATTTTTTTCTCAACCCAAGTTTTCATATAATTTTAAATGAGTCCTAAACTACTAGGCTGTGTAGATTTAATATTTTTGGATTTAACAGTTTCAGAAATCACTCGACAATCCCCACTACTTTTATTTAATTCAATAAATTTTTTATAATCACTATTTATTTTTACAATCATCTTATAAAAATTAATATACCTTTATTTAGTCATTATAGTTTCTTCTTTTGGAGTTACCATCATTTCTCAAATTTTTTTACGAGTCTTTATTTCTCAACCACTTTCACTTCTAGAACATCGATATACTTGGAGTTATCATTATCTTATACATCAAACTCATATTAATATTTATTTATCTTATAATATTTCTTCTTAATGGTACTGACTTCCATCTTCATCCCAGTGTTCCTTTTATGATAAACATCATGTTATGTTTTCAACATGTGAATCATGCAGGGATGATCTTCTTCATCTTCTCCTTCACTGCATGAACTGTCTCCTTTATTTTCAACATGTTCCATAAAGTTTGTTTCTTTTCTAATACATTATTCTTATAATTCACTTCTTGGGGATTCTTTGTATTCCTTATTCATACAGAGTATACTTATTTTCTTTTTTTTCCTGAGACATCATCATACTACCTTTATCATATTTTTTATAGCCTCTACATGATGTTATTTTGTACTCCCTTTGGAATTTGTCTTCATTTTCTTCATCCTAAGATTCCATGTTTTTATTATTTGTAGAAAAATATATATTAAAATACCCTATTGTTCCCCATACAAAGAATTTAACATATAACATTACATTATATTTTTCTTTTCCTTTATTGAGACTTTTAGATTTGATATCCATGTGTTTCTTATGAATTTCATCACACTCATCATTTTCATATATTTTTATTGATGAATCATTTTCCTTTTCATTTATTTGAAATTTATTCTTGGATTTAATATCCATTTTTACTTGTATTTATAAAAAATAATAGATTTTATCATTTTATAATTTAGGGGAGTCTTGTGTAAATCATTAAGCGAAAGATACTCCCGATCTTAAAAGACTAAAATACTTTTGTCAAATATATCTAGAAATCTCTATGTTAGTTTTTTTATTATAGTAAAATCTTACGTTTTGTCTTCAAATCCTCTGATATGACTGAAACTTTCACTAAAACATATTAAATAGTCACCAAATACTTCATCCTATGAATTCTTACAACTTTGATCTTATCCCCAGAAATATAGAATGTTTCTTCGTTGATATTTATATTCCTTTTTTACATATTCTCAAGTTTATTCCACATTTATTTGTCAATCTTTAACCCTAACCCGATCACATAGGTGTAGTCTTTTTCTGAAATGTATAACAATATAGGGTTCATGGATTTCCCATCAATTTCAAGGTTTCTCTTATCAGTAAAATTCGAGGCTCCATTTTCTTCAATGGGTGGTAATCCCACAGTAACTACATCACTAACTTCCAAACCCTGTGAGAATAGATAAGGTAAAATATTTTTCCTATAACCATTAAATTTAATCTCATCAAAATAAGGAACTCCATTTTTATTCATAGAACTATAATCTTCCATATAAGATCTTAGAATGAGTAGTATCTCAGGGGGGGGACCATGGATGTTCCACCACTTGAAGTACCCATATTAGTCAGTATACCCATAGGGGTGGGGGAGAATCAATGGTGGATTTTACAAAATCTATAATTTCATTATTAAACCCCTGATACTTGTCAGATTCTTGACTCATACTAAAAATATATTCATCACCCATATGTTAGAAAAATAATGATCCAACATCACATAATAGTTTTATAGTGTTTAGCCTCGATAAGTGAGCCTAATCATATCCATGTTCAGTTGTTTAATGTTACCTAGATAAAAATTAAAATAATAATGATTAAAAGAGAGGGGTAGAGTCCATCCTTGACTCTAGAATAGTTTTTAAATGACTAGTACAAAGTAAGGTTATGTGTCATCATTTAACATGAATAACAACAACATATGAATGATGTTGTTTAACCTAATACCACTCCAAATAAAAATTTCATCCATACTCCTGAATGAATTATATAATCATATTGATTCAGGATGACTCTACTTCATGGATTAGATTAACATTATGAGAGACTTTTACTACTATATTTTTATTGAGAATATATGCAATATACTGATATAATCCTCAACTTCTTTCAGATGATATATTCATGTATGAGAGATTTTACACATAAACCAACATCCTTAATTATCAATAGAAAGTTCCTATATATTCAACATCATATTCATATGACATTAACATTGTTCTCGATGTCAAATTTATTCAATACAGGTAGATTCTAATATATTAAAGTATTTGATATATTTGTATTCACAAATATATATATTTCTTCTTCTTATTTCTATTTTTATATTCTAATTAATTTTAAAATATATTTATAAAAATATTTATAAACCCACATGATTTATAATATTAGTTATAATCCCTGAATAAATGTATCTTTGACCTTGAAAGATGATTTCAAAATACTGAATATAAAATCCCATCAAAATTGGAAATGATGTTTTTCATTTAATCTCATTAAAAATCCCATAAACATCATCTTAAATCATGGATTTAACTAAGACCATTATATTTAATATTTAAATGACCAAAAAAGATTAATCATAATTATATTATTCAAAATATATAAATTCTACAAATGTATACTTTCTCATAGAAGATCCACAAAACCTCTAAGTATAGAACTGACCATGAAGTATACCGAAAAGGTAAAGCAACAACACTATCTAGATCAACCATGCGAAGTAGCATTGATCGACTGTATTACTTATTATTGATTTTACAAACTTTTTATCTACAACATGTATAAATCGATCGATGATGCCTTTATAGATTGACCATATGTAAAAACTATTACGGTCAATGGATTGATTGCATGGAGACCCAATAAAATAGATGCATAAAGTATACACCACATGAAGTAACTAAAAGGTTATTGGATCAACAATAGTTTTAAAAAATCTAGACCTTTTCAATTAATTCCAAGTAATCCCCAAGTTATTTCCACCAATTTTAGATTAACTCAAAACGCCTTGAAGATTGTGTAAATAATGTCTCCACTTCCACAATATCCATCCTTGATATTTTTTAATAATAAAAAATCAATCATCACATTTATGTTCTGACATTATCTTGAATCTATCATTGTTATTGCTTAAATTTAGAGCCTTAAATACCTCTTACATGATCTTCACATATGTTGACCAAAATTTCAAGACAATATCCATTTCACCAATCAACTCTAAGGGTACTTCAATATTGATACCCAAATCTCAACCCATGTTCTATATTGATTTAAAAATCTACTTTATGTCATCGAACTAGATGCGTGGCATTATTTATTTTTATCTAAATTTTTTTCCTCGTAATATTTTACATTTTTTCCCATGTTTCAAATCATTTATTGGTTTTTATTATAATCTACCATGATTACTTTTCATCTATTCTAGATATACCATATTTTGTATGATCATTGGGATTGGTACTAAATGAAGAATAAAAACCACCTAAAAAAGAATAAGTTAGTAGTAAAACAATGTATTAATAATAATAAATATTATTATAAAAATAATTGACCATTTACTTGATGCATGAGGGGGTCTACATTTGAATTAACAGGACGGTCAATATCACCTATGAACTTTGTGTTAGGGAGAGATTCATTACCTTTAGCAGTGATATGAGGATGAAGAATGGGAAAAGGGGTATAATTAATAAGTTATAATAACCTAGTACTATGTAGAAATAGGTATGAGGAGGGAGGAATCATAGTATATAGATACAAGGAGAATTAAGGGCCCAGTGGGAGAAAAGGTCCTCTTAGAAAATGTGAAGGGTATTGCATCCTTGTCTCTAATCGAGGTTGACTAGTCCAGGGATGTTATACAGTAAACATAACTAATAAAATAATAAAAAGTGTAGGGTTATAAGGATGAAACTATGTCATTGGGCCCTAAGAAATATTAATCATGGGATATAAATTAATATATAAAGGAAAATTCATTAATTTTTAAAAATTCATACTCACATGGGTAATTATTAGTACCATTCATATGTCTTGAATAAAATTATCATTTTGAGAAATCCTATTACTTATAATTTTATTTTAATATATCATAATTTGAGAAAAATATTTTCACATATATAAGTCATTATATAGTAATCGATATCAAATATATTATGAAACTAAACTGACATTATCAACACTGTTATGAATTTTCAAACAATAATTTGGGCCTATATTTTTTCCTAATAAATGAAATTTTCTAGGTATCATATACTATACTAGGATGATAACTTTTGGAAACATTATATAGGGTGATATCATCTGTACCATCATTAATATTTTTGAGGAATTATTCTAACAACAACACCGAAAATGAGATATGATGGATATTTTATATAAAACACTTGTCTTTTATGATATGAAAATATATAAGGTTCACCAGTTTAAAGATAATAAACATTACCACTATTAAAAAGTCATATTTATCAATATACGTTCATTATCAAGTGAATATATTAAACCAATGGTACTTCAACATAAAAAATCAACCTTGAGAGTATTACTCTAAAATATTTTTTCTCCACTACTCTATAATAACATACATCAGTTGAATATGGTTTCATATCAACATTTATATAATAACATTCTGTTTTAATTCTTAATATGAATCCATAATTTTGCGGTTTCATTTTTGACAAATTACTGTTCACAATGACCTAGTATCCATTGACCACAATTGAATTATAATCACATACCATCCTATTAGGACCATATGATAGTGTTATAATATTTTGAGATTTTGAACTATTTTTATAAACTCTAAAAATACATATATAAAATTATTATTAATATTAGAAAACATAATAATAATAATATTAAAAATATAAAAAAATTTCTGAATTTATGTGAGATTTAAAGCATGCCTGAAAATTCTCACTGTACAACTTATCCCTCCATTTTAGATGTAAAGAATGATGCAATATATTTATAATTTTGTTATGCTACATGTAACATTTGTTAATAATACATTAATAATATAAATATATTACAAAATTAATATAAAGTAACTCAAAATTTATCTTACTTACATAATGTATTCCTAAACGACATTAAGATCAAACATCACAATATGTTGTGTTATATCCCTCTCCTTAAGGATAAAACTAATAAATATACTATTGGATTTTAGGAGACTTATTAACAGTTAATGAAAACATTATAAATAATAAGAAGCCCAAGATCCTAAGATCCACCATACAAAAAACCAAAAATAATGGACAAGTAAAATGAAGAACATGTTGTATACCTTGCATTGGACAGAGAAACTCATGCTAAACATGCAATTATTTTACATATTTTACCTGATATAAACATTATATTTCATAAATAGGAATATCCCAAGGATTGAAAGGTTTAGTGTATTTGGGTACTAGTTACATAATCATCCTATTTTGTAATACTTGAGATCATTTCTTCTTAAAGGAACCATAGTGGACCATCTTATAGACATCTCATTAGTAAGAATCATCTTAAAAACTTGGGGAATGAAAACATAAGAAAAGGGTGAGATGAAATACCTAGAAAATAATGAATAAACATTTCATCAAGAATGAGTTCATAAGTATAATAAAAACATAATCTTAAGAGAAATAACATAACATGATGTGAGATGATAATAATACATAAGTTGGATTGAAATTATATATTATAAGAAATTAAAGCCACAAAATATCAATATATAAGTACAATAGATTTAACATATATTAGAATCATTTAACTATAACCATGAATCATTATAGAAAATAATAATAATGGAAAATATACTTTAACTGTGCACACATATTAGCACTATGAAACATTACATTCATGAGCCACACCATCAGCACCTATGATTTTGAGAAACTAAAATGTACCATGTGAATACTTATTTAATGTGACATAAAATCTGAACCAATGAATTAGAGGGTGATATAATACCCACACATTATTCATCTATACTAATATATGACACTTAAGTTTCATTCACTTTTCAAATCTTAAATATCCCATGGAATTAAAATTGGTTTAATAAATCTTAAAAAATGATAATAATTCTTTTTTTATAAAGAACCCATGAAAATAAAATAGTCATCATCAAACATCCAAATGAATATTATTCTATTTTCTTAAAGAACTCATGTAAATAATATATGCTTCAAAAAACATCCCAAGTTATAAAATAACATAATGAACTAAATAATTTGATTCAAAAAACATGATCATGAAAAGTAATCACATAATAGAAAAACATATAGTGGTAAAATGAAACATAACTATATTGGAGGTAGATAATTGTGAATATAATGAAAAAAAATCATAAAAATATATTTTTAATGTATTTATTCATAATTATAAAGGTCATAGTTACTAGTTTTTTTAAAAGTATCATTTTATAAAAAATATAATTGAAAATAAAATAATTTATGGAAATTGGTTTGGATATAAAAATAGTTTTACCCAGAAATTATGAGATAAATTCATTCGAAATGGAAATAATTTAAGAAATTTTCAATAAGAAATTGTGTAACTCAAAGGAATGATTTTGAGTTACCAATTCCCTTATATTTACCCTAGATTTCCATGGAACTACTATTACCCCTTCCCTTTTTGGATTACATCCATTAAAAAGAGGATTAAACATTTGTGTGATGGTACTTTGAGAGTACCAAAACCACTTATAGGTGTATAGTAACTTTAAGGATAGTTTTGGAATGAGTTTTGGATGAACTAAGTGGGTTGTGGTTTGAGAGGAAGTGATGAGAGGAGTGCCCATTTTATAAGTGAAAAGAGATAAAGGCTTTGTAAATACCCCAACCGTTTCAATATTCGGAAGTCAATATAATGGAATATATATCCAAAATTTGGAAATAATTTAGAGGATAAATGATAAGGTTTATAAATGAATTAAATATGCATTCCCACACATGTTTTAAATATTTTTGAGGACTTTTACTTTTACAATTTTATATTTAATATTTTATCTTTTACATGGAAACTTGTTTTTTCCAAAGATAACTTATCCTTTATGATAAAAAATAACCCTTATTATATAAATAGGACCTAAATATTAAAAATTTAAAACCCATTTTATTTTATTAAATTTATAAAAATTTTAAAAATTAATTTTAAAATACAAAATGTATAATACATTAAAATAAATTTTTATGAAAATAAATATCATGTTTTAAATGTTAATTATAGTTTTGTAAACTAAATTAAATACTTTTAAATTTATAATTTAACTTATAAAACATATATTTGGTCTTATAAAAATGTTTCATAAATTTTAAATTCATACTAATATACTAATAATGTCATAAAAGTCATGTTTTTTTAGAAAAATGGTATTTTTACTATTCACATAAAAATTAATCTATTTTGAAAAATACAAAAAGTTAATCTTAACTTAATATTTTTTTGGTAATTCAAAATATGATTTTAATTTTAAAAAATTCAAATTCAAATATTTATAAATTTAACTTTAAAATAAAAAAATTAATTTTCTAAATAACTGTTTTTCAAAGGAAATCGTTTTTTGGTGTATTTAATATTATTCTAAAATTTGTGAAAATAATAAACATATCACACATGAAAAATATTAATTTTATAAAATATATATTAATAATAAAAAATATTTTATTACTAGATTAGATTCGCTGGTCAAAATCATATTAAAGTGGACCTTTATTTCACAAGTTGGTTATAAATGTTTGTACTCACTTATTCAACAACTACCACACATTGATCAATATATATATTTTTTAAAA
The DNA here is from genome assembly GCA_963277665.1 of Viscum album. Lineage (NCBI taxonomy): Eukaryota > Viridiplantae > Streptophyta > Magnoliopsida > Santalales > Viscaceae > Viscum > Viscum album. The sequence continues at coordinate 228,447,515 of OY728145.1, forward strand.
GCTTTATAATCTATTGGGGTTTAGTGTTGCCTTTGGAGGAAGCTATCATACATGATAATTATTTAAAGAGTACAATTTTTTTAAAACATGAGTCATTACATTCAAGCACGTAAAAAACAATTTTTCATGTAAATTTTATTTCTTGGATTAAAAAAATTGAGGGTAATTTTGCCTCATTATATCCTTTGGTTCGTAGTTGATTCCTAAAATTTGTGATTCATCCAAATTAATTTGACCAGATGAGTTGTCTTATTCCAGAACCCCTTATCTTCATTATCGAGGAACTTCAATTGTTTTTCCTTATATGAGAGATCATGATCCAATTATACGACTTCCAAACATATCACATGTGAAGGGTGTGATATTTACTTTCACAAAAGTGTTACATGGAACACATTTCTTTTCTTAGGAGATGCCTGAATGTTGTTCAAAGTGATAATCTATAACCCTTTATGATCAAGGAGCTCAAAAGTGCCAATATACCTAGGGATATTCTTCCCATTCTTCCCAAATCTCACAATGAACATCAAAGGAGATATTCAATGGAACATGTTTTCAACAACTTAAAACTCTTGATCTCATAGATTATTATATGAAAAAATATCATATCATCTTGTTTCCACTTTCAAATTACACTGAATGGTTTTAACCATATATATTGTTTTTATAAAAGACTAGTAATTATCAACTTCCTCTCTTTACCCTCATCACTACATGTTAGAGTTCTCCATATTTTTTTATAAATAGTCTCATATGGTGCCATATAAATGCTCGAATAGAAACTATTTTTATATGAAAATTCTACTAGGGGGAGGAATTAATCCAAAAATCTTTGGAAATCCTTTTAATAAGATATTAGTATATCATCTATATTTTTAATGGTCCTTTCAAATGACCACACATTTTAGGATGATATGAAGTTATAAAACATATCTCTCTCTCTAATGATTTATAAATAATTCATTGATATAATGGATAATGGTACCCTATGCAACCTCATAAACTTGATTTTGTATATCTTAGAGAGATGGTTTAGGGATGAATCTTTATTTATGGTAACAAAATTAACCAACCTCATAAGGTTATCAACTACAACCCAAATAACTCTATGGCCTTTAGATTGTTTGGGAGACCAACAAAAAACAATCCATGGAGATATTTTCCTATTTCTATATTTCTATGGGAAATGGTTTAAATATTCCCTTGTAGCTTTTTAATTCAACATTAAATAATTTTCATACCATGTATCGGGATACATATTCTACAATCTCCCTCCTCATTGTATCCCAAAAGTAGTTTTTCTTTAGATCGTTATACAGTTTTTTTACATCATATATGAATAGAGAATGATGAGCTCTGTGAATAATTCAAAACGTACCTCTTTAGTTCTAGTTTCATGGGTCACATATCTATGTTACAAATTTATAACTTCATCTTTATCAAAGATGAACTTTGGAATATTGGAAAACTTATTTTTTAGCTCCACTTCATATTTTTGGATATCCTTTATCATTGCATTAATTTATGGTTGAGAAATCATTTTGGAAATATAGGACAACTCACTTTCCCTTTTTAATTCAATATTAATCCATTTTACATATTTGAATATTGGGAATTTTTTAACCGTCATCATATATAAGGTAGCATGATATTTTCTTCTCAAAGAATTCACCACTTTGTTTTACTTCCTAGGACGGTAATGTATTGAGAAGTCATAATATTTAATCAGTCACAACCATATCATTTAGTGAATATTTAAATCATTATGTGTGTATATATATAGAAAACTCTTATAGTCAATATAAATATCACACTTCTGACTATAGAGAAAATTAAACTAAATTCTTAATGGAATGATCACCACATCTAGCACCAAATCATGCATTGAGTAATTTTGATCATGAGGTTTTAAATTCCATGAGTCATACACAATTAAATTTTCATTTTTCACGAGGGTTCCTACAAATACCTTATTTAAGGAATCAATGTATATTACAAACTCTTCTACACTAAGGTAATGTCAGTATAGCTGTTGTGACCAATATCTTATTGATTTACATAAACCATTATTCATATTCATCCATCTAAGGAAACTTCAATCCCTTCCATGTTATCATGGATAATATATTCGATATCCCTGAAAAATTAATCGTAATGAATTGACAAAAATATATTACGTAAGAAAACTACATATTTTAATTATTATGGTGGGTTTGGGATATTGTTTATTAACTTATATCTTTGATGGATCTACAAATATACATTTTATTATGATTATATAACCCAAAAAGACACATTTTGTAGACATAATTCACATTTACTACATTTAACATACAAATTCTCCTTTACGAAGGTTATAAAAACAATATTAAAATGTTCTTCATGATCTTCCTTGATATTAGAATAAATAATAATATCATCTATGAAGACATACACAAATTGATCCAGGTAGTCTCTAAAGAATCTATTCATTATATCCATCATTAGTCAATCTAAATGTCATCACATTAAATTAATACAATCCATATCTCATTCAAAAAGTTATTTTTCAAAATATATTCCCTTTAAACCATTAACTGATTATATCCAAATCTATGGCTAATCTTTTAGAGTCATTGAGCTCCTTTGAGTTGATTAGATAAGTCATCGATATATGGTAGATGATACTTTTTATTAATCCCGATCTTGTAAATCTAATTATCTGTAATGAAAAGGTTCATTGATCCTTCATTTTTAACAGAAAGTATAGGTGAAACCCATGGTGAAACACTAAGGAAGATAAATAAAGTATCCACATTTTATAATAACTTATTTAATTCCTCCAATTCAATGGTTGATATTCTATATAGAGTTCTTAAAATAGGGATTAATCCAGTTATGAGTTATATTGAAAATTCAAATGCATGATCTTGAGGAAGGCCAATATATTCCATAAGAATATATTATTAAATTCCCATATAATGGTAATGACATCAATGATAACATCTTCTATGACCATTTGAGCAAGAAATCTCTCTATACTAAGTATCATAACTCATATTATAGAAATTTATTTAATGGAGAGATCATAATTATATTGATAATTTAGAATAGGATAATTCCATATATTAAATGTGATTTCCTTCTATAAGACCTTGATATTTTATTACATATTTCCCATTAAATAATTTTAAATATTCAATATATTGTGTTGCATGGAACATAGAGTTTGAAAAAACCGTGAGAAACTATTAGTATAAAATGAAATTTATATCCTAGATGTTAAATTGGAGGGAATAAATATAAATAAATAATTTATGTAATAAATATAAATTTGTAAATTAGTATTAATTTATCGGTATGCGCTTAGAAAATAATCACACAATTGTTGAAAAATCACTTTATTCTTCAAAAATATGTTTTCTTAAAAAATGAGTATTTATTATGTTTATGAAACAATACTAATTTGTAGATGTTATAATAAATTTATTTGAAACAATTAATTTCATTTATGAATTAATCATTTCAAAATTATCTTCAAATTATTTTTTCTGAACACATTTAATTTTAAAGAAGTGTAAAAATACCATTTTTATTGAATCATGTATTTATTTTGAAGTATTTTAAATATAAAATTACATTTTGGATTAGCTTTAAATTTTAATTTGTTAAATTTAAATTAAAATAATCCAATTATTAATTTTTCAAAGGATTTTATATAATAATTTATTATAAAAACATATTATGTTTTAAAAGATAATTTTTCTAAAAACTTTTTAACGGAATTCTACCGATTTTAGTTTAATTTAAATTATGATACTTATGTGCTTTTAATTTTCAAAAATGGATAATAAATTTACATTTAAAGGATAAAAATTTAGAAAATAGTTCCATTTTATTTTTTTCCCATATGAATAGTAACCATGTTAAATTTCATTACTATGGTAAAGGGTAAATTGTGTATTTTGAGTTAAAAATAAAATGATAAAGACTATAAAATGTCTCTAACACATGAAAAAATATTTTTGGATGATGATTATTTGAATCTTTAAACTTAAGGATCAAAATTAAGTTGTTTAACTGACACTTGTTGATGAAAATAATTTATATAATATTTAAATCAAAGAAAGTCACAAAATGTCAGTTTCATTGTCTTAAATATACCTTATGTCTCCACATGGAGAATTTTTTTTGTTATAAATGAATATAATTGTATCTTTTTAAATTGATAAATATATTTTCATGATAAAAATTTATTTCTGGATTTTTGGCCCACTTAAAAGAGATTCAGATATTTATAATATTTTATTTAATAAAAATTTAAAGATTCTACATTCATATTTTAAATACAATATCATTTTTCATGTAGGGTTAAAAAATATATTAATTAGACTATAAATTTTATTCTAAAATATAGAATATTTATATTAATGAAATTTTATGAACAACTAGGTGATAATATGATTTAAAGAGAATCAAATATAATATCATACATATGATTATGGTTCTGGAATACATTAGTAAAAATATTTAAACCATTATACATAAGCATCATATACATATAAATGAAATTAGACCTAATTTATGGGTTAATTTTACAATCTCATTATTTTTTGGGATTGTTTATACGTAAGTATGTACTAGGGAATATTTATCTTCCATGCCCATGTTTCTTAAAAAATATTAAATTTTTTTATTCAATAAAATTTTAAACTTATTTTTACTAATGGGTTAATTTTTACCAAATTATTTTATGGAATATTTTTTTTCTTTTTCCAAATGAGGTACTTTTTTACTTTTCAGGAATTAGTATAAAAGGAATGTTTTTCTAACTTATATGTCTTGACTAGTTTTTTTCACTTTCATGTCCCCATAATTCCTTAATAATACCCCTATAATCATAAACATTTATTTTCAAATAAAATTTTTTCTTTTAAAATATCACATCCTTTTAAGAAAAAATAAACACCATCAAAGGAGAAAGGATATTTTCCTCAAAAACGATTTTCAAGGGATCTCTCAAAATTATTTTCCATTTAGGATAGAATTATATGATGTTACTTATGACTTATTGGGGATATTTTTGAATGCTAAAAACCATATTATTTTTATGTTTGGTTTATGTTTATGATAAAATGATATTTATGAAACCAATTTATTTTCAATGGGTTATTTTACGATAGAATGATGTTTATAAAACCCATTTATTTTTATATGTTCTGAGATGATGAGTGGATTTTATTCATGTGAAACACAAATATATGGTTTCAATTTTTTTACAAGTGGGACCTATATCTCCCTCTAATTAATTGGGTGAATATTTATATATAATTATATAGACAAGATTGGAATGTGGAGTGAACTTAGTTTAGTAATATAGGGCTGGAACGGGGAGTGAACCTTGTTCTATAAAGGAATTTGTCCACTATGATGGTCTTTGAAATGAACCTTGACTGGTATGGAAATATTTTTCTATGGTTATGTGCATAATACATTCCACGTCTTATTTTATGATCTTATAGAATTTTTTCTATGACTCTTTATGAACTTTTATGATTTTTCCCATGATATGATATCAGGATATTTTAAATGAAAGATATAATTTTAGAATGTTTTTTTTGTTTTTAGGTCTTATAATTATGATATGATTGATATCTCCATTATTTACCCTTACCGAGCATCTTAGCTTACCCATTATTTTGTTTTTCCCCAGTTTATGAATAAAGGTATTAAGTTAGTTCTGTCAAAAAAGGATTCTTGTAATGATGGAATAAGTGGGAGACTATGTATATATTTTTTGAATCAGGTTTTTAGGCTTACAAGTTTATAAAAAATCTAATCCTATATGGTTCTCGCATGTTTTTGTTATATTATTTAATGAATATTCATCTATTTATATGTAATATCTATATATAAAATGTTTGGGCCATTATAGTTGGTATCATAGAATGGTTTATTTATCCTTTAGAAACTAAAATGACAAAATATTAGAAAAAATACTAAAGATAAGTTTATGTATTGGATAAAATCATAGAGTTTTGGTAATGAACATGAATAACCTAGGATATAATCTATGGTTTCTGGAATTGAAATTTTTTATGTAATTTATATGGATTATATGGTTTACTCTATGTGATTAGTGATTCTCACACTATGATTTTTGGTTTCATTCAATGGCTAGAACCTGATGAAACTGTGTTAATGATGAATGTGGTTGGAAATTCAATGATTATCATACTAAGAAACAGAATGTTATAGGATGTAGAATAAAAAATCTTGTTGTTATACTCACATATGTTTCCAAAGATATGAATCATATCAGAGTTACAAATGAGAAAAGGATGGAACAACATTCTATTGAGTCCTTCATGAGGTAGTGTCCACCTTTTTTAGTGTGTCTTCTAATCCACTAGTTTTTGAATAATAGATCAGTACCACTAAAAATATATTTTCAGTTCTTTAATGTTTATAATTGGATAAATTAATTTAGGTAGTCAATCATTTGGAAGGTGAAGCAGATCAATAGTGGAATCTCATCAAGAATACGTGGTAATGAGATGAAATTTACCTCATTTAATGGGATAATTCAAGAACTTATTTTTTAATAATCACCTTCTGTATACTATTTGAATAAAGATCAATAAGGAGTTTCTCAAGCTTAATAAAAATTATGATAAATCTATTAGTACATACAAGGTAATTTTTTCAAGAATACAGGGTATGATTTTGGAATTATCATCGAACATGTGAGTAATGTTGATCAATTCTTCTGTGGCATAAAACTAAGTCTCCAAAAATAATTATCCAAAACGGATGTTAGTATATATGAGGTAATAGTTTGATGTTCTCTCAAGGTTTAGAAGATGATTGGAGTCACCCATCAATCTTATGGGTTTGATAAGAAGAGAAAATTGGTATTCAAGAGAAAATCAAAAAACCATTGGGAAATAAAGATAATATTTCCTTTATGCTAAAAGTATGGAAAAAACATAATGGTAAATTTATTAAGGGGACTTGAAAATGATTTATGTGTGTGAAAGAAGGCAAAAAGCAATTGAATGCCATAGTGATGGGAAGAAGATATCTAATGAGGCGAATAGATAGAAGGCTACATAGAATGCACCTCCCACACTTCAATGCTTCAAGTGGAAGGAAAATGGTAATTATTCTTACCAATTCCCAAATTCGAAGATTATCTATGATGATTGATTTTAGTATCCTCTTAAGGCCAAAGACAAAGGAAAATCACATGCGATCACTACTGGTGATGTGGAGTATGACAATGAAGGGGTGAAAAATACACTTACCATCCACTCTAAAATAGAAAATTTTTTATTTGATTATCGATCCACCAACATTATTACTTTAATGAATTATATATGGGTATATCCATATTAAATCAACAATTAGATGTTGGGTTAGCAGGAAAAAATCTTAATGGAATGACAATCACATCACATGTTTATAATTTTTCTATGGTTGAAGGCTGTGGGAAAGTGCTTCCTGTAAATCTTGAAATCCTTCTATTAGTTGGATTTGATTGGATTCATGGAATGGATTTAATTTTTCTATATAGATCTAGTATCAACTTCCAATGAATAGAAGTCATATTTAATATTCCGATTTAATCCATGATCATTAATTGATGCAAGGAAGAATATAAACTTACAATGGAAATTACTTCTATAGTGTGCGTCTTAATTATTATAAATGAATGATATTTGTCTCAGATTGTTGGAGTGAAAGTCACCATTAAGGATACAACTATTGTATGAGTAATTTTTTATGTATTTATAGAAGAATTTCTAGGACTTCCACTAAATCACAATGTTGATTTCTCGATAGAACTCATACTAGATGTTATTCCTATTTCAAATAATCCTTATAGAATGACCCCAATTGAGTTGAAAGAATTATAGAAAAATCTCTCAGAGAATATTGAAAAGGGATTCATATTCCATAGTATATCACCTTGGGTTAAAACTATTTTTTTGTTAGGAATAATTATGTATCAATGAGACTATGCATTTATTATAGAGAACTTAACAAGATCATTATCAAGAACAAATATAATCTCCCCTATATTGATGAATTATTTGATCAACTATGTGGAGATCAAAACTTTTAAAAGATTGATCTTAATTTTGGATATCATCAATTGATGGTCAAGAAAGAGGACATACTCAAGATGACATTCCATACAAGGTATGGACACTATAAATTTATAATGATACCTTTTGGTTTTACTAATGAACTCACTATTTTCATTGATTTAATGAATAGAGAGTTTGGAGAATATCATGATCATTTTGTGGTATCCATTATAAATGATATTAGTGTATACTTAAATAGAATAGAAGAACATGAAGAGAGGGGATACCTGTAGATCAATCAAATATGGAAGTTATTGAATGTTGGACTAGACTAATAATGGTAACTAAGATCCAATGTTTTATTGGTTTGTTTAGATATTATTGACATTATGTGAATGATTTCTCATGATGATCTAAAATACACACCAAGTTGACACTGAATGGAGTTATGTTCAAAGATATGGAGGAATGTGAACATGGAGCTGAAAATAAGGTTTTTCAGTGCACTTATACTCACACTTACATATAGTGGAGAAAGGTTTGTGATATACAGTGATGCATCTAAGAAGAGGTCGAGATGTGTTCTTATGTAAAATGATCGGGTGATAGATTAATACACTACTACTAAAGATGCCTTTAACATCATTGGCATTTATCAGTACTAACAAAATGAATTGATAAAGGCCATATTTATTAGTGTTCTTTTAGAACTGATAATGGTCTAGAATAAAATTAAATAAATAAACAAATAAAAAATATTAATAATTTTATTAATTAAATGATTATTTTCAAAAAATAATAAATTGAATGAATATATATACATTACAAAAATAAATAAATAGTATATATTTAATATATAGATATGTAAAATGAATAAAATGAAAAGAATAAAAAAATAAAAAATAAAAATGAGTAAATTTTGAAAAATATTAAACATTTTATTAATTAAATAATTATTGAAAAAAATGAATAAATTTAACATACGTATATATAGATTATAAAAATTGATAAGTAGTATATATTTAATATGGATATATCAAATGAATAAATTATAATAATTAAACAAAAATAATAAAAATGAATAATTTAAAAAATTATTAAAAACTTTATTAAGGAAACAATTATTAATAAAAATAATCAAGAATAATATATATATTAAATATAAATAGAGATAAATAATACATATTAAAAATAAATATATTGAAAATGAATAAAATATAATAATTAAAAACATATTAATGACCTATTAATTTTTAATGTTATTTTATTTTTGAATATAACATGTATCAAATGTTTGTGTTACATTGATTTCACACACACAAACACACATATGTAATTAATTAATTTTTATATACACCACATACAAAAAATATTTTTATAATTAATGAAATATTATATAAAAACTCATATAAATAATCATTTAATTTAATTTTTTTTATTTTTAATATTATTACTGGTAGGCTATTATTTATTCATTTTTGATTATTTCTATTTTTATTTTTATTTTATTTTTTAATTTTATCATTTTATATGATTTATTTATATTTATTTACTATGTTTTATTATTTTAAATATATATTCATATTTACTTCAATATATATATTGATATATATATTAATATTTTATTTAATAATTTTTTTTATTAACAAAACTTATCCTTTTTTAATATCTTCAAAGTGTACTAATTTTGAATTATTCAATTTTACTCATTTTTAAAATGAATTTATTTAAGATTATATATCAATTAATAATCTTCAAAATATATGTGTAAATAAATATTTATTGATAAATATATTTGTGAATAAATATTTATAGATAAATATATTTGTAAATAAATATTTATAGATAAATATATTTATAAACGTATATCGACTATATTTATAAATTTATATATTTATAATTATTATAAATATATAAATATTATTTTCTAAAAACGTATTTATATAATCATAAAATAAAAGATTGTATATATTTAAATAATTATGAAATTATAATAATTTTATAAAAATAATGTATTGGGCGAGACTTGATCTTGAGACCCCTCTAAGAACCAAAGTGGAAACCACAACTAAACTGCACCCTGGGGGGTAATATATATATAATTATATATATATATATATAAGTATTATTTTTTTAAAATTATTATTCATTTATTTATAAATAAATAATTACATATGTATATAATTTCAAAATTAAAATAAATATATTAAAATAATGAATATTTATATATAATTATAATTATATATATTTATAATTATATTAATATATATAACGATATAAATAAATTTATAATTATAAAATGATAATAAATATATTTAAATTACAAATATATTTACTATATTTATATTTACATATATCTATTAAATATATATAATGATATAAATATACATAATGATATAAATATATATAATGATATAAACATATCTATAACTATAAATAAATAATTATAAATATATTTATAAATTCATATTTACTATATATATAAAATTATATATTTATAGTTATAAATAACAAATGTATTTTTTTGAAAGTATTAATGTACTTATTAATAAATTATTTCATATTTAAATAATCATAAAATTATAGTAAACAAATATAGAAATATATAAATATTTTGAAGTTTTTTTGGTTTATAATTATAATTATAAATCCTTTGTCAATGCTATTGTTTAAGAACATATAATGGATCATTTTATCAGTGTTTTTATAATGCTGATAAAGATCCATCATTTTTAGTGAAAAAATGTGCTGTTAAAAGAAATATTTATTCATGCTATAATGAAAGCACTGATAAAGATTCCTTTTATCAGCACTTATCAATTTAGTGGTGATTAAATGTATCTTTAGAAGCTCTTTTTTTAATGTGTTGATAAAAGTTTCCCCGGTCTATTTAAAATATCCATAATTGTGACTCTGTCATCAATGACTCTCAATATATCATGGAACTCCTCTATTACTGGTGCTACACTTCTATGTTCTCTAGGCTTAATCAAGGTTAGAATCCAATATAGGTTATTTTCTCCTTTTCCACTATCACTGTTTGATTTTTTGGGTTCCACAGTTTTCATTTTTGTGATGTTATTAACCATGATGGACCCTACATCTAATCTCTCTCTCTCTCTCATGTACTCATACCTACACAATGCCACTCCTACTCTGTAAACTAATTTGAGATTCATACAAGATCACTTTGAACTGCATCTCTAGCCGCTATTCCAACTGATGGTGATTTTTTTGATTTTTTTGTTATAGTATTTCTTGTTACCTTTTAGATAGTATGGTTTATCATTGTTTGAATCTTGTTTCCATAGTATAACATACACATGAAGATGAAAAATTTTTAACATTATATTGGGATAATTTTAGAGAGAAAGTTATTTGATATGAATTATATAAAGTGAGTTATTGTACATATTGTTTTAATGTGAATGGGTTTATCTAATCCAGGGAACTAAAGTTTAAATTTTATATTTTATATTTATTAAAATTATCAATATGTTATATAGATATAATTTAATAAGGAACAATCTATTTAAAGTTCATTGAAATCAAAATAAGCATACTTTTTTAGTTTTCTATTTCATCCAAACTTACAATTTGTGATTTATTATAAATAAGTGATGCATTTATAATTGATTAATAGGTTCCTAATATTAGTACATTTACTGAAAAATATATTCATTAAAAAATTATAGTTATGAGAGACGATGATATTTAATGGGTGAGGGAGATCATTAAAGGAGATACCATTTATTTCCATTATCAATTAATGGTTTCCAATAATTTCCAATTTCTTGTAAACTTATAATTAATTAAAACAAAGTTTAAATTTTTATAAAGTAACAAATAAAAGAATTTATGACTTTAAATTATTTTATATTTATAAATTAGAAAATGTTATAGCATAACACACCAGATCAAATTATTGTAGAAGTGTTTCCATATGCATCTTCATCAATAAAAGATGTTATATATGAGTATACATTTCTATCAAATTATTTTATAAATAAATTACTCTCCAAAATGATGTTATTGTTGATGAGGTGACCTGATTTTTTATTTTATTTTATTTATGCGTGTGTGTTTTATCTTATCAAAAAATTTCTCTTTTAGAAAATCATAACATCAAAATATAATCTAATTACTCATATCCTGACCCGAGCTAAATAAAAATGTTACTCAACCCTTGGAAACATCAACCAAATTCAAAAGGATTGATAATAAATATATTTAATTCAACATGATCGGTGAAAAATGGTTTAAAAAACTAACTCACATGAAAAGTACATCAATGTAAAATAGTACAGAATAGAATCCCATGAATATAAATTCATACAAGCATAAATATAATACAAATTTGATAAATCCTCGGTAAAAATAAAACCTTATATGAATAAATGACTTACCACTAATGAAAAAAAATCCACAAGTCTTCACTAGATATCATTTGATACTCTATCCCTTCTAATGAATAATCAATATTTTCAACCTTTAACCCAAGGCAACATCAGCTACATGTGCATGAAGATGTACATATAGTGGTTAAGTAAAGTAACTAGGTAGGTTTTCTCCGATGATTTCCATTCCTTTGATCAACATGAAAACCATGTATCAAATTTTAATTTTATGAAAATATTCTTATTGTATAATAATTTAATGATGAATACAACACATAATAATCATAGGAAACATAAAAGACATTTCATAAAAAAGGACCACAAGTTTCAAGAAACAAATGTGGATGCACACAACAGATGGTGGATGGATATCAAGCAACAAAATGAAATAATAAATGTTTGGGAGGTATGTAATCAAGGAAATTTGGAAGAAAAATTATGGGATGATGGCTAGTTTGAAAGAGGGACTCAAATCCAAAATAAATAGATATAAGGACATCCAGCATCTATGGACGGATAAAATAAAGGTATTGAAGGTTAGTTATAATGGAATAATTAATTATTATATCTCTATTCAAGATAGTAATATTTTTCAAGAAAGAGGCATTCCATTTTGGACATTTATGCATGGAATGTATTGTATTATTGTTATTCAATAAATATTATATATTTTACAACTCATTCAAACAATTTCTTCCACCCAATATTATATTAACATAACCAATGAAGAAGTAGTTAATGATGAGGAAACTATAAAATTATTATGGGATACAACACATATTGATGAAAATAATTATATGGAATAACAATGGTGAATAAAATTATCAATACAAGAACTCAGGGTATAAAATTTGTGTTTTTTTGGAATTAATGTGGCCAATCTATTGACCCCAATAAGTCAATGTTCATTTTCTATCTTGGGGTTACAATGAGGAAGAAAGTGCTTATTGTTATTGATTCATGGAGCCATGACCATCCTATAAAAAAGGAAATCCTTTAGAAAGATATAAAGGTAATGTGAAAATATACATTGTTTATTTTATTGAGAAATTATATAATGAAATGTTGTTTTAATTTTCATTATTCCTTATAGAGATATTTTTTTAGAATATTTCTGTAAAAATATTTTCCTAATGGCCCCTAGAAAAGACTATTGATGCTTCCATACAACTCTTATGAAGTTATATATTAGGTATACTGAGGGAAAAGTAAATCCCTACATACTAGTTATTTATGCACACATTATACAGTAGGAAACATTATCTAATTCATCAATCGCCAAAATTAGAAATAATTTAATCTAAATTGTAGTAGATAATATATTATTAGACAATATTTATTTTTTCCAACTTGATTCAAAATTGTTAATTTATGTAATAAAAAAAGATTTATGAAAATAATTAATGTGAATCAAAAGAAATATACCCCTATGAAAATCAAGGATGGGGTATGCTTCATCAGATAATAAATTAGTATATATTTAAAGGCAATAATAATAGTTTAATTATGTGATATGAAACAACACATGTTCTTATGTTTATATTTATATTGATGAATCAAAATCTAAATCCACATCCATCCCATGTATTTTGTTTTAGAAGGAGGCTCATGTAAATAATTAGGGTAAATTAGTTGATGACAACATAAAAAAGGTATAGAAAACATGTGTAAGTATGACATAATTATAATTCATTATGCTTTATAAAAACATTACATAGAAAACTATTTATGTTCATAGTTTTTAATATGGTTTAGACATAGGAATTAGTAGTGACCGTACCAGAAAAAAGCTACTTTCAGTAGCTTTGAAGTGTCCTTAATAATATGGTCACATTAGAGGTTAAAGTATTGGAGTCTCTCCTCAAACATATTTTGATAAGATAAAACCACAAGAATATAGATATAATATGGTGAGATTATTGCAGACACAATCAGAATCACAATAAGATATTATTGTTCGGTCTGGTTTGGTAGAAAAATGTATGAGAAAGGATCAAAGAGAACTAAAGGTGGAGAAAATATCCATAGATGAACTAAATGATCCCACTAGATTTGAGACTAGTTATTCCCCCAACAACATACCTTACCCAGGGTAATCATTTTTTTCATTACTCATTTTCCTTAATGTGGTCCAAATAAAATATGATAACATTATATACAAAAAATTATATAGGGTACATTTTTATGTTATTTTATCTATCAACCATCGTGTTTCTATGGGTACAATGTATAGTATCTTAGGAGACAAGCCACAAAATGAAGACCTCCCAAAACATCCCATGAGAGTTGGGATTGAGGTTACTCATGAGCTAGTTTTTATGTTTCATGTTCCACTTGATGGTCCAGATATTAAAATGGTTAATGATGATATTTTACATTTTAATACATTTCCATATAATATTATAATGACATATAAGGCACGTCTTTAAAAAAAATTCATATGAAAAACCTATAATAATTGATGATAACAGGTATGAAGTGAGGTATTATATTACAGATGGATAAAGCGGTGGTGAAATAGAATGTTGAATCATGAAAATATATTGAATTGACCAAGAAAACAAACCTACCTTCTGAGAGTTCCTTCTCCCTGCCAGTTCTAGATCAAAATTTATTTTCATTTAAACATCATAAAGATACCACATTTAAAGATAAAACTATGTATTAAATTGAATATAAAGAATAAATATATTGAGATTACTTGATAGATGTAAATGGTATCAAGACTCTAAATGATAATCTCAAGCATTAATGGCTAGGCATCTCAGTGGTGAATACATACTTATGGTACATTTTCAAAATAAGTCTGTCCAAATAGTGAGAAAATATGGTTACTAAATCAAAAAACATTTCATATTTCAGCCAGAGTTTATATTAAATCTCTGTAAAGAGCAGATCTTGTGAAGTATTATTTGGATTCATTAATCCCTATATAATTTCAATGTAAGAAATTAAGTTGGATTATATAAAAATTAACAAGAAAAAAACATGAGTTACCCTAAGCATTTAATAAAAAAGTATCAGATGACAAACTCTTATTGACTCCTACAATGAAATGGTAAAACTATTAAATCCTATCACAAAAAATTTATTTTTAATTTTTTCATTATTAATTGTATTTTTTTTGGATTCACTAGATGCTAATCACAGTCAATCTAGACACCTAGATATTTATTTTTGGATCCAATGCATGGTTATCCAACCAACTAACCACATATGATGTGTAATGTGAATATATAATACACCCTAACTAACATTTTATAGATAGAATTAAAATTGTATGCTTAGGTCTATGTTTTGACAATAATTTTTTTCTGATATGGTGGTCACTAAATATAGTCTAAATTAGGGCATGAAGTCCATGTCTGAATAAATAAAGCCTATGGATTTATAAAAATTGGAAGTAAAAGATATATATAGAAATATTTAGCTATTAAAACATTTCAAAACAATTTACTTATTTTGGTCAATGTTTCTATATTTTCTGAAACAAGATAATGACATTGATTGTGGATAATATTTTTGAAAATTTATTAGAGTTTTTTTAATAAATGAAAATACCAGCATCACCTAGAAGCTAATTTTTTAAGGTAATTAAAATTTCCTTAAATATATTTCATAATATTTTGTTTGACTATATTTTCTCAGTACTATCAAGAATTATGACAACCTAGATTCTCAAAAGAATAAATTAGATTGTTTAGAGATGAGTGGGAATTGTCCTTTTTTTTCAAAATATATGACGATATCAAGTTCAGGTGATTACCTACTATGTTTTTGATCTAGTACATGTTATGACCTTTGAAATATATTTGTGGTGTGAAGTATTATTGTGAAAATTATTATATAATATTTTTGATCTCTTTCTCAATGAAAAGTATAATGTAAGAAATAAATTTGTTTATAAACACTGACCTAAAATAATAACATTGTTGGGAAATAGTGAAGGTGGAGGTGAAGGTGGAGGCATAGGTAGAGGTGGAGGTGGGGTTAGAGACAGATATGGGGTCGGAGGTAGTGTCTAAGTTAGAGACTAACGTGCTAAAGGAGGTAGAGGCAGAGATTGAGGTAAAGGAGGTGACAAAGTGCTGGCTTACAAACAATAAAGTTTTTGTGCAATGAAGTATAATTAGGGTCATACAAGGATTGTGTTTCATAACAATTATTGAAAAGTTTACACAAAACTTTTCACTTATGATAAGATGCACTGTGAAAGTGTTTTGGGTGGATTATTCAGATAATGTTTTTTCAGAACTTGTTTATAGGATTTTATAAAGGGTAATAATGCACTTGTAATATCATCTTATGTTGGAAGCTTTAATTTATCCACTAGTGTTACTGAATAAACATCTATACAACTCCCAATCATTAAACAGGTATATAATCAAAATTAATCATATGAATAAATATTATTTTAATCATCCACTGAAGTCATCAGGTGTATAAGGGAGCTACAAGAGGAAAACCAGCATTGATATATCGTTGTTATCGAGGATGGCTAGTTCGAAAGTGTCCATTATCCATTTAAAATTTACATTTTAATAAAAAAATGTAATCACTGAACAAAATCAAATGTCCTTGGATTTTATTTAAAATTTAGTAAATTGATTACTAATTAATTTGTGATGTGTATTAATTAGTCTCATGTCAATACCACACACGATGCAACCTCTATGACTCAAGTGTGTTTTTTCTGTTTAAAATGAAATTTTAGTTAAAAATAAAAGTGGTGTAACCAAAACCAAAGAAACACATTGAAATTATTATGATACATTTGGAAAAAGAACCATATGTCATTTGATATGTTTTGGAATTAGCCTCACCTCAATCCAACACACGGTTTTATGAGTATGACTACAAGTGCAGCTTTTTATTCAAACATGAAATTAATTTTAGTGAAAACATATCTGACATACTCATAAACATGAAAAAAAATTCATATTGTTTTGTTATTTTATGAAAAAAAATTGATAAGTCAATTTTGATGTGTAGGAATCGACCACACCTCAATCCGATACATGATTTTCCAGGTATTACTCAAAGTGTCTATTATAAATTTTGAAATTTATAATTTAATACAAAAAAGTACCGCACACTGAAAACTTAGAAAAAAACTTGAATTGTCTTGATAATTTTGGCTAATGATTTGTAATTCATTTCTGATGTGTATGAGTTAGTCTCATATCAAACCCATACACGATGAGACCTGTATGACTCAAAGTGTGTGTTTCTAGTTTAGAATGACATTTTAGTAGAAAACACCAGTGGCATACTCAAAACTACGAAAACACATTTGTATTGTTTTGATACATTAGTAAAATGATCAATAATTCTTTTAGGATGTGTAAGAATTTTCTACTCCCAAATCCGACACAAAATGTTACCAGTATGACTCCAAGTGCATCTTTTTATTCTTAATTGAAATTAATTTTTGTGAGAAAATAACATACTCAAAGAAAAAAACTCATTTGAATTTTTTGGTACATTATTAAAATTATCCGTAATTCATTTTTGACATGTAGGATTGAACTGCACCTCAATACAATAAACGATGTGCCCAGTATGACATAAAGTGCCTGTTATGAGTTTAAAATTTACATTTTAATACAAAAAAGTTTTAATCATTGAAAACATAGAAAACAAACTCGGTTTGTCATGGTAATTTAGGAAAATTATACATAATTATGTTTTGAAGTGTATGAATCATTCTCATGTCAAACCCACAAAAATGCGACCTTTATGACTCTATGTGTCTATTTCCAATTTAAAATCACGTTTTAGTAAAAAAAACAGTAGTGGCATATTTAAAACTAAGGAAACACATTCAGATTATTTTTATACTTTAGAAAAATTATCCATAATTCATTGGGGATGTTTTAGAATTTTTTTCACCTCAATATAACACATGATGTGACTTATATGGCTCCAAGTTCATCTTTTAATTCAAAATTGACATTAATTTTAGTGAAAAAACATTTTACATACTCATAATAGCGCAAAGATATTGGAGTTATTTTGGTACTTCTGAAAAATGATCCAAAAGGCATTTGTGACATTCATAAATCATCTGCACATCAATATGATACATGATGTTCTTAGTATTACTCAAATATTCCACTTTTAGTTCAAAATTGACATTTTACTACAAAAAGTGTCACTCATTAAAAACTAAGAAAAAATACATGACTCAAAGTGTATGTTTCTAGTTTAAAACAACATTTTAGTAAAACACACATGTGGTGCACTCAAAACCATGGAAACACAACTGGATTATTCTGATACTTTCTAAAAAAAAATTCCTAAGTCATTTGAAATGTAAAAAAAATATCCTCACCTCAATCTGACATACAGTGTGACTAGTATGACTCTAAGTGCATTTTTTATTGAAAATTAACATTAATTTTAGTGAAACATATGACACACTCAAAACAAAACAAACACATTCTCATTGTTATGTTACTTTTAAACAATAATCCATATGTTATTTGAAACATTTTAGAATTATCCACTCCTCAAACCGATACACGATGGCCCCAGTATGACTCAAGGTGTCCATTGTCAGTTTAAAATTGAAATTTTAATAAAAAAGATTGTTAATCCCTGAAATCTGATAAAACACACTCATATTGTTTATATAATATTGAGAAATGTTAATAATTAATTTGTGACATGTATTATTTAGTCTCATGTCAAACCCGTATACGATGTGGCTTGTATGACTCTAACTTTTTGTTTCCAATTTAAAATGTCATTTTAGTAAAAAACACATGTGGCTTACTCAAAACAAGGGAAACACATTTGGATTATTTTTATAATTTTGGAAAATTATCCATAAGTCATTTTATATGTGTATGAATTAGACACAACTCAATATGACGAACGATGTTACTGGTATGAATTCATGTGCGCCTTTGTATTCAAAATTGACATTAATGTTAGTCGAAAAAACAACTGGCATTCTCATAAAGGAGAAAAATAATTTAGAACATTTTGAAAATTTAGTAAAATGATCCATAAGTCATTTGTGATGTGTAGGAATTTGACACACCTCAATTCGATACATAATGTGACCAATATGACAAAAAGTGTCTGTTTTAAGTTTAAAATTGACATTTTATTATAAAAAAAGTGTCACTTACTGAAATCTAAAAAAGAATTCTTATATTGTCTTGATAATTTTGGAAAATGATTCAAAATTAATTAGTGACATATATGAATCAGCCTCATTTCAATCCCACATATGATATGACATGTATGACTCAAAGTGTGTCTTTCTTGTTTAAAATGAAATTTTAGTAAAAAACAAAAGTGGCATACACAAAATTGAGGAAACACATTTTGATTGTATTTTTACTTTATAAAAATGACCCATAAGTAATTTTTGACACATAAGAATATGAAAACCCTCAATCTGATGCCTGATGTGACTAGTATGTCTCCAAGTGCATCCATTTTTTCAAAATGAACATTAATTTTAGTATAGAAAATAACTGACATACTCAAAACCAAAAAAATAATTAAAATTGATTTTATACTTAAGGTTAACCACCAATAAGTCATATGTGGTGTGTCAGAATCAGCAAAACCTCAATCCGATACATGATGTGCCCAGTATGTCTCTATGAGCACCTTTTTATTCAAATTGAAATTAATTTTTGTAAAACATAAAATCCTATACCATATAATAGTGTTTTTTCTTTTATTTGAGTAGAATATATTATTTTATTTACATTATATATTTGTATATGATTTTTATAATTTTTACTACTATTTTTGGTGCTTTTTTGGTGATGTAGTGCGTTGCTACATCACACTACATGCCATGTTTCTAGTGTTGTAGTGTGCAGTAGTATCAAACTGTAGTATTCAACTTTATCAGTGCTTCTAAATTCACTGATAAAGGATTAATTTATCAACAATTTTATAAGAATTGCCATTTTTTCCTTTATTAGCAATGCCACAAGCACTGATAAAGGGATTCTTTATCACTACTTCTAAAAGCACTGATAAAGACTCCCTTTATTGTTGATTCTATAAGCACCAATAAAGGGTCTATCACTACATTTAAAAGAACTGATAAAGGGTATATTTATCGGTTCTTCTAAAAGTTATAATACATAGTCCTTTATCAGTGCTTATAAAATTAATAATAAATAATTCCTTTATCTGGTCTTATAAAAGTTCTGATAAAAGTTTGATTTATCACTGCATTTTTGGTGCTAATAAATCACACCTTTATAAGTTATTTTGAGGAACTGATAAATGCCATTTCCCTTTAACCACATGGTGGTAGTTAGAACTTTTCAAAAATTGATAATGGCTTATTTTGTCATAGTATGCCTCCATAAAATTGAAATTCCATGAGAAACAATTACCGAACTCATGATTTTGAGTTTCCTGTAGTAATTTTTGCATTAAAGATATGGAGGCATTATCATTATGGAAAAAGGTGTGACATATATACTGATAATAAATGTTTAAATTATATTTTCACTAAAAGGATATGAATATGCACCAAAGTATATGGTTGGAGTTGATTAAGGATCACGACAACACAATACATTAACACCATGGGAAAGTGAACTAGGTGACATATGCTTTGAGTCAGAAGGACCATGTTGGCATATCTATCATGAGGATCACAAAAGGTCCAATATTTATGTATTTTCAAAGGAAGGATTTGGAAATTTTAAAATAATTGTAGAAATATTACCTAGATAAAATTAAAGTTCAACCATATATACAAGTGAAGATTAAATAAGTATATAAGGAAGACGTATAGCTACAAAAGAAGGTGAGAAATGTTCCTATGTTCAACATTCGTTTTTATGGAATAATAAGGTTATATAACCATGTTTATATCCCAAACAAACCAACTTAAATAGTGATCTATTTTATGAGGCTAATAGTACATCATTATCTATTCATATTGGATTCACCAAGATGTATTGGTTCCTGAAATAATATTTCTCATGGAATGAAATTATGAAATATGTTGCAGAGTATGATTCTCATTTCATGGTTTGTCACAAAGTTATGCCTGGGAGACAGAATTCTTCTGGGATGTTACTACCATTACCCATACCAAAATCGAAATGGGGAAACAACACCATGGATTTTATCATCAAACTTCCCAAAATATCTAAAGGCCATTATGCTACATGGGTTATAGTTAATTGCCTTACAAATTCGGAACTCTTCATTTCTATTAGAGATGAATTTAGCATTGATCATCTATCCATAATATAAATTAAGTATGAATTATGATTTCAAGGAGTACAAATTTCTATTATATTTTATCGGGATTCAATGTTTACCTCAATGTTCTAGAGAAGTATTCAACATCCTCCATATACATAGTTATGTTTTATAACCACTTATCAACCTCAGTAAAATGGTCATTCTAAGAGGACAACTAAAACTCTATAAGAAATGTTTAGAGCTAATTCTATGTATTTAAATGTTGGTTGGGATCAACACCTACCTTCAGTACCACTTGAATCTAACTAACCCATTCACTCTACAAAATTGGATAGATAATACCAACATGAAGAAGCTTGGTGATCTCTACCATAACTAACTCAATGATGAGTATATTGAGTCTTCTTTGTGGTTACATGATTGGTTTGGAAGACTCCTCAAGATGGATGTGATGCATGAAAGAGAGAAGGTTTGATTCCTCTTATTTCATCTAGGTTACAACCTAAGTCCTTTTTGTTTTCCTCTAGCACCTAAACAAGTTTGTACTCTTTATTTTCAATACGTGTGGTAGAGATAATGATATGATATGGGTTACCATAGAAAAGGAATTCCTAATTTTTGTGTGCAGTAAGTGGTTTCATATTAGTCTCATATTTCATTTGTGGTTCAGACAACACACGAATGGAGGAAGGGCATCATATTACTTTTGATTCATTTTATTCAATACAATCCAAGGAGGATCAGTATAGATCATAGTTTTTGTGGGATTCTAGAGAGATTTCAAGATCATCTATATTATTGGAGTCTTTGAATGAAAGGTCAACATAAACATCCCCATTTATGACCTGGTTAATCATAGTAAAAATATCACTACATCGTATCTCATTAGAACATTATGATCATGAATAAATTGGGTGAATACACTCTCAGATGTTTCCTCAGAATCATTGATTGAGAAGGTAGAGTGATCCTATGATGGGTATCTCATAACTTGAAAAATATAGAATTTGACTAATTGGTCACCAAATTCCATGGATAAGATTCCAGCAAGGACACCGGTCTTAGTTGTAGCTGTCTGTAGGAATGGTCTTCCTATAATTATTGGAGATTGAGAAGAGTCCATCTCACCTTCCATGTCAAGGATATAGAAATAACATGGGATGATAAGATCATTAACTCAGATAAGGACATCCTCAATTAATCCCTTAGGATTGGTAGTTCTTCCAATAGTCAATTAGACGAAAACACTCATTGGGTGTAAGGGACCTTAACCAATGTCAGATAATATTGATTTGGGCATGAAATTTTTCGAGGCTTCTAGGTCTATGTGTGTATCATAAAATATGGAACTCCCTATTTTTCAAGGAATAGTAAATTTCCCTATATCTTTTCACTTCATGGGTATAGACTGATGGGTTGAAACATTCTCAATGGTCCTATGTTATCTCTTATGGGTGAATAAATCCTTAAGAAACATGAAAAACTAAGCATTTTTTTGATGGAATATTAGAGGGGTATGTTCACATCAACATGTCTAAACATGTCGAGCATTTCATGATCGAGTTCAAAGGAAATCCTTGGCATAAAAATGGATTCAGGAAAAGGAATTGGGTTCCATAGAGGAATGGAAGGACATGAGGGAGCTTCTTCAAGTTTTGTTTCTATCTTTTTATTCTTTTAATTTTCATGCTCAAAATTAAATTGTTCATTTGATGATCCTTCATGAGGTATGTATATTTGTTTTCCTGTTATAAGTGCAATTGCACTTACATTAACCTCGGGGTTGGGTAATGGTTGAGATGGGAGTTGGGAAGAATTGGATGGTTTCTACTCGATAAGGTGGGATGCAAGTTGACCAATTTGGGTTTGAATATTTTTGATGCTAGAATAGGCAAAGGAGGAATGATCTTCTATAATGCTTTCCCATTGTTGTTTTGAATAAGAGTCATTCCCCGAATTGGGATTTCAATGATTTTAGTTCATGGGAAAGTTCATGTATTTGATTGGGAATTGGGAAGGCTCATTAGAATAGTGGAATCCA
The DNA here is from genome assembly GCA_963277665.1 of Viscum album. NCBI lineage: Eukaryota > Viridiplantae > Streptophyta > Magnoliopsida > Santalales > Viscaceae > Viscum > Viscum album. The sequence continues at coordinate 228,471,226 of OY728145.1, forward strand.
GGAGGAGAAAGATGAGGATTGATCCATTTAGGTTGTGGAACAAAATGACAAGGTTGTTGGAAGTTACTACCACCAAGACTATATTTTAATTGGTTTGGATTTTGTGGAGGGAACTGTGGGGGATGAGAATCGAGATTACCATACCTCAGTCGTGGGTTAAAGGTAGAAGAGAAGGGATTAGGGTGGGGTTGGTTGGAGTTTCTATTTAACTGACCTTATTTTTTAGGTTTGTTGTTCCTCTGAACCTAGGATACATTAATATATATTTTTCTAGATGAATCAGATAGATCCTCTTGAAGTTGTAGAAATGTGACAGTTGGATAAGATGGTGAGCTACACATTGCATAGTTTTTGATAGGTCCTGGTAGAAATGATTTTGGAAAAGATGATTTTGGGGCTTTGGAATCCACCGCTAGTTGTATCTCTTGACCGGTAAGTTCACTCGTCCACTCGGTCATCTTGTTGGGCTCTATGGATTGATTATCATAGAATTGTTTGACTTGATCATCTACCCGAGTATGGAATTATTTCGTGTTTATAGCCATGTTTCTTATAACAACCCATAATCTACATATATATATATATATATATTAATTCAAAAGTGAAGAATATTTATTACATAACACAACAAAACCACACTAGGACCGTATAGGTTTAGTGTTTTTAGAAACTGGGAAACATAAAAAACCGGTTCATAAGATAGCCACATTGTCTCCCTCTTATTTTTTCATAATAAGGCACCTTTTTGAAATATCTTACTTAATACACTTCATGATGAATTTGGGAAAAGAAACATATGAAAGGGTGATCTCAAATTCTTAGTAAGGGTAAAAAATGGAAATATAATTCAATCATAATCATAAGAACATAACAATTAAAAATCTTATCCAGCATATAAAAGATCATAATATAATTTCTTGGGATAAATCATAAATGTGAAATGTAATCACAATAGTCATAACATAAGACATGAAATTTTGTGGCATACACACATAATCATAGAAAATAATTTCATTTTAGTCCAGGCTCATTGTCGAGACCATCATAACAGACAAATTATATTACTGAACCGAGTTCACTCGTCAATCCAACCCTGTATTACTGAACCAGATTTACTTGTCATTATAGTCATGTCTATCTCTTGAGATATAAATCATTACCCAAATAATTTTAGGTAGATATAGGTCCCTCCAATCTCATAATGAAACCATTCTTACATATTCCACAAAATCATAAAAACATTCACCATAGCAAAACCCATGAAATAAAATAGGTTTCTTAAACATCATTCCATCATAATGCATAGAAAATAAATGGATTTCATAAAATTAATCCCACCATAAACACAACAAAATAAAAGTAATAATAGTGATAGATACATAATCCTATGTCATCTTAGATGGGAAATAATTTGGATAAAACACTTGAACTTAATTCATGATGAAAATTTTCTTTCTTTTTCAAAAATGTTTTCTTTTCTCCAAATTGAATGGAATTGAAAAACAAAAGAATTTAGTTAAAAATAATCTTGAAATCATGTATCAGAATATTCCTAGAAATAAGTTATCATGAAACCATAAAAATTCCATTCATGCCGTATAAGTAAAAAAACATTCACCTCAAACTTGTGTTGGAAAAGTTTAAAAGTACCATAAATCGAATGATGAAAAAAGATTATTTTCATACCATTTAATAAAAATTACCTAAATGGTAAAATTAACTTAATTTTTTTTAGAATAATCTATTTTTTTTATATAATTAGGAAACATGGATTTGGATGATAAATACACACCAGTAAATACTTAAATATAAACAATCTCAGGTAAAAATGAGATTGCAAAAATTATACCTTACCTTTGGTCCGTTATCCTTAGTATGTATCCAAACCTGATTTATAATGATTTAAAAAATGTTATTGAATTATTCCAGAATCATAATCATTTTTATGATATTATATATGATTATATTATCATCCGTTTGTTAGTAACATTTCATTGTCACTTATTATTCAGATATTAATTTCTTTGTGTTCTTATGAAAAATTTGTCATATAATTTCATGTTACAATTCTCAGTTTATAGTTAAATCATTTAAATAATGATATTATTATCATATATATCATATTTATTAATTCAATTCATTATATAATCAAAATTTAATAAAGATTATGTAGAACGAATCAGAACACACCGTGGAGACCGTAAGTCGTACGTACGCACTATTGACATTATCATTCATATAATTGTTGAATGGTATTGAAGTTCATGGTGTATGATATTTTAGAATTAGTATCATGTTATTATAATAATATATTGTTTTCATTTCCATCATTATACCAATCCATGTAAGGTAGTGGTGAAAAACAGATTATACCACGACATGGAGATGGTAAGCTGTATGTACGCACGTGTGGTGATTTCATTCTTCATATGATGGGTAGAAGGTGGAAAATGGTTGTTTCAGGTTTATAAAAACATATCTGTATATGATTTATAATGATTTTATTAATTTATAATTAAATAACTAATTAATTGAATGTATAAGAATAAAGACGTTTAAAGAATCGATAAATGATATTACATCTTCTTTGATGTGCCTCCTCTAAATCTCCTCTTATAGCACTATATTTGTTCATTAAAGATGACCAGAACCTCTAAAATTAAGATAGGGAAGTTGAGAAGGAAAAATGGTTGGGGATTTCTGAGATTTAACGCTCAAAATGGAGTGAATAGGTGAGGGAGGAGGGTCCCTTTTATAATTGAGGTGAGGGGACCTTTTGGAAACTCCATAAATAATAATTTATAAAAAAATAAAAGCATACATAAAATCCTCCAAAATATCTCAATTTTGAAGATGAGATGAGATATGGTTTTAATATCTTCTACAAATATATTTTAGACAAGTTTTTATGTCAATTTAAGAATTATCATTTTAATTAACACATAGTTATTCCATTTAATTTTAATTGTGGTAATAACATTGTAAATTATTAATGGTTATAAATATTTAATTATTTGTGGTTAATTGACCATAAATGGATATTTTATGAAATTTTATACCTTATAATTATAACTTTGTAATTTTTAAATATTTTTTTGATTTTTATATAATTTAATAAAATGTTGTTTTTATGAAATGTCAATATTGTCAATTTAGACACTATTAATTTATTTGACAATAAATAAAATTAAAACATAAGATAAATTCGAACCAAAATATTTAATAGACACCTAACATGTCATATTCATCTATAAAATCGTGTATAACTTTAATTAGTTCATATGATATTTATTTTAATATTTTTAAAACCATTTATTTGATATTTCTATTAATAAAATAATTTTAACATCACTATTGTGTCACCATTAATGAAAATTATTTAATCTCTAAAAAATATAAAAAAATTATATGATGTAGGTCATTCTTTAGAATTTCCATAGACTATTACTTTTCGAAATAATCTCTTAGTTATCTGTTTATTATAATTAATATACCTATATAAAATGAGATTGTGATATTTTGTCACATTCATTAGTTTTTATTACATTATTGTCATATTCATATGTAAGTGGTCATTAATTTATTACATTTCAAAAAATTGATTATAAGGGTCAAATTTATTCATCCAATACAATTTTATAGGTTTTAATGTAATTTTATAATATTATTTTTAACACTTAGTTACCCGATTTACCTTTAACTATGGTAATAAAATAATTACGATAGTTACTATTCATAATTCCCAAAACTAAAAGTAGCCTATTTACATAATTTATGCCAAATGATTCAAAATATGGAATTAATTTTTCAAAATTAAAATCACAGAAGTTGGAAAATTAATTTAAAATTAATCATGTTGTTGAAATGATAAAACGAGGTTTAAAAGTTAAAACTTTGTAAACGATTGAAATGTTTTTACCTATGAATTCAATGTAAAATTAATGGTAATTAAATAAATTATATTTAATGATAAAAATATATTCTACTTATACCTTAAAACCATTTGATATTATAATTTATCCATATAAATTATCTTGATTAAAAAGTTGTTTTTAATTAAAATTTAGCGTATTTTTACTATTCATCAAAACATGAAAGTTATCTGAAAAATATCATAAATTTATCCAAAATAAATTTATATATCTATTTTACAAATATAATGGTTATGTTTTCATATAAAAATTATTATTGTGTAAAATATTTAATTTAAAAGGGTTTTTCCATTCAAAAATGAAAAATAAAACTTTTTTAAAAAATTGGTTTTTATACAAAAAAATTGGGTTTTATTCATACCCTATGACTAATATATCCATTGGATGAATATCAAAAATATTTAATTAAGTATAAAATACATATATATCAAATTAATTTCATTACCAAATGTAATTCAATCAAAAATAAAAATACCTATGTAATTTATATTTTTCATAAATAATTGGCAGCCAAAGAACTCTCAATTCATTTTCATAAGATAATTATAAATATTAAAAATAACCTAATGGGTAGGCTATAATGATAATTTTATACTAAGGGAATATCATGGTTCATTTAAACTGATGATTGTGTGTAACACAATCTACTAAAAAATATAAATTATTTATAGAAAATATTTCATAAAAACATCTGGGTGTTACATTATACCCCCTTAAACTGAAATTTTCCCTCAAAATTCATCACATGGAAACAAACAGATGGTGATACCCCCCCCCCTCGTTATATCCCCAAGTTCCCATGTAGTTTCTTCAAATTGGTTGTTCCTCCAAAAATCATTAACCAAGTGAGTGGTATTGTTTTGTAGAACTTTATCACTATAATCTAGAATCTGTATCAGTTGTTATTCATAAGAAAGATATTTCTCCAGTGGTATGAATTATGAGATTTGTAAATGTGACGGAACGGGTGTATACATTCTCAGGAGGGATATATGGAAAAAATCATGAGGTTGTGAGATATTTAGTGAAAGTGCCAATCAGTATTCTACCATCCCAACATGATCTAGTATTTCATAATGATCCAAACAACTGGGTCTCACCTTTTACTTATTTCGAAATGTCATTACTCTCTTCTAGTGAGATATTCATAAGAACACCTTATCACCCACTTCAATCATTTGGAATTATATTCATTGGTTATCATAACTTTTTTGTTGAATCATCGCTACTCATATGTGTTGTTGAATAGATATGACCTTTTCTACCATTTCATCAACAAGATCTTGTCCTAATAGCTTTCTTTCCCCAACTACATCTCATAAAGATGGAGTTCTGCACTACTTTACATAGAGGGGTTCATAAGGATCCATATGAATACTAGAGTGAAAGATATTATTTTAAGAAAATTCCACCAATGGATGGTGTTGATCCAAACAACCTTTGAAATCCATAGATAAATATCTCAACATGTCCTTTAGAGTTTTAATTGTCCTCTTAGTCTGATCATATGTCTGAGGATGATAAGTTGTGCTGAAACTTAACGTCGTATCCATAACATGCAGAAAAATCCACAAAAACTTCTATTTAAACCTCGGATCCCGATCAGATATAATGGAAAGTGGTACTCCATTAAATATTACCACTAACTTTACATATATCATGGGAATCTGATCAAGATATAAATCCTATCTATCAGCAATTCAGTGTCTCAACTCTATAAGGAAATTAACTATAACCCATATAACATTATTGCCTTTGGATGTTTTGGGAATTCCGAAGACAAAGTGTATAGTGATGTTTTCACATTTCCATTCTGGTATGGGTAATGGTTGTAACATCCCCTTAGAATTCTATATCTCATCGTAAACTTGTTGAAAAACCAAGCATCAAGAGACATATTCAACGACATCTCTTTTCATACCATCCCACCAGAAGTACTCTTTCTGGCCCCTCTACAACTTTGTGCTTCCAGGGTGAATAGAGAATGAAGAACTATGAGCCTCATCCAATAGCTCTTTCTTTAATTCTGGTATGGGAGGAATACAAACCCGATTCCAAAACCTTATTATTTCATCACAATCAAGGATGAATTCAGGAAAATTTCTCACCTTCTTTTGTAACTCTATATCTTTTTTCTATGCCTCCTTAATCTTAACTTGTATAGATGGTTGGACAATCATTTGAGAAATATAAGATTTCTCCCATTCCATTAAAATTTTCAGATACATCCATTTCAAATCCTTAAATACTGGATCTTTCATGATCCTCATCATGGATAATCTATCATGGTATTTTCAACTCAATGAATATACCAACTTGTTCACATTCCCAGGGTGATAATGTATTGAGAATTCCTAATCATTAATCAACTCCAACCATCTTCTTTGGCACATATTCAGATCATTTTGTGTGAAAATATAAATTAAAATTTTATGGTTAGTATAAATATCACACCTTTCACCATAAATATAAGGAATCCATATCATTAATGTAAATATTACAACAACTAACTCCAAGTCATGAGTTGGGTAAATTTGGTCCTGAATTTCCAACTACCATGAGGCATAAGATATCACCACATCATTTTTCATGAGAACACATCCCTACCCCTTCATGGATGTATCCCTGTATACCACAATCCTTTCTCCACTACAAGGTAGTGTGAGCACAGGTGCATTGGCTAAACTTCTTTTTATCTCTTTAAAATTCTATTCACATTCTTTCATCCAAATGAAATTAACACATTTCCGAAACAACTTTGTGAGTGGATTAAATAATTGTGAAAAATAATTATCAAACTATAGATAATATCCATACAAAGCACGAAAAATTCAGATCTCAGTTACAATTGTTGGTCTCAACCAGCTTTCAAAAACCACTTTTTTTGGATCCACAGATATCCCCTCTCTTGAGATTATGTGACCCAAAAATGAACTTTTAAAAATCCAAAATTCAAACAAGGTAAATTTGGAAAAACATTCTCTTTTATTAGGGTCTCCAGTAAAATTATCAAGTGATCTTCATGTTATTCCTTTATCTTTGAATAGAAAATAATATATTCTATAAAGAATACCACAAACTGATCCAGATAGTCTCTAAATACTCTATTCATTTGATCCTTAAAGATAGTGGGGGGAATTTGTAAAACCAAAATGAATAATTATGAATTCCTAGAGTCCATACCTTGTGCAGAATGTCGTCTTTTGTATATCCACCCTTTTTACCATTAATTTATGATATCCTGAATGAATATCAATCTTGGAAAAGTATTGAGCTCTACATAGTTGGTCAAATAAGTCATCAATGCAGGGAAGAGGATATTTATTATTAATAGTGATCTTATTAAGTTCACAATAATCAATACAGAGTCCCATTGATCCATATTTTTTCATAATAAATAGAATAAGTGCTCCCCAATTTGACACACTAGGTCATATGAATCCCATATCATGATTATCTTGGAATTTATTCTTCATTTCCTACAACTCAATTAAGTCCATTATATAAGCTGTCTTTGAAATAGGTGTTGAACCCGATATGAGTTCTATTGAAAACTAAACTTCCCGATTTGGTAGAAGACATGGAAATTACTCCAAAAAGACATCATCAAAATACTATATAGTGGGAATATTCTTAATCATGAGTTTCTCCCCAACCATTAATGATAAATAACCTTTATTTATTAGAATCAATACCCATAAAAAAGATGAAATTTCTACTGGAAGGTTATATTCATCCTTGGATTGACAGATGAGCCTAGATTGATATGGAATATGAAATGTGACTTCCCTTATTTGAAAATTGATATGATATTAATGTAGAGAAATCCAATGCATTCCAAGAATCACATCAAATTTCTCTATAGGAAGGATCAAACGATTTATAGGAAGCACTTTCCCTCAAATATCAATCGGAGAAGAATTTTAAACTTTTGATGTGACTGTTTTGACATTAAGAGTTTTAGCAGCAAAATCAACATCTAATTGTTGAGGTAGTTTGGTGATACCCTTAGAAAATTCTTCATAAATAAAAGAGTGGGTGGATCCAATATAAAATAAAACATTTTCTACTTTATAGTGGATGATATTTGTATATTTTACCACTTCATTATTGTACTCCACATTGCCGATAGTGATTGCAAGTGAATTGCTTTTTCCTTTGGCCATATGATTTTATTGAAATAGATCATTATCAATAACCCTTGGATTTGGGAATTTGTTGGAAAAATTCCTTATTTCCTTGCACATGTAACATTGTAGTGTAGGAGGAGAATTATGTGTATCCTTTTATTTTTTCGCATCATTTGACATATTTTTCCCATCACTTCACCATTCACCTACCTGAAGAACTTCTTTTTCACACTTAAAACATTTACTAGACCTTTTAAGATAATTCCCTCCATGTTTCTTTCAACAATTTGAGCATTAAGGAAACTCATCTTTTTTTTTGGTCTTTAGATTTTTCTTTGAATTCCAATTTTCTCTTCTTATCTAACCCATAAGACTAATGGGTTACTCCGATCTCCATCTCATCCTTGAGATCAGATCGAAAAATTTCATCGTAGCTATTGATGTTCCTTATGGATAACTCCCTTCAGAGACTTGGTTATAAGCCACTAAAGAGTCAATCAATTTTACTCTCTTGTTGGATAATAATTCTAGAATAATACCTTGCAAATCTTGTAAAAACATCTTCATAGGTACCAACATATTCATCATCCTTTTTCTTAAGTTCAAGGAACTCCTTCTCCATACTTTTTCGAAGAATATAAGGAAATTACTTATTGAAAAATATGTTATTGAACTCATCCCATTCCATGGAATCAATTTCACCTCATTGTCTCGTATTCTTGATAAAATTCCGCCATTTATCAACTTCACCATCCAAATGATATACTGCTAAGATGACTTTATCGTGTTGAGAACATTGTGGAACTGAAAATATCTTTTTAGTGATACTGATCTATTGGTCAACCACTAATGGATCAGAAGACATGCTGAATGAAGGTGGAAAATGTCTCATGAAGGAATACAAATAATTTTCCTCCCTCCTTTGCTTGTTTGGAAGTCATTCATGACTCAATGCTTAATAATGTTGTGTGAGCATTGATATTAGATTTTTAATTCCTGCTCTCATAAAATTTTGTTTCTCATGGGGACAATAATTTCATTTCCAATCACATTCATCATTAACATGGTTCCTTTGGATTACATCCATCGAATGAAACCAAGAAGCATAGTGTGAGAAACACTAAACATAATAAGAAAAACACATAATCAAGAATTAAATTTAAATTTAGATCACTTTAGGTTTTATCCTAGGTTATTCATGAACATATCTAAAACAATAGGATATGATTGTAAGCTATATGTAGACATGTCCATAGGGTCCTTACTCAGGTTTTGTCATCATAGATTCCAAAGGTTACCTACACCTTTTCTCTGATACCAACTATAACATCCCATACTTTACATATAGATATTACTTCAACATTGAAGAATATGTATTACATAACACTACAAAACCGCACCCGAACCGTATAGGTTTAGTGTCTTTAGAAAATGGGAAACATAAACAACTGGTTCATAAAAAATCCACATTGTCTCCCACTTATTTCTTCATAAAAAGAATCCTTTTTGAAATATCTTACTTAATACCCTTTTTCATTACCCGGGGAAAATAAACATATGAAAGGGTGAGAACAAATGCTCAGTATGTGAAAACAAGGGAAATATCATTCATATCATAATCATAATAACATAACATTTGAAAATCATATATTTCATATAAAATATCATAATATCATGTCATGGGATGAATCATAAAAGTGAAATGTAATCCCAATAGTTATAACATAAGACATGAAATTTTGTAGCATACACACATAAGCATAGAAAATCATTTCATATTAGCCAACGCTCATTTCCAAGACTATCATATCGGACAAAGTCCATTACTGAAGTGAGTTCACTCCTCATTCCTGCCCTCTATTACTGAACTAGATTTACATTCCGTTCCATTTATGTTTATCTCAAGAGATATAAATATTTACCCAATGAATTGGATGGAGATATAGGTCCCACCCCTCTTATAATGAAACCATTATTACGTTTTCCACAAAAAACATAAAAACATTCACCATAACAGAACTCTTGAAAAAAATAGTTTTCTTAAACATCATTACATCATAATCCGTATAAAATAAATGGAATTCATAAAAATAATTCCTTCACAAACAAAATAGAATCAAATTAATAATATGGATAGAAACTTAACCCTATGTCATCTTATATGGAAAATAATTTTTATAACACATTTGAACATAAATTTTGAGGAAAATATCCTTTCTTTTTTAAATTTTTTTTTATTTTCTCCAAATGCCACAAAATTTTAAAAGAAAATAATTTAGTTGAAAATAATATTGAATTCCTACTGAGGAAGCTTCATGTAAATTAGTTTTCATGAAACCATAAAAATTTCATTCATGTCGTATAAGTTAAAAAAACATTCTCCACATACTTTTGCTAGAAAAGTCAAAAAGTACCTCAAATCGAATGACAAAAAATATTCCTTTTATACAATTTAATAAAAATTAAATACAGGGTAAAATTAACTAAAAAAATGTAGTAGAATATAAATAATTTTACATAATTAGGAAACGTGGATTTGGATTGTAAATATACCCAAGTAAATACTTAAATATAAACAATCTAACAAAAATGAGAATGCAAAATTATCCCTTACATTAGATCTGATTTACTTCTTATGTACCCAAACCTCTTGTATAATTATTTAAATAATGTTATTGTCTTATTCTAGAATCATAACCATTTTTATGATATCATATATTACTACATTATCATCTTTTTGTTTGTAACATTTCATTGTCACTTGTTATTTGGATATTAACTGATTTGTGTTCTTATGAAACATTTTTCATAGAAGTTCATGTTCCAATTCTTTGGATATACTTAAATAATTTAAATAATGATATTAGTATAATATATATCATATTATTCATTCAATTCATGTGTACAATCATCATTTAATGAAGATTATGTAGAACGAATGACAACGCATCGTGGAGATGGTAAGCCGTACGTACGCACAAGCGATGATATTATTCCCATTATTGTTGAATGGTATTGAAGTGGATGGTGTATGATATATCAAAATTAGTATCATTTTATAATAATCATATATAGTTATTATTTCCATCATTATACCCATCCAATTAAGGTGGTGGTGAAAAACAGATTACACCACGACGTGGGGATGGTAATCCGTACGTACACACGCATGGTGATTTCATTTTTAATAGGATGGGTAGAAGGTGGAATATGGTATTTTCATGTATATAACAAAATATCAATATATTAGTGATAGTAATATTATTACTTTATAATGAACCAACTAAGTAAGAGTATGTATAAGGAGAAATAAGTTTGAAGGAATCAGTAAATGATATTGCATCTTCTTCGATGTGCCTCCTCAAAATCTCCTCATATTGCAATAGAGTTGGTATTTGAAGATTACCAGAACCTCTAGAATGAAATTATGGATGTTGAGAAGGAAACAGGGTAGGGGTTGGCTGAGCATTAAGGCTCAAAATTGAGTCAAGAGTTACGGGAGGAGGTTACCTTTTATAATTAAGGTGAGGGGAACTTTTGGAAACTCCATAAATAATAATTTATTAAGAAATAAAAACCTACCTAAAATCCTAAAAAATTTATCAATTATGAATATGATATGATATATGGTTTTAATCTCTTCAACTAATAAATTTTAGATATGTGTTTATGTTAATTTTGACACTATTCATTTATTTGAATTTAAATAAAATTCACACAGAAGATAAATTCAGACCAAAATATTTAATACACTCTTAACATGTCATAGTTAGCTATAAAAGTCGTGGAAAACATTAATTAGTTCATATGATATTTTTGTAATATGTTTAAAACCATTTATTTTATATTTGTATTAATAAAATAATTTATACATCACTATTGTGTCATCATTAATAGTAATTATTTAATCTATACAAATTATAAATAAATTTCTACGATGTAGGTAATTATATAATATTTCTAGATACTACTTATAGTTGATAGTATCTCCTAGGTATCCATATATTAAAATTAATATACTTATATAAAATGAGACTGTGACATTGTGTCACATTCATTTGGTTTTATTAAATTTGTGTCAAAATCATAGGTAAGTGGCCATTAAGTGATTCCATTTATAAAAATAGATGAAAAGGGTCGAATTTAGTCATCAAATAATATTTTTACAAGTGTTAAGGTAATTTTATAATATTATTTTTACCCTTACTTACCTGATTTTCCATTAACCATGGTAATAATATAATTACCAATGCTTTTATTGATAATGCCCAAAAATAAAAGTAGAATATTAACATAATTTCATACTACTGATTCCAAATATGGGATAATATTTTCAAAATTCAAAAACAAAAAAATTGTTGTAATGAATTTAAAAGTAATCCCATTTTTGAAATGAGAAAATGGGTTTAAAAAGATAAAAAATTGCGAAATATTGAAATGTTTTTACCTATGAATTAAATGTAAATTAATTCTAATGACATACATTATATTGAATAATGAAAATATATTCCATTTAACCTCAAAAACCATTAAATATTATAATTAGACCATATATATTATCTTTATGAACAAGGTTGTTTTTAATTAAAATTTTGCATATTTCTATTATTCCTCCAAACATGAAAGTTTTCAGAAACATATCAGAAACTTATCCAAAGTAAATTTTTATACACCATTTAAAAATATCATAATTATGTTGTCATATAAAAATTATTAATGTTTAAACATATTTATTTAAATTGGGTTCACCATTCAATGGTGTAAAATTAATCAGTTTAAAAAAATAGGTTTTTATACATAAAATAAGGTTTTATTCATACCATATGGATAAAATATCCGTTGGATGAATATCAAAAATATTTTCTTAAATAAATAACACATATATAAAACATTAATTTCAATACCAAATTTAATTCACTCAAAAATAAAAATATCTAATTAATTTATATTTTTCATAAATAATTAGTAGCCAAATAATTCTCAATGTTTTTTCATAAGTTATTCATAATTATTTCTGCTAACCTAATGACTAGGATATAATGGTAATTTTATTCTATGGGAGTATCATGGTTCATTTAAATTCACAATTTAGTGAAATTAAATCTACTGAAGAATAAAAATTATTTATTGAAAATATTTCAAAAAAACATCAAGGTGTTACTTTTATTATAAGATCTCACTCTACTGTAAGAGTTTTATCAACAATATTGTTGCCATTTGTGACATCAATGAGAGTTATCACATTATCCCATATCCACTAATAGAAGTACTTGATCAAGGATTGTCAGGGATTTGTGTTGTGGTAAGGTTTTCTCATGTTTTTTGAACCTCTCCCAGTACTCATGGAGTGATTCATTAGGGAATTGGAAAATACAACTCATTTCCTTTTGGATATAAGCAGTGTGCGTAGTAGAAAAGGATTTCTCTAAGAATATTCACATCATGTAATTCCATGAGGTTATGGAACAAGTAGGTAGCTAGTAAAGGCATGACTTGGAAGTGTCGTCTAGGGAGAAATGAAATGCTTGATGTGTGATTTGTTCTTCAAATACCCCTTGAGGTTTCTTAGTAAATCACACCACTTGGAACTCTTTGAGATGAAGATGTGGATCCTCACTGGATAGCCCATGGTAATTAGGTAAAAGATTAATAAAAAGTAATTTGAGTTCAAAATCAGCCTCAATAGTTGGATATTGAATACCAAGGGGTTGATAATTTATATTAGGGGTAGTTAATTCTTTTAAGGGTTTCTCCCTAGGATTGGACATATCTAGTTCTAATGGTTGGTTAATGACTGGATATTAAATGATTTGATTATCCTTAATTTTCCTCCAATGTTGGTGAAGTGTTCACTTGTTTTTTTGATCAAACAATTATGATGGATTTTTGGGGAGGCTATGGTGTATTTAGAGATGTTTTGAAAGGACGAGGAAGTACAGTTTCATTTTCCGTTTATGATTTTTATGTGAAGGAGGGGTTTCCTTTCTGTTGTTTTTCGAAATTTTTTTTGGGTTTTTATTATATTTTTGTAGTTGTTATATTAAAAAAAATAAAAAACTACCGACTACTAATTGCACCATCCTCAGAAATGGATCAATTTGAAGCACAACCTATTTTCTCTTATTGACCATTCATGGTTCTGGTGCCCTGTTAATGTGTGTAGCAACAATCGGGTCAAATCCTGAGCTATGATAGTTTTTAATAGACAATTGTTGTTAATTGATTATAAATTTTTTGGGGTTTTGTGTAACGACACGAATCTTGACGTACATGGATATTGCATTACTTTTACGGAATACTTAGTACATAACAAAAACAGACACACAAGGATCGTAATAGTTTAGTGTCTTTGGAAACTTGGAATATAACCTTCTAATCATATTGAAAGATCTTCAACATCTCCCATAACGATCTTCTACTTTTTTAACTTACCCAAAAACATTATTTTAATCCTGGGGGAAAAGAAAACATAAAAAGGGTGAGCTCAAATGCTCAGTAAGGGTAAGCATAGATAAAATAAAACAAACCATATACATTTGAACTTAAAAACATGAACATAATATTTAATCATCAAAATCTTGAGCAATGACATAAAACATGGAAGTACGTAAGACATAGATCAAAACAGAACATCAATCATGATAAAATATCCTGTAAATAAAACTTTTAATTGTGGAAAAACATTAAGCACATGATATGATTTATATAGTAGCCAAGAAACTACTGCCAAGACCATCTTAGTGGACAAAGTCCCTTTCTGAATCGAGTTCACTCCTCATTCCAGTCCTGTATTACTGAACCAGATTAACATACCATTCCAGCCATGTCTATGTCATGAGGTATAAGTCTTTACCCAATGAATTGGATGGAGATATAGGTCCCACATATCTCATAATGAAATCATTATTACTTGTGCCACAAAATAAACATACATCATTCATAATAACCCAATAAATAAAATGGGTTTCATAAACATCATCCCATCATCACATAATCCATATAAAAGAAATGGATATAATTTCATAATAAGAAAAGTGAAACCATGTAAATCATAGATACATTATACTTGAAACATACACATATGAAATAATTTCATCTTAGGTGAAAAAATGGTTTTGATAAAACACTTGAAATGAATTCTTGGTGAAAATATCCTTTCTTCTTCAAAATAACTCTCTTTTCCCAAACTTTCATGAAATTTTAAAAGAAAAGGATTTTGTTGAAAATAGTCATGAAATATTTTGGAGGATTCTTCATGGAAATAAGGCTTCATAAACTGTAAAATTCCATTCACGCCGTATAAGTTAAAAATAACATTCTCCTCATACTTTTCTCAGAAAAGTGAAAAAGTACCTCATTTAGTAAAAAAAAGATTCCTTACATACCATGTAGTAAAATAAAAAAATTGTTAAAAAGGACTTTAAACATACATGAAACCATTTTTAGGAAACATGGACATGGATGATAACAATAACCCCAGTAAATACTTACGAATAAACAATCTTGGATAAGAATGAGATTGGAATAGTTATCCCTTACATTAGGTCCGATATGCTTCGTATGTATCTGAACCTCCTATATAATGATTTAAATAATGTAATTGACTTATTACAGAATCATATTCATTGTTATGATATCCTATATGGTTCACTTATGACTTTATATTACCCATTATTTTGTAAGTTCCATGTTAAAGCAGCGTTTTGGGTAAAATCGTTTTATTTATCGTATATGTTTGGACTTGTTGTTCTTGATATTATTACTTATATTCTGATTTAGTTAATTCCAGAATGTAAAAAATGATTTATATGTAATATATATTCAACACATACATATATATATATATATATGAAATATTGATAAATGGAATGAAATACACCATTCATGGAGACGGTAGGCCATATGTACGCATGAACACTGTTTTCGTTTCCTTATTGAATTGAATGTAATTAAGTAGATGACATACATATATATATATACATAAATATAGTATCATTATTATGTCATATATTTCATGATTACTTCTTATATATACTTTATAATCATTCATGAAAGTTTAACATGGAGAATGAATCTCATCGCATCGTGGAGACGGTAGTCCGTACGTACACACGAGCGATGATATCATTCCCATGATCGTGGAATTGTATTAAAGTGTATGTATAATATTTCAGAATCAATATCAATTTAAAATAATCATATATAGTTATTTATTTACAACATTATACCCATCCAAGTATGGTGGTGGTCGAAAACATATTACACCACGGTGTGGAGACGATATTCCATACGTACGCACGCGCGGTGATTTCGTGTTCTGTAGGATGGATAGAAGGTGGAATAAAGTTGTTTCATATTTATAATAACATATCAGAATATATGTTATAATTATGTTATTACTTCATAATAAAACAACTAAATAAGAAGAAGTAGAAGAAGAAAAAAAGTTGAAAGAATCAGTAACGGACATTACCTCTTCTATGAAGCGCCTCTTCTTAACCTCGTCTTAGGGAACTAAAGATGGTCTTTGAAGAAGACCAGGACCTCTAGGATGTTTCTAGGGAAGTTTATAAAAGAATTTTTCATGGGTTGGCCGATCTTGAAGGATCAAAGTGGTGTGAGGAAGATAGGGAGGAGGTGCCCTTTTATAAGGGAGGAGAGGGCACCTTAGGAAATCTTAAAATATTATTTTATAATAAAGTCATATTCTGTTTAAAATAGCTCCAAATTGATTTATTTCGAAGATAAGGTGGTAAGGGGCTTAAATACTCTCATCCAATAGAATTTAGACAAGTTTAGGTTTCTATTTTAACCATATCATTTAGATTTAAATTCAAGTTAAATAATTTTACTTTTACCGTGTTTTCTTGTTTTCTTACACTATAAGGTTAATAAAATTACTATAACAAGACAAAAGAACCCCAAGTTATTTTTTATTAATATATATAACCATATCTAAGTCATTTGGCCGAACCTTATATTTTTAGGAATTAAATAAAAAATATTAATATAATATTTGTTTTAAAAACTATTTTATGTCAATTTGGACACTATTTGGTAATTTATTTTTGTGAAAATCATAACTGAATTATTAGTTCAAAAATAAGTTAATTACATACATAATACATGTCATATTATCTTAAAAAAGTAGTGTAATTCATTAAAAGTCTCAAATTACATTTATTTGGGTATTTATAACATCAATTATGTCAATATTTCATTAGTGCTATAATTACTCCATCATCATTGTGTCATATATAAATTAACTTATTTAATGTCTAAAAATTATAAATAATATACCATTATGTAGTAAATATTTTTATATTTATAATTAATATTTATATTCTAATTTATCTTATTTATAACCCTATATTAATATTTTGTTAGTTATTAAACTTTGATTTTAACTATTTTAACTATTCTTTTAATAAAATAATATCAAATGTCCTAATCTAATCCAAGTGGGAATAAATGGTCAAATTTTATTCCTAAGGTTGTTTTTGGTCTAATTACACTTATCCAATAGAATTAGGACATGTTTTGGGGTAATATTAATATCATTTTTCCCTTAATTACCATATTTACTTTTAACCGTGGTAAATAAAAATAAAAATTTATTATTCACCAAAAAATAGTTTCATCTCATTGAACCAAATTTTAGTCATTGATATTAACCATGTATCTCAGATTTTAGAAATTCAATTCACAAAAGTGGTAAAATTTAATTTAAATGAAAAATTCATTTTTTTAACTACCACTAAGTGGTTTCACTTTTCATCAAAAATTGATGTTTTTCAGAAAAATACCAACAATTCAGCCTAAGTATTATTTGATATTCCAAATTTAAAATTTATGTCTATTTTTCTAAATTCAAAACATAGAAGTGGAATTAATTAATTTTAAAATTAATTCCCGTTATCAAAACAAATAGCGTGTTTTTAAGAAATAAAAACTATCAAAAGATTGATACTTGTTTATATCCAATTTCAAATTGAAATCAATTCCAATGAACAAAATTGAATTAAATGATAAAAATATATTCTAATTACACTTTAAACCCAATTAAAAAGATAATCTAACCATATAAATTATTACGATGAAAAAGTTGTTTTTAATTAAAATATATCATGTTTTTACTATTCATTAAAATATGAAAGTTATCAGAATAATATGAAAATTTTATCCAAAGTGAATTTTTATATCTTTATTCCAAAGAAGAATTTTATTTTGTCAAATTGAACTTGTAGACATGTGAAAAAAGGATTTAATATGGGTGCGCCATCAAAAGGCGAGAAAACTGCAATTTTTGAAAAATACATATTTTAAACGAAATATTTATTTTGTTCACATACCATATTCTAGAAAATGTGTAAGATAAATAATAATGTTATAAAATTCAAAATTTAGTTAATAATATTCATAACGTCTTGTCCATAATAATATTATAATAATATATCATTGTTTATTGAAACCCGGTGTTGCGTACTACACACGCTATCGAGGTAGGTCGCGATTGCGTGTAATGCAAGACAAGAATAGTGTTGTGTATACTACAAGCTAATGCGGTGTTGCATATAGTACAAGCTAATATTGGTGTATTGTATAATATAAGATCAAAGAAATTAAAAATACTATATCTCATAAAATCTCGGGGTGTTACATTCTACCCCCCTTAAAATGAATATCTTCCTCGAAATTCATCGGGGTTTTAAGTCGTTTACTATTCATAGAAACCCACATCATAAAAAGGAATACTAAAACTTAATTTAAAAAACTAAAGTATGAAATGTAACGATTACCCAAAGTGACTCATCACTGGGTTTCCATATAGAAGAACATAGGTGAAAATATAGATATGGAAGAAAAATCTAACCATCAAGTTCTGATGGAGAGTGGTAGAGAACATGGCTATGAAAAAGCCATAAATCACAAAGCCATAAATTTTTTGATGATCTAAGGTACCATCTAATTCATCAGATATAAGAGCACTAGGACAACATTTTTGGTTTTCAATATCATTCCCCTAAAGTTGAAAATTTTGAATTAGAAGAAATACTTGCTTGATTTTGGTACAATCTCACTGTTGTTCGTGATTTGAACAATTTCTACTTCATTTGTAAAATAAATGATGTTGAATTTGTTATTGGTGAAGTGTTAACAGATCATGTGATAGAATGATGGGTCATTCCATCTGTTTCAAACAAAAGGTTAGCAGAAGTCCTCAAATATACATAAGTCCATATATGGTGAGGTTAATCATATACAATTCCAAAAATGAACTTATACTTCATATATCATACTGCATAATAAAATAAAACTAGTTTCTACTAACCAGGGACTTCATGTAGGCCAGTGGTATGCGATAAAGGCCAGTCGCACTTCGGTTGTGGGTTCGATTCCCACAGCCGTGTCCGACGCGACGGGTTGTCGCCCATCCTGCAGGTTGTCCTTTTTCTAAAATTTTATCATTATGACATTCCATCGATAAAATCGAAAACAGTTCTAGCCTTAAACTAACTTATGTTCAACATAATTTATTTCAAATATTTAGGTTTATCCAAAATACTTCTGTCCAAGCTTATAGTATAAAGAAAACAATTACTAGAAATGTCATCTACCGAGCATGTGAATACCATCATTTATCCCCGACATATCTTGTTGATCACATTCCAATCATGTGAATACCTTAATCATGTATTCTATTAAAAAATGAATACCCATTTAACCTTAGTGAAAACATTAATGCTATCAAAAGTTAACTCTTTCCACATACCAAAATCCCAAAATTTCTATATACTCAAACAATGATATAACTTTGTCCTTATTTTAGTCATGAGCTCATGATTACTATCATATTATTTTCTCCTTATCCATTCATTACGCGCATTTCATCTGCTTTCCAAAAAAATTTCAATCAATTTTTCATGGTTACCAGTACCATATAATTATTGAAAACTAATACATCGATATTCCAAAATTCCACAATACCATAAATGAGATTCCATGATACTATATTGAAATCCCATTACATAAACACTTAATCATTACACAACATCATTTTCATACTCAACATCACAAATATTGATCGCATGAGACTTCCATTTATCCTTTTCCTTAAGAGTTTTCTCACGTTGATCATCATTAACCCGTAGATTAGGACATTTATTAGCATAATGCCCCATTTCCTTTCACTTGAAGAATTGAAGTGTTGGTGGAGAGTTCTCTATAGTCTTTTCTCTATTCACATCATTAGCAACCTTTTTCCCATTACTTCGACAATCAACTGCTCGATGACCTTATTTTCCACACATACAACATTTTATAGTACCTTTTAGGCAATCTTCACTTTGCTTCTTTCCAAACATTGAGAATAAAGAAACATTAATCTTCTTTTCACCATTGTTCTGAGATTTCTCCTTGAACTCCATCTTTCGTTTCTTGTCAAAACCATGAGATGTATATGTTACACCAACTTCCAGTTCTACCTTGATAGCACAATGCACAATTTCTTCATAGCTACTGAAGCCTCTTATAGAAAATTCCCTTCAAAGACTTGGTTTTAAGCCACTGAAAAATCGATCAACTTTACTTTCAGGTTGGATTATAAATCCAGATGCATACCTTGCATGTCTTGTAAAATTCACTTCGTATATACCAACAGATTTATCATCCTTCTGCTTAAGCTTAAGAAACTCCTTTTCCATCTTTTTTCGAAGAATACTAGGGATGTACTTACTGAAAGAAAAGTTCTTGAACTCGTCCCATTCCATGGACTCAATTTCATCTCTTTGCCTCGTATTCTTGATAAGATTCCACCATTGATCAGCATCACCTTCCAAACGATATACGGCTAAGATGACTTTATCATGCTCAGAACATTGTAGAACTGAAAATATCTTTTCAGTGGTACTGATCCATTGTTCAGCCACTAAGGGATCAGAAGACTCGCTGAATGAAGGTGGACGCTACCTCATGAAGGATTCAATAGAATGTTGCTCCTTTCTCTGCTCATTTTGAAGTCCAGAATGATTCATAGCTTTTGTAAGTATAGAAATAAGATTGTGCACTCCATCCCCATGACATTGGTATGTTTAGGAGGACAATCATTGCATTGTCCATTACATTGATCAACACGGTTCCTTCGGGTTCCAGCCATCGTCTAAAACCCAAAAATAATAGTGTGAGAGGCAAATACCATGCGAGGGAAAACAACATAATAAAGGGGGAGTACCTTCAATATCTAACATCTTTGGTATAATTATAATATCGTTAGCGCAATTCTAGGACTATAACCTATACGTATACTTAACCTTAGGGATATCCCTAGACATACCTTAGAAATATCTCTAGGGATTTTACTAAAGTTTTCGCATCCTAGTTTCCAAAGGTTAACTAAACCTTTCCTCTGATAACAACTGTAAAGACCTGAATCTTGACGTACATTGACATTACATTACTTTTTCAGAATACTTAGTACATAAAAAAATAGACACACAAGGATTGTAATAGTTTAGTGTCTTTAAAGACATGGAATATAAACTTTTAATCATGTTGAAAGATCGTCAACATCTCCCATAACGATCTTCCCCTTTTTTCCATACCTAAAACTTTTCTTTTAATCCTGGGGGAAAAGAAAACATAAAAATGGTGAGCTCAAATTCTCATTAATGGTAATCATGGATAAAATAAAACAAACCATATACATTTGAACTTAAAAACATGAACATAATATTTAAACAACGAAATCCTGAACAATGACATAAAACATGGTAGTGCGTAAGGTATAAATAAAAATAGAACATTAATCATGATAAAATAGGTTGTAAATAAATCATGTAATTGTGGAAAAACATTAAAACACATGATATGATTTCCATAGTAGCCAAGGCATTTCTGCCAAGACCATCTTAGTGGACAAAGTCCCTTTCTGAATCGAGTTCACTCCTCATTCCAGTCCTGTATTATTAAACCAGATTAACTTACTGTTCTAGCCATGTCTATCTCATGAGGTATAAATCTTTACCCAATGCATTGGAGGAAGATATAGGTCCCACCCATCTCGTAATGAAATCATTCTTACTTGTGCCACAAAATAAACATACATCATTCATAATAACCCAATAAATAAAATGGGTTTCATAAACATCATCCCATCATCACATAATCCATATAAAAGAAATGGATATCATTTCATAATAAGAAAATTCAAACCATGTAAATCATAGAGACATTATAATTGAAACATACACATATGAAATAATGTCATCTTAGATGAAAAAATGGTTTTGATAAAACACTTGAAATGAATTCTTGAAGAAAATATCCTTTTTCTTCAAAATCACTTTCTTTTCACAAAATTTCATTCAATTTTAAAAGAAAATGATTTTTAAAAAAATAGTCAAGAAACATTTCGGAGGAACCTTCATGAAAATAATGCTTTATAAAACTGTAAAAATCCGTTCATGCCATATAAGTTAAAAATAACATTCTCCTCGTACTTTTGTCAGAAAAGTCAAAAAGTACCTCATTTGGTAAAAAAAGATTCCTTACATACCATGTCGTGAAATTCAACAATTGTTAAAAAGGAATTTAAACATACATGAAACCAATTTTTGGAAACATGGACATGAATGATAACAATAACCCCAGTAAATACTTACGAATAAATAATCTCGGATAAGAACGAGATTGGAATAATTATCCCTTACCTTAGGTCCGATATGCTTTGTACGTATCCTAAAATCCTGTATAATGATTTAAATAATGTCATTGACTTATTAAATAGTCATATTAATTGTTATGATATCATATATGGTTCACTTTTGACTTTATATTACCTGTTCTTTTGTAAGTTCCATGTTAAAGAAACATTTTGGGTAAAATCATTTTATTTATCGTACATGTTTGGACTTTTTGTTCTTGATATTATTACTTATATACTGATTTACTTAATTCTAGAATGTATAACATGATTTATATGTAATATATATTCAGCATATACATATATATATGATAGATCGATAAATGGAATGAAATGCATTGTTCATGAAGACGGTAGGTCATACGTACGCATGAACACTCTTTTCGTTTCCTTATTGAATTGAATGGAATTAAGTAGATGAAATAGATATATATGTATACATAAATACAGTATCATTATTATGTCACATATTTCATTATTACTTATTATATATACTTTATAATCATTCATGAAAGGTTTAAATGGAGAATGAATCTAATCGCGTCGTGGAGACGGTAGTCCGTACGCACAGACAAGCAATGATATCATTCCCATGATCGTGGAATTGTATTGAATTGTATGTATAACATTTCAGAATCAATATCAATTTACAAGAATCATATATAGTTATTTATTTACACCATTATACAAATACAAGTAAGGTGGTGGTCGAAAACAGATTACACCACGGTGTGGAGACAGTATTCCGTACGTACGCACGTGCGGTGATTACGTTTTCCATAGGATGGATAGAAGGTGAAATAAGGTTGTTTAATATTTACAATAACATATCAGTATATAAGTGATACTGATGTTATTAATTCATAATGAAACAACTAAAGAAGAAGTAGTAGAAGAAGAAATAAAGTTGAAAGAATCGGTAACGGACATTACCACTTCTTTGAAGCACCTCTTCTTAACCTCCTCTTAGGGCACTAAAGATGGTCTTTGAAGAAGACCATGACCTATAGGATGTTTCTAGGGAAGTGGATAAGATAAATTGGCTGGGTTTGACCGAGATTTAATTCTCAAAGTGGTGTGAGGAAGAGAGGGAGGATGTTCCCTTTTATAAGGGAGGAGAGGGTCACCTTAGGAAAACTTAAAATATTATTTTATTATAAAGTCATATTAAGTTTTTAATAGCTCCAAATTGATTTATTTCGAATCTAAGGTGGGGATGTGTCTACAACCTCTAATCCAATATAATTTAGGCAAGTTTAGGTTTCTATTTTAACCTTATCATTTAGATTTGACTTTATGTTAAATAATTTTACTTTTACAGTGTCTTCTTGTTTTCTTACACTATATGGTTAATAAACTTACTATAACAAGCCAAAAGAACCCCAAGTTGTTTATTATTAATATATATAACCTTATCTAAGTCATTTGGCCGAAAATTATATTTTTAGGAATAAAACAACAATTAATAATATAATATTTGTTTTAAAAACTATTTTATGTCAATTTTGACACTATTTGGTAATTGATTTTTTTGAAAATCATAACAGAATGATTAGTTCTAAAAATGATAATTAAATAAATAAAAACATGTCATATTATCCTAGAAAATTTGTGCAATTTATAAAAAGTCTCAAATTACATTTATTTGGGTATTTATAACATCAATTATGTCAATATTTCATTAATGCGATAATTACTGCATCATCATTGTGTCATAAATAAATTAAATTATTTAATGTCTAAAAATTATAAATAAAATACCATTATGTAGGAAATATTAATATATTTATAATGAATATTTATATTTCAATTTATCTTATGTATAACCCTATATTAAAAATGTTTTAGTTATTAAACTTTGATTTTAACTATTTTAACTATTCTTTAAATGAAATAATATTAAATGTCCTAATCAAATCCATGTGGGCCTAAATGGTAAAATGTTATTCCTAAGGTTGTTTTTGGTCGAATTACACTTATTCAATAGAATTAGGACATGTGTTTGGGTAATATTAATATCATTTTTACCCTTAATTACCATATTTACTCTTAACCGTGGTAAATAAAAGTAAAAATTACTATTCACCAAAAATTATTTTAATCTCATTGAACCACATTTTAGTACTTGATATTAACCTTGTCCCTTGGATTTTCTAAATTCAATTCACAGAAGTGGTAAAAGTTCATTTAAATGAAAAATTCAGTTTTTTAACTACCACTATGTGGTTTCACTATTCATCGAAAATTGATGTTTTTCAGAAAAATACCAAAATTTCAGCCTAAGTATTATTTGATATTCCAAATTCAAAATTTATGTCTAATTTGAAAAATTCAAAACATAGAAGTGGCATTAATTAATTTTAAAATTAATTCCCGTTATCAAAACAAATAGCGTGTTTTAAGAAACAAAAACTATCAAAAGATTGATACTTGTTTATATCGAATTTCAAAGTGAAATTAATTCTAATGAACAACATTGAATTAAATGGTAAAAATATATTATAATTACACTTTAAAACCAATTAAAAAGAAAATATAACCATATAAATTATTGCGATGAAAAAAGTTGTTTTTAATTAAAATATAGCATGTTTTTACTATTCATTAAAATATGAAAGTTATCAGAATAATATGAAAAATTTATCCAAAGTAAATTTTTATATCCTGTTTCCAAAGAAGAATTTTATTTTGTCAAATTGAACTTATAGACATGTCAAAAACAAGATTTAAGGTGGGTGCGCCATCAAAAGGTGGGAAAACTGCAATTTTTGAAAAATACATATTTTTTAAGAAAAAATTATTTTGTTCACATACCATATTCTAGAAAATGTGTAAGATGAATAATAATGTTATAAAATTCAAAATGTAGTTAATACTATTCATAAGGGCTAGTCCATAATAATATTATAACAATATATCATTGTTTAGTGAAACTCGGTATTGCATACTACACCCGCTATCGAGGTAGGTCGCGATTGAGTGTAATACAAGCCAAGAATAGTGTTGTGTAAACTTCAAGATAATGTGGTGTTGCGTATAGTAAAATCTAATCTTTGTGTAGTGTATAATAGAAGATCAAAGAAATTAAAAATAATATATCTCATAAAATCTCAGGGTGTTACAGTTTTTTATTGAGCTAATATGAAATTATTGATTAATTAAGATTAATTTAATAATTTGATAAAGATTGGGGTGAGTTCATTACTGATTATGTATGCTTATTATATCATTGATCTTTGTTTTATATTGCATTATATTAACACCCACTTAACAAGATGGCTTTGATCGAAATTCCATAATGTTAAGGAATTTATCAAAGCCTTAACATAACATAGGGTTCTGATCTAAATAAAAACATATTTATTGTAGTGTATTTGAGGATCCAATAATATATGGAATCCACTCATTAAAAGAATCATGTCATTAATCCACGACATTTTACATTCAACACACACAATATTAATTTAAAGAATATTTAATCGATAAAAGCATCTCAATCAGTTAATATCCCAAATTTATGACTCATCCAAATAAGATATTTAATCATTAATTTAGGTGGCTAATAATCCGGTTGTAATTTTTATGGTGATGGGTTAAAAATAAAATAAAATGAATGGAACAAGAAAATAACGATGCACCGAACACATAGACACGAAATAGGAAGAGGGTAAAAACACTTTCGATTGAATATGAGAACAAAAGAATAGAAGGGATTTCCACATGATTTAATATATTTTAAAATATTAACAGTAAATTATAGTATTTATATGAGGATAATAGATTATGAAGAAACATGCATTAATATCAAAACAAAAGTAAAACAAAACACTTAAGAAATCACAAAGGAAACCCAACGACAGAGAACATGAAATGAAAGAGATGAAGAATGGTCTCTCAATTTTATACATGAGTTTGGAAGTCACTCTAAGTCATTTGGAAAGGATTTGTACATTCCAATTTATCTTCCTATCTTTCTAAATTCCACCCTCTTGCAAGGAGAAGAGTGGGAATCATTTATAGGCCAAGGTGTTATACTATTTTCATTATAATTCTAACCCTCCAGTTGGCTAGCCAATTTGGCCATTTAGACAGATGAATCTTGAGGTAGCATCTTCTTCCAAGTTTTATATATGGATGTGAATATTTAATCCTCAAAATTTAGCAGCCATTGGACTTTTAGAGCCAACGTTTTGGCTGTTTCACTAAACAATGTGCAACTATCCATTTTTATCACCATTATTTTGAAGGCTGGAATGTGAATGGATTTTTGAATAGGAATATGCCCTCAAATACAAACACTTTCGCATAAAACGTTTTCCACCTATATATTCTATTTCACACTATAAATTATCAGCTCTAATGGATTTTTATATCAATAGAAAAATCAATAATGGTGTGCCAATTTCAATTCTTGGAAAAAAATGGTGTACTGGACATAAAAATATTAGTTGGGACCATTTTTCTTGGATTTGGGCCATGAAATTTTTATCCAAGATACAATGTATTGGACCAAAAATTTTGGTGGAGAATAAAATTATTTGGACTTTTGGATTAATCCTAGAAATTCAATTTTCATGGCTGGTCAAAATTTTTCCAAGATTCATTGGTCCTTCTTAGGTGGATCATATGACCCTACAAATGGAAGAATTGTCCAATGATTCATTCTAACGATATGTTTTATCTTGAACAAGGAAGTATATAAAAAAATAATCACGTAATTTAGATTATTAGGATGAGTGTTATGTTTAAAAAATTAAACTAACTTGAATCTGGATTAATTCCGAAAACGATCAAAAATTATATTTAATATTAAAACCTGATTATTTCACAAAAATTATGCACTTTTCATAGAAAATCAGAAAATGGAGAAGATAAAATGTTATGAATAAATAAAAAACGTCATGATTACACATGTATATTCTCCCAAATTTATCTTCATGCTGCATGCATCCCCTTATTAGGTTCTCGATCATCTTTCATGTCTAAAGGGACCCACTAATGGCTTAGTTTTTGGATATAATGGATTCCCTACCATTCTGTGCCGAGGCTACCAAGGATTTTGGAAGACATATTGGGACATGTCAATTTTTTTAATATGGTCGGTATTCAGCCCTTGATTGTCTATTTCCATCCCATTTAACATGATATGCAGATTGTGTTTTGAACATGGTCATTATTTATCTTCAATCATTTCACTGTTCACATTATGTTCTAGATATCAGGTGTAGTGATTCACATTTTTATGCCCCCATTTATTATTGTGGATATCTAACACCCCTAGTTTTGTTCCTTTGTGTATTTGTACACGTTGAGTAGGAATGTTTCCATGGTTGGGGTTTTCCAACCTGACATTTCAATTCCATTATTTTTCACTCCCATATGATGTCTAAATCTTGACATGACTCCTTATTCCCCACTCCAAGCATGTCTCACATTGGCTTAGTAGTCTTGGTGGGGGTTATACCCACATCAAGAAGTTGCATAGCTTCATGGACTGAGTTCTACAACCTTAAACTAATATCTCACTCATCCAATAACAAGACGTAAAAATATGATGCCCCATCCCACACGATGTTAAACTGTCACGTCCTTATTTCATGATAATAAAATACACTAGCATATCCAGTCAGATGACAATAAAATTGTGGCATCATAATCTTGGTATTATTATGAAATATTGAACAACATTGTGGTGTTCCCACTTGAGAGGGTATCACCCATTGCACTTTTCATCCACCATTCCTCCTGCTAAGACCTACACATAGATTGATTCCAATTGCGACACCCGAAGTTCTCATCGTAGTCCATCAACTTAAAAAAATAATCAAGAAAAATATAATATCTTTTCTCTCTATGAATAGGTTAGAACTATATGGAAGAATTTCTATTCATGAACTATGTGTGGATTGATTCCCATTCTTATGGGACACACAGTGACACTTAAATCATCGATCTAGGGTCCAATCGCAACATTATTCCCCCTTTTCATGCCCAGATAATTTATCTTGGCCCTAGAAAAAAACTCTATGCTCTGAACTCTTTGACCATAAACTAGTACCCTCAATGGGATATGTGGTGTGGTGATAGGTCTTTTTGGACTTCATTCATGTCATATTGTTTCCCTCACTGCATAACATATTCCTCCTTTCTGTTTGTTCCTTAGTATTTGTATGGTGTGTAATCCTCTGTTGGATTATTAAAATAAGTTTCATCTCCTCTATGTCATACAAACATTATAGAAAGATACATTATTATCTTTATAACATGAATTTAAACTATTTTCTAGTGTCCAAGTAGTATGAACCTCAACTATGTGCAAACATCCTAGCCACAAGACATTAAACTATGGGATGTCCTCATCCCATAATAATAAATTGTACCATGGATCATCCTCACTTGCTTGACCTAAAACTTCAAAGCATATAAATACCTCATCCGATAGGTAATATCCCAGAATAATTGTTTCCTACCACATTTTCACATCTTCAATTGTCACTACGCATCCAAGAAGATGTTCTCTTCGAAGATAGGTTAGATCCTCGTACAGACCAATATGTCCACACACAATGTGATTCAATCCACTATGTCATAATTCCAAGAGTGTTGAAATACTTTAAAAAATTCAATCAGTCCACTGCCATGATTTATGTGACACTTATTCAGTTCCATACCCTATTTCACATCAAATGGGAACCCCTAATGGTCTTGTCTTGTTCCACTTCGGCTCACCTACCACTCCAGGTCAATTCACGTGATGACTTTAGACCCCATTTCGAGTCTGGAACCACATTTCAAATATGGTCGGAGGTTGTCCCTTTTCTATTTGTAGAAATTTTAGTCTAGTGGTATAAATATTTCATTTTCCGTATGGTTAATAGTTATCTCATATTGGCACAACATCATAATCGTGTTCCCTATATTTGGTCATTGTGATTCACACATTACATTTCTCCTTTGTTCAGATTGATTCTAACTCCCCTGGTGTTATCCCGCTCGTACACTAGAATATGTTAGGAAAGAAAATATGGATACTCTAAGAGCCCCATTCTCTAGTCATAGCCTTTCCCAGTCCAAATATTCTAGGTGGTCAGTCAAAAATAGAAGACCCCAAGTATTCAATGATTGGCTGAAACTATTATAAGGAGTGATTGATTTTGTTATCATCCCTTTTTTCTCATACATGGAATGACACATATGAGCTTAGGGATTGATAATTAGTTTCTTCAAAGATATGATTGAGGTGAAACAATTTAAGTAATAAGGAAATATTATCATTCATATGGTTTAATGCAAGTAATAAGAAAAGTATGTTTCATGAGTTTGGCCGAAACAGGACCCTTAGGGATCTACCACATCAATGGATTTCTTCAACACTACTACCTTCTTGAATGTTTTTTCTAGAGTTTCCTTACCACTTTCTGAGATCCCTTTCCTCTTAAGTAGATATAAATAAAATATCAATTTTCCTGATATACACTCAGTCATGTTCATCTTGGAGGTCATCTACATGATTTCTTGTCTGCTTTAGTTACACTTGAGCCCCTACAAACTGGAATTGCAATCACTCGGTGTGTGACAATGGATTGGTAACAAAGGAGGAACAATCGTTCACCTATAATTGTATGCCTGAAACTTCTTTTTCAGCCACCAGGAACTTCTGAATGTTTTCAAACTTCTTTTGGAATCATACATTGTCCAAATACTGGCTCCCTTTCTACATTTTCTCAGTGAGGTTTTCTCATATCAAAATGTATAGACCTCACACATCCGCCCCTATAGAGCATGGAGAGAACAACCAATGGGGAAGTGATCCCATTCATGTTATACACTATTATTCTAGAATATTGTCTATAAAGCATATGATTATCTTCCATAATCAGCATTGGGTGTTCCAACTATCCTCAACCGCATCAGAATCATATTCATCCAGTTCGACCTGATTAGTAGGTTTTTATTCTAGAAATGCATTCAGGAGTTCAATAGTTGGATCCACCTGTGGGATTAGGTTTTACGGGTCAGGCTACAAGTCATCATTTTGATCCTAATCTTATATGTCAATTTTAATAAGGATATCTTGGACATCTCCAGGTTCCACCCCACCAGGGGAATCACCCACAATCATAATTGATTGCTCATAAAAAACCACAGCCTGATTGACATAGAAACCTGGACCCGTACATACCAACAATTCAATTAGAAAGGGAGCCCTGAGTCCTCTATCCATTCTTATAAGCTTGTTACCCTCTATTCCCATGACTATTTAGATAGGGATCAAGTTTGTCAATCCTATCATATAATCATAAATAATGACTATCTGAAGTGAGAAACATAAAAATTTCAAGTGATAGAGGCTCATTCTCTTTATCTACCATCATTTTGATGCCATGGTGTGGTCCACCATATATGAAAAGGGCTCTGAGGACACCATGTATGATGTTTCCACAACCTCATATCTATCTGGCTTACAAATCCCTCATACTCCAGGCACAAAACTTATAGATTGTCACTCTGTATAGGTTTCATCCTCATCCCCTTTATAGGGGTCACTGGTACAAGATTCTATAATGAAAAATAGGCATCATTTGAAAAGCCAGGAAAAGTATAAGAGAGATGAAATCATAAGGAAGTGAGTCAACATTTACTTCAAGTGTGTTAGCGAACCAATCCAAGAAGGTGTCCTCTGAGGTTTCTATCTTGCATTTCACTAAAGAGGCTTCCCTAAAATCTATGTCTACATCATCCTCCTATATGTTTTCCTCATTTATTTATCCCCCAAAGATCCATATAATTTGACAGGAAAGGGGAAGAATTTGGATAACTCATCTATCAAAAAAATGGAGGGCAATTCATGCTTAATAGAGCATACACTAATTTTTTCATGAGACATAGGAGACCTCAAGATTTCAGTAGTTCCTATAATTCCATTAGATATTTTCTCCCCTCTGCCTATGATGAATTAAATCTGCCATTAGGTGAACTGATCCCTTCCAGTTCCATCCCATACCTATTTAGATGATCATAGAGGATTTCGATAATGGGGAACTATCTGTAGGTGTCCCACGATTCTAAGCCTCAAGATAGAAAGTGTCACGAGGTAGCACCACATGGCACAATTGCGTCCTAGGATCCCCAGTAGGCATCCTACGGAACCCCCTCAATGGATCCCCTTTCTATCAGGTCCTCTAGGTTGGGGCCACTAAATCTGGTACTACTACTCCTCTTTCTTCGCCTTTGGTTGGTACTGGTCCATGGGTCGTATCCCTTGCTACTGCAGCCTCTTCACCATGATGCACATCATAACTGCCCTAATGATTTTATATTCCTTCCACTCAACCTCATACTCAAGGCATCGGGGCCACTTCTTTAGTGTCCCAAATCGTTAGCTGCTTTAGTATCTTTCCCGAATAAGCATCTTCCAAAATCTTTGCATATTCATGGATTAGCCCGAACACATCAGTGGGTGGTGACGACTCAATACACATATTCCTTTCTTACCATGTGAAGATGAACCAAAGATGTATCATCACATACGAGTGGTCTTCATGACATACTCATAAGTACACCCCCATGGTTTGCCTCTGCAGACACCTGGACTACCTTGTAAATTGGTGTGGGGTGTATTGTTCACATATTGGATTGCAATCCACCTGTTCTACTAGTACTCAACCTAAAAAGGCCAAAATATATGAATGGTTCTCTATGGTTTCTATACCATCATCAGTAAATTCCCCTATCGACAGATGGAATGGATGAAAAATGAACTAGTCTGCTCACCTGATCTAGCTCAGTGTAGCCACAAGACCTAACTTGAGTAGAAAATCCCTATGATGTTCAGTATTTATGGTTGAAAGTTTTTCCCATGAGGGAGAGATAGGATTGATGTATTCATAACCTCACATGTGTACTACGATCTAGTAATACAGAAGTGAAATGAACCCCACACACATAATGGATTCTTCCTCTTACTAATAAGACTAAGTAACTTATACAGCATCTCCAATACTGAGATCCCTAGATTTACGCTCTTACAAGTGGAGAACATCACTGCAATAATGAACCTATTCAACTGCAATCCCATCTGTGATTTATCACTTGTAGCATCCATCCACTAATGATTTATGAAATGAATCGGGCCAGCTGAAAAATTGGTTTCTGTATATTCTAGGTACTGTATCCAAAAATCTTCCACTGGTTATCTTACTTGATCCACCAATAAGATCTATCCATTCCTCTTTGTACCATTGGATAAGTGTGTTGCCTCTTTGGTAATTTAATGGGCACTTTCTATCCCTCGTCCATATTCTTCAACGAAATGTTCATGAAATAACCCAACCATTATTTGAAGTGGATGTATCTGGTCGTTTTCACATCAATTTTTAATCTTGTCAACATATCCTACAATGACTTCACTAAAGGTGGCATCTATTCCTCATTTTCTCAAGTGTTCTTAGCAGGGAGGAACTCCTCATATATTATGACTAGAATAAGTATTTCGAAATTCTAATATTGATCCCAAAGGTAGATTCCAATATCCTCATGATGCAGAGAGAACATATTCGTATACAGTGACCGCAAACTAAATATCTCTAGTATGCTATCCTAGGATTGAGAGCTATAAAAATGGGAATCCCATGTTGCTTTATACAAACCTACTCGTCTCAACATCATCTCAAACACTATGCAAGATATATACACCCATTAACTACAATCCCACTCTTCCATGAAATTGCTTGCCTACAATATATCCCAACCATTTTACACTCCATCTATGACTTCCCAAGGCCTTTCATAATTATTTTTTTAAACTAAGATAAAGAATATTATTTCTTCAAATTTTTTCCATCAATATTGTTGAGATGATCATAAAGTCAATATTCTATTATAGGGGTTTTGTCCATCCCGATATAGTCTTCAATATCACTATTCAACTAATGTTATCTCAACGGGCCTCTAAAACTATAGGCTTGATAACCTCTACTATCCACTAGGATGATGACATCATCTCGCAAGCTGAAACCGTACATCAGAAAACTTTTTCATAGAGGGTAATATTTCTGGGCATCAGACAGTAGCTCCAGTAGTGACCCATGGTCAGAATGACTCTGATCGTACTCCTCAATTGCTATTGTGTTCACCATTTCTTCCCTCTGAGTGGCATCATCAAGAACCTCTCATGTAGCTTCTTGAGTAGCCATCAATCTGGATCGTAAGATATTTTCCCCATCTCTTCACCAAGTTTGATTGTGATGATCGATCCTGAAGAAGCCTCGTACTTGGTCTATGACACAAAGTATTAGAGGATTGCGATGCTCAATTCTCTATAAAGAATTCATGGAGAAAAGGACAATTGAACCTGGTCTGACGAGATGTGTTTGTAGGGTGGATCACTTTGAGAAAGGAGAGCTTCAGTGAAATCATTCATGGAGATCCAGTTAGAAAATATGGGCTACTAGTGCACTATTTATAGGTGATTTATAGTCAGGAATCATGGAATCCTTCACATACCCAAGATTCACGGCAACCTTCTCCCACAAAAGCTTCAAAATGAATCATTCCCCATATGCCTAACGTGTCAGTTTTTTGATAAGATTAGTTTTTTAGTGAAGGAAATTCAGAATCTGACCCTCCTTTTACATCGAATCCCATTCTTTAGGGGGGAGGGAATTTAATAGAACTTAAAATCATGTTACTGAAGACAAGTACATGGTTTTTCCTTGTTCATGGCTAATCAAAATGCAAAAAAATGAAAAATTCATCAAAGAAGTCAATTTTGTGAATTCCCTTCACAGTTTCCCCTCACCACTACTACTGCGAGCACCATTGACAGTACCTTTGGGATTCCGATATAGTCTAAAGGATCCCTACTACATCACAAAATTCTTTTTCTTTATAAAAATCCCTTTGACCACCTCACTATCATGAGTGATAAGGCATATGATGATACCTCCACAAGTCCGACATAGTCTGACAGAGCCCTTCCACTTAACTATGTTATTTTTCTTCATGGCATGGCCCACGATCAGCTCACCACTGTGAGCATGAAGTTGGATGATTAAACCTCCATGATTACGATGGAGTCTGATGATGGATTTCTAGTTTTCATCACCCTCTATTCTTTGTGGCCTGCCCCATGAGCACCAAAAACCCCTTTTTCCTATAATTATCCATCTTAAACCCCCTCATAATCATAATTACATTAAAATTTTAACTTTTGGTCTCCAATTCCATGAATCCCCTAAGCACCGTGAACCTATCCCAAAAATTAATTTCCCAAGGCACTTTAGCATCATGATCCATTCTTTACTTTGTTCCTCATATCCCCTACTTATAGTAGGGATTCCATTAATGAAGGCCTCCACCCTTGAAATGGAGGGAGCTCGTTCAGGTTACCCGTGGCTCTATGAAGAATTAATCCTTTGCCAATCACTCTTTTAATAAGATCTATGTTAGGGAAAATGACCCTTGATACACGAGGGTGTTTTCCTCCTGAAGCCCCTTTTCAACATTAAGAAACATTCCTTCATGAAACACCATTCCTTCATGAAACATCTCTTGGTGAGTCCCTTATCATTATGAACTCATTTTTCGTGCATGCCACCATGTTTGTGTGAAGTGATTGCATGGTTTCTTGTGTGGTGTCTCATTTCACATTTCTCAACCTAAATATTCATTACATATATAAAAAAATAGGTATTTCTTATTCACATAGCTACACTAACATGGACCCCAAAATTGACCACTCATCCACCCTATTTTATCATATCATTACAGATGCCTTCCCTTTCTAAAATGTGGGTGGGAATCATTTATGGATGTCCTTGGGGTGAGGAATGAGTCCCCCAAGTCTTAGCTATAATATTTCAATCTGCTAAGCTCCAAAATCCTTTACA
Organism: Viscum album; assembly: GCA_963277665.1. Classification (NCBI taxonomy): domain Eukaryota; kingdom Viridiplantae; phylum Streptophyta; class Magnoliopsida; order Santalales; family Viscaceae; genus Viscum; species Viscum album. The sequence continues at coordinate 228,506,879 of OY728145.1, forward strand.
AAATACTTTAAACTATAGGATGACTCCATAAGTATCAATCCCAAAGAATCGTAAAAGTCATCTCCTAAGAGTGCACCTCCCTAATCATTCATCAATGGTGTCCAAATCAACACTCATATGGACAAACTCCGTATGTAATCCCCATTCAACATTTCACCACTCCCACTACAACTAGAAATCTTTAGTGTGTAAGCCCCACACCACATGATGTTTCCACCTATTCAGTGTGTAATACCCAACACACCTTCCAGAAATACATGGACTTTGATTACCAACCACTGGGATACGTATGAAAACTACCCGAGGTTCAAGCCTGGAACCTTCATTCATATTGGTTCACATTTATCCATAACATATGATGTTAATTTTAATGAGATACCTAAACTATATAGACTATGATTCCAAGAAACTGGGATATATAGGATGCCTCCTTAAGGTTCAATACCATCACTCAATTCCATCAAGGTCTTTCCCTCGAGTCGTTATGTCTTTTTAAGATCATGCACTAACCTAGATGATTCACTTCCTTTGGGTCCTTATCCATGGAATCCATTATCCTGATCCACCTACATAGGTTTCTCATGGATCCTCTCCCAAACTACATGGACTTTGATTCCAATCCTCTACGCAGGTTACATTGGAAGCCACCTTGAGGTTCAAGCCCCACACCTTCAACAACCTATACATTTAACCCATTTATCCCAATTCATCCATATCCATCCTAATTCTTACATGGTCCACCACATCCTGGTGAGATCATTATATTCATTGAGGAAGACCCCATGGGTAATCCCTATTAATATACTCATCACCTCACCCATATCATAGTGGGATCACATCATCCACTTGGGTCATCTCAGCACGTACACCCCATTTATCCCGTTTCTTCTCTTGGAAGCACCTGGGATACTAACCATTTATAATCCCTACACAATCCAAATTCATTAAACTATTAGTGATCCTCTTGAGATTAGTATATCTCCATGTATGAACGCCAAATCACCCCTGAGAACTAAGTGGATTTTGACCCTTATATTCTAAATAGGGTATATAGGAATCATCAATGAGGTTCAATCCCAACCAAGGGTAATCCCTGGTGTCCCCCTCATTGGGGACCAACATCCTTGATCCACCCTCAGTGGTGTCTATATCAGCCTTCATGGTGTGAAACCTTCCCCTTATGGGAAAATATAGTCACATTTCTATCCTCATTGGGTGTACAAATCCATCCATCTAGTAAAACTTCCATTTTCTCCCTTTTATGAATGCATGAATCTAATACAACTTTATAAGTTCTCTAATCAGTCTAATCTGTCTCTTCTAGAAGTTAATATCACATCATACCCCATGTTAAAAATGGTATGTTGAGGAAAACCTTAGAGACAAGACTATGGAATAAGATACCCATCAATCTACATTTGTTTCCTTGTGTTTTCACGCCCTTGAGAAGCCCCTTATACGAGAGAATACATGTGTACCAATTTTTCAGTGTCCATACATGTCTACAATACCCAATGTGACTACTCTCATGACTGAAGATTTCTACCCCGACTTAACCAATTAGAATTTCCTAAGAGAAGAAACATAATTAACTGGAATCCACAAAGAGATGGCTCTGAGAATAGTTTCAAGAACAACATCCCAATATATAAGGGAGACACAGAATAAGTGTCTAATTTCAAGGAGGAATCCAAATAAAAAGGGGCCAACATCCCATCATCCCATTTTTATCATGGAGAAAAAATCTCTAAATACGTTATCAATACTGTCCGCATTTGGAAAGAAGGAATGTGGGGACACAATCACGTTCTAGTGGACAATAACACATGAGGCGGTGCACCGTAGTGGAAATCATCAAAAACAAATATTATCAAAAAACATTATATGATATTTATTATGAGATATCACATCATGGTCCTGGAAAAATTTTCCTATCCATACTTCTTCTTTACCTTCTTTTAATGGTGAAATATATATGGACACTTCTATATAGTTTACGACCACAACCTGATTTGAGGTCTTCCAGCTTACACCACCTCTATTCATAGTTAATATGTATCCCATATTTGATTTCATATTGTATTGATCTATTTAGAAACTAGAATCTACATATCCTTTGATGTCTAGTTCCTCATCTCCACCATATACTATGAAAATATCCTTATTATGCCTCAGATACTTAAGGATAGTATTGACTACCATGCAATGGTTGTCACCTGGGTCATCTTGATATCTTTATACTATAATATATGCATAGGATACTTCTATAATAGTACATATAATAATATATATGACCTACTAAATCACTGATTTTTATATAACCCTTTCTATTCGAATTAGTTCTCACGTACCAATGAAGAGATTTTCTTAGAAAGAGGAATACCGTGTTTCACTGGAACCAATATCCTATTGGATTATTCTATACTAAATATCTTCAGTATCTTATCAATATACATAATTTGAATTTGGATGAGAAGTCTCTTGTATCTATCATGATATATCATGATCCCAATAATGTGTAATGCATCACCTTAGTCCTTCATGGAGAAGCATTTATTTAACCATGATTTAATAAACTGTAAGACTCATTTTTCTTTTATAATAAGTAATATTTCATGGAAATATATTGTTATGAAAATTACCACACTCTAATTAAACCATTTATAGACACAAGACACACATTATTTTCTTTTTGAAACCAAATTCCTTCATGGTCTCATCATATAAAATGATTCATAGCCAAGAATATTTCATTAATCCATAAATGGATTTTGTAGTTTGTATATCTTGTTCACATCCTTTGGAGAGACAATACCTATAGATTGTGTCGTATAGAAATTTTATTAAAGGTATCCATTAAGGAAGGGTTGTTTGACATTGATTTTCTAATTCACATAGTCTTGGAAGGTCGTAATGGAAAGTAGAATTATGAATTATTTCAGTATTGAAACTGGTGAAAAGGATTCCTCAAAGTCTCTGCCTTAACAATATTTGAACCTTTTTTCAACCATTCATACCTTATAGCTACTAAATTTTTCATCCTTTTCAAGTTTCTTGTTGAAAAAAATTATATCCAATGGTTTTTATATCGATTGGAGCATCTACCAAAATCCAAACATGGTTTTTAGTACATGGATTCCATTTAAAAATTCAAATATTATTGAAAATTATAAATATTTCTACCACTTATAGCTTCCTTGTAGGTCAGGGGATAATTATTATAAACCAATTTTGAGTCACCATCCTTGATGGAAAAAAAACCAGGAAATTATGGTTCATTAACTACTCTTTTACTATTACACAACACTTGTGCGTATGTAACTTCTTCTTCCTCCATCATAATTTTTGTAATTTTTATTGTTTCAACTATTGTGTAACATGTTCTTTGACATCATCATAGTATATATCTCACCCACTATCTCTTTTGGAGATTTCATCCCTATCAAGTAATATGGTGTGTCTTTCCACTATTAGTTTTGTTTTTGAGGGGTTATTTATGTGATATTCCCTTATTTTATTGGGGTATCCTATAAAGGTACACATTGTTCCTCAAGGTGTATGTTTTTTACCAGAAGATGATTAGAATAATTATTTACTACCTCACACATATGAATTATACAACATGGTATTTCTTCCACTAAAAATTTCATGTGGAATACTATTTATCAATTTAGTTAGTACTTTGATTAGAGTGTTTCCTCTTGTATATAAAGTATTTCCCCAAAAGGATAGAGGAATATATGAATGACTCATCAATGATCATACCATTTCTAACAAGGCGTGCTTCCTCCTTTTACATAAACAATTCTACTGAGATGTATATGGAGGAGTGAGTTGAGATAAAATCCCAAACTCCCATAAATAATCAAGGACTTTATTAATATATTCTCCACCAGAATCAAAGAGGAGTTTATTAATATTATTATCAATTTGTTCTTCAAATTAATTCATTTATTCCATGAATTTATTAATGTTATCTAACTTATACATCCTTAAGTATACATATACTTATAAAGTAAAATCATTAGTAAAAGTTATGAAGTATGAGTACCCACCCCCAACTTAGTAGTATATGAACTAGACACATGAGTATGGATTAATTCATGAAACACATTATCCCTTTCCCCTTTCCCATTAAATGGGGACTTGTTCATTATTACTTATAAAAAATCATGACATGCACCAAGTGGTTTTAGTTCAAAATAATCTTAATATCCATCCTGATATAATTTAGTAATATGATTTTTGATTACATGAACTTGAGATAGATTCCAAATATGGGTGTGGTAGGATTCATAAAAAATAATTTCATTATTTATATTGATTACATGGTTTTTAATCCAACACATAAATACCATTATTTAGATGAGAGTTAACATAAAAAATTTTATAGTTAAAAAAAATAAACAATTTTCCCTAAATTTTAAAATAAATCCATATGTATGTAGTACAGATATAGAAATAGTTTTTCTGTTAATGGATGTCAGATAATAAAAACCTTTTAAAACTAAAATAATTCCAGTTTTAAATGTGAGGTCATATTCGTTGATAGTTACATTAAAAAGTTCATCACTTTTGGATTCTCGTTAATCAACCTTCCCGTATTCAATATTTCTAAATATACTTGTCTACTATATTATAATACATATGTGAGAACCAAAAGCTATATCTAATAACAATTTTTTTGAAATAGATAAATTTTAGTTGATAACAAATGCACCTAAAGCTTTATGTTTCTTCTTAGGTTGGGTTTAATTTTTCTTCCAGTGGACATACTTGCGATATGTAAAAAAATAAGAATTCTACTCTATATCATTCCCCTTGATCATCCAATTAATTGAATGGTGTGACTAATATTTGGGCTTAGATCTCTTCACTTTCCCTGTCTGTTTTATCACCATAAATATTAATTGATTTTGATGGTTGGTTTCCCTATCTACATGATGAAGAAGAATGAGATGATCCAAAATACATTTCTCAATGTTATTAATATTAAAATTTACAAAAAGATGGATAAGATATAAGGGAGTGATGCAAGAATGATATCAGTTCCCCGTTATTTAGAGAGTCTAATACCTAGATACTCTAGTGTATCAATGTTACCAATGAGCATTACTATGAGAGGCACAACTTTGGAACCCACTTTAATCATTCTAAAAAATGATCTTTGGAGATATCAAGACAATAAAACCTAGATCTCTCTTGACCATTGACCATTTAATTGAAAAAATCACAGACAAGGGATTTTTCATCACTCTCCTCCTTAGTAAGTTGATCAAAAATTGAGGATTCTTGCATGATAGATTTCTGTTCATGGAGCATCATATCTCAAAGGCATCTGAACCACTCCTGGAAGTAACTATTGGTTAGCAGATGATATTTATCTAATATATATTATAGGAATAGAGTGGATGAAAAACATTATATTTTATACAATTATAAATGATAATATTACTACTACTTACTTGATTAAAAATTATATAATAAATAATAAGAAATAATAATTTATTAAATATAAAACTATTTTATTAAGTCCCAATAACCCTTACCATTAAACTCAAAATGTTTGGTTTCTTGGAAAGTCTAGTAGAAAAAATATATATTCTCATTTACATAACCCCAAAAGGTTGATTCAGGCTACATGAAGGTATTTAGGGAGGAATATCTTTTATAACTGTGGTGTTTTTGATCATTGATCCATTGAGTGGATTCCCCAATCCTAAAAGTTTATCTTGGATTTCCTCAACACTTTCCTTCAAATTGCACAAAATCTTGAATGGGATTCTTTTATAAAAGTAAAATGGCTATGTCTACCCAAAACATTCCAAATAACTCCACATATAATAGTATATGTCCCAATAAGGATTGGTTTAGCACTTAGTTCTATTGAGTTCCATTCCTAATCAATTAATGGATGGAATAGTCTAATTTAATATTTGGATAATAGATTTAATATTATTATGACTAAATTTTATATTGTTTTCCATTAAAAAACATGTTAATATTAATTGTATTTTTCTTAATAAATTAATCATGTTGGATTAAACTTTTACACTTAATTCAATTTTTTAAATTCCATCTTTTCACATTACTTCATTTATTTATGTGATAGAATTCTTACATCCATGAAATAAATAATCCATAAGATAGAAATAAAAATAATAATAAATGACACTATCATGAGCTTATATAATGGTTGATTTATTAAGAAGACAGTAAATCAACCTATGACATCAGAGAATAACTCTTTGTGTTGGTCTTGGCCTGAGTTACAAGAATGTACATGTCCACCTTTGTATCACCTGTTTTGGAATCACTGTGGATTTTTTTTAACAACCTCCACAAACCTTGGAATAATCCATTAATTAAATGTATTTATAACTCACACATAGGTGTGGGAAACCAAAAAGTTGGTTAATGAGGATAATACAAATTACCATGGATACATATGACCTACATAATAATAAATAGAGGGACAAAACAAATTCTATCAAATTTAATTTTATATTAAATAATTTAAAACCAATTTTATTAATTAAATTAAAACAGCTGAAACATAAACAGGTCTTGGTCAACCTCATGAATGGTCATACATTGAAACTATACACAAAGGTTAATCAGTTAAAATTCATTTCTATTAGATATTTATTATTAAGATAGACATGATTTAATTAATTAATTCCTTTTCATCTTAATTACCATTTAAATTCACTTCAAGATACCCATAATTAAATATATTTGAGGAAAATAAATATTAGAACCAATAATTATATATTATTACAATAAATTAACTGGAAAATAAAAATTATTTATAATTATATTAAATTGTGAAACACTATAAGTTCCAATCAACATATAAATGGTTTTAATTATGCAATTGTAAATTTAATTTAATTTTAATTATTTTATTCATTGGGTGACTAAACAATAAGTACTATCAGGCTACATGTCGTGTAACTCATTTTTCTTGCACCCAAGTTACATGTCTAAGTATTTGGCATGTACCTCATGAGGACTACATGGAATTTACATGACAACTACACAACGTGTGTAACACTTTTCATGTTTCTGCGAAATCCACTGAAGAATTCAACATGTTAATTGGTTTTTACTACATGAAATTTATAGACTCACTTTATGTTGTGTATCTCTCATCTCATGTGTCCTCATAACACATCAAATTTCACAATATGTATTTTAGATATGGTAAATGATGAACTACACACGGTTTTCATTGCATATATATTGTGTATATCATTAATTCCCCATGTTTTCAGTCTCACATTGTTTTCCCATGTTTAATGAAGACACAAATTATGAAACATTAACCATTATCATGTGAAGACTATAAGATGTGTACAATCTAGCTATACACCACGTAATCCTAAAACTCACATTCCAATTTGGGATTTTCTACATGTGGTGTGTAATAAATACACAATTTTTAGTTAATATTTGGAATTTTGTGTATCCCATGATACATCTAGATACAGTTTACATGGGTACATTGTAAGTACTCTGGCTAAAAGTTGTTTAAACCAATATTACCAGCCAAAAAATTTGGCAGTTCTTGATATAATCTCTAGTCGTTCTTCATCTACTAATTGACCTTCAAAAATATGAGACACTTAACAAAGATGATTATCATGAAGAATCTTGTTAGGTCAAATCATATTGACTAAAAAAGAATATGAAATTAAAGAATCATCCATGATTGTGCATAAAAATAAATAATCAAATTAAAAATATAAATTTAAAACATGAACACACTAAATCCACTTATAGGATCCATGCGTAGCAGAAGTGCCTTTGATGGGTGTTAAATTAAAATTTATTTTAATTTAGATTTTCCATAAAACATGAGAGAATATATTTCTTATTAATTTTATAATTTATTTATTTAGATCTGGAAGAAATAATTGCCTTATATTATGACCATTCATTTTATAATGATGTCAATCATTTGAAAAACCCTTCAAATTACATTTTTTTATACTGTAAAGATTTTGGTGTGGAATCCCTCTAGTGGCGATTGATGGGTTCTCCTTTGATCTTTGAGAATAAACAATTCATTTTTTGGGGAAATCAGAAAGAATTGATTATCTTGCAATTGTCATCTTAATCTCTCCAAGATCCTTGGAGCTTGAAAGAGTTCATCTTGTTATTGAGAGGGTTATACATAGAATTTGTGATAGAGATAAGTCTATCATGTAAAACAAATCTCAAATCTCAATTTTTGGTTAACCCTATTCAATATACATGACCGTATATTTACAGAGTTAGGGTTTAGGTTACAATATTATTTAATTGTGTATTGATCCTTAAATAATATAATAATTTTTAATAAACCCTCTAAAAATTATCATAATATTATTATTATTTTATTGAATATTTTCTAATTTTCAAAATAATAAATATTATTTTACTGTCTTTTAAATTAATATTTATCGTTAGACATAGTTTTAGTCTCTTCAAACTCCTTGGAATTTATTGAATACTTAAGTAAATATTTAATAAAATGTTTCATTCATCAATAAAATATATTATGGATGGTACTTTAAAATGGTTAAGAAATTGGGAAGTACCCTTTAACAGGGCTTTTATAGTGGGAATAATTGAAAGGGAACCTCATCAAAATGTATTTACCCCTCAAAGAAAGAAGAAATTTTATGGATATATCATTTTGGAACATATAAAAAGAATTTATAATAACTATATAAAATTAAAGAAAAATTACTTTGGGGTAATGTGATAGAAATCATAACCAAAATGAAAAATTGAGTTTTAGGAAGAAACACCTACCCTATGTCTGAAAGTGTTATGAAATTGTTCTTAATGTCCTGGATAATGAAATTAGATTCATTAATAATTTTATACATAACCTATTAAACATGAATTTTATTTATTATAATTTTTATTATATTCATTTATCGATTTTATCATGAGTTATAAGATTCAATTTCATTGTTCAGGGGTTTTCATTTCCTGGTTTTCATGATGTCTTCACTTTTACACAAGTATGAAAGATAATGTAAAATGAGAATAGTTATAATGAATTATAATTATATGTTATTAATAAACTTTCAAACGATTTAATTATCTTATATATAATTTTTCTTCATATGAGTTTGGTTCAATAGAGAAAGCGTTGATGATAACCATCTAGATTATTTTTTCATTTTTTTTATTATCACGAACTAGTTTTGTCTTATGAATTAATATTATGTATATATATAATGGTTACCAAACAAAAAATATGTTATAATATATATAATAATGTCTATTGTATCCCTTAAAATGGTTTTATGACCATCCTTGAACGTGGAATTGAAAAAACAAAACTCATCATCCAAGAAGGTGGTAAATCGGTACCTCACGGACGATGTGTTCATTTTTAAAATAAAAATGGAAAGAGAAGAGAATTGACTGTTGATATAACATAAACATTATAATGCTATAGTATATAAATTTTACAATAGTTATAATTTCACTTTTTAGGAGGAGGTGAGGGAAGGGTAATAAAATAAAATAAAATTCAAGAGAGAGAGAGAGAGAGAGGATGTTTTACCTCTTGATTGTCATTTCCTTGAGACCCCCTTAAGGGACTTGGAAATGGTTTTTTGGTGAGACCAGAAAGACCAGAAAGACCAGAACGTAGGTTAGAGGTTTGGGATAGTTAATGGAAAGAATATAGGAAACAATAAAGGCTTCGGAGGTGTGAATAGAAGGGGTGGTATTTATAGTGGATGAAATTGTTGTTTTTTGAATATTTAATTCATTTGTTTTTAATTTTCACTCAAGACTATGAATAGTTTTGGTTTTTGTGACTAAATAAAATAACTAGTGTTGGTGAGTTCAAACCAATGGTTGATTAGCTCATCTATACATTATCCTTGACTCAGTAATTTATTTATTTACTTATAATGTTAAATACTGTAAATTACCATATTTCTCTATTCACATAAATTCCAACTATATTAGAAAAAATCTGTAAAATCCACTTGAACCATTTTGTATTGTGTAGAATTCAAAAATGGACTCAATTTCACGAAATTAATTTTCTAATGATGAGAATATTTTTACATGGAATCATCACATAATCGAATAATAGATATTTTAATATTATTATTGTTTTTATTACACAATGAAAAATTAATTAAGGTCTCATAAAATTATCTTATAATCATAAGAAATAAAAATATTAATTTAGTAATATATTTTATAAAAATAATGTTTCTTTTAAATTGTAATATTAATTTTAATATCTAAATAAAAATTTATATTTAAAAAAAATACCAACAGGTAATTATAATCACATGAGCCTCAACCTAGTTTGTGAGGTTTCCTTAAGTACATCCATGAGTCCCAAGCTTGAAAATAGGAGGATTCATATTTTTGGGCTACTGTAGTAGTAATTTCATAGATATTGTAAAAGGTAATGTTTGGTATAGTATCTAGAAGAACTATTCACCTTGGGCCATTGGTTTGGGCTTGGAATCCTTAAGGCCTTTGGGCCACCCATGCCTTCGGGTCAGTATGGATTTTGAGAAACATTTAAGGCCTTCGAGCCACATCAAGGCCTTAAGGCCATGTACTGTTTCCCCAGACAGACTCTACCAAAAAAAGGCATCCCCAGAGGAGGATTTAGATCAGGCGCACTCACCTGAGCAGAACCAATGGATTTGGAAGAATGAGAGGGTATGGCTATGCCATCAAGAAGCCTCTATTCATTAACATGATGTTTTTTGAGAGTAACATGTGATGGTGGAGAACTACCATTATGATGCAGATGCTAGGAAGATGAAATTCATTGTATTTATAGTCTGGTTGAATTCCGTAACACCTTTGGGTCATATAATGTCTCTTAATCCTATGGTCTATGTAATCACTAATCCTAGGGGCCTTTTAAGGGTTCCCCCTCATCCCTTGAATGGGGTTTATAAAAAAATCAATAAAAATGATGGCCTTCGAGACATTCAGGTAATTTTTTTAAAAAAATAAATATTTTACTTATTTAATTATATAAATACACTATATTCTCATTTATAAGTTAACAAAATTTTATTCACACTTTTATAGGTGAATTTTCTATTCTATTGTTCATTATACAATTCTTAATTGTCACATTACTATTACAATTTTCATATTTAATAGTAAATTATATTTTAAAACTCATTGTAGCATAAAGAATAAACTATCAAAAATGATAAATTTTAAAAGAGACATACCATAAAATATTTTTGTGTTACATTCTATCCTAAAAACAATTTCATGTAGGAAATTACCAAAATTAAACATCATAAAAATATTTCGGTTGTTCTTAATTATAAATTCATGTGATTACCACATCGCCTCTTCAATTTTATGATTTTCCCAAATACCTTTACCAGCCGAGTTTTCTGATTCCTCAACGAATTCTCCCTAGTTTCTAGAATCTGGATAGGCACATCACAATAAGACAAATCAGGTTACAATTCTATTCATTTAGAATTTTGGACAGCTGTTGGTTCTGGCTTGTAATTCCTTATCAAATAGATGTGGAACACATTGGGTACTTTAGAAAAATAACATGGAATCATCAAAAATTAATCAAATGATCTAATTATATCATGGATTTCAAATTCTCTAATGTACTTACAGATCATATTGCCTTTTTTTAAAAATCATATAACATCCTTCCATAATGATCCATTCAAGAAGACATGATCTACCACATGAAACTCCAAACCATTCCTCTTGTTTTTTTTTGGAATTTCTATTTTTCCTACATTTTTCTACTTTGATATGTGTTTTAATAGTCTTTATATTTTCTATTTTTTCCCACAATATTTATAGGCCTACAATATTCCATTCACCAACTTCATCAAAAAACATTAGTGAATGAATTTTGTTTCCAAATAATGATTTATAAGGTGTCATTTTAATACTTGAATGGAAAAACGTATTGTAATAAAACTATACCAAAGGTAAATACTGATCCCACTTACCATGAACGTCATGTGGGATAGATATTAACATGTATTCTAATGTTCAGATTGTCTTTTCAGACTATCCATCATATTGAGGTTGATAAGAAGTACTCAAATGAAGCTCATTGTAAAAATCTTTCTGAATACATTTCTATAATATTGATGTAAAGAATGGATCATGATTAGAAAATATTGCAAGAGCTACTTCTTAATGTCTTTAAAATTCAATAATATAGATTCATCAAGGCACACCAGTGGAAAATCCTCCCTTATAGTGAGGGAATGTGAAGATCTGGAAACTCAGTCAACAATTACACATATTACACCATTCATTCCTCTAGTTTTTAGAAATACAAAGAGAAAATTAATATTAATGTCATCTCATTTCCCTGAGGGAATAGGACTAATTTTCATGAATCCTATAGGTTGTTGTATTTAATCCTTCACCTTTTTATAGACTAAACATCTTGAGATATAATCAACAATTTCCCACTTCATATTCAAAGATTTTTATATCTAAGTGCTAATAGTGTGTATAATTAAATTTGAGCTATGATTATCATCCAATAATTACCTTATTAGATTAGGTATAGTGAGAACATGAATCCTCTTACAAATGTTTATTATTATATCCTTATACACAAAGTCTTCCAACTGGCCTTCAGTCATAGCATTGATTTTTATTTGAAAATTCTCTTCTTTATACGAAGATATTTTTATCCTTCCAAATAAATAGAGTTGGGAAACCAATTAAAAAAGTAACTGTGATTCAACTATCTTGATACATACAATATCTATATTTTCAATATCTATATACATAGGATCCTTTTCAATCATCATTTTCATCAGAACTCCATGATCTTACTTACTCAATGCATCTGCTACCTTATTTTTCTTCCAATAGTGGTAGTGTATTGAACAATCATAATCCTTTAGTAGGTTGATCCATCACATTTTCTTCGTGTTGAGTTGTTTTAGTGAAAAGATATATTTCGAACTCTTTTAATCTATATATATCCCACATCTTTCTCCATTGAGATAGTGTCTCCATATCATCGGAGCAAATATTACGACTCCTAAATCCATATCATGAGTTGGATAGTTCTATTAATGATATTTTAACTTTTTTAATAAATAAAAAATAAATCTCTCATTATTCATGATGAAATATCCAAGTTCATTCCCTAATTCATCGCTATAAATGATAAATACACAATTTCCTCATAGTAGAGTCAAGATTAGAGAATTAAGTAATATTCTCTTCAATTATTCATAGAATTATTCAAATTCATCTGTCCAAATAAACATAACCAACATATGATTAATCTTGGTTAATAGGTTATCTAATTAGGAAAAATTATAAATGAAACATCGATACTAACCAATTAAATCAATGAAACTATGTACCTCAGTTATTTGTTTTGGAGTAGTACATTCAGAAACTGCCTTTGAGTTCATTGGATCAACAAATATTCCTTCCTTTGAGACAATGTGGCCAAGAAAGAAATGGTTTGAATCCAATATTCAGACTTTCAAACCATCCCATATAACTCTTTTCTTATTAGAGTCTTTAGAACAATCCATAATTGGTTATCACCATCCTCATAACTTTTGGAATTTATGAAGATATCATCAATAAATACCACAAGAAAATCAAGATATTCCCTGGACACTCTATTGATTTGATTATTAGAAAAAGTTGGTTCATTACTCAATACAAATGGCATTACTAAAAACTATTAATGTCCATAACAAGTTTAAAATGTTTTCATTATAATATCTTCCTTCCTCGCATACAATTGATGATATCCATATCGAAGGTCTATCTTCAAAAAATATTGATATTTTTGAAGTTGATCAAATAAATCATCAATTTGTGGTAGATAATACTTTTCCATTATTATAATAGCATTGATTTCTATATATTCAATGAGAAACCTCATGAATAAATCATTCTTCCTAAGAAATAAAACGAGGACTCTCCCAAGAGAAACACTAGTAAAAATAAATCCCTTATTACTAAACTCCTCTTGTTTTTCTACTTCAGCTCCACTAATTCCATAGGGTTAATTATATAGGGAGTCTCTGACATTGTCATTATGTGATGGATTAAATAAATAGACTACTCAACTTCCATCTTGATAGTATGTCTAATTAATACTTCAGAAATACATAAATTTATTGTTATAAAAATGGTACATCTTAAATTTGATGATTTCTTTCCTCACACATAGATGTAGTTTTCTCTTCCTCCCCAGGAATTTATTTCTCTATAACTACTAGGGGTGGATCTAGATAATAATTGGATGATAAATCCTCCCCTAAAAAATAATAAATTACATATCTTCATCATGATTCATTATTTCATTCAATTTATAATAATAATTTACATTATATTTTAAAATAAAGTCCATTTAAAAAATTATATCTAAATAAACCATAGGAATGATGATAAATCATAAATTAAAGAACATGTATGTGTTAAAATATGAACTTCTAAACACATAATTGTTACAACAAGGTTTACACTAGGATTCTTTTCTAATAATACCTTGTTAATCTGAATTGGAAAAATAATATTTTTTAAGAAAACTTTGAAGATATAAAGGAATGTGATGATTCAGAATCAAATAAATCTTTATTTAAATTTAAATATATTGTTAATTTATATTCTACTAAAACATTAGGAACATCAATCTCATATGTTGTGATCAAATAATATTTTCCTTTCTACTTTACCTTTTGTGAGTAATGTTTTCTTGATGTTATAACCAATCATTTTTATAGTTTCCCATCTAACAATAATTTTATTATTGAACATTGGTAGCTTTCCTTCCCATGAAAAAATTTGAATGATGGAATTTTTGACAACACTTTAAGAAAATTAATTTTCTTTTCATCCAGGAACCAGTGGATTTCATTCCATATGTATTTCACATTTGAAAATTTATTTTTTTATTCTTCAATTTATCTATCCTCTAATATGCCACCATTATATTCCCATATTTTACCTTATTGTCATAAAACATGGAGAATTATTTCTCAATTTTTATAGAATATGTGACTATATCTTCATACGATCAGAAATTTTTGGAGAAAAATGGCCATTAGAGGAATAGTTTTATCCCATAAAATAATTGATCCATATTTCTCATTGGATTATGTATATAATCCACAACATGCCTTGATAGCCTTGTAAATTTTTATATATTGAAATTTTATCGTCCTCATTTTATTTGAGTCTCAATTATGGTCTCTCCGTATCAGATCTCAATTCCAATGAGAAATATTTTTTTGAAGAAAATTTATTTTAAATCCACCTATTACATATTTTCAATTTCTCCCTCCTAATTTTTATTTTGAATCAATGACCACCATTGATTAGTATCTCCTAATAAAAATAAACTTCCATGATAACCTACTCCCATTAATTACATCCCAAAGGGAGAAATATGTTCTCTAAGAAACTTATCCACTTCTCATCTACCAATGGATTTGTTCCCATATTGAATAATGGTGGTTTTTGTCACATTATACAGTCTAACATTGTTACACCATGCCGTGGATGAGTCAGATTCAGGAGAGTAAGTTTATTACTCATAATCTGAGTCAGTTTTCCCAATATATCCTTTTCATCATCATCATCATTATATAGATTTTTATTCAATGAAAAGAGGCAAACAACAAAAACACAACACCCTCACAACACCCCCACCCCTTTCCTCGCCCCAAAAGACAGGAGGTAAGGAGGTCTGAAATAGTGATGACCAAGAGAATCCCCTCTAATCAAATTGACCCCCTCAGGTTTCAAGCTATCCCTAGTGTGAAAGAAAACGTCCTTAGGCCCCAAAATAACCTTAGAAGTGAGGTGATCAGACACTTTGTTACCCTCCCTCTAGTTGTGTAGCACTTTAATGTTGCTTCCAAGTAAGCGCTGACATTTTCTGATGGCATAGGTGATAGAACAGGGAGAGAGAACCTGGTACTGTAAGGACTTGTGCACTGACATTTAGTTGGTTTCCACTTCAGAGATGTCCAACTGCTTCTGACAACATAAGATGAGACTGTGGGGCATTTCAAGGGCCTCCGCCTGTAAAGCAGAACCTTGCCCCAGCCTTACTGAAAACGCCATGAGCACCGACCCACTATTGTCACACACCACTCCTCCTCCCTATATTAAACCAAGAGCACAAGACCCATCTATATTGAGTTTTAACCCTCTAGTTGGAGGGTTCCAATGAACCCATTTGCCCTTAGTTCCACTGACTGTGGACTCCGCACATTCCCTTGCTTGAAACTTAGCTAGAGATGGGTCTTCCTTCCAGTTGATGACATCCTTGTCCAAGTCGTCTAATAGGTTCTTCATCCAAACATTAACAGTACGTGTTGTCACACCCACCACTTCATGTCTCGCCTTATTCCTCACCGTTCAGATGCCCCAACACCCCGCATGCAGCAGCACTGTTCACGCCATTTTTTCAGGTCTTCTGCTTCCCAAGACATGGTACCAGCTATCTAGAAAGGGAAGGCCATCCATTCTGGGATAGAAGACCATAGTGAGACTCCCAAAACAAGTCTAAACCTCACGTGCCCAGTCACTTTCAAAAAATAAATTCACTGTGCATTCCTCCCTACAGGACTTGGAACACACACATCTTGACGCCATGTTAACACCACACCTCTTGACGTTCTCATATTTCGGGATGGCTTTGTTCTGAATTATCCAGGTGAGGAATTTGAATTTGGTAGGTATATATTTCACCCACAGAACATAATCTAAGGTCTCCCCATTTTCCTGAACCTGCCCCCTAGAAATTCACCGGAAGTCCTTTGACGTGAAGGCCCCAGAGGGGGATGTAGTGAAGACACATATACCTGGGTCTAAACTCAGTTCGATGAGGTTAAATATTTTTTGTTTCTCTTTATAAAGAACCATCGTGAAAAAATATGATAATCACCTCACCTCCCTGAAGGTGATGTTGGTTTCTGGGCACCTGGGAAAACCGATCGTGGAGCCACTCTAGTTCTGGTGCCAAAAGGATATCTCCCCTCTCCCAATATAGTTATAATTTTCTCAACTACAATTTCAGATCTTGATCCAAAATCATTATCATTCAAATAATGGAATACCTACATGGAATACGTGCATTGATACAATTTCCAATCCATAAACTAGGATCCATTTATAAATAATATAATACACTAATTTATTTTGTGAATCATAATTCATAATTTAAAACTAGGAAAATACATAACATAAATTTAAAATTTATGCCAAGAAAATATCATAATCATAAACATGGTTTCTTTAGGGACATGTTTACATTTAAATCCTTTATAATTTTTTGTAAAAAAATTTGAATTATCCTAATCATATCCCCTAGGAGTGTCAAAAAAGATGTGCTATAAGGCCCTTTTTGTTGTACTAGGTTATGTCGAGTCATGTATGATTCACATTTTTAGAGTTGTTTCCCAAATATATATATTCCCCAAAACCATATCCACTTTTGGTATCCTAAAATGGATATATTTATAGGAATACCCACATAAGCTATACCTTAAAAAAAATCATGGATATTATTCTATACTTATCCTCAAAGTCCATCTTAGAGTTAGGTTCCCTAATCTAAGTTTTCTAAATCTATTTTCTATGGTTTGTACTAAACTTACTATGAATCCAATCATAAAGACATTGACTCTAGTATCCCAGAGTTAATGACTTATATAGTTACATTAGTGCTACGAACAAGTGACTGCATCCCAAAGGACTGAATAGTTTAGTAGATTAGGAAAACCAAATATAAACATAATTATTACATTACATATTTGAATGGAGATCCACATATCAACACCATTGTAAACACCCATAAACTCTTAGATTATCCCTACAAGTCGTTCATAACATACATCTTCTCAACCTATTGAAAAAGTAAAACATAATAAATCGGTGTGATCAGATACTCTATAAGGGTATGAAATATAGTATAATCTATCATAAAATTAAACAATAAGGAAAGGTGGTTAACTAAAAACACATACCATTAAAACATAATCTTGACCTTAATATGACAGGAATAAATACTGATTGAAAACAACCATATTAAAAATCATATAATAATGAATCTTAGCTATGGATATTCTAATATTATAATAAGAACATGTATTATAAATTACAAATTTCAAAATTATTGAATTCCTAATTTTGGATAGCTTAAATATATCATCAAGGCCTCGACCAGAACATCTAAAAATAAATGGGTACATCCTTTGCCAAATTCTAATCTAGTTTGTATCAAGAAATCTATCAATGTATCAAAGAGATATAGAGGACCACAACCATCACTTACTAATCCTCATATTAATGGGGTGGAAAATAAAGAACATATTCATAAGAAATGTAAATAACATTCCCCAATTTGTAAACATAATCACTAACTATTAAGACTAATATGGTGAATAGTATTAGGATTGCACATCCACAGTGAAAATAATCATACAAAGTTTGATAAAATATGTTAGATGATATCATAAATTATAAATTTTATGTAAGACTAATATTCAACAATGGTAGTTTAAATATATGAAAATAATATAAAAAATCATCGAGGAATTATTGAGAGAAATATCATTTTTACATTGTGAAGAAGTTTAATTGGAAAAAGACATTTTTATTTATTATAAAATCATATTGTAATCATTTATATCCCAGAAATGAAAAGGTAATGAAAAATCAATTATGTATGAGTCAAAAATTATGTCCAAAATAAGAAATATGTTTATAATAAACTTTAGAATTAGGGCACTTCATTGAAGTTTAATAGAAAATATAAAAGTGTGTTTAAAAATGAAAGAACATAATTATTTGTAAAAAACTAGAAATAAAAAAAGTTATTTTTCATGAAAAAGTGTGATTTTAGGTAAAAATGGTTTCTTAAAACATATTATAGATGGTACTCTAAATTGGATAATAAATTGGAAAGTTTCATTTAATCGGGACTCCATAATGGAAAGATTTGAAAAAGTAACCTTATAAAACATTTATTTCCCCATAAAAGAAAGTTGAACTAATCTGGATACATGAGTTTGGAATATATACATAGAATTTAGAATAATTATATAAAAATAAATAATAATTAAAAGGGTGTAATGGGAGAGAAATTGGATCCTAAATGAAAAATGGAAGTCGGGAAGAAACCCTTACATTATGTCTGAATGTTCTCTTCACATGTGCATAATATCCTTGATAATGAAAATAGATTCCTTACTAATTTAATTATGAACCTATTCAACATGTACCTACTTTATTATAATTTTCTTAATTTTATATATGGAATTTTTGATGAGTTATAATATTTAATTTCTTCATTTGGGGGAGTTCAATTTTTGGTTTTCATGATTAGTTCAAATGTATACATTTATAAAAGTTCATTTAAAATAAATATATTTATCCATAATTGAATGTATATGATAGTGGTGAACTTAGAAAATATTTAATGATCCTATTTATCATTTTGTTTATAGATAAGAGGATTATTCATTAGATAAATCATTATTGATAACCATTTAGATTAGTTTGGTGTTTTTTTCAATTATATCAAACTAGTTTATTCTTATAAATTAATATTATGTATATATATATACATGTTCCCAAAAATTAAATATGCTGTATTACATATATTAATTTTTGTTTTATCCATAAAAATGGTTTTATGAGCATCCTTGAAGGTGGAATTGAGAAATAAAAAATCATCGTCCCTAAAGGTGGTATATCAGCACCTCATAGACAATGTTCTCATTTTTATAATAAAAAGGGGAATAAAATTGAATTGATTGATGATATTACAATAACATAATGAAATTATATTATTTTAAATTTACTGGAGTTATCATTTCACTTTGGATAGGGGACACAAGGGAAGGATAATAGAAGAAAATAAATTTAAATAGATAGGGAGAGAAGGTTTTACCTCTTGAGCTTCGCCTCCTTGAGAACCTCCTTAAGGGACTTAAAAATGTACTTTTTATGAGATCAGAAAGACCATAACGTGGTAGAAATAATTGGGAGAGGAAAATGGTAGAATATAAGCAAGAATCATTTCTCTATAAGTGTGAGGAGAAGAGGTGGTTAGGTGTGCAATTAATAGGTACGAGAGGGGTGTTTTTTTGATTATTTAAATCATTTGTTTATTATTTTTGGATCAAGACTAAGAATAATGTTGTTTCATGTTCCTATATAAAATAAATATTTCATGTGATTTCGAATCAATGGGAACTTACGTCATCCAAATATCATCTATGACTCAATATTTAATTTATTTACATATATTGTCAATTAACATAATTTACAACATTTAACTATTAACTAAAATTTTAACTATTTAAAAAAAATCAAAAAAATTAAACCTAACCATTTTTCCAAGTGTAAAATTAAAAATTGGCTCCATTTTATGAAAATAATTTTCTAACTATGAGAAATTTAATTTTTTTATGAAACTAATTCTTTATTAAAAAAATACCGATTTTAGTATTATAATTATATTTCTGAAACATTGAAAAATTAATAAAGGTCTCATAAAATTATATTATAATAATAAAAAAACAAAATATTAATTTATTTATATATGTAACAAAAATAAATTTCCTTTTAAATAGTTTTATTTATTATAAAATTTAAAATAAACATTTATGTCTCAAAAAACACCAACACTTAATTTATTATTTTTGAAACATTTATTTACTTATTCCATGATATAAATGTATGATACATTCATTTATATGTTACCCTAATATTATCTATACATTCATAGGTGATGGTGCAATTCTGTTGGTCATATTACTATTCCAAATGATCAAATTACTCTTCTAATGGTCATATTTAATTGTATATTATTGTTCTAAACTTGGTGTTGTGTGAAGAATAAACTATAAAAAATGAAATTTTTTGAAAGAGATGTACCATTTCCTCATGGGGTGTTATATACTGAGAACGTGATTTGTGAAATACATGGGGTAAGAAAATAAAAAAGGGTGAGTATAACAACCTTGATCTTATTTACACATTAATACTTGATTTATTACATGAGATCACACTTAATACAACCCTAATAGATTGAAAAGTATAGTGTATTTGGGAATTAGGTACATTACATAACAAATTAAAACATGATATATAACATATTTATTGAAAACCTCCTTAACATGTTTGTAAAACTCCTTCGTACTTAATACTGTATCTGATATCCTAGGAAAAAATATATGAAAGGGGTGAGCCAAAAAATCCCAGTAAGGGAGTAAACCAGACATAACATGGAGAATACAAAAAATTTTAGACAATGGGCATGTCATTGGAGCATAAAAGGAATATTAATATAAATGCTTGATATAGCATGATAATCATAACCTGAAAATGTTGCAATAACATAAAACACAACATCATAAACATAAGTCAAAGCTAAACTAAAAAGTCATCATAGTGAAAAAATTTCCAATAAAGGAATCATGTAAACATCTATCCCAACGTGATGTATCATGATACTAACCATTTCCTAATGCATTAGATCTCTATCAGGGCACACTGTTCATAATCACTGTAATCTCATTATTAATTATGCCACATAGAACACATGACATGGATTAATTCAACATAATCATTTATTCTATGATCAAGGAATGTGTAATAAATACATGTATGTCCCAAATAAATAATTATATGTTCATAAAGTTTAATATCCATGATAGAGGAAAGAGTATGGTTTTCACTACAAGATGATTTTGGCATGGAAAATTGCAGTTAAATTTTGGTAGGATACGACATCCTATATAAATTAATAAAATAGGTTGATTAGAGATAAAGGAGTATATAATAATTTATACTGGAGACAATAGTAATGGGATCATGGAACATAATATCCCATCATATGAAATGTAATTTAATATCCATAATATAAAAAAAGAGCTTGAATAGAAATGAAAAGAGGGAAACCCCTTACCGAATTTTGGCATATTAAAAGATTAGGTAATGGAAAAAATATGGGGAAATAAATGATCTCTCATTCACATAACATAAAAAGGAAAGAAGGGAATTTATTATAAAAGGGTGACAATATATCCAATTTAAATTAAAAAGTTTAATTTCAAAATGTTTCTTGAATTTAATGGAAGAGAGGATGGTGAGGATCCTTTACCGGGATGTTTGACCTAAACAGCTTGGCAGAGGCTTATTGGGATCCTAGGGGCACCTTGGAAGGACGACAGAGAGTAGAGGGATGAGCATGGTCAAGCTTCAAGGAGATTTAGTGAAGATAAATGGGAGATCAGGTAGGTTTAAATAGAAAAGGAGGGGGATATCTTTATTATTTTTCTTTTCGACACTGCAAAATAAAATATTAAAAACCACAAACCATCCTATGGATATTCCCAAGGTTTCTATAAAATGGGAGTGGTATACAATATTTTATTAGGCCAAGGGCCAAAAATATTAAAATATTTCCCCTGCTTATGTGGAGGTGAGTCACACTTTCAAGGAAATTATTTTAAAATATTGAAATATATTATAAGTCTTGAATAATTCATTAAGGATTTTTAAATTTAATAAAATAATCAAAAATTCAAATTCTTTTAAAGGTAAAGTATATATTCTGTCATGTATAACTTTTATAATATTAATTACTTCATTGTTGGGCTATTATGATGTCATAAAACAAAAAGTATATTTATACGATATTTAATTTTTAAACATAAATTCAACTGTCTCAAAAAATTATAAAAAAATCATAGTTGGATAATTTCAATTTCCTGATTAAATATATAATATAATTTTTATATAAATAATTATCTAAATATCAGAATTTTCACTTTTAAAATAAAAACCTCTATTAATTTAAAATTGAGGTGTTTTGACAAATATGGTTTTTAAAGCTTAAAAAAATTACATTTGACTTAATTAAAATTATATAATAATTTTTTTAATAAAATAAATTTAAATATAATATTTTATTAAAATATTATTTTCTTCAAAAATTCATTAATTCCCTTAAAATATATTTCTAAATTAACCAAAAATACTATTTGTGCTTAAAAAATCATTTTAAAACTAATAGTAATAAGAAGAAAATATATTCATTATTCTATAAAAAAACAAAGAACATATTCCTAATTATAGGTTCTTGATAAATATCCCTTTATTACACTATCATAAGCTCTAAGAGTATGGTGGGTGATGTGGGGGATTTTATGGGGTTGTTCAATGAACATGGTTTGGTTTTTGATCTGGATGAGCCTGAATTTATCTCCTATGAGGTTTCACTCATACTAATGTTATTGGATCTCAGCTTGTTCTTGGTATATGGAAAATACTAGAAATACTATCTCCCTTAGAAGCTCCGATATGTGGGTTTCATAGGGTATGATCGTACTAGTTGGAGCTATTAATTCATTGGTCCATGCCAAAAGGATTTTCCAAAACCCTATATTTATACTAGTCATGTGATTACTGTTCAATGACTATATTATCAATGGCGAGGATACATAATAGTCATTTAAATAGAAATGGGTATAACAAAAAATGAAGTGAATAAATATTCTATATCCATAAGACATTTAACTAATTGAAATGGGTAATTTTATTCATAATAGTTAGGGTTGTTATAGTGTTGGGACACAATGAATCCAGGTTAATGGGATAAAAAGGTTTAAAATTATTAAATAATAATCATGTTGTTGCCGGAATCATGTCTTAGTGAGTCTAATGGTCATGGTAAACACACATCATCCTAAACACTCATTTTCTCCTGGTTAGTTATTTTGGATTGAAATGATGGGTCAACCAGAAACCTTATTTAAACATTGAGTATTGTAACGCCTTGACCTCCGTTACCCAGAGTCAGTGCATTATTACATACCATTGGCATGATACAAAGACTCATGTCCTAAAAGACTGATCAGTTTAGTAGCCTTGGAAGTACAAGGTACATTCATAAGTTTGACATTACATCATGAATTAAAAAAAATCAACAAAATTTTGTCCCCTTTTGAACACACTTATATCCTTTTCCAATCCCTATAATTCAACCATAAAATACTTCATCATATCTTGGAAAAAATAAAACATAGAAAGGGGTGAGTTCAGATGCTCAGTAAGGATAACAATATAGGAGAAACTTTCATAAATAAGCATAAAAAATTAAGGTAATGTATAAGAAAAAAAAACCCTTTTAATCTTAAAAATTAACATAATACTGAAAATATAAAATCAAATAATTCCATTTACCTACTGACATGGTTATTCTACCAGTCGAACAATCACATGAAATATCAATTTCCACATTTATAATGATGGAATGCATAATGTCAGACTTCAGAACCACATAGTCTAGGCCTTGTTCCAAAACTACAAATTTGATTTTGTCAGGGACTTGATCCAAGACACTAGTTTTTCTCATGAGACCTACATATACATCAAGGTGATATAGCGAGCTCCACCCGTCACTTACTAAGTCCAATTAATTCCTCATATGAAAAGGTTTAAACATAACATAAACATTCGTATTGAAACAAGGATAAGAAATTTCCATAATTTATCCATAAACAATGAATGGTTTAAAAATAACACATACATAGTCAAACAAATCCCAAAACCATTTATACAATATGGATGTTTTGTATCATAATAAATCAATTTCAAACATGTTTAAAATCCATCAAAGGATGTCGACTTTGATGACATCAATTTTTTTTAGAGAAATATATCTTTCTATTTTCAAATCATTTATAATTCATAAAATTAGAAAAAAATATATCTTGAAAATATTCTTATAATCTTGTATTGGAAGCTTCAACGTTGTTTTAACGGCATAAAATTGCTGCACTCGCCGCATAAGACAAAAAAAATGACATTCTTACCTTAATTTTGTCGAAAAGGTCATAAAGTAACTTGTTTGAAAAATGATGGAAAGACCCATTTAAAAACATATATGATCAAATAAGGGTATAAATATCTTTAACCCATAGTATAGTAAATTTTAAAAATGTTTCAAATTACATTTTTAAGAAAACATGGATGTGGATGATAAAAGGGTCCCAGTAGATACTTACATTAAAACAACCTCAGATTATAAAGATACTGTGAAATTAACACTTACCTTGTACCTTTAATTATTATATGGTATGTTAACCTCCTGTATAATAGTGAAAAAATTGTTACTAAATTATAAAAGTACCATATATATAAATATGATATCATATATGATCCTCTAATATTTCATTGTTAATAATATTTTAGTATTACAATCATTTCAGGTGTTAACTGATTTGTTTTCCTTCATATGGTTTGTTACCTAAGCCATGTTTATTATGGATAATATGAATTTGATTCATATAAAGAATGATATTATATTCATAATCATTTTTTTTAATCATAAAATGAAAATTATTATTAAATGATTAAGATGGGGAATAAATCTCATCACGTTCTTGGAGATGGTAATCCGTACGTATGCCCGAGTGACAATATCATTATATTGATGGTAAAATCATATGTAATTGGATGGTATATCATATATAAATAATAATTAACATATTATATTTATTACTTACATTAGTAATATTCATTATTATACCCATCTAAAATAATGAAGTGTTTGACTAACAAACTACACCACGACATGGAGACGGTAAGCCATACGTACACACATATAGTGACTTTGTCATTTATAGGATGTATAGATTAAAAAATATGGCTGTACCATATTTATAATAACATCAAATTATATATAAGATACTGGATTTATTATTTTATAATGGAAACAACAAATAAAGAGGAAGTGGAAGAAGAAAAGAACTTGAAAGAAGTGATGAAATATTTACCTCTTTTTCAGGATCTTCCTTTTGATTTGATCAAAAGGGATCCATAGGTTGGCTTTATGACCAATGGAAGGCCTCTAAAATCAAGGGATGAATTTTGGTAGGATATTTTTTCAGGTTTTGGATAATCCAAATGGATATGGAGGTGTGAAATTAATATAATGGGATGTACCGTTTTATAAGAGAGGCGAGGGTCACTTTTGGAAAATCTTGAAATATTATTTTATAAGAAAATAATTTTCAGTTTATAATGGATCCATAATGTATTATTTATAGGATAATGTGGGGATGGGTCTAAAACCTTTCCACCAATAAGTTTTACATATGTTTAGGTCACCATATTAATTTTATCTTTTACATTTAACTCTTAGTTAAATAGTTTTACATTTTCCATGTCTCTTTGTATTATTATATTATATGGTTAATAAATATACTATAACAAGAAGAGAGAACCACATGTGGTTAATTATTAATATATATAACCTTATCTATGTCCATTTTCTAAACCTTAGATTTTTAGGAATATTATATCAATTAATAATATAGTATTTGTTTTAAAAACTCAATTATGTCAGTCTTGACACTATTTAGTATTTGTTTTTTTTGAAAATCATAACAACATGATTACTTCAAAAAAAAATTATTTAATCATCCCTAACATTTTATATTAACCTATAAAATTAGTGTAATTCATCAACGGTCTAAAATTGCATTTATTTGGATATTTATAATATAAATTATTTTAATCTTTCATTTATAAGGTAATTAATGCATCAACATTGTGTCATAAATTAATTAATTTATTTAATGAATAAAAATTATAAATAAAATAAACTTATTTAGGAAATAATTTTATCTTTCTAATTAATATTTATAATCGAATTTATAATTTGTATAGCCCTATATTAAAATTATTTTAGTTATTAAACATTGAATTTAACTATTTTAACTCTTCTTTATATAGAATAATAATAAATTTACTGATCTAATCCAAGTGGATCAAAAGGGATCATATTTTATTCTTAAGGTATTTTTTGGTCGAACTAAACTTATCCAATAGAATTCGTACATGTGTTAGGTTAATTATAATATCATTTTTACCCTTAATTACCCTCTTTACTTTGAATCGTGGTAAAAAAAGTAAAAAGTTACTATTCATCAAAAATTATTTTCATCTTATTCAACCAAATTTTACTTACTTATGTCAAACATGTCTCTCATATTTTTTAAATACAACTCAAATAAGTGGTAAAATTATGTTTTATGAATATTTTCAAATGCTCCTAAGAGGTGGGTAAAAGACGGTAAAAAGTTCAATAAAATTTGTATATATCTCAACTTATTATAAAATGACTCCAATGAATTACATTGAACATATATAAGTATTATGTATCTAATTTGTCCTAAAATAAATATAAATAAAATAAATAATTATTTGAATAAAAAAATAAGTTTTAACCAGTAATAC
Source organism: Viscum album (assembly GCA_963277665.1). Classification (NCBI taxonomy): domain Eukaryota; kingdom Viridiplantae; phylum Streptophyta; class Magnoliopsida; order Santalales; family Viscaceae; genus Viscum; species Viscum album. The sequence goes on from OY728145.1 coordinate 228,534,176, forward strand.
AATGTTTTTCACTATTCATCAAAAATTGAATGTTTTTAGAAAAATACCGAAAATTCACCCTAAGCTAAGTTAGATATTCCAAATTCAAAAATGAAGTACATTTTGAAAAATAAAGGTTATTAAATTTTAAAAAGTGAGTATTACTATTAATAACAGCTAGTTTGATTGGTCATGGTCTGTTAGAATCTCAAAGTTGTGTACGATTCAAGCAATTGCATTATTAAAAGGGAAACGTACCGTGGAAGCTTGGGGTGTTACATTCTACCCTTGTAAAAATACTTTTGTCCTCAAAATTTCTAGAACATTACTGCATAAAAAGATTCTGGTGGTTCTTCATCATAAGTTCCTTGGGTTCCCAATTTTCCTCTTCCATCTTATGATTTCTCCAAAAAACATTCACCAGAAGAGTCGTTCGGTTTCTCAACACTTGTTCTCTGGTATCAAGAATTATTATAGGCTCTTCACAATAAGACAGATCAGGTTCTAGTTCTAATTCTTCATATGTGAGTACATGCGTTAGGCTAGAAACGTATTTTCTCAACAGTGATACGTGGAACTCATTATGAACTTTGGGGAGACTTGGAGGCATTCCCAAAAGATAAGATACTACTCCAATTAATTCTAGAATTTTGAAAGGTTCGATGTACCTGTGACCCAATTTACCCTTCATACTGAAATGTATAACACCCTTCCATGGAGATACCTTTAAGAAAACATGGTCTCCTACTTGAAATTCCAAATCCTTCCTTTGGTTATCAGCATAGCACTTTTGCATATTTTGGGCAGTTATGATGTGGGTTTGGATATTATTTACTTTTTCCATTGTTTCCTCAAAATGTTTTGGGCCTACGAGTTTTCTTTCACCAACGTCATCCCAACAAGTTGGTGTGAGATATCTCATTCCATATAACACTTCATATGGTGCCATATGAATACTTGAATAGAAGCTATTGTTATAGGAAAACTCTACTAGTGGTAAATATTGATCCCCCATAACTTGAAAGTCTAGTGAGAAAGATCTCAACATGTCTTATAAGGTTTGAATAGTCCGTTCTGATTGTTCATTGGTTTGAGGGTGGTCGGCAGTGCTCAAACGAAGTTCAACATCTAAGGCCTTCAGAAAACTTTTCCAGAATCATGATGTAAAACGGGGATCACGATCAGAAAAAATTGATATGGGTACTCTTTGAAGTATTACATATTCATTAATATATATTCTTTCCCTATGTTCAAGTGGTAAATCTTTTCTTATAGAAAGAGAATGTGATGACTTGGTAAGACGGTCAACAAGGACCCATATTGCATCATTCTTTCTAGGAGTATTTGGTATCCCTATGACAAATTCCATTATAATTTTATCCCATTTCCAATAAATTATGGGAATAGGTTTCAAGACACCTCTAAGATGTTGCATTCTAGCTTTCACATGTTGACAAATAGTACATATTGACACAAAATCAGAAATATATCTATTTATGTTGTCCCGTGAAAAATGTTCCTTCAAATCTATCTACATCTTAGTGCTACTAGGGTTTATAGAGAAATTGGAGCTATGAGAATCATCCAACAATTACCTTTTTAGATCTGGTATATCAGGAACACAAAGTCTAATCCAAAATTTCAAAATTCCATCTTTATATATGAATTTGATCAATATCCCATCATTCCCAGCTTTAATTTTCTTTTGAAATTTCTGATCATCAGTTTGAGAACATTTTATCCTTTCTAGTAAATATGTTTTGGAAACAATTTTGAAAATCATTGTTGTTTCACCTTCCATGGTTATTCCCATATCCATCTTTTATAGATCCATGAAAACATGATCCTTTTCAACTCTCATCTTGTTCAAAACTCATTGATCCTTTCTACTCAAAGCAGATTCCATCTTATTTGACTTCCCCAGGTGTTATTTTATAGTCCAATCATAATCCTTGAGTAGTTCAAGCCATCGCCTTTGCCTCATGTTGGGTTCTTTTTGTGAGAAAATATACTTCAAACTCGTGTGATTAGTATAAATCTCAAATATTTCACCATAGAGATAGTTTCTCCATATTTTAAGAGAATATATTACAGCCACTAACTCATGATCATGAGTAAGATAATTTTGTTCATGAATTTTTAGCTTTCATGATTCATAGGCAATAACTCTATCATTCTGTATAAGGACACAACCAAGTCCTTTCATTGAAGCATCACTATAAATAACAAACCCATCGTTCCCTGATGGTAGAGTCAAGATAGGATCATTGACTAATATTTTCTTCAGTTTTTCAAAACATTCTTCACACTATTTTTTTCCAAAAAAATTTATCCCCTTTACGTGTGAGCTTGGTTAATGGGTTAGCCAACTCAGCAAAATTCTGGACGAAACATCGATAATAACCTTCTAAACCAATAAAACTACATACATCAGTTATAATCATCGGTGCATGCCAATATAGGATTACCATGGTCTCTGATGGATCAATAAAGATTCCATCCGTAGAGAAAATATTGCCAAGAAAAGAAATCTCGTGAATCCAGAATTCACATTTGCTAAACTTATTATATAATTCATTTCTTCTAAGAGTGTTTAGAATACTACGTAAATGATTTTCATGATCTTCATAGATTTTGGAGTATAACAAGATATGATCAATAAATACCACTACAATGTCATCAAGATATCCCATGAAAACTGTATCAATTAGATTCATGAAGAAAGAGGGTGCATTAGTCAATCCAAAAGACATTACTATAAACATGTAATGCCCGTACCTGGTTTGAAATGCTGTTTTCAGAATGTATTCCTTCTTCACACACAACTGATGATATCCATATCGAAGGTCAATATTTGAAAAATATTGAGCTCCATGAAGTTTGTCAAATAAATCATCAATGCAAGGTAGGAGATACTTGTTCTTTATTTTTATAGCATTGATCACCCTGTAGTCAATGCACAAACTCAAAGATCCGTCTTTTTTCGTAAAAAAAGGATAGGGGCTCCCCATGGAGAAACACTAGAGCGAATACATCCATTATTACTCAATTCCTATAGTTTTTTCTTAAGTTCCAATAATTCCATAGAGGCCATTCTATAAAGGGTCTTCGATATGGGCCTTTAACCAGGAATTAAATCAATGTAAAACTCAATTTCTCATTCTAGATTATGTAATGGTAGATCATTTAGAAACACATCAACATATTCTTGAACAATAGGTATGTACTCTATTTTAAAATTCTTTTCCACAATAGTAATTATTTCATTCTCTTCCTCCCCAATTATAGCATTCAACATTGACAACCTCTCTCTTCCCCTTGAAATCACGAGTTTGGTGTCCTTTTTCACCACACATATAACAGACTCTCATTCCCTTCAGACAAGTACCAGGGTGTTTCTTCCCACATTTACCATATGATAGATATTAAACGTTTCCCTTATTCCCCATATTTCCATTTCCATACTATTTGGAAAATCTCTTTTTCTCTTGCTTTGCTCTAAAGTTTTAAGACATAGAGAATTCTTTTTCTGTCTTGATAGCGCATGAGAAAATATCTTCATATGATGAGAAGGACTGTGAGAATAATGATCAATAGAGAAATGATTTTAACCGATTAAAGAATAGATTAATATTACTCCTTGGGTTATGTATATAATTTTTTGCATGCCTTGCTAACCATGAAAATTTATCCACATACATTGTGACATTCTCATCCTCCTTTTTCCTTAGACTCAGAAATTATCTTTCCATATCCACTCAATGATCATGAAAAAAGTATTCTTCCAAAAAAAATCTATTTAAACTCCCTACATTCCATGTTTGATACTTCTTCGTCTTCCTTTGTGTTTTGGATTAATGACCACCATTGATCTGTATCTCTCATGAGGCGATAAACTGCCATCATAACTTTTTCCCTTTCGATACTCCTCAAAGCATGAAATATTTTTTCTAAGGAATTTATTCAATGCTAAGATACAAATGGATTTTTACTCCCATTTAATGTTGGTGGTTTTTACCTCATGATGTGGTCTATAATTGATCCTCCACATTGTGGATCAGGGTGCTCCATATGGGTAAGGTTACTATTAATAACCTGAGTGATTAGTTGTAGTATAATGATAAGCTGATCAGCACCAGTTGCTTCACGAGATCCACTATAATTATCTAGAGTAGGAGGGAAATCCATACATGTATTACATGCATTGGTACAGTTTCAATTCTTTAGACTAGGAACCATTTCTAAATAATGGCATACACAAGATTAGTTTAGGAATCGTAATACATTATTCCAAACTTGTAAAACACTAAACATAAATTGAACAGTTTATGGATATAATCCATAATCATAATTGTTTTTCTTTGATAAAGTATATACTCATAAAACCTTCAAAATTGTTTGTAAATAAAATGAGAATTATCCAAAGAATATCCCCCAGGACTGTCGTAAAAAAGAGTGCAACAAGGCCCATTGTCGTGTACCAGTTCTCATTAGAGTCTAGTTCAAAGCAGTGCTTTCGAGTTTTACCCCTAGGTACATATATTCCGGAGCCGCCTTTACCTTCACATATCCATAAATTGATGTATTTCTTAAAAATCTCATAAAATCTCTACAATACCAAAATTCTAGGAAGTTCTTCTATAATAAATCTCAAAGTCTATCTTTGGGTAATGTTCTCTAAGCAGTTTTTTTTCTAAATCTAGCTTCCATGGTTTGTACTAAAATTCCTCTCATACCAATGGTAACTCCTTGAACCTAGTTACCTAGAGTCAGTGCATTATTACATAACAATGGAATGATACAAAGAATCATGTCCTGATAGACCGATCAGTTTAGTATCATTAAAAGTACTAGATACATTCATAAGTTTGACATTACATCATGAAATAAAAAAATCAACAACATTTTTTCCCCTTTTGAACACAGTTATTTACTAAGCCTATCCTTTCAAGTCAACCAGAAAATACTTTTTCACATCATGGAAAAATAAAACATAGAAAGGGGTGAGCGTAGATGCCCAATAAGGATAACAATATAGAGAAAACATTCATAAATAAGAATAAACATTTAAGACAATGTATAAGACTAAAAAAATCCTTTTAAACATAAACAATAGAATAATATGTCAAATACTAAATCATGTAATTAAATTTAATAATTCACATGTATATTCTACTTGTTGAATAATCACATGAAAAATCACTAGCCACTTTTATAATGATGGAATTCATAATTCCAGACTTCATAAGCACATCATCAAGGCCTTGTTCCAAGACTATAAATAATATTTTGTCAAGGACTTGTGCCAAGACACTAGTTTTTCTCATGAGACCTACTGATACATCTAGGAGCTATAGCGGGCTCCACCCGTCACTTACTTAGTCCAATTCATTCCTCATATGAAATGTCTAAAACATAACGTAAACATTCCCATTAAAACTAGAACACAAAATGTCAATACTTTATCCATAAATCATGAATGGTGTAAAAATAACTCATCCACAGTCAAACATATCAAAAAACATTCAATACAACATGGAAGTTTTGTATTATGATAAATCATTTCAAACAAGCTTAAAATCTATAAAAGGATGCTGTCATAGATGAAATAATTTTTTTTTGAGAAATATATCTTTCTATTTTGAAATCATTTAAAAGTCATATAATTATAAAATAAATCATTTATCTTGATAATATTATTATAATCTTGTATGGGATGCTTCGACGATGTTATAACGGTGAAAAATAACCGCACTTGCCGTATAAGATAAAAAAGACATTTTTACCTTAATTTTGTCGAAAGGGTCATAAAGTACCTTCTTTGAAAAACGACGGTAAGATTCATTTCAAAACATATATGGTCAAATAAGGGTATAAATGAATTTAATCCATAGTCTATTAAATATTAAAAATGTTTCGAATAACATTTTAAGAAAACATGGATGTAGATGATAAAGGGGTCCCAGTAGATACTTACGTAAAAACAACCTCGGATAATAAAGAGAGTGTGAAATTAACCCTTAACTTGTACTTTTCTAGAGTATATGGTATTTTAACCTCATTTATAATAGGTAAAACATGGTTATTAAATTATATAAGAACCATATACATAAATATTATATCATATATGAACCTCTAATACTGCTTTCTTAATAATATTTTATCAGTATAATCGTTTTGGGTGTTAACTGATTTATTTTACTTTATATGGTTGGTAAGGTAAGCCATGTTTGTTATGGATAGGATTTATTTGATTCATATATAGAATGATATTATGCTCATAAACGTTATTTTTAATCATAAAATGAAAATTATTCTTGAATGATTAAGATGGGGAATGAATCTCATCGCGTTCGTGGAGACGTTAATCCGTACGTACGCACAAGCAACAAGCTTGGCCTTGCTCCCTTGGAATATTCTAAGGTATTTTCCCTTGGCGCTTAGACCATTTATTTTCATAATGAACCTTTTATCTACCATTATATCATTCAACATTGACAACCTCTCTCTTCCCCTTGAAATCACGAGTTTGGTGTCCTTTTTCACCACATTTGTAACAGACTCCCATTCCCTTCAGACAAGTACCAGGGTGTTTCTTCCCACATTTACCTCAGGATGGATATTAAACTTTTCCCTTATTCTCCATATTTCCATTTCCAGACTGTTTAGAAAATCTCTTTTTCTCTTGCTTTTCTTTAAAGTTGTAAGACATTGAGAATTCCTTTTCTTTCTTGATAGCACATGTGAAAATATCTTCGTACGATGAGAAAGATTGTGAGAATAATGCTCAATGGAGAAATGGTTTTAACCCATGAAAGAATCGATCAATATTACTCCTTGGGTTACGTATATAATTTTCTTCATGCCTTTCTATCCATGAAAAGTAATCCATATACTTTGCGATATTTTCATCCTCCTTTTTCCTCAGACTCAGAAATTGTATTTCCATATCCACTCAATGATCATGAAAAAATTATTCTTCCAAGAAAATCTATTTAAACTCCCTCCATTCCATTTTTGATACTTCTTCGTCTTCCTTTGTGTTATGGATTAATGACCACCATTGATCTGTATCTATCGTGAGGCGATACACTGACATCATAACTTTTTCTCTTTCGATACTCCCCAAAGCATGAAATATTTTTCTCTAAGGAATTTATCCATTGTTAAGATACTAATTGATTTTTAATCCCATTTAATGTTGGTGGTTGTTGCCTCATGAAGTGGTCTAGCATTGATCCCCTGCATTGTTGATCAAGGTACTTCATACGGGTAAGGTTATTATTAATAACCTAAGTGATATGTCCTAGTATAGTGATAAGATGATCAACACCAGTTTCTTCCGCAGCTCCACTGTAATTATCTTCAGTATGAGGGAAATACCTACATGTATTACATGCATTATTATAGTTTCGATTCGTTAGACTAGACACCATTTCTAAAAAATGGCATAAACAAGATTAGATTAGGAATCGTAATACATTATTCCAAACTTGTAAAACACTAAACATAAATTGAACAATTTATGGATATAATCCATAAACATAAAAAAAATTCATTGATGAATTATATATTGATAAAACCTTCATAATTTTTTGTAAATGAAATTAGAATTATCCTAAGAATATCCCCCAGGAGTGTCGTAAAAGAGAGTGCAACAAGGGCCGTTGTCGTTTACCAGTTCCCATTTGAGTCTAGCTCAAAGCAGTGCTTTTGAGTTTTACCCCTAGGTACATCTATTCCAGAGCCTCCTCTACCTACTCATATCTAGAAATGGATGCATTTCTTCAAAAACTCACAAAATCTCTACAATACCAAAATTTTAGGAAGTTTTTCGATACTAAATCTCAAAGTCTATCTTAGGGTAATGTTATCTAAGCAGATTGTTTTTCTAAATATAGCATCCATGGTTTGTACTAAACTTTCTCTGATACCAACGGTAACTCCCCAAACCTAGTTACCTAGAGTCAGTGGATTATTACATAACAATGTCATGATACAAATAATCTTGTCCTGATAGACCAATCTGTTTAGTATCCTTATAAGTACTAGATAATTCATAAGTTCAACATTACATCATGAAATAAAAAAATCAACTACATTTTTCCCCTTTTCAACACAATTATTTACTTAGCCTATCCTTGAATGTCAACCATAAAATAATTTTTCACATCCTGGGAAAAATAAAACATAGAAAGGGGTGAGCTCAGATGCTCAATAAGGATAAAAATATAGCAAAAACTTTCATAAATAAGCATAAACATTTAAGGCAATGTATAAGACTAAAAAAAGTACTTTCAAACTTAAACAATAGAATAATATGTCAAATATTAAATCATGTAATTACATTTACTAATTCACATGGATATTCTACTTGTCGAATAATCACATGAAAAATCAGTAGCCACTTTCATAATGATGGAATGCATAATTCCAGACATCATAAGCACATCGTCATGGCCTTGTTCCAAGACTTAAAATAATATTTTGTCAAGGCCTTGTGCCAAGACACTACTTTTTCTCATGAGACATACCGATACATCGATGAGCGATAGCGGGCTCCACCCGTCACTTACTTAGTCCAATGCATTCCTCATATGAAAAGTCTTAAACATAACATAAACATTTCCATTAAAACTAGAACATGAAATGTGAATACTTTATCTATAAATCATGAATAGTGTAAAAATAACACATCCATAGTCAAACATATCAAAAAACATTCATTAAAATATGGAATTTTTGTATTATGATAAATCAAATTCAAACAAGCTTAAAATACATCAAAGGATGTTGTCATAGATGAAATCAAAACTTTTTTTGAGAAATATATCTTTCTATTTTGAAATCATTTAAAAGTAATATAATTATAAAATAAAACATTTATCTTGAAAATATTCTTATAATCTTGTATGGGATGATTCAACGATGTTATAACGGCTAAAAATAACTGCACCCGCCGTATAAGATAAAAAAATACATTCTTACCTTAATTTTGTCAAAAGGGTCATAAAGTACCTTCTTTGAAAAATGGTGGTAAGATTATTTTCAAAACATATATGGTCAAATAAGGGTATAAATGACTTTAATCCATAGTCTATTAAATAGTAAAAATGTTTTGCATAAAATTTTTAAGAAAACACGGATGTGGATGATAAAGGGTCTCATTAGATACTTACGTAAAAACAACCACGGATAATAAAGAAAGTGTGAAATTAACCCTTAACATGTACTTTTATAGAGTATATGGTATTTTAACCTCATGTATAATAGGTAAAACATGGTTATTAAATTATACAAGAACCATAAACAAAATATTATATCATATATGATCCTCTAATACTGCTTTGTTAATAATATTTTAGCAGTATCATCATTTCAGGTGTTAACTGATTTGTTTTACTTTATATGGTTGGTAAGATAAGCCATGTTTTTTATGGATAGAATTTATTTCATTCATATATAGAATGATATTATGGTCATAAACGTTATTTTTAATCATAAAATGAAAATTATTCTTGAATGATTAAGATGGGGGAATGAATCTCATCGCGTTCATGGAGACGGTAATCCGTACGTATGCATAAGCAACAAGATTGGCCTTACTCCCTTGGAATTTTCTATGGTATATTCCCCTGGCGCTTAGACCATTCATTTTCATAATGACCCTTTTATCTAATATTATATCAATCAACATTGAAAAACTCTCTCTTCCCCTTGAAATCACAAGTTTGGTGTCCTTTTTCACCACACTTGTAACAGACTCACATTCCCTTCACACAAGTACCAAGGTGTTTCTTCCCAAATTTACCGCAGGATGGATATTATACTTTTCCCTTATTCCCCATATTTCCATTTCCAGACTGTTTAGAAAATCTCTTTTTCTCTTTCTTTTCTTTAAAGTTGTAATACATAGAGAATTCTTTTTCTGTCTTGGTAGCGCATGAGAAAACATATTCGTACGATGAGAAGGATTTTGAGAATAATGCTCAATGGAGAAATGGTTTTAAACCATCAAATTATCGATCAATATTACTCCTCGGGTTATGTATATAATTTTCCGCTTGCCTTACTAACCATGAAAAGTTATCCACATACTTTGCGACATTCTCATCCTCCTTTTTCCTTAGACTCAGAAATTGTCTTTCCATATCCACTCAATGATCATGGAAAAAGTATTCTTCCAAGAAAATATAATTAAACTCTCTCCATTCCATGTTTGATACTTCTTCGTCTTCCTTTGTGTTTCGGATTAATGACCACAATGATCTGTATCTCTCGTGAGGCGATAAATTACCATCATAACCTTTTCCCTTTCGATACTCCCCAGAGCATGGAATATTTTCTCTAAAGAATTTATCCATTTCTAAGATACTAATGGATTTGTACTCCCATTTAATGTTGGTGGTTGTTTCCTCATGAAGTGGTATAGCATTGATCCTCCACATTGTGGATCAGGGTGCTCTATACGGGTAAGGTTATTATTAATAACTTGAGTGATTTGTCCTAGTATAGTGATAAGATGATCAGAACCAGCTGCTTCACCAGCTCCATTGTAATTATCTTGAGTAGGAGGGAAATCCCTACCTGTATTACATCCATTGGTACAGTTTCCATTCTTTAGACTAGGCACCATTTCTAAACAATGTCATACACAAGATTTGTAACACCCCATGTAAATAAAGAATATGAAATTTTCATATTTATCCATATTTGTGAATAAAATATTAATATTACTTTATAGGGAATTCTATGCTCGATGGCGTACCCAATATGCAACAACAAGATTCTTTTGAAATCTTACGTTAAACTCTAATAATAAAATAATATTATTTTAAATGGTAGTTAACACCTAGCCGTTGTAATGGAGGGAATGAACAGAAGTAACTAAAAAATGATTATATATGTTTGTCAAATATTTTTTCTTTTTTTTCAATAAATGTTAGAGGATTAAAAATGGAAATGAATCCAGTTTTTAAGCGTAAACATTCTAATATTCTTTAAAAGGTCGATTAACCGCCTTTTGATGGAAAAACCCTTTTAAATCCACTTTTGACAATTTTATAAGATCTATTTTTCAAAATAAACATATTAATTATGATTGGGACATTGAAATTTACCTTGGGTTAATTTTTGGTATTTTTCTGACAATGTTCATTTTTCAATGAATAGTGAAAAATACTGCATTTTACATCAAAACTGCTTTTTCATATAATTTAATTATATGGTTATATTATCTTTTTAATTTGTTTTAAAGTGTAATTAGAATATATTTTTACCATGTAATTCAATTATGGTTATTGGGATTAATTTCACTTTGGAATTAGGCATAAACAAGTGCCAACCGTTTCATAAATATTGTTTCTAAAAAACCCGCTATTTGTTTTGAAACGGGAAGTTTTTTTTAAATTAATTATTGAAATTTATGTGTTTGGAATTTGGTAAAATGGATTACATATTTGGAATCAGAAGGTCCAAATTATGTAATTAAGACTCTTTTGTTTTTGGACATTATGAATAGTAACGACGGTAATTATCTTTAATTATCTTGATTAATGAGTAATCGGGTAGTTAAAGATAATAAGATAATATCATAATAATACAAAATGACCACAAAATGTGTCCTTAGGCTACTGGTTGTCTCATGGCCGACCATGGGATGCCTTGTGCCAAACTAGGGGGCCCCGTGGAATCACTTTTGTGAGAAAGTGACATTTTATGTTTTTATTTTTAAAGATTTTTAAATGTAACAAAGAATGTATCACCGAAGTAAAATATTTTTAATTTTGCCTACATAAATTATCTTTTGGAATATAAATATTAATTGGAAAGATAAAAATATTTCATACATCATAGTATTTTTTTTATAATTTTTAGACATTATATAAATTAAATTATTTATGACATCATGATGATGCAGCGATGACCTCATTATTTGATGATTTAAATAAAATGTAAAGATAATGTAATATATAAAACCTACACATGTACAAAACCTATTGGATGGGTGGATTTAGAACCCTTATCACCGTATCCTCTAAACACATCAATGTGGGACAATTAATATCTGAAACACATTCTAAAATAATGTAACATTTCCTTACTTTCCAAGAGTGCCCCTCCTCTCCTCTTATAAAAGGCCCCCACCCCTACCACCTAACCCACACTTCCAAAGCCTTTTTCTAGGCCAACCCCAGACCATTTGGTCTCTCCACATTCCTATATAACTCCTTGAAGACTCACATTTGGCATAAGTCTTCCCAAGGAAGCCTTTGAGCTCAAACCAAAGGAAGTTACCCGATTTTAAGGTAATGTCTTCACTTGAGTCCTTTTGTTTTATTTTGCTTCTCCAACCCCCTAAACTCTTTTTATTCATTTATTTTGTAAAAAATCAGGTATCTTAAATATACTTGGATGTTGTTATAAGAAGTATTTGAGCTACACTTACACACACCTTCGTCTAATGGTTAAAGAAAAAACTGTTTCTGTGGTTGGTGATTTTCTGCCTCACGAAACGATGATTGTTCAATATTCTTTTAACACCTTTAAAGGAGGACATTATTATGTAACTGTATATTATATAAGATATATATGGTATTTATGTTTACTATATTCTTCTGTATTTTTTACTTAAACCATACCTTTATTCTTTTCATGTTGTGTAAATGCGATAATTTTATATGAGGAAGTGTGGACTACCGCCCCCTCAAGTGATGTGACTCATACATGCAATACATGGAATGTATAAAGAATGAAATTAATGAACATATGTGACCTATATAACATATATATTATAATGTAATTATAATATATATATACATATCATTTAATTTTAATTCCATTAATATGACAAAAAAAATGAAAGTAGCGTTCATGCGTACGTACGGCCTACCGTCTCCATGAACGGTGCTTTTCGTTTTTTATCCACAAATGATATGGAATAGTATAAAATGAATATTTAATGTATATATATGATATTTTAATCATTAATAATATTCTGGAAATTATTTACTTATAACTACATGGGCAATCACTTTTCAAACAAGTTCATTTTTGGCTCATGTATCAAACATCGGCAAAAACGTCTGATATGAACTAACATTATTAAACAATTATAATAACATTATAATATGTGATATGAACTGAATAATAATATTTAAAGGAGGACCTTAAGAAAATATAAATTGACCAAATTTTATTATTCATGAGATTAAAGAACGATCGAGTCAAGTCAGAGCTGAGGTAAGGGATCCTACTCCTCTCTTTCTTTTTAAATACACCCTTTTATGTCATTACTTTTAAGCTCATATTTCTTGTGATTGTGATGTTATTTTATATTAATATTAATGTAATTTTTATGTTCATATGATGAGAGACCCTATTTACTCTCATCAATCCATTTTGGAAGTTTTAAGTGGCGTCGTTAGGCTGCTGAGTTTTCATAAGGGATTTTTCATCTCACTTTTATTCCCGTGAGATTTATACTACATTTTCCACAATTTCCTTTGAGTGGTTTATGTACTGCCAATTATTATACACTTTGTGTAGTATAATTTAATTTATGGGTATTCACATCTTCATTGTATGACCCTTCTTCCATGGGCTGTACGTTTCGAAAGTTACCCAACTCAGTAAGGGGACCTTTCACCCTCCTTTTTTTAAAAGACTTATTTTGTTATGTCTTTTAATTCACATACTATTATGTTGGGATATGTTATTTTATATCCTTATTGATTTAAATTTTATTTCCAAGTGATGAGATGCCCTTTTTATCTCTCATCAACTCATTTTTTGAATTTTGAGTGATGCTGTTAGGCTGTCGAATTTTACCAAGGGAACTTTTTAACCCAATTTCGATTTCTTTGGGTTCAACATGTAGTTATTGAATATGTCATCTTTTGAATATGTGTGAATGACCTTTTATTGTTTTAAACTTAATATCCACTTATATTGGGTGTATTTATATTTTTCACACATAATTTTGATATTGAATTATCCTTAATTTAAGGATACCTTCTTTATATGGGAATTCATCACATTTGACATTTCTATTGAGACTTCATTGTTGTTATGCACCAATTCACTCATATATGGTGTATATATTGTCCATTGGAATATTATATCATGAATACATTTATTCTCATGATATTATAAATATCTGACTAAATTTTATTCCTCAATTATTGTATTCAAATGTCTCTAATTTTGGTAGAACCCCTTTAACCAAAATATCACTTTAAATGTTTTAATTATTTGTTCTTATTAATATACATGTTTTCAAAATGGTTTTAAGGATTTTTTTATATGGATATTAATGGTTTAAAATTTTAAAAGCTTCAAGGTGGTATGGGACACTTTGATTCATAAATCTCTTTATTAAATGTTTTAAATGGTTTTGGAAATGGTTTCTTTTTGAATGGATTCATTATTTCAATATACTAAAATGTTATATTGTTATTGAAATCTGGAAATTTTATGTTTCCTTTATGCATGTTTTATGTGATACGTTTATGTTATGGTTCTTGGGCATTGTTATGAAAACGGGTGGTTCCGTGAAAAACTAAGGGAGGGTGAGCCTGATATAGCTCTCCAATGCATTGGGTAACTGACCGCGTTGTCGAGCGCATCAAATTAGATGTTTATTTTTAACTAGAATTTCTGCAGTATAGCAGCAACCCTAGGTCGTCTCTTGACGGAGCCTTAGATCATTAATTTAAAAAAAATAGAGATATTATTATGAAAGTAGAAGGTGAATTAGGTTTTGTGAAACTTGGTGGTTTTATGATTAATGATGAAAATATAAAATTAAAGAGATAAAACAAAGTAGAAATGAACAAGATTGATTAAGCGTGATCAACCCGGGGAATTCTCGTGATGCTCATCCTCCATCGCTTCAAGGGATGGGGTTATGATCTTTTAATCCTTGGTTTGTAACACCTAAAACCAGAATTTTACTGAGTTTGTACTAGGATACCTCCTAGGGTTCAGTCGAAAACACATAACGATTCACCGGACACCGCCAATGATTGGGTGAATTGTGTTTGACTTCATAACCAAAACTCACCAAGGCAACACATGAAAAACTCGATGCGCTGTACAGATTTGTATGTTATTTCTTTGTGATACCATGACATAAATGTACATAGCATTTAAATTTCTTGGGTGAGTTCAATTGACCAATATAAACCACACAAACACCACAATTGAAAGGGGGAAAAAAGTGGTGAACGGGGTGTGAAACATCACATGAATGGGTACCCCCAAACATGATCATATGAGTTGAGCATGACATAACAGTACATAACTCAAAAAAATAAGAATAGAATATGATGAAAATCAACACAACAATCTGGAATTTTAAAGATCATTCAAATATTACAAACATGAAGCTCGGGATGTACATCACGTTCCTCCCCGGGTGATCACAAGGGGTTTAGAAACCCATGGGAGAGGAAGAAGAAGAAGATGTTGAAGTAGCACTTCCCATAGCTTCCAGAACAACTAGGGATGCTGAGAAGACTCCTTGGGGACTCCAAAATAGCAAAACCTTGCCTCTTGGCCGAACTTGCAAATGGGGAGCCCAAGGTGCCATTTTATAGGAAAATTTGAAGGTGGTTTTAGGCACACAGATTTCATCAATCCACTTGCACGATGCGTTTCGGCCTTCAGACAGTCTTATCTCGCTTTGGAGAAAATAGAAAAGTTGTAGCCCTGCCTCTGTACTCTCTCAAACGAACGTTTGGAACAGGTTGGACAACTATAGCTCAAGATATTGATAAAATACAGAACACCGCATTTGACTTGGTCCAAATTCGGTGGCCTGGACAGATCAGTTCGGATGGGCCCCATAGAAGCCGAATCAGCATTGGCATCCTTAATATGAAATGTAGATTATTAAAATTTGGACAATGCCACAAAATAAAAGCCCATTTTAATGCACGGAATTTGTGTACTATTCAAAACAGTGGGCATGTGTCCATGGATTCATGCAATTTTGGCCCATTTTTCTTCCACTTCTCCAAAGGCCCTCCAAATCACCACCACCTACATTGAAACAATAAAAACAAGTAACATTTCCCATTATAATATTGATTAACATTAATTAATTTATTAAAACATGAAGTCAAATTTATTATTATATTTTGAATATTCATTAAAAAACTAGTTTAAAACTGCGGTGTAAGGGTGGAATAAAACAGTGAATCGTGGTACGATCACAGCCCCACACCTAAAAATTTGCACTCCTGGGAAAAGTCACATATCCAAATAAAATGATTCATATATATATAAATATATATATTTCAAACATCCTAATGATTTATCATTTGATGAAATTTTAATTAAAGTAAAGTGATCAATGCATGAACCACACCAAGGAGTTCTTCCTAGTGAAAATAGAAAAAGATGTCTCATAAATCATATCATAGTGAAATTCAAAAAGATTCATGATACCCAATTGAGAGAGGAATTCAGAAGTAAACCATGATACTAAATCTCCATGTGTGTGTGTGAAAACCATTCCATGCTATTCTTTCCACTTGATATCCAATAAATATATGTTATTTTAACATTTTTCAGCTTAAATGATTTTGTCACCGAACCTGTCCTACATCCTTTGCAATCATATTTCAAAACCCACTCATTTAAGCATTCCCAGAAGTCAAACCATAATCTCCTGACCTAGATATCCCCATATGTTGCACATTTCATCACTCCCCTCATTTATTATATTTTTTTTGAAGTTGCAATTGGAACAAATCTCACACTCATCTCTCAACCCTTGTTTGATCTCCTCACGACACTAATTGAAATAGTTATAACAAGATCAAAGGTTGAGGAAGAGTGGTTTTTGACCTGCCCAAGACACAACAATTTTTTTGAGGGCGTACAACAGTCGGACATTAGGTACACACACATAGGTCAATCTGGTACAGTAATGAAACAGATCGGATAACGAACGAACATATGGAAATATCATTTAAAGCTGAAAAATATTAACCCAACATATATTTACCTTATATTAAGTGAACAATAATCACACTTTGTGGTTTGGTGCAAAAAATTGTGGAGATATTAGTGAAACAGTTTTCCAAAAAACTACTGACACAAAGGGCATCAATCATCTCAAAGGTTTCACATAGATACAACCATTTATATCATTGACAGAAAACCAATTCACTAAAAATCACTCCTTGATGGTAAACTCATACACAATCTCTTTTTAGGCTTCATTATGGTATTTTTACTTTCTCCACTTTATGGTCGCCACATCATGGAATTTCGAAATTGTTGATGGGGAAAAATAAAAATACCATAAAGAAGGCCAGAAAGAGAAAACAAAAGGAGAAAATGATGAAAAATCCTAACTAACCCAGGAATGTATCCACTCCCCCCCCCCCCACACCTAGAATGTGCAGTGTCCTCACTGAAATAATTGAAAATGTGAGAAGGAAGGATAAAACCTGGTGTGTTTTATTGGTATGATGCATCGAGAAGGTGGATTTCCTCCACCGGATTCTTTGGAAAATCCTCATAGAAGTGTTTAAGTCGCTGCCCATTGACGGTAAGACTTCTTCCACTCTGCTCATGAAAAACCTGTATTGCACCAAAATGGTAAACATTAGTAACAGTATAAGGACCGAGCCATCGGGAATGAAGCTTACCTGGGTGGAGATTAAGCCTAGAATTGTACATGAGGACCTTCTCACCAATATGGAACTTCTGTTGGTGAATCATGCTATCACGAATAGCCTTTGTCTTCTCTTTATAGATTCTGGAGTTTTCATATGCATCACGTCGAATTTCTTCCAACTCTTGAATCTGTAGCTTTCATTCCTCACCTGTATCTGAATGGTTCATATTACATTGTTTAACATCCCAATATGCACGGTGTTCTACCTCCACCGGGAGGTGACAAGATTTCCCAAACACAATCCTATATGGTGACATTCCGATCTGTGTTTTAAAAGCAGTACGGTATGCCCAAAGTGCATCATCCAAGCGCAAACTCCAATCTTTCCTATTGGGTTGTACAGTTTTCTCCAAGATTCGCATAACTTCCCGATTTGAAATTTCTGCTTGTCCGTTAGTTTGGGGATGATATGAAGTGGAGACTTTATGAACAACCCCATACTTATGAAGCCAGTTTTTCATGTTACGATTGCAAAAATGTGAACCCTGATCACTAATGATGAATCTTGGTAGACCAATCCTACTGAAAATCTGGGACCTCACAAAATCAACAACCACTCGAGAGTCATTGGTCCTAGTGGCCTTTGCTTCCACCCATTTAGATACATAGTCAATAGCCAATAATATGTACACAAATCCAAATGAATTTGGAAAAGGCCCCATGAAGTCAATGCCCCATGCATCAAAGATCTCACAAAATAACATGGGTTGTTGGGGAATTTCATTCCTCTTGGAGATATTCCATGTGAATTGACATCGAGTACATGATTTACAAAACCTATGGACATATCTATACAATGTTGGCCAATATAATCCTGAGTCAAGGACCTTTCGAGCTGTACATTGAGAGCCGAAGTGGCACCCACAGACCAAAGTGTGGCAGAAGGTCAAAACAGAGGTGAACTCCTGGTCAGGGACACACCGACGAACTACTTGGTCACTACAGATTCTCCACAAGTATGGGTCATCCAAAATGTACCAACGAGAATCATGCTTAAGTCTCTGGGATTTTGAAGTGCTAATATCAGGGGGAACCTAGATGTTTCTAGAAAATTCACAATGTCCGCATACCAGGGGGTAAGGTCCACAACATCACAAAGGTTCTCATGAGGGAAGAATTCTCCAATGGGTAGGGGTGAGTCAACAAGATGGTCCAATGGTGGGGAAATCCTACTAATGTGGTCAGCTACAACATTCTCCACCCCTCTCTTATCTCTAATATCAAGGTCAAACTCTTGGAGGATGAGCATCCACCGAATGAGGTGGGGCATGGATTCAGGTTTCTTTAGGAGGAAACAAAGGGCATCATAGTCAAAAAACACAATCACTTTTGACCCAAGAAGATATGAACGGAATTTTTCCAAGGCAAACACAATAGAAAGGAGTTCTTTTTCTGTGGTTGTGTAGTTTACCTGGGCAGGGTCAAGGGTACGCGAGGCATACGCAATGACATGAGGAGCCTTTTCAACCCTTTGTGATAAAACTGCCCCAACTACAAAGTTAGAGGCATCACACATAAGCTCGAAGGGGAGATCCCACCTAGGTGGTTGGATTATGGGAGGTGATGTGAGACTCCTTTTTAGTGAATTGAATTCATCCTCACAATTTTTATCCAAAAAAATTCAGAATCCTTTTGTAACAACCGAGATAAGGGAAGTGCGATCTTACTAAAGTATTTAATGAATCGTCGGTAAAAACCAGCATGACCCAAGAAAGACCGCACCTCAAGAACACATTTTGGAAATGGAAGTGATGAAATTAATTCAATTTTAGATTTATCAACCTGAATTCCCTTATTTGAAATGATATGCCCAAGAAGTATCCCCCACTCAACCATGAAATGGAATTTTTCATAATTCAAAACAAGATCTTTTTCAATGCAGCGGTGGAGGACAGAACCTAGGTTTTCCAAACAATCATCAAAATAAGAACTATAAACCGTGAAATCATCCATAAATACTTCCATACATCTCTCAAGGTAATCAGAAAAAATACTCAACATACATCGCTGAAAAGTACCAGGAGTATTACATAGACCGAATGGCATCCTTCTGTATGCAAATGTGCCAAATGGACAGGTAAATGTTGTCTTTTCATGATCCTCAGGGGCTATATGGATTTGGAAATAACCCGAATAGCCATCAAGGAAAAAATAATGCGACTTACCAGCCAATCGTTCTAGCATTTGGTCAATGAAAGGTAATGGAAAGTGGTCCTTCCGCGTGGCTTGATTCAGTCAACGGTAGTCAATACAGACTCTCCAACTGTTTTGCACACGTGTTGGAACAAATTCATTCCTTTCATTTGACACAACTGTTACTCCTGTTTTTTTTAGGCACAATTTGCACTGGGCTGAGCCATTTACTATCGGATATAGGATAAATGATCCCTGCAGCAAGTAATTTACTGACTTCCAATTTTACCACTTCAAGGAGAGTGGGATTCAACCCGCATTGATATTGTCTTACGGGTTTAGCCTCATCATCCAAAAGTATATGGTGCATACAAATAGATGGGCTAATCCCGGGAATATCAGCCAATATCCATCCAATTGCCTTTTTACACTCTCTCAAAAGTTTGAGAAGTTTCAATTCCTTTTGTGGAGAGAGGTTATTGGCAATAATGACGGGCAATTGGTCAATACCCTCAAGATATGCATATTTTAAATTAGAAGGAAGTTGTTTAAGTTCAAACACCGGTTGTTTCTGGATTGATGGAGGGGATTTATGTGGAGTGAGGTCCATGAAACTATCTATCTGCTCATGTTTATTCTCAAAGGAAAGAGAATCTATTGAAATGAGATTTATAGAATCATCGATAGTCATGGGTGCCTCAGAATAAACACACTCATCAAGTAAAGCACAAAATTTACATTTTTATGAACCCACACAACATTCAAATGAATAACCAAAACTCAAATCATCCAAGGGTGAAGAAAACAAAAAAGAATCAGAGTTTGGGTTGAGGAGAGAATTGTGTGTGTGTGCATCGTTTGAGAGCACTTCCATCGAATAGACAGGAAGAGTGGAGTGCACTTCAATGAGGTGTTTCATAGCCTCAAGGATGTTAAAACTTACCTTTTCTCCTCCAAATTCTGTAGAAAATGTACCATTGTGAACATTGATGATCGTCTTTGCTGTTTTGAGGAATGGCCTCCCAAGTATGAGAGGGGCATGTCCTTGGGTTCGGGTATCTTCCATCTCAAGAATGTAGAAATCATCAGGGAAGATGAGATTATTCACTCTAACAATGACCTCCTCAATCACTCCTTTTGGATGTGTTGTAATCCGGTTGGCAAGTTGCACGATAATTCATGTTTGTTTAAGCTCTCCAACCTGTAGAGAAGTATATACGGAGTGAGGCATTACATTAATGGAAGCACCTAAATCTAGCATAGCATTAGAAAAGAAGGTCTCCCCTGTGGTACAAGGTATGGTGAATGTGCCGGGATCCTTGCATATGGTTGGCATTGCTGGTTGAATCAAGGCCGATACATTCCTCCCCAGTTTGAATCTCTCATTCCCCTTCAACCTCCTTCTATGGGTGCAAATCTCTTTAAGAAATTTGGCATAACAGGGAATTTTCTTGACTGCATCCAACAATGGAATATTAACATGAACTTTTTTAAATGTATCCATTATTTCATTGTCAATATCATTATCAAAGTTTTTCTTAGATTTAGAGAGTCTTTGAGGGAAAGGAAGAGGAATTTATTGTTCATTTGAATCATCAATGATAATTTGATTTCCCTTTTTGTTTTGTTTTTCATTACATGAAATTTTTCAGGGTTGGGAAGGACTGTTTTCAAGAGGGGGACATACCTGTTTCATAGGATCAGTAGAAGGAGAAGCTTCTTTACCACTAAGAAGTGTAATTTCACATACATTACCTTTATCCTTCGTATTGTAAATGGGTTGGGATGGTAGTTGTCCAGAACCTTGCATCTTAAGCTCACCGATGGTGTTCGCCAATTGTCCCACTTGAGTTCGTAGGTCTTGAATTGCTGATTGTGTGGTCTATTGGAACTAAAGGTTCTGGGTTCCCATTTGTTTCACCATGTCCTCGAGGCTTGGTTCCGATTTGGGAGGAGGAGGAGGATGATTTTTTTGAGATGTTGAAGGATAATAAGGTTTCATACATTGACCTTGTTGATACCAATTCTGCTTCCGGTAGCTTGAGTTTCCTCCTTGTCGGTATTGTGGTTGTGCTTGCCACCCAGGGTTTGGATTTGGCCTGAATGGTTCTTTCTTGAAGGGAGGCACTTGTTGGAATGGACGCCCTGGGAACACAACTGCACAGGACTCAGATGAATCTTGAAGTTGTGGGCACTGGTCAGAAAAATGAGTGTTATCAGAACAAATAACACAATGCAATAGAATAGAAGTAGAGTGTGAGTTACCTTGTGCTTGAGCTAATTGCCTTAGAAGGGTATGCATCTCATCATGTTTAGTATCTATCTTTTGTTCTAGGGCTGAATGAATTACCTCATGAACTCCTCGGGTTGATGCAATAGCTCGTGTACCAAATTGTTGTGCATTTTGAGCCATGATGGCTATTAAGTCACGAGCGGCAGAAGGAGTTTTGTCAACTAGGGCACCACCAGCTGCAGCATCAATCATTCCATGATCCATGGGGATAAGTCCCTCATATAAGTATTGGATTAATAGTTGTTCACTAATCTGGTGGTGTGGGCAGCTTGAGAAAAGTCTCTTAAATCTCTCCCAGTATTCATGAAGGGTCTCTCCTTGTGATTGCCTAATTCCACAGATTTCTTTCCTAATTGATGCAGTTCGGGAGGTAGGGAAGAACTTCTCTAGAAAAAGTATTTTTAGGTCATTCCAGCCCCAAATTGTGGAAGGAAAATAGTATAGCCAATCTTTGGCTACACCATCAAGGGAGAAAGGGAAGGCCCTAAACTTAATGAGGTCCTCAGACATATTTTGGGGTTTCATGGTGGAGCACACTATATGAAACTGTTTTAGATGTTTGTGAGGGTCCTCTCCGGGAAGACCATGGAATTTTGGAAGAAGGTGGATGAGACCTGGTCTATGATCAAAGCTGGATGCTTCCTAGGGATATTGGATGTACAAAGGTTGGTACTCCACATTAGGGGTAGTAAGTTCTTTTAAAGTTCGATTATTTGCAACCATGTTTTCTTGGGATTGATTGGGTTCAATTTTGGGTTGGTTTAGAACCACTTGAGGTTCAAAATGAGGTTCCACAATGTTACTTTAATGACCTTCTCTAGATTCCTTGATTTGTGTGTGAAGTGACTTTTCAATTTCAGGATCAAATTCAAGTAGTGTTCCTTTACCAGATCTTGTCATACAACAATGATGTCCAGTTTGATTGATTGATTATTTGTTGTGTTTTTTTATTTGATATGGATAAAAAAACTTAATAAGGGTGAAAGAAGAATATAATTTTATTCTACAAAATTAGAGAGGTAGATTGAGAAGAAGAGAGAGAGAGAGAGAGAGAGAGAGAGAGAGAGAGAGAAAGAACACACCAAAAACAACAAAAAATAAAGACAAAACCCAAAACAAAAACAATCAAATGGGGGTGGGGTATTTAGAGGAGTACTAATAAAGAAGTAAAATGACCCAATAAAAATAAATAAAGAAAAAAAATTATCTTGGCTCCCCGGAAACGACGCCAAAATTTGACCGCGTTGTCGAGCGTGTCAAATTAGATGTTTATTTTTAACTAGAATTTCTGCAGTATAGCAGCAACCCTAGGTCGTCTCTCGACGGAGCCTTAGATCATAAATTTAAAAAAAAGAGAGATCTTATTATGAATGTAGAAGGTGAATTAGGTTTTGTGAAACTTGGGGGTTTTATGATTAATGATAAAAATAGAAAATGAAAGCGATAAAACAAAGTAGAAATGAACAAGATTGATTAAGCGTGATCAACCCTGGGAATTCTCGTGATGCTCATCCTTCATCGCTTCAAGGGATGGGGTTATGATCTTTTAATCCCTGGTTTGTAACAACTAGAACCTGAATTTTATTGAGTTTGTTCTAGGATACCTCCTAGGGTTCAGTCGAAAACACATAACGATTCACCGGACACCGCCGATGATTGGGTGAATTGTGTTTGACTTCATAACCAAAACTCACCAAGGCAACACACGAAAAACTCGATGCGCTGTCCAGATTTGTATGTTATTTCTTTGTGATACCATGACATAAATTTTCATAGCCTTGAAAGTTCTTGTGTGAGTTCAATTGACCAATATAAACCACACAAACACCGCAATTGAAAGGGGGAAAGAAAGTGGTGAACGGGGTGTGAAACATCACAAGAATGGGTACCCCCAAACATGATCATATGAGTTGAGCATGACATACCAGTACATAACTCAGTAAAATAAGAATATAAGATGATGAAAAACAACACAACAATTTGGAATTTAAAAGATCATTAAAATATTACAAACATGAAGCTCGGGATGTACATCACGTTCCTCCCCGGGTGATCACAAGGGGTTTAGAAACCCATGGGAGAGGAAGAAGAAGAAGATGATGAAGTAGCACTTCCCATAGCCTCCAGAACTACTAGGGATGCTGAGAAGACTCTTTAGGGAATCCAAAATTTCAGCACCTTGCCTCTTGGCCGAACATACAAATGGGGAGCTCAAGGTGCCATTTTATAGGAAAATTGGAAGGCGGTTTTAGTCACACAGATTTCATCAATCCACCTGCACGACGCGTTTCGGCCTTCAGACAGTCTTATCTCACCATGGATAAAATAGAAAAGTTGTAGCCCGGCCTCTTTTCTGTCTCCACCAAAAGGTTGGCACAGTTTGTACAACTATAACTCAATATATTGATAAAATACGGAACACCTCATTTGACTTGGTCCAAATTCGGTGGCTTGGACAGATCAGTTCGGATTGGCCCCATAAAAGCCGAATCAGCATTGGGTTCCTTACTATGAAATGTATCCTATTAAATTTGGACAGGCCCACAAAATTGCAGCCTATTTGAATGCACGGATTTTGTGTACTATTCAAAACAGTGGACAGATGTCCATGGATTCATGCAATTTTGGCCCATTTTTCTTCCACTTCATCAAAGGCCCTCCAAATCACCTCCACCTACATTGAAACAATAAAAACAAGTATCATTGCCCATTATAATATTGATTAACATTAATTGATTTACTAAAACATGAAGTGAAATTTATTATTATATTTGGAATATTAATTACAAAACTAGTTTAAAACTGTGGTGTATGGGTGGAATAAAACAGTGAATCGTGGTACGATCAATAACACGAAGGAATGAAACGTTAAGGTTTCTCTGAAGAGATTTAGGTAATATACTGTGGTGGGTATTCCAAACATAACAAAGAGGGTTACTCCCTACGTAATAATATTATGAATGCCTCAAGTTACCTTTTATGTCTTATCATTTCTATGATTTATTAATGATTTGATGAGGTATGTTAAAGTGCCTATGTTTTATGGGTAAAGTATGATTTCATTATTATGTATATATGAACTCATGTTTCCTTTCCATATTTTTTATAACACTTACTGAGCTTTTTATGCTCATCCCAAGTTTTTTTGAAATTTTTTTCACAGGTCAAGGGAAAGGTACATGATATGATTATAGTGTCAAGGAAGTGTCAAGAAAGAATCCATGATCTATTTTTAAATATGTTTCCGTTGATTGGGAAAAAATTAATACTATCTTTTATGTAACCACTTTGTTTGAATGTGGAATGTAATGCAAGTTTTATGATCTAATTCTCTAAAACTCTAAACCTGAAAAGATCCTCAATGTGTAATCTTGTAATAACTCAAGATTAAGTAAGGTTTAAGGCTAGGGCCTTATAGTTGGTATCAGAGGTCGGTTTAGACAACATTAGGGATTAAGAGTTTTTTTTAGACACATGATTAGTCCCTATATCTATTATTTAAGTTAAATCCTTGTTTTATAACTTTTTTTCAGGTCATCTAAAGTCGGTTATGAATGGAAGGAGAAGGATCTCAAACGACATTACTATCTCTTCCTCATGACATTCTTGCAATAATTATTGCAAAGTCATGTTCGGATGATTGTGAAACTTTTTCTAGCATACAACTCACTTGCAAGCAGTTGTTTGAGATATCAAAAAACTCCACTCTAGATCGTTATCATCGTGGATCATGGGTGGTTTTTAGACAAATACTATTTTCACAATTTTCTCATATTTCCAAGAAAGGTAAATATTATCAAGGTATTTTCAAATATTTTACCTTATCACAAGAATTTGAAGCATATTATGATTTTAAAAATGGTGCTGAGGAAGGAGACCCTTGCGCAACCTATTTATATTTGATTTTAAAATATAGTCTCTTAGCACATACTTATGGTATTTTAAAAGGACCAATAATAGAAAGTTTCAACTCAAATTCTGTCCGACTATTTTATAGAAATCATGTTTTATCAGATGTTTTGGAATTATATGTCATACATGATTATTTTCCAAAACTGTTTTTCTGTGAACACCCATATGACCCATGTTGTACAAGGTGTATTTGGATGGAGGAAGAAAATGATTTTTAAGGACTCTAAATCATTGTTGTAATGCATGGGACATCTACCTACGTGAGCAATATGAAGATGAAACCGAGTGGACGCCATGATCAAGGTATGATGTTATTCATTTTGGGAATCGTTTTATTTTATCTGATGGTAGTGAAATAAGACTTCAAGAATTAAGATGTTGAGATCGTAACTAATTTGGATGAAAATGAGAGGTATAAGTAAACAATTGAAGTTAAAACATGTTAGGGTTATTTTTGGAGTTTTATAAAAAGGACAACACGCAGACCATTTGACAACCCGTCGCGTCAGAAAAAGCTGCGGGAATCGAACCCACAACCAAAGTGCAACTTGTATTTATCGCCTACCACTGGACTACGTGAAGTCCCTGGTTATTTTGACTGATTCTTTTTAGTTATATGAATTTATAAATTAAGAGTAAGTTTATTTTGGGTTATCTATGGAAATTTATTAACCTATCATGGAGGATATGTGATTAGGTTAATTACTTTTCAATATGAGACATTAAGAGCAACTGATGTTGTTTGGAGATAAATGTTACGATTTAACTTGGAAGACTATGTGACTAAATCCTTCAAATATTTGGGTTTCAATCTTAGTTTGGTATACTTTGAAGAATTTTATGGATAAATTATTTATCAGATGGTCCTAGTTGAACTTTGGGTTTTGTTGAAAAAATTATAGAGATTAAGAATAGATTTTCTTTTTATAAAGGGTTATCCTTTTCTGGATTATATGATCTTGTAATAACCTTTTTGGTTTTGGTTTTGGTTAAATTCTAAAGACATGGGAAGTATATAGTTCTCTTTTGTGGATTAGGTGATTCTCTATATGTTGATTATAGTACTCTTAATATGAACAAGTTTTCCTAAATACTCGTCTTTTGGAGAAAATATGAGTTTGTGTAAGGAATCTAATAAAAGTTGACAGTAAACCTGATGAGTGATTATGTTTCCTTATGAATAAATTCCTCAATAAAAAGTAACTTAAAACAAAAATGTTGTCTATTAACTTTTCCTACTGGGGAATCGAATACCGTTTAACCCATCACAAGTTTGTGATTTTCTTGTGGTTAACTTTCTCCTAAACATGTTTTCTATCACTCTCCATCAGAACATGACCCAATGTTTTCTCCTCCATGTCCATGTTTTCCTACATGGAATCCTAGTATGGGTTAACTCGGGTGACCTCTGTACTTATCTTTCTTTATTTTAAAGTGATTGTTTTACCGACTCTTGTTCCGATGTGGGACTTTCAAGGATGTTTCCGAGCCCAATTTTAAAATTGCGAGGACGCAATTCCCAAAAGGGGGAAGGATGTAACACCCTAGGTAAATAAAGAATATTACATTTTCATATTTATCCATATTTGTTAAAAAAATATTAATATTACTTTAAAGGGAATTCTATGCTCGATGGCGTACCCAATATGCAACAACAAGATTTTTTGAAATCTTACGTTGCACTCTAATAATAAAATAACATTATTTTAAATGGAAGTTAACACCTAGCCCTTGTAATGGAGGGATTGAACAGAACTAACTACAAAATTATTATATATGTTTGTCAAATATTTTTACTTTTTTTTCAATAAATTTTAGAGGATTAAAAATGCAAACGAATCCAGTTTTTAAGCGTAAACATTCTAATATTCTTTAAAAGGTCGATTAACCACCTTTTGATGACGAACCCCTTTTAAATACACCTTTTGACAATTTTATAAGATCTATTTTTCAAAATAAACATATTATTTATGATTGGGACATTGAAATTTACCTTGGGTTAATTTTTTGTATTTTTCTGAAAATGTTCATTTTTCAATGAATAGTGAAAAATACTGCATTTTACATCAAAACTGCTTTTTCATATAATTTAATTATATGGTTAAATTATCTTTTTAATTTGTTTTAAAGTGTAATTATAATATATTTTTACCACGTAAATCAATGATGGTCATTGGGATTAATTTTACTTTGGAATTAGGCATAAACAAGTGCCAAACTTTTCATAAATATTGTTTCTAAAAAACCCGCTATTTGTTTTGACAACGAGAAGTTTTTTTTAAATTAATTATTGAA
Organism: Viscum album; assembly: GCA_963277665.1. Classification (NCBI taxonomy): domain Eukaryota; kingdom Viridiplantae; phylum Streptophyta; class Magnoliopsida; order Santalales; family Viscaceae; genus Viscum; species Viscum album. The sequence continues at coordinate 228,562,480 of OY728145.1, forward strand.
ATTTATGTTTTTGAAATTTGGTAAAATGGATTAAATATTTGGAATCATAAGGTCCAAATTATGTAATTAAGACTCTTTTGTTTTTGGACATTATGAATAGTAACGACAGTAATTATCTTTAATTATCTTGATTAATGAGTAATCGGGTAGTTAAAGATAATAAGATAATATCATAATAATAAAAAATGACCACAAAATGTATCCTAAGGCTACTGGTTGTCTCATGTCCGACCATGGTATGGCTTGTACGAAACTTGGGGCCCCCATGGAATCGCTTTTGTGAGAAAGTGACTTTTTATCTTTTAATTTTTATAGAATGTTAAATGTAACAAAGAATGTATCACCTAAATAAAATATTTTTAATTTTGTCTACATAAATGATATTTAGGACTATAAATAGTAATTTTAAAGATAAAACTATTTCCTACATCATAGTAATTTCATTATAATTTTTAGACATTAAATAAATTAAATTATTTATGACATCATGATGATGCAGCGATGAACTCGTTATTTAACGATTTAAGTTAAATGGAAAGATAATGTAATATCTAAGACCAACACATGTACAAAACCTATTGGATGGGTGGATTTCTAACCCTTATCACCTTATACTCGATACACATCAATGGGGGACCATTAATATCCGAAACACATTCTAAAATAATTAAACATTCCCGTACTTTCCAAGAGTGCCCCTCCTCTTCTCTTATAAAAGGCCCCCACCCTACCTCCTTACCCACACTTCCAAAGCCATTGGATCGGCCAACCCCTGCCCATTTGGTCTCTACACATTCCTATTTAACTCCTTGAAGCCTCACATTGGGCAGAAGTCTTCCCAAGGAAGCCTTTGAGCTCAAACCAAAGGGAGTTACCCGATTTTAAGGTAATGTCTTCACTTGAGTCCTTTTGTTTATTTTGCTTCTCCAACCCCATAAACTCTTTTTATTCATTTCTTTTGTAACAAATACAGTATCTTAAATATACTAGGATGTTTTTATAATAATTATTCGAGCTAAAATTACACACACCTTTGTCTAATGGTTAAAGAACATAATGTTTCTGTGGTTGGCGATTTTCTGCCTCACAAAACGATGATTGTTCTATATTCTTTTAACTCCTTTAAAGGTGGCCATTATGATTTCACTGTATTTTATATATGATATATATGGTATTTATGTTTAATTTATGATTCTTTATTTTATATTTAAACCATACCTTTATTCTTTTCATGTTGTATAAATGCGATAATTTCATATGAGGAAGTGTGGACTACCGCCCCCTCAAGTGATGTGACTCATACATGCAATACATCGAATGTATAAAGAATTAAATTAATGAAAATATGTGACATATATAACATATATATTATACTGGAATTATAATATATATATATATATATCATTTAATTTTAATTCCATTAATATGACAAAAAAATGACAGTAGCGTTCATGCGTACGTACGGCCTACCGTCTCCATGAACGGTGCTTTTCGTTTTTAATCTCCAAATGATATGGAATAGTATATAATGAATATGTACTGGATATATATGATATTTTATTCATTAATACTATTCTGTAAATTATTTACTTATAACTACATGGGCAATCATTTTTCAAACAAGTTTATTTTTGACTCATGTACCAAACATCGGCAAAAACGTCTGATATGAACTAACATTATAATATGTGATATGAACTGAATAATAATATTTATCGGAGGAATTTAAGAAATTATAAATTGACCAAATTTTATTATTTAGGAGATTAAAGAACGATCGAGTCAAGTTGGACCCGAGGTAAGGGATCCTACTCCTCTCTTTCTTTTTAAGTACAACCTTTTATGTCATTCCTTTTAAGCTCATATTTCATGTGATTGGGATGTTATTTTATATTAATATTACAGTAATATTTCTTTTCATATGATGAGAGACCCTATTTCCTCTAATCAATCCATTTTGGAAGTTTTAAGTGGCGCCGTTAGGCTGCCGAGTTTTCGTAAGGGATTTTGCATCTCACTTTTATTCCCGTGAGATTTATGCTACATTTGCCACAATTTCCTTTGAGTGGTTTATGTACTTCCCATTATTATACACATTTTGTAGTATAATTTCATTTATGGGTATTCACATCTTCATTGTATGAACCTTCTTCCATGGGGTGTACGTTTCGAAAGTTACCCAACTCGGTAAGGGGACCTTTCACCCTCCTTTTTTTAAAAGACTTATTTTTTTATGTCTTTTAATTAACATACTATTATGTTGGGATATGTTCTTTTATATCCTTATTGATGTAAATTTTATTTTCAAGTGATGAGATGCCCTTTTTATCTCTCATCAAATCATTTTCTGAATTTTGAAGTGATGCCATTAGGCTGTCGAATTTTACCAAGGGATATTTTTAACCCAATTTCGATTTCTTTGGGTTCAACATGTAGATATTGAATATGTCATATTTTGAATATGTGTGAATTACCTTTTATTTTTTTACACTTAATATCCACTTATATTGGGTGTATTTATATTTGTCACACATAATTTTGAGATTTAATTATCCTTAATTTAAGGATACCTTCTTTATAAGGAAATTCATCACATTTGACATTTCTATTGAGTCTTCATTGTTGTTATGCACCAATTCACTATTATATGGTGTATATACTATCCTTTGGAATATTATATCATGAATCCATTTATTCTCATGATATTATAAAGTTCTGACTAAATTTTATTCCTCAATTATTGTATTCAAGTTTCTCGAATTTTGGTAGAACCCCTTTAACCAAAATATCGCTTTAAATGTTTTAATTATTTGTTCTTATTAATATCCATGTTTTCAAAATGGATTTAAGGATTTATTTATATGGATATTATTGGTTTAAAATTTTAAAAGCATCAAGGTGGTATGGGACACTTTGATTCAAAAATCTCTTTATTAAATGTTTTAAATGGTTTTGGAAATGGTTTCTTTTTTAATGGATTCATTATTTCAATATACTAAAATGTTATATTGTGATTGAAATGTGAAAATGTTATGTTTACTTTATGCATGTTTTATGTGATATGTTTATGTTATGGTTCATGGGAATTGTTATTAAAATGTGTGGTTCCATGATAAACTAAGGGAGGGTGTGCCCGATATAGCTCTCCAATGCATTGGGTAACGCGAAGGAGTGAAACGTTAAGGTTTCTCCGAAGAGATTTTGGGAATATACTATGGTGGGTATTCCAAACGTAACCAAGAGGGTTACTCCCTACGTAAGAATGTTATTAATGCCTCAAGTTACCTTTTATGTCTTATGATTTCTATGATTTATTCATGATTTAATGAGGTATGTTAAAGTGCCTATGTTTTATGGGTAAAGTATAATTTTATTCTTATGTATATATGAACTCATGTTTCCTTTCCATATTTTTTATAACCCTTACTGAGCTTTTTATGCTCATCCCAAGTATTTTTGAAATGTTTTTCACATGTCAAGGGAAAGGTTTATGATATGATGATAGTGTCAAGGAATTGTTAAGGAAGAATCCATGCTTTATTTTTAAATATGTTTCTGTTGATGGGGAAAAAATGAATACTATCTTTTATGTAACCACTTTTTTTGAATGTGGAATGTAATGAAAGTTTTATGATCTAATTCTCTAAAACTCTAATCCTGAAAAGATCCTCATTGTGTAATCTTGTAATAACTAAATATTATGTAAGGTTTAAGGCTGGGGCCTTATAAGATTAGTTTAGGAATTGTAATACATTCTTCCAAACTTGTAAAACACTAAACATCAATTGAACAGTTTATGGATATAATCCATAATAATAATTTTTTTCATTAATGATGTATATACTCATAAAACCCTTATAATGTTTTTTGTAAATAAAATGAGAATTATCCTAAGCATATCCCCCAGGAGTGTCGTAAAAAATAGTGAAACAAGGCCCGTTGTCGTGTACCACTTCCCATTTGAGTCTAGATCAAAGCAGTGCTTTCGAGTTTTACCCCGAGGTACATCTATGATGGAGCTGCCTCTACCTACTCATGTCCATAAATTGATGTATTTCTTAAAAAACTCACAAAATCTCTACAATACCAAAATTCTAGGAAGTTATTCTATACTAAATCTCAAAGTCTATCTTAGGGTAGTGTTCCCTAAGCAGATTTTTTTTCTAAATCTACCTTCCATGGTTTGTACTGAACTTCCTCTGATACCAACGGTAACTCCCAGAACCTAGTTACTTAGAGTCAGTGCATTATTAAATAATAGTGGCATGATATAAAGAATCATGTCCTGATATACCAATCAGTTTAGTAGCCTTAGAAGTACTAGATACATTCATAAGTTTGACATTAAATCATGAAATTAAAAAATCAACAACATTTTCCCCTTTTGAACACAGTTATTTACTTATACTATCCTTGCAAGTCAACCATAAAATACTTTTTCACATCCTGGGAAAAAGAAAACATAGAAAGGGTTGAGCTCAGATGCTTAATAAGGATAACAATATAGCGAAAGCTTTCATAAATATGCATAGACTAATAAGGCAATGTATAAGACTAAAAAAATCCTTTTAAACTTAAACAATAACATAATATGTAAAATATTAAATCAGGTAATTCCATTTACTAATTCACATGGATATTCTACTTGTCGAATAATCACATGAAAAGTCACTAGCCACTTTCATAATGGTGGAATGCATAATTCAAGATTTCATAAGCACATCATCAAGGCCTTGTTCCAAGACTACAAATAATATTTTGTCAAGGCCTTGTGGCAAGACACTAGTTTTTCTCATGAGACCTACCGATACATCGAGGAGCTATAGAGAGTTCCACCAATCACTTACTTAGTCCAATGCATTCCTCATATGAGAAGTCCTAAACATAACATAAACATTCCTATTAAAACTAGAACATGAAATGCCAATACTTTATCCATAAATCATGAATGGTGTAAAAATAACACATTCATAGTCAAACATATCTCAAAACATTCAATACAATATGGAAGTTTTTTTTTATGAAAAATAAACTTCAAACGAGCTTAAAATCCATCAAAGGAAGTTGTCATAGATGAAATCAAAACCTTTTTTGAGAAATATATCTTTCTATTTTGAAATCATTTAAAAGTAATATAATTATAAAATAAAACATTTATCTTGAAAATTTTCTTATAAAATTTATGGGATGCTTTGACGATGTTGTAACTGCGGAAAATAACCGCACCCGCCATATAAGATAAAAAAAGACATTTTTACCTGAATTTTGTCGAAAGGGTCATAAAGTACCTTCTTTGAAAAACAATGGTAAGATTACTTTCAAAACATATATGGTCAAATAAGGGTATAAATGACATTAATCCATAGTATATTAAATAGTAAAAATGTTTCGAATAAAATTTTGAAGAAAACATGGATGTGGATGATAAAGGGGTCCTAGTAGATACTTACATAAAAAAACCTCAGATAATAAAGAGAGTGTGAAATTAATCCTTAACCTGTACTTTTATAGAGTATATGGTATTTTAACCTCATGTATAATAGCTAAAACATGGTTATTAAATTATACAAGAACCATATACAAAAATATTATATCATATATGATCATCTAATACTGTTTTGTTAATAATATTTTAGCAGTATCATCGTTTCGGGTCTTAACTGATTTGTTTTACTTTATATGGTTGGTAAGGTAAGCCATGTTTGTTATGTATAGGTTATGAAGCTCAAATTTTCATATATTTTATACTATAAATAATTTATTATAATTCCACCATAGTGTTATTTTATGAGTAATTGTCACATGTTTAGGTTATAGTTGTAATTTGAGCTTAAATGCAAAAATGGCCTAATTCTGCAATTTTAACAGATTGTTATCATAGGGGTATTTAGGTCATTTAGCAAAAATATATGTCCAAATGTTATGATTAATTTTTTTTAGAATCTCTATTAAATTTTCTTCATTTTTTTTCTTATGGACCAGTGGCTGAATCGATCATCTAGTGGTTGTAAAAATTCAATGAATTTGAAAAGTTTCCAAGCGGACAGAACGAGACCCACCAAAGTAACTGAAGAATAACTTGGCGCACACACATCCAAATGCATTGATTCTAACTGTAAATGAATTAGGATTCAAAAAGTAATGTCCATGATGAGGTTCAAGTCAAAATACCCTCATTAAGTCATTATGGGAACGCTCACAATATGTGGAAGACGAAACATCTCACATGGCAGAAACGTTTCAATTGGGTAATAAATTCATAGAATCCAGAAACATAATCCAAAATGGCTCATATATTGTTAAGAGACGTGAACATATATGGGTAATAACGTTTTTGAAGGAAGCAACGCGTAAATAGAAGGTTTTGAGGGAATAATGTCACAGGAAGTTGAAGAATTGAAAACTCGGCGGGTCAAATAGACAGATTAAATGGCTCTCATTAAATCATCCATAACACCTACATCCGAGAGCCAATAAATCTCATATTTGGAGGGTTAACGGAGGAGACATTATGGAACATATTTTATGAAGAACTCGATCACAAATTCGGCCATATAAAGGGATATCCACGTGGAATCATTAGAAGGATTATTTTGAAGAGGATTCTTTCACCTCATCTCCCTATAAATATGTATCCTCACCTCTTCTCATGGCATCGACACTTCTGTGTGGCCATTTTTCATTTTTTTGTAGTTTCCTTCCATTGTAACAGTATTATGCATTTTTAATATATTTTTCTCTTCTTCAACTCATTCTCATTTTTTATCTTTTGTTCTTCCACCACATTTTTCTCCACCGTGATCTCTTCTACTTGTGATCATGAGTAGCTAACCCGTGGAACTTCCCCGGGGATAAATACAAGGTTGAACCTATGTCTTTTCACATTCATATTAATTTTTTCTTATTTAATTAGAGTTAGGTTGAGGGGTATCTTAGTGGGTAATACGCCTTTGTGTCTCCACTTGCCACCCGAGACTTAACATTCTCTTTTATGATATTTTACCTCGATCGAGGAGGTGGATGTGCGGTCTCTCGGTGATCGTTGAGAGAACTATATATTCACAACCACATATAAAGGAGGATATTCACAAATTAGATGGAGTGTGTTTATTAATTAAATTTTAAACTAATAATGAGACGATGAAGGTTTAATCTCGGTGATTCTCTCGGGAATATCTGCTTTCTTTCTAACATCATTCTGTTTGCATTCATTCTGTTTTCCTTGCATTCCATGTTTAATTTTAGTATTTCATTTTCAATTTTCAATATTTATTTATGAACATTTTATTATATATTTATATAAGTGAATTAGAATTAGTGAGTGATTGACCGCGATAGCTCCTCAAGAGATCGACCTAGGTCAGCCCATGTGCTGCACTTAGCTATAAATATTTTTGAGAGCGTGTACGACAACGCTTCGTCAAATTGGAACCATTGCTGGGGATCCAAGTCATTTTAATTCACTATTTTTATTTACATTCATTAAATAATTTTCCGTTCATTAAAAAAAACCACAAAAAAATATTAAATTTCAAAAACAAAAAAAAAATTGTTCGTTCATGATGTATTCAAATTATGATTATTATGCATGGACTGACCAATCTCAAGTGCAAGAAAATGATTACAATGAATGTGATTCTCAGTTTTATAGGATTAGCGATAAAGTGAAAAACCAGGAGATCCAAATAGAATTTATTGTACAATATGTATGCACATCCCAAGAGAAATCTGAATCTGAGCCAGAACCTGAGCTGGAACCTGAACCAGAACGAGTGGTGAAAGAGATTTCACCAATCACATATTATGTTAAAGAACCTGAGGCGGGTGAGAATGAAGTTCTAAAGTAACTTATCACATCATCCTGCACTCAACCATTGCTCGAGGAGGTCCCATAAGTACACATTCCAACTGATGCACTTATGGGTGGTCAACATTTTTTCGAAGAATCGTGGAATAACTTTGTCGAAGATAACTTGAAACATGATCTTCCCATGATTGATATTTAACAATCAGTACCTTTTTACCTCACTCTTTCTTTGGAATATGAAGAATAAGATGCACCTGCTGAGATAGAGTTTCCAATGGTCCTGTCAGAAGAAATCAATTTTCAAGCTGACTTACATGAAAGGTAATATTTATTTATTGATTTGTCATGTTTTAATTTTATTCAAACTGAATTGTTTTATGACTTCTCCTTTACTGAAATTTTAGATACAACACAAATGGATCAGGCCTTGGATTTTGATGATGAGACCACCAAAGTGGTGGAAATCGAGGAAGAAGAGTCAGAGAAGCTGGTGGTGGTGCGACTACCTCCTCTAAATCAACTTTCTTACCATATGGAGGTGGACACCACTGAAGTTAACAGGGAGAACCCTTATCTTTTATTCCCTCCCACTTCGAACCTCAAATTTCTTCTTTATTCTTTCTTGTGGGTTGGGAACATTCTAATATTATTTGGGGTTATCTACTTTCAAATTTTACTCATGGATATCGGGAAAACTCACATGTTGTGGTTCATCCCAATGAAACCACACCCACCTTTTGATTGGGGATAATATACTGAAACTTCCTTAATAGGGGAAGTAAAAACCTAGCACCCACTTGGGGTGTCTAAACCATGCATTATCTCTTTTTCTTTTCTCTTTATCATTATTTTTATTTATTTTTCTTATGTATTTTCATTACATTATTGTAGTTTTAAAGTGGATGCTTCTAGGAGCTTAACTCAAGGCATCCACTTTTAAAATAATGTCAGGTTGTATATTTCATTCCATTTGATTTCTACCTTTATATTTATAATTTGTTGAGTTGAAATAATGGGTAGTTAAATTTAAGTGTGGGGGAGTGTCAACCTGCTTAGTTCTTCTTGTGCGCTTTTCATTTTGGTTTATTATATTTTTAGGATTTTTGAGCTTTAATGAATATTCTTATCACTTTTCACACATCAATTGATTTGGAAAGAGTTGAAATGATTTTTTAAATAATGTATTTTAAATTATTGTTGATGTGAAAACCATTCTCTTGAATTGGATTATCAATCATTTTTATGATTTTGACTGATTTTTGAAATCCATGCCCATGAAACACTGACTCAAAATAATTTTCCAATCCTATGAGTTATTCTAAACCACTTTTATATATTCTTCCTAATACCCACACTTTCTTGAGGGAAACTTGAATTTTGTGTGAGAATTAGAATTTGTGAATATTTTCCTTTTAAGCTTTGGCCTTCATGGAATGTATTTAAAATGATTTAGGCATATCTTTGGCTAGACATATTTTATCTTGAGACCCACCTTAACATTTATCCTTCTTAATCCCATAGATGTAATGAATTGCCTTATAGTTTTAAGCCACATTACAAGAAAAGTTTTCCTCACCTACCCGCACTTTTAGTATTTTTTCATGGATATTTCAAGTTTGAGTATGGGGGAAGAGCCTTTCATGTGATTTCATTGGGATTTGTATCATTAATGGGTTGTGCGAAGTGTGTTTCAATATTTTGGGCTATGGATAATAAGAGAATTGGGCATGTGTCGTCATTTCATTGTGCTTTATTTGTTTCATCCATTTATCCTTCAAAAAAAAGAAAAAAATGGAGATGAGTCTGAATTCCTCATTATAAATTCTATTATTACTCATGTAACTCCCAAAAATCAAGGGAATGAATTTTCATTCATTAATTATATTCAATTTTCAACTCATCCTCCATGAAAAAAAAGAAAAATAAAATAAAGTTGTGCCTTTCTGGAGCATTGAAAAAAAAGAGGGAGAACATAGATAATATCATTCATTATAAGCACTTCTTGGCTCATGTACCATGTCATAAAAGAGGGTGGTGAAGTTTTTTCACATTTTCAAGTGGGATTGAGAGAGGAATTACCTATGTTTTCCCTTGATTTAATCATGCATTGTACTTAAAAGTCCAACCTCCTCTTTCTAGACTAAAACATTTTCAATCATTTTCCCACCAACCCTAAGCCAAAGAATCATTTGAACCTTTAATTAAATCCCCCATGATTAAATTCATTTTCATGTTTCATGCTGTGGAGAAATTAGAATTTTCACAAACTTATGGCGATACGTGCGATTTTCAAGTATGAGTATAACTCTAGATTCAATTTCTCTTGAGTGAAGAGTGACATAAAATTCAATGTGAGGTAGGTTGTGATTGGGCCATGGATTGATTTATGAGGTTGATAAAATTTTAATGATTGAAATGAAAATTGGGGTGGTTTGTTTTTCATATATGATACATGATGGAATTCTATTTTGAATAAGATCATTGATATTTTTCATTTTTAATTGTTGTGTAGAAATTGATTTGGATGTAAGATGATTGCCAAGGAGTGAAATATTTAAGTGCGGGGGAGTGATGAAGCACAAATTTTCATATATATATATTATACAATAAATCATTGTTTATAATCTCACCATAGTGTTATTGTATGATTAATTGTCACATTTTAAGGTTATAGTTGTAATTTGTGCTTAAATGCAAAAATGGCCTAATTCTACAATTTTAACAGATTGTTATCATAGGGTTATTTTGGCAATTTAGAATTAAATATATGTCCAAGTTTTATGATTAAAATTTTTTAGAATCTCTATTTAATATTCTAAATTTTTGTTCTCTGGACCAGGGGCTGAATCGATCATCTAGTGGTCGTAAAAATTCAATGAAGTTGAAACGTTTCCGGGAGGACAGAATGGGACCCACCAAAGTAACAGAAGAATAACTCGGCGTACACACCTCCAAATGAATTGATTCTAATTGGAAAGGAAATAGGATTCAACAAGGCGTTTCCATGATGATGTTCAAGTCAAAACACCCTCATTAAGGCATCATGGGAACACTCAGAATGTGTGGAAGACGAAATGTCTCACCTGGCAGAAACGTTTCAATTGGATAATAAATTCATAGAATCACGAAAATTAATCCCAAATGGCTCATATTTTGTGGGGAGACGAAAAATGATATGGGGAACAACTTCTATGAAGGAAGAAACGCGTAAATAGAATTTTTGGAGGGCAATAATGTCACAGGAATGTGAAGAATTGAAAATTCAGCGGGTCAAATAGACAGATTAAATGGATCTCATTAAATCGGCCATAACTCCTACATCCGATATCCAATAAATCTCATATTTATAGGGTGAACTGAGGAGACATTATGGAACATATTTGATGAAGAAAGCTGTTACAAATTCAGCCATGTAACGGGATATCCACGCCGAATCATTAGAACGATTATTTTGAAGAGGATTCTTTCACCTCATCTCCCTATAAATATGTATCCTCACCTCTTCTCAAGGCATTGGCACTTCTGTGTGGCCATTTTTCATTGTTTTGTTGTTTCCTTCAATTGTAATAGTATTATGATTTTTTAATATATTTATCTCTTCTTCAACTCATTCTCATTTTTTTACCTTTTGTTCTTCCACCCCATTCTTCTCCACCTTGATCTCTTCTACTTGTGATCATGAGTAGCTAACCCATGGAACTTCCCGGGGGATCAATCCAAGGTTGAACCTAAGTCTTTGCACATTAATATTAATTTTTTATTATTTAATTATAGTTAGGTTGAGGTGGATTTTTGTGGGTAAGAAACCTTTGTGTCTCCACTTGCCACCCGTGACTTAACTTTCTCTTTTACAATATTTTCCCTCGATCGAGGAGGTGGATGTGCGGTCTCTCGGTGATCATTGAGAGCACTATATATTCACAACCACATATAAAAGAGGATATTCACACATACGATGGAGTGTGTTTATTAATTAAATTTGATACTAATAATGAGATGATTAAGGTTTAATTTGGGTGATTCTCTCGGGAATATCTTCTTTCTTTCTAACATCATTCTGTTTGCATTGCATTGCATGTTTAATTTTAGTATTTCATTTTCAATTCTCAATATTCATTTCTGAACATTTTATTATATATTTATATAAGTGAATTAGAAGTAGTGAGTGATTGACCATGACAGCTCCTCAAGAGATCGACCTAGGTCATCCCCTGTGTTGCACTTAGCTATAAATATTTTTGAGAGCGTGTAAGACAAGGCTTCGTCAAGTTTGAGTATGAGGGAAGGACATTTCGTGTGAGTTCATTGAGATGTGTATCATTTATGGGTAGTGATAAGTGTGTTTCAATATTTTGGGCTATTTATAATAAGAGAATTGGGCATGTGTCGTCATTTCATTGTGCTTTATTTGTTTCATCCATTTCATCCATTTCTCATTTTTGATTGTTATGTGGATTTTGATTTGGATGTAAGATGATTGCCCATGAGTGCAATGTTTATGTGTGGGGGAGTGATGAATCTCACATTTTCATATATTTTATACTGTAAATAATTGTTTATAATCCCAAAAAAGTGTTATTGGAAGAGTAATTGTCATGTTTTTAGGTTTTAGTGTTATTTTGAGCTGAATAGTAAACATTGGCCATTTTAGATTTTTAACAGTTTTACATTATTTTGGTAGTTTGGCCATAACATCATATAAACTGATCCAAATTGAAAAATTCTTTCTTTTAAATATTTTACACATCTAGGGATTCATTTACTATTTTTGGACTAAAAGCTGAATCAACCATATAGAAGCTCAAAAGAAGCTCACAAGTGGGAGAAAGAAAACGGTTTTCCGTTCTGCCTAGTTTTGGTGTGGGATCCATAACTCATCCATGGTGGGCCCAAATCTTGTGAAATGCAGTGGGTGGACACGCAAGGCGTTTTGGAGCATATTTTATGAATGAATCACCGAGTGAATTGCCCATTTATGGGGTTATTAAAGCACCCTAATCTGGAGCATTTCATGTTGGAGAGTCTGACTGGACAGAATAAATGCTCAGAGTAAAACGGCCATAACTCTTGGAATACATGTGAAAATATGCTGATATTTTTAGGGAACACGACCAAGGGAATTATGAGAAACATTAAATAAGGGATCAACACGTGAAAATGTAATTAAATAGGGCTACAACGCGTCAACATTTGGGGGACAAATTCTGGCTATAAAAGGAGGAGAGCTCCACCCTCTCAAAGCATCCCATTCTCCATCCATTCCTTCAAGGCACCAAGGAGGAGATCTCCACCGAGGGAGGCCAGACTGAAATATTCCCCCTTTATTTCTATTTTATTTCTTTTCTTTATTTTTAGTTTTCTATTGTAATTTAGATTTCTAATAAATTCATGCATTGTTTTTATTTTTGTGTCCACCGATTCACCCTCTTTTTTTCCTCTCATCTTACCATCGTGAACTATAATACTCATGATAATGAGTAACTAATAAGGGGAATATCCCAAGGGAGTAATAAGGTCCTTGAACCCAAGACCATGTTTTTAATATTATTTGAGTTAATTATAAGGATAATTTATAGTGGGTGTAATCCTCACTGTGGTTGTCTAAATATTAACTTCTTAATCTACAACCATTTTCCCTCAATTGAGGAGGGGGATGGAGGGCGTGATTGGTGATCGCTAAGTAGAATTTTTATTCATAACCGGTGTATAATAAGGTGTACAAACATATGATGAAGTGTGTACACTAGGAATATTTGAAACTGACCAATGAAGGTGCTCCCTGAAAACTCTCTCGGGAGAACTTCCTTTCTTCTCTAATTACATTCTGTTTAGCATTGCATGGTAATTTAGAATTAAATTTTAGTTTCTTCGGATTTATGAATTTAATTTATTTTATTTAATTCCATTTATTTCATAAAATATTAAACAACAAAAAGAATTATATTAGGTGGACTAGAAGTAGTGATTTATTAACCACAAAAGCTCCTCAAGAGAACGACCTAGGTTAGCCCCTGTGCTGCACTTAGCTATAAATATTTTTGAGAGCGTGCACTGCAATGCTTCGTCAATAGGATTTATTTGATTCATATATAGAATGATATTATGGTCATAAACGTTATTTTTAATCATAAAATTAAAATTATTCTTGAATGATTAAGTTGGGGAATGAATCTTATCGCATTCGTGGAGACGGTAATCCGTACGTACACACAAGCAACAATATCATTATATTGATGGTTAAATCGTATGGAATTGGATGGTATATCATATATAAAGAATCATAAAATGTTATATTTATTATTTAAATCAATTATTCACTATTATACCCATCCAAAATAATGAAGTGTTTGAATAACAAACTACACCATGACATGAAGATGGTAAGCCATACATACGCACGTATGGTGACGTTGTCATTTATAGGATGGATAGAATAATTAATATGGTTGTAAAATATTTATAATAACATAAATTTGTATTAGAGATTTTGTATTTATTATTTTAGAATGGAAACAACAAATAAAGAGGACTTGGAAGAAGAAAAGAACTTGAAAGAGGTGATGAAATATTTACCTCTTCTTCGAATTCTTCCTTTTGATTTGATCAAAAGGGATCCTTAGGATAGATTTATTACCAAAGGAAGGCCTCTAGGATGAAGGAAGAAAAGTTTGGAGGTTATTTGGTCAGGGTTTTTCCAAACCAAATGGCTTTGGAGGTGTGAAATTAAGAGAAGGGGAAGTACCCTTTTATAAGAGAGTTGAGTGTCACTTTTGGAAAAGCTTGAAATATTATTTTATAATAAAAACATTTTTGGTTTCTAAAGGCTCCAAAATAAATTATTTCGAGGCTACGGTGGGGATGGGTCCTAAAACTATCAAACAATTGGTTTTATATAGGGTTTTTCCACCATATAAACTTTATCTTTTAGATTTAACACCTAGTTAAATAGTTTTACATTTACCATGTCTCTTTGTATTTTTATATTATATGGTTAATAAACTTACTATAACAAGCCAATAAAATCCCTTGTGGTTCATTATTAATATATAAAACCTTATATAAGTCTTTTTCCCAAATATTAGATTTTTAGGAATATTAAATCAATTAATAGTATAGTATTTGTTTTAAAAACTCAATTATGTCAATTCTGAAACTATTTAGTATTTGGTTTTTGTGAAAATCATAACCACATGATTACTTCTAAAAGAAATTATTTAATCAACTCGAACATGTAATATAAAAATATAAATTATTTTAATTCATCAAAAGTCTCAAATTACATTTATTTGGATATTTATAATATCAATTATTTTAATCTTTCATTAATAAGGTAATTACTGCATCAACATTGTTTCATAATTAAATTAACTTATTTAATGTCTAAAAATCCTAAATAAAATACCATTATTTAGGAAATAATTTTATATTTCTAATGAATATTTATAGTAGAATTTATATTTGTATAAACCTATATTAAAACTAGTTTAGTTATTAAACACTAAATTTAACTGTTTTAACTCTTCTTTAAATAAAATAATAATAAATGTTCTGATCAAATCCAAGTGGACCAAAAGGGATCATATTTTATTCTTAAGGTAGTTTTTGGTCGAACTAAACTTATCCAATATAATTAGTACATGTTTTAGGTTAATTATAATATCATTTTTACCCTTAATTATTCTATTTACTTTGAACTGTGGTAAATAAAAGTAAAAAGTTACTATTCATCAAAAATTATTTTCATCTTATTAAACCACATTTTACTTTCTGATTTCAACCATGTCTCTCAGATTTTTTAAACAAAACTCACAAAAGTGGTAACATTATGTTTTATTAAAATTTTCAAATGCTCCTAGGAGGTGGGTAAAAGACGGTAAGAAGTTCAATAAATTTTTTATATATCTCAACTTATTATAAAATTAATCCAATGAATTACATTGAACATATATAGGTATTATGTATCCAATTTTTCCTAAAATAAATTTAAATAAAATAATTAATTATTTGAATAAAAAATTAGGTTTTAACCAATAACACAGTGTTTTTCACTATTCATCAAAAATTGAATGTTTTCAGAAAAATACCAAAAATTTACCCTAAATTAATTTTGATATTCCAAATTCAAAAATGAAGTCCATTTTGAATAATAAAAATTATAAAATTTTAAAAAGTGGGTATTAATATTAGTAGTGTCTAGTTGTATTGGTCACGGTGTGTTAGAATCACGAAGTTACGTACAATGTAAGATATTGCATTATTTAAATGGAAACATAATGTGGAAGCTTGGGGTGTTACAGGTATGCACAAGACCAATGATATTTTTGAAAGCTGAAACCAAGGATCACATATTAAAAAAAATAATTCAATCAATGCAAGCAAAAATCATTCTTATTGAATGAATGAAATTAATCCCACTTTCCAAACCTACATACAATGGTCATGAAAAAAGAATATGGGAAGGGATGTCAATTGTGAAAAAATATGAAATACCAAAAAAAATTAATTAAAAATAAAATAACTAATGTAATCAGTACTCTTTAACCAGGCACACCATGACACAAAGAAATGACCCACTCATGATATCCATGATATGGTGAGAAAAATAATAAATAAAACCTATAGAATGGTGGAGAAGTCGGGATCCTCAGTGGTTCATGACTCCCTCCTGTCATCCATGTCGTGCCTCCTTCCTCCGTAATCCTTAAAAGTTGTATACATGGTGTTTATAAATAGATATTTTGTAATAACCTCATATTCGGAATATTAAATATCAGTATTCCAATAGGTTCATGATGTAAAATTTTTTCATGGAATACTGTTTGTGGCATCTACATCTTCTCTAGATTTGTTTCTATCCCAATACTTACACATCATGTATTGAGTTCAAGTCATGTAATGGATCCTCACAACGTGCATCAAATTCATGATTTGTAATGGCAATAGTGAAATATTCCCTCTCAATGACTTCACATCACATAATGATTATAAGCCGTGTAAATGGATTTCTCCAAATTCTAGAGCGTGCTCCGCCTTTATTCAATGTTTTCATTTGGCTTTAAAAATATAGGGTCATGCCACTTCGCTTCGCTCATGGTGCAAAGTGTCTTTTAGCTCCCTAATTTGTCTCATTTCTCCTATTTCCCAAATACCTATTGTTTCCTACAATTAATCATAATCCAAGTAAAATAGTCAAATTAATGGTTATACTATCAATTAAATACAAAAATCAATATATTAAAACACCAAAAAATACATGCGTGAAATACAGATTATTTTAGAGTATAATTGGATTATGTTTAATCAAAAGTAACTAATTATATTTTAAAACTAATGAAAAATATAATTTTAAACTATGAATTCAGTAATAGAAAATAATTTTGTTAATAAAATAATTATTTTTCATTTTAATTGAAAAATTAAACTTTTCATAAAAATCTCAAAATTTAACCATAAGATAATTTTGACAGTGTAATACCCTAGAACACAATGAAAAGGGAGGGGTGAATCATAGTGTCAAATGTTTATTTTAATGAAAAGGATATTGTACCTTTATTGGTAGGAACTTTTTAAACCTTCTCTAATAGAATCAAGTCTCTATTAATCCCCCAAATGAAGAAATAGAAACATGATACAATAGTTTTTCATGATTCCCCACTAAAGGCTAGTCCAAGGAGCATACACTGAAAATGTTTTTGTTGTACATATATGCACTAAACATCACTAATTTTAGTAATTAAAATTGATTGGAAATGATCAATCCATTCATGGAATTCTACCTTTAAAATAAATATGGAGATAAAACACTATCTCTCTTAAATAACTTATGTAGAATCCCCCTTACTCACTGTTTTGGGGGATGTCTTTATCAGTTTTTATGAATTGATGGTCATGTTCAAATTAGACCACATGAAGGTGATGTTTTACATCATTTATGTCAAATTATGATGCTTAAATAAATTCCAGAAATTTTTCCATGTTTAAGTATGCTCACATAAGTTTCTTTCATTAAAAAACATTTTTAGTGAAACCCCCTTTTTATTTTACAGATCCTTCAGCTTTCATGAAACTATACACTTTCCCAAAATTCAAAACCATTGAAAAACTCCCTAAATTATTAATACTGAAAAATATCATAAAATTCTAAAAATTCACAAAACATCTTCCCTAGAAATACTTAACATCGATTAGTACTCTACCATTCATTTCATGAAATTTTTTTTTCATAGATCTCCTGATACATTTAATAATTAAGTTCATGTAAAACTTTCATGAAATTAAAGTGATGATCCCTTCTAAAAAAATAATGATCATTTATGGGTGGCTAGTAATTTATGGTCATTTCCCCCCCTTTGTGAATCGTTCTAGATCACCACTTCCTTTTCTTGAGAATCAACATTCTTTTTCGTGAAACACCCTTTTATCATAAAACTTTCAGGAATATTTTACAGACATGAATCATCTCAAAATCAAATAACATACCATATTTTCTTAACTACATATCCATATTTTGTGATACAATATTTCAAAAATCTATAAACCTTCGCAACACTAATCATTCACAAATTCCATGCCTTTTCCATATTTTTATAAATCCATCCATGAAATCCATCTTTAATGAAACTTTTCCCTTCCTCTAGATTTTGGAACACAAGAATTTGAAAAAAATTGTGAAAACATTCCACCTTCAGCACTAATGCAACATTCACTGTATCATAAAATATCTTGAAAATTCCTTCACTAACACACTTTTTGTTGAAAACAATCACAAAAAAATCCATTTAAGGATGTGAAAAAAAGTAGTTCAAATAATATCCCCTTTTTGTTAATTATTAATTTCTAAATAAATTAAATAGACCTATTGTAGTAAAATATCTCTGTCATCACTCTATGTCAATGTGAGAAATGATTAGTATAGAAAAACAGGGTGTCAAGAGAGAATTTAATGCCTGAATAGACAACTACACTATCCTAAAAACCTCTGAAATCCTATATTATGATCTTCTAATGACATCGACATTCATATCCTAAAAAGATATATAATCTTACATTCTAGTGAACTTAAATTCCTTTAAATTTCACCATTCAATAACTTTCTCTACAAACCTAAAAAAACAATGTTTTCCATTAGTTCTGAAAACAAACACCCCATGGAGCTTATCTCCCCTAGAGACCGACATCACATCCATGAATATAATAAAAAATTTTACAAACATAATGAGAGGGGTTAAATTATAATAACCTCATGTGATATGTGGTGGTGAAACCAAGGTTAATCCAATGTTTTTCAACCATTGGTGCTAACAAAGGATTAGTTAGGGTGGCATACACTTTATCATTAGTTATAACATGCTCCATTTTATTAGATATTGTTGTACCTTTTCATTATTGAATTGATGTGTGATCCCATTATATTTGGGATGAGAGTGTTGAAATATATTTTTTGTGAGATTGATCACTCTCTTTTTTTCAGAGTGTATCACCATTGTATGTTTTACCTCATCACCAATATCATGATGTTTTTACTTCACCCACAGCTTCCGAGTTCATTCCATTTTAATGATGATATATTCTGATTCAGCTACACATAGAGAAATTATTTCTTGTTTATATCTCAACAATTAGATATACTTGTTCCCAATGAAGAATGCTACTCCACTATTGGAATTTCGATCAACCAGATCTATAGGCTAATCAGCATCATAAAATGATGAAAACTTATTATGACATCATACAACAAATTATATTCCAAACATGAGAGTATATTCAACATAACTCATGATTCGTTTAACTTTAAAAAATTAGATTCCTTCAGATTAATTTATAATCGAGCCTCTAAACATTTTTCAAACTCAATTTCTGGCAATGTTGTAGTCAAATATAATATGCTTCTAATTATCCTCTTGTATAAGGTTGGATCAATATATTTCCCATCCTCATGAATTTCATGTTTCTTCCTAAACAAAATTTGAGTCAACATTGGTTTGGAGTTACAAATGTTTAATTTCTTCAATATATTTATTTTATAATTTTCATGATAACTAACCATGTAGTCCTTATTTTGAATCACCTGCACTCCCAAAAACAATGTGATTTTACCAATCATGTTTATCTCAATTTATGATACATGTGATTATAAAATTCTTCCACTGATCCTTGCCTAGTTCACCCAAATATAATATCATCAATATACATAATCACTATAAATTGAAATCTTAGATAATTATTCATATCTAGATTATGTTCAAAACCTTATCTTTTATATTTTTTATTCCTTTGATAAGCATATAGATGAGAATATCATTCTCGTGGTGCCTGTTTTAGAACATAAAGGGACTTCTTTAATCTATAATCATTTGTTTCATCATTTCTAATCAAAAATCACACTATTTTTTCAATGCATAATTCTTCATCAGTAACTCCAATTAAGAATTCTTTTTTCACATCCATATGATAAGATTTGTACTCTCATTCAATTTTTATGGACATGAAGATCCTAATCGAATCTAATTGAGCTATGTAAGCACGTTTTTTTCAATATCAATGCCTTTAATTTATTTATATCCTTTACACACCAAGTATTCATTATTTATAAATACATTTTATATCTCTTCAATTTTTTTGAAGATCCATTTTGTTCTAATCACATTTGGATTTTATGGTCTCTTAATAATATTCCAAGTCTAGTTTTTTTCAATATGATCTAGTTCTAAATTCATGGACTTAACATAGGATTCATCCTGCACTACAATGTTAAACATGGTTCGTTCCATAATTAATATGAGCCATGAATGTGATTCATTACTTATTCTCCTTGACTTTGTTTTTGTTGTCCAGTCCCTAATGGTGTAGGATTGATCAACTTATTCTATTCTATTTCACTTATGTGGTTCCATTAATGTTTCATCAGAAATAGTTTAACCTTCTGATTATACTTCTGAATCATCATCATTTTTTGAACCCTTAATGTTTTTAGAGCCTTCCATAAAATTTTAATTTGAATATGTCAGTTTTATATTTTCTTCTTCATCTTCAATCATATCAAAATAAGAGATCCTTGAGTAATTTATAGTTTTATCCTCATTGATCCTGGAATATTTTCTATCCAAAATATTTCTAAGAAACTTTTTATAGTATTAATAGTCTTTAATCTTCATTGAGTATCCAAGGAATATTCCCTCATCTACAGCATCAACATACTTTCCTTGATTTCCTTCTTCATTTTGGATGAAACATTTTCATCCAAAGTCATAAAAATACTTTAATGAGGGATTCCTTCCCTATAATTTCTCATATAGTGTCATTTCCTATACTAGAATCATCCATGATTGATTTTGAGTATACACATCTACTTGAAAATCCTCGTTAATGTAATGATAAGAATCAAAACTCCCAATCAGAACAGTTTTTCCCATATTATTCACCTGCTGATTTTTGTATTCAATGAACCTATTTTTGTTGAGGTTTTATCACTAAAGTTACCTCATTATTGATCCAATTTCTTTTTTATGTAATATTAAAATTCAATGGATGTGTATTCTATGCCATTATTATATTATAATATCTTTATTATGCAACTAGTTTCATTCTCAACACATTGGTGAAATATCTTCGTGCAGTCAACCACTTCTCTTTACCCTTCATAAACATCACACATTATATTCTACTATAATCGTCAATAATAATAATGAAATACCTATCTTTATATGTACATTTCAAAATTCATTTAACCACATAGATATGTGTGGACTATATCATGCAGATTTGATTACATTTTTTCCCTTATCCAATAAGAATTATGGACAATATATACTCCCATGAAAGAATCACATGTACTTTCTTGATCATGCTTCATATTTATAATTTTTAATACATATTTTATCTAAGATATGTTTTCTAAGTAATATTAATTATTGTGACTCAAACTTCATGTCCAAAATTTGTTTTCTCATCAATTATAATGAAAAAGTGTTTTCTTTACTTCTTACCTGGTGTAAATTACCATTTTACCTCAAGATGGTCATGATGGAACTACCTATATTACCATTGATGGTTCGCTCTTTCTGATTATGTTTTACTTCCAATCCCAAGTCACATAGTTGGCTCACACTCAGAATATTGTAATGGAATCCATCCATATAGAGAAATCTAATTTTCATAGCTCATCATTTTCTGGTTACGTATTTTCACAACATTTAAACTTTATGGTTCCATTTTTTTTCCAATATCAATATTCCATAAACCCTTTACATAACATTTTTCAACAAATTATCTTTTATTGACATGTGGTATTAGCATCTTCTATCCAAAAATCATGTTCTACAGTTCTTTGAATCTTTATGAGGGATCTCTTCGAGGTTGGATTTCTCAATCTAATTTTCAACCTTCCATGAGATACCTGATTGAGTGGAGGCATAATATGGACCCTCAAATCTATTTTCAACATATATGGTCAGCTCATACTTATATTCTTCTTCTATAGGTGAATAATAATTTTAACATGTAATTCTACTTAGTTGAAAAGTATTTAATTGTCTTGGAGTTATATAGTAATAGTTTCCACCAATATTCTTCTTATAATGAATATATTTATGGAAGAAGTTGTAATAGTGAAAAAATATCCATAGAATTTATTTCTTCAATATGATAGAGGATTTGGTCTCATTCTATGTTTTTGACTAGAAAGAGCTTCCCCAATCAGATAGATCCCTACCTCTTCATAGTAAGACATGGTATGTCCAAGAAATCCATATAATTGACATTACATATGTGGAAATATATTCTAACTTCTATTACTCCACATTTACCATTCTTCTAAATGGTTCATTGATCAAAAATCATATCTGGAAAATTGATGATTATTTCTATCTCTCTTCTCGGTTTGGTTTGAAGCTTTGTCTGTTAGGACATTAGGCACCTTTGTGATATATCCAATATTCTACTTCCTTTATTTGTCTCACCTCATTTCAAATATTTTTTGTTTTTTATCATATATGATTCCACTTCTACCCATTAATTTATATCATTAATCATTCAAGGATTTCACTACTCCTTCAGAACCATGTCTAACTATTTCCAGAAGCTCTACATCTGTAAACTATCCAAACTATAATTTCTTCTTTATTTCTAAAAATTTTAATTATGTTTCTTGTTTACTCCATAATGAAATGACTAAATCTTCAAGGGCCTCAATTATCTTATCCTTTTCCACCAATTTTGATGTACATTCATTGATAATTTTACATTCTCTTCAATCCCACTTTTAAACAACACAACAAATTTGGATCTTTCAATATTTTCAAAATTTCTTCTACCACTTCTTGGAGTCGATAAATATCTACGTCAAGATGATCCTCATACTCTGATGACTCTTTCCAAAACTCCCTATTATTTTTATTTTATGTTCTTTGAATGTCAAGATCACTATGACCACCTTCAATTTATACCTTGATATCGACAAAAAGAAATGACTTATTATCTTCCTCCTTTATATGTTTAAACTTTTCAACTAAATACACCTTGTAAAATTCAATTTCAGTTTTAAACTCTGGATCTACATCCTACAAAAAGTAATTTTCATTTTTTTCCTCTATTAAAACAAGTCCCAACCTCTATAATTTATTCCCAGATTTGACGCCTCCGTTTTTTGGGATCCTTCTTTGAGGTAAATGAATGATTTTTCATTTAAATAATACATCATTGAATTTTATTGATCAATTAGTAGCAATGTGCTCTATGTTACCACTATGATAACCGTCCAAAGGATGTTTTCCCTTAAATCACCCTTTTCCTCTATTGAATTTTTTAGAAAAAAGTGAAATATGTTTATCATCAAAATCATCTCCATTATCACTAAATTTGGAAATTCCATGATTTTTCATGGATTTTAATGCCATTTATTTACTTTATTGAATTTTTTATCTTCTGGTTTAACTCTCAATTCATAAGACACCAAACTATTTAGCATATCATCTAGAGAAATCATGGAAATATCTCTTTCCTCGAGGGCTGCAACTTTTTGATTATATAGAGGTGGAATCCTTCTCAATACTTTTATCAAAATTTCAATATCCTTAATTTCTTCCTGAAGTCATCAAGTATATCTAACAACATAATTAATTTGATTAAAGATACTATCTTCATTTTCATTTGGATTCAACTTCATATCGTTGAACTCATTGTGAATATCGTAATGTCTATCCTCCATCAATTTTTATCACCTTCGTATATATTTTCCAGTTTCACCTACATGGGACAAGGATATAGTTAAAATAATCACCTTAAAAAAGATTTTATCATATAATGATTTAGTAAGAGCATTTTGAGCTTTGGCATCTGCATCAAGTATTTTCCTATCTGTTTCAGTCCTAGAAAGACCTATCACATCACTAGCCTGAATATCCTAAACCATGGAATAAAGAACTTATTTCTCAAGAGATTAAAGATGATATCTCATTATATTCTTCAAAATATGTCATTTTCTTCCATAAAAATTGGTAAATCCCCTAAAATTCATGGAATCATCCATCAAAATAGAGTATATATTTAACACCATCAACATGTACCCTCATATACAACTTTTAATTCCCTAGAAATCCCTAAAAGGGGGGGGGGGTGTGAATATCAGTGTCAATGTTTTCTTTGAATGAGATGGAAATTTTCAAAAAGTTGGTAGAACATGTTGAATGTTTCCTAATGGAAATGTGCATTTATCAAAACCCTGGTATTCATAAATAGAAACACAATACAATAGATTTTATGGGATCACCTCTATGGGCCAGTCCAAGGATCATGCTCTAACAGTGTGTTGGTCATACCAAAATCCACTAAGATTCACTATTGTTTTTGGATTAAAATTGATCACACATGGTTTCTATATTACATGAAAAATTCCATTAAAATTATTCTTGGTATAGAACACCTCTTCTATTAAATCACTTTCATCAACTCCTCTTTTATCAATGATTTGGGTGACGTATTTATCAGCTTTTCAACTTAAAGGAAAATTTCATATAATACCACATGAAGGTAATGTTTTGAATCATTTAGGTCCAATTAAATTGCTTTAATACATTCAAAAAATGTTTTCCAAATTCATGTATGATCATATAATTATCCATCGTGAAACATCCTTTTTTGTTGAACATCTTTTTTATTTCAAGGAATTTCCAGCTTTCGTGTAACTATACACTTTCACAAAAATTTAACCTTCACAGAACACCAAACATTTAAGAAACTCCTAACTATTATGAAACACTCAAATTTCATGAAACTAATTCCCTGATATTCATTATCCTCATTTATTTCCCAACAATTATTTTCAAGAAAATTATGTTTTCATAAAGCTCATGATTCATGTAATAATTGCATTAATGTAAAACCATCACAAAATCAGAACAATCAACCATCCTTAAAAATAATTTCAATGATAATATTAGGAGTGGAATACTATTTAAATACACTACATCCCCTCCACAAAACATTCAATCTCATCATATCCTTTTCATGAAACTATTTATTTGTGTTTGGGAATGTCTCTTTTTTTATGAAACTTATAGTGAAATTTTTTATTCAGGAATATTATCTTAATCATGTAACATTATTCCATAACTTTATTCATTATCCTTATTTTGGAAATAATTATTTTTAAAATATCCAAACCTTCATGAAACAATCTTTCACGAATTCCATGCCTTTTGCATATTTTCATGAGGCAATCTTAGATATCTAAATTTTGTGAACCTTGTCCCATCCTCCAGATTTTGGTCTCAAAAAATTTGGAAAACATTGGGTAACAATTCCAGCATAAACACAAAATCCACTTGAATAATAAGATCTATGGGAATGAAAAATATATGACAAACATAGTTTTAATTGACAAAAAATAAAAAAGACAATTCGTTTATAGCTGTGAAAAGTCTTGGTTCCAACAGATAGTCTTATATAAAAAATAATATTATTTTTTTCAAATAAATATTTTAAAATGTCCAAAAATTAATTATAATATTTTCTCATAAAATACAATAAAAATAAATTTGTATGAAATCATATTTTTGAATAATAATATGACTGTAATAAAAAATCATTTCTTATTTAAAAATAATTTATCAATACATTTATATAGGGTAGGAACAATATATATATATTATAATGAATTTAATCATATTCATGCATTCCACTTTAATGGCTACGTTGTAATGGTTATATTTAAATATTTCATGGTTTATTTATGCTTAGTGTTTCATCTCATATATTCTATCAAATATAGTTTTACTTGTTACAATCTTAGGGTGTTATATTGGGTCTAGCTGATTATATATGGATTTGTTTATAAAGGTTAAAATTCCCAATTTATAGAGGCATGAACCTTTATAAGTTTCAATTAAAACCCCATTTAACTAATAACATGGATTTATTTAGAAAACATTCAATTACATTATCATTTAAGGATTCTATTATACAAACATATACCACTATGGTAAACTATTAGTATCAAATCATGTATAAAAGGATTCAGTTATCTTGGTATCCATTCAAAATTTATTTGGAACCAAATCCATAAGTTTTAGTTGGACTCTCATTTAACTAGATTCTTTATGAAATCACTTGTATTTTTTCAAAACAATTCCAATTTCCTTGATATTTCATGATATAATTGAGCTTTATTCATTAAGTTTTTATGGAAATTTCATTTTCATTAATGTATTTCAAGATAGTTAAATATAATTTCATCATCATGTTATGAAATAAAACAATATTTAGGTTGAAGTAGATACTATATTTAACCATCCCTCAACCGTAAGTATAAATAGTAAAGTAATTATACTAGTATGGAATGCAAGAAACAAATATGGAATGCAAATGTCATGTAAATACTATGTGGCTAAAATGAGGAATGAACACACATCCTCTCTTTTCATATTGGTAAATGATATAATTCCATTAAATTAATAACTACCAGAATAATGATAAATAGTCACTAAATGGGATGTAATAATCTACTATAATAATGAGCAACATGAACAATAATCTCATCCCTAGAAACTTATTTGTTCCCCCCTTCCAAGGGTTTTCCATTAAAAAAACGCTATTTACCATGTTTTGACACATTCATTATCTACTATATACAAAACCAAAATTGTAATTAATAGTAAAAATAAGCTCATATACCAGTTTTTGATGTACTTGGTTCAATTTACACATACATAGCCAAACCCAAGGGTCACACAGCCTCAACCATTCCACCATCTATACCAAAGGTTTCCAGCTAGAAAATATGGTTTAATGATGGTACGTTGGAGAGATAATATCCTATGTATTAGTACTAAATATATAATAGTTATAAATGAAATCAATAAATTATAGATGGACAATAATAACTGATATCCACAAAATTAATAACCAGCATCCTTGAAACATCTTATGATGAATAACCATCAAATTATAGTACACATATGTGGCTGAACTAGTACATGGATAGAGGAAATATATAAATAAACAAAAATACCCAACTATTATTGGAAATATGAGAACATGATCAATCCATAACACTAAATCCAAGTCATATCCAAAGATAAGTAATAGAAAAGAGGCACCCTCTAAAGTGACAACCTACAACTATGTGGTCTTCTAGAATATCAAGTGGTATCCCAAACAAGGTGAATGTAAAACGCAATAGGTCACCATAAAAAATGTCTAATTCATTCTATTTTGTGATTATGAAACATATTAGTGTGTAGTATGTAAATAGAGAATTCAATAAATTGGAGTAGAACTAAGGAATATTCCAAACTTCATCCTAAGATACAATATCTTTGACTAGTGGAAGAATAAATTATTCATAGATCCCATGATTATAAGCCCAGATGTCGAAGAACATGTGTCAATGTTAATCTATAGAATGGATCAAGGAATTCCCATGTAACAGACCTAAGAGATTCCATGTAATTTTCTAAGGAATTCTGTATACAGAACTGGTGATCAAACCCATGGTGATCCACCCTTGGTGTCTAGATCTAGAGTATATTCCAATTGATGAACCCTTAATATTTCAATTTCAAAACAAATCTCTAACCAATTTTGAGGATAATGCACAAGTTAATCTTATGAGAGTCTATATTTTAATCTAATGAGACAATTTGAGGCATTTAATGTCTATGAAAATTAAGCCAAATATGGGAACTTATACTTGGTAGTGTACTTTTTGGGAGTTTCTAAGTAAATCATCAGCAATACGATGAGTCATTCATGAATATAAGATATTAGATATATCCAAATATTTATTACACATTGTAATTTCTATCAAGTAATTTTGTAACATTCAGGGGTTTTCAATTGTCATTCCAATCAGAGCCCAAGTATTTTTCCATGTATTTTCACACTTTTAAACTCTATATATTTCCATCATACAACTGGTTTATTATATAAGAATGTATTAAAGGAATACAATATTCTTGGGAAATAAGGAATTAAAATTAAAACTAACATGAAACATGGATCAATGTACTTCATTTTGAAACACATCCTAATAATTGCATCAGAATTTATCCTATTTGGTTTCCCATTTCATAGTTACCTTATTTAAGTAAGGATGTCATAACATTCTAATACAATTACCTTAAACTACATAATGCAAGGTTCCCATATAAATAAAAAATAACTTCCAAGTAATTTTAAAATCCTAATCCAATTAATTCATGGTATAATTCATAGGTGCAAGTAAATTAATCATAATAGGGATTTTATTAAAATTAATCGACATAGATGAAGGTGTATCCCAATGTTTCACATAAGGTCCTTATATCAATTGATAAATAATATTGACTATTTCTTTTTTTTTGTAGTGTATAACATTAAATGAACACTATCTATGTCATCTATTCATGTCACCATAAGTGATTAAAAATTTAATGTAACTCAAAAGATTCTTATGGTATATCTAATAGTTCCATTATTTAAGTGACATAACAAACACACCGTAAGGTGTGGTACCCTCCTAATAGAATTTTTGGTTTCTATTAATTACCTAACCAAATAAACCCTAAGGTAGTGTTTTGTTTACTCTTTAGATATGGTATTTAGTGTATTAAAATAAAAACACACCATAAGTGGTAGTTTGATAACATAGGGGAAGAATAAATTGTGAATTTTGAACATCTCATTCCAAACACACCTTATGAGGTTTTTTTGTTTCATAACAACTAAGGTTGTTGGGGAAGTTAAGCCAAACTCACCCTAAGGGGTTTTTGATGATGTGGTTTTCAGTATCCAATGGTGTGAGGGAGGATTATACTTCATCTAATTTGGGCTTTAGGTAATAAATTGAGGGAATTTTAAATTTCATATGCAACACACAGAATTTCCAGCTTGTGGCACAATGCCACATTATATAAATAGTTAGAAGCTTACTTAAAAGTATATATCCCACCTACATTATTCTTTATAATATTCACTCATACCTTATTGTCCACTAGTTTAGCATCAAATGAGATGAAATGAGAAACCAAAAATATTCTATAAAATATGTTATAAACCATATAAATGGTTTGAGGAAACTTCATAGAAAAATAAACTATGAATGAAATATAGAAGGGTGATACACTTTTCAAGATCTCTTAATCACATGTGACGATGTATGATTCAACCAAGAAAAAGAGAAAACCACAAAAAGGAAAATTATGAGGGAGAATAATGAGTGGTAATGGTCCTGAATGAACGCGGGAAAAAATTGGGTCAAACAAATTTAAATGTGGAGGTAAAATCATCATTTTTTCTCTTTTAATAAGGTGCGAATTTTGGTCACATGGTTTGGAAAACCATGGACCAATCGTGTAGACTCACTACCTGAAGAAACCTACTCCTCAAATTATTATGGATCATGGTTTATCAAACCATTAACTAACAATTGAATATATCTAAAATACACTATATAAGTTCACACTATTTATAGGGGAATATAGCACAGTTTCACAAGTCATGAACCTATATAAAATTAGCCACATGGTTGAGGTACATAGTTATCACAAATTGTGTGTTAACTATATACCCTAGTTTATTTCTATCAAATGTAATGTTTCAAATCCCAAGGCTCTAGAGGCCTATCAAGGCTCTCGTTACACCGATCATAACTCAAAATATATCAAAATACAACACTTTATGGTACCCAAGATTTCATAATTCCATTCTAAATCTCATTTTTAGATTTAGTATACCAAAAAAATTAAAACTCAAGGTTCTTATAAAATTAAAATACCTATATAAAACACATGATATTACACTCTGGAAATTATTTATTTGGATCTATTTTTTTTCTATCAAAACTATAAGTTATGGTGGAATGATATCTATATTTTTTCATTATTGATGATTTTACAAGATATTGATGTGTTTTTTTATTACACTCAAATCTAAAACTTTATCTAAGTTTATAAATTTTTTATTAATTGAGTCAACATGAGAAGTTAATTTTAATTAAACCAATTATAGGTGATCATGGTAGTGAATTTCAACATTTTGATGTTGTTATATTTTTTTAAGAAAATGTGTATTTACATAATCATTCAGCTCCTAGAACACCACAACAAAATTGTATTACATAATGGAAAAAATATAACACTTTATGAGAAAACTAGGATAGTATTAAATGGGTTTAATATACCTATAATTTTTTATCCAGGGCTATGAATACATCTGGTATTTTACCAATATAATTATCTTATGTTCATTTTTGAAAAAGACACTTTCAAGCTTTGGAGGGGTAGAAAACATAAAATTGAATATTTTAGAGATTTGGATGTAAAATTTTCATTTTTAATACTAAATATTCTTTAGATAAACTTCATGAAAAATCAAATGAAGTTGTTTTCATAGGATAGTCAAATAATTCTATGGAATACATATTATACAATAAAACAATGATGATAATTGAAGAATCCATTCTTATTAAGTGTCACGGAAAATCATTGAATAAAAGTGATGGTGATATTTATCTACTTAAGGATTAATTTAGAGATTTTACGTTCGAAGTGGTAGAACCAAAATATAAGGATTCACATATTAAGGGAGAGAATATTTATTCTTAATCTAAACTTATTTATGAAATATTATGGAAGTCTTATAGAGATCATTCTGTAGATAATGTGATTTTAAATATTGATTCAATTTTTTAAACTAGAAAATATGTTATGAATATATATGAAAATTATATTTTCATTTTTTATTTTCTTCCTCAAAATATAGATTAATCAGTAAATTTTTTTGATTTAATATTAGATATGAAATTTGAGTTAAATTAGTATACTAAAAAATTTGTGGACTTTAGTTTTTCCATTAACTGATTCTCATTTTATTACAAAAGAACTATATGTTTAGAAACAAAGTTGATTAATCTTGAAATATATGTAAAAATAAATCTTGGTTATCTAATCAAGGACATTCTAAAGAAGGTGGCATTGATTTTGAAGAATATTTTTCAGGTATTTCATGATTTTATGTGACTATAATATTATTTTCAAATTCTTTATTTTATGGATTTAAATTAAATCAAATAGATATCGAAATATTTTTTCTAGGTGGCTATATTTATAAATAATATTATCCCACATTTGGAAAATAAAAAGAATTTATGTAATGTTTTGAAATTTTATAAAGCTGTATATGGATTAAAACAAACATCTCCAGCTTGGTATGAAAGGAAAACTGAGATTCTTTTGAAAAAACGTTTCGGTAAGGGTATGGTTAATCCAAATTTATTTATTAATAATTTTTTAACAATATCTTGACATTGAACATTAATTTTTATGAAATTATTTTTTAATTTTAATATAAAAATATTTTTAATTAATTTCAAACACCAATGACTTATTAATTTTAAATGTGTATTAAAGGAGAATTATAATTATTTCTTAGAATGAAAATATTTCAAAGAGAATATAGTTTTTTTCTAAATTAATCTATTTATTGTAAATAGAAAGTTAATAGATTTGGTTTGGACTCTTCTAAAATTGGATATATATCCATGAGTACTATATAGAAATTTTATTTAGATAAATATGTAAAATTTGGTGATGTTATAACTTATAGAGAAATGATTAGAAGTCTTTTATTAATTAGTAATTATTATCCTAATGTAATGTTTTCTGTTTTCATGTGCACTACATTTCGAAGTGGAACAAAGAAAGTGAAATTAATAATGTTAAGCGGATTATTATTTATATTAAAGTATCCTTGAATCTTGTATTATATTATCCAACTGGAACTAATTTTTCTATAATCTATTAATATTTTTATTTTATTGGATACAATATATATAGAAAAATAACATTATGTATGTTTCATTTACTTAGTGAAACATTTATTTCATAGGATTTAAAAAATGAAATTATATTACCCTTTAAACTAACGAATCTGAAAAAAGTGTTCGTATATCATATTGTACTCAAGAATTGAGCATTAATAAATAAAATTTTTATTTTTCATTTAAATTTGATAAGATTCTTATTTTTTGTGATTAAAATTCTTCTATTTAAATTACCAAAAATACCTTATCGAACTCTTGGACTAAACACATAGACATTAAATATCACTTCAAAAGAAACAATGTTCAAAAGAGGAATATTAGTATTGAATATGTTTCTTTAGAAAATAGATAGCTGATATATTTACTAAACTCCTCCATTTATCTAATTTTGATAAAATAACATTTGAACTTGGAATTATGGAAATTTAATAATAAAATATACATATATAAGATGATTAACATAGATTTTGAGTTGAAATAATATATTTTTTATTTTTATCTATTGTTCATGTTGAATTTGTCTTATTTTTTGGATCACTGGAATGTGCTAAAATATATGGTTTTTATGTAATTTTTTGCATACTTTTTCAAATTATTTGAATAGAATATTTTTTCATGGATAATTTTATAAATTTTATATTTAGAATCATGAAAACCTAATTTTATTACACCTTATAAAGTATTGGGAGTTTATTTTTATAATGAAATTTTTTATTTTGAGGGAGAAAATGTTGTTTTGAAATTTTTTCTTTTTGGTCAATTCCAAAAGGGGGAGATTTTTTTTGATTAATAGTTTGTTTTTTATTTGTCAAAAATTGAGAGATTTTATGAGTTACTCATTTTCACTATAACTATTTTATGTTTTGATAACTACAATATCTTATTATTTAATTTTTATATAATTAAAATTTTATTTTTATTGAATTTTAATTGTTATTTAATTATTTATTCTTATTATTCTTTGTATTTAGTTTTGGTTAAATCATGTGAAAAACTTATTTTTAAATAATTTAAATTACCCCTATGTATCATGTGCTAATTTTTCTTTAATGTTACATAACATTATATATACCCATATGAATATTATTGAAAACATATTTCACCCTTATGTATCTTTTTATCTACCCTTAAGAAGCTTATTGAAAATATAGTTTACCCTCGTGTAGCTTTATATATAACCATAGGAATCTAATTGAAAAAATAATTTACTGTTACATATATTTTTATCTACCCTAACACTGTGTTTAAAAAAATTATTATTCCATTACTTGAGAATATCACTTACCCTTATGCGGTATATATAAAAATTTTTCTACCCTTATCCAGTTCATGAAATTTCTATATACCCTTACACAGGGCATGTTTTAACTTTATGAATGATATTAAGTATTCATGTTACCCTTATGCAGAATATATCACATTGAGGTTACCTTAACTTGACATGTATACGTTTAAGGTTACATTTACCTAGAATTCATGTTACCTTTACGTTGATAACATCATACCCATACACATCCTATGAAAATTTCATTTTGTATTAACATGTTGAATCAATTGCATAGTCTATTTTCTACCAAATGTGTGTATATTGATTTTCATGGAAAATTATTGATTCGACCACACATTGAATGTATCAACCATGAGTTTCGACGATGAGTTTTAAATGAAAAGTCACATTAACTATATATTAGGTTTATAGACCGCATATATAAAAAGGATTCAACTGTGACCGAAAATTTTACAATGCCATAAAGCGACAAGATGACAAAAAATGAAGTGCATCCATGTTGATATTTTGAAAATTATTGAACAAACTGTGTGACCTAGCTGTTGTCACCTAATTAATTTTTAATATTCTTGATCAAAACATTCAATTTTTTATTTATATGTTTATATTTCAAATTACAAAATTTTTTCACATATTTATATTAAATTAATTATTCCTTAGAAATTTACTAATTATTTTAATAAAAAGGAATTTTATTTGGAATATTATGTATATGATTAAGTGATCTCCATGTGGGATGATGTTTAAAACTGGTTATTCAGAATATATGAGTTCCAAATTAAATATGGTTGAAATTTGAACAGTTTATTTCACGTACTTTACAAGAGTTTTCCAAGGTAATTTAATGATGACTATAATTTTTTATTGGTACTTAATTATTTTTTATAACTTGTTATCACTCGGAAAAATGTTTTTACTATTCCATATTTTTGACTTAACCCATGTTGGTATGTTTTTCATGTGCTTTCAATTAGGATATCACATGCATCATTGTGAATGATATACTACAATTTGATTAATTTTTTGAATATACTTTGTATAAAAGAACACTATGTAAGGATTTAAACATATATAAGTTACAAATAATGTAGTCAAGGATGTTACTGAAATATTTAATTTATAAATACTTTATAGATCGACCAACTCTCTCAACCAAAATATAATTATTTGATCTCTTTCTAATGGAGGGTTCCTTACTACCATGATATTCAGACAATAAAGTGTTCATCGATTTCTCTAGTTCATTAATATTTTTTTATTTTTTTGTTCTAAATCATTATTGGGTTATACTACCCCTATAAAATTAATGTGTGTAGGGGTTATGACTCCCCATAAATAGTCATTTAGGTTTGTGCCTCCAGGAGAAAAAGGTAAGACTCTTCGTGTTGTGCCTCTGGATAGAAAATATAGGTTAGTATTGGGGTTAAGCCACCATGGAAAATGATATTTTTAAATGGTTTGTGGCTCCATGTGTGAAAACTTCTATGTATGATTCCATAGTTATTGAGTGACTTCCATCTCTACATTTGAGAGATGTGATGATTATAGTAGGATCAAATTGATCCAAAATACTTTAAATATCTCTTCTACCTATTTATTTTTTCCTCTATTTAATCTTTAAAACTCTAATATAGTTATTAATTTTTTTTAAGAAGGAAAATTCTCCCCGCATGGATTTTCTTATATCTTCCCAATGAGATAAACACTTATTATGAATAAGGGAAGGATGAAAAAAAATGGTTCCAAGACTCATACCAAGTCTAAGGTACCCGAGAAATATCCTTCCAATATTTGGAATGTAAAAATATGGGAAATGGGAAAGGATATGGTATAATTTTCATGTGAAAATGTGGGCCACTGGAAGAATAAATTCTCCATGTTGAGAAGAAAGGGAAGCTTCATGTGCATTTTTCATCAAGTAAAACCTTATATATCTGCACTTAGTGTACTATATACATCTTATATTTCCGACATTTTTATTAAAATGTAGGAGTAAATTAGATTTAAAAATATTTCTAATGGGGAGGTGGATTTTTAGGGACCAGTGGTGCGATATTAGCTAGTCTAGGTATTGGAGATGACCTCATTCCATTTCCAACATGGATGGTCATGGTTTTAAAACTTTTTTATTTTATACCAACTCCTTAAAATAATAATATTTGAATCATGTCTAAATATAGAGGGTTTTATTTCCAATTTGAAAAAATAAATAATGCTTCCATTATGAATATAAAATATTATACAGTATGAAACATTTAAATAATGGTATTTATAAAATTAATTATGAAAACCACATATTATAAATGGATAATGAATCAAGTCCACATGAATAATTTCCAACCAAGTTATGGCATCACCATATTGGTCATGTAAATGAGAGGTGTCTCACAAATCTCAATCAAGAAGGTTAATTCTACTATTTTTAGATAAATACACCCAATATATGTCATTATTGTTTATAATTTAATATAACAAAGAAACGATTTGGTTGATATGGCGAAAGATCTGAAAATCATCTACAATTGGTAAACACTATTGTGTGTGGAACATGTCCAATATAAGCTATAAGTGTTTAGTATTAATTTGTTAATTTTAAGGATTATTCAATTATATATGGATATAAATTCGTAATGAGGTATAAGTCAGAATCATTTGATAAATTCAATGTATTAAATATATAATTAGATAATCAACATGGTAAGAATACAAGAAAACTTCAACCTATTTGAGGTGGTGAGTATCTTAATGAACACGTCATTTCCATTCTAAAGGGAATGAATGATCCTCCCCAACACACTTCTTTTTATATGACTTGGGAGAATAGTGTCATTGAAATAAATAATTATACAATTATTGAAATGGTAAGGTTCATGATGATCCAAGAAAGTATTATATTATCTTTATGGGGATATACATTATACACTATAATATACACACTGAACTGTTTATGTAACGTCCTTGTCCTAGGAGCCACAAAATGGTGCCCCGGTCTGGGTCGCCACCGGACCTATATTGCACCTCCCCATATGTCATAGGTTTCCAACTATTAGCGAGGGTAAAAATTTATCACAAAGGGTGAAAATACCATCCTTACTAGTGTAAGTCAATGTAGAAAACTATATAAATATAAAAAACAATATTCTATAATTCAAGAACATTCATAACCATCATCACCCACGAATGTGTAAAAACCATACACAACAATATATATGATATGTCATGATAAATAGTCCATAGTGAGAAAAACAAAAAAATAATGAAAAATATTGGAGTTACAAAATAGTCCTAACCCAATTATAGTACCTCTTCCATGAACATACGAATCCCGAATGAATCCCCAAGCCCATGTCTATTTTCCATTTCCCAACCTGGGATCATAAATTATGCTCTGATGCTTAATGGCAGCCTGAGATGGGAATGATTACAACATAGAAGGCCACAACCAAATGTGCCTAAAAATATCAATTCTAAATAGATAGCTCATTCAAGTAAAAAATAAATTAAAATTAAATAAAAGATAGTTCAGGTTCAATTAGTTAATGAGGTTCACTTAATTCATTCATAGAATTATTGCATGTTTCATTATTTAAACCATATTCAATACATAATTACTTTCCACCACGTGTTCAATAGGTTAGGTATATTCAATAATATTAATGAACAAGGGGAGTAAGTCAAGTTACCTTTCTCATTATGGATAAATAAATCATCACATATACAACACACTCATCCTGAAGCCTCAGCCTAGGTGGTCGCATCTAATGCAAGCATGAGGAGAATAGAACTCTATACCGTTCCCCAATACATGCAATTAGGGGTGGAGTTTATAGCCTCAGTAAAACTTGATCTATGGTAATGGAACCTCATGTCAATACCCCACTCTACCAAGCCATGTGAACATGCTTATTTATATATTCACCACACACACAACATATCAGAACAAACATAACCAATTCCAATATCCAGAATAAACCAAAAAAACATGGGAATAAATATCATTCAATAAACCATAAACATGGTTGAAGTTTTTTGGGTTCACACATACCCTTAAAAAGTGTCATTTGAAAATAAAAAAAAATAGATTCTGGATATATCATTTATCCATTTTTCTTAATTACCATTTTCTTTGCCTAACTCACTAAGCATATTCACTAGTCAGCTACATTGACCCATAGACATATTAAACCATTTTAATATGTTAATACATTTAACACATTCATCATTACCCATGTATTATCCCACTTATTCATTTCAAGTATAAAACACAATTCATTTAGAATATTCCCATTTATCCCATTTGACCAAATTTTCATGAAAATACAAAAAATCTCATATCCATTATACCCATATAGAAAAAATTATCCATAACAATTCTTAATCATCACATTAACCAAATTAAATTTTAATCATGGGATCTATAGAATCACAAGTCAATTTCATAATTAGCGTTTCTGTTAACCACGTTTGGGAAGGTCGGCACACCCCATGGGGGGCCCTAAATCGGTCAAGGCATCCTCCATGCATCCCATGGGGATCATGAGGGTTTAAATTTGTCTTTTAGACACCCATTTTACTAAAACTCACTAATGACCCCTAGAAAACTACAAGGGAAAAGAAATAACACAAACTCATATGCAAATATCGATATAAAAACCATGCGATATAACTTATAGATCACCTACCTTAAATATTTATATGAATGTGATCTTAATAATATACTTAGATACTAATCCAAAAATCCTATTAAACCTTAACTCTATGATCCCTCATTTTCCAGGGGTGCGTTAGTATTAAGTGGTGAGCTTTGGATTTAGACCAAATACATGTTATGGACCGAATTCACGACGTGAATTGTTTTGGGTGGAACTTGTTAATTTAATTTGAGGCTTAAATTATTTCAAAACCACAAATATTTATGCCCAAATTAAGTGGTTTTAACCACAGGAAGTCATGTCACAAATGTATATTACACCCTCTGTAATGGTATTTCATCACGTGTTGATATGTCAAAAAATAAGATTACATGATGTATAATTAAATTAGAACATGTGAAGATTACTCCACATGTAACTAGATTACACCATTTTTAATATTTAATCAATTTGTTTAATAGTTTGATGGGATCTCTTGAAATAAGGGGAAATCAGTTAAAAATCATTA
The DNA here is from genome assembly GCA_963277665.1 of Viscum album. Lineage (NCBI taxonomy): Eukaryota > Viridiplantae > Streptophyta > Magnoliopsida > Santalales > Viscaceae > Viscum > Viscum album. Next base: position 228,601,030 of record OY728145.1, read on the forward strand.
CATGACGTGAAACTAAGATTCACATCATGTAATTATATTTCCCAGTTTTTTAAAAATGCATCCCCAGTACCATGTAACCCTATAAACCCCTTTTCTTGGCTGTAAAATCTCCACACACCAAGATTTTCCACCCAAGACACCCACACACCTTTTAATTTTACTAAAACTCCTCCACACAACTCCCCTTGGACTAAAAATCCTTCATGGACCTCTTCCTTAGACCCAAACCCCTCTACACACCACTGAATTCAATATAATACCCTCCACAGACCTCCCAGGTATGGGTGTTCTTCTAATTTAGATATATAATTCTCTTCTACTACACTCCCTTGATAAAATATAGATGTTTATCTACTATTAAATTTAGATCAATATTTATTGAAACAATATCTTGACGTGTTGGATCTAGAGAAATTTTTAATTAATCTAGATCTCGGCACATTTGATTTAGATCATGATTTAAGAGATCTTGTTTGATTTATCTGTGGATTTGGGTTTCAGATATAGACTACATTAATCATCATGTTCTCTATTGATCTAATTTAAATTGGGATTATCTATTAGCAAGGTCTTTTCACTATTATTGAGGTTGGTGGTCTGAAATTCAAATCCCAATGTCTTGATTAAAATTATGTGTATGAAATTATAGAATTTCTATTAGTTGTTTAGAAATTGATATCTTCATTAAATTAATTAATTTTTTGAATTAATTAATTTAATTAAATGTGAAATTGTGATATTAGGAATTTATATCATGAATGCATAATTTTTATATTCATTATGAGAATATTGAAATTGTTGAACATGGTTAATTAGTTATTGAATTAATAAATTGGAATGGTTATGATTTTTGAAATTTTGAATTTGGGATAATGAAATGTTGAATTAATTAGGGAATGATAGAGATTATTGATATTGAATAATCAATTAACAACTTAATTATAATTATGTTTAAGTTGTTGAATATGGATAAATAATTATAGAATTAAATATTGAAGATTATTATAATTATTAAATTAATTGAGATAGAACAATTTATTGATGAATTAATAAGGGTATTGAATTTTCTGATAAGTAGTTAATTAATTTATGAATTTAATAATGGGTGGTTGAAATTATTTAATTATATAATTAAATAAATGGATTAATTAATTGATGAATTAATTAATGTGATTAAATAGATTATTTATTCATTGTATAAATAAAATTATTAATTAATTGAAGAATTAGTTGATTTGATTTAAGAGATTATTTAATTATTTAATTAAATAAATGGATTAATAAATTGATGAATTAATTAATGTGAGTAATTTGATTATTTAATTTATGAATTAAATAATTAGATTTATGGGATTAATTAATTACTAATTTGATTAATGGAAGTATAGTGATCAATTTGTTATTAATTAATTATTATATTTATACGGACAATTAACTTGCCAATTGATTTATGGGTTTGAATGTAATTAATTAATTGAGAATTAATTAATGGAATTAGCTTTGACCATTTATTGGTGAATTAATTAAATGGATTTAATGTGTTAATTAATTGTGGGCATAATAAATTTAAAAAGTTAGATCAATGAATTAGTTAATTAATCAATGGGGAATTATTGTGTTAATATAATTGATTTAGTTAGATTAATTAATTGATAAATTAAATAATGGGTAATTTGTGTGATAAAATTAAATGGGTTAGATTAATTTATTTGAAAATTAATTAACAGAGATTGTTTTTTTGAAGTAATTGAATGTGTTAGATTAATTAATTGGTGAATTAATTAATTGAGATTTTTTCGAAAGTGAAATTGAATGAATTGGATTAATTAATTGGTGTATTAATTAATTTGGATTTTTGGGATTCTGAGTTGATAGAATTCGACAATTAATAAATAAATAAATAAATTATGGTACAATTATGTTTTTGAATAGGATAATTAATTGTTTTATTAATTATAAGATTCTTAGATTGATGATTTTAGATAAGTAATTTTAGACTTAATTATGAGTTGTTGAGATTGTTAATGAGATAATTAACTATTGAATTATATATGAGGTTTTGGGATTAATGATTTTGATAATTAATTGTTGTAATTAATTATGACGAAATTGTTATGGTTTAATTTAGATAATTAATTGGGGAATTAATTATGGTATATTTATTCCTTAAAATGAATAATTAATTGGTGAATTAATTATAAGATATTGAATAGTCTATTTGAATAATTATTTGGTAAATTAATTATTGTATTTTTATATTGTGAAAAGAATAATTAATTTTCATATTAATTAATGTACTTGGATTAATTAATATATGAATTAATTAATTGAATTTTTGATAGGTAATTATAAAAAGAAGATTAATTTTTTTAATATTAGTTGATTTGATAATGTGAAAACAAGTGACGATGATATGCATATGAGGTTGTAATAAGGAATGATATAAATTAATGGTTGTGAATGGGCTCTTAGACATGATGTTCTACAATAATGATATTTATGCATCATTGAGAATGGGGTGTTAAACAAGACGTTCTACACTAATGATAGATCTATCAGTACTATTGAGAATTGGGGTGTTAGACCTGATGATCTACACCAATGAGATATGTTCATAGTGGATAGTTTGGGGTGATAGACATGATATTCTAGGTCTATAAAGTATATTCATGATTGAATATTGGTGTGATAAACATATCTTTCTACACTGATAGGGATTTTGGGGTGTTAGACATGGAATTCTACACTAATGAATAATATAAATGGCTGTGATTTTGGAGTGTTAGAGATGGTAGTTTACAATAATGAATAATGTTAATGATTTGGGTGTGGGGTGTTAGACATAGCATTCTACACTAATTATAAATATAAATGAATTGTGAATTGATTAAGTGAAAAAGCTCAAACTCAGGTCTATGTGGTTAATAATGATTAATTGATAATGTGATAACTATTTAATTATTCATTTTGACTATTTATTTACACAACTATATATAATTTTTGGGGAATTTAATTGTTTTAGACACCATTTTTGGTGGCCTACTATGTTGTACTCACACCGTAAATGGGCTGCATGATCAGTACCTGAATATACTATCTGTTTTCTAGATAGGTTAAGGGAAAAGGACCTATGCAAGATGGTTATATTGGGATGGAGAATGGATGTAGAGTTCGGATGTAGTTTAGGAACCACATGGTAGTTTTGAGTGTATTTACTTTTGGATTTCATTTTACGCTTGGCATGTAATTAGCATGGCATATCTACCATTCAGTTTTTATTTTATATTTCTAGTAGTGGTCATATTATGATATTGGGTTTTTCAATTGTTATGTATATTTTACACTAATGATTATTTATTTTTTCTAGTGTATTACTATAATAAAAAAACAAAAAGAGGGTATAGTCTCCCCATGATTGATATTAGACCTTAACTACTAGTCAGCACCCTTTGGATCATGGGGAGGGGTTCCTGAGGTAATGTGGCTGTTCATCTCAGCGAACCAGCGCATGTCACCCGGGTGGGGACATTACAAGGTGGTATCATATCCCAATGTTATTTTCTTCTTCTTTTATCTTAATTTTTGGGAAAGGTATACAGTATACTAGGAAGATTTTGGGATTGGTTATGAGCTCGTTCATGGGAGTAGCTACCCTATGTAGGGGGAGAACCCAAGTACCTAGTGTAAGATTATTATTTTTTAGGTTTTATAATACAATTGAATATTATTTCACCTTAGGTGACACAGTTGTTGTGTAATGTTATTATTATTTTTTTGTCTTTATTGAGATTGAATCATGGCCTTGAATGGAATGATAGTTGAGTATACATGCATTATTCTAGGTACTCAGTGTTATTTTAAAATCCATAATTTTAGGCACGTTTAATAAAATAGTATTTTGGTTTAGTAGTTGAACATGAATTGTTTTTACATTCTTGTGAAATTTAAATGGTAATAGCGCTTAACATGAAATTTATAACGATTGTAAAATTATTTTTGATGAGAATAAAGGGGTGTATAAATGAAAAATATTAAAAATCATGATGTTATTACCCTTGTAAACTAGGACCTAGGTGTAGGATGGTTAAGGGTAGTGATAGTGCGTCGGTGTTGACCGTGTTGCAAGATAAAGGGGGAAATACTTGACATGATTGTGTGTAAATACCTCTTGTTAAAAATTATGGATTTTCTTAACTAAAAATATATCATTTTGATTATTTTACACTTTATGTGGGTAGTTTGGGATGTGAGAATTACCTAGTTTGAGAACACAGTGTTGAGTGATGTGAGGGGCCCTTTGGTTTTGGATTAGGGTATAAGATAATTGGAAAGTATGGAAGCCCAAGACTTTCGATAGGGTTATGTGTTTCCATAGTGGAGGTAAAATTGGTGATAAAGATTTTTTGGTGTTGTTAATCAATGAATTCTTAGTATAATTTAAATTAGTGAGGATCATGTCCCCAACCTTGATATCATCCCAGGTACACTAAGAAAGCTCTGGCTTTATACCTAGTTACCTGAATGTTATTTCATTTTATATGGGGCCTAATGTAGGATGTTCATATAAATTGGTATATATGTTGAGATAGATGGTATGAGTTAATCCATAAATAGTTCACCGATGAGGTTCTCGTAAACAAATGGAGGTTGATGAATACCATGGGTTCTGCAGTCCAAATTTAAGAAGAGGTTACTGTTGATTTTGTTTACTTTTTCTGTGAAATATTATAAGACTAAATCAAAGTATTTAGGTATAACTTGTGATTGAAACATGATCTATGGTGGTTGAGTTTCTTAAAAAATAAGTGTTAATAACAATACAAAGGTGGAGAGAGATGTGTCAGTAGTATATGTGTGGAGCAAGACCATGGGTTAGAAGTGGTTGAATTATAATTCCAATGAGGAACCTATAAGGTAAATGTATGAATTCCTCAGAGGGAGGCCAAGTGATCCTTGGAGGTGGTGGATATACTTCTTGTATAGGAAATTTCTATTGGCAAGGCTGAGTGCTGATTTTGGACGGTGTTCTTATAGTTTTTGGGAATAAGGAGTTTGGATTTTTTTTCGTATATTATGGTAGTTGGTCTTGAGACGGATTCATTCCTTGAGGAACATCTAAAACGTGTGTTTTAAGGAAGTGAAAAGGTGTTGTAGGGAAATATTGGGTTATTAGTTCATGAATTGTTGAAAATTGGGCATGTACAAAAGGAAACATGGGAGAGATGTAAGGATATTAGGGTTCAATGGCCCAAACTTTTTGACTCAGAGACAACAATGTTCTTGTGAGTACATCACAAGGATGAGATGCTATAATTTGAATAGATTTTTGATCCCTCCTTTTCTATGGGTGTGGCGGGATTAAGTAGTGAGTTTTGGATAAAAAACAAATACACGTTATGGACCCAATTCATGACATAAACTATTTTGGGTGGAACTTTTTAATTTAATTCATGATTTAAATTAATTCAAAACCTCGAAAATTTACACCCCATATGATTGGATTTCACCACATAAAGCCATGTCACAAAATTATATTACACTCCCTATAGCAATCTTTCACCACTTGTCCATATGTCATGAAATTAGATTACACCACATGTAATTAGATTACACAATGTATAAATAGATTTCCCAATGTGTAATTATATTACACCATGTGTCATATTACACCATGGGTAATTATATTACACCACATTTAATCCATAATTATTGTTTTTAATTGTTTGATAGGTTTTACTAGAAAAAATGGGACATTAGTTACAAATCATTACATGACATGAAATTAGGATTTATGTATTGTAATCATAATGCCGAAATTTTTAAAAAATATTCTCCAGAAATTTTTAACCCTATGAACCCCATTTTATTGGATATGAAAGCCCTATATACCCCTGTTTTGAACCCAAAACGCCCAACGTACCTCCCCCTTGGACTGGAACTTCACGTCACATCTCGTCATTGGACCAAAACTCATCTGCGCACCTTCACCATAGACTGAAACCCCTCCATGCACCAATGTCTCCGATCTAATACCCTCTATTCACCTCCTGAGTTTGGGTTTTCTTCTCATATAGATATATCATTATCTTTATCTCCTCTTCCCAAATAAATTAAACATGTTTATTTGATTTTGGATATAGATCTAGATTTATTGAATCTATTTCTAGGATTATTAGATATGGATCTAGAGTTGTTGAATATAGATCTGGGATTGTTGGATTTAGATCTATATTTAAGAGATAATATTTCATTTAACATTGGATTTAAGTTTTATATATGTACCGTGTTCATCGTGATGTTCTCGGTTGATCTACTTCAAATTGGGATTATCCATTTGCAATCGTTTGTCACTGTTCTTGCGGTAGGTGGTCTCAAATACAAATCTCATAGACATGATTACAATTATGTTTATATAATTATTGAATTTTTGATAGATGTTTTCAATTACGTTCTTTATTAAATTAATTGATTTCATGAATTAATTAATTAAAGGAAATGTGAAATTGGGATATTAGGAATACATTTAATTAATAATTAATTTTTTAATTAATTATGAGAAAATTGAGATTTTTAAAGTTGATTAATGAATGGTATAATTAATTAATAGGAATCTGTAGGATTATGGAATTGTGAATTCAGGATAATTAAATATTGAAATAATTATGTAAAGATAGAGATATTTTAAATTGAATAATCTACTACAAAATTAGTTATGTCATGTTGAATTGTTTGAATAGGGATAAATAACTATAGAATTAATTATTGGAGATTGTGATGTTTATTGAATGAATTGCGATAGAACAATTAATAGATGAATTAATGAGGATTTTGAATTATTTGGGATGGAATTAATTAATTTAAGAATTAATTAATTGGTGGTTGTGATTATTTAATTGTATAATTAGATAAATATATTAATTAATTAATTAATTAATTAATGTGATTAAATATGTTATTTAACTACTTATTTAAATAAAGGGATTAATTAATTGATAGGTTAATTAATGTGAGTAAAGATATTATTTAATTAATGAATTAAATAAAGGGATTAATTAATTGATCAATTAATTAATGTTGGTAAAGTGATTACTTAATTGAGGAATTAAATAATGGGATTGATGAAAAAAAATTAATTGAAAAATTAATTAATGGAATTACTGTAATAATAATTTTTATTTATTGGACATATTTACAAGGAAAATTAATTGGAAAATTAATTGAAGGGTTTGAATGTGATTAATTATTGTTTACTAATTAATATAATTGATGTGGACAATTAATTCTCAAATTAATTGAAGGGATTGAAGGTGTTAGTTAATGGTGGTATTAACTAATTGGAAGAAGTTAGATTAATGAATTGGTGAATTAATTAATGGGGAATTGTCCTGTTAATGAAATGGATTGAGTTAGATTAATTAGTCAATAAATTAATTAATTGGGAATTGTTGTGATTCAATTAAATGAGCTAGATTAGTTAATTTAACAATTATTAAATGGATATTGTTTTATTGAAGTAAATGTGTGAGTTAGATTAATTAATCAGAGAATTAATTAATGGGGATTGTAGTGATTGTGAAATTGAAATAATTAGAACAAATAATTGGTGGATAAATTAGTGTGGATTGTTGGGATACTGAATTGATAGAATTGGAGAATTAATTGTTAAATTATTTATGGTACAATTAGATTTTTGAATAGGATAATTAATTGTATAATTAATTATGAGATATTGAGTAGAATGATTTGATATAATTAATTATAGAATTAATTACGATTTGTTGAAATTTTGAATGAGATAATTAATTATTGAATTAATTATGATCTTTTTGGATTCTTGATTTTGATAATTAATTATGGTAATTAATTATGATGGAATTGTGATGGTTGAATTAATATAATTAAATGGGGAATTAATTATGGGATATTGATTCCATGAAATGAATAACTAATTGGGGAATTAATTATTGGATGTTGAAATTTTGAAAGGATTAATTTGTTGTAGAATTAATTAATAGACTCGGATTAATTAATTTATGAATTAATTATTGGATTTTATGATGGGTAATTATGATAAGTATATTAATGTGATTAATCTTAGTAAATGTGATAATGTGAAAATAGGTGAGAATAATATACATATGAGGCTGTAATAAGGAATTATATAAATGAATGGTTTTTCAGGGGCTATTAGACATGATGTTCAATAGTACTTACATACATGCATAGTTGAGAATGGGGTGCTAGACACGAAATTCTATGCCAATGATGGATTTGTAAGAATTGTTGAGAATTTCAGTGTTAGACATTATGATCTACAACAACGTGACATGTGCCTAGTTTAGAATTTTTGTTTCTATACATGATGTTATATTCCAATGAAGTATTTTCATGATTGATGATTGGGGTACTAGATATCGAATTCTAAACCGATTGGGATTTTGTGGTGTAAGACATTGCGTTCTACACTAGTGAAAATTATAATGGATTTGGATTTTGATGTGTTAGAGATGGATCTCAAAAACAATGAATAATATAAATGATTGTGGTTTTATGGTGTTAGACACAGATTTCCACACCAATGAATAATATAATTGATTTGGATGTTGGGTGTTAGAAATGGAATTCATCACAAATGATAAATATAAATAAATTGTGAATTTTATAAGTAACATGGCTCAAACCCTGGTCTATGTGGTTAATAAATATTAATTTATAATGTGATAAATGATTTATTATGCATTGAAATTATTTATTTATATAATATTATACACTTGTTATTGACTGGATTTGTTTTATATACAATTGGTGGAGGCTTATTGAGTTTTACTCACACGCCACTCAGGCTTCCTAACCAGTACCCAAATAAATTTTGAGCTTTTGAGACATTTTAAGGGAAAAGACCCTATGCTAGATGGCTACGTCAGGATGGAGCATGGATGAGGGAACCAAATGTAGTTTGGGACCTGCTTGGTCTTTGTTAGTGAATTTACATTTGGGTTTTCATTTGACACATGGAACACACTTATGATCATATATCTACTGTTCGTTTTTGATTCTATATTTCTAGTGGTGGTCATATAATGATATTGTGTTGGTATATGGTTATATATACTCTTCTATTATTGTTTATTTATTTCTGATTGTGTATTTCTATGATAATGGGAAAAAATGGTAATAGTGTCCCCATGATCGATATTAGACCCTCACAACTAGTCTGTATCCTATGCCATACAGGGAGGCATTCATGAGGTCATGTGGTGGTCTGGATCAAGGCACTGGTTCTTGGAACCCAAGCCGAGACGTTGCATTAACCTAGATTCCCCCAGAATAAGATGGTTTTAGGGAGTCGAAAGAAGATCTTCCAAGATAAAAACAATAATCCAGAAAAGAGAAAAATGGATAGGATTAGACATACCCTGATCTTTGATTCCCAACCAATAGTTATATAAATGGACTTGTATTAGGAAAGAACCGCCCCTTTGAAGTTTTAGGCTTTATGTACATAACTAGGTGTATAGGTAGGATAAGATGAGGAAAAATCAGGTGAGACTTAAAAATTCCAATGTGGTAATTTTGTAAATTTTTTAACATTAAAGGGGCACATGGTTTACCCACAAGTTTTTCCAAACCATGCACATGCCACCATCCAAGGGGAGTCAGGTCACATGGTTACCTGGGGAGTCCGGCATGGTTTACAAACCGTGCACCAACAGTGCGATATGCCACTTTCTCAAGTCACATTGTTTGGCACTCCCCTCACATGGTTTTCATTAACCATGTGAAAACCATGAAGTATGTTGAAAAACTCCATTTTTCTTTCTATTTCATCTCACAAACCCCTTGAAAACCCCCAAGCCTCCTCATGAACCGGTGAAACATTTATATATCTAAATAGTAGAGGATTAAAATGAAACATAAACAAAAAAAATACCTTAGGAAAACCCAGGGTCCTACAACCTCCCCACATTATAAATGCACATCCTCAATCTGTGATGCCAAGAATCACTAACCATCTGAGGTGAAGAGATCGATCCACTAATCCCTCAAATTGGACTCTTTCTCCTAAGTCTTTTTTTTTGAAATTTTCCATGATGTCAAAGAAATCCAACCAAGGGCATAGTCATTCCCTTCATGAATTTTCACTATGATCCACAATATGAATTGAATTCTCCTCAAAGGAAACATCTTATTGAAGCTAATCTTTATCAATATCTATCACATGAGAAGGGTCAGGGTGATACTTCCAATGTTGTGAAGCATGAAAGACATCATGCATGACACTCTATAACTTTTGAATATCCAATAGTTAAGGAACCATTCTGATCCTCTATAAAATCTCAAATGTCCCCACATACTTGGGTTCCAACTTTCCCTATTTTCGAATTTGATGGTTACCTAACCTTTGCGACACTCGAACAAACACCATATTACCCACCACAAACTCAAGAGGTCTAAAATGCTGATTTACATACGACTTATTCTTACTCTTAGCCATTTCCATGAATATTTGAATCAATTAAACCTTTTATGAGGTATCCTTCATGATGCGTATCCCCAACAATATTGATTTCCCACATTAAACCAATATAATATTGATTTACAAGGTCTCCCATAGATTTCCTCAAATAGTGAATCTGTAATCGTAGACTAGAAACTATTTTTTAGGAAATATCAACAAGAGACACGTGTTTTTTACATGAACCACTAAAATCAAGAAAACAAGCTCTCAACATATTTTATAAAACATGGATAGTACACTCTGATTTCCTTTCCATCAATTGGTGAAATTCCATATTCAAGAACACCTAGGTACCAGGAACCTTCTCAAATCTTATCCATAAGCATGATGTGAAAGGAGGATAATGATCTGAAATAATAGTTATTGGAATAGCATGAAACAACACCATATACAAATTATATAGCTCACCATTCTAATCAAAAGGGAATGTATATTATATTGGAATGAAATTAGACCCCTTAGACAACCAATCCACAACCACCCATATTGAATCATTCTTATGAGGCATCCTTCTATGACCCACAACAAAATCCATTGTTAAATTGTCACAATTCTATTATGGAATGGAAAATGGTTATAACGACCCACCTAGGAGATGATGTTCAGCTTTCACCAATTTATAGGTTAAACAACACAACACAAAACCCACAACATCATTCTACATTCATGGAAACCAATACTGCCTACGAAGATCATGATAACTTTTGGTCAAACTAGGATGCACATCCAACCTTGATGAATGAGACTCATGCATAAACGGTTCTTGCATACCAGTTGAAAAAAAATATGGACCCAAACAAAAACATTTCAATCAGCACCAACAACCCAATCAGATGGTGACTCCCAACCTTAAGTCTTTCCTTCATAGCTAAACATTATGGGTACTCAAGATGAATCTCCTTGAACTATCTTAGAAGCACAAACCCAACTGCTATGGATGAAATGATCCTTTTCACATGATCACTCTGCACCTCCCGATATATCTAAGAAAACAAGGGCATCATTCTCCACTCATTGCTGGATTTATGAACCACCTAATTTTGATTCATCAGACTCAGAGAATCGAAAACACTATTTCCCTTTCATAGTATGTAATCCAACATGAAGACAAAATATTTTATGTATTGAAACCATCTTCACTTCCAAATATTTAAATCACACTAAGAAAATATTTATTTAAGAATTTAATTACTGGTAAACACCATGAAATACTCTCACAACATGTAATTCTTCCAAAACTTTAAGGAATAAACCATAATGGCCAACTCAAGATCATGAGTAAGTTAATTTCATTCATGAGGTTTTAACTAACATGACCCATAAGCTTAAACCCGATCATCCTGTATCAACACTACCCCATGTCCAACACTAGACGCATCACAAAACAAGGTGTACCTCATACCAACTTCGAAAAAGATCTTGATTTGTGTGGTCTTCAACTATTTATTCAACTCTTGAAAATAATTCCTGAATTCCCCAAACCATTCTGGAAAAACTCCCTCATTGTAAAGTCAAAAAGCGGCACTACCAAAGAGGAGAAATCTTTAATTAACCTTTGATAATAAAATGCATATACTAGAAAACTTTGAACATGATCAACATTCTTGGGTTGCACCCAAGACACCACAACTTATCCTTTCTCCATATCCACTAACACTTTTTCTTTAGAGAGTATTTGAACCGTGAAATGATACTTATTATTCCAAAAATAACATTTTGATATCTTGGCATAAATACTATGATCTATTAGTGTACTAAGTCAGATTTCAAGATGTTTGGCATGATCTTCATGAGTTCTAGTGTACTCTATGATGTCATCATTGAAGACAACTATGAACTAATCCAGATATGGATGAAATATTTGGATCATTAAAGACATGAACACATTTGATGCATCAGATAAATCGAAATATATCACCACAAACTCATACAATCTATACCTTCATCTGAAGTCATTCTATGGTATATTTGATTGTCTCATCCTTAGCGAGTGATACCTATATCTTAGTTCAATCTTAGAAAATAATGATCCACCACTTTTCTTGACAAACAGATCATCAATTTTAGGAAGAGTGTATTAGTTATTAACTCTCATATGATTTGGATTCCTATAATCCACAAATAACCTCAATTACCCATCAAACTTCTTAGAAAAAAACATGGGATACCCCAAAGGTGACGTACTGGAAAAAACACAACATTTATTATCCAATTCATCCAACAAAGATTTATGTTCGTAGAGTTCTACCGATGACATTCTATATAGAGGAATGCAATCTCGATCCACTACTAGTAACAACTCTATCGTAATCTAAAAAACCCTATCAAGTGAATCCTTGAGAATTCCCTAGGATGAACATCTTGGAACCGATCCACCATTGGAGGAAAGATAAGCTTCTCAACTCCTCCATCATCCTGCATAAAACTGGCCACTTTTACTATGAGTTCTTCCAACAATTAGAAAACTATCCCCAGATGGCTCACTAGAATATACCACTCACCACGATGGACATATGTGTCTCCCTCAAGAGACATGAAGGTTTCCAGATGATAGTGACATTTGATATGGTCCTGGAACAACATCAGTCAATATATAACCAAAATTAATTCAAAACCCAACATCTCAAGGATGAAAACGTCTGATATAAAAAGGTACCCATGAAACTTCAAAGAAAAACCCTTTCATTATCTGATATCCTTATCCCACACCCCCAAAAAATTGTCAATAAACATAACCCCACTCACCCGATCAAATCCTAGGCCCAATACAACTACAAGCTATGCATAAATAGAAGAATGGATGGTGCTTGTGTGGAATAATGAACTATAAATAATTGAAACTATAAGAATCATAGCTCAAACTGTAGATGGTCTAAACTCTCCACCTCAAGGTTTAGACTGAGATGAATGATTTTTACATACCCCTATACTCTATGTTCCAGCCTGAATCCCTGGAACTGCAACATTCATCTGATATGGACCCTCTCGCTCTAGAGTACAATGTCCAAATACTTTTCCAGTATGACTAGTTGAAATCTAACTACATATTTGAGATAGATTAATTGAAACCCACTCTACACTTGTAACCTACCTTAATAATTCATCCACAACCAACAATATTGGGTTCATAGAAGAAACCTATATAAGTGCCCTAATATTTCTCATGCTCGAAACTCAACTAATTGTCGGGGAAACTAATTTTTCATGCACCCTAGCCAGCCAAAATGATAAAAAAAGACATTATCTTCACCATTAGAGGATAACCCCCTCATCCGATCACTCAACACACTTCCACTCAGATGGAAACTCCCAAAGAAACACATATTTCCCACGAAATCCATGCCATTCACCCATCCAACTTGTACCATAAATCCACTAATGGAATACCCCATTAGGTACCCTTCTAAGATAAGTTCATGATCCACTTCCTTTAAAAAACAATTCCAAATGGAAAATTTTCACCTAAGACAAGATCTCATGTCTCATCACATTGTGGAAATGTTTCCCCACCACTGCCACCTCACATACCAATGTGGAAATGAAACATCGTAGATTGGTCAAAAGGTAGCATAATCCCTTACCGAAAATGCCCCTTGGTTCAAGCTCATAAAATCCACAGCCCTCTCCTGCCTCAACGTGTTAAGATTGAAATTATCTAGAAAATCTTTTTCCATAACATTCCTTCAAAAAAATTGGTCTGCCCCATGTTATCCCACAAACGCTTTGCCTTGCCTCTCAACATATAGGCCTCCAACTTGATTCAATTCTCAAAAAAAAGTCTCTAAATGATCAACAATCATCTAGATGGACTCTATCTAGAACATAGATACCTCTTTCCCACCCTCTCCAATAATTTTTGGATGGTGATGTATCTGAAATTCCCTAATTAGATCAAACAATCTTTATATAACCTGCCATGGGTCCCATTCCATCAACTACATAAGGAAATCAAGGTTCTCACAGAACTGATCTTCTCTATTATCATGGATCACCAAATTCTCTTGTTCCACCATTAAAGGAGTATTTTTGGAAACATCCTCTTATCACTCGACTGGAACACATCTTCATGGTGGAATTTCTCAACAAATTCAATCATTATTTTTAGAACACAAAACATGATGTTTCCAAAATTTGTATAAAATAAGTATCTCATATATCCATAAATAACTCATTCTCATACACTATCCCAAATTATACTGAACACATTCCAATGCTACCCTAGATCTTCCCAACCATGGTTAATGGATTACATGTTTAAACTACCTTAAAAGGTTATAAGTTTTTCATTAGACACTATTTTTGAACAATTTCTACACTTAAAATGTAAATTGTTCCACTTAGGCACATTTCCCATCTAATTAATCATTATGACCATCAATTTCAAATAACATTGAAGCATATTTTAGCCCAATTTTTTCACCATTACATAGAATTTTTCTCATGAGAATGGAAGAAAAACCTGGATTTAGAGATATGGGAGACCATCTTTCACTAAAACCTTTGAGCGATTTTGGATCCCTTCCCTAACACCATCGATCTCAGCATTCATGGTAGATTTCCTCAAGACTGGGAGGTTTGAATCCCATCACTTCACAACTCCTCAGAAGAATAAGGCGCCCCATTTTCACGATCATGTTGTGGAAAACCATAATGAGGATACCCATGAAGAAAATACTTGCACCCATCCTTTCTCTAGTATATTCCAAGGGATATCGTTTAGAGATGTGATAAAGAGTACTAGTCCAAGAAAAGAAATTATGATGAAGCCAACCCATGTCAAGAGACATGATGACAGTGGGTTCTTGGTGGAAGCAGATCTGGATTCTCTTCAACAACACACAATAATGTGAAACTTTTCTGTCATGAGACGCATCTTCTACCTCAAAGGTGGCCTTCTTTGGCCTTTAACTGAATTTCGTATGTGTATTTATCACTGTTGGAATTATTCAAACTTGGAATTGATTATTATAGGAAAAGGCTATTTTCACATGCTTTTAAAATCACAAGATGACTTAAGGAAAGATAAGAAGACTAGAAACCTTAATCTAAAGCCGATAAAACATAGAATTTAATACTAGTACTCTTTATTCAATTCGTACACATATAGTAATATAATGGAACATGTCTGGGTAAAACTTCATGGCCCTAACTGGTTCTTTTGGCACCCAAAAATTCTGAAAGATATTGTTTCCTACATAGGATCTCCTCTAACAATTTACCACAGAACCATAAATGCTCACCAAGGACTCTTTCCTAGACTTATGGTGGAAATTAACTTAGATTCAAAGCTCCCTAATACAATCTATTTCAATGCTAATGACTAAAAAACATAAATTTTAATTGAATATGAGAGGAAACCTCCCTTATGTGACCATTTTAAGCTCATTGGTTATACAATATCTATTTTTAGGGTAATTATAAGTCAAGTAATCCAACCAATTAAAAATGACTGGAATGAAATATGGAGAAGTATAAAATATAAAGCTTCCATGATGGATATATCTGAACCTCCCAAAAATGAAGCTGAAATCTGGGACAAAAAACAATGTCTGACACATATAGAGGATACCTCGGGTATAAATTGGGAAGATTTTTCTGAAGATGAAGACAACTCCATTAATGACCAAGGCCTCTTATATGAAATATAAAAACTATTTTTAGACACTATAAGGATATCCAATGAGAAAGAAGAACCTAATACATGTCAAAATGGTCATATATCATGATATATACTCATCTGAGATGCAGATCATAACATGGGTAAAAGGTATAATCCACATGAACAAGTGAAATACAATTCATTCAACACATGCATTGAAACTCTTCATAATAGTGATTGTTTTGAGACAATTTCAGTTCATATTGGAGAGGAGCACCCCCTAGATTCAGGTACTGGACAGATCTAGAACCCCTACCTTTTAAATTCACCTAATGCTTCAGAGATAAAGAATGAATACAATAAAAAATAGATAACTTATTCTCTTCCCCATTCTCAAGGCTCATTTGTTATTTGTTATAAAACTTAATATTCCACTAGAAACACTATTAAACTTGAAAAAATTATGACTAGCTAGAAGGATTTCAGGACAAAACACAGTCCAATACTACTAGAGTGACTAAATCTATTACCAATGATTTGGAATCTATTAGTCCACTGAAGGGAATTACAACTTTGGTAAAGGTTCCTATAAAAATTCAACAAATCAATAGCTTCACTAAGTAGATATCCATAAAGAAATTTGGGGTGGAGAAGGAAAATGAACCAGGTACAACCATTTCCACTACTGCATATTCCTATTTTTATGGGTCTCTACCTGTTGATAGTGGTGATTGTATTGTTTCTATGATGTTTTATAATTATGAAATATATAGACCAAATCCTTAAATATTGAATAATACAGCCTCTTAAAAAAGACACTTCTATTGGGGAAAATAATGAAATAAAAATGAAAGTTGAAGAACTGGTTTCTACTCTCTCTACTCACACTAAACCTATTATTAGTCTATCCAATTCTATGTACATTATTCCAAAGGCATCCGAGGACAACACACTATCTTAGTCTTGTAATACTATTGTCATGGCATCAGAATCTATTTAACATAGTACCACATTATCGATACAGGACTCTAAGCTCATGTAAGTTATGAATGACTCTATGGATCAGATTTAGTGTTGTTCATTTGATTGGGAAAATTTAAAAAATAAGTACACATACACATCAAAGGATCCAAGTTCAACTATTTATCTACCTATACATAGTGGGGAATGCTGTATAAAGTATGGAAATTATGTCTCAAAACAAAATTCCAATGCTTGGGTACTTTGTTCGAAGAAATCCACAGACTCTTCTACGAGTGATCCAATAAATGAACCTACAAATAAGAACTCCACCAAATATAGCAATAAATAGGAATATACCTCTATTAATACACAAGAGGTTAGATGGTCTTCTTGAAATAAAGGATCTGGAAAAAACAAAAAGGGGAGTTTTAACTCCAAACCTAGGTTTTAATGAAGATCCTTTTTTGGAATTGTCAGGGTATTTCTAACTCTCACACTTTAATTGTGTTAAAGAGAATGATTGAAAATCATCATCATTTATTATTTTCTATAGCAGAGACAAAATTACCTATGCCTATAAAAACTCTTATTTATGTCAAAATATTTATGTTTTTACTGGTGAAATCAATAATAACATCAATGTGGAATCTTTATGGATTTTTTCACACTTTTATTTACAGAATATTAGTATTTTCAATATCACTGACCAGATTTTTACTGGCAGTATTAATATATATAAAACACATATTTTCTGCTCATTTTTATTCTTAGAATAGATAACAAGGAACGAGATATATTTGGAATGATCTCTCCTATCTTGGCCCTTTCATTAATGCACCCTATTTTATTATGGGTGACTTTAAATCAATTCTCAACTCAAGCAACAAAATTGGACCTTTTCAATCTTCTATATCTATGAGGGAACGTATAACCTCAATAGAGGAAAAAAATCTCATTGAAATTAATCTCAATGGTGCCTAATAAACTTGGTATAGAAGAAACTAAAACAAAGTAGTTTCCTCCAAGTTGGGTAGAGCCTTCACAAATATCCCTGATTTAGATAAATGGGACACTCTATCCAGCACCACTCCTCATAGGCTGAACTCGGATTTTCACCCTATCTAAGTCGGTGTCTCCACCAAAGGCCTGAAACCCCATTTACCTTTTAGATTTAACAATGCATGGTTCTCTGATGATGAGTTCTCTCATATCAACCATAACTATTGGTCCACAATGTCTCATAACAAAAACTCCTTTGACTGTAATCTCAAAATAAAACATCTCATACAAACTCTAAAAACAAGGTGCAACTCTAATGCTTAACAAATTAATAATGACATCATGATTCTTGAGAAAGTCCTCAAGGATCTTCAAAACACAAACACCAACTCTGACCTCAACACTGTCCTTACTCAAGAACTAAACATTACAATCAAACTCAACTACTTTATCATGTTCAATAAAAATATGATAAAACAAGTGTTTAAAGTTAAACTGATAATAGACGGTGATAGAAACACTAAATACTATAATACTATTCATTTAATCAGGAAGGACTACATGTCATTAATCTTTTTGGTGGATGGGGACATGGTCCTTGATAATGAAGTTGAAATTGTTCATAATATTTTCTCATAATATGAATCCATCTTCAATGGTCCTGATATATAAAAAGACCTCGATTCTGAGATCATTCCCCTAGTGATCACTGATGAGGAAAAATCCTTCCTTCTTAGCACTCCACTGGATCATGAAATCAAAGACACTATCTTTAGTCTGAATCCCAATAGTTCTACAGGTCCTGATAGATTCAACAATGGTTTCATACAACATTATTGGGATGTGATTCAG
This sequence comes from Viscum album, assembly GCA_963277665.1. Lineage (NCBI taxonomy): Eukaryota > Viridiplantae > Streptophyta > Magnoliopsida > Santalales > Viscaceae > Viscum > Viscum album. Next base: position 228,619,962 of record OY728145.1, read on the forward strand.
ATCGATGTTTGTAAACATTTAAAATCCTTCTTCTCTAATGGGGTTCTTTCTCACGCTCTAAATGACCAGTTTCTCACTTTCATCCCTAAAGTGGATAATCCCTCTAAGATTCATCTATTTATACCCATTTCTCTTATCAACACTCTTTTTAAAATAATCACCAAAATCATATCTAACAGAATTTACACTCTCATAGTAAAAATTGTCTCCTAGAACCAATTTGGTTTTATAAAGGGTAGATCTATTCCAGACTATATTTTCCTTGCATATGAGTGTGTCAATAATTTGAATAAAACTAATAGTGGAGGAATAATACCTAGTAAACTATACATAAGAAAAGCTTTTGACACCATGGACTAGAGATTTATCTTAAAAGTCCTTCAAGGTTTTGGTTTTAACGCCCCTTTTATCACTGCAATCAAAACACTCTTCATCATGGAATCTATTTCCGTTTTGATCAATGGTTGTCGCAATTGGTATTTTAAATGCCCCAACGGTGTTAGGAAAGGTTACCCCTTTTCAGCCATTCTCCTCTCGATAGCATAAGACTAACTCAATCATCGGATAAACTGTCTAGTGGACCAGAAGAAACAAAATCCCATACATGTCCCTTGGATTGTGAAAGATCATACTCATCTTGTTTATTCTCACTACATCATCCTTTTCATTCAAGGTTCTAAAATAAATATTCTTAATCTCAAAAATGTTCTCTCACGCTATGAAGAGGTTTCTGGTCAAACCATTAGTTGTAGAAAATCCTTCATCTTCTTTGGGAAGAACTTCCATCCCGGTAGAAAAGGTAACATTATAAGTGACCTAGGTCTGAAAAAAGGTACGCTCCATTTCACTTATCTTGGTGTTCCCATTTTTGGGGCTGACCCAAATCTTGTCACTTTGTGACTATTGATGGCCATGTTCAAAATTAGCTATCTTCTTGGAATGGAAAATCTATCTCTATGGAAGGTAGGACTTTCCTTTCAAATCAACTATTGTCTCCAAGATAGTTTAATCCATGATGGCCAAAAAATGTACTGTTGGTCTTATTAAAAAAATGAACATCGCCATAAAGAACATCATCTGGAATGGTAGTATTCTTGAAAGAGAACTTGTGATTGTGCCTTGGTCAACCTATTTCTATCCCATTGAAAATGGTGGTATTGGTTTAAAAAATATCAAATAATTTAACAAATCCCTTCAAGAAAGACTCAGTTGGTCCCTTTTTCACAATAATTCTGAAGCTATTACCTTTCTCAAAAGTAGGTTTCTTGGAAAACATAAAACGAGATATTAGAATTTTATTAATTCTTCAATCTTGCCTTCCATAAAATAGTCCATTAACAATATTATGAATAATTCTAGATGGATGGTCTCCAGAGACTCCTACATGAAATTTTGGTTGGATGACTGGACTAGCCCACATTTAATTTCCACGATATCTCTGGATCAAACTCCTAATAATACCAATAGTTCTATCAGAGACATTTTAAACTCTCAATATGATCACATCCTTGATACTATACTGAATGTCATTGAAAACTACTCTTTCTCTCACACCAATGATTTCTTAACATGGGAACCTTCTCACAATGGTATGATTAACTCAAAAAATTTCTACAATCATTATTTCTGTTAATCTGAGAGCAATTACAATTGGTTAAACCATTTAAAAAAACCTTGGATAAAACCTTCAAGATTCAATCTCATCTGGAATATTTCTCACAAGAGAGTTCCCAGTGAAATTTGACTCCAATCTTTTGGAATCCAGCTCTTCTCTACGTTAAAAATCTATAATCAACATAGATAAGATGTGCACCACCTATTTCTCTCTTGTTCTATTACATCTACACTTTGTAACTATATTCTTGACATTTTTTACTAGATATGGTTACTATTTATTCTTTCAAAGAATAACTAAAAAATTTGAAGAAATGGAAGGCTCTTACCAAATCAGGAACCTCTCCCTTGATGTGGTTGCTGAGCTGCACCATGTGATCTAGTGTGATCCAAATGCTATTTTTCATAACAATTACTCACTTAATCAAAAATCAAGTGAAATGAAGATCCTTATTGTCATACATGAATCTTTATTGATTCAAAAGGGACATTTCCACAACACCATGCATGACTTTGGGATCCTAAATCATCTAAGGATTAACGACAATTTTGGTCAGCCATATCACACTCTGGAGGTGGTTTGGAGACCCCACAACTTGGATGGATCAAAATAAATATTGATGGCCCCTCCACGGTAAATATGGGACCTGTAGGGTGTGGTGATGTTTTCAAGAATCACCTCTACCAGATACGTGGATGATTCAGGGGTAAATGTGGAATTTCCACCTCCCTTGAAGCTGAGATGCTGGGGTTGATACATGCTATTTCCAATTCAATGTTCTTTGGTTGAAAAAAAAACAATGGATTGAATGTAACTCGATGACTATTTTTCATGCGATTTGGAATGGTATAACATTTCTTTCTTGGTAAATTACTACCCATTGGATGGAATAAACCCGTTCAATTATTGATCTTAACTATATAATTACACATGTTTATCGAGAAGAAAAAATGATTACATATGGTCTGGCCTTCAAGGGGGTAAATCAGGATGTTACCTGGTTTAAAGACCTTCATGCTGCTCTTATTTCATTTTATGAAAAATAATATAATATTATCCCATTTTTTAGACTCTTTTAATATATTTTTATAATATTTGTTCTTTGGTTGTTTTGTGCCCAAGGAATCACTTTTTAAAAAAATCATAGAATTTTTCTCATTTTCATTATTGTATTATAAACCATTTTCTCCAATTTTTCGATCAAAGTAATATGCATCCTACCTTTTAAACCCCACACAACCATATAGTGTGTGCATATCATGATTTATGTCGCTTATATAACATGGTGACTAAAATGTTCAATCAATGTGAAATCTTCTTCCATTTCAGCCATGATAAAAATATCATAAAATCATCACATCATATAACAAGTGTATCACCCAATAGTGAAATATCATCAAATGTAACAATGCATTAAAATATTGAAAATTACCACCCTTATAATTTGAAGTTTCCATTATACTTGGGTTTGATACTACAAATCATGACATCATTTCAAAGGAACAACACATCCTAGTCTCCCTTTTAAATTCCCAAATAATAATTCTACATAAAATAATAGACCTGATAGTAATTTGTAATATCCCCATCCCAATATCCACTAAACGGTGCCTTAAGTAGGGTACCCACATGACTTCAAGCGCACCTCCCCATACGCCAGAGGTTCTCAACTAGAAGCACAACTCAAAATAAGTCATGTGGGGTAATATACCATCTTTTAAAAAGTAATAAACAGTGGAAAAAAATATAAAAAGTGAAAACAATAAGCAATAATATAAGAACATGTATAAGAAACAGCTCCCAATACTAGGTACAAACTGTAAACAATAATAAATATTCAATGTCATGTTAAATAGTTCCAAGAGAAAAAATATCAAAAGAAATTCAAATATAAGAATGCCAAAATTGTCCTGATCCATGTACAAAACCCATTCCATGCACTTCCCAAGCTTGACTCAACCCCCACTCAAATGGACCTTGCCCTATATTGAAACTACAAGCATGGAGTCTGCTCAGGTATTCCAAGGTGGCCCATGTAGGGTGTGAGTACAACTCAGTTGGCTTCCACCAATGGTGTCTACAAAATATCCAGTCTAAATAGATAGTGCATGCAAGTACTAAATAAATTACAAGTGAATAAAATACTGTTCTGGTTCCATTATTTAACAAGGTTCACTTAATTGTTTCCTAAAATTATTCCATGTTTCATTATTTATACCATATTCATTACTTAATTCGTTTCCACCATATGTTCAATAGGTTTGGCACAATCAACAATATAAATTCATAAGGGGAGTAATTCATGTTCCCTATCATACTATGTATACATGCATCATCACATATACAACACACTCACCTAAAAGCCTCGGTCCATGTGGTCTTATCCAATGAAACCATTAGAGGAATAGAAGTCCATATCCTTCCCTAATTTGTTCATTTTGGGGTGTATATTAGGGCCTAAATCAAACTTAACCCATTGGAATTCAACCTCATGACAATAACAAACTCTACCTAGCCATGTGGAAATACTTATTTATCCACTCACCGCACACATATAATATCACAACCAACAAAAAAAACAAATGTCTTTCATAAACCACAGACAACAACATGGGAATCAATATTTCATAACAAATTAACAAGTTTACCATCTATATCATTTATCCCTTTATCCAAATTCCCATTTCCTATAACTAACTCATTTAGAATCATCACTAGTCCCCTAAATTAATCCACATACATATCCAACCATTCACATATATTAATTCTCTCAACACTTTCATCATTACCCATGCATTATCCCAATAATTCATTTCAACTACAAAAAATGATTCATTTGGAACATTCCAATTAATCTAATTTAACCCATTTTTCATTCCTATATAAACAATCCCTTTGGAATTATCCCTATCTAGACACAAATATTCATATTCTATATTAATCATCCCATTAAAAAGTATATATTTTTATCATGAAATTGACTTAATCACTAGTCATTTTCACAGTTAGTGATTTTGTTAAACATGTTCAAGAAGGTTGGTGCACCCCATGGGTGGCCCTAAATCTGTCAATTCATCCTCCATAATCCCATGTGGATCATTAGGGTTTCATTTTTTCATTTTAACACCTATTTTACCAAAACTCACTAATGGAACCATGGGCATAATAATGGAAAAGTAATAACACTACCTGAATTTGACATATCAATACTAAAACCATGGGATATAACATGCAGAAGACATACCTTGAAACAGAGGATGAACACACTCTTAATCAACACCTTATATCCTGATCCAATTCCATTTTGAAGCCTTAACCTATATTACACTTGAAAAAGAGGTTTTTAGGGATTCAAAATAAGATCACCCATGAAAAAAAATTCTACTCCAGAAAAGAGAAGAAAAGAAATGATTTGAATTACCTGCATCTTCGATTCATAACCAACGATGCTCTAAATAGCCTACAATCGTGAAAAAACCACCCTTTTAAAGGTTTGGGGCATTGATTTCATTACTTGGAGTGTTGGTAGGAGAAGAGGAGAAAAAATAATTTGATAATTAAAAAACTCTAAGTGGAAATTTTGTAAAATTTTCAACATTAAAGGGGTGTATGGTTTACCCACATGATTTTCCAAACAAAGAAAAAACCATGTGAATTCCACTATCTAAGGGGAGTGGGTCACACTGTTAACTAGTGAGTCCCACATGGTTTACAAACCTTGGACCAGCCATGTGATATGATACTATCTAAAGTCATATATTTTGGCTCTGTACTTGCATAGGTTTTACTAATCATGCACAAACTGTGTAGCATGTTGAGAAAGATCATTTTTCTTTATATTCTATGTACCAATCGTAGAACACCCCCGATCCTACACATGATCTATGGAATCATTTATTTATCCAATGAGAAGATACATAAACAAAAACATAAACAAAAATATAACTTATGAAAACTGAGGGTCTTAATGTTTACAAGATAAAGTGAAAAATAACATTTCTTTCAAGTTTTATAGTGGACGAAAACCAGTTGTTTCCCATATTAATGCATTGTGTTATGAGGAAATATTTAAGGCCAAATAAAAAAATAAACTATTATTCTAAGGAATTTAGAGTATCTTTATAAGTTATTTAAAATAAATAAGAAGATATTATCTATGAAACCCGTCAAATAACAAGGAGATTATAACATGACAATTCATTTTTCATGAGAGGTAGCACATTATGAAGAAGTATAGTAGGAGAAAGATTGGATTCAATGAAGTTAATGATCAAGATAAACATGGTTTGGTAAAGGAACATACACTATAGGTCCCTATGGAAAATTTCATTCCTAAAATACGAATACTGTATTGGGTCACCTAAGACATTCAATAACCATAAGGATAGGGTTTTCCTATCACTAAATATGTTGACCCTTTATTAGTTTATAATAATGATCAAATTTCTTATAATAAGGCATTAGATAGCATAGAGGATAAAATATTTCATGAACCCATGAATTTTGAGATGAACTCTATTTATTGAAACCGGGTCGGGTACGGGTTGATCCATAAGATGATGTAAATCCTGTTGGGTGAAAATTGGTATTTTAGAGAAAAATGAGCATAAAAGATAAATTGATTAACTATAAAGCACGTCCAGTTGATAAAGGGTTTATCTAGAATTATGTAATTGACTATGAAAAAATCATTTCTCAAATTCACATGTTTATATCCATCAGAATTCAACTTTCAAAAGCCGCGTTTCATAAATATGATACTTGAAAAAACGATTTCAAAATAGATTTCACTTATGGAAATATTTCAAAAAATTTATATATGACCCAAAATGAAGGGACTTTAAATATATAAAATTATAATAATGTATGAATGTTACAGATATTGATTTATGAGTTAATGTTGGTATCTCTGTCATGTAACATCTGGTTCAATGATGTATTAATAATTTTTTTTGTAAATAACAAATGTGATCCAAGTTTTTATAATCTATTTAGTATGGTGTGGTTGTATTTTTAGTATTATATTATGATGACATATTCCTAATTTGAAATAACATAATATTCTTATAACCTGTTAAATATTGGTTTAAAAAATTTCTCTGTGAAGAGAATAGGTAAATAAGCATATATCCTTGGAATCATGTTCTTCTTAATAAATTAAGAAAGGCTACCAAGACTAAGTAAAAGTGTATACATTTAATAGATACTAAAGATATTTAGTACTGAATAATCCAAGTGGGAATTCAATCTAGGGTTATTTGGTACAAATATCTCAAAAAACATTTATCCTCAGACATAATAGGAGAAACAGATAACGAGGAGGATGTCATACACATTTATGATGAGATCCTCCATTTATGCCTTGTTGTATACTAATCTTGTCATTAAATATGATTTACACATTGTAGGTAGATATAAATAAGATACATGGGAAAAACGTTGTTATGTTATTATGGATATCCTTAAATATTTTTCCATACTAAATATTTTTTTCTTGTATATGGGGGTGACAGGGAACTTGTCATCAAAGGATATAGTGATGTTTCTTTTTAATAAAGAATAGTAGGATCTAATGTCATATTATGGTTATGTCATCAATTTAAAAAAAAGGAACTTTGAGATTGAAGAGATCAATGTATCCAGTTTTTTCTAATAATAACGGGGATTTTGAGTATATAGATTCTTTTGATTTATCCAATATGTAGTTTGGATTCAAAACATCATCCAAGAGATTCATTTTGAACCCAGTAGTAACAAACCATTCTCATTATATTGTGATAATACTATGATAGTGGATCTTGCTAAGGAGATATGGTTTCATCAATATATGAAGCACATACTCCAAAAATATCACCTCTTGATGGATTTTTATCAAAGGGGTGAAGTCGTTGTGAGTAGAGTTTGAATAAAAGAAATTGTGGTAGACCCATATACTAAATAATTATCTCAAAAAAATCATGAACATCTTTTGATATATGGAAAAGTAAATGATAGTTGTTGTTGGGTCTTGGGAAATTGGTATTTTTTAGAGTTTTTTTCCTATAACCAAATTCTATTTACATTATGATTACATGTATTATTGTATTTAAATATTAATAAAATTTCATATCAAATCATTATTTTTATTCTAACATAAAATAAACTAATTTATTAATAAGAATTAAATATGTAGAACCAAAATTATAATTCAAGAAAAATGTGATCACAGAGGAAAACAAGATGAAGTTTAAGGGAAGCCCCTCATACAGACATAGTACAATTATTAAGAAGATAGAATTTTTTTTCTGAAGTCCATAAGGATTTTTTCTGGGTTAACATTATAAGTAAGAAGATCCACCATCTTATTTCCCTCATTACATGTGTGAAAAACCATCCTATTAGGATAGAGAAAGAAAATTCAGGTTCTGATATGACAAATGATATTCCAAGGACAATCTGAATGACCATTCAAGGAATTATCCAAAATAGTGGAATCTGATTCGACATTATATGTATAAATAAATATTTACCTATAGATGTTATGCCCATTACTCATTGTAAAAGGTTTAAAAACCCCTAAAGTACCCCACCCAGAGTATACTGAAAAATATAGGATAACCAATCCTTGCAAATAGCACACAAAACCACCACCACTCATGATACCTTACACTAAAGAGCCATCTCTATTTTACTATGTCCCTAATTTGGTAGTCACTATCCCACATATATTCAAGGATCCCTCTCCAAAGGTGAATCCACTATTATATAATTAGTATGTGCGATGAGGTAGTTAAAACCAGTGGCAAATTCACCCCGTTAGACAACTGTACAGAATAATAAAGATGATCTAGAAATGTGAACATTATATACTAGAGATTCTACCAATATACCTAATAAACAACAATATTCAGTATTTCCCAAATGTTCCAATAAGAAGTGGTGGTTACAACCATCCACCACATGGCTTGTGCTCGAATCCACACCTATAAGTACCATATTTCCAAAAAAATCCCCTGTTGATCTCGCCCTATCAGCAAAATCCATACGTTCTACAATTTGAGTCCACATATGAACATCCCATTAACTATTGAAGAAGATATGGAGAATATATTCAGTATTTGAATTGGAGATGCACATGAATTTTGATGCAAGAGTAATATAAATTTGTTGGATATTGTCATTAGTTTGAATAATATAGTTAAAAATTCTCCATATTAGAAACTTTCATTTTGGAGAAATGTATTTATACCAGATTCTAGTGCCAATATTGTCGATATTAGAAGAGGAGTTAAACATATCATGAAAGACAGATCATTTTAGTTCCCTAATTTGGGAAGGTGTGATGAAACACTGGTCTAGATCATCCAAAAAATGAATGTTACACATCACTTCATTTTGGTCCTCTTTAAGAATTAAATTAATGAACCATGGATGGGTACAGTTTAGTATAAAATAGATTTCCAAAGATGGACATCTATAAATAAAGAGAGATCCATCTCAATTTTGTTTATAGAATGAAATTTTACCACAATCAATGAATCATTGATAATTCTTCAAAATAGGTTGAACATGTATCAATATATTTCTCCAATTATGGATGCTATTACAATTGTTATCCCAATGAATTGGAAACATTTTATACTTAATATTAAAAACAAAAGACCATAGACAGTGTCTAGAAATGACATCCAATACTTGTTTAGCTTGAAAACACCACATACCATCTTCAATAACATTGAGATTAATACCCCTCTTTGAATGGTATTTTTGGTCTATGGAAACTTCCCCAATGCTGATTCCCTTCTTGGTGATAATCCCATATAAAAAAATGGAGCGTTGTTTCAATGTTTTGGAACAAAAAATTTGGAGGTCTGGACATAGAAAAAACATTCAAAGGGATAAAAGAGAGAACACTATTTACCAGAGTATTTCTTATCCTAATGGAAGGAGACTGAATTTACTATTTCAAGATCCTTCTCATAATCCTTTTCATAATTTTATAATAATGAATAATTCTAAACCTCAAATTAGATAAGGGGGAAAAATAATTCAATGGAAATATTTCATTAGAAGATCATATTCTATATTGAATAAACACGAATCTCCTGGATGATCACTAATTGGATATAAGAACAAAACTTTTGTTCATATTAACAAATTTACCAAATTTATTACATTAAATATAGAGGTTCAGCCTAAAATTAGGAATATAATTGACAATTCAATTGAGTAAAAACAACATGTCATACAGAAAGAATATATGAGAAATTCTAGATAATACATACCTCATTTTAAAAGGGTAAATCAAACCATCCCCATGACCCTTATTAATATTTCTACTAACGACATCCTGGGATATAATGAAAAGGATTTGGGAGATGGGTTTACCTAGTCCCAAAATCCATTTGGATATTTAGAAACCAAATATATTCTACAAAAGTTCCAAAATATATAATTGAAAATAATTTTTATATTCACATTACATCATTTTATGGGGGACATATGATATATGCTATTATAAGTGGGGGTAATTAGTCTTTGACAAACCTTTTCCTAGTGTATGGCATTGGTAATCTTCAGTACATGAGATTATGAGAATATATCTCACCAATAGGAAATCCACATATATATGTTGCATTGGATTTTACTATCTTTGGAAATGTTTAATAATCCATAAACATTAATATTACTGTTAACACATGTCCCAAGTCACGTAATATGATGTATTCATCAAAATCATAATGACATAATATCATAGTGATGTAGGATACGTTCACTGTGTCATGAAAATCATTGTTTTATCGAATAATATGAAAAAGGATTTATCACATATTTTATTTATGGAAGATAATATCTCGGACCCTTTGAGCATAATTGATCTATTTTATTATGTCCATGGTCATGTCATTGTTCTCGAAATTTTTTTTTTGAAATTTTAAAAAAGATACATTGATCCTATAGGATGAAAATAGTAATATGAAATATTTTTGATTATAGATAATGAGATAAATGGATTATATTACACATTTTACATTCGTAAGATATAATATTTCATTACCAAATTATTTTGTTTCATTATGGTAGCATTTTCATGTTATTATATTCTAACATTGGACTTTATGTAGTGTTGCATAATGTTATTGATAAATGGTCATAGAGGGTTACAAAATTAGTGTATTCAAATCATTGGTTAAATTCCATATGAATTTAACATGTTGAAAAAATATTATTCTCCTAATAGGTTCAATAAATTTTCATGTTAGTTTGTCGAAAATATTCAATCGCCAATTATTTGATAGAATATATATTTGAGTTGAATATTTATCAAATATTTATTAAGTCGTTAATTATATAATTATTTACATGAATATATATAATTTATTTATTCTTGTTTATTCCTAAGGTAAAAAAATATTTATGTATTTATTTTCATTAATATTTATCAAATATTCATTCCATAATTTTTGAGATTATTATATTTATATATTTTTGGAAAATAATTTATTGGCATTCATTTTCTAATTAATTAATCATTATTCAAGGTCTAATATATATTGAAAAGAACTAGTAGACCGATTTTAATGTTTCTAAGTGAAATTTCCTATTAAATATTATTTGAATAAATATTAATCTATTTTTTAAAAAATATTTATTTTATATGTGAGTTTAAAACATGTAATGTAAATGGTGATAATTCTAATATTATTTATACACGGGGTTCGCAATGTTTTAAGAAAATAATAAGAACCCATGTGAAATTTTTTTCACATTCTAATTTTTTGTACACAGTTAGAAAATTCTCTAAATTAGATCCACATTGTTTCATTGTACACAATTATTTATAGATATGATTCTCTAAAACCTAGATGAATCTCCCATAGAATGATCTGAAAAAATCAGAGCTTTTCCCCTCATCAATCTGATCGAATCCCTTCTCTATTTAAGGAATTAGTTGTGATTAACACCAATCATTGAATTTTCAAAACCATATGTGCTAGATTTGTAAGGATTATACAATGATGATCAAAGATTCATTAAGAATCTATGGATCACTCGTAAAGAAATTTTTCATTGATTCCTTTGACACAATGAAGCTATGGCTAGAGTTAGTCAAATGATTTATCAGAAAATAAATAATTCAGTGAAGTTTAATTCATAAAATAAATAAATAAATTATGAATTATCTGTGAAATGATCCTCTATTATTTGTTATGGGTAATTGTCAGTTAACATTTGAATTAATTGTTTTGTACTCATGAATATTGTTCTTTGTTTAGATCATTGATTATTCATGAATTAAAAAAATATGAGTTGTTATGGCCAACACTGATTCTCCCTCTACTTCTAGAACCTTCATGACTTGGGTTCATGGAAACCAAATAACACATAGCTTGGTTTCAAAAATATAAATCCAATGTGAAGGACATAAATCAAATGTTTCTAAAAAAATAATCAATGATCCACCCCCAATGGGTCCCCAAAAACTCATATAGGGATTTATAAATTAAAAACCAAATATTAATGGGGTTATTTTTGAAAAATAAATAAACAACCTTCATGAAGTCACAAAACATTGAATACTTACTCTTATATCCATGTTGTGAAGAAACAACATCTTGATCCACCCCTAGATGAGATCCATGGAGCATATTTATACTCAAACTCCCTCTTATATGTGACACCCCAAGCTTCCACGGTACACTTATCTTTCAATAATGCAATATATTGTGTTGTATGCAAGTTCAAGATTCTAACACACTACGACCAATCAAAGTAGCCGTTATGAATAGTAATACCCACTTTTTGAAATTATATAAATTTTATATTTCAAAATGGACATCATTTTTGGATTCGGATTATCGAAATTAGTCTATGTTGAATTTTTTTAATTTTCTGAGAACATCCAATTTTCTATGAATAGAGAAAAATATTTAAAACAACCTTTGTAATCAAAATAATTTATAGTGATAAATTATAATATTGAGTGGTTTTACAGTATAATTATAATATATTTTTACCATTTTATCCGATGGTGGTTATTATAATTAATTTCACTTTGAAATTGGACAAAACAATTGTCAATCTTTTGATATATATTGTTTATTAAAAACACACTATTTGTTGTGACAGCGGGAATTAATTATTAAATTAATTAATTCAACTTATATGTTTTGAATTTTGTAAAATAGAAATCATTTTTGAATTAGGAATACCAAATATAGCTTAGGTTGAATTTTTGATATTTTTCTAAAAAACATCAATTTTTGATGAATAGTGAAACCACTAAGTGGTAGTTAAAAAACTAATTTTTCGTTTAAATGAAACATTTATACTTCTGTTAATTGAATTTCAAAAATCCGACATACATGGTTGTTATTAGTAAGTAAAATTTGGTTCAATGGGATGAAAATAATTTTTGGTGAATAGTAACTTTTATGTTTTATTAATCGCGATTAAAGGTAATTAGTGTAATTTAAGGTAAATATAATGTTATAATAATATTAAATTACCTTTACACTTGTCATACCCCTATTGAATGAGTCATGGACGACCAAGAAAATCGATGGGTCAACTTGGGGACTCCATGGATCCACTTGGGTAAGAAAATGACATTAATAACTTTTTATTTAAAGTAAAAATAAAATTGTCACAAACATGTGTTGTTTTACTATAACAATTATTACATGGGGTTATAAAATTTATCTTTTAGACTATAAATATCCATTAGAAAGCTAAAAATATTTCCTACATCATGGTAATTTTTTATTATTTTTATTCATTAAATAAATAAATATATTTATGATACCATGATGATGCATCAATTACCTCATTAACTAATAATTTTAAAAAAATGAAACGATAATGTAAAATCTAAGACTTAAACTTGTCTAAAGCCTATTGGATGAGTTTATTTCGAACCCTTATCACCTTATACTAGAAATATATTATTGTGGGACCGTTAAAATCTGAAAATCATTTTATAATATTGTAACATTTCATGACTTTTCAAGAGTGCCCCTCCTCTCCTCTTATAAAAGGCCCCCACCTATAACACCTTATTCACACCTTAAAAGACATTTGGCTTGTCCAAACTCATCCCAAATACTCTCTCAACTTCCCTATATTACTCTTAGGTGCCTCAATTTTTTTATAATTCTTCCCAAGGAAGCCTTTGTCTCAAATAAATAATAGTTACCCGATTTTAAGGTAATGTATTTTCTTATGTTCTTTTGTTTTATTTTGCTTCTCCAACCCCTTAAACTCTTATTATTCCTTTATTTTATAAAAAAACCAGTACCGTAAATATAATAGGATGTTTTTATGAGATGTATTAGATTTACACTTACACACACCTTCGTCTAATGGTTAAAGAACATATTATTTCTGTGGGTGGCGAATTATTGCGTCACGAAACGATGATTGTTCAATCTTCTTTTAACACCTCTGATGGTGGCCATTAAGATGTCACTATATTTATATATGATATATATTATTTTTATTTTTTCTTATGATTCTGTATTTTTCATTTATGGCATACCTTTATGGTTTCCATTCTGGCTAAACACGATAATTTCATTTTAGGAAGTGTGGACAACCGCCCCCTCAAAGTGATTTGAATCGTTAATGCCATATATGGGATATATAAAGGATGGAGTAAATGATATTATATATGATATTATACTGGAATTATAATACACCTTTATATCATTATTATATCATTCCATTAAATATGAAATAGAAATTAAAGTAGCGTTCATGCGTACGTACGACTTACCGTCTCCATGAATGGTGCATTTCATTTCATACCTCTAAATGTTATGTAATATTATAAATACGTGTATATACTGGATATATATGATATGTATGATATCTACATCATGAATATAATTCTGGATATAATGGATATTTTACCACATGATCAAACTGTAATTATAAGAAGTTTATTTTTGACTCAAGTACCAAAGATCGACAAAATGACCATTGTTAACTTAAATAATTATATAATGTTCATAACATGGTAATAAGTGATATAAAAGGAATAATGAAGTTGAAAAGGGTTCTTAAGCAAGTAGAAATTAACTATAGTTTATTATTTAAGAGGTTAAAGAACGATCGAGTCAAGTCGAACACAAGGTAAGGGACTTCATCTCAATCTCCTTTCATTGAGGTATATTTTATTTTATACACAACATTCTTTTATATGGTGTATAAAACCCTTTGAATTTTACTTTTATTCAAAATGAATATTTTTATAATTATAATTTTTACAAAATGACAAAATAAATGTTTTGTCTTATGTATGCAGCGACAACGACTTCTCCGCCACTGTGACCATTTTTTGAGTTTCGGCATCCTCTACAAGCCATAACTTTTTTAAAGGAAAAATAAATACCATGTTTTACTTTTCTTTTATTTTGGTATTGAAAATTGTTTTGACAATGTTTTTATTATATCAATGTGTTGTATTTATATCTTGTGATTGAAATGTGGAAATGTTATGTTTCCTTTATGCATGTTTTATGTGCTAAGATTATGTTATGGTTTATGATATGTTTAAACTTTTTCATATAAGGAATGCAATGGACTTAATAAGTGACGGGTGGAGCTCGCTATAGATCCTAGATGCATCGGTAGGTCTCATGAGACAAACTATTGTCTTGGCACGAGGCCTTGACAAAATCTTATTTTTAGTCTTGGCAGGAGGCCTTGGCTACGTGGTTATGATAGTCTGGCATTATGAATTCCATCATTATGAAAGTGTTTATTGATGTAGCATGTAATTATTCAACTAGTTGAATATCCATGTGAATAAGTAAATGGAATTATTTCATTTTACTTTTCCCATATTTTGATGAAGCTCAAGTTTAAAAGGCTTTTGTTTTAGTTATACATTTCTTGAAATGTTTGTGTTTATTTATGAATGTTTACCTTATATTGTTATCCTTACTGAGCATCTAATCTCACCCCTTTCTATGTTTTATTTTTCCCAGGATGTGAAGAAATATTTTATGACTGACTTGTAGGGATAGTCTGAAGGGGATATGAGTGTGGACTATGAAGACTATGTTAATGTAGTTTTTCACTTTATGATGTAATGTAACATTTATGAATGAATCTAGTGTTTCCAAGGCTACAAAACTAATCGGTCTTTCGAGACTTGATCTTTTGTGATCAATCCAATGTTACGTAATAATGCACCATCTCTAGGTAATGGGGCCGGGGCGTTACAGTTGGTATCAAAGACAGTCTAGTACTAGCCTTGGAATCTAGATTTAGATAAACTCTGATTATAGCACATAGCCCAAAGATAGACTTTGAGGATTAGTATAGAAGAACATCCTTAAATTTTGGTAAATTATATATTTTATATATTTTCTGAGAAATATACCCCTCTATAGATATGAGCAGGTAGAGGCGGCTCTGGCACAGATGTACCTAGGGGTAAAACCCGAAAACACCTCTTTGAGCTAGACTCGAACGGGAACTGGTGCACGACAACAGGCCTTGCTACACTCTTGGTTACGACACTCCTGGGGTATATGCTTAGGATAATTCTAAATTTCTTTTAAACCCATTATGAAGGGTTAATGATTATATACTTTCTCAAAGAAAACATTTCTTTTTATGGTTATGGATTATATCCATAAATAGTTCAATTTATGTTTAGTGTTTTATAAGTATGGAATTATGTATTTTGATTCATTAACTGATATAATTTATGTCATTGTTTAGAAATGGCGCCTAGCGGAAGGAATGGGAACCGTATCAATGCACACACTCCATGTATGTATTTCCCTCCTAATCAAGATAATTATAATGGAGCTGGTGATACAACTGGTGCTGATAAGCATATCACTATACTGGGACAACTCACTGAGGTTATGAATAATAACCTTACTCATATAGAGCACCTTGATCCACATCATGGATGATCAATGTTAGATCGCTTCATGAGGCAACAACCACCAACATTTAATGGGAGTACAAATCCATTAGCATCTGAGCAATGGATAAACTCCTTTGACAAAATTTTCCACACCTTGGGGAGTAGCGAAAAGGAAAAAGTTGTCATGGCAGTTTACCGCCTCACTAGAGATGCTGATAAATGGTGGTCATTGATTCAAAATACAAAGGAATATGAAGAAGTATAAAGTATGGAATAGAGAGTGTTTAAATATTTTTTCTTATAAAAATACTTTCATCCTGACCATCGACCGGATATGGAAAAACAATTTCTAAGTCTGAGGAAAAGGAGGACGAGAATGTTGCAAAGTATGAGTCTAAAGTTACAAGGTTAGAGAGGCATGCTGAAGATTATATACATAACCCAAGAAGTAAGATTGATCGGTTATTTGATGGGTTAAAACCATTTCTCCGTAGATCATTGGTCTCACAATCTTTCTCATCGTATGAAGATATTGTCTCATGTGCTATTAAGAAAGAAAATGAATTCTCTAAATCTTATGAAAAATAAAGTAAAGCAAGTGAAGAAAAAAATGGTGGAACAAGAGACAGATAAAGGGAAAAAGGGAAATAAGGATTTACCATTATGCGATAATTGTGGGAATAATCATCCCGGTACTTGCATAAGAGGATTGGGAGTTTGTTATAAATGTGGATAAAAAGTTCACCAGGCTCGTGATTGTAAGGGAAAGAAAGAGGCTGTCAATGTCGAATGCTACGATTGTAGATAAATGGGGCATTATGCAAATGAATTTACTAAGCATCAAGGAAAAATACCTCAGAAAAGGCAAAAGGATCAAGGAAAATATTATTTTGTTACTACAGTTGAAGTGGAATAATTAATGTATTGGAGCTTTTGGACTCAAGCATTATATTATGGTTATAAGAATAATGTGATATATATAAGTATTGTAATATAGTAATTGTTGTTTTTATTAAGGTTTTAATGTGATGAAGGTAATCATATTTTTAGTACGTTAAAATAATAGAAACATTACTTTGTTTGGGGAATCTGATGTTACAATTGATTTTGGAATTTAAAGACCTTTTAGAGAAAGTCTGGATAGAGGTATTTTGGATAACTATAAAGGTTGAAATGGATTAAGTTGAACTTTGGATAGTATTATTTAAGGTTAAAACATTTCTGAAGATTATTTTTGGAATATTATAATACTATAGTTTTAGGAAAAGGACAACCTAAAGGTTGGGGGATATCCCGTCGCATCGGAAGAAGCTGCAGGAATTAAACACACAACCATAGTGTGATAGGCCTTTATTACCTACCACTAGTCTACATGAAGTCCCTGGTTATTACAAAATAGTTTTCCTAATCTAAATGGTATGTGTTAATATTTGGAACCCTGTACGATTAGGATAAATATAATTTTTTTGAGTTCTATTATCTTTTTGAGGGGAAGATGAGTTTGTGGTAGAAATTAGTTGAAGGTTGAAACTCTACTTGTCAAGTATATATATATATATAAATATATATATACATTTATCTTATTCTATGAATAAATTAATTATTAAACTTTGGGAAATGGGTATTAAAAAATTGTGTTATCCTAATACATTATGTTTTGTTGAACTGACAATATTTTAAATCACCATAGATTTAATGCTTTGAGGCCCTCAATTTTACACTTTTTTTGTGATTGATGACCTCAATCACTCCCTGCAAATATTTAAGTTTCCCTCAAATTATTTGTCCTTAATTTCCACAAATGTTCTGCTAATTGAGATCATAATTTGGTGGCGACTTTTTCATTTCCCTTTCCCTCTTATTCAGGATAAATTTTATTAACCTTATTTCTTTTTTGGGTTTTCCACAAAGGTATTATCTGTTTTCATACTTTTATTTTCGAAGAACATTTTCAGATTGTGATGACATAATTTATTGAAGGAGGGTAGAATGTAACACCCCAAGCTTCCACGGTATACTTCTCTTTCAATAATGCAATAGCTTGCATTGTACGCAAGTTCGAGATTCTAACACACCATGACCAATCAAAGTAGCCATTATGAATATTAATACCCACCTTTTGAAATTATATAAATTTCATATTCCAAAATGGACTTCATTTTTTGATTCGGAATATCGAAATTAGCCTATGTTTAATTTTTGTAATTTTCTCAGAACATCCAATTTTCTATGAATAGAAAAAAATACATAAAAAAAACCTTTTTAATCAAAAATATTTTTAGTGATAAATTATACTATTGAGTGGTTTTAAAGTATAATTAGAATATTTTTTTACCATTTTATCCAATGGGGGTCATTATAATTAATTTCACTTTGAAATTGGACATAAACTATTGTTAATCATTGGATATATATTGTTTCTTAAAAACAAGCTATTTGTTGTGACATCAGGAATTAATTATTAAATTAATTAATTAAACTTATATGTTTTTAATTTGTAAAATAGATATCACTTTTGAATTAGGAATACTAAATATATCTTAGGGTGAATTTTTTGTATTTTTCTGAAAAACATCAATTTTTGATTAAAAGTGAAACCACTAAGTGGTAGTTAAAAGACTAATTTTTTGTTTAAATAAAACATTACCACTTCTGTGAAATGAATTTCAAAAATCTGACATAGATGGTTTTCATCAGTATGTAAAATTTGGTTCAATAGGGAGAAAATAATTTTTGGTGAAAAGTAACGTTAATGTTTTATTAATCGCAATTGAAGGTAATTAGTGTAATATATGGTAAATATAATGTTATAATAATATTAAATTACCTTTACACTTGTCCTACCCCTATTGGATGAGTCATGTATAACCAAGACAATCCATGTGTCAACATGGGGACCCCATGGAGCCACTTGGGTAAGAAAATGACATTAATAACTTTTTATTTAAAGGAAAAATAATATTGTCACAAACATGTGTTGCTTTACTAAAAAAATTATTACATGGGGTTATACAAGTTATATTTTCGACTATAAATATCCATTGGAATTATAAGAAGATTTCCTACATCATGGTAATTTTTATATAATATTTAAAATTTAAATAAATAAATTTAGTTATGACACCATGATGATGTAGTGATTACCTCTTTAGTGATCAATTTAAATAAAATGAACCGATAAGGAAAAATATAATACTTACACAAGTATAAAGCCTATTGGATGGGTGTATTTCGAACCCTTATCACCTTATCCTCAAAATATATCATTTTGGGACCTTTAAAATCCGAAAATCATTTCATAATAATGTAACATTTCATGACTTTCCAAGAGTGCCCCTCCTCTCCTCTTATAAAAGTCCCCCACCTCTACCACCTTATTCGCACCATTAAAGCTATTTGGCTTATCCAAACTCTCCCCAAATACTCTATCAACTTATCTATATTACTCCTAGAAGCCTAAATTTTGGAATAAGTCTTCCCAAGGAAGCCTTTGGCTCAAATCAAAAATAGTTACCCGATTTTATGGTAGTGTCGTATCTTATGTTCTTTTGTTTTATTTTGCTTATCCAACAACATAAACTTTTTTTATTCCTTTATTTTTTAATAAAAAAATATACTAAATGTACTAGGCTGTTTTTATGAGAATTATTTGATTTACACTTGCACACAACTTCGTCAAATGGTTAAAGAACATACTATTTCTGTGGGTGGTGAATTACTGCCTCACGAAACGATGATTGTTCAATATTCTTTTAACACCTCTCATGGGGTCCATTAAGATGAAACTATATTTATATATGATATATATTATGTTTATGGTTTCCTTATGGTTTTTTATTTTTCATTTATGGCATACCTTGATGTTTTCCATTATGGGTAAACACGATAATTTCATTTTAGGAAGTGTGGACTACCGCCCCCTCAAAGTGATTTGAATCGTTAATACCATATATGGGACGTATAAAGGATGGAGTAAATGATATTATATATGATATTATAATGGAATTATAATAAAACTTTATATCATTATTATTTCATTCCATTAAATACGAAATATAAATGAAAGTAGCATTCATGCGTACGTACGGCTTACCCTCTCCATGAATGGTGCATTTCATTTCATACCTCTAAATGTTATGTAATATTATAAATACATGTATATACTTGATATATATTATATGTATGATATATAAATAATGAATATAATTATGGATATAATGGATATTTTACCACATGAACAACTTGTAATTATAAGAACTTTATTTTTAACTCAAGTACCAAAGATCGACAAAATAACCGTTATTAACTTAAATAATTATGTAATGTTCATAACATGGTAATAAGTGATATAAAAGGAATAATGAATTTGAAAAAAATTATTAAGCAATTATAAATTAACTCTAGTTTATTATTTATCAGGTTAAATAATGATCAAGTCAAGTCATACATGAGGTAAGGGACTTCGTCTCAATCTCCTTTCATTGAGGCATATTTTGTTTTATACACAACTTTCCTTTATACAGTGTATAAAACCCTTTGACTTTTACTTTTATTCAAAAGGAATATTTTTATACGAAGCATTTTTACTAAACAAAAAAAGGAATGTTTTCTCTTATGTATGTGGTGACAATGAATTCTGTGCCACCGTGACCATTATTTGAGTTTCGGCTTCCTCTACAAGCCATAACTTTTTTTAAATGAAAAATAAATACCATGTTTTACTTTTATTTTATTTTGGTATTTTAAAGGGTTTTGACAATGTTTTTATTATATCAATGTGTTGTTTTGATATCTTGTGATCAAAATGTGGAAAGGTTATTTTTCATTTATGCATGTTTTATGTGATACGATTAAGTTATGGTTATTGATATGTTTAAACCTTTTATATAAGGAATGAATTGGACTTAATAAGTGACGGGTGGACCCGCTATAGCTCCTCGATGCATCGGTAGGTCTCATGAGACAAACTATTGTCTTGGCACGAGGCCTTGACAAAATATTATTTGTAGTCTTTCCCCGAGGCCTTGGCTACGTGGTTATGATAGTCTGGCATTATGAATTCCATCATTGTGAAAGTGTTTATTGATATTGCATGTTATTATTCAACTAGTAGAATATCCATGTGAATAAGTAAATGGAATTATTTCATTTTAATTTTTCCATATTGTGATGAAGTTCATGTTTAAAAGTCTTTTGTTTTAGTTATACATTGATTTAAATGTTTGTGTTTATTTATGAAAGTTTCCTATGTACTGTTATCCTTACTGAGCATCTAAGCTCACCACTTTCTATGTTTTATTTGTCCCATGATATGAAGAAATATATTATGACTGACGTGCAGGGATAGTATGAAGCATATATGAGTGTGGACTATGGAGACTATGTTATTGTAGTTTTTTACTTTATGATGTAATGTAACATTTATGAATGTATCTAGTGTTTCCAAGGAAACTAAACTAATCGGCCTTTCGAGACTTGATCTTTTGTGATCATGCCAATGTTACATAATAATGTACTGACTATGGGTAGCTGGGGTCGGGGCTTTACATTGTCTCCCACTCACATTCCCTATACCGACTATATTTCCCATAGGTATAAATAGAGTACACAAGAATCCAATGCAAGGAAAGAAAAGGGATATAGAAAAAAAAAGAAAAAAAAAGAAAAGGGAGAAAAGGAAAGTGGACCATTGCCCTACCCCAACACCCATGATAGGATTATGTATCACCTAGAAAAAATTCCCATCCTAGACTCAACCGAATAGTCAGAATCTCACTATGAAACATTTTTGAAAACATATCACCATCTGAATTCATGTGAATAAATTAATACTTAATTATTTAAAAGATAAATCTTCCCTAAAAATCCAAACAACTCTGATATCCAACAAAATCCTATCCTAGGGTAAACACCATATTTTAGGATAAGTGGGGGTTTTATAAAAATTATGTGAGATAAATTTATATCATCAAATGGCCATTTTAACCCTAATAAGTATCCAATACTAAAAATTCAAAATCTCACCAAATTTGATGGCCCCAAAATCGTGGTTCTTTACGAAGTATTAATTGGTAGATTTTATTATACGATTAGTGTCTTCATTTGTGATAGATTTCAAGTCAGACTAAATGGATGTCACCTGAAATTTTAGTGGTATAATTAACCATGGTTTCTTTTTTATTAGAAGAACCTCTTTGGATTTGACTAGATATTGAGATTCTATGTTTCCTTGATCAATAATTGTTAAAAATGTACTTGTTGAGTATTCTATTTTCTAGGTAAGTGCCTCGTTTCTCAATGACCATTAAACTATTTATTAGTTTATTCTTCTATAGTTTAAGTAGAATATATTTCTACTATAACCTTTTTTTCTCAAGAAAATTATATTAGATACAATTTATCTTCCACCATTTATACTTCTAGCAATCCATTAAAACATTATAGAAAGGAACATATTGATGTATGATATCATTTTATTCATGTTCAGGTTTAAAAAGGAGATATCTATTTGGAATATGCTTCTAAAAATTATTAGTGGGATGATATATTTATTAAACCATTGGACGTAGAAATCGTTGAGAATATTTAGTTTTATCTTGTAATAATGGAAGTATAAATCATTTATAATAAGAGTATTGATTATTTTATTTTTTATATGTTATTTATTATTTCTAACTAGTTTCTTGAATATTATTATAGTTTTTCTTATATATTTATATGATTATTTGAAATGATTAGATGATATTTTCAATATATATTTCAAAAGTAAAAATATTAAATTTCAATGATTTATTCATTATTTTAATAATTCTATATTTCTTGAATTTATAATTTTTTTAGTATCAATTTTTTTGAATGCATTATGTTATGGAGAGTTATCATACTATGTTACTCTGTTGAATAATAATTGTTACTTTAATTAGTTAAAGGATTTTTTGATTCATTTTTACTATTTTTAAGAAAGATTATTGTTTACTATTTTTTTGGAGACTTCTATTAAAAGAGAGATAATTTTTTCAATTTTTTAAAAATTGGATAATTTAGTTTAGTTTAGCTTTTTTCTATTTTACAAAAATTTAATATTTAATATTTTTTTTAGTTTATTGTTTTTATAATTACCTAAAATGGGGAAATAGTTATAGTGGATATTTTCCCTCTGAACTTTTTATATAATTATAAAAATCTATTTTAATTTAGTGTTTAGGCTTATTTAATTTTCTTATAATGATATTGACTATAATGTCTTTTAAATTAAAATTTTGTGATTATTAGATTTCTATTTTTATTATATTGTTTTTTTTGTTTATTATATATTATCTATTATATATTCTGGTCATAATTTGTTTTATGAATTATTGATATTTCTAGATAAGTTTAACTTCTTACAAACATAGGGTAATGGGATTAAAACATCTTAAATATGCTATGAATTTTTGTAAGTTTATGATCTTATGTATTGATTAATTTATGTTTAATATATTAAAAATTGAACTAAATTCTTACATATTTTTTTTTAAATTTTAATATAATACATACTATGTTTCTATTATTTAAATATTTTATGTATCATGTTTTTTCACAAATACATATGCATTTTGTATTCTGTAAAACATATAATGTATTGAGATTTTTCTAAATTTTTGTTAACTATATTTCCTTATATATTTAAAAGTCTTACATATTTATTTGAATGTATTATAGTTCTAAAAGATTTTATTTTTTCACAAAGGGAAAAACTATTTAAAGATTTATAAATCATACAGAATAATGAATTTGAAATTTTCTTAAGTCATGAGTCTTATACTCTAAAAAAAGTATTAAAAAGATATATTTAAAGTCTTGTGAAATCTATTAGCATATAAGAAATAATGAAAACAAAATATAAATTTAAACATTATTATAGAAGGAAAATATGATAAACACCATACTCTTAAGAAATGATGTTTACTCCTACAATTATTGAGAATGGTTCTTACATGATTTATATTTATGAGATGTGTTTAGTTAAAATTTTACTAAGTATTTAAGGAATCTTATAAATTTTAACTAAGACTAATATGATGTAAAAAATGAATCTTATGATTTTTATATATTTATTCTTGTTTTTAAATTAATTATTTATCAGGATACAATATGTTATACTGTATGAGAATGAGAAGATATGACAACATATTTTATGATGATACATTCTTTATTCTAAGGATTATTTTATTTATATTTATAATTCTCAACATGCCATCTGGTAAATTTCATGTAGATTTAATGGAATATTCACACTATAATATATAGAATCCATTTTAAGCACAAATTTTAAAAAAATAATATTTTGGAAACTATGATTGATTAAACTATTGAATATAAATTAGGAAACATAATATATTTTCTATTATAGAATTGATCTATAATTAAATATCACAGGAACCAATAGAAGAAAAACTATTCAAATATAAATTATTATACTATAATCATGATTTTTTACTTTTTATGATCATTCTGAGAGCTTAATCAGAATGAAAACCATTGATAAAATTTATCGAGACACAATTATTTATTTACTTTCTATTATTCTAGTTTTTATGTTGTTTATCAAGTGGGATTTATAATCTTTTTATTTTTCAATTAAACCGTAAAAAGTTTATATTTTTTTTATCCAAACATTACACATTGTTTTTGGGTGTCAAATAAAAACGAACGTTTTTTTGTAATTTTTATTACATATATGAAATTAAGGGTTTTATTTAGTTGTGCCTACTAAAAAAAATAATGTTATCTTGTTCTGATATACCTCACCCAGAAATTTTATATTGTAACTTAAGTTATGAATCTCTTAAAAAAGTTAGATTTAGTGGATATAATGTCTACTAAAAATTATAGATAAATTAAGATTTGATTCTAAATCATCTTTTATCACAAATAATATCAAAAACCATGTGTAAATTTACTATATTTCTATAACACTTTCATTTTTTATTTTATGTTTAAATATAGTGCATTTGAATTTTATGTATAACTCTAGTATAAATTATATAAAAAACTTTCGATGGGTTTATTCATTCCCTATCTACTAACCATATTGGGTATATAAACCTAGGAAAAAATATTATTCCATGTATGTAAAAAAATATGAAGTGTGTTTTAGAAATAAAAATTGAGATCATGTTGACTTCCTTACACACATAAGAAATAGCTCTTTCCAACATGACTTATTCTAGAACTTATTCTATTATTTTTTAGTGTTGAGAATCCCATACATATACAGATGGAAACAAAAAACATATCAAATATCCCATTTTGAAAAAGAATCATATCTTTAAATTGATAATCTTATTGGTTAATCTAGAATTAACTCTATAAATTTAGACAATTTGAACCTAGTAATTCATTGTACCTTACTTCCCAAATTAATTTTTTACATAGTATCAATCCATCATAGGACCCCCATCATATATAAAATTATATATTTTAATGAACATTTTTAAGTACATATTATGAATTGAAAAAAAATCATTTTATTTCTTCTCATTACAAAGAAACCTGGAATGTTATTTTGGGACGTCCCTCTTCCTCTTAGCATCAATGTTGTTATATATGAAATCTTCTAAAAACTTTTCCATTAGAGTTTTTTTCATTTATCATATTTTTAACTATCCACCAAAAAAATTAAATAAACATGGTATCCCTTCCACCATGGATATTTATTTGATGAACATTTCAACGAAACCTCAAATTTAATCTTGAAAGAAACACCCACACCTCTATGGGCATTACAATGAAGCCACAAGATTAAATTAATCTTTTATTATAATTATTCAAAAAAAATTTAATCCTTGGTGACCCCATTTTCTAGGAAGATTACCTTCCCTTAATTCCTAAGGTATTAGTCCCCAAATATTCTCTAATACCTACATATGGGCTTCCAGATTCCTTTGCATCCAAGATATACATCCACTTTTAACAAAGATATCCACAAATTCTAGGCTATGTCTTCCTTCTATCGGGAGTTTCCTATCAAATATAAAATATTTTACATATAACAACCCTGATCTTTATTTCACATTTAAACATGATTTATTATATAAAATCAAACTTATTACAACAAAAAAAATTGATTGTTATAGTGTCTAAGTAAATTGGGAACATTATTTAATGACATAAAACATTATGTATAATATCTTTATTGAAAACCTTATTAACTTGATCAAAATACACCTTTATACTCAATACTGCATGGGACAACAGGAGGATATACACAAGAAAGGGGTGAGCTATAAAGCACATTAAGGGACTAAAAATGACATAACATGAGGAAGTCAATACATGTTAGAAAATAGTAATATCATAGGATCATAAAAAGGAACATGAAAAAAAAAGGCTTGATAAATCATGAAAATCATGGAATGGGATTATGGAGACAACATTAAACATTATATTAGCATGATCTAGGCCTCATTGCACATGGATTATCATGACTAAAACCTCATTTAACAAGAATAATAATTTTTAAACCCTCATTGTAACAGAATTAGCTTTATTAAACCCTAATTTAACATGGATTATCATGATACTTAACATTACCAAATGCATTGGATCTCTATAAGGGTGCACCCTTAGTAGTCATTTTGTATTCATGCATAAGTGTGTCACATATATCGTACAACATGAATTAATTAAACATAATAATATATTTCA
This sequence comes from Viscum album, assembly GCA_963277665.1. NCBI lineage: Eukaryota > Viridiplantae > Streptophyta > Magnoliopsida > Santalales > Viscaceae > Viscum > Viscum album. The sequence goes on from OY728145.1 coordinate 228,647,132, forward strand.
TGAAAAAAGATTGTGGAATAAAATCTTGTAATTAATCAATCAATAAGTAAAGGAGAATAATGTTGAATACCCTTAAATAAGAAATGGGTCTGGTATTCAATACATGATGATTTCGCATGGAAAATCATGGTACAATTTCACTAGTATAACGACATCAAATAGAAATTAATAAGATGGGTTGATGAGAGCGAAAGGGGTATATCACCATTTATACATGAAATTAATATCAAGGGAATCATGGAATAGATTATCCCAACATAGTAAAGGGAATTTATATTCATAATATAAAATAAATGATTGAATGAAAATTAGAAGATATAAATCCCTTACTGAATTTCAACATGGTAACATGTGTACACAGGAGATATTAATGAGAGAGAAAGGGTTATCTTAACATTAAAACATAATAACAGATGTATGGGGGAGGTGCGATAACATTAACCATCATTGTTAATTGAAAATAAAAGGGTGTCACAATATATTAAAACTAGGAAGAAAATGAGAAAGGAAGGAACTCTTACATGGATGTGTGATCTCAAAGGATTGGGAGAGGCTTTTATGGAGGTTGGGGATGCCATGTGATGAATCTGGGTAGTGGAGTGAAGAGTTTCAATGATCATCAATGATCTTGAGGGAAGTAGAATTTGTTCTTGGGTGGGTTTATATAGGAAAGGTGGGGATATTATTTAGTATTTTGGTTTAGGATACTACACACTAAAAGTTTCAAAACCACAAACGAAACCATGGTTGTTTCACATTATTTTTGAACAAGGGTAGTGGAAAAAAAATTTTATTTGTCTAAGAGACTAAGATATTAAAATATTTCCTTTTCTCATGTGCATATTAGTCACACTCTCAAGGAAATATTTTAAAATCATAAATTATTTTACATGTGTTGGAATATTCACTAAGGCTTTATTAAATAAATAATAAAATATATAGAATAAAATTATTTTAAAGGTAAAACATATATTTGGTAGAGTATTTCTATTATATTAGTTATTAAAATACAACATGCTCATTATGTTGTCCTAAAACACACTATTTATTTATACTGTATTTAATTTATAACAAAAAATTTGATTGTCTAAGAAAATTATGAATAATTTTCTAATGGATAATTTTGATATCCTAATTCCAAAAATAATTTTCATTTTATGTATATAATTTTCTAAATATTTTAATTTTTACTTTTTAAATAAAAACCTACATTTTTTTAAAATTGATGGGTTTTGAGAAAATAGTTTTCGAACATTAACAAAAATTAAATTTAATTTAGTAAAAATTATATGATTATTTATATTTAATAAAATTAATTTTAATAATATAATTTTATGGAAATATTTTTTATTTTTGAAATATATTAATTCACCAAAATAGATTTCTTAATTGAATTTAAATATTAACCAAAAATATTATTTATGCTTTAAAAATCATTTACAAAGTAACATTAAAAGAATGAAAGTATATCCATTATTATATAGAAAAATAATGTACATAATCATATTTCTAGAGACTTGAAACATATCCTTTTTATCAGACCACCATACACCCTAAGAGTACAGTGTGTGATTGTGGGGCTTTTATTGGGTCGTTTGGTGAACAAGGATTGGGCTTTTATATAGATGATCTTGAACTTCTCCTATAAACGGTTTCTCTCATGCTTAATTTGTTGGATCCGGACTTGGGATTTTTCTAGGAAAAATACCATAAATGTTATCACCCACATATGTTCAGATAAATGGGCTTCATAAGGAATTATCCTATTGGTTGAGCCATCACTTCCTTTATCCATGTAAAAAGGATTTGTCAAAACCTGATATTTATACTAGTCATGTGATCACTCTTCAATGGCTATATTATCAACGATAATGATACTCAATGGTCATTTTCATCCAATTGGATATAATTAAACATAATAAGACATTTTATTTTAATGAAATGGAATTTTATTCATAAATTATCAGGTAATTACCACTCCATTAAGAAATTTTCCCATCAAAATTTCTTTTTCCCCTATTAAGAAAATGAGGGTTACTCTACTTTATCTCCTCATTTGTTTCCCACATTTCATCTTCAAATTTTTGGTTTCTCCACAACACTTTGATGAGGGGCATTGTATTATTTCTTAGAAATTTTTCCCTTTGACATAAGATCTTTATCACATTAACTACATAAGAAATGTCATTCTCCATTGGTACCACCTCTGGATTGAGTACATGTGATTGGTGAGGTATGTACTCCCTTAATAGGGATACATGGAATAAATCATGCAAATGAGATAGGTTCTATGGGAGTAATCATCAACAAGCAACTACTTCGATTCGATCATGTATCTTAAAAGGGCTGATGTACCTTTGAATAAGCTTTCCATTATTCCCAAATCTCATTACCCTCTTCTATGGAGATATGTAGAGAATACCAATTCTCCAAAATAAAACTCTAGGTCTCATCGATGAATGTCATCATATATATTTTGTCAACTCTAATAATCTTTGATGTTATATTGGATAGTATTAACCATCTCCACTATTTCCCCGACCATTTCTGGACCAAGATGATTTTGTTCCCCAACTTCATCCCAAGATGTCAGGGTTTTTCACCTCTTCCCCTAAAGGGAATTATAAGGATCCATTTGGATGCTTGATTGGAAGCATTTGTTGAAACATAACTCCGCCAAAGGAATATGTTGGTCCCATCTCCCTCCGAAGTCCATTGAGTAATGTCTCAACATGTCCCTGAGTGTTTGGATAGTCTAATTGGATTGGCCATCTGTTAAAGGATGACAATCCATACCGAAGTTTTAATTAGTGTTTAGATCATATTGGAGACTTTTTCAAAAACATTGAGGTAAATCTTTGATCTCGGTCGGACACAATCAATAGTGGTACACCATGCGACCTTACCAATTCTCTGAGGAATATTCATTCCAGTTGATCTATTGAGAAATCCTCTTATATCACAATAAAGTGTGAAATCTTTGTAAGACGATCGACAAATATCAATATCATAATGTTTCCTTTAGATTTTATTGGATGTTTGGTGACAAAGTACATGGTGATGTTATCCAATTTCCATGTTGGTGTGGGTATGGTTTCACAATCCCCCTAGACTTTGTCCTCTCATTCTTCACTTTCGGACATACCAGGCACTTTTATGTATAATCAATAATCACCTTCTATATGTTATCCAAAAAATAGTCCTATGAGATATATTGAAAAAAAAAATTTGTTTTCTGGGTGAATGGAGAAATTAATACTATGTGAATCATCCCAAGTATATTTCATTAACTATGGATTTGATGAAACACATAGTCTTGACCCAAATATCACAATTAGTTATTTATTAACAATGAACATCGAGGATTTCGGTTTCCTGATAGTTTCCACTTTCTTCTGAATTCACACATATCGTTTTTGAGCATCCTTTATCCTTTCCAAAAGACACAGTTGGGAAATAATATTAGAAAGGATTGATTATTTTACATTGTTAATGATTATAATTTCTATCTTCATCAAATCGAATAAGATTGGATCTTTTTCAATTCTCATTAATTATATAATTTCTGGGAATTTTATACTTATAGAATCCACCACCATATTCTATTTCCTAGGATGGTAGTGGATTGAGGAGTCATAATCCGTGATGATCTATAACCATCTTTGTTGGCACAAAATCAGATCTTTTTGTGTGAATATATATTAGAAACTTTTGTGATCCATATATATTTCACTATTATCCCCAAAGACTCAATGTCACTAGATTTTGAATGCAAAGATCATATCTACCAACTAAAGATCATGCGTGGGATAGTTTTTCTAATTAATTTTATACTTCCTTGACTCACAGGCATTGATTTTTTCATTTTTCATCAATACACATCCCAATACCTTCTTTGAATCATTTTTGAAGATTACAAAAAGTTCCCCACTTATGGGTCATGTGGGAACATGGGTAGTGATAATCCTATTATTCAAATCCAGGAATTCTTCTACACATTAATCATTCCAAGAAACATTTACACCCTTCAATGTTATAATGTTAATAGGGTTTGATAATAGTGATAAATTTCTCACAAAACATTGATAATATCCAGCTATCGTAAGGAATCTATGGATATTTGTCACAAATGTTGGTCTTGGCCATCCTAAAATTTCTTTTTTCATGAATGGATCCATATATATACCACAATTTTTGATGATATGCCACATGAATGAGACTTACTTCAACCAGAACTCACACTTATTGTACTTTTTCTAGATTTTCACATTTGGCAAGGTCTCTAGAACAGTGTTATGATGCACCACATGCTCCTACATGGTTTTTTAGTATATTAGAATATCATTAATAAAGACTACAGAAAATTATTTTATGTAATCTCTAAAGACTGTATTCATCAAGTCCATGAATATTTCTAGAGAATTATTGAGTCTGAAGGGAATTACTATGAATTCCTAGTTCCCATACCTTGTATGAAAAGTAGTCAAGGGTATATCCTCTTTCTCCAAACTTACATGGTTATATCCCAACCACTGATCGACCTTGGAAAGTTATTGTCTTCCACATAGCTGATTGACCAAGTCATCAATCAATGGAAAATTTTACATGTTCTTTATTTTGATTTTGTTGAGCTCATGATAATTAAGAAAAAGGAACATTAACTCATCCTTCTTCTTGATGAAGAGGATGGGTGCACCCCTAGGCTAAGAACACGGGCATATAAAGCCTTTATCAAGATTCACCAGTAGTTGTTTTTCAGCTCTTCAAGTTCTATAACAGTCATTATATATGGAGTCTTGGATATTGGTAATTCCCCAGGTATAAGGTTGACTGAAACCTCAACCTCTCTATTAGGAGGAAGACCAAGAAATTCCTTAGGAAACACATCATCAAATTCTTTCACAATATGCGTGTCTTCAAAGATGGTTTTTTCCTTAAAATCAGTCATCTAAGAAAGATAGGTGTGATCATAAGGTAGTAATATCTATTCTTGATATGATGGTGATGACAAAAATTTATCCTCCTCCTTGAAGTTGTATAGATTCATAGGTTGATTTTACATATAGAGTGGTGATAGATACAACACATTGAGGGTCGACTAGGGCATTCATCTCCTCTTCCAAATCGAGGGGTTTCTTCTATTTGAAATCATTGTCCAGTTTCCATTATCTTCCACACCTATAGCATTTCCTCGATCCCTTAAGAATTTTCTTGGGTGCTTCTTTCCACACATTCAGTAAGCAGGGTTCTGGAATTTGATAGCACCATTGGATTCATCCATCGAACTTCCAGGATTAATGTTCACTTTACACTTCTTATTTCTATAATACCCCTGAGATTTTAGGATCTAAATTTTTTTACTTTGAGGGAAAATTTGACAATTTTCCCATAGCTATAAAAGCCATGAATTTCCAAGGCTTTTCCTAGTTAGGCTTTATCCCACCAATGAAGTGGTCAACCGTGTATTCAGGGGTCATGGAAAAATTGAACACATACTAGGAAAGTTCTTCAAATGCCCAAATAGATTAGGAATCCTTTTTTCTTGAGGTAAAGTAAATCACATTCCATATTAAGTTAGAGGGTGCATGGAAAATATTTAGTGACTAACATTTTTTGGAAATCCTTCAATTCCATCATCTTGATCTCTTCCTGAGGCTTTGTATTTTTTTATCAATGTCAACCATTGATCAGATTCACCCTCCATATGATAATTAGCCAAAATTAATTATATTTTTGTAACATTGAGGGATAGAGAATATCTTATCAATGTAGTTGATCCATTTTTCGGCGGTAGAGGGATCAAATGCTCCATTGAAAGTAGGAGGCCTTTGTCTTATGAAGCTCTCAATTATGAGTTTTTCTTTCATAGTGGGTTTTTTACATTCTTCTTGAATCTTATTTCTAATCAAAACATTAATTGACTTAGGGAGTATCATGAAAACGTTTGTGATTCCAACTCCCAATGGATTTTGCATCTCATTAGAGTAGTCATTACATTTATCTTCACATCAGTTGTTATCCTGATTCTTCCAATTATCAATCATTGGCTAGAATAAATGGAAAATTAGGGGTAATTATTTTAAGCTTTTAAACACATGAAGGGGAATCTAATGAAAAAATGGATAACTTATTAATTAATTTTATTTCCTTAACTTATAAATTTATAGTCTTCAATATAAGTTATCCATGATCTATTTCCTAACATAATTTTTATTGAGAATTTTTTATCCCCTTAATAATGTTTTATACTATGATTATGAATTTAGAAAATAATATCTCATTGGAGTGTCGAACCAAGAGTGCCTCAAGGATCATTTTGGTGAACCATTTCCCATTCGAGTCTATATCAAAATGGTGTTTTTGGGTTTTACCAATAGCTACATATGTGCCAGAGCCACCTCTTCCTATTTATATCCTGAAAGGGATGTATTTACATGATAAACTACATAATATACTCACCAAAATTTAGGTATGTTTTTTCATATACATATGTTAATACCTAAGGCTTTCACTAATCTTAATCCCAAAATAACAAAATCTATCCTCTAATACCAACTATAACAACCTTGATCATTATTACACACTTAAAAATGATTTTTTAAATAAATTTGAACTTATAAAAAATTTAAGATAGAGAGGTATAGTGTCTTGGGATGTTTGGAAAACAACATAGAAACTTAAAACATGAAATAAAACATATTTATTGAAAAAAACATTAACATGCTCAAAATAAGCCTTCGTACTTAATATTACATGTGATAACCTGAGAATGTAAATAAGAAACAGGTGAGATATTAGGCTGAGAAAAGGAACAAAAAGGAAAAAACATGAGGAAGAAAATAAATTTTAAGTAATAGGAATATCAATTGATCATTAAAAGAAACTTGAACATAAATTCCTGATAAATCATTATAATTAAAACATGGGATTGTGGCGGAAACATTCAACATGATATAACATCATCCAAGTCTCATTGCACATGGATTAACATTAGTAAACCTCATTGCACATGAATTATCATGATTAATCCCTAATTTGACATGAATTATCATGAGTAACCCATCATTTCTCAGGGATTATAATGATACTAAACCTTACCCAATACATTGGAGTGCTATTAGGACACACCCTTCATAATCATTTTGTTTTCTTGTATAAGTGTGCCACATAGATCATACAATATTGATTCAATAAACATAATAAGTTATTCCATGAATAAAGAATGTGGAATAATTAAAATTATGTACCCAATAAATAATTACATGATCATATAGTTAACTACCCTTTAATTTGAAATTGGTATGGTATTCACTACACGATTATTTTGGCAAAGAAAATGGTGGTTCAATTTCAACAGCATGAGGACGTCAAATAGAAATTCATAAAAATGGTTGATGAGAGTGAATGAGTTTTCTCATAATTGATACATGAAATGGAATGTAAGGGAATCATGTAAAATATTTTCCAAATATATGAAATGGAATTTAGATGTATAATATTAAAGAAATTCTGGAATGGAAATTAGAAGAGATAAATCCATTCTAAAATTTCAGCATGGTAAAGTTTGTACACATGGGGGATTAATGAGAAATAAAGCGATATATAAACATTAAAACATAATAATGGTAGTATGGGTGAGGTTCGAAAATATACCCCTTCATTTTTAATTTAAAATAAAATGGTGTGACAACATAAGAAAACTGGGATAAAAATGAGAAAGGAAGGAACCCTTACTTGGATGTGTGATCCCAAAGGATTGGAAGCGGCTTCTTAGGATCTTGGGGGTGCCATCAGAGGAATATATGGTGTATATAAAATATTTTTTATGATATTAAAGTTGTATTATTGTATGGAAATGGGTTCTTGGGTGGATTTATATTGGAAATGTGAGGAATTCATTATTATTTTGGTTTGGGCCACTACACACAAAATATTAAAAACCACAAACCATCCCATTGTTTTTGCCAATGGATTATATAAAAGGGGAGTGGAAAATAGTATTATATTATTAAAAGGGATGGATATATTAAAATATTTCTTTTCTTATGTATAAGCGAGTCACACTCAGAAGGATGTTATTTTAAAATCATAAATTATTTTATAAGTGCTTGAAGATTCACTAAGGATTTATAAAATAAATAAAAAATAAATATATTCAGAATATTTAAAAGGTAAAATGTTTGTTTTTTAGAATATTCCATTTATTGAAGTTATTAAAACACTATTGGGTCATTATAATTTCATAAAACTCAATATTTATTTTTACGATATTTAATTTTTAACCAAAAATTCAACTATCTCAGAAAAATATGTAAAATTCACCATTGGAAAATTTAGACATCCTGATTACTAAAATAATATTCATTTTTTCTGAATTTATTTCTAAATATGTAAATTTTTTACATTTAAAATAAAAAACTTTATTTATTGAAAATCGACGGGTTTTGCAAAAACATTTTTCAAACATTAATAAAAATTTCATTTCACTTCATAAAAATTAAAAGATAATTTATATTTAATAAAATAATGTTTAATAATAATATTTTATTAAATTATTATTTATTTTAAAAATCTATTATTTCACCAAAATATAATTATTAATTAATTTTTAATATTAACCATAAATAATATTTGTTCTTTAAAAATCATTTCAAATGTAACAGTATTAGAATGAAATTATATTCATTATTCTACAAAACAAATAATGTACATAATCATAATTCTAGGGTATTGATACATATCCTTTTATTATATGGTAAAATGACCTAAGTGTGTGGTGTGCAACGGTGGGGCATTCATGGAGTTATTCGATGAACATGGTTTGGGTCGTGATCTCAGTGAGCATGAAATTATCACATAAATGGTTTTTCTCATGCTTATATTATTGGATATCATCTTGGTATTGGTATAGGGGAAAGACCATAAATGCAATCACCCTCGAAAGATCTTAAAAACGAACTTCATAGGAAATGATCCTACTGGTTGAGGTAATCACATCCTTTGTCTATGTCAAAAGGATTTGATAAAACACGACATTTAAACTAGTCGTGTGATAAATGTGCAATGGTTATATTATCAATGGTAATGATACTGAATGGTAATCTAAATCCAATTAGATATAATAAAACATAAGAAGACATTTAATTAAAAATAAAGTGAATTTTATTCATAAATGATTGGGTCGTTACATTACTACCTAAACATAAATTATGGAAAGTGAAAATTTTTATATTCAATAGCACATTATTTATAATTTTATTGGATGCATATCTCTTTTCAATTTATTACTGAAAAATAATCCTTGAATGTTTTTTTAATTTTCCCTTATAAATAAATTTGTATGAATAATTGACAATGTTGAAATTAATTTGTTTACTTTTATTTCAAATAATTTTTTATAAAATATATAATTAAACATAAATTGATTATCAAATTATTATAAATAATGATAATATCACTCAAAAGTAAAAAATAATAATAATTTTTTTGAAAACGATCTTTATGTCATGAATTTCAAAATTTAAATAATCTATATTGATGAATAATGTTAACGAAAGTTAAAGATTATATATTCACTAAAATAAATTAACATTCATCCAACTATGGTTACTAGAAAATTAGTTATAATAAATTCATATAATTATTGAAAAATTCATTTCCCCAAAAACAATTTCTACCATTTTATGGATTTATTTTTAAATTACTTTATTCCACTTATAGAAATTAAATTAAATTAAATGATATCCAAATTTGAAATCATAATTTCCAAATTTTTTAAATGGTTCATATTTTTTTGGTCATAATTAATTTTAACTGAGGTATAAATTCCTTACTTTTCTATTGGTTAAAATGGTTTAAAAAAGTGCTAAACAAAAAATATAATGGTTAAAATGACATAAAAACTTTTATAAATTCTATGGAGATTCATATTTCTACCGTATTAGTCTAATATTTGAAATTTTTACAATTTAGAGTCTCTTGAAAATAGTATGACATATATTATATAGCACCATATAAAGAATTTAAAAGATTTCCACCCACATAACTTATGAAAGGTTACCCCCTACCCAATCATATTAAAAAATATTTAGAAACATATATCAACCTGACCTACCTAAATAACATAGAAAATTTATTTTAGTCATCCTCTGGGTATTGGTGTCAGCAAAATAGCAGTTCACCAATTCTTAATGTGAAATCCAATGCAGATTACTAATAATAGAAGTATATGTTCTTATTGATTTTTTCTGTGTTCCTTTCTTCTCAATCCTCATCCAAATATTCAATAACCACAAAACCTAATTGATTCATAATTTTTAACACAATTACTTTTTTTTATGTAAATAATACATCAGTTTTCCATCCCATTTTATACATAGACAAAATTAAAACATCACATGTGCGCACACATGGACCAACTCCATGTAGTGGTGTAATTCATTTTTCATCACCAACTCACTTAGCTGTTTATAAAGATACTAATAAAGAATATATATTATACTTATAGCATATTTATTATTATATAAATATAATATATCATCTTCCTAATGACCCTTCCATTCATTGGAAAATGAAAAGTTTTCTCTTGTATACATGTGGACTACCACCTCCAAAAAGAGATGTTATTGATTTTACTATTATTACCATTAATTGTCTATTATAAGACTATATAAGATGAAAAATATGATATTTATATATTGATTAATAGTATGTAAATAATGAAACCATGACCATGATGTAACATCCAAGACTACCAAGACAAAAGATACATGAAATATGGAAATTTGACACCTATAATGGGGATGTTAATGAAGAATTATTAATTAAAGAGTGATGATATATTATAAGTTTGTCATATATGGTATTATAATTTTGAATATAGTTATTGTATGATTGAGTAAAATTTATAAAACCATTATATAATAGGATAAAACAGTATTCAACTATATCATAAAGTATATTTTTCAATTGAATAGATATATGGTGCTACACCTATTTCAAAAAATCCATATAAAATGGCCCCGATTGAGTTGTAGGAATTGAAGACATAAGTCCAATAAAATATTTATAAATGATTCATACACCCAAGAGTGTCTCCATGGGATGAATGTGTTATTTTTTAAGAAGAAAAATGGGACAATTCATCTTTCCATTTATTATAGATAACCAATCAAGATCACTATAAAAACATGGGTTGTAATATCGCACGTTTTTTAGGGATTGGGAAATTATAAAGGGAATTTGATATTACCATTTATTTGATATGTCAAATTTAAAATTAGAATTTATAATTAAATATTTTGAGTTTCATTTTAAAGATAATTTTTTTTAAGGTTTAAGGCCTGAGAGGTATCTCAGGAGTCTGAATGAGCTTCAAAAGCATCGAGCTTTGAATGGCTAGTTTCTTGAAGGTAAATGGATGCAAGTAGTTTTTGTAGGGTTAGTTATTACCATACAACTTAGTCATGTGACCCTGTAGGGGTATTAGACAGTATCTTGGATTATCAACCTATGGCCAGACTATAGTGTAAAACTCCGTAGTAAATTGTAGAGGCAAAGTATGCGGGTTGCACACTGTTTGTTTAATCCTGCACCATGTTGTGTGAGGGGTGAGGATTTTAGGCTTTATCTATACTAGAATATGAAAATTGTGAACAACCATTCACCTATTCAAGTGATTCCATTTTCATTTGTACAATGGGCCCACATGGTTGGTGCATGGCTTTTCGAATCATGCGGCATGACCATTTTCCTCTTAAAAAGAAAAAATTTACTATTTACCCCTCCAACCCTTAATTGTTTTTGATACATATTTCTCCCTAATTTATAATGGATAGATGGATTCTCAGGATCCCATCTTGCACTTCTATAGGATTTGAGCTCCTTATTCCATGTGATCTTTGATTCGACCAATGTTCATCTTGTTGGAAACCCCTCAGTTAGTCTAAGATTTCTCTTGAGTTTTTTCTTAGTTTATCTTTCCATAATCTATGTTATTTTCATGTAAGATCATATGACCTCCATTAAAGGAGTTTGTTTATTTAATTCGATTTATCTCATTTTATATTGTATAAAATCCTAAAAATTGACGAGTTAATCTTTACTAGTATAATGTTTGTTGTATAGTTATTTCCCATAAAAATATATTTATTCATATCATTTGTTGTGTTGTGTGCTATAATTTTTGGGCATCCCCTCAAAAATTCAGAATCAATCAAATAAATTGTTAATACCATCCATTTTTTAGTCCTTTTAGACATAATTGTATCTATAGAGACTTTATACCTCAGTTCGAACCATCCCCATTAAGGTGTGATTCTTATATTCCCATACCCCCATTCTTTGGTTATGTAACTAAACCAACTTTAAGGTGGGTTGACTCACCTCATATTAATTGGAACGTTTAAATGAATTAAACCAAATTTTAATGCCAATAACATGAAACTAAACCGTTATTAAAATTATTGAATCTAATTACTAGTTATTTCATCATAAGTATGAAGATCAATAAACCATTTCACATGGTTAGAGGTTTGTGACCACAATGATGACCACCACTTAAGGTGAGTTTTAATAATTGATCATGATTTCCGTTATATGTCTATGATTTATCCACCCATTAGGATGTGTTATGTTTTACACATGTTAGTGGAAGATTTATGGGAATTAAATGAATTTTTAAAAAGTTGAACACATATTTGGACCCTACATAATAATGAATGTAACAGAAAATAAATGATATAAATGGGAATTGTGAAAATATATGGATAATATTTTGGATTATGATTATTAAAAACAATTTAATTAATGAATGGGATGGAATCTAACATGGACCCTTATTATCACATGTAAGTGATTGGATTAATTAAATGAATTGATCAATATCATGTACATTAAAATGGCCTTATGTAATTTTATATCATGATTGACTATGGTCACTGAACTAAAATTACTATAATGGTGTGACATACACTAAGGGATACTTGGACTCCCATTATGGATTTCCTTGGACAGGTTCAGCGGTACCAACATATTCATTAATGTATTTTCCAAGAGAATGACCACACATTGATTCAGTCTATTTTATGATTGTAAATACATTTTCATGTAACCAATGGTTCACCAATATTCCCAGAAATTAAAATGAATTCCATAGATAATTATCCTTGAAATCATATTCATGCTACAGACCACATTAGACAATTTCTTGTTCTCCTCTAAAGTCTGTCATGAACTCTACATAGGGCATGCACCTAGGGATCATGTAAATGTGTCCACTTATGTTGAATGTCCAAGGGTACACCCATAAATATTTCACCTAGATTATAAAATATAAATGAGATGGAATTATGGAATTTTCCATGAAGACCACTATATATAGATTCCATTGATGTATTCCATGGGTCCTGAATTATAATATAAACTTTAAATGTAAAATACATAAAGACATTCATGAATTGGACTAAAACCATTAATATTGGTCGAGTATTCTATGAGGAACCTGGACTATAACATCGTAGCCCAGATTCCACTAAATGGTGCCCTAAGCTGGTTCGCCAAAAGGCCACATGAGAATCTCCTTGTATACTAGAGGCTATTGATTAGAAGCAGGGGTCTCAGGTGGAACATAAAAGAGACTATACCCCCATATTATAGTGTACATTAAATATAAAATTAACAAATATCATACACATTAGTGTATCTTAGAATTTATAAATAAATTAAAATATAATAAAACTATAATAAAAATAAATAAAATAATGTCTTAAATAGACATGAAAAAAATAAAACAGTTATCCCCCACTTTTCCAATAACATATACAAATTTAAAAAATGAAAAAAATTAATTTGGATCTACTTCCAACACTAATCCATATCATTTTCCAGATCCCCTATATCATTTTGAGCTGCTCAAGCCTCATTATTAGAATCCACATGATCAAACTACTCATTCATGAAATATTTGGTTTTTCCCTATCTATTATATATTTTTACTTAGCCGGAAATCATACATATGATATGAATGTACACCTAGGTGCACATATATGGGTTGAGAAATAAATCATTGTAGGCCTCCCCAAATGGTGAACCTATAAATAGCTACCATAAGTGTTTTCTTAGGTAATATTATATTCCTATAAAAAACATAATTGATTGAAATATAGCCAAATTATTTTTGATCCTTAAGTCTTGGAAAATGATTTACTATACCTGAGTTGGCTAGCACTAGGGTGTCTCTTGGAATGGATAAATGATAATTCTTCCCAAATAACCCACGGGATCCCTATCCATGGCATCCACAACCAAAACCGATGATTCAAGGGACCCATCCTACGATAGTCCTATCATCCAAATAAAAATATAATTCATCCCTTAACCTGTCTTAACGACCCCCATAATTGTCTAATACAAGGTACCTAGACACATCTGGCCTAGTTACCAAACAAAAGTTCTACCAAAACCTAGAGAGTAAGTTTGAAATATAACCCTTGTATCAATAAATAGTTTCTCAATCCTTAGTTCAATACCTAAACCATACATTAAACATTATTACTTTATGTATTAGTTTGGAATCCTAACCATGGATATAGAGCATCACCCCACCATATATCCCAGCAGGTCTAGCAACATTTCCTAGACCATCAGTCTTGAAAAAACAATAAAGTATACTATTTGTGTCTACTTCCTCTATCTAACATCTAATTCATATAGTATTGAATAGATGCCCAGGGAATCAATCTAGCATCTAATCCCAAACAATGAACATCACATCCTCTATAATCAATAAAATCAAATAATTTTCAACGAACCTTGGTCCATCACTCAAACTATAAGCAATATAACAGTTCCAATAATAATCATCATGTCTAGAATTCTCAATTATAGATATCTAGAACCATATAAGGGGATTTAATGTAAATCTATCACAATAATCATAACAATATCTAGTAAATCAGGTTCCAAAATATGTCAACCAAACCATATTACAATATCCAAATTGGCATAAAATAGTTCTCAACATCCAAAACCAATAAAATCATAACAAGGGTTAGCCAAACACCCATTCCAATTTAAAGGTCCTCAAATAGACCAAAGGCCATAGCAAGAGTAGGACACCCTATAAGGTGTTCCTCTAAATCATTCAAGGTCTCAAGTTATATAACAAACCTAATATTAATTACACACTTAAACATGATTTATTACATAAAAACCATTACATGATACAATATATAAGATGGATAGGTCTAGTTTATTTGGGGATTAGGAACATTACATATCAACATAAAGCATGAAATTCACATCTTTATTGAAAAATTCATTTACAAGACCACACACAGTCCTCCGTACTTAGCATTACAAGGGATAACCTGAGAACATTTATAAAAAGGGGTGAGCTATAAATTCCAGTTAGGGAGTAAAAAGTCATAACATGAAGAATACAATATATGTTAGGAAATAGGCATATCAGTGGATCATAAGATAAATATGAACATAATGTCATGATATAGCATGATTAACATAACATAGAAATGTGGCAACAACATTTAACAAGTTATTAGAATGAGACAATTCTCATTGCACAAAGAGCATGAGTAAACCCTGATTGCACATGAATTAGAATTATTAAACCCTCATTTCACTTGATGTATCATGATACTAATCTTACCCAATGCATTGGAGCACTATCAGGGAACACCCTTCTTAATCTTTTCATTTCAGGCATAAATGTGACACATGGATCATAAAACATGGATTCATTAAACATAAAACTTTACTCCATGAATAATAGGCGTGGAATAAATAAATGATACTCTATAATCAATATTTAAATGATAATAATGTTGAATACCCTTTATTGATAAATACTCATGGTATTAACTACACAATGACTTTGGCTTGGAAAATCAGGGTGCACTTTCGGAAGCATAACGACTTAACATAAGAATTCATAAAAATGGTTGATGAGGGAGAAAGGGGTGTATCATATTATATAAATGAAATGGATAGTAATATTGTTCATATAGATACATTTCCCAACATAATTAATTGAATTTGGATTCATAATACAAAATAATTTCTCGAATGTAAATGAGGAGAGTGAAATTTGTTACGAAATTTTGGCATGGTAATGGATGTAAATGGGAGGAATTAATTATAGATAAAGCGGTATATAATCATTAAAAAATAAATATAGAATTATTGGGGAGGTGACAAATCATACCCCAACATTTTTAATTTAGAATTAAAATTTATATCAACAAAAAGAAACCTGGACAAAAATGAGAAACGAAGAAATCCATTATTTGGAAGTGTGATCCCGAAGGCTTTAGAGAGGCTTGAGGGAGGCTTCTTGAGAGCTTGGGGAACTTTGGGAGGATTATAGAGAGAGAAGGTAATTTTTTTTCGAGCTCCAAAGGCTTTGAGTGAAGAAGAAGTGGGAGCATGGATGGGTTTATAGAGGAAAGGAGAGTGAATTATTTATTATTTAGGATTTGGACCCTACACATAAAACTAATAAAAACACAAACAATACCATGGTTGTTTCCCATGGTTCTGGCCAAAGGGGGGGTGGAAAAAATATTTTTTAAGGGAAATGGCAGAAATTCTTAAAATATCTGTCTTTCTTATGTGAAGGTGAGTGACACTCTCAAGGAAAACAATTTAAAAAGATAAAATGTTTTATAAGTCTTGGAGGGTCCACTAAGGCTTTGTAAAAAATCAAATAAATCTAAAATCACATTATATAAAGGATAAAACATATATTGGCCGAAAAAATCATTTTTTTATTTTATAACATCAGAATTGCTTCATTATGATTTCATAAAACACATTTTATATTTAAACAGAATTTAATTTATACCAAAAAATTCGAATGTCTCAAAAATTTTGAAAAATTCACCATTGGATAATTTCAACGTCCTGATTCCAAAAATAATATCAATTTTATCTAAATAATTTTATAAATATTATAACTCTTAATTTTAAAATAAAAACTGTCATTTATAAAAAATTCATGGGGTTTGACAAAAACATCTTACGAACAATAATAAATATTGAAATTGGATACATAAAAACTATACAATCATTTATATTTAATAAAACATAATTTAATAATAATAATATTTTATTGAAATAATATTTTATTAAAAAATAAATTAATTCATTAGAATATATTTCTTAATAGAATATTACCTAAAAATAGTATTTGTGATTTATAACTATTTACAAAGTAAAAATAATAAAATGAATGTATATTATTTGTCCTATAAAAAAATAATGAACATAATCATAGTTTCAGGTTCTTGTTAAATAACCCCTTATAACACCCACAATAAGACTTTAGGTTATGGTGCATGATGGTTATCGACTCTTGGAGTGGCTCGAATAACATTGCACAAGTGGTAATCTCTATTAATTTCCACTTCCCCCATAGGCAGTTCTACTCATGATTAATGTGTTCAAGATAGAAATTGGATTGGTCAAGAGAGAATCCCAATTACACCACCTCATTTTCCTACAATGAAAAATGGGACTCGTATGGAGAAAATCTACAGGATGAATCCATCGCTTCCTTTGTTTGAGTGAATTGGATTTGTTAAAAACCTATATTTATACTAATCATGTGATCACTGTTCAACAACTATATAATCAATGGTACCATATCATAATGGTATTTTAAAATCAAAAAACATAAAACTAAGTAATTTCATATGTTATATAACCATTTTACATAATAATAAATTTAAATAGATCAAGAGGGATTTTCATTAATAAAATTTTGGGTTGTTACAATCATCCCCCCCTTAAGAAAGTTTTCCCTCGAAATTTCATTTTCCCACACTAAAACAGATGCGGGTAACTCTACCTCATTTATTCCTTTGGTTCCCACATTGATTCTTTAAACTTGTGGTTTCTCTACAACACTTTCATGAGGTACATTATCCTATTTCGTAGAACTTTTTACCTATTATCTAATATCTTCACCAGATTATCTTCATAGGAGGGGTCATTCTAAAATGGTACCACCACTGGATTGAGTACATGCGATGGGTCTGGTATGTACTTCCCCAAGAGTGATACATGGAATACATCATGTACTTGGGATAGGTTCAGTGGGAGTTTTAGTCGATAGGTCACTACTCCTATGCAATCAAGGATATGAAAAGGTCTAATGTAACTTGGACTAGGATTTCCCTTCTTCCCAAATATCGTAAGTCTCTTCCATGGTGGTATGAGGAGGAATACCATGTCTCTGAAATCAAACTCTAGGTCTTGTTGACGATTAACAACATAGCTCTTTTTTGTCGACTCTGAGTAGCTTTAATGTGATGTTGGATGGTCTTATCCTTCTCTACAATTTCTTCGACCATTTCTAGACATAGGAGTTTTCTCTCTCTAACTTCATCTGAACATGCTTGTTTTCTACACCTTTTCCCATAGAGGTCTTCATAAGGATCCATTTGTATGGTTGAGTGGAAACTATTATTGTAAGATAACTCAACCAAAGTAATATTTTTATCCCATCTTCCTTTGAAGTCAATTGATCATGCTCTGAAAAAGTCTTCCAGTGTCTGGATAGTCCACTCTGATTGGCCATTAGTTTTAGGATGATAAGCCATACCGATGTTCCACTCAGTATCAAGAGCATGTTGAAGACTCTTCCAAAACATATAGGTGAATCTTCTATCTTGATTATATATAATAGATAGTGGTACTCCATGCATCCTTACCACATCTATGATGTATATCTGTTCCAGTTGATCGAATGAGAAATCCTCCTGAATTCCAATTATGTGTGAAGTCTTTGTGAGATGATCGATAATGAGACAGATAGAATTGTTTCCTTTGGAATTCTTTGGATATCCGGTGACAAAGTCCATAGTGATGTTCTCTCATTTACATACTGGTATGGGTAATGGATTCATCATCCCCTTAGACTTCTGCCTCTCATACTTCACTTTCTGACATAAAAGGAACATTGATGTATACTTAAAAATCTCCTTATTCATATTATCCCACCTATAATTCTCTTGGAGATATTGATACATCATTGTATTTCCTGGGTGAATGATGAAATTCAAACTATGGGCATCATCCAAAAGTTCTTTCAGTAACTCCAGATTTTATGGAACACATTGTCTTGTCCCAAATCTCAAAATTTATTCTTCATTAACATTGAACTCCGAGGATTTCCATTCTCTGATAGTTTCCACATTCTTTTGAATGCCCACATCATCCATTTGAGCATCATTTAACCTTTACAAAAGATATGGTTTAGCAATCATTTGATAATTAATTGATGATATTCCCTTATTTATGATTCATATGTCCATCTTCATCAAATCCAAGAATATTGGATCCTCTTCAATTATCATCAATGATAGAATTGTTGGGTCGTTTCTATATAGAGCGTCCTCTACCTTGTTCGCTTTCCCAGGGTGGTAATGGATTGAGAAGTCATAGTCTTTGATCATATCTAACCAACTTCATTGGTTCATATTCAACTCTTTCTATGTGAATATATACCTGAGTCTTTTGTGATCCATATATATTTTACACTTCTCACCAAAGAGGTAATATCAAAAAACATTTAAAGATACGATCACTATCCCCAAATCTAGATCATGTGTTGGATATTTTTTCTCATGATCCTTTAATTTCCTTGAAGCATAGGCAATGAATTTTTCATTTTACATCAACACATAGCCCAAACCCTTCTTCGAAACTTTATTAAATTCCACAAGAATTTCTCCACCTATGGGTTATTTGAGCACAGTAACAGTGATAAATCTTCTTTTCAACTCTTTAAAGATCTCTTTTCTTTCATAACTCCAAGAAAACATTACTCCCTTCTAAGTTATTTTGGTAAGAGGGTTGGACAATCATTTTAAATTAATCAAAAATCAGTGATAATATCCATCTAACCCCAAAAATCTACAGATATTTGTTTCTGATACTGGCCTTGACTATCCCTCAATCGTAGCTATCTTTGACTAATCGATAGATATCCCATTTCTTATAATGATATGACACAATAATGAGACCTCCTTCTTCCATAACTCACACTTACTATACCTTTCCAAGAAATTTTCTTTTCGCATGGTCTCTAGTACAATTCTTTAATGTTCTTCATGGACCTCCTTTGTTTTTGAGTATATTAGAATATTATCGATAAAGACTACCACAAATTTTTCAACATAATCTCTAAATAATTAGTTCATCAAGTCCATGAAGATTTCTGGAGGATTAGTGAGTCCAAAAAGCATTACTATGAATTTATACTTCCTGTATCTTGTATGAAAAGTAGTATTGGAGATATCATAATTCTTCACCCTTACTCGATAATATCATGACCATAAGTCCACCTTGGATAAGTACTGTGCTCCATGTAGCTGATCAAACAAGTCATCAAAGTGTGGAATAGGATACTTTTTATTTATCATAATTTTTTTGAGCTCACGATAATCATTGGAAAGGTGCATTGACCCATGATTATTCTTGACAACAAGGACTGGTGCACCCCATGATGAAGCATATGGAATTATAAACCCTTTATCTTAACCCTCATATTTTTTATTCCTCAGATCCTCATTCTCCACAATAGCCATTCTAAATAGAGTCTTCTATATTGGCAATGCATCAGGTATAAGACCAATTGAGAATTGAAAATATCTTCTGGGAGGAAGACCAGAAAATTATTTATGATACACTTCAACGATTTTCCTCAAAATTTTCATATCTTCTAGGTTGGTTGCTTCCTATGACTCAATCATCTTAGATAGATACATGTTCTCATAGGGAAGTAATATCCATGCATGAGATGATGGTTATAAGGAATATTCATCCTCCTCCTTGCACTTGTACAGAATTATGGGTTTATTCTCCATATAGAGAGTTATTTCCCTCTGACGACAATTTATCTTGGCTCTATATAAGGAAAGAAAATCCATAACAAAAAATGAATAAAATTTCACCAGAGGGAGTATGATGATGTTCTTTTTTAAGTTCAATCAAAAAATTATGACAGGGGAGGAGTTATAATCATGGGATGCAATGATTTCCCCATTTTCCGTACTCACTGACATCTTTACTTCCATTATTTGTGGTGGTGTTGGGATTATTCTACTAAAACTTTGGGAAATAAAAGAATATGTAGAACTAGAATAAAAAATTACGTTCAATATTCTTGAATGAATAACTAGCGTACTTGTCACCACTTCGTTTTTGGGGTTCACTTCAGTGGTAGTGAAGTAAAAAGATTTCCCTTGTTTCCTTTTAGGTTGTTGGTTGCATCCAGAAATCCTAGTCTTAGAGAACTGATTTGAAAAGTGCCCCAGTTCATTGTAGTTGAAGCAATGAACAATGTCTTGTGGGTTGAACGAAGCATTCCTCTCCTCGGTCACAACAGTGTGTTTTTCTTATCGATAGTTAATATCTAGGTTCACTTCTCTTCCACACCTAAATCATTTCCTCATCCCATTAAAGTAATTTATGGGGTGATACTTTCTACACCTTTGGTAAGTAGGGTACTGGATTTTCTTAGCACCATTGGATTTATCCATCGGACCACCAGAATTAAATCCACCTTACACTTATTTTCCCCATGATACCCCTATGATTCACTGATCTCTATTTCAACTTTGAGTTCACATCGGACAATTTCCTCATAGCTCTCTAAGTCATAGATCTCTATGGATTTCTATAGGCTATGTTTTATCCCATCAAATAAGCGGTCAACCTTGTATTCGAGGGTAACGAAAAAGGCAGAGGCATATCATGCAAGCCTTGTAAATATTTCCTCGTACGCTCTGATGGATTTATCATCTTTTTTCTTGGGGGAAATGAAGTCCCTTTACATCTTAATTTTGAGGGTGCATGGAAAATATTTATCAAAAACTATTTTCCAAAATTCATTCCATTCTAATGGATCAATCTCTTCCTAAGGCTTTGTATTATTTATCAATGTCCACTATTAATTAGCTTCACCCTCTATACGATAAGAATTCAGAAGAACCTTTTATTGTTTCGAACATTAAAGGATGGTGAAGATATTTTCATTGGAGTGGATCCATTGTTTGGCAATTGAGGGATTAGATGATACATTAAAAGTTGGAGGTCTTTGTCTCATGAAGCTCTTGATTCCGACTTGTTATTTCTTAGGGGAGTTTTAACATTTATCTTGACCCAATCTTCTATTCAAGACTTGAGTTAACTGAGAGAGTATTGTGACAATTTCCACGATTACCGCACCCATTGGATGGGGCATCTCATTAGGAAAATCATCACACTAATCGTCTTATCAGTTTTCAGCATGAGTCCTCTTAATATTAGCCATTGGATGGAAAAAAATAATGTTAGGGGTAAAATAAAAAGGATAATTCAAAGACAAACAATTATGAATTATAAATTACTTTTAATTCCTTAAATTATAAATTAATAGGCTTTAATATATGTTACCTATGATCTAATTCACAACAAATATTCTTAGGGGAATTTTTTTATTCCCATCGTAATGGTTCATACTAAGATTGTGAATTTACAGAAGCATATCCCCTGAGAGTGTTTTATCCAAGAGTGAAACAAAGACTATTTTCTTTTACTAGGATACCCTGGGATGAGCTTGAAACTCCTTGTCATAGTTTTCACTCTTTGGTATCTGCGGTAGAGATTCCTCTACCTCCTCATATCCAGACAGGGATATATTTTTTTGATTAACCACTTAATTAATACTCATCAAAACATAGGGATTTTTTTACTGTACTTATCCTTCCCCCTAAGGCTTTCACTAGGGGTTTCTAATCTTAATCCCAAAAATAATTAAACCTATGCCCTGATACCAACTATAACAACAATGATCTTTATTACACACTTAAACATGATCTATTAATACAATCACTTGATACAAAATAGAAGATTGATAGGTCTAGTGTCTTTTGGGATTAGGAACATTACATAACAAATTAAATCATGAAAAAAATCTTTATTGAAAACATCTTTTACAGGATCACACACATTCCTTCGTACTTAGCATTACATTGGATAATATGAGGACATGCATGAAAAGGGGTGAATTATAAATCCCAGTAAGGGAGTAAACAATTCATAACATGAATAATACAATATATTTTAGGCAATATTCATATCAGTGGATCATAAGAGAAACATGAACATAAATGCATGATATAACATGATTAACATAACACCGAATTGTGGCACCAACATTTAATATGATATTATCATGATCCCAGGATCGTTGCACATGGATCATGAGTATACCATCATTTCAATTGAATTATCATGATAAGAACCTAATATTATTTTATGTATCATGATATTAATATTTACCCAATGTATTGGAGCACTATTAGGGAACACCCTTCTATATCTTTTCATTTCATACATAAATGTTCCACATGGATCATACAACATGGATTGATTAAAAATAATAATTTATTATATTAATAAGAGGTGTGGAATAAATAAATGATACACTATAATCAATAATTAAATGTTCATAAAGGTGAATAAACTTAATAGAAAAATGGGCATGGTATTCACTACACAATGACTTTGTCTTGGAAAATTGTGGTGCAATTTCAGCAGCATAACGGTGTGACTTAAGAATTCATAAAAATGTTTGATGAGAGATAACGTGTTTTCTCATTAAATATAAATAAAACGGATAGTAAGGGGGTCATATAGAATCATTTCCCAACATAAGTAATGGAATTTGGATTCATAATACAAAATAATTGATTGAATGTAAATGAGTAGAGTAAAATTCCTTACGGAATTTCGGCATGGTAACAAGTGTACAAGAGAGGAATTAATTAGAGATAAAGGGTTATATCAACATTAAAACATAAATATTGAAGTATGGGGGTGGTGATAAATTATACCCCACAATTTTTAATTTAAAATAAAATGTTATATCAACATAAAGAAACTAGGAAAAAAATGAGAAAGGAAGAAATCCCTTTTTGGAAGTGTGATCCCAAAGGCTTCGGAGAGGCTTGAGAGAGGATTCTTTGGAGCATGGGGAACATTGAGATGATTATAGAGATTGGAAGAAATGTTTTGGTCGAGCTCCAATGTCTTTGAGTGAATAGGAAGTGGGATCTTGGGTGGTTTTATATAGGAAAGGAGAGGTAATTCTTTATTATTTAGGATTTGGACCCTACACCGTAAACTAATCAAAACCAGAAACAATGACATGGTTTTTGAAAATGGGTTTTGAAAATGGGGGGTGGAAAAAAATATTTTATAAGGAAAATGGACGAAATTCTTAAACTATTAGGGATTATTATGTATACGTGAGTCACATTCTCAAGGAAAACAATTTAAAAAGTTAAAATGTTTTATATGTCTTGGAGGGTCCACTAAGGCTTTGTAAAATAAATAAAATAAATCTAAATTAACAGTATTTTAAGGATAAAAAATATTTTGGCCGAACATATCATGTATAGTATTTTATTACATCACTATTGGTTTATTATGATGTCATAAAACACATTATATATTGAAATGGTATTTAATTTTTACCCAAAAAATCGATTTTCTCAGAAAATTATGAAAAATTCACTTTTGGATAATTTTGAAGTCCTGATTCCAAAAATAATAATAATTTAATCTAGATAATTTTCAAAATATGTGAAATATTACTTTCAAAATAAAAACCTTCATTTATCAAAAATTCTTGTGTTTTGACGAAAACAGATATCAAACCATAATAAAAATTACAATTGTATTCATAAAAACAATACGATAAATTATATTTAATAAAAAGTAATTTAATAATAATAAAATATTATTAAAATATTATTTAAGTCAATAATCCATTAATTCATCAAAACATATTTATCAATTGAATATTAACTAAAAATACTATTTATGGTTAAAAAAATATTTATAAATTAACAATAATAAAATTAATGTATATTATTCATTGTATAAAAAAATATTGCACATAATCATAGTGTAGGTGTCCTGTTACATAACCCCTAATAAAACCTGCGTATGACCTTATGATAAGGTGAATCATGGAGACAGACTCTTGGGGTGGCTCAGATAACATTACACGATTGGTAATCACTATTAACTTCCACTTCTCCCATAGGCGGTTTCGCTCCAGCATAACGTGTTAAAGATCTGACCTGGATTGGTCAATAGTGAAGCCCAATGACGCCACCTCCTTACGGAGCTCTGATAAATGGGCCTCATATGGAGCTATTCCACTGGATGAGGCCATCACGTCCTTTTTCTGAGTAAATCGGATTTGTTAAAGCCCTATATTCAAACAAATCATGTGATCACTGTTCAATGGTTATAGTTGAAATGATAACATTTAATCATGTTATTTTAAAATCCAAAAACATAAAACTAAGTAAGTGCATATGTTATATAACCATTTTACATAATAATACATTTAAATATTACAAGAGGGATTTTCATTAATAAAAGTCTGGGTCATTGCCAGTTAATGCTAGCATGAGAAACATCCTCATATGGACCTCAAAATCACCCAACTAATCCTCAATCAACATTACGCTAATAAGTACATCCAAAAGAAACACCAGTCCATGTGGGAATTCTTGATAGTTGACTATAGCATCTAATGTCCACTTGATCAAAAAGAGGGCACTAGGGGTATCCTAGAGATTCTCTCAGACAAAAATCAACACCACAAAAACACCAATTAATTACATCCATCATATGGTTCTAACCCATACATAGGTCTTCTGCAACATTAACTCTTAAATAGAGGATCTAAACCTCAACAACTCTAACCTCAAGCAACCACTCTTGATCCATAGGGACAAACTAAGATCTCCACAAAGATAATACTTAATTCTACCTTCTAGAATCTATCCAATGACCCTTAAATAGATTTATATGGAATAATCAGTCCAGGTAAATCACAAATATTACACCCCTAACCTGGAACCAATAGCTCCAAAACTAACAAACTGGAGGATTCTGAATCAAAACCTAAAGCAAATCCTCCGGCCAAATTATCTTCTTCTAAAACACAATCCAAATAGCCTACAAATTTTGAAAGGATTCCAACATTGATATCTATGTGGAAAACCCATCACAATAGATTACTCACAAGTACAATTTTGAATCTAGGGAATAGAATAACCAATACACCCATCTAGAAAAGTTATAAGGAATGTACTTTTGAGTACACAACATGTACTCTCAAATCCGCACCTGGGAATGCACTTATACGAGGATAGAAAAGACATAGTGTATGCCCATGTACTACCAAATGTATCGGATGTACATGGGGATTTATTATGTACTACCACATAAAAATGTACCCCACACATGGGGTGTCTTCCCATGTACATGGCCACATGGACATGTCTTACTATTCAGTGTGTACCCATAGTACATGACCTATACATTCCAAAACATCATCTTCCCTTGTACTCTACCACATGGCTAGGTATTTAGACATCTAATACTAAATGTAGTATAATTAATGTATACAACATGTACTTACAAAAATTCTATCCATAGTGAATAGAAAGAACATGCGAATTTGTTCTTAAAACCACACAACGTGTAGTCGGGGCTTTAGAGCCGGAAACCATTGTAAACCTACCAAAACACCAATTTTATACCGATTAAGAACATATCGACCCCCATGGGGTCCTTAGAAATAAAAATAGGTATTTATAATGTAATAAAATATATTTATGGGGATTAGGTCATAAAATATAAAAATCATCCTATATCATGGCATAAACATCGAAGCGTCGGTTCCTAATCCACTCCTAGATGCCACTACACCTCGATTTGGTCATAATCTAGGCCATGGACAAAATACTGCAGAATCTCTACCCCCTTCTCCTATTAGTATAGTTTTAAATGAATGGGATATCCCCTCCACCCTTCCATTCATGCGTGGGAGTCCCAAAATGGGTGGGGTGGGGTGGGTGGGTGGGAGTGTTTTAATTAAATAATTATTTATTTATTTAAAACCCATTTGAATCATTTGTCTCATATCCTATAACCGAAGTAATTTTATACCTCACCTTAGAAAAATCTCAATTTACAGACTCAAATATAGAGTCAGAATCTCAATAAAATGATCTATTCCAATGATATCACTGTCCAAACATGCAAGAATAATTTAATATTTAATTAAATAAATATTAAATATTCCTCCAAAACATGAAGGAATAAGTATTCCACCGAACTCCAATCCAAGGCTAAAATCTCTATTCTAGGTCCAAATGAGTGGTTATAAAAATTATCTAAGATCATCAGCTATGGTAAAATTTCATTTTTACCCCTAATAAAAACCCAACAGAACAAAATCAAATTTATTCTCAATTTCACAATCCATAAAAACATGTGTCCTAACCACCTCCCTACCGTAATACTTATAATCCTTGAGGAGCCTTTTTGGTCTTCTTGAAATATATAAAAACCTTCCTTGGTTATAAAATAACGGCCATATTGTTGGATTTTACTTAGATACACCACTATTGTATCTCTTCCTAACTCCAAAGAAAAGTTGTAAAACCCATGATTGGAAAATCTACAACATTCCATCTTTAAAAAACTTCTAGGATGGTACCTTCTTACACTCATCCCTCCCAAGACATCTTAGTGCCATCAAAAACTCATAATCAAGATCATGTTTCTCCCCACCATATAAATCATACTACAGTGACCGATTCTGATCCACAGAATATTCCACCATCAGAGTCACCAAACAAAACCCATACTAATCTATCTACTAACCTACATGATGATATTACTACTAAAACTTTGACCCTACCTATATATGGATCACATAACTATGACTGACCTGGTACTCCCCACCATTGGGGTAACCTTACTATCGCCTCATAGCCACACGCCATCTACACAACCCATTCCCCAATCACTAGAAAGCCTCCAAACTGGATATGGATGTCCCTCTCTAGCCGAAGGGAAAAAAAGAAATATCAAATACTATTCATTCGAGACATGTGAGAAAGGAACCCGAAGTATTTTCTCACAACTGATATATCATTTGGACCACACTTACTGAAATCTGATTGGGTACACCCACCATATGACTTCACATACACCACTCTGTAAGCACAACCTCCCATGAGTCCTATTATCAACCCAAAACAATATCTATATATCCTAGAGTATATCTGATGTTGTCATATCATACTCAAGATGATTTCAATATATTGGGTTTGATTGTCGCTAGACAAGGAGTACACAAAGATGTCATCTATGAATACCACCACAAACTCATCTATTCTATTACATCACTATTCTGTCTCAAGTTTCTTAGGTAACCATTCCCACAAGCCTATTATCACACCAACTTTGTTTCTTATCATACATATGGTTTTCTATCAAACTCAAACCTCACAAGAATATGATACAATAACATTCAACCCATAATCCAAACAAATAATGCATCACTACCACTAGTGTCTCTATGATCCCATTAACAACTAATGATTAAAAACTCCTCTGTGACCCAACCATAGACCCTAATTTTAACTCCAATGAGCCACAAATCATGAAAACGTGACTCACAGTCCCTACCCACAATCCACCAACACAACCATTACCTAAGATTGGAACTAGGATGAACTTTACCCTCATGAAACCAACCAAAATCTAGGAGAAAAAGCATCCAAGTGCTCCTTATAAAAATTAAATGGCATAAAATGTGACTAAACCTCATAATAGGATTCAGGATTCATTCAATGTTTTCATGAATCCAAAGTATCATTCTCTTCCTTACATACCAGAAAACACTCATAACTTAGTCCACCCCACTCATGTGTCACCCTCAAATTTCAAATTCCATTAATTACATAATCAAAAGTCACATAATAAAGGTGACTAGGTTCACCCATATAACCACGTATAGTTATTTGGTCCAACCACTTTGGTCAATTCTAACTCAAAGAATGATAGAACTTGTGGGGTGTTAACATGATCCCATTCCAACATCGCACAACATCATCATACCAAAACCCCCATATATAAGGTCTCACATCCAAAAGAAATCTCACGTAAAACCAACCACTAAATCCGATGGAATGAATCTTCATTGAGAATCGGGACATTAGAACACTCCCTAGAGGACAAGACCACAAAACTAACCTCAAACAAAAAACCACCCACAAGGGCTCCAACGGTCATATAACCATACCATACAGACCCACCAGGGTTTTTGAAGATGTTGTGCGTGAGTAATTAATAGAATCATCATTATATAGCATCTAATTTTATATTTGTAGCACCTTCCATCAGAATGAAATCAATAAAATCATGCACTAGTTGGCCCATAACATGTGGATCCTAGGTGCTAATCATGATTAATGAGATGAATCTTTCTTATATAACACAAGATTAAAAACAATATCATTAGACTCTTACCAAGGGTCCATGATCTATAAATCCATCATGAACCATCAAATCCAAAAAAATGTACATCGCCCAAATTAAAAATCATATACAACTATAACATCACAATTCAAAACAAAAAACAAAACCCATGTAACATGGAATTCCGAAAGGAATAGGTATTTGTGATGCACCAGATGATATCTATCTAGGATCTAACACAATAATATATGTCTATTATACCAAAACCCAATAGGTAAATAATACAAAAGTATCTCCTCTTATAAAAATTTGTAATCTCCTATCCGGGATTCCACTAAACTTGTGCCCCAAGAATGTTCGACCCAAGACCTCAAGTGTGCCTCCTCGTATTCAAGAGGCTACCAACTAGCGGTGGGGGTTTTATTTGAAAATATGAGGAAACTATACCCCCATATTATAGGACACAATAAAAAGTAAATAACTAAACATTATATTATTCATAGTATATGGAATGAATAATTAAATTGAAATAGAAGCATGCTATAATATAATTGAATACAATTAAGACATAAAATCTAGTTCATCTATACATCATTGATCACCCAATAGTTTGATAACATATAAAAAATAACAATTGAAAAATAAATAAATTAGGCTCTACTACCAACTATATTCCGTGTCACATACCTAGTGTACAGTATCCTGTCACACTACTCCATCCAGATCACCAGACCGCACATGACCATCATGCTCAATCATGCAATCCAAAGATTTCTTAATATCCATTTTGCATACATGGTCAAACGGAAAGCTTACAATAGTGATTCACATAATCCAATGTTAATGTATATGGTTTGAGATATAACTCTCAAAAGCCACCCCCCCCCAATGGTGAACCTATAAACTGCTTCTATATGTGTGTTCTCATGGAATATGCTCATCATAGAAGAATCACGACTTAACAAAATACAAAAAAAACAACTATTGATCCTTAGGTATATGAACTTGATAGAAAAAACCTTCTCCAACTAATATTGGGGTGTCTTAGAGCATGTATCAAAGAATATGCATCCAAAATAACCTATAGGATCTAGATCAATGATAGTCACAAACAAACAAAATGATTTTATGGACCAAGCCTATAATAGTCCTATCATCAATGAAACTAATCTGAGACATCTCCTACCAAGTCATCCTAACCCCAATATTTATCTCAAACA
Source organism: Viscum album (assembly GCA_963277665.1). Taxonomy (NCBI): domain Eukaryota; kingdom Viridiplantae; phylum Streptophyta; class Magnoliopsida; order Santalales; family Viscaceae; genus Viscum; species Viscum album. Next base: position 228,677,713 of record OY728145.1, read on the forward strand.
CAGTACCAAGACACATAATCCCTAGTTACCACACAAAAGTACTCAAAGAATCTAGAGCATTGGTATGATATCTAATCCATATCTCATAAATAAAAGATCCTAGAGCATCAGTCTAATAGATAAACAACACATATAACATTTTTACCTGGAGAATCATTCTGGCTTCTAAACCATGGATGTATAGCACTAACCCCCATCCATCACAGATGGTATACCATCATTTCTTATAGCATAAGTCTAGAATATAAAATATATGGTATTTTAACTATGTCTAAAGCTTATTTCAAACACATAATCGATGTTGTATAATGTCCATGATTGGGGCATCAGTCCTGCATCTTACCACATACATGGAATGTCAGATCCTCTATACTAAAAAATGTAAAACAATGTTCCTAAAACCATAGTTAGGAACTCAAACCATAATCAAAGAATTAGTATAGATACAAATCATCCAGTCTAGCATTCTCAATTACATATATGTAGAACCATACATTTGGATCATCATTCCAAATCTCTCAAACATCATATCACTAGGTAGTAAATCAGGATCCATGAAAAGAAAAACTAAATATATTAAAGTTACCTCATAGGCATTATCCATGTCTCGACATCCACAACATAAAGTAAACCTCACAAGGTCGGAAAAAGACTCATGCCTTTCGGAAGATCCTAAAATTAACTAAAGGCCACAACAAGAGAAGGACACCATATGAGGGCTTCCTCTAACCCATTCAAGGACTCAATCCATGGCTAGAATGAGAATGAAATTCATGTTTCCCTAAACCGTCTCCAAATAATCCTTGATCAAAATGCTCCAGCAAACACATACAAAGGAAACATATTGCCATGCAAGAATTCTCAACAACCAACTATGTCATCTAATGATCACTTGATTAGAAACAAGCCAACTACGTATATCATAAAGAGTAACTTAGACTCAACTCAAAAAAATATTATCACATGGATATATCCACCATGTTATGACGACAAACAAGTCTGAATGATCTAATAACATTGAAACTAAAACATAGTATCAAAACTTCAACAAACCTAACATTGAACAATTAGTCCCAATCTACTGGGACAAACTAAGATATCTTTAGAGATACAACTTGATCCCACCTTCCAGTTTCAATCTATAGAATCTAAAATATATTTCTATGGCACACTCATTTTATGATGATCACAAAGATCAAAACCCTCAACTAGGACACATTGTTGAAAACCAAACCAACTAGAGGATTCTAAATCAAATAATTTAAGAAATTATTATTCTGAACTATCTTGGTCCAAAACATCATATGGACAACCTCTTAATTTCAAACAGATTCCACCATCATGATCTACATGAAAAAACAATCAGAATTGACTAATCACATGTCTATGTCTGATAGCAAGATAGAAAATACCCAAAACTCTTCTTCTTGAAAAAGAGAATGGCATATAGTTCTGTGTAAACAATATGTACTCTCAAATCTCCATCTGGCTATATACATCTACATGGATAGTTTAGACATGGGTTCTTTACAATTACTAATACACCACTGGGGAAAACCTTGGGTCTAAATGTGTTATACTACATGAATATAAACCCCTCACAAGGGGTTTTACCCAATATACATGGAGACATGGTCATTCCCTACTACATAACATGTAACTATAGTACATGACATGTACTTTGCAAAAACTTTACTGGCCCTGAACTCTGCCACATTTCTAGGTACATGGTCATGTACTACTACATGATGTGTACATAAAGTACATGGAATGTAATTACAAAAATTACATCTACCCCAAATGGGAAGAACACAAGGTGTGTGTTCTTAAACCCACACACTATATAATCAGGGCTTCCAAATGGGAAACCCAAAAAAACCAACCAAAATTACCATTTCCCCTAATTAAGTGAATACTTAACACTATAGGGTATTTTTTTAAATCATAATAGGCATTTAAAACTGAAACAAATTATTATATGGGGATCGGGGCATAGAAATCAAATACAGTCAGACCTTGTGGTGTAAACGTCGAATCTTCAGATCCAGGTTCACTCACGGAAGCCACTGCACTCTGATCTGGTCCCAATCTCCACCAGAGAAAAAGTCTGAGGGAATATTTTCCCCCTTTTTATATTTTTCTATCCATAAAATGAAAGGTGTATCCCCTCTCCCTTTCCTACTATGCATGGGAATCCAAAATTGGGGGAGTTTTTAAATTAATTAATTAATTAATTAATAACCCTTTAAAATACATGTCTTCATTCTCACAACCCAATGTGGGTTTATACCTCACCGAAGAAAAAATTCCATGTTTGAAACACATCCACAGAGTCATGATGTAAATCCAATGCTCCATTCAAAATATATTACCTTTTGAACCCACATGAGTAATTTAAAATTTAATTAAATAAATAATAAATATTCTACCAAAACTCGAACGAATTAGAATTCCACCAAACTTCTATAATATAGTAAACACGCTATTCGGTGTCAAACAGAGTGGTGAGAAAATTATCTAAGGATATATACTATGGTAAAGTCACAATTTTACCCCTCATAAGAACCAAAATGAAAAATCAAATTTATGCTAAATTTTACAGTCTTGAAAAACCATGGTCATTACATAGTCCAACATGATTTATTTATTTATTGATATTTTTGTTATACCTACACACCTCTTATTATATATTCAAATACTGGATAGTGCTGGACACTAGCGGTGGCAGCCTACTAATTTTTACTCACACCTTGTTCGTGCTATCATTGGGTACACTAAAAGATCACATAACAACATGTTAGTACTTGGATCAAGCTTCTCTATTATTGTATTACTATAGACTATTACATGACATAGATCTAGGATCAAGAATGTACTAAGGATTCTTATCGGATTTGGGTATTTTGTTATTCATTTGTTTCCAATCATGTCTTATTTTATATTATACAGGTCATATATTGATTTCTTTTTATATGACTCGACACATTCATGAATGGTTGGTTATGTATTTGGAACTCTATAGGTTATTTATTTATTATTTCATATCAGTTATAATTATATTCTTCATCTTTTATTTTATTTATTCTTTCACAATGTTTATTTATGATCAAGAGGATACGGTATCTCCATTATACATCTATTATAATCTCATTACTAGTCTACAGCCTCTTGTATATGGGGATGAATGCTTGAGGCCTTATTGTCAACCAGTTTGGTTTTTATTCATAGAGTGAATTGGGCCAATATATTAAATGTATCCACTACCTCATATTGGTGAATGTTTCATCAATAAGGAAAACCTTGATACTTTTCTATGATTGACCTTCATTATAGATATAATCTAATGAGGGTCAATAATTAGAATATAAACAATATAACATGTTGTATGAGGTATGATCATTATGAATTTATAGTGATGCAATTTGGATGTTCCAAATACACCACAATTTTCATGCATCTAATGAAAAAATCATTAAATATTACCTTGATTGGATTGTAGTAGTGTTTATAGATGATATTATTATTTTATATTGAAAGAGAAAAGAAATATGAAAAAGATAATTTGAGTATTATTCTAAAATAACTTATGAATGATAATTTTTATACTAAATTTACCCAGTGTGAATTTATTCCCTATAAAGTCACATTCTAGGTTTATATAATCTCAAATTATGGTATAATAGTGGTTCCATCAATTATATAAGTTATTGAATAATGGACCTAAAAAACCACAGTAATAGAGATGACTAGTTTTCTTGGGTTATAAGGAACTATCGTTTATTTGTGAGGGATTTCTCATGGTAATCTAATCTAAAAACCATGTTCACTCAGAATGGTTCCATGTTCCTCTGCATAGATAAATGTGAGTAAAATTCAATGAACTAAAATGATGTTTGGTTGGTGCAATATTACTTACCCTTCCTTTATGTAGAGAAGGTATTTCAATATATTCTAATAAAAGTAATGAAGGAAAATGATCCATTCTCATTCATGATGATATAGTGAAAAATTATTCTTATTTTAAATTAAAAAATCCCCTGAAAAATTACAAATATCACTATTTGGAGTTGGGGAAATATATTTATTCACAGATAATATGGATCCATTATCTTTATGGTATATGGTGTGATATATATACTATCATATAATCTTGAAGAATATATTCATACCAAAATATTTGAATATGATACAAAGGAGATGGTTCGAGTTGAATAAGGATTATGAATTCATAATATACTACCATCAAGGATGGGAAATATTGTGGTCAATGAACTAAGTTTGAAATACCATGAATGTTTTTATATAATAGGCATTCAAAGAGATCCAATATTTATGAATTTACTTAATATGGATCTTGAAATCCTATGGAATTGAGACATATCATATCTTTATTAGATGAATGTTTCAACCATCCATCCATGTGTGGATTAAAGACCTACTAAAGGTGGATGTGGATCAGTATAAGAAGGTGATAAATATTCATGATTTAATCCATGATTATGATAGAATGATATGTTTTAGGAACCGCCTATGTGTCCTATAAATACCAAATATAAAGAGGGAGTTTTTTGATGAATCTCATAGCTTATCATTCTCTATTCATCTTATAAGTACAAAGATTTATACGGATATCAAAGAGTATTTTTAGAGGGATAACATGAAAAGGTATATCATAGAGTTTGTATATCATTTCTTAATATTTTGACATGTTAAGACTATGAAACAAAATTCTTAGTGGATGTTAAAACTATTTAACATACTATAATAGAAATTGGAAAACATTTCCGTGGATTTTATTATTTGAACTCCCCAAAACACAAAAATTCCATAATTTTATTTGGATTATAGTTGATTGCCTTATGAATTCTTCATACTTCACTTCCATTATAGAGGATTTATATATTTATCAGCCTTCCATGGTATACAGTATGTAAGTGGTACAATTTCATAGAGTACTACTCCCAATTACACCAGCTCAAGATCTGAGGTTTACCTCTATGTCCTAGATAAGTCTTCAACAAGAGTTGGATACATAGTTAAAGGTCAGTACTATATATCGCCCCAAAATAGATATTCATTCAAATAGGACCATTAAAAAACTATAATACATGTTTAGGGATTTTTCAATGTATTTTAAATGTGTTTGGGATCAACACCCTCCTTTGGTGTAATTTTTTTACAATAATAGATTTCAGTTGTGCATTCACCTATATCCTTATGAAACCCTCAATTGTAGGATGTGTAGAAGTCCATCATTCATGGAATATTTTTAGAAAAAAAGCTATTTGTACCTGAAATAGTTGATGAAATGGTAGATATAGTTATATTTATTAAGTATCACATAAAAGAATCTCAATGTCTACAGAAAAGTTATATTGAAAAATATTCATTGAGATATGGAGTTTGATGATTTAGAGAAGTTTTCCTGTGAATTTATCCATGAAATAGGGTCATGGTATTTGAAAATAATTTAAAATTGAGCCTTAGATATATTGTCTTCATTGAAATTTTTGATCGTATCAGAATAGTTGGTAATTAGTTGGCACTTCCACCGAATATCTCTCATGTTCATGACGTATTCCATATATCTCTCCTAGGGAAGTAAATACTTTATTCTTGATATATGCTAAAATTAGAGGTCATAACACTACATCATGACGTTTTTTCTGATGAAAAACTATTAGATATTATGGGTTTAAGAGATAATGGGTTTCACAACAATATCACTCACCTGATCAATGATTTGTAGTAAAATCATAAATTTGAGGAAACTACATGGGATCCCAATGTTGTGACCACTAATAATTTTCCTTCATTTTTTGTATAAGAGTGGTGGAATTTTTTAATAATATTTCCTATATGGTGGTATAATTTATTACTCGAGGATTTTATGATATATTTCTATATAAAAAAATTTAATTTCCATGATATCATTCTTTACATGTAACATTGAGTCTAAATGAATTGTGTTATACTATTTTTATATTATTATATCACCACTGTAAAAAGATTCAATACACATAGTTTAGGGATAAACCTTGGGTAAAATGTCTTTTATGAAACTATACCCAATGTTTTCAAGAAACTGTGGGTATTGAGGGACTTATACCCATAGTTTTCTAAAAACCGTGTGTATAGGGGTCTATTATGAACCTACACCAATAACATTCAAGAAATCGTGGCTATATGTATTGTTTAGAAACCTATACTGATAGTTCTCTTGGAAAACCATGGGTATAGTCTAGGAAAAACCCCTAATCCCATGATTTTAGAGAATGGTGTGTATAGGTTTCCTGTGTAAATGCAAGGGAAAAATTTTTACGCGATGAAAAACTTTGTGGTAGGAAAAACCTATATTGATGGTTTTCCCTCCTATACCCATGGTATAAATTAATATATTTATGTATAAATTTATTTATATATATATATTATGTATCAGGAGTGGTGAGGTGTAGGGTGTTCTAAGAGGAGGTCGCGGGATCGAAACCCACAACTAAATTTTTTAAAAGACCTATACCCATGGTTTAAAAAATGTGGGTACAAGGCTATGACACAGTGGAAAAAACCTATACTAATAGTTTCTCAAACCTTGGTTATAGTCCATGGATCTATACCAATTCATCAGTTTCCCATGGTTCCCAAAACCATTGGTATAACTTATACTCATGATTTTTAAACATGGGTGTAGTTCATTTTTCTAGTAGTGTTTAATGTGATAATTTTCACCTCACTGTTGAATTGGTTGGTATGAATTGGAATAAAGAAATTATTTATTTTTTTTATTAATGTAATGAATATATTAGTTATTAATTAGTTATAAATGATAATAAAATTATTTGAAGGAAAATAGAGATGTTTTTCTAAAAAATATTTTTTACGCACACAATGTTTGTTTATATTATTATATTAGATTAATATATTTTGATGAATGATTATAATGAAATTTATAGATTATATATTCCATAATATAATTTAACATTAATATAATAGTTTTTAGTAGGGATGGAATATTAATAAATCCTTTTTCATTCTTAAAAATTCATTTTACTAAAAACTATTTTTGTTGTGTTGTGGACACTTATTTTAAAATGAATTCTTTAAAATTTTAAAATTTTAATAAAGTAATATAAATTATATAATTTTAATCATAAAAATTAATTATATTTAATAATTTTTAAATTATTATTTTTCTTAATGAACATAAAAAATGTAGAAAAACGTTGCTGTAATTATGGTTAAAACTGGGCTTCGGAGGGTTAACCATAGATATAGGGTGTAAAATTACACATAAAACGTAATTTAATTTGATTTTATGATGTTAATTTGACCATATACTTCCTATATTCTAATATTTTTGGTATTTTTAAGCATCTTTACTTGATTAAGACATTAATATAATTTATTCTTTTGAAAATCATCATATTTATTCTCCCCTCCCTTATAAAAGGTTACCAACTCTCATCTCCTCCACACTCCACATTATACTTTTATCTCAAAAATTATCTTACATAACACCTTAATAACATCGATATTTAGGTCTTATATGTCCTAGTAAGATCCTAATACCACCCTTTCAAAGCTTAAGGTGTATCCTAAAGGAGGATTCTCAACATATAGATATAACTCTTAACCTAGTTCTCTCAATTTTATTTCATCTAATACATCAAATAAATATATGGAGTAATTTATAAGATAAATAATTCAGTATATGAAATATAAATATTTTATTATGATAATTTATAATCTTTTTTCCACCTCATTTCCATGAAATATGAAATGAAAGTATCATGTGTGTGTGTGCACGTGTTGATTATCGCCTCCACATAGAGATATGACTAATTTTCTATCACCATAATATATTTTTTGTTATTATAATTGATTTCATGATTATATTTAATATTCTTTACATAATTATGCATCTATAATTATAATATCTTATATACTTTCTTACTATTACATTTTTAGAAAATAATAAATTCACTCAAGAAAACGTGCGGACTACCTCCTCCACAAAGCAACATGATTCATTTTTCATCACCACTTTATATTAATATTAATAAATGTGTAATATTATTATATATATTATGAATCCATGACCAAGGGTCAATTATGGAAACCATAATACTGAAACATGCTTGCAAAATAGACCAGTTTTGACTTGAATGTTCATCTTAATGAAAAATTGTTTATAAATGGAAAATTTGAAATTATAAAGGATTACTAAATATTAGGTTATATACAAATATAATTCTGGAATATGTTTATAATACATATATATTCTTTATAAAGTATATTTTAATGTGTATTAATAAAGACATAACATGAAGTTAGTTGTTTATGTTATAATATGATTTCTTTTTGGGATTTTCTAGGAGAAATTTCCATTGAGGGAAATATTATATAGATCATAACCATTAAAACAAATATATTTTATTCTCCTATGATTTTTTAGTTTTTTAATTATTATTATAATATTCATCTCTTTTTTACTTAATATTATTGAGAAGATATTTTTGAATAAAATCCAACCTGGTTTCCTCCTTGGTCTATGAATGTTTTCTTATATGTCCATAATCTTCAGAATTATTTTATTAATGTTATCACCTATACATGAAGTGTTTAAAAAAGTTATTTTTTGCTTCATTTTACATCATTTTAAATGGTTTAAAAATATATATTTCTTAAAAAACAAAACATTTTGTTTTCGAATATTAACAGAAGTGTGAAAGGAATTTTTTATTTTAACATATAGGACAAAGATTAATTTTACCACCATCACGAACATTCTTTTATCTGAAGAGTAATTTACAATTTAACTTGGTTTTTTTCAATGAATAATATTTTATCAAAATTCTAGTAATATTTAGGTAAACTTTTTTCAAAGAAAATTATATATTAGCATGTTTTCAAAGAAATGTTCGAATGATCTTTTAAAGATATTTTTCATCTATGTCAATATACATTAAGTATTTTTATTCTTTTCCAGGTATATGATCATATGATACCATCCACATTATTTATTTTTATGGATTATGATAATGATAATTTAAGGATGATTCTACGAAAATCATTTATTTCCCATGGGTTAATAATTTTTTGATGAATCCTTTATGAGTATTGTTTATTTTCCATGGGTTATACAATGACAAAATGGTGAAATGTTTATGAAAATAATTTACTTTACGTGGATTATAATATGATTATATGATGAATGTTTTATGATATTTTGACACATGTATATATTATTTTCCTTATGTGTTGGTTAGTCGTAGAATTATATAGCCCTCCAATTCATTGGGTGATGTTTGATATGTCATGGGATAATAATGACTGTAATAGAGTGTGCACCTAGTTTTGTAATGTACTATGTCTACTATGATAGTCTTTGGAGTGAACCTTGAATTTTAAAATAAAATAATGAAGAGTTATTCTAATTCACTATGCTTTTCTTGGAATTAATCCTTGACCGAAGAAATGAATATCTATTCTTATTATTATTCTAAAAATTTATGTACTATGCTTATGATATGTTCTCATAGAAAATGATCGATTATTGATGATTCCACACACTTATGGTTTATTTATTTTGTTATTATGAAGCCTTATGCCATAATTATTGATTAATGTTCTTTGAGTGATTGGGTATGATTATGGTAAGAGGTGATAATGTTCTCTTCCCTTATGATTATATTATTATCATTTATGATTATTGATTGATATCTCTTATTTTTCCCTTAATGAGCATATGCCCTAACCCTTTCATATGTATCCTTTTCCCTGGTTCTAAATATATGTTTTATGTAGGATATTTGTATTCAGTTTAATATTTGATTAGATTATTGTAGGATATTTTTAATATCCTTCATGAAATAAGATGATTATGTACCTAGTTCTCATATACTCTTAACCATTACAGTTCAAATGTGTGTTTTTTAGGATATGTATTGAATATTCATCCAAAATTACATAATATATATATATATATATGAAATGAATGGGTCATATCAGTTAGTATTAGATAAGTACTATGTTAAATTTTAAATATTAGGATTAGGGAACTTTTTGGAAACCCCTAGTGATAATTATAATTTTATGATGGTATTCTGAAGCATTGGTAAAGTAGAGAATGTGTAGATTTCCAAGAAAATAAATCTCTATATGGATACTGGAAAGTGGTTATAGTTGTGAAACATATGCAGCTAGGGGTAATAACTCCAAAAGGGGAAGAATGTGTATTAGCATAATCATCACAAGTGCACAATTAATGGGAATAAGACTAAAATCCTATATACAAACCCCTTAAAAATATAAATTGGTTATATAAAATTTTTCTTTAGGAACCATTATGAAGGAATTAAACTAATGATGACCATGAGATACCTTGGTAAAATCTAATTTGTCATAGATCAAAATATGGCTTCATGTTTCAAACATCCTATGAATGATTTTTCCTGATAACATGATTACTCACTATGATTATTATTAGTAACACTGTTCTTTTCAGTATTAGTCAATGGATGGATCCAAGAGAAATCATGTTAACACTAAAGGTGACAGTCAATGCAAGGACCTTCATAATGAGAAACCAAATGAAATGAGATACTTGATGCAAAATATTTCTACTATTATCACCGAACACACTCAGGCTATGAACAACAACATCAATATTGATAATATTCTAACCCTCTAAATTATGGAACAACTCACTATTGTGAATTTTATGTATAAACATCCACCTTCCTTCATTGGTTCCACTAATACGCATATAGTACCCCATTCCATATTGATCACGAAGGGGGTTGTAAGGACCCGACCCAAGATTCCTAGAGTTGGTGCCTTATTTAATTACATTGGCATATAAACAAGGAATATGAATCCTAAAGGACCAAGTAATTTAGTATCATTGGAAACAAAATACATACAAGTTCAAAATTACAGCCTGAAAATAAATACAACATAGAAACTCCATTGAAAATATGCATAACTCCTAGGTCATTTCTAATTTTTATTCATAATATACCTCTTCGTGTCCTGGGAAAATGAAACATAAGATAGGGGTGAGCTCAAATGATTAGTAAGGGTAAGAAAAACAGAATAAGATATCATAATTGTAATCATTAGACATGATGAATAACTAAAAACACATGACATTAAAAAAAATAACCCTGAACACATTATGGAAGGAATAAGATCTGAATAAATAATTCCATAATAAAACATAATCATGGGAATTATAATGGTCAAATTACCACATGAACCATCACTACTATTTTTTTAAATGAAAGAATTCATAATGTGGGACATAATAACCATAACATCAAGGCATCATACCAAGACCATAAAAAATAATTTTGTCAAGGCCTTGTTCCAAGATCATAGTTTGTCTCATGAGACCTACCGATGCACCGAGGGGCTTTAACGGGACCCATTTGAAACTTACTATGTCCAATGAAGTACTATTATGGAAGGGTATAAACCTAAACAATATATACATTAATATTGAAACTAACATATGAAATTTTAATAACATTCCACATTCATTAAACATAAACACTATCCATTCAGAGAAATGCGGTGAATGGTTTCAAGATAGAAAAACCATAGTAAAACTAATCCTAAACAATTAAATAAAACATGGTGCTTTATATCATAGAATATAAACATAAATCAAGTACAAGATTCAAAAAAGGATGTTGACATTGTTGGAGATACTTTTAAATGAGATCATTGAAAAATCTTTGAGGAAATAATACTTAAACTTTCCAAATTATCCCATACCACCATGAAATATCCACATCATCATAACTTAGAACATCATGAGAATAAGGAGACTACTTATATGATATACCAATGGGATGTACATATAACTAAAGTACGGAGTAAGTGGTGAACAAGGCATATATCTCATAAAAGATAAAGTGAGATGAGAAAAATCATTTTCACTATGGAAAGAAGAGTTCTTTAGGGGAATTATTTTTATTTGTCATGAAATCAGATATTAAAAATTTAAATTCCATAAAATAAGATGTAAGAACATTGAAAATATATTTTAGGCATAAATGATGTCCCACAGAAGATAAATCATGTAAAAATATCTTTTAAAGAAGCTTTAGAAGTAAAACATTTTAGTGCAATTTTAGGAAAATATTAAAGAGATTTTAGAACAGAAAGGCCTGATTTCTTTCATAAATAAATAAATAAAGAAATATAGGTTTTCATGATAAAATGTGTGATTTTAAAAAAATGATAATGACTTAAAATATATTACACCATGCACTTGAAAATAGGTAAGAAATCGAGAAGTTCCCTTTTATCGAGAAGAATTTTTGAAAGATCCTTTAAAAACATATAACACCCCATAAATTAAATTAGTACACTATTTAGTAAACATATATATAACATTGATAGAGAATTTATGAGGATTAAATACGAATAAATAAGAATATCACTGAGGAGATTAGATAATAGGGTTAACCAGAATGAAAATTGAGGTTCGGGTAGAAAATACTTACAACTTTGTAATCAATTGATTCGTATGTCCAAAAAGTAATAATCCTTAAATGATACATTTAATATCCTAAAAATAAAAGGATTATTGATATTAAAAATCAATGGGCATTATAAATACAATATACAAAATAAATGGTAGTGAATAAGGAATAACTCACAAAAAATGGATGTGAGGTGGGGATACCTCCATACCTTAAGTCGGTTGGTGTTCTTCACATGATCTTAGTGTCCTGGATGGCCAGATTAAATTATTTAAATAATATTTCCTGATCCTATTATTTATTTTATTGATTTAGTATAGGCTTATTATGTTCTTTCATATCCTTCTTTATGGGTTTAATTGTTTCAATTTTATTTTTTGGGAGCGGTTTCATCATGAGCAGTATTCTTATATACATGAACAGAGAATCATGTAAAATGAGGATGGTTATCCAGAATTGATTTTACATAATATTTAGGGTATATTAAAAAGGTTTAATGTTTTTAAATTTTGTTTTGTTAGTTTGAGTGAGTATGAATCCTTATTCAAATTAATTAATGAAAACTGTTCGGCGGTGGATTTGCTGGAAGGGGTAGGGGGTCCAGTCGAGGTCGTGCTTCTCCTGTGGTTTCCTGGCAAGATTTTACTGCTTCTCTGGCCTTCGGACCCTGCGCGGCTCTCCTAGTTGGTTAACAGTAATGGTTTTCTCAGAGGCTTTAGGAAGTGCTGTTGTTCTGGTCATTTGTGCTCCAGTAGGTTGGTGTTTCTATTGGTTGCCTCTCAGTTGAAGCCTTGTCCGAACCCTTTGATGCCCTGGCTTCATGATCCTTTAACCGCTCTCCTAGTCGGTCAGCTGTGCAGGTGCAGGTATGCTTTGGGAGGTGCGTTCGTTTGGTCAGGGTGTCCCAGAATGCGCCCTCAGTTCTCCCTCGATGTCGATGTGGTTTCTTTCGTTGGGAGATATTTGTTGCTGTTGGTTTTGGATGAAAGGTGTTGTTTGTGCATGTTGTTTTTGGCTACATGGTGGTGATGCTCGAATGGTTGTGATGCTGGTGAAGGTGAAACGATGGCACTGTTTTGTGGCCCCTTCGGCATTTCTTCCTGCCTCTACCGTCTCATTTCTCTGCTCTGGTTCTAGGTTCCCTCCGATCTCTCTTAGGCAGAGCAGCGCCGTGGTCTCCATGGTCCTTTGGGTCATGAGTTCAAGCGGCTAGATTCAGGGTGATTTTCATCAGTGTTGGGTTCAGAGTGGCTGGAGGTGATGATGCACGGAGGTTGATATCTTTGGTGGTGGTGTTCTAATGTGCATACGGTGATGGAGCATGGCCGGCGTCATTGGGATGTCGCTTCCGACGACCGACGGTGATGACGGTAAAGGATTCTACGGTGATGACAACAGTGTCGATGAAGGTGGTAGTTCCGAGGAGCTTTGATGGCGAAGGTGACTAGAAGATTTCTGTCAGCTCAAATCAAGGTAGGTGAGAGTTTCGCGAATCGAGGTGGCTCTTGGTTCAACTCAAAATGTTGCGGTTGGCATGTGGTCTGAAATAAATTTTCATGACTTTGAAATTTGAATTTGAAGTTCACGGCGCGACGCTTTGGTGTGCGACATGACGGTTTTTCTCTTGTTTTGGGAATGCGGTTCATCTTTGTATTCTGGTGTAGTATTTTGATTTTTGATGTATGGTTACCACTTACCATTAATGTGGATTTAGAAAATATCAAAAAAAGGATTTAGGAGAAAGGAAATAAAGAAAGGAACTCAACATAAAACAAAAGCTGAGAAACCCCTTAAGAAAATCTGGAAGCCTAATGGCGTCACATAAAAAGTCATAAAATATATTAATGATATAAAAAGGATATCTCATCATTATTAAATAATATATACATTAATAGGGATATGTAATCACATATAGCTACATAATACTATTTAAATTAAAAGATAATAACATATCAAGAGTGCTTGAAAAAGAGAGAGATTTTGAGATGAAAATTCTGCAGCATAACGGATATGCAACATGGTTTTAGAAAACATTAAAAATAGAAGGTAAAGGGATAAAACATTCATATAAGACTCAAACAACAGTAGTGGGACTGAATACTATTTAAATAAGAACATTTTATGAAAACTTTAAGTACATTCCACAGAAAAGGGATCTTGAAATAAAAGAAATGAAAAGTGGAATTTACCTCTTGATGTAATATTCCTTGAGAGCCTCTTTAGGGGAGATGATTTGGTATTTTGGAAAGACAAAGAGATTCTTGGAGGTGTGTATTGACTAGGTAAAGTTAGTTGGGCATAACATGGAGGAGATTCAAGTCATAGATGAGTGATAATAAGATAAAGTGAGGTGGGGTTTTATAGTGGAGGAGAGGATTGAATTTTGAATATTTTATTCATTATTTTATTATTTCCATCAAGACAACTAGTAGTGTTGTTTCATGTGACCCATAATAGTGATACATTAAGGTGAATTTTAACCAATTGGTCTTAAATCACTTAAGATTTCATAAATTGTGTATTTAACTGATAATATGTATATATGGTATTTTATCTTATATCACCATTCATAAAAAATCAAGTATTTTAGAAAAATATTTTTTTACCCTAACCATTTTTCGAAGTGTAGAATTAAAAAATAAAATCCATTTTTTGAAATTAGTCTCCTAATTATTTTTTAGTTAATTTATAAATAAAATCACAATTTATTCCAAAAAAAAACATTAAAACTATAACTCGTTTTATAAACCACTGAGAAATTAATCAAGGTCTAATAAAATTATCTAATAAACATAAGATAATAAATTATAAATTTATGATTTTTTTACTAAAATACATTTCCAATTTAAATTATTAAATTAATCATAAAATATTAATTAAAATATAAATGTCATGAAGGAATACCAATACTTATACTATGACCATTTTTTCACTTTTAAGATGTCTAAATTATATTTACAAATTTAAGGGTGAAGTTTCTATTTTTTGTAGATTTAATATTCATTACTATTCATTACAATACATAAGGGTGTGTTACTTTTTACACAAATATTATATTAGTCTTATTAGACTCTAAATATCTTAATGAACGCAACTGTGTTTATATGTTTCAAAATTGAAATCACAGAGGTGGAAACATTATGTTTACATGGATATGTTATAACAAAGTGGTGTTTTTTAGAGACTCAATGTTTCATGCACTCTATATTAAATCTATTTTAAAATTTTTGGGGTGTTACATTATCCCACCCTTTCCAAAATTTCATCCTAGAAATTTGAAATTGAACTTCTAAAGTTAATGGTTGATACTTGAAAATTCCTTTATGGGAAACCCACATCATGAATATTGTTAAAATAGCCTATTAATAAGAGGAAATTCAAATGTATCAGTTACTATAGAAAAACACATTCTATTTGGACAACATGGTCAGGGAAGAATAAAAAAACCATCATGTATTGTCATTAAACAATAAAACCCCATACAATGATCAAATTAAACCATTTCGTAAATGGTTAACTATTACAAAATATAGTAATTCAACATATTATAATGAAGGTCTAAAAATTTACATTATGAACTTATCATTAATCCTTAATCAATAAGAATAATCTCTAAATTTCACATTCTAAACATGTGAATAACTTCATCATGCATCCTCTTGTAATATGTCAATAACTTGAATTACCGTAAAAACCATATTGGAGACAAGAATTCTTCCATATTCGTTATATAAGATACATGTTATTGGATATATTATTTAAATCCAAAAGTGTTGTAAACTCCATATATGATAGCTTAGACCAATTATCGACAAGTTAATAATTAGTTTCAAGGTTTTAAGTATTTATCTGAATCAATCATTTTATTATCATTATCTCAACATCAGATATATATTGGGGGTTGTATTTCACAAAATAATTTTTTTTCAAAAAGATATAATTTATACAGAATGAATTTTCCTTTATACCATTAATCATACAACCCAAAATCCTTATTAAAATAGTACTGTAGTACAATACTTATATATCTCATAATCTTTATAACCAGTACATTGCTAAAAAAAATATCAAATTACCTGATTATTGACTAGGAATATTAATCATTCTACTTCATCTGCAGTAGCATCATAACATGATCATTATAAAAAATCATTATTTGGGATATATTCCTTTGACTATAGAGACCCGAAGCTTGACATACATGGACATTACATTACTTTTGCGGAATACTTATTACATAACAAAAACACACACACAAGGACCGTAATAGTTTAGTGTCTTTGGAAACTCGGAACGTAATCTTCTAATCGTGGTGAAAGATCTTCAACATCTCCCATAAAGATCTTCCATTTTTTTCTTACCTAAAACCTTTATTTATATCCTGGGGAAAAGAAAACATAAAAGAGTGAGCTCAAATACTCAATAAGGGTAAACAAAAGAAAAATCAATCACATCATATTCATAAGAACATAACATTTTGGAAATCTTAACCTGCAAAAGAGATCATAATATCAAAACATTGGATAAATCATAGTAGTGAAATAAAATCCCAATAATCATAACTTAAAACATGAACCTTTTTTGCATACACACATAATCATAGAGAATCATTTCTTATTAGTCAAGACTCATTGCCAAGACTATCTTACTGGACAAAGTCCCTTTCTGAACCGAGTCACCCTCGTTTCAGTCCTGTTTCACTGAACCGGTATAACCTACCGTTCCAACCATGTTTATCTCATTAGATATAAAATCTTTACCCAATGCATTGGAGGGAGATATAGGTCCCACCCATCTCATAATGATACCATTCTTATGTGTGCCACAAAATCATAAACCATACATCATTGCATAACCCATGTAATAAAAATGGGAATCGTAAACATCATGACATCATAAAACAATTCATATACGATAAATGAATTCATAAGAATAATTCCATCACAACATAATCAAATAAATGTAATAATTGGGATAAAAACATAACCCTTTATTATCTTAGATGGAAAATAATTTTGATAAAACACTTGAACTTTATTCTTGAGGAAAATATCCTTTCTACTTCAAAAACACTTTTCCTTTCTTAACATGTCATAAAACATTAAAATAAAAGAAGTTGAATAAAAATAAACTTGATAACTTGTAAAGGAAGCTTCTTGTAAATAATTTATTAAAAATCCATTCATGCGGTATAAGTTAAAAAAACATTCTTCTCGTACTTTTGTCGGAAAAGTCAAAAAAGTACCTCGTACGAAAAACGACAAAAGATTCCTTTCATATCTTTTACAAAAAACTCACCGAAGGGTAAAATAGGATTTAAACAATTTTAGGTTAATGGAAATAATTTTAAATATTTAGGAAACATCGATGTGGACGATAAAATACACCCCAGTAAATACTAAAGTACAAACAATCTCAGATAAAAATGAGATTGTGATATTTCCCTTACCTTATGTCTGATATGCTTTGTACGTACCCGAACCTCCTGTATAATGATTTAAATTATGTCATTAACTTATTAAAGAATAATATTCATTGCTATGATATCATATATGTTGCACTTATGACTTTATATTACCCGTTCTTTTGTCAATTCCATGTTAAAGAAGCGTTTTGGGTAAAATCGTTTCATTTATCGTAGGTGTTTGGACTTGTTGTTCTTGACATTATTATTACTTATATCATGATTTACTTAATTCCAGAATATAAAACATTATTTATATATCATATATATTCAGTATATATATATATATAATAGATAGATAAATGAAATGAAACACACCGTTCATGGAGACGGTAGTCCGTACGTACGCATGAACGCTGTTTTCCTTTCCTTATTGTCTTGAATGGAAGTAAGTAGATGACATAAATATATATATACATAAATCCAGTATATTTAACATGTCATATATTTCATTATTATTCATTATATATACTTTATAATCATTCATGAATGGTTAATGTTGAGAATGAATCTCATCGCGTCGTGGAGACGGTAGTCCATACGTACGCATGAGCGATGATATCGTTCCCATGGTCGTGGAATTCTGTTAAAGTGTATGTATACTATTTAAGTATTATTATCACTTTATAATAATCATATATATTTACTCATTATACCATTATACCCATCCAATTAAGGTGGTGGCGGAAATTAGATTACACCATGGCGTGGAGACGGTATTTCGTACGTACCCACGCGCGGTGATTTCTTTTTTCCGTAGGATGGATAGAAGGTTAATTAGAGTTGTTTAATATTTATAATAACATATCAGTATATAAGAAATACTTATGTTATTACTTTATCATGAAACAACTAAAGAAGAAGAAGTTGAAGAAGAAAGAAATTGAAAAAGATCGGTAATGGATATTACCTCTTTTTGACGCGCCTTCTCTTAACCTCCACTTAATGAACTAAGGATGGTCTTTGAAGAAGACCAGGAACTCTAGGATGATACTAGGGAAGTGGAGAAGAGATTTTGGCAGGGGTTGGCCGAGCTTGAATGCTAAAATTGGTGTGAGGAGGAGAGGGAGGAGGTGCCCTTTTATAAGGGAGGAGAGGGGCACCTTTGGAATAACTAAAAATATTATTTTATTATAAAGTCAAGTTCGGTTTTAAATAGCTCCAAATTGATTTATTTCGAGTCTAAGGTGGGGATGGGTCTAAATAAACTCATCCAATAGAATTTATACAAGTTTAGGTTCCTATTTTAACCTTACCATGTAGATTTAACATTAAGTTAAATAATTTTACTTTTACCGTGTCTTCTTGTGTTCTTATACTATAAGGTGAATAAACCTACTATATCAATCCAAACGAACCCCAAGTTGTTTATTATTAATATATATATCCTTATCTAAGTAATTTGGCCGAACCTTAGATTTTTAGGAATTAAATAACAATTAATAATATAATATTTGTTTTAAAAACTAATTTATGTCAATTTTGACACTATTTGGTACATGATTTTTATGAAATTTATAACTGAATTATAAGTTCAAACAAAGTTACTTATATCAACAAAAACATGTAATATTTACCTAGAAAATTAATGTAAGTCATAAAAAGTCTCAAATTACATTTATTTTGGCATTTATAACATCAATTATGTCAATATTTCATTAATAAGACAATTACTGCGTCATCTTTGTGTCATAATAAATGATAATTATTTAATCCCTAAAAATTCAAAATAAATTCCTATGATGTAGATAATCGTATTAGATTTATGGAGACTATTCATTTTCGAAGTTTCATGAAGTTTATCACTAGAGTGAAATTATTATACTTATAATATTTAAGAAAGTGACATGTTGTCACATTCTTTGGTTTTAATAATAATTAAATTATTTTCATTGAAAAAATTTAATTAAATGAATATAATCCGCCCCTTAGGTGATATGGGTTGACTTTTAGTCATCCAATAGTATTTTTACATTTTTTAGGGTAATTTTAAAATATTATATTTACCCTTAATTACCCGATTTTCCTTTAACTATGGTAAATAAAATTTTCCGTAGTTACTATTCACAATTCCCAAAAATAAAAAGTAGCTTATTAACATAATTTGGATCCACTGATTCCAAATATGGAATCCAGGTTTCCAAATTCAATACAGAAAAGTTTCATAAATTAAATTAAAATTAATCCCATTGTCGAAAGAAAACGAGTTTTTCTTTAAAACATTGCAAAATATTGAATTGATTTAACCTACGAATTCAAGGTAAAATCAATGCTAATGACAGACATTTTATTAAATGGTAAAAATATATTCTATTTATACTTTAAAACCATTCAATATTATAATTTAACCACATAAGATATTATGATGAAAAAAGTTGTTTTTAATTAAAATATAGTGTGTTTTTACTATTCATTAAAATATGAAAGTTATCAGAAAAATATCAAAACGTTATCTAATGTAAATTTTTATATCCTGATTCAAAATAAGAATTTTATATTGTCAAATTGAACTTATAAACATGTCAACAACTATATTTAATGTGGTTGTGGCATCAAAAGGTGGCAAAACTGCATTTTTTGAAAAATACTTATTTTACCCGAAAATTTTATTTTGTTCTTATACCATGTTCTAGTAATGTGTAAGATGAATAATAATGTTATAAAATTCAAAATTTAGTTAACACTATTCATAACGGCTAGTTCATAACAATATTATAATAATATATCGTTGTTTACTAAAACTCGGTATTGCGTACTACACACGCTATCGAGGAAGGTTGCGATTGTGTGTAATGCAAGGCAAGTCAAGGGTGCGTGTTGTGCAAGCTCCTTTTGGTGTAGCGTACAACACAAGACATTAATGAAAAGAATATTTTTCATAATATCTCGGGGTGTTACATTCTACCACCCTTAAAATGAATTTCTCCCTCAAAATTCAGCGGGGTTATAAATGGTTTACTATTCGAAAGTTTCTTTGATAGAAACCCACATCGTAAAAAGGAATACCAAAACCAATCTTTAAAAACAAAAGTATGAAACGTAACAGTTACCCAAATAAACTAATCACTGGGTTTCCACATAGGTGAAAATATGGATATGGAAGAGAAATCTAACCATCATGTTCAGATAGAGAGTGGTAGAGAACACGGCTATGGAAAAGCCAGCAATCAGAAAGCCATAAATTTGTGACGATCTAGGGTACCATCTGATTCATCGGATATAAGGGCACTAGGACAACATTTTTGGTTTTCAAGATCATTTCTCTAAACTTGAAGAATTTGAATTAGAATAAATACTTACTTTATTTTGGTACAATCTCATTATTGTTCGTGCCTTGAACAATTTCCACTTCATCTCTTAAATAAATGAAGTTGAATTTGTTATTCGTGAAGTGTTAGCAGATCATGTGATTGAATGATGGGTCATTCCATCTGTCTCAAACAAAAGGTTAGCATAAGTAGATTTATAGTGAGATTAATCATATATGGTTCCTAAATGGACTTATACTTCATATATCATACTACTTAATATAATAAAACTAGTTTCTACTAAACAGGGACTTCCTGTAGGCCAGTTGTAGGCGATAAAGGCCAGTCACACTTCGGTTGTGGGTTCGATTCCCACAGCCTTGTCCGACGCGATGGGCTGTCGCCCGTCCTGCAGGTTTTTCTTTTTATAAAACTACATTACTATAAAATCCCATTAGTAATATCAAAAAAAGTTTTGTCCTTAAACAATACTTAGAATATGTCCAACATAATACATTCAAATATTTAGGCTTATCTAAAATACTTTGGTCTAAGCTCATAGTATAAAGAAAATGATTACTTGAAATGTCATCAACCAAGCATGTGAATACCATCATTTATCCCCCATATATATATATATTGTTGGTCACGTTCCAATCATGTGAATACCTTAATCATGTATTCTCTTGAAAAAAATAAATACCCATTGAACCATAGTGAAAACATGAATGCAGTTAAAAGTTAACACTTTCCACATACCAAAATCCTCAAAATTCTATATACTCAAACCATGATATCACTTAGTCCTTATATCAATCATGAGCTCATGAATACTGTTAAACATTTCATTTTCTCGTTTTCCCTTCATTATGCACATATCATCTTATTTCCAAAAATATCTCAATCACTTTGAATACCACATTAGACCAATACATAAATAATCCAATACTCCATGATACAACATTATTTTGGAATCCCATTACATAAACACTTAATCATTCCACCACATCATTGTCATATTCAACATCGCCAATAGTGATCGTATGTGACTACCCTTTGTCCTTTGCCTTAAGCGTTTGCTCATGTCGATCATTTCTAACCCTTGGATTAGGGCATTTATTAGAATAATGCCCCATTTCCTTGCACTTGAAGCATTGAAGTGTTGGTGGTGCGTTCTCTGTAGTCTTTGATTTATTCACATCATTAGAAACCCTTTTTCCATTACTTCGACACTCAGCTGCTCGATGACCTTCTTTTCCACACTTAAAACATTTTCTAGTCCCTTTAAGACAATCTCCACCATGCTTCTTTCGACACTTTGTGCATAAAGAAACATTCATCTTCTTTTCACCATTATTCTGAGATTTCTCCTCGAACTCCATCTTTCGTTTCTTGTCAAAACCATGAGATGGATATGTAACACCAACTTCCATTTCTACCTTGATAGCACAACGTACAATTTCATCATAGCTACTGAAGTCTCTTATAGCTAATGCCCTTCGAAGACTTGGTTTGAAGCCACTGAAAAATCGATCAACTTTACTTTCAGGTTGGATGATAATTCCAGATGCATACCTTGCAAGTATTGTAAAATTCGCTTCGTATATACCAACAAATTCATCATCCTTCTCCTTAAGCTCAAGAAACTCCTTTTCCATCTTTGTTCGAAGAATATGAGGGAAGTACTTACTGAAAAACAAATTCTTGAACTCGTCCCATTCCATGGACTCAATTTCATCTCTTGGCCTCGTATTATTGATAATATTCCACCATTGATCAGCTTCACCTTCCAAAAGATATACTGCTAAGATGACTTTATCATGTTCAGAACATTGAAGAACTGAAAATATCTTTTCATTGGTACTGATCCATTGTTCAGTAACAAGTGGATCAGAAGTCCCACTAAAAGAAGGTGGACGATGCCTCATGAAGGACTCAATAGAATATTGTTCCCTTCTCTGATTATTTGGAAGTCCAAAATGATTTATAGCTTGTGTAAGTATAGAAATAAGATTTTGCACTCCATCTCCCATAACATTTTCTTGTTCAGGAGGACAATCATTTCATTTTCCATTACAGTGATCAACACGGTTCCTTCGGGTTCCAGCCATCATCTAAAACCCAAAAAGAATAGTGTGAGAGGCAAAAATAATGCTAGGGAAAACAACATAGTAAAGGGGGAGTACCCTTAATATCTAACATCTTAGGTTAAATTCTAAGATCGTTACCGTAGTTCTAGGACTATATCCTATACGTATACTTATCCTTAGGGACATCCCTAGACATACCTTAGAAATATCTCTAGGGATCTCACTAACGTTCTCACATCCTAGTTTCAAAGGTTGACTAAACCTTTCCTCTGATACCAACTGTAGAGACCCGAAGCTTGATGTACATGGACATTAAATTACTTTTGCGGAATACTTATTACATAACAAAAACACACACACAAGTACCGTAATAGTTTAGTGTCTTTGGAAACTCGGAACATAATCTTCTAATCGTGGTGAATGATCTTCAACATCTCCCATAAAGATCTTCCCTTTTTTTCTTACCTAAAACCTTTCTTTATATCCTGGGGAAAATAAAACATAAAAGGGTGAGCTCAAATGCTCAGTAAGGGTAAACAAAAGAAAAATCAATCACATCATATTCATGAGAACATAACATTTTGGAAATCTTAACCTGCAAAAGAGATCATAATATCATAACATGGGATAAATCGTAGTAGTGAAATAAAATCCCAATAATCATAACGTAAAACATGAACCTTTGTGGAATACACACATAATCATATAGAATCATTTATTATTAGTCAAGACTCATTGCCAAGAATATCTTAGTGGACAAAGTCCCTTTCTGAACCGAGTCACCCTCGTTTCAGTCCTGTTTCACTGAACCGGTATAACCTACCGTTCCAGCCATGTTTATCTGATGAGATATAAAATCTTTAACCAATGCATTAGAGGGAGATATAGGTCCCACCCATCTCATAATGATACCATTCTTATGTGTGACACAAAATCATAAACCATACATCATTGCATAACCCAGGTAATAAAAATGGGAATCTTAAACATCATGACATCATAAAACAATTCATATATGATAAAGGAATTCATAAAAATAATTCCATCACAACATAATCAAATCAATGTAATAATAGGGATAAAAACAGAACCCTTTATTATCTTATATGGAAAATAATTTTGATAAAACACTTGAACTTCATTCTTGAGGAAAATATCCTTTCTACTTCAAAAACACTTTTCCTTTCTTAACATGTCATACAACTTTAAAATAAAAGAAGTTTATTTAAAATAAACTTGAAAACTTTTAAAGGAAGCTTCTTGTAAATAATGATTTAAAAATCCATTCAGGCCATATAAGTTAAAAAAAATTCTTCTCGTACTTTTGTCGGAAAAGTCAAAAAAGTACCACGTACGAAAAACGACAAAAGATTCCTTTCATATCTTTTAATAAAAACTCACCGAACGGTAAAATAGGATTTAAACAATTGTATGTTAATGGAAATAATGTTACATATTGAGGAAACATGGATGTGGATGATAAAATACACCCCAGTAAATACTAAAGTATAAACAATCTCGGATAAAAATGAGATCGTGATATTTCCCTTACCTTATGTCTGATATGCTTTGTACGTACCCGAACCCCCTGTATAATTATTTAAATAATGTCATTAACTTATTACAGAATCATATTCATTTCTATGATATCAAATATGGTTCACTTATGACTTTATATTACCTGTTCTTTTGTAAATTCCATGTTAAAGAAGCATTTCGGGTAAAATCGTTTCATTTATCGTAGGTGTCTGGACTTGTTGTTCTTGACATTATTATTACTTATATCATGATTTACTTACTTCCAGAATATAAAACATGATATATATATATCATATATATTCAGTATATATATATACTAGATAGATAAATGAAATGAAAAACACCGTTCATGGAGACGGTAGTCCGTACGTACGCATGAACGCTGTTTTCCTTTCCTTATTGTCTTGAATGGAAGTAAGTAGATGACATACATATATATATACATAAATCCAGTAGATTTAACATGCCATATATTTCATTATTATTCATTATATATACTTTATAATCATTCATGAATGGTTAATGTGGAGAATGAATCTCATCGCGTCGTGGAGACGGTAGTCCGTACGTACACACGAGCGATGATATTGTTCCCATGGTCGTGGAATTGTGTTGAAGTGTATGTATACTATTTCAGTATTAATATAACTTTATAATAATCATATATATTTACTCATTACACAATTATACCCATCCAATTAAGGTGGTGGCGGAAAGTAGATTACACCATGGCGTGGAGATGGTATTTCGTACGTACGCACGCGCGGTGATTTCCTTTTTCCGTAGGATGGATAGAAGTTTAATTAGAGTTGTTTCATATTTAAAATAACATATCAGTATATAAGAAATACTGATGTTATTACTTTATCATGAAACAACCAAAGAAGAAGAATTTGAAGAAGAAAGAAATTGAAAAAGATCGGTAATGGATATTACCTCTTTTTGACGCGCCTTCTCTTAACCTCCACTTAAAGAACTAAGTATGGTATTTGAAGAAGACCAGGAACTCTAGGATGATACTAGGGAAGTGGAGAGGAGATTTCTTCAGGGTTTGGCCGAGCTTTAATGCTCAAATTGGTGTGAGGAGGAGAGGGAGGAGGTTCCCTTTTATAAGAGAGGAGAGGGGCACCTTTGGAATAACTAAAAATATTATTTTATTATAAAGTCAAGTTCGGTTTTAAATAGCTCTAAATTGATTTATTTAGAGGCTAAAGAGGGGGTGGGTAGAAATCCTCTCATCCAATAGAATTTAGACAAGTTTAGGTTCCTATTTTAACCTTATCATGTAGATTTAACATTAAGTTAAATAATTTTACTTTTACCGTGTCTTCTTGTGTTCTTATACTATAAGGTTACTAAACTTACTATATCAAGCCAAACGAACCCCAAGTTGTTTATTATTAATATATATATCCTTATATAAGTAATTTGGCCGAACCTTAGATTTTTAGGAATTAAATAACAATTAATAATATAATATTTGTTTTAAAAACTAATTTATGTCAATTTTGACACTATTTGGTACATGATTTTTATGAAATTCATAACAGAATGATAATTTCTAAAAAAGTTACTTATATCAACAATAACATGTCATAGTAACCTATAAAATTAATTTAATTCATAAAAAGTCTCAAATTACATTTATTTTGGCATTTATAACATTAATTATGTCAATATTTCATTAATAAGAAAATTACTGCGTCATCTTTGTGTCATAATAAATGATACTTATTTAATCCCTAAAATTCTAAATAAAATCCTATGATGTAGATACTTGTATTAGAATTCTGGATACTATTAATTTTCGAAGTTTCATGAAGTTTATCACTATATTAAAATTATTATACTTATAGGATTTAAGAATGTGACATGTTGTCACATTCTTTGGTTTTAATAATAATTAAATTATTTTCATTGAAAAAATTTTATTAAATGAATATAATCTGACTCTTAGGTGATATGGTTCGACTTTTAGTCATCCAATAGGATTTTTACATTTTTTTGGGTAATTTTAAAATATTATATTTACCCTTAATTACCCAATTTATCTTTAACTATGGTAAATAAAATTTACCATAGTTACTATTCATAATTCCCAAAAATAAAAAGTAGCTTATTAACATAATTTGGATCCACTGATTCCAAATATGGAATCCATTTTTCCAAATTCAATACACAAAAGTTTCAGAAATTAAATTAAAATTAATCCCGTTGTCGAAAGAAAACGGGTTTTTCTTTAAAACATTGCAAAATATTGAATTGATTTAACCTACGAATTCAAGGTAAAATCAATGCTAATGACATACATTATATTTAATGGTAAAAATGTATTCTATTTATACTTTAAAACCATTCAATATTATAATTTAACCACATAAGATATAACGATGAAAAAATTTGTTTTTAATTAAAATATATCGTGTTTTTACTATTCATTAAAATATGAAAGTTATCAGAAAAATATCAAAACATTATCTAATGTAAATTTTTATATCCTGATTCAAAAGAAGAATTTTATTTTGTCAAATTGAACTTATAAACATGTCAAAAACTAGATTTAAAGTGGGTGCGCCATCAAAAGGCGGAAAAACTGCATTTTTTTGAAAAATACTTATTTTACCCGAAAACTTTATTTTGTTCTTATACAATGTTCTAGTAATGTGTAAGATGAATAATAATTTTTTAAAATTCAAAATTTAGTTAACACTATTCATAACGGCTAGTTCATAATAATATTATAATAATATATCGTTGTTTTGTAAAACTAGGTATTGCGTACTACACACGCTATCGAGGAAGGTTGTGATTGCGTGTAATGCAAGACAAGTCAAGGATGCGTGTTGTGAAATATCCTTTTGCTATAGAATAAAACACAAGACATTAATGAAAAGAATATTTTTCATAAAATCTCGGGTTGTTACATTGACTCTTGGGTAATTGATTCATATAGTGTCCCATGTCCTTTCAGTTGAAGCATTGAATATAGGGAAATTATTTCCTTGTCTTGTAATTATAAGCATGGTGGTCTTTTTCTCCACACTTGATGAAAAATCATTTTCTTCCCAAGCATAAAACATGGTGTTTCATTCCACAATTATCACATTTGGGAAAATGCATCTTTATTTTCTTCCCTTTATCCATGTTTTTCACTACCATCCTCTTCTTCATTTGCTTCCCTTAAAATCCATAGGACTCAGAGAAGTCTTTACATAACTCGTCAACACATGATTATATTTCCTTATATAGTGAGTATACTTGGGAGACAATCTTTCTTTGAAATGATGTCTTAATAAATCAAATATATGATCACTATTACTCTTCACATATTGTGTATACTCTTCATATCTCGTGTGTTGGTGAAGTTGTCATTACTTATGATAGGTACAATTTCTAATCAATTCCATAATATATATTATCTAAACAAACTATTAACTATAGATATCTCTAAACATGGTATAACAGATGACATAAATTTATGCATCCTAAATCCTAGAAGCATATAATTTAGTTTCATTGGCAGCTTAAATCCTTCATAATTTTTTTTAATAAGATTATGAATTTACCAACACAAAACCAAGTGTGCTTCAAGGACCGTTGTCATGCACTGATTCATGTTCGAGTCTAGATTAAAGTGATGTTTTTGGGATTTACCCTAGTTTCCCAGGAAAATAATTTTATTACATTGGAATATAAACAAGGAATATGAATCATGAAGGACCAAGTTGTTTAGTATAATTTGAATCAAAATACATAAAAGTTCAGCATTAAAACTTTAAAAAAAATACAACATAGAAACTCATTTGATAATATCCACAACTCCTTGGTTATTTCTGGTTGTCATTCATAATATACCTCTTCGTGTCTAGGGAAAATAAAAAATAAGATAGGGGTGAGCTCAAATGATCAGTATGGTTATGAAAAACAGTAGAAGATATCTTAAATAGAATCATTAGGCATGTTGAATAACTAAAAACCTATTCCTTTTAAAAAATAAACATTAACTTATTATGGTCGGAATAGGATCTGAATAAATAATTTCATAATAAAACATAATAATGGATATTGTACTAGCTCAATTACCACATGAACCATCAATACTATTTTCATAATGAGGGAATGAATAATGCGGGACATCATTACCATAATGTCAAGGCCTCATGCCAATACCATAAATAATCATTTTTTCAACGCCTTATGCCAAGACCATAGTTTCTATCATGATACCTACCAATGCACCAAGGGGCCATAAAGGGACCCACCAGACACATAATATGTCCAATTAATTACTATTATGAATGATGATAAGCATAAAAAATATATAAATTCATATTGAAACTAACATATGAATGTAAATAAATTTCCCTATTCATTAAACATAAACACTAACCATTCGAAGCAATGTGGTGAATGGTTTCATGATAGCATATACATAGTTAAACTAATCAAAAACCATTCAATGAAACATCGTGCATGATATCACAAGATATAAACCTCAATAAAGTACATGATTCAACCAATGATGTTGACATGAATGAAGATACCTTTAAATGAGACCATGGAAAAATCCTTGATGAAATAATCCTTAAACATTCTAAGGTGTCCCATACCACCTTGAAAAATTAAAATAATCATCCCTTAGAATATCATGAGAATAAGGAGATTATTTATATCATATACCAACAGGTATTACATACACCACAAGCTAGGAATAAGTTGTTTAAATGGAATATATCTCATAAAAGTTAAAGTGAGATGATAAAAATCATTTTTACTTTGGATAGAAGGGTTTTTTTGTAAAATAATTTTTATTTTTATTAAATCAGATTGTAAACATACAAATCCCAGAAAATATGATGTGATAACATTAGAAATATATTTTATTCATAACTTATGTCCCACTAAAGTGAAATAACGTAAATGGAGCTTTTAATGAAGCATTAGAAGTAAATAATATTAGTGAAGTTTTTGGAAAATATTAAAGAGAATTTAAAATAGAAAGGCATGTTTTAATTCATAAAACTATAAATGAACAAATATGGTTTTTTAAGATAATTTTTTTTATTTTAAAATAATTATAATAACTTAAAATAGATTACACATAGCACTTGAAAATATTAAAGAATTCAAGAAGTTCCCTTTTATCAGGAAGACTTTTTTAAAGATCCTTGAAAAACATATAATTCCCCATCAATGAAAGTATGATTCTGGTTGTTAAAAATATATAGAACATTAAAACATAATTTATGAGGGGTAAATATGAATAAATAAAAATATTATTGAGGAGAGTAGAGAATAAGGCCAACCTGAATCAAAATGGAGATTCGGGTAGAAAATACTTACAACTTTGTAATCAATTGAATATTATGCCCAAAAATTAATAATCATTAAATGATATATTTAATATCATTAAAATAAATATATTTAGGATATTAAACATCAATGGGTAGTATTCATACACTATACACAATAAATGGTAGTGAATAAAGACCATCACAGAATAATTGAAGTGAGGTGTGGAAACCCTCTTACCATATGTCCATAGGTGTTCTTAACTTGATCATAGTGTCCTAGATAACCTAATTAAATTCATTAATTAATATTTAAAGAACATATTATTTATTTAATTGATTTATTATAGACTTATTAATTTTATTCATGTCCTTATTTATGGGTTTAAGAGGTTCAATTTTATTGCTTTGGAGCATTTTCTTTATGATCAGTATACTTATATACATGAACATAAAATCATGTAAAATGAGGATGGTTATATAGAATAGAAAATCTATGTTATTTAGTGAGTATAAAAAAGGTTACATGGTGGTAAAATTTCATTTGGTTACTTTGAGTGTATTTGAATCATTATATAAATTATTAAATGAAAACGGTTTGGGTTAATTGGCGGATTTTGAACACAACGAAGTCATTTTTATTTATAAATCAAAACCACGTGTACAAAAAGATTCTAGAACCATAGATGATACATAATAAATATATTATAGTCTGGTTCAACCTTAATAATTTCTTATTGACCATAATTTAATATGGTAATATAAATTGAAAACCCATCATCCTTGAATGTGGTAGATTAGCACATCTTGGATGGTGTTATCATTTATAGTATAAATGAATGGGAAAGGAAAGATGATGAAAAATTATTATATTATTGTGAAAACATTACAATTAATTTAATATACTTGATTCATCATAACATTTTAAAGAAAATAGGATAGGAAATAAAAATAAAGTAACTCAAAATAAAACAAAATATGAGAAATCCTTACGAAAATATGACAGCCTAATGGCGTAACATAAAAATTCATAAAATATATTAATGAGAGAAAATGGTTATCTCATAATTATTAAATTATATATATAGTAAGGGGGTATCGAATCACGTATCCCAAAATAATACAATGTAAATTAAAATAAAATAACATAATAAGAGTGCTTGAAAAAGAGTGAGATTTTGAAACGAGAATTCAGCAGCATAACGGCTACGCAACATGGTTTTAGAAAAAATTAAAAAGAGAGGGGAAAGGGTTAACCCATTAATATAAGAATAAAAAAATTGTAGTGGTATCGAATAAAATGTAAATAATAACATGTTATGAAATCTTGAAATACATACCACATAATAGAGAACATGAAATGAAAGAAACGAAAAGAGGAATTTACCTCTTGAAATAATATTCCTTGAGAGCCTCTTGATGAGATAGGATTTGGTCTATTGAAAATACCAAGAGCATATTGGATGTGGGGAGTTACTAGGGAAAGGTATTTGGGATGAAAATTAAAGAGCATCAAGGCTTAGAGGAGTGAGGAATATAGAGACAAGGGGGGTTTTATAGTGCAGGGGATGAGTGAATTTTGAATATTTTATTGAGTATTTTATTATTTCCATCAAGAAAATCTGTAGTATTTTTTCATGGGACCCCTGATAGCGATAAGTGAATTTTACTTCGAACCAAGTGTCCTTACATCACTCATGATGTCATAAATATCATATTTAACTGTTAATTTGTATATAAGGTATTTTACCGTATTTCACTATTCACCAAAATTCGAGTATTTAAGAAAAATCACAAAAATTTACCACGACCATTTTATGGTGCGTAGAATTCAAAAATGAAATCCATTTTTTTAATTTATATATATATATATATATATATATATTTTAAATAAACTGATAATTTATTCCAAGAAAACAACATTAAAACTATAACTCATTTTATAACACATTGAGAAATTAATCAAGGTCCAATAAAATTATATTATAACCATAAGAAAATAAAGTAATAATTTATGAATAAATTTTATGAAAATAAATTTCCATTTTAAATTAGTAAATGAATAATAAAATTTTAATTAAAATATTTATGACATGAAAAATACCAATACTTTTTCTGTGATCATTGTTTCACTTTTAAGATGTCTAGATTGTATTGATACATATATGGGTGAAGTTTCTATTTTTTTATGATTTAATATTCATTTCTATTCATTACTGTTCCAAAGGGTTTGTTACTATTCATAAGGGTATATTACTATTCACTAAAAATTATGTTTGTCCTATCAGACTCTAAATATCTTACTGAACGCAACTGTGTATGTCCTTTTTTCAAAAATAAAATCTCATAGGATAAAATATTATGTTTACCTGGCAAGGTTATAACAAAGTTGTGTTTTTAGAGACTTAGTATTTCCTGCATTCTATATTAAAACTATTTGTAAATTTTTGGGGTGTTATAGGGGGTTGAATCGTTGGTATATATTTTACAAATATTTCTTTTTAATTCATCCTCTTAAACTTGTTAAGGTTATCAATCCTCTCAGTGATATCTCACAGTCTCACATCATATGTATTATTAATAATAGAGATCATTGAACATTAAATTTTCATGGTTCTATACAATTACCTACTCTTTATCATGATGGTCATTATCAGAAACATGTATTCTCTACTATAATATTATAATAAACTAAAATTGATGATACATAGTCAAACATTATATCTCTTTAATAAACACTGGAGGTTCTTTCTACTACATCACATAGTCTTACCTAAATCCATACATTCCTGCTCTAGAATCCACAATAGATAATTTTGATCATGAATAACACAAGATGATTCTTCTCCAAAACCAATCAATTACATCCACATTTATTCATGATTGTATCCCATGTAGGTTGATTTTTTATATTCCATTATGATCTTTCTGTATCAATCTTTCCTGAGTACTCTTTTCACATGTCCAATAGATACTGGTTGAGTCTATCAGACTGTCTCAACCAATTCTAATCAATTGTATCTAATCAGTTGACTTAGTGAAAAAATTGATTGGAAAATTTTTTATTTTTGATGATGGGGTTTAAGCCTTAAATAATTGAGAGTGGAACACCCAATGTCTTCAATAATATTTATTTTCAAGAAGGATATTGCACAATGTTATATTAGTCTATCTTCTTGAATTCTCAAACATGATTAACTCAATATTTACGCTATTATGATAATGTTCCTAAATTTAGTATCAAACAATGAAGACTTCGGGAAAAGATTACACGGAATCCAAGATCTTAGAACATTCATTTATAAACCGTATTATTTTATGTATTGTTTAATTATGTTTTGGGTAACTCAACTTCTCATGTAACTATTCATGGGTCTATGTGCATATGGAGTTTCCACCTTCAACCTTTAGTGACTTGTTCACAAACCCATATGGGTATACACATCCTATGATCATTTATTCATGTATTACATGAAATTTATTTTAGGAGTTAAATGAATTGACTTCTTCATCCCTTTATTTCCAATTCTTTCGCTAGGGTGCGCATCTGTCCATTGAAGGACGTGATGCACTGCTACCCCGCATTCCCTTTTTCCAATGGTGGGTGGAAACTATCGCTTACTTAGAGACATTTTCACCCTGATCAAAATGGGATGATGGGATTCGAGTTCCTCATTCTGTGGATTCCTCCTAAGAACTCGTCACCTAGTCCAGGACTCCCTCATGGATTAAGGTTTTATTTGTGAAACTCTTCCAAGTGCCATATATTTTTGGACACTATTAAATTACACTACTTATGTTGGGACATTTCAAGGGGTCTAGTCAAGGAGGAAAACTTTGATCGGGGGAGTAGTGACATAGGACATCACTGGCATGTCTGAACGTTGAAACACTAGTGCGTCTGGATTTCTTCCCCTTATGATAGGGCTTCTTGAGGGCATGTAATCTCGAGGAATCACACATCAAGTGTGGGGAATTATATGTTGCAGGAATGTCTCTGAGGTTTTCCTCAGCTTCCCATATTTAGTACATGGTATTCCACGAGTTTAACATCTTGAGGAGACGTATCAGACTGATCATAACACTGATAGGAGTGGATCAGATGGGTGCATCCCCAAGAGGGATAACCTAAGGGGGTTTATTGGATGATTGGGTCAATATTCCCAATAAATGAGAATATGAGGATGTTTGGGTCCCTATAAATGGTACACCACAATTTTTCTTTGTCCAGGATTGAATCTCAGGGAGGTTTCCTACATACCCCGTCTAGGAGATAGGGATCAACACCCACATAGTTCTAAGGGAAAATCTGGGAATCAAGGTGTACATAAAGGATAGTGACCCAAATACATGTTGGGGTTTATTCATGGTTAGTAGCTCGAGTACTACTAGTAATAGTGAAGCGGTGGATAAAAAGATCTCACTGGGATGTTGCGGCCTGGGTAAAACCAGGATGCATGATGAATGGTTGGGTGAAGGTGATAGAGAAAGAAACAAAACCATTATGAAGGGGACAATTATGTTGGTCTGGAACCCCAGATAGGATTCTAACATATCCCTGTGGTGAGGAATCAATGTCCATGTAGTTTAGTGGGACAATGGGACACCATAGGAGGTGACCCGTGAGAATGGGCTCACGGATGGGACCTGGAAGTAGTGGAACCTCTAGGTAGGGGCATGACCTACCTGAAACACAAAGGGGTCAAGGGTGAGACATGGATGGGGCATGAGTGATGTGATTAAAACTCAGCGAGGCTTCCTATGTATCATGATTAGAGATGGAAAGGATCCAAGTCCACGTAGTTCTAGATGGGGCATGGAATCGAGGTGTACGCATAGGACATCGACCCGGCAACATGATGGGGGTTACATGTGGTTAGCTGCCTGAGAGTTTATCTAACATCACAAATGGATGGACCATGGATGTGGGTCCCTGAAAAGGGGACAGCAAGGTCTACCAATTCTTGGTTTTGAACCTCAATGAGGCTTCATACATACCCTTACAAGGAGACATGTATCAAGACCCACATAGTTTGAGAAGGTTTACTAGTGTTTCGAGTTGAACCTCAGGAAGGCTTCCAACGTACCCTATCAAGGGGACATGGATAAAAACCCATGTAGTTCGAAAGGGTTTACCAGGTATTTGGGGTTTATCCTCAGGGGAATTCCTACACACATTATCTAGGAGTCAGGGATCAAAACCCACGTAGTTCGAAAGCATACAATTTTTACATCATGTAGGAAAAAAGGGGGGTATACAGTTTAATGTAATGTCGGACCATGGTGAACCGACATGAATTAGTCAGGACTAATGGGTGTTGTTCATGAACCTCTCAGAGGCTTCCTATGTACCTTTCTTGGAATGGTAAAGGATCAAAGTACACATAGTTCGGATGGGGTGTGAATATTGCATAGTAAGGCTTCCATTGGAGGGTGTCACGAATGATTCTTAGTCTAATCCCACCTGAGTCAGGATCAGTGTGAAAAACAAGAGGCATCAAAGAGAAGATGATCACATCATGAAAGGCGTGTTCGTGAAGGGATAGAGCAGGGCTTACGCATGACTAGAGGCGCAAAGAGGAAACAAGGGATTGAACTTAGTTAGAGGCCCACAAAAATAGAGATTGGGACTTACTGTAGGATGAAGGCCTAATGAAGACAAATCCCAAATGGATAGAGATTGGGAAATAAAGGCCCATATTCCCATCTCTTCTCTAGTATTTGGTAACATAAGAAGAGAGGAGGAGTAGGGATCCTACCTCCCACAAGAAAGTATAGGGGATTACACCCGAATGGTTGCCCTTCACCATAGACAGACACCACTCCAGCAAAGACGATCACATTCCTTGTGATGAAGATCTCACTCTTGTGGAGTCCAGCGGGTGTGGAGAATGTCCGAGATGGGGAGCCACATGTTTATTTCATAGGTAGAGGCCGCAATGTAATGTCATGTGCTAAAGAAGATAGTGATTGGTATTTTAACTTCATGCTGCTCGGACGAGGTGGGTTCACTCCGCACCCCAAAGACATACATAATCGTTACCCACCAACCCTTGGGGAAGTGAAGGAATAAAAAATACCATAGTGAGAAGGAGTTGTGGTGTGATCCATTGAGGGGATCACATTAGCATGTCTATGTGAAGAAGAAATAACTGTTAACATGCATATGTGAAGAAGCATGAGGCTAAGAAATGCGACATGATGCACCACCCAAGTGACCTTGAAATAACTTCATACAATCCTGGAGGGTTGTGCGGGAGAACAGTGTGCAAGATAGGTGTGTTGCATGTAAAAAGCACCCATAGATGGTGTCTAGGAAATCAACATTTAAGACATGCTTAAGGGGACACGCAAGGAGGGAGGATTGCATGAAAAATGAGGTTTTTGCATGAAATAGGCACGAAAATGAGAATTTTTGCACGCAATAGAATATGTGTGTGTGCAATAAGCTAGGTTGTGTGGATAAAAGAGGATTTTGCGCAATTGGAAGTGTTTTACGTGCAAATGGATTAACAATAATGGAACTGGGTGAGGGTCAAGACCTATTGGTCCCGCCTGAAGGTGGACCCCTGGGAGACCTATTGCAAAAAAATCTATATCTAAATTCCATCTTTTTTACGCAGAAGGGGTGTATTACATGCATAGTCAATGGTTCAAATTCTTCATCCGCCAGAAGTGATGAGGGTGTAGTTCTATTTTTAGATGATCGACGGTAGAAAGGGGGGACGTAATTCGGCCGACGCGAAAAATCTTACCCGTTAGTCGGTCACGTGATACTTTTCCACACCCACATGAAAGATAATTAGAGTCGCACAAGTTTACGTGCAATGGAGAAGTTTTAAGTGCACCCCTTGGATTTTACATGCACCCTTTTGACCCTTCCTAGGATTGTTCACTGATTTAAAATATGCCTTTTGTTTTCACAATAATTCATGTTGCAGGCCTTCGGTAGATTTTAGTGACTAAAAATGCCCCCCGTAGAATTGGAACTATACGGGGGTGTAAACATCATAATCTAAGGGAAACACTGAGACAAATGACCACTTTGAGGAGGGTTTATGGAAACTGATCATAATTGAATGGAATTTCATCTGTGTGCAAGAAATACTCGATCCACACCTATAAATACCTACGGTCGTCCCATGCTCTGTACATGATTCCTCGCACAATAATATCCAATGCTATCGTGCACATAAATATCAGCTCTTTTGAGTGGAATCCATTTTATTTGAATGGAAATATTCGAATTTGGATGCTATTTTGCATGAAAGGACCGTTTTCCATGCAGATTTCCTCTTTTTTAGTTCAGCCTCTTAGTTGGCTCTAGACTTTACCAAAAAATGGTTGCTAATCCGAATAATGTACTATTTCCCTCAGAATTCGGGGATGACCTTCTGGATGGGAGATTCAAACGTTCTGATCGGTTTCTAACGGGTTTTTTCGTAGAACCGGAAACATCCAATGATTCCATATCCATTTGGACTTACTTTCCAAAGGTGGGAGATCATTAGCTTGAGAACTGATGAGGCTTAGGAATTTGCATTGGTCAAGAGGATAGGAGGTCGAACTCATCACACCTTTTTGAGGGGTATTATTGTCTATTCCGGGACTCTCTTTATAGATTTCAGTTACGTTTGTGAATCCTTATTACATTACCAAGTACAAAATGAGCTTTTCCTTTAGTTTTGACAATCAATGATTAAATATGTAAGAAATTTAGAGAATATTTTATATGTATTCGAGGTTCTTCATCAATAGAGAATCATCTATATCTATTTAGAGATTCTTGGTCAATGGTAAACTTCAAAACATTTATATAAAAGTCTCTTGGTCATTATAATGACCAGGCTGGTTTTAAAGCCACTCAGTGGGGCACTTGAAGTTTATTTTCATTCAGAAGGACAATGAATTATTTCAGAGTTGGGATCGAACTCATAGATGGGCTACCTACGTATCCTTTTTTTGAAAAGGAATCAGAACCCACGTAGTTCGAGTGGTGAATATGATGTTTATGATTGATGGCTCAAAGAAGTATGTCACAATTACTTTTACACTCTAAGCTCACGTGAGTCATGCTCGGTGTGAGAAACAAGAGGTATTGGTAAAAAATAGAAAATTGTGCCATTAAGGATGCAATCATAAGAAATAATGTGGGACTTATGTATGTATGACTTCCCAGATAAATGAAGTTTAGGATTTACATTAAGGAGAAAACCCAGGAACAGGGTCCATATAGGTATATGTGCTTTATGGAGATTTGAATACTCTAACTTGGGACTTATTCCTGAAAAGGAAACCCAAATCAGTAGAGGATTGATAATTGGATTTTACTCCTGAGAAGGAATCCCAGATTAAATGTAAATTAGGACTGGTTAAAGAGAATTTAAGGGACTTGGGGCTTACTCCTGAAAAGGAATCCCAAGATTTATGACGGGGACTTATTCCTAAAAAGGAAGCCCATGTTAAGGATTAAGGTTTGGGGCTTACTCCTGAGGAGGATGCCCATATTTGAGATTGGGGCTTACTCCTAAGAAGGATGCCTAAAATTAAGGGACTTGGGGCTTACTCCTAAGAAGGATGCCCAAAATTAAGGGACTTGGGGCTTACTCCTAAGAAGGATGCCCAAAATTAAGGGACTTGGGGCTTACTCCTAAGAAGGATGCCCTAAATTAGAGAACATGGGGCATACTCCTAAGAAGGATGCCCAAATTTTATGACTCGGACTTATTCCTGAAATGAAGACCCAGGTTTAAGGATTTTCTCATCTTAAAGGATGAGGTTGAATGAATGAACTCTCTATATTTAGTGATAAAAAGATATTTAAATCACTAGGTTTTGAGAGATATTCCACCGAATTCTTTTTAGATAAGGAAGTCAAATCAAGAAATCATGCCATAAATGGATTTGAAGAGTGTCTTGAAGACTGAATCATGAAAAGGAAAGGTGTAATGGCTTAAGAGGAGTGAAATGGGCAAGAAAGGCACCCAAAAAGGAATGGGCGCGCAAGTCTTGGAAGGCGCGCAAGTATTGCGGGGGCGCGCAAGTATTGGTTGCGCAGGTATACCTGCGTGACATATGTTGTACTTGCACGATGGTCAACCAGCATTTAAATACTTGAGAGACTCTTTATTAAAGCCTTTAGAATCCTCTTGAGGTTCTTCCAGCAATGAGACGTGCAAGTTCTATCGAAGAAAGAAGGTGACGCGCAAGTGTGGCCACATCCCTTAAGGGCTGGCCACTCAGGCGCGCAAGTGTTGATGAGTTTCAACACTGAGGCCTTCCTCCCTCTCTTTAGATCTTCCGTTCTAGGTAAGAAATTACCTTAGAAGTGTTCCGGAAGCTTTGAGAAGAGACTTGGGCGTCGGGAGCTTTAATCCGAGTTTCTGAAAAAAGATCCTCTCGAATGGGGGTCCCACAGGGTCTATTTATAGGCAGGAGAAGACCCTGGGCGGTTACCGGGCGGTTATCACTTAGGTCGCGCAAGTCACTTGTGCGACCAAGGGCGTCGCGCAAGTGGACTTGCGCGACAGTGATATAACTTGCGCGGTGCAGTAGATTTTGATCCGTTGTTCATGCCTTTGTCGATTTTTGATATTTTCTTCAAAGGTTGAATCACTTTGAGCTCAGATATTTCCCTTTTCCAATTTTTAGATTCTGTGATGAAAGGAGCATCAACAAAAGTCCCCCCTCAGAGTTGGATCCGGAGATAAATGAGGATTTGACTCTGATGAAATCGAATCCATCCAAAGGAAAAGGGGGCGCACAAGTCTTCAGGGCACAGAGGGAGGCGCGCATGTTCTCTCCGCGCAGGCCTTAAGCACACTGGGTATGGCGCGTAGGGTCCCGGCCGCGTCTATAAATAGAGGGCCTCACTTCTGTACAAGCATCCGGATTTCTGGACTTCATACCTTCGAGCTCTCGCCGCGCAGGTCACCTTAGCCGCATAGGTTGTTCTATTTTCCAGTGTTTTCCTTGATGTCGCGCTACTGTAAAGGTATTTGTACTTGCGCGGTTTATACTTGCGCGTCGAAAACTAGCGCGGCACACGAATACTTGTGCGCCATTTTTTTTAGATTTGCGCGCCTTAATGCCTTAGCCATTTTTTCGAAAATCTTTCACAAATTTTATGAAAAATAAACCCATTTAAGAGTTTAATTTATTCAACTTTTGTGCAGATTCAATGGCTCATAAGAGAATTAAAATGTCTGATGAACTGGCTAGCAAGCGGATTGATGAAATGATGAACATCATTGGCCACGATTACTATGATATCTGCGACAGCACACTCCCATATTTGGCTAAGTACTTGAAGAAATATCATCTTAATTTCCCACAGAGCATCTACCTGCTTATATATGGTCATGGTCACCTGCAAGGAGTCCATGTTCCAGATACAATGAACTATACACCTGAAATGAAGCTTCACTGCTACTCCTTCATTTCGGTTATGCTGTGTATTAAGAGAAACAATAATGGTGTGAACTTTCAAATTCTTCCTTCATGTCATTTCCTTGTAGATATGAAAATGGAAAAAACATGGGCTGAAATGTTTTCCACTACTGGTTGGTGGAGAGAAGAAAAACACGGTATTAGAGCAATATATGAAAAGAGTACTATCTCCAAATGGCTCTTTACTTCCAATGCTCCATTCTCAAATCCATGTATCCATCTTCCAAGCCTCTTGGAAAGAAACAGAGTCACTGTTTGATCAGCAAAATTTTTTCTCAAACCCTACTCAAGAACATCATTTTACAATTGTTCCAAGAAGAGCTGGTATCACTACATCTCTTATTGTATCCAGTTGAATGAATGAATTCCAGGTGGTTGCTGATGAATCTCGGGATGCCGTAAATCAAATGAAGTGTTATGTTGAAAGACTCTTGTAATTCTTGAAAAATAGAAGAGACTCCAGTCTGTGGATGTCCTTCTAACTCTTGTGCATCAATAAAAAACACTTTCACTTTCACTAATTTGTACCTGCATTCTCTCACTACCTGCTTCAAATTTACTTAAACCAATGGGCCTAGTAGGCATAGTTTGATTTTTACTAGGATTATTACAAATAAACCTACAAAATTTGAACCTTTTTAATTGCTCAATATTACCTAAATCATACAAAATGTATGTTTAGTGAGCTGGAACTTGACTTTTATTCAGAGTTACTTTGTCTTTTGTGGGTAGTTTAAAGTCATGTATGCCGGACATAAAGGGGCTAATGTTTAAGGCCGAAAATAGCTTTGACCAAAATGGATTAGAATTAACACAATTCCTTGAAAGTTCATCTGAAAACATACTACCATACTCAAGTATGAGGGAAAGTATGTAAACTATTGCTTAAGAATATTTGAATCTGAGGAATGATATGAAAAAGAGCTAAAAGGCATTAGAAGAAGTAGTTTCCAAGAATGAAGTTACTATTATTTAACAAAACCCGTTAGGGGGTTGAAATATGCAGGGCCACCTAAGGGCATTGGATGCATGGTCAAATAAATAGCATCTTTCGGCTGACAAGTCTGTTATATGGACTGTTTATGCAAGGCCACCTATGGGCACGTGCTGCATAGTCAGGCAAACGAACTCCCAGAAATTTACTTTCCTAGTTCTAAAAGCCAGTGAAAGTTTATGGAGATTCAAATTTTCTAATGTATAGAGTTTTCTGTATGGAAAGAGGTACTTAAATATGGAGAAGATATTTCCAGACAATATTATCGAAGAAATGGATGAATATCACTCCTACGAAGGTCTGACCCAAACGTAGGGAAGAAGAATAAACCATAGACTTGAATACTTTCAGATCATGAAAAATGATATGGGACAAATATGTTAAGGATGGATATTTTTTTTGCGGATCCCTGCATACTATCGTTTAGGACAAATAAGGACAAAAGAAGCATTCTTCGCAAGAATGAAGTTACCATTATTTAACAAACCCATTAGGGGGTTGAAATATGTAGGGCCACCTAAGGGCATTGGCTGCATGGTTAAATAAATAGCATCTTTCAGCTGACAAGTCTGTTATGTGGACTGTTTATGCAAGGCCACCTATGGGCACGTGCTGCATAGTCAGGCAGAAGAATTCTCATAAGTTTGACATTTTTGTGACTAGAAGTCATGAAAAGGGTTATGAAGATCTGAAAATATTTAATGTTTGGATTATAACACATAAAGATGGGTATTTTCCAATGTATATAGAGATACATAGGTCAATGATAACCATAATCATGTTGTGGCTAGGTCCTGAATTGAAATTTTGTACTTCACTACGTATCTCATAAGAATGAGAATCAAGCCATACGTAGTTCTTGAAATGTAGATTAATGTCGTGCAGGACGAATGTATGAGAGATCTTAGTTTAGGGTCATAGAATTCGGACCAAAATAATGAATACACAGTGTGTGTTTTCATGAGGACTTTTCAGCCAAGGGACTGAAAGTGAAATTTGTGGTTAGGCCCAAAAGACTTGGGACTAGATTCAAGGGACACTCGAATGTTCCTACGTATCCCATAAGGATGGTAATCAAGTCCACATAGTTGTAGAGATACCCTTTGTACAAATTTGGTTCGTACGGGTGAAAGGGGACATTAGTGCAATGATGGTTTAACCTGAGACAAGAAGTTTATGTATTACCATGTATGCACGTAGTCTTTTGAAATGAAAACATGATTGAAAAATCAATGTCAATAATAGTTCTCTCTCAAATGAGTACATCAAAGAGTATTGTAGTTTATTGTCATACCGGAAAAATGTGTTGCATAGTTTAACATCATATAACAAGGACGAAAGTGAATCAATGTAAAGATATTGATTCTAGGGGTGGTTTCACGAATCAACATCATATGAGATGGTGGTGAAGCGATGTGAAGAGATTGTTTTTCGGCTTGAACCCTGGGAGGTTTCCTACATACCCATCCAGGAGGGCAAGGATCAAAGTCCGTGTAGTTCAATTAAAGAATGAATTAATGATCAATTTGTTCTTGGGGAAAACGATCAAAATAAAATAAATAAAAATAAAATAAAAGTTGTTGGGACTTATACATGGTTAGTGGCCCATAGAGAGTGTTACGATTGAGGTTTTCTCTAAGCTCACGTGAGTCATACTCGGTGTGAGAAAGAAGAGGTAACAACAACCTTAACAATGCATAGTTTAATGTCATGTAGGACATATAAAGGGACTATGCAGTTTAAAGTCTTGTAGTTAGCACTATTGGTGCTGCGCAGTTTAGTGTCATGTAGCAGGTACAAAATACAGTTTAATGTCATGTAGGACGTATTATGAATTTTCTGTACAGTTTAGCGTCATGTAGTTAGGACGATGGGAACAATAGAGTTTAACGTCATGTTGGACGAAAGGGGGGAACTGTGTAGTTTAATGTCATGCAGTGAGGACAAAAGAGTGCACCATTTTAACGTCATGTTGGACGCATTGGGGATTTTTTCCACATTGTAACGTCATGTTGGAAGAAAGTGTGAATAGTTTAAGGTCATATGAATGGATCGTGGATGGTGCAGTTTAATGTCATGCTAGACAGTGGTGTAGTTTAAGGTCATACAGGACCTTTTATGATTATATAGTTTAACGTCTTTCCGAACGTAAGGTACTTTTATACAGTTTAGCGTCATGTAGTTAGGACGTCACAGTTTAACGTCTTGCTGGACATAAGGGACTTGCAAATAGTTTTAGGGTCATATGCATGGACCGTTAGGGAACTTTTTCACAATTTAACGTCGTGTGGGATGAAGTTGCAGTTTATGGTCATACTGGACCATTGCTGTATAGTTTAACGTCATATAGAAAGGGCGAA
This sequence comes from Viscum album, assembly GCA_963277665.1. NCBI lineage: Eukaryota > Viridiplantae > Streptophyta > Magnoliopsida > Santalales > Viscaceae > Viscum > Viscum album. Next base: position 228,721,639 of record OY728145.1, read on the forward strand.
CTGGTGCCGCACAGTTTAGTGTCATGTTGCGGGGACATAAGGTGACATAGTTTAACGTTATGTTTGACGTATGTGCAAATAGTTTAGGGTCATATGCTTAGACCGTTGCTGTATAGTTTAACGTCATATAGCAAGGACGAACTGGTGCCGCACAGTTTAGTTTCATGTTGCGGGGACATAAGGTGACACAGTTTAACGTCATGTTGGACGTATGTGCAAATAGTTTAGGGTCATATGCTTAGACCGTTGCTGTATAGTTTAACGTCATATAGCAAGGATGAACTGGTGCCGCACAGTTTAGTGTCATGTTGCGGGGACATAAGGTGACACAGTTTAACGTCATGTTGGACGTATGTGCAAATAGTTTAGGGTCATATTCTTAGACCATTGCTGTATAGTTTAACATCATATAGCAAGGACGAACTGGTGCATCACAGTTTAGTGTCATGTTGCGGGGACATAAGGTGACCCAGTTTAACATCATGTTGGACGTATGTGCAAATAGTTTTGGGTCATATGCTTAGACCATTGATGTATAGTTTAACGTCATATAGCAAGGACGAACTGGTGTCGCACAGTTTAGTGTAATGTTGCGGGGACATAAGGATACTTTGTATTTTATACAAAATATTTCTTAAAAAATCTAGCATTAGTTGGAGTAGTAATGAGTTCTCCATCCATCGAGATTAATGAATAAGCTCCATTGGAGTAGACCCTATGTATTGAATAAGGTCCTTCCCATTTTGGCTCAAGCTTGGGAGTTTTCTTTCCTGGTATCATTGGAGTTCTGAGAACTAATACCAATTCTCCGTGAATGAATGAGCGAAGACGAACTTTTTTGTTAAAACCTCATGCTATTCGATTCTGATAGATTTCCAAGTGGTGAAAGGTGCACAATCTTTTCTCATCTAACCATTCCAACTCATTCAATCGCTTTTGGGATTTCTCGTCTGTAGATAACCGATCACAAATAGCTACTCTGAGTGAGGGAAATTGAACTTCAATTGGAAAGAATGCTTATGTTCCATATACCAACGAATATGGAGTTGACTGCGTTGCATTACGGGTGGTAGTCCGATAAGCCCAAAAAGCATGAGAGAGTTTATCAGGCCATGACCTCTTATCTTTATCCACCATCTTTTGAAGTATATTTGAAAGAGTCTTGTTAAAGGCTTCTATTTTTCCATTGGCTACCGCATGATACCGAGATGAATGGTTGGATTTAATGTTGTATTCTTGATACTATTTCTTCACCTCAGAAGAACAGAAGTTGGTGCCGTTGTCCGTCAATATGGTATGAGAGACACCAAATCTAGTAATGATGTTAGACTTGATGAAGCTAACAATGCATTTAGAACTGACTTCTTTGATAGGTACTACCTCTGCCCATTTGGAAAAGAAATCAGTAGCAGTAAGAATGTACTTAAACTGCTTGGCTGTATCTGAAGGGTAAGGTCCCACCACATCCATTCCCCATGTGGAAAATGGCCATGAGTATTTATCTGTATGAAGCAACTCTGGAGGTTGATGAATGAAGTTGGCATGTACATGACATGAATGACATTTCTTTGTTAAATCAACACAATCTTGTATCATTGAAGGCCAAAAGTATCCAAGCCTTCGAATTTGATCAGACAATCTATGTCCAGACTGGTGGGCACCACAGACTCCTGCATGTACTTCTTTCATGACAGCCATTGTCTCTTCACCATCAATGCATCTGAAGAGAACTCCATCAAAACCACGTTTGTAGAGAATTTTCTCTAGGTGGTTTGGGCCATCATAAAGAGTAAAATTGACCACATGTCGCCGGATTTGTTCTTTCTCGGCTCTATCAGGTGGAAGTGTTCCATTTTGAAGGTATTCCCTGATAGGTGACATCCATCCTGTAGTATGACCATATGGTTCAGGAATGGGACTAATTTCATTAATTTCCTCTGTTCTACCTTGAACATAAGGTGAAATTGAACGACGGTGGGAAATACTGATGGTTGTCTCGTCCCGATTTGGATCTGCTAGAGCTTTGGCTATATTAGCCAGTGCATTAGCTTGAGCATTTTGTGATCTTGGGACATAAGAAAATGTCGGTTATGAAGGGAATTCCGCCATTAACTTTCTGACGTAATCATACAATGGGATTAGATCTTCTTTTCTGATGGCATAATCCCCATTGATTTGTTTGATTACCAGGTCTGAATCACCTTTCACCTTTAAGTGATTCACTTGTGCTTGAAGTGCTAACTCCAAGCCTGTGATAAGAGCTTGGTATTCAGCTTCATTGTTGGTACCACCTTCCCACAATAAAAAGGAATAAGGTAAAAATTCCTTATCTGGAGAAATGAGTACAATTCCTAAACCAACTTTGTTGAATTTAGGATTTTCCATTTTCTTCCCTATTGGACTTCTGGAAGCACCATCAAAATACATTTCCCATGTTTGAGGACTCTCTTGAATAGAGAAAACTTCCTCATCAGGGAGTTCAATATCTTAAGATGTGTCTTCCACTGAAGGATGTTCATCCAGGAAGTCAGCCAGAGCTTGGCCCTTTATTTCCTTTTGAGATACATACTGAATGTCGAACTGCTGCAAAATAACTTCCCACCTTGCTAGACGTCCTGTAAGCATTGGACGACTAAGGATGAATTTGAGCGGATTATTGAGAGATACCAATTGGAATTTGTGATGTTGCAGGCAGTGTCTCAGTTTCTGAACTGCGAAGATTAATGCTAGGCAGCACTTCTCAATACTTGAATACCGGATTTCTGCTTCAAGCATAGTTTTACTGAGATAGTAGAGGCTATTTTCATTCCCAGCATCATTCTTTTGAGCGAGAAAGGCACCCAATGATCACTCTAGAGCAGTCACATAGAGGATAAGTGGTCTACCATCAACAGGTGGCATGAGTACTGGTGGACTCAAGAGGTATTTCTTGAGAACATCAAACGCTTCTTGACATTCTTCAGTCCACTGGTAAGTGACTACTTTTTTCAATAATTTGGTAAAGGGTAAACTTTTGCCTGCAAAATTGGCGATGAAAGGCCGAATATAGGCTAAGTGTCCTTGAATTCCTCTTAATTATTTTAAATTCTAGGGAGGTGACATACCAAGGATTGACTTGGTCTTCTCAGGATCGACTTCAATACCACGATGGCATACAAAAAAGCTGAGGAATTTTCCTGAGGTTACCCCGAAAGCACATTTTAAGGGGTTCATCTTCAAATTATGTTGTCGAAGCTTGTGGAATATGACTTCCAAATCATCCAAGTGATTAGAACGTTGTTTGGATTTAACCACCAAATCGTCTACATAGCATTCAACAAACTTCCCTAAAAAGGTTTGAAGATACGATGCATGGCACGTTGATATGTTGCACCTGCATTCTTTAAACCAAAGGGAATCACCCGGTAACAAAATACACCTTGAGGGGCTCTGAAGGCTGTATATTCCTCATCTTCTGGGGCCATTCGGATCTGATTATATCCGGAATATCCATCCATGAAGGAAAGTACTTCATAGCCAGTCGTCGTATCAATTAAGAGTTCTGTAATCAGAACTGGGAAATCATCTTTAGGACAATACTGATTAAGATCTCTGAAATCGATGAAAACCCTAATTTGTCCGTTCTTCTTCTTTACTGGGACAATATTAGAAAACCACTTGGGATGATTAACTTCTCTGACGAAGTTAGCTTTGATCAGCTTATCCACTTCAGCTTCAATTTTGGAAGCATAGGTTGGGTGTGTTCTTCTCGCGGCTTGCTTAAATCCTCGATGTTCTTTTGGTAAACCCAAATGATGAGTAGAAATATCAGGATCAAGCCCAGGAATTTCTGTATAGTTCCAAGCGAAAATATCTTTATTTTCCTTTAGAAAAGAAATATACATCTCTTGCTCTTCAAGGGTCATGGCTGCACTAATTAAATTGGGGCGTGGATCTTTCTCTGTACCAAGATTTATTTCTCTGAGTTCATCCACAGTGGTAGAGATACCCTCTTCAAATGTTGGAGGAGCATCTCTAAGATCTTCCTCTTCCTCTTCATCATGTGATATTTCATCTGTTTCTACTTGCATAGTAGATGACAAAACGAAATTTTCATGATCATAAGAGATGTCAAAATTTGCACATTTTGAAGAAGACGCTTCCATTTCCGACCCTATTGATGATAAAGGGCCTTCTTTGGGAAATAAAGAGGAGATGATGGATTGAGAATTGACATCATTATTCACCTCCGACGTTTCTATAACTTCTTCTGGCCTGATTGGTGAAGTATAGACCTGTTGGATTTCAGCAGATGAAATGAAGACGTCACCACTTGTGCTTTTATCACTGTTTAGTAGGTTACCAATTTCTCCCATGTTTTCTGGCTCAACTGTCGTAATTGACATTATGGATCTTTCCATAAGAGTATTTTAATTTGGGCCTATTTTGTCAATTTTACTGATAGGTAACACATAATCTGTACTCACTTGTGTAAATGGATTTATTGGAATTTTCTCCAAACCATGTGGAGCATTAACTTTGGTAATTTCCTTCATTGTAGATTTTTCTCTTCCCTTCATGTGATAAAATTCTGCCTCAATGTATTGAGACTCACATGTCTTGAACGGGGCCTTATCACCATACAATGTTCCAAATTGACCATTGAAATAGTATTTGAGACATTGATGGTATAATGAGGGGATAGCCGCATGCTGATGTAGCCAGGGTCTTCCAAGAAAGACGTTGAAAGCTAAGTCTTGATCAACAATCATGAAATCCGAATTGGATACAAGATCCCCAAACTGAGTTCTGAGTGTAACTTTGCCCAGTGGTTCTTGTTCATTTTTATCATATCCTTGTAACATCAGGGTAGAAGGAGATAAATCAGATTCTGTGAGGCCCAATCGACGAAGTGTACGAATGGGAATGAGGTTGACTCCTGAACCATTGTCAATGAAAGCTCTTCGAATATCTACACCATTGACTTTTCCAGATAAGTAGAGAGGTTTTATGTTCCCATGCACAACATCATATTCATCTTTATCAGTAAAATATATCACTGCATGGCATTCTGTAGGATTATTCTCTATGTGATAGACTTCAGCTGCAGCAATTTCAGCTTCAAACTCCCGAGAACTTGACAAAGCTTCGATGAGTACTTCTCGAAGATCTTTTGACAGATTCAAAGCATCCAAAATTGATAACTTGGCTGGTACATGGGCCAAGTGTTTCAATATATCATACTTTTGATCTAAAGGTCTGCGTTTCCAAACAGGAATATGCGGTTTAGCAGGTACCTTGGAAGCAGATGCTTTGGAAGCTGATGCATCTTGTATTGGGAAAGAAGTTGGCAAAATCCTTGGTTTTGAAAGATTATACCGATTAGATCCATTTACATGCTGAGATAAAGAAGATTGAATTTTCAATCGGTCTTCCAAAATAACTGTTCCAAGACTGAGTTGACTATTGGCAAAAGAACTTGCTTGTTCTTTTTGAGCTCGCTGAAGGGCTCTACCACGAGTTTCTGCTTCGTACACAGTGCTAGCAGGGGTAGAATTAGAGTAGTGGCTTCGGAAGGATCCACGTCTTCCCCTGTATCCTGAACCTCTGGAACTTCCTCGGATTCCCTTATTTGATACAGGGAATTCAGACTCATCAAAATTGAAATTATGACTGGAATACGGATCTGTTAATTGAATCATATTAACAGAACCGAAGATTAACTCTTCGTCTAATAAAGACTCTGCCTGACTAGCATGTTTAGGTTGTTCCGTTTGATGGGGCGGTGCCCGTGGTTTTGAAGTAGATGGCATAAAGTCCGCCAGAGTCAAAGACAATTTAGGCTTTGACACATACTCATCTTCTTCTGATTCTTTTTTCTTCTTTGAATCAAACCGTTTCTTTGAGGACTTTTCCTCTGAATAAGAGGGTTTTACCGCAATATTCATGGCAGAAGACACAATTGGTTTCTTTAATTGTGTTCGCAAAATGGAATGAGTCCGATTGATTGTCTTTCTGACCATCCAATCATCATACTTCTGTGTATTTCTGCCTTTGACTTCTTGCCATTCACCTTCATCCTCTGGAACTGTAGCAGTAACACATGCTACCTGAGTCGAAGAACCTTTCAACTTGACTTGTCCCAAGTCAACCATCTTTTTCAGGAGGTCTTTGAAGACAAAACACTCTTGGATGGGATGACCTAACATTTGATGAAAGGGAAAATAATTGGGACGGTCTTCATCTCCTTCCTTGTTTGGCCTCTTGGGCACTAGTAATTGAACCAAATTATTTTCCAGAGCTGAAATGAAGTAACCAGGAACTTGCTCATTTTGGAAGGAGTATGTTTTACTCTTCAAATCCTCAAATTGTTTTCGTCGTTGATCTCTTTGATCATTTGGACGAAACGGCCTTTGTTGTTGGCGTTCAGGAGGTGGAGCCCTTCGAGAAGATGATGGTTTTGAAGTAGAAATTGGTACAGGTGCTTGTTTAAGCATAAATGTAGCAGTTTCTGCTTTACCCATTCTCCTTCCTGGGGCTTATGGAATTCCACGATATTTAACATTAGCCTGTATAAGGGAATATTCAATCTGTTGAGTGATTGAAGTAAGGTCTCGAAACCCTCCTGTGTATTTCACGGGGATCAATGGCGTGTGTAATTCATCACGCCAATTTTCCACACAGATTGGCAACAGCTCCTCCTGAGGGAGTGCTAAACTCAGGGAATACGTTAATCCCTTCCAGCGAGCAATGAAATCAGAGACTCTTTCATTCTCCCTTTTCTTGCAGTTTGTATGATCGAAAACTGTCGTTTTTGGAAAAGTTGAGCTGAACTGAAGAAGTAATTTTTGGCGAAGATCCTCACATCCGATGATTGACCGGGATTGCAAGCTTGTATACCAGACAAAAGCTGGTCCTTGCAAGGTTTGCACGAAGCATCTGAGTTTCACTGCTTCTTGCTGCTCTGTAGTTCCCATCATAGGATCACAACAAGACACATAATGTGTCAAATGTTGTTCAGGGTCACCTGATCCATTGAATGTAGTAAAAATAGGGTTTCCAAAACTAGATGGAGGAGAAATTGAATCTACCCATTCAGGGTAAACATTCTTTTCTGGTTGAACTTGCGCCCGTTTCCCTTCCATGGTTTCTAACTGAGCTGTTAATGACTCAATAGTAGTTATTAACTTTTGAGAAACATCCGGTTGAATCTGGTCTTGAGTAGGTGCAATGAATGGAGCTTGGACAGATGTGGTGATTGGTGTTGCAACCGATGGTAGCACTGCCAACCGTTGTTGTGTTTGACCCGTATGATTAGACCTCTGAGGGTGTACTGATAAAGGAGGATATTCCTGATCCATCTCACTAACTGCAACAAATTCTTTCGGCTATCGGACTTCAGCATTCTTAAGAAGAAGACTACTTTGAAGTAGTTCTGCATTTAACCTTCTTAATTCTTTCATTTCTTCCTCCTGTTGTGCAAACCTTTTCTCTAATGACAGCGATTGACCTTATCCAGATGAAGGATATGTGACCTGATTCTTTCCCCTCCCTTTGTTGGATACTTTTTGGAGAGAGGGAAGTGGATTACCTAGGTTCTGAGTAATCCTTTGACTTCGTGTATGCACACCTTCTTCATTTTTATCGATGCGTACATTTTCTTGAGCAGGACGCTCTTCATCTGAGTCCCCTGAGTGAGTCTCCTCTGGTGGATTATCAACAACGGCATTGATGAAATTTATTGATGCATAATGCATCGAATCCCTTCTATCAACATTTCTGTGATATTGTCTTCTTTCATATCTTTGATGAGACATTGCATTTTGTTGATTCATCCTTTAGGAACTTCTTGACGAGCTATAATTTGGAGGGAATCTCCTGATAATTTGGATCTTCGTTCCTCTTGGGGATTCTTCCCTAATCGAGAAAAGACTGACATTCTCTGAGAAGGGGATTGATGATTTGAAAGAGTCCCCAGTCTCATGAACTGGGGATGTTCCTACTGATTCTGCTCAACTCCTCGAATCCCATTTGTTGACTCTGATGGTTGGGTTAAAGGAGTCCCCAGTCTGACAAGCTGGGGTGGATCTTGACATGCTATGTCCGAAACTTTCTTAAAAAATATCTTGATCTTGCGAATCTTAGTTCGGAAATTAGCTGGATGCATTAACCTATATCCACTTTTATCACCTGGTTCAACAGACCGTTGGATGATTTCCGAGACTTTTTCATTTGATGATTTGTTTGCTCCAGATGAGAGGCTTGTGCAATATTCTCGCCTGCTTGATGTAGGAGCAATTCAACAACTTGTTCTCTATATGCTTGATTTTGATAGGAACTAGTTGAAGCCTGTTCTGGAGCAAGCTTTTGATTATGAACAAATCCCATTGACTGTGGCCAGCCATGGGAAATAACATTGCATGAGACCATTTTCGGCGGGCTTTGCTGACTGGAAAGAACTGTGAAATTTAGTGCTCCGTGAACACCCCATCCTCTGATATGAACACCAGATGAAGCATTGGCAATTAATTGACGCAATTTTCTTAGTGCGCCAAGGCATGAACGTTGATGGGTTCTCTGCTGCTTTTCAGCCTTCGGATACCGAGAGACTGATAGAGATGCCAAATCAATCTGATGTTGTAGCCTTTCTATTATCTTAAGATTATTTTCATATTCATCATAAGATAATACCTTCTTCTTCAATTGACAAAGAGTTTTTCATATGTTGAGACGAATATCAGGGACTCCATCTTCCGTCAACATCTTTGGAATTTCATACTGGGAGTCAGCCAAAGGCCAAAACATGACTGGTACCTCACTTTTCACCAGTTTTTTCCTCATGTTCAGCATTTCCTCTTTATCATTAAATGAATATTCTTCTACCTGTTTTGACTAGAGTTGGTGTTTCCTCGTTGATTCATCGGATTCAACAAGATTGGTAGAGAGACCATTGATCAAACTAGAAGATGCATGACTTAGGGGTGGTTCGGAGAATGACCTACACCCTGGGCTATCTTCTTATTGAGAAAGTATTTCACTTGCTAGCGATAAATCATCAGACATGACTGGTTTCGCATTTGCAAGTGCCTCAAGATAAGAGGGCTTTCTCGGCACTACATTGTCCAATGGAGTATTTTCCAGGCAATGTGAATCACTACTACGGAGAGGACTTTCGTAGCGAAATTCATCATCATGGGGAGGACCACCATAATGGGTTACAACAAAGGATGATATCTCTTGCTCCTTGGTCTTCTGACCACACAGAGGGTTCCTGTGGCTCTCATCTGAAGAAGAAACTTCATGATTGACCGAATTTGCATGAAGCAAGCTTTCATGAGCATGTTTCTGTTGAAGACCTTCAGAATTAATGTTCCCGTTATTGGGAAATGAGGGAGTAGAATCTTGAATTCCGACAGATAAATGTCTGAGGGCTTCAAGGACTCCAGCATCGAGCAAGGCTTGGTTATAGATTGGCCTTTGATCTCCTGATTGTGCTGGGCAGATCTTTTTCTTAGATTCCTTCTTACTCTCTTTAGAAACCACTTGATGACGAAAGTGATTGCTCTGAGCAGGTGTATGTGCCTGATCAGGAAAGATGGTCAGGTTAGGCTGAAGATCTCCACTCAAATTAGGTGTATGTGCCTGACTTGGTTGTCCGTATGATATGGGGGAGTATGACCCATAACCCTCTTGGACTGGAACAGATGTGTGTGTCTGTTCCGGAGTGAATCGTTGATGTGTCACTCCACTGATAGGGATAGATTTATGTGTCTTTTCCTGAGATGATGCTGAAGCTATTATGATATGTAACGCCCCGACCCCAGCTACCCAGAGTCGGTGCATTGGTACATTACATTGGCATGATCACAAGAAAGATCAAATCTCGAAAGACCGATTGGTTTAGTAGCCTTTGAAACACTAGATATAATTATAAAGTTTTACATTACATTTCAAAGTGAAAAACTACTACAACAACAAAGTCTTCATATCCACACTATTAACCCCTCATAATATCCCTGCAAGTCATTCATAATTTACTTCTTCACTACCTGGGAAAAATAAAACATAGAAAAGGGGTGAGCTCAAATGCCCAGTAAGGATAACAATATAGCGGAACATTCAAAATAAGCATAAACATTTAAGGCAATGAATTACTAAAACAAAAGCCTTTTAAAATTGAACTTCAACATAGTATGGCAAAAGTAAAATGAAATAATGCCATTTACTTATTCACATGGATATTCTACTAATCGAATAATCAAATGCAATATCAATAACCACTTTCATAATGTTGGAATGCATAATGCCAGACTATCATAACCACATAGTCAAGGCCTCGTGCCAAGACTACAAATAAGATTTTGTCAAGGCCTTGTGCCAAGACACTAGTTTGTCTCATGAGACCTACCGATGCATCGAGGAGCTATAGCGGGCTCCACACGTCACTTATTAAGTCCAATGCATTCCCATATGAAAAGGTTTAAACATAACATAAACATTCGTATTAAAACTAGCATATGAAATGTCAATAATTTCACCATAAACTATGAATGGTATAAAAATAGCACATCCATAGTCAAACATATCACAAAACCTTCAATAAAATATAGAAGTTTTTTATCATAATAAATCAACTTCAAATAATCTTAAAATCCGTCAAAGGATGTTGACATAGATGAAATCAAGATTCTTTTTAAAGAAGTATCTCCTTTTATTTTGAAATCATTTAAGATCCATATAAAATAAAACATTTTCTTTGAAAATATTCTTATAAGCTTGTATGGAAAGCTTCGACGATTTTATAACGGCGGAAAATAACCGCACCCGCCGTATAAGTTAAAAAAAACATTCTTACCTCAATTCTGTCGAAAAGGTTAAAAAGGACCTTGTTTTGAAAACGACGGAAAGATTCCTTTATAAACCTCTTATAAAAAGTCAAACAAGGGTATAAATGACTTTAACCCATATTCTTGTAAATAGTAAAAATGTTTTGAAATACATTTTGAAGAAACATGGATGTGGATGATAACGAGATCCCAGTAGATTATTACGTATAAACAACCTCGGATAATGAAGAGATTGTGAAATATCCCTTACCTTGTACTTTTCCTTTGTTGGGGTAGGTTAACCTCCTGTATAATGGTGAAATAATTGTTATTAAATTATACAAGAATCATATACATTAATATGATATCATATATGATCTTTTAACATTGCTTTATTAATAATATCTTAGTATTATCGTCGTTTCGGGTGATAATCGATTCGTTCTTCTTAAATGTTTGGTTACGTAAGACATGTTTGTAATGGATAGATTATATCTTATTCATAATCATAATGATGTTAACATTATTTTTAACCCTAAAATGAGAATAATACTTGAATGGATATGATGGAGAATAAATCTTATCGCGTTCGTGGAGACGGTAGTCCGTACGTACGCACGAACGCTACTTCCATTTAATTTTCATTTTAAAAGAATCAAATCCAAATGATACATAGGTAAATTACTATTCCTGTATAAAATAATATTTTATATATGTTACTTAAGTTCATTAACACCATCCTTTATACGTTCCATGTGTGGTATGAACGAGTCATATCACTTTAAGGGGGCGGTAGTCCGCACTTCCTCAAATGAAATTATCGTATGTATATACAACATAAAACGAATAATGGTATGAAATAAAATGGAATTACAGAAGCTTATATATAAAATATATATCATTAATATCATATTTAATTACAGTGCCATCATAATGGCCACCATGAGAGGTGGTAAGATGTATTTGAACAATCATCGTTTCGTGAGGCGTTAGTTTTCCATCCACAGAAACATTATGTTCACCATCCATTATATGGAGTTGTGTGTATGTGTAGTTTTAATCCTTATTATAACAACATCCTAGTATATTTAGGATACTGGTGTTGTTACAAAATAAAGGAAATAAAAAGATTTTGGGGGTTGGAGAAGCAAAATAAATGAAAATACTTTAAGAGAAATTGTTACCTTTAATTTAGGTAACTCACTTTGGTTGGAACCAAAGGACTTCTTGAAATGCTTTCTGCCTAAGGGGTAGCTTCAAGGAGGAGGAGAGGGATGTGGGGAGCTTAGTTGGGCAGAGTTTGGACGAGCCAAGTGGCTTGAGAGGTGTGAGGAAAAGAGAAGGAGGAGTGCCCTTTTATAAGAGGGGTGAGGGGCACCTTTGGAAAAGCTAGAAATATTAATTTATAATAAATTCATATTCGGTTTCCAAAGGCTCCAAAGTTGACTATTCAAAGGATGAGGTGGGGATAGGTCGAAAAAAACTCATCCAATAGAATTTAGACTGGTTTGGGTACTTATATTAACCTTATCTTTAAGTATTAACTCTAAGTTAATTAGTTTCACTTTTACAATGTCTCTTTGTATTTTTATATAATATGGTTAATAAACTTACTATATACATCCAAGCGACCCCCAAGTGGTTCATTAATAATTAACCTATAATAATATAAGTCTCTTGGCCGAACCTTAGATTTTTAGGAATTTAATATCAATTAATAATATAATATTTGTTTTAAGAACTCTTTTATGTCAATTTTGACACTACTCAATAGTTGATTTTTGTGAAACTCATAACAGATTGATTACTTCGAACAAAGTCAATTAAATAAATACTAATATATCATATTATCCTAGAAAATTAGTTTAATTCATTAAAAGTTTCATATTATATTTATTTGGGTATTTATAATATCAATTATTTTAATTTTGCACTATTATAGTAATTACTGCATCATCATTGTGTCATAAATTAAATAAATTATTTAATGTCTAAAAATTATAAATAAAATATAATTATGTAGGAAATCGTTTTAGCTTTCTAATGAATATTTATAATAGAAAATACAACATGTATAACCCTATGTAAAAATTGTTCTTCTAAAAGATGTAAGTTTATGCCATTTTTATTTTTATTTTAACTTTATTAATATAATGTGTCCCTACCACATACAAGTGGCTCCAAGGGGTCCCCAAATTGACCCAAGGATGCTCATGGTCGGGTATGTGTCCACCAATAATGTTAGGACACGTTTTAGGGTAACTTTGTATTATTATAATATTATTTTTTTAACCCTTATTTACCGGATTTACCCTTTAACCATGGTAAATAAAATATTTACCGCAGTAATTATTCAAAATGTGTAAAAATAAAAGTTACCTATTTACATAATTTGGATATCCTGATTCCAAATATGGAATACATTTTCCTAAATTCAAAACACAGAAGTGGCAGAAATTAATTTAAAATTAATTCCCGCTGTCAAAACAAAAAGCGTGTTTTTTAAGAGATAATAATTATCAAAAGATTGACACTTGTTTATGTTCGGTTTAATTGTAAAATTATGTCCAATGACCAACATTATATTAAATGGTAAAAATATATTCTAAATATACTTTAAAACCACTCAAAATCACAATTTATCACTATTAATTATTTTGATTAAAAAAGTTGTTTTTAATTAAAATTTAGAAATTTTCACTATTCATCAAAATATGAAAGTTATCCGAAATGTACCAAAATTTCACCCTAGGCTAAATTTGATATTCCGAATCTAAAAATGAGGTCCATTTTGAAATATTGAATATATATGATTTCAAAAAGTAGGTATTACTATTCACAACGGCTAGTTTAATTAGTTGTGGTGTGTGTTAGAACTCGAGGTTGCGTACAACACACGCTATCGCATTATTCGAAGGGAAACGTACCATAGAAGCTTGGGGTGTTACATTCTCCCCTCCTTCAAATAATTGCGTCCTCGCAATTTCTTGGGTATTACTGCATAAAAAGACTTGGGTGGTTCTTCATCATAAGTTCCTCGGGTTCCCACGTTGCCTCTTCCATCTTATGATTCCTCCACAAAACTTTTACCAGACGCGTCGTCCGGTTTCTCAGCACTTGTTCTCTCGTATCAAGAATCCTGACGGGCTCTTCGCAATAAGACAGATCAGGTTCCAGTTCTAATTCCTCATAGGTGAGTACATGCGTTGGGTCAGGCATGTATTTTCTCAACAGAGATACGTGGAACACATCGTGAACTTTGGAGAGACTTGGCGGCATTGCCAATCGGTAAGCTACAACCCCAATTCGTTCTAGAATTTCGAAAGGTCCGATGTACCTGGGACTCAATTTACCTTTCTTACCAAAACGTATGACTCCCTTCCACGGAGATACCTTTAGGAAAACATGATCACCGACTTGAAATTCCAAATCCTTCCTTCAATTATCGGCATAGCTCTTCTACCTACGTTGAGCTGCTTTGATGTGATTTTGGATTACCTTCACCTTTTCCACCGTTTCCTCCACCAGTTCTGGGCCTACAAGTTTTCTTTCACCAACGTCATCCCAACAGGTTGGTGTACGACATCTCTTTCCGTATAACGCTTCATATGGTGACATCTGAATACTCGAATGGAAGCTATTGTTATAGGAAAATTCTACTAGTGGTAAATATTGATCCCACATACCCTGAAAATCAAGTAAGCAAGATCTCAACATGTCTTCTAAGGTCTGAATAGTCCGTTCTGATTGTCCGTCTGTCTGAGGGTGGTAAGCAGTGCTCAAATGAAGTTCAGTATCCAGGGATTTCTGAAGACTTTTCCAGAATCTTGAAGTAAAACGGGGATCACGATCAGAAACAATCGATAGGGGTACTCCATGAAGTCTCACAACTTCATTAATGTATAGTCTTGCTAGACGTTCCAGGGGTAGATCTTCTCTTATAGCAAGAAAATGTGCTGACTTGGTAAGACGATCAACAATAACCCATATTGCATCGTTCCTTCTAGGAGTCTTTGGTAGCCCCATGACAAAGTCCATTGTAATATTGTCCCATTTCCACTCCGGTATGGGAAGAGGTTGCATGACTCCTCCAAGCTGTTGCCTTCCAGCTTTCACTTATTGACAAACCATACATCTTGACACAAAATCAGCAATCTCCCTCTTCATGTTGTCCCACCAAAAATGTTCCTTCAAATCTCTATACATTTTGGTGCTCCCAGGGTGTATAGAGAAATTGGAACTATGAGCATCATCCAGCAATTCCCTTTTTAGATCAGGTATATTGGGAACACAAAGTCTCTTCCCGAATTTCAAAATTCCACCTTCATACGCAAAGTCTCTCAATCTCCCATCATTCACAGCTTTAATCTTCTTTTGGAATTCTTCATCATTAGTCTGAGAACTCTTAATCCTTTCTAGTAAAGATGGTTTGGCAACCATTTGAAAAAGCATTGATGTTTCACCTTCCCTGGTTATTCCCATGTCCATCTTCACTAGCTCCATGAAAATTGGATCCCTTTCAATTCTCATATTGTTCAAAACTCCATGGTCTTTTCTACTCAAAGCATCTGCCACCTTGTTTGCCTTTTCTGGGTGGTAGTGTATCGTACAATCATAATCCTTGAGTAATTCAAGCCATCTCCTTTGCCTCATGTTGAGTTCTTTTTGTGAGAAAATATACTTCAAACTCTTGTGATCAGTATAAATCTCACATTTTTCACCATATAGGTAGTGCCTCCATATTTTCAAAGCAAAGATCACTGCTGCTAACTCGAGATCATGAGTAGGATAGTTTTGTTCATGAATTTTCAACTGTTGTGATGCATAGGCAATAACTCTATCATTCTGCATAAGGACACAACCATGTCCTTTCTTTGATGCATCACTATAAATAACGAACCCATCATTCCCCGATGGTAGAGTCAATATAGGAGCATTGAATAATCTTTTCTTCAATTCTTCGAAACATTCTTCACACTCTTTTGTCCAAACAAATTTAACCCCTTTACGTGTGAGCTTCGTTAATGGGTTAGCCAATCGGGCAAAATTCTGGACGAAACGTCGATAATAACCTGCCAAGCCAATAAAACTACGTACCTCAGTTATACTCATAGGTGCTGGCCATTCTTGGATTGCATTGGTCTTAGAAGGATCAAGAGAGATTCCATCTTTAGAGACAATATGGCCAAGAAAAGAAATCTCCTGAAGCCAGAATTCACACTTGCTAAACTTTCCATATAATTCATGCCTCCTCAGAGTCTTCAAGATAATGCGCAAGTGATTTTCATGATCTTCGTAGGTTTTGGAGTATACCAAGATATCATCAATAAATACCACCACAAATTCATCGAGATACTCCTTGAAAACTCTATTCATCAGATCCATGAATATAGAGGGTGCATTAGTCAATCCAAACGGCATTACAGTAAACTCGTAATGCCCGTACCTGGTTCGAAATGCTGTCTTCGGAATGTCTTCCTTCTTTACACACAACTGATGGTATCCAGATCGAAGGTCAATCTTTGAAAAGTATTGAGCTCCATGCAGTTGGTCAAATAAATCATCAATACGAGGTAGGGGATACTTGTTCTTTATCGTTATAGCATTGATCTCCCTGTAGTCGATACATAACCTCATAGATCCATCTTTCTTTTTAACAAAAAGAACAGGGGATCCCCATGGAGAAACACTAGGGCGAATAAATCCCTTATTACTCAATTCCTCTAGTTGTTTCTTTAGTTCGACTAACTCTACAGTGGCCATTCTATAAGGGGTCTTCGATATAGGCCTTGATCCAGGAATCAAATCAATGGAAAACTCAACTTCTCGTTCTGGAGGATGTCCAGGT
Source organism: Viscum album (assembly GCA_963277665.1). Lineage (NCBI taxonomy): Eukaryota > Viridiplantae > Streptophyta > Magnoliopsida > Santalales > Viscaceae > Viscum > Viscum album. The sequence continues at coordinate 228,738,292 of OY728145.1, forward strand.
AAATCTTCCGGAAATACATCTACAAATTCTTTCACAATAGGTACATCCTCTATTTGAACATTCCTTTCCTCACCGACAGTTATTTCATTCTCTTCCTCCCCGATAATTGAATTAAGTTGAGCTACAGGGGGTGGATCTAAATAAGAATTAGGTGGTGACGATTCTGCTCTAAAAATAAGGTGCTCCTTATCATTATCATCAAGAATCGTAACCTCTTTCTTCTTACAATAAATCTTCGCATCATAGTCCGAAAGCCAGTCCATACCGAGGATTATATCAAACTCAATCATAGGTATGACGATGAGGTCAGCAGATAAAGAAAATTTATGTGCTCTAATGGGGACTGATTCACAAAACTTTGTTGCAACGATACTTCCCTTAGGAGTTTTAACTGACAACTCCTTTATTAAATCAAATTGGAAATATCTAATTTTCTTAGCAAACTGGGAAGATATGAAACAATGCGATGATCCAGAATCAAATAATGCATTTGCTAAACTTGAGGAAACCATTAAATTACCTGCCACCACGTCTTTCGGAGCTTCTACCTCAGCAGTAGTGATAGCATAAGCCTGGCCTTGATCCCTTGGCCTTTTCTGAGGTATGTTATCCTGACGCTTAGGACATGCATTTGCATAATGCCCCATCTCCCTGCAATTGTAGCACTGAACGTTGGTAGCTTCCTTCTTCCCCTTGCAATCATGAGCTTGGTGGCCTTTTTCACCACACTTGTAACAGACTCCCATTCCCTTCAAGCAAGTAACAGGATGTTTCTTCCCGCATTTACCACAAGATGGATATTCAACCTTTCCTTTCTTCCCCTTATTTCCATTCCCAGATTGATCAGCAGGTCTCTTCTTCTCTTGCTTTTCTTTAAAGTCATAAGACTTAGAGAATTCCTTTTCGGTCTTGATAGCACATGAGACAATGTCTTCGTACGATGAAAAGGATTGTGAGACTAATGCTCGACGGAAAATGGTTTTAACCAATCAATGAAACGATCAATCTTACTTCTTGGGTTGCGAATATAATCACCAACGTACCTCGCTAACCTTGTAAAGTTAGCCTCATACTTTGTGACATTCTCATCCTCCTTTTGTCTCAGACTCAGAAATTGTCTTTCCATATCTGCTCGATGGTCGCGAGGAAAGTATTTTTCTAAAAACAGATCTTTGAACTCCCTCCATTCCATATTTGATACTTCATCATCTTCCTTCGTATTTTGAATCAATGACCACCATTGATCAGCATCTCCAGTGAGGCGGTAAACTGCCATGATAACTTTTTCCCTTTCACTGCTCCCCAAAGCCTGAAATATTTTCTCTAGGGAAAATATCCATTGCTCAGCTACTAAGGGATTTGTATTCCCATTGAACGTTGGTGGTTGTTGTCTCAGGAATCGATCTAACATTGATCCTCCACGCTGCGGATCAGGGTGCTCCATACGGGTAAGGTTATTATTCATAACCTGAGTAAGTTGTCCCAGTATGGTGATTAGTTGATCAGCACCAGTTGCATCACCAGCCCCACTATAATTATCTTGAGCAGGAGGGAAATCCCTACATGGAGTGCGTGCATTGATACGGTTTCCATTTCTTCCACTAGGCGCCATTTCTAAAAAATGGCATAAACTAGATCAGTTTATGCATCAAAATACATAATCCCATACTTATAAAACACTAAACATAAATTGAACTATCTATGGATATAATCAATAATCATAAATATGTTTTCTTTGAGGAAGTATATACTCATAAACCCTTCATAATGATTTGTAAAGAAAGTGAGAGTTATCCTAAGCATATACCACGGGAGTGTCGTAACCAAGAGTGCAGCAAGGCCCGTTGTCGTGCACCAGTTCCCGTTCGAGTCTAGCTCAAAGCGGTGTTTTCGGGTTTTACCCCTAGGTACATCTGTGCCAGAGCCGCCTCTACCTTCTCGTATCCAGACAGGGATGTATTGCTCAGAAAACTCACAAAGTCTCTACAATACCAAAATTCTAGGAAGTTCTTCTATACTAATCCTCAAAGTTCATCTTAGGTCTACGTGCTCTAATCAGAGTTTATCTAAATCTAGCTTCCAAGGTTTGTACTAAACTTCCTCTGATACCAACTGTAACGCCCCGACCCCAGCTACCCAGAGTCGGTGCATTAGTACATTACATTGGCATGATCACAAGAAAGATCAAATCTCGAAAGACCGATTGGTTTAGTAGCCTTGGAAACACTAGATATAATTATAAAGTTTTACATTACATTTCAAAGTGAAAAACTACTACAACAACAAAGTCTTCATATCCACACTATTAACCCCTCATAATATCCCTGCAAGTCATTCATAATTTACTTCTTCACTACCTGGGAAAAATAAAACATAGAAAAGGGGTGAGCTCGAATGCCCAGTAAGGATAACAATATAGCGGAACATTCAAAATAAGCATAAACATTTAAGGCAATGAATTACTAAAAAAAAGCCTTTTAAAATTGAACTTCAACATAGTATGGAAAAAGTAAAATGAAATAATTCCATTTACTTATTCACATGGATATTCTACTAATCGAATAATCACATGCAATATCAATAACCACTTTCATAATGTTGGAATGCATAATGCCAGACTATCATAACCACATAGTCAAGGCCTCGTGCCAAGACTACAAATAATATTTTGTCAAGGCCTTGTGCCAAGACACTAGTTTGTCTCATGAGACCTACCGATGCATCGAGGAGCTATAGCGGGCTCCACCCGTCACTTATTAAGTCCAATGCATTCCCATATGAAAAGGTTTAAACATAACATAAACATTCGTATTAAAACTAGCATACGAAATGTCAATAATTTCACCATAAACTATGAATGGTATAAAAATAGCACATCCATAGTCAAACATATCACAAAACCTTCAATACAATATAGAAGATTTTTTATCATAATAAATCAACTTCAAATAATCTTAAAATCCGTCAAAGGATGTTGACATAGATGAAATCAAGATTCTTTTTAAAGAAGTATCTCCTTTTATTTTGAAATCATTTAAGATCCATATAAAATAAAAAATTTTCTTTGAAAATATTCTTATAAGCTTGTATGGAAAGCTTCGACGATTTTATAACGGCGGAAAATAACCGCACCCGCCGTATAAGTTAAAAAAACATTCTTACCTCAATTCTGTCGAAAAGGTTAAAAAGGACCTTGTTTTGAAAACGACGGAAAGATTCCTTTATAAACCTCTTATAAAAAGTCAAACAAGGGTATAAATGACTTTAACCCATATTCTTGTAAATAGTAAAAATGTTTTGAAATACATTTTGAAGAAATATGGATGTGGATGATAACGAGATCCCAGTAGATTATTACGTATAAACAACCTCGGATAATGAAGAGATTGTGGAATATACCTTACCTTGTACTTTTCCTTTGTTGGGGTAGGTTAACCTCCTGTATAATGGTGAAATAATTGTTATTAAATTATTCAAGAATCATATACATTAATATGATATCATATATGATCTTTTAACATTGCTTTATTAATAATATCTTAGTATTATCGTCGTTTCGGGTGATAATCGATTCGTTCTTCTTAAATGTTTGGTTACGTAAGACATGTTTGTAATGGATAGATTATATCTTATTCATAATCAGAATGATTTTAATATTATTTTTAACCCTAAAATGAGAATAATACTTGAATGGATATGATGGAGAATGAATCTTATCGCGTTCGTGGAGACGGTAGTCCGTACGTACGCACGAACGCTACTTCCATTTAATTTTCATTTTAAAAGAATCAAATCCAAATGATACATAGGTATATTACTATTCCTGTATAATATAATATTTTATATATGTTACTTAAGTTCATTAACACCATCCTTTATACGTTCCATGTGTGGTATGAACAAGTCATATCACTTTAAGGGGGCGGTAGTCCGCACTTCCTCAAATGAAATTATCGTATGTATATACAACATGAAACGAATAATGGTATGAAATAAAATGGAATTATAGAAGCTTATATATAAAATATATATCATTAATATCATATTTAATTACAGTGCCATCATAATGGCCACCATGAGAGGTGGTAAGATGTATTTGAACAATCATCGTTTCGTGAGGCGTTAGTTTTCCATCCACAGAAACATTATGTTCATCATCCATTAGATGGAGTTGTGTGTATGTGTAGTTTGAATCCTTATTATAACAACATCCTAGTATATTTAGGATACTGGTGTTGTTACAAAAGAAAGGAAATAAAAAGATTTTGGGGGTTGGAGAAGCAAAATAAATGAAAATACTTTAAGAGAAAATGTTACCTTTAATTTAGGTAACTCACTTTGGTTGGAACCAAAGGACTTCTTGAAATGCTTTCTGCCTAAGGGGAAGCTTCAAGGAGGAGGAGAGGGATGTGGGGAGCTTAGTTGGGCAGAGTTTGGACGAGCCAAGTGGCTTGGGAGGTGTGAGGAAAAGAGAAGGAGGAGTGCCCTTTTATAAGAGGGGTGAGGGGCACCTTTGGAAAAACTAGAAATATTAATTTATAATAAATTCATATTCGGTTTCCAAAGGCTCCAAAGTTGACTATTCAAAGGATGAGGTGAGGATAGGTCGAAAACAACTCATCCAATAGAATTTAGACAGGTTTGGTTACTTATATTAACCTTATCTTTAAGTATTAACTCTAAGTTAATTAGTTTCACTTTTACAATGTCTCTTTGTATTTTTATATAATATGGTTAATAAACTTACTATATACATCCAAGCGACTCCCAAGTGGTTCATTAATAATTAACCTATAATAATATAAGTCTCTTGGCCGAACCTTAGATTTTTAGGAATTTAATATCAATTAATAATATAATATTTGTTTTAAGAACTCTTTTATGTCAATTTTGACACTATTCAATAGTTGATTTTTGTGAAACTCATAACAGATTGATTACTTCGAAAAAAGTCAATTAAATCAATACTAATATATCATATTATCCTAGAAAATTAGTTTAATTCATTAAAAGTTTCATATTATATTTATTTGGGTATTTATAATATCAATTATTTTAATTTTTCACTATTATAGTAATTACTGCATCATCATTGTGTCATAAATTAAATAAATTATTTAATGTCTAAAAATTATAAATAAAATATCATTATGTAGGAAATCGTTTTAGCTTTCTAATTAATATTTATAATAGAAAATCCAACATGTATAACCCTATGTAAAAATTGATCTTCTAAAAGTTGTAAGGTTATGCCATTTTTATTTTTATTTTAACTTTATTAATATAATGTGTCCCTACCACATACAAGTGGCTCCAAGGGGTCCCCAAATTGACCCAAGGATGCTCATGGTCGGGTATGTGTCCACCAATAATGTTAGGACACGTTTTAGGGTAACTTTGTATTATTATAATATTATTTTTTTAACCCTTATTTACCGGATTTACCTTTTAACCATGGTAAATAAAATATTTACCGCAGTAATTATTCAAAATGTGTAAAAATAAAAGTTACCTATTTACATAATTTGGACATCCTGATTCCAAATATGGAATCCATTTTCCTAAATTCAAAACACAGAAGTGGCAGAAATTAATTTAAAATTAATTCCCGCTGTCAAAACAAAAAGCGTGTTTTTTAAGAGATAATAATTATCAAAAGATTGACACTTGTTTATGTTCGGTTTAATTGTAAAATTATGTCCAATGACCAACATTATATTAAATGGTAAAAATCTATTCTAAATATACTTTAAAACCACTCAAAATCACAATTTATCACTATTAATTATTTTGATTAAAAAAGTTGTTTTTAATTAAAATTTAGAAATTTTCACTATTCATCAAAATATGAAAGTTATCCGAAATGTACCAAAATTTCACCCTAGGCTAATTTTGATATTCCGAATCTAAAAATGAAGTCCATTTTGAAATATTGAATATATATGATTTCAAAAAGTAGGTATACTATTCACAACGGCTAGTTTAATTAGTTGTGGTGTGTGTTAGAACTCGAGGTTGCGTACAACACACGCTATCGCATTATTCGAAGGGAAACGTACCATAGAAGCTTGGGGTGTTACATGATATCCTAACAAGCATCCAGAATATGTGCAGGAATTTGCATCTACTCTTTCACCATTGACAAAATATGCTTGCTGACTTCAGCCGCCGGAACGGGAATATACGTCCATTCCGGGTTTGGAGTAGGTGTATGTGCCTACTACTGTCCTCCTTTCCTTGTCAGTGAATCCTGACAGTACTCAAGTGAGGAAGCAGAGAGTTGAGTCTGCCTCTTGTTTGTCGTCGGAGCTTTCCGACTGACTTCTCTGTGCGCTACTAAGCGAGACTGTTGGTAGGCTTGATTAGTACTAGCAGGTGTATGTGCCTGCTGATTACAATTCTCCAAAGGTGGTTGACGAGATCCATCATATGTAGTCAGACGAGCCTGCTGACTAACTGGTGATGTATAAGCCGTTGTATGTTCCTGCCTATAGTACTCTGCCGGAATTTCCTGGAGGGATTGGCTTGATGCTGCCAGACGAGTCTGATGGACAACGGAATTAAAACGGACAGGTGTGTGTGCCTACTCATTGTTTGCCACCAAGTTAGGTTGGTGGACTTCTCCGGAGATGGCAGGGATGAAAACCTGTCCATTGTTAACCGGATTCCGTCCTTGGCGTTTCATCTTGCCTGCTCGGGTTCGAGGAACCTGAGCTGAATGCATGGAGTCGGTACCCTCATCATGTTGAGGGTGCACTGCCACACGAGTCTGGCGGTGATTGTTGATGGGAGCCCTCGGGAAGGACTCCTGTCTTTTTGAATTAAGGCCCTAAGGGACCTGCTCATTCACTTCCTCAAAGCAAGGGAGTGAATGGAAATTGCATTCCAGGGATAACGACCCAAAACGGTTGGAGATGGTAGTCAGCACCGCCTGCCTCTTGATCACGGGTCGTCGTTGTCCGGACGACCTATGTGAGTTGTTTACTTGGAGGGCCTGCCGGGCAGCCTCCAGAGTTGGGATGGTACCGTGTTGATGGTACTCCTTAACCAGTGCATTTTATACCTAGCATTGAAGACGCTGAGTAGGTGATGTCATCCTCAGAGCGGATGACAATCCAGTAGGAACAGCAGCAGTGGTATTTGCAGCAACAGTATTCACAGATGTGAATTTGAGAGCAGCCATTATGGAAATACAGAAGATCTTGGAAAAGAGTGCATGTTTGATATAACAGACGTAATCAAGATAAAATTCAGCCACTTCATCCTTTGGATGAGCACATATGTCAATGATTGTTTTTTATCCCTCTTAAAATAGGGGCTTAACAAATAGGTAAAACATCATTTTAACTTGGTTAAGGATTCACGTCGGGTTCACCATTTTTTATTTCCCTCGGAATTCAGGGATGACCTCCTGGATGGGAGATTCAAACGTTCCGATCGGTTTCTAACGAGTTTGTTCGTAGAACCGAAAACATCCAATGATTCCATATCCATTTGGACCTACTTTCCAAAGGTGGGTGCTCATTAGCTTGTGAACTGATGAGGCTTAGAAATTCGCATTGGTCGAGAGGATGGGAGGTCGGACTCATCACACCTTTTTGAGGGGAATTATTGTCTATTCTGGGACTCTCTTTATATATTTAAGTAATGTTCGTGAATCCTTATTACATTACCATATATAAAATGAGCTTTTCCTTTAGTTTTGACATTCAATGATTAAATATGTAAGAAATTTAGAGAATCTTTTATATGTATTCGAGGTTCTTCATCAATAGAGAATCATCTATATCTATTTAGAGATTCTTGGTCAATGGTAACCTTCAAAACATTTATGTAAAAGTCTCTTGGTCATTAGAATGACCAGGCTGGTTTTAAAGCCACTCAGTGGGGCACTTGAAGTTTATTGTCATTCATAAGGACAATGAATTATTTCAGAGTTGGGATCGAACCCATAGATGGGCTACCTACGTATCCTTTGTTTTGGAAAAGGAATCAGAACCCACGTAGTTCGAGTGGTGAATATGATGTTTATGATTTATGGCTCAAAGAAGGATGTCACAATTACTTTTACACTCTAAGCTCACGTGAGTCAGGCTCGGTGTGAGAAACAAGAGGTATTGGTAAAAAATAGACAATTGTGCCATGAAAGATGCAATCATAAGAAATAATATGGGACTTATGTATGTATGACTGCCCAGATAAATGAAGTTTAGGATTTACTTTAAGGAGAAAACCCAGGAACAGGGTCCATAAAGGTATATGTGATTTATGGAGATTTGAATACTCTAACTTGGGACTTATTCCTGAAAAGGAAACCCAAATCAGGAGAGGATTGATAATTGGATTTTACTCCTGAGAAGGAATCCCAGATTAAATGTAAATTAGGACTGGTTAAAGAGAATTTAAGGGACTTGGGGCTTACTCCTGAAAAGGAAGCCCAAGATTTATGACTGGGACTTATTCCTAAAAAGGAAGCACAGGTTAAGGATTAAGGTTTGGGGCTTACTCCTGAGGAGGATGCACATATTTGAGATTGGGGCTTACTCCTAAGAAGGATGCCCTAAATTAAGGGACTTGGGGCTTACTCCTAAGAAGGATGCCCAAAGTTAAGGGACTTGGGGCTTACTCCTAAGAAGGATGCCGAAAATTAAGGGACTTGGGGCTTACTCCTAAGAAGGATGCCCAAAATTAGAGGACTTGGGGCTTACTCCTAAAAAAGATGCCCAAATTTTATGACTAGGACTTATTCCTGAAAAGGAGACCCAGGATTAAGGATTCTCTCATCTTAAAGGATGAGGTTGAATTAATGAAATCTCCATATTTAGTGATACAAAGATATTTAAATCACTAGGTTTTCAGAGATATTCCACCGAATTCCTTTTAGATAAGGAAGTAAAATCATTAAATCATGCCATAAATGGCTTTGAAGAGTGTCTTGAAGACTGAATCTTGAAAAGGAAAGGTGTAATGGCTTAAGAGGGGTGAAATGGGAAAGAAAGGCACCCAAAAAGGAATGGGCGCACAAGTCTTGGAAGGCACCCAAGTATTGCGGGGGAGTGCGAGTATTGGTCGCGCAGGTATACCTGCGCGACATATGTTGTACTTGCGCGATTGTTAACCAGCATTTAAATACTTGAGAGACTCTTTATTAAAGCCTTTATAATCCTCTTGAGGTTCTTCCAGCAATGAGACGCGCAAGTTCTATCGAATAAAGAAGGTGGCGCGCAAGTGTGGCCACGTCCCTTAAGGGCTGGCCACTCAGGCACGCAAGTGTTGATGAGTTTCAACACTTAGGCCTTCCTCCCTCTCTTTAGATCTTCCGTTATAGGTAAGAAATTACCTTAGAAGTGTTTCGGAAGCTTTGAGAAGAGACTTGGGCGTCAGGAGCTTCAATCCGAGTTTCTGAAAAAAGATCCTCTCGAATGGGGGGCCCACAGTGTCTATTTATAGGCAGGAGAAGACCCTGGGCAGTTACCGGGCGGTTATCACTTAGGTCGCGCAAGTCACTTGCGTGACCAAGGGCGTCGCGCAAGTGGACTTGCGCGACAGTGATATAATTTGCGCGGTGCAGTAGCTTTTGATCCTTTTTTCATGACTTTGTCGATTTTTGATATTTTCTTTAAAGGATGAATCACTTTTAGCTCAGATATTCCCCTTTTCCAATTTTTAGATTCTGTAATGAAAGGAGCGTCAACATGTTCAAAGAGAAGCTATATACACCACTCAGAGGGATGAGATGATTACAAACCCTCATGTTTCTGTTACATGGAATTTTTTATCTGATAACCAAGCTCTCTTCAATATACTGACCCAATCATAGATGGATTACGTGTTGTATGAAAACCTAGTGAAATGGGAATTAGGTATTTTAGAGGATGTAACAGTGTCAAGATTTTATATCTACACCCCACGGTCATGGGTGACATGCAAGGATGATCTTACTCGATAAAATATTACAAAAAATAGCCATCCTTCTTGAGAAACTAGGCATATCTCCATATATTTTCTGAATCCAAAGACCAGAACCATCTTGGGATGCGAGTCGGTTGCTGAGGATTCTCTAGCCCATCATGCATGTACCTTCTGATAGAGGATCTCTGATGAGACTAATGGATGGATGAATAATTTGGACCTAAGGTTTAAAGGAAATTTTACCACTGAGTGGGCCTAGGAATATTGTGTATTCCAATCATGTGATTAATTCAGAGTGGAACTGCGGCACATCAGGCTATTTGAGGCGGTGTGGACATCACGGTTCCCTTTTTATACTAGCAAGAACTTGTGCGAGATTTGTTTAGACGATGGTCCCCTGATACCAACACCTCCCATCCCCATCATGGGGAGGTTTTCATTAGTATTTGGGACGTTCATTACATCAAGGGTATCCATTTGGATGTACATAATTACGATGATTTTTTACCGACAGAGAATATCTGGGGGATAGGTCATGGACTCCAATTTTGACATGGAATCTATTTGAGCTAGGCAAGGAGAGGCTAGGGGTCAAAGACAGTTTGAAAGACAATATCTATTCAAAGTGGTTCATCATGTTTTTATAGAAAGACCCAAATATAAATATGTTGTGGTAAAGATAGCGGTCTCGGACCATGACGTTGGGGAGTAAGAGCGAGTCAGATTTGAGGATCATGGAGATGGGGGAATATAAATCATTGGGATTTCTTATGGATAAAAATAAGAACTAAACATCTGGTATTCTAAATTTCATGCAACATTCCTGAGTAGGTGGCTTCTTTAATTAGGGGATACTATGACGGGAGTCCACCCAACAACATTAGTGATGGCTCACATCATGGAAGCCAATCAAAGGTTTAACCTGGGGGTTCCTATGTTGGCCCGACTTTATTCCATTCTGGGGCATATTTCGAGATGAGGTACCCTGAGGAGGATCTATGGACCTTTACAAATCCTTCATGGTTGGGTCACAACACATTGTGAAGGGTTTTCTTTTCCAAACACCATTCATCCCCAGGTGACAGTCTGCAACCCTCTATGTTAAATATTGTCAGGGTCAAGAAATTGATGCTTAATGAAGTGGGGATAAGTATTGGGACCAGTTATCATGTAAACATTACCATTAGTTCATTCCCCACCCTAGCATCCCATATGGTGGATTACGGGTGAGGCCCACAAGACCAAAGAGAGTATTTTAAAGGCATTAGAGGTGGGGTGATTGTTGCTCGGGTCGATGGATAGATCCTTTGCGAGCCCTACGTGTCGTCATGGTTTTCCATGAAGTTTGTATGCATCCAATGGATGTTGAAGATGGTGTAAAAATATGTGGGGGAGAGAAAAATTATTGCGTTCTTTGTCAAATGTGGATGGTGTTCACAACTTACAGCTTTGGTGAGGTAGTTTCCTTTCCACCACTGGAGTTAATGATGGAATCTCAATAAAGTACTGTGAACATTGGGTGATGAAATATCCAGAGGGAATCATGTGGAAGAATGTTTGGAAGATCAAGGTGGCTAGTGTGAAACCTGGATAGTGAGAAAGAAGACAAGGTGTCACTGGGGAGGAGAGGTCGGGAACAACCTGGGTAGCTAGGTTAGTGCAGATGGAGACATCAACGATAGGAATGGAACATGGTGCAGTCATACCCCTACCATCTAGAGGGATAGGAGATTGTGCACAATCTCATGGAGCTTCAAGGGAGCTTCTTGGGAAGCTAATAAGGTATATTCTTGAACCTTCTGAGGATGTAATCATCCATGTGTTGTAGTTAGCTGGGTGGACATTACGACAGTCAATGAGCCCCAAAATAATTTAGAAAACTTTGGTGTGAAACTGGATCTATCTTCCATAAATTGATCACATTTGGATTGATTATAAGGTTTACATTCATCATCAGGATGTGTATTTAACAACCATGGATGTATATGAAGGCCAATGGGGATAGTGTGAGGAACCACATCTTCTCAGGAATGTGATTCTTGACCAGGAGCATGATCAGGAATGAATGTCATTTGAAGATGATGAAAGTGATGAGGAGATAGAAGAAAGTAAATAAGAAGAAGAAGAAGGTGGAGGAGGAATAGGGGAATCCAAGGAGGATCTTGGAGGTGAAGGGTCTCAGGGAGTGTCCCAATGAAGTAGTCCTCAAGAGATAATCGAGATTGCTGGCTCTGACATGGAAATGGATGAGCTACTCGAAGTATGTATCAAATATTGTTCTAAACATTCATACTTTCTTCAGTCATAATAACAAATTGAGCTTATATCCTAGTTAGGCTGATATTGGAACTGGTGGTCAGCAAACTCCACCTGTGTGGGGGGGGGGAGAGAATTGATAGAAAAATGTTGAGATCCAACCATGGAATGAACAAGTGTGGGACCAACACCCATTGTTGAATTAGAAAGTGTTCAAGGATCTCCTATAATGGTGGCTCCTGCAAATACTGAAACGTCAGAGGTCGTCACATTGAGATATTATAAGTTCTATTCCATAGATACCCATATTCTCCATCATAGAGCTTGGTTGATTAGTGAATTTATTATTTGTGCAGTAACCACGACATTGGAGACTCAGCTGGACACTGAATCTAGACCATCTGCAGAGAATCCGTTGGTGACCATACCATCCCACTCAGAACTCGCTTCTCAAACTGAGCTAACCTCGACACCCAATGAGCAAAGGGTTGTGGCCACAAGGGATATTACTACTGGGGTGGGGTCTGAAGTTGACAGGGGGACAAATTGAGGAAATTGAGATAAGTGAGGAAGGCCTCCCACATATATAAGATCCTATCCCCCTAGGGAGGAATGCCAGAGGGAGACCCTGCCATTGATCTTCTCACTGGTTTCCCCAAATAACGACATGAAGACCCTAATGAGATAGATTATTATGATCTTGAAGCAGCAGAGGAGAGATGTGTGACATGAATTAAGGGGTGTAAGTGTATCAGGTGCTTCCTAAGACATCCAATAGCTGAATGGGTGCCCTGAATGGGATCATTGTGCACCTGATTGTGCCTCCTCTACGCCTAAGGGGTGGACACTCATCATCTTCATATGATGATCTAAGATTATATAGCTAAGAAGGTGTGGGAGAAAAGAAAAATATTCACCATCAACCAGTTCCAAAACAAATTTGTGAACATGATAAAGTTCCTTGAGGATGATTAAGAATTTCAGCATCTTGAAGAGCAAGAAAATGAGTGATCCATATTCTTTGAAAACCAATCCATGATTATCAAATGGTTGAAGGCCCAGCTGGTTGAATCCCAATAAAAATAAACATAGTAAAACCATCAAATGGTTGAGGTTTTTAACACCCCAATCATCCACGGTACGTTTCACTTTGAATAATGCAATAGTTTGGGTTGTACGCAACTTTATGGTTCTAACACACCATGACCAATCAAACTAGCCGCTGTGAATAGTAATACCCAATTTTTGACATTTTATAAATATTTTTTTTTCAAAATGGACGTCATTTTTGGATTTGGAATATCAAAATTAGCTTAGGGTGAATTTTTGGTACTCTTCTGGAAACATTCTATTTTTGATGAATAGTGAAAAAATTCTAAATTTTAATTAAAAACAACTTTTTTAAATTAAAAAAAATTATAGTGTTAAATAATACATTTGGGTGATTTTTAAGTTTCATTAGATTATATTGTTATCATTTAATATAATTTATGTCATTGGATGTAATTTCACATTTAAACTGCATATAAACAAGTGTCAATCATTTGATAGTTATTATTTATTAAAAACACGCTTTTTGTTTTGACAATGAGAATTAATTTTAAATTAATTTCAGCCACTTCTATGTTTTGAATTTGAAAAAATGGATTCCATATTTGGAATTATTAGGTTTAAATTTTTTAAGTAGGTAACTTTTATTTTTAGACATTATGAATATTACTTGAGTAAATATTTTATTTACCATGGTTAAATAGTAAATCAAGTAAATAAGGGTTAACAAATATTATTATATTAATACTAAATTACCCTAACATGTGTCTCATTCCTATTCGATGATACATGTCCAACCATGGGCATCCTTGGGTCGATTTTGAGACCCCATGGAGAAACTTGAGAGTGATAATGACACTTTTTATCAATTAATTTAATGTAAAGACAAAAATGACATAATCATATATTTTTTAGTAAAATAATTTTTACATTGTGTTATATAAGTTATCTTTTAGACTATTAAAATTTAATTGAAAGCTAAAAAGATTTAATACATCATGGTTTTTGTTTTATAATTTTTAGACATCAAATAAATAAAATTATTTATGACACAATAATGATTCAGTGTTTACCTCCTTAAATAATGATTTAAATAAATGAGATTATAAAATTTAAAACAATATCCAAAACCTATCCAATTCTAATTAGTTGATTTCATTTCGAACATGAGTCATCTTGTCTTTGAAATTATTGAGTTTTGGACATTAATAAACCAAAAATAATTATATAATAAAATAATATTTTCAAACATTCCTAAAGATCCCCTCCTCCCCTTATAAAAAGTTCTCACCTGTAACCCATTTATCACACCTCCCAAGCCCCTTAGCACGTCCAAAATCTGACCCATTAAGCTCCCTACACCCCTCTATTCCTCTTAGAAGCCTTACCTTAGGAATAATGAACTTCAAGGAAGCCTTTTGGTTCAAACCAAATGGAGTTACCTGATTTAAAGGTGGTTAACGTACCCTCGACCAAGGAAAAGTACAAGGTAAGGGTTAATTTCACAATCTCTTTATTATCCAAGGTTGTTGTTACATAAGTATATACTAGGAAATCTTTATCATCTATATCCATGTTTCTTAAAAATGTATTTCAAAACAATTTTATTATTTACTAGATTGTGGGTTAATGTAATTTATACCCTTTTTTGACTTTTTATAAAATGGTTTGAAAAATATATTTCTGTCATTTTCCAAACAAGGTATTTTTTGACCTTGTCGAAAAATTAAGGTAAGAATGTTTTTTAACATATATGGTGGGTTAATTTATTCTTCACCATTATAACACTTTTTATTCTTCCCTTACAATACTATAAGAATATTTTCAAATTAAATTTTTTATTTTATAATTACATGAATTTTAAATGATTTCATAATTGGAAGATTTATCCCTCTCAAATAATTATAATTTCATCTAAGTCAAAATTAATTAATGGATTTTATACTATTTTTATGTTGATTCATTATTATACAAATCTTCCATACTGTATTTATGGTTTTTTTATATGTTTGACCAAGGATGTGTTATTTTTATACAATTCATGGTTTATGGTTAACATATTAACAATTCGTATGCTAGTTTTAATATGAATGTTTATGTTATGTTTAAACCTTTTAATATGATGAATCCATTGGACTTAGTATGTGATGGGTAGAGCCCACTATAGGTTCTCGATGCCTCGATAGGTCTAGTGAGACAAACTAGTGTCTTGGCACAAGGCTTTGAAAAAAATCTTATTTTTAGTCTTGGCATGACGCCTTGACTATATGGTTATGATGTCCAGCATTATGCATTCCATCGTATTGAAATTGGAAATTGATATTACATGTGATAATTCTACAATTAGAATATCCATTTGAATAATTAAATTGAATTCTTTGATTTATCTTTTCCATATTATGCTGAATTTTATGTTTAAAAAGCTTTTGTTTTAGTTTTCTACATTGCCTTAAATGTTTATGTCTATTCATGAAAGATTCTTCTATAATGTTATCCTTACTGAGAATCTGAGCTCACCCATTTCTATGTATTATTTTTCACAGGATGTGAAGAAGTATTTTATTGTTTACCTATAGGGATAGGCTAAGGGATATGAATTTGGTCACTAGAGACAAAAAATTGTTTTTTTATTTCATGACGTAATGTAAAACTTATGTATATATCTAGTACTTCCAAGGCTACTAAACAGATCGGTCTTTTGGGCTTTTATCCCTTGTGATCATGCTAATTTCATGTAATAATGCACCGACTCAGGGTAACTGGGGTCGGGGCATTACAGTTGGTATCATAGGAATTTTTGTACAAACATTGGAAATTAGATTTAGATAAACTCTGATTAGAGCACGTTACCCTAAGATAGAATTTGAGGATTAGTATTGAAGAACATCATTGAATTTGGGTAATGTAAAAATTTTATGTATTTTACTAGCAATACATCCGTGTCAGGATATGAGAAAGTAGAGGTAGCTCTGGCACCGATGTAGCTATGAGTGAAAACTATGACAAGGAGTTTCGAGCTTGACATGGGGTATCCTGGTACATGACAATGGGCCTTGCGTCACTATTGGTTACAACACTCCTGGGGGGATATTATTAGGATAATTAAAATTTTATTTACAACCCATTATGAAGGATTTATGAGTATATACCTCCTCAAAAAATCATTTTTATAATCATGGATTATATCCATATACTGTTTAATTTATGTTAAGTTTTTTACAATTTCAGAATTATGTATTGTGATTCATAAACTAATGTAGTGTATGCCATTGTTTAGAAATGGTGCCTAGTGGATGGAATGGGGACCATATAAACAAATGTAATCCATTTAGGTATTTCCCTCCTTATCAAGATAATTATAGTGGAGAAGTTTATGCAACATGTGCGGGTCATCTTATCACCAAATCGAGATAACTCACTTAGGTTATGAATAATAATCTTACCTATATGGAGAACCTAGATCCACAATACGGAGGATCAATGTTTGACCACTTCATGAGGAAACAACCACAAACATTCAATGGGACATTAAGTCCATTTTTAGCTGAGCAATGGAAATGTTCCTTAAAGAATATTTCATGCATTAGGGAGTAGTGAAAGGGAAAAATTTGTCATGGTAGTTTATTGCCTCATGAGAGATGCAGATTAATAGTGTTCATTAATTCAAAAACAAAAAGGAGGATGGAGAAGTATATAATATGTAATGAATGGAGTTTAAAGAGATTTTCTTATAAAAAAACTTTCTTTGTGATCATCAAGCGGATATGGAAAGACCATTTCTGAGTCTACTGCAAAAGGAGGACGAGAATGTCGCAAAGTATGAGGCTAACTTTACAAGGTTAGCAAGGCATGATACATATTATATATGTAACCCAAGTAGTAATATTTATCGATTCTTTGATGGGTTAAAATCATTTATCCATTGATAATTAGTCTGAAAATCTTTCTCATCATATGATGATATTGTCTCATGTGATATCAAGACAGAAAAAGGAATTCTCTATGTCTTACAACATTAAAGAAAATCAAGAGAAGAAGAGATATGCTGATCACTCTGGAAATGGAAATAAGATGCAGAAGGGAAAAGTTTATTATCAATTTTGTAGTAAATGTGGGAAGAAACACCCTAGTAATTTCCCCAGGGGAATGAAAGTCTATTACAATTGTGGTGAAAAAGTCCACCAAAATAATGATTGAAAGGGAAAGAAAAATGATGTTAATGTAGAATGATACAATTGTAACGAAATGGGTCATTATTCAAATTAAATTTGTAAGCACCAAGGAAACTTACCTTAGAAATTCCCAATGGAGAAAGCTCACACTTATGAGATCACTACTGTTGAGGTTGAAGCCCCGAAAGATGTGGTGGAAGGTAATTTAATGGTTTCATCGTGTTTAGAAAATTATTTATTTGATTCTGGATCATCTCAATGTTTCATATCTTCCCAGTTAGGTAAGAAAATTACAGGTTTCCAATTTGATTTAACAAGGGATTTATCAATCAAAACTACTAAGGGAATTATAATCGTAGCAAGGTTTTGTGAATAATTCCCCATTAGGGAATATAAATGTTCTTTATCCGCTGATATCATCATCATACCCATGATTGAATTTGATATGATCCTCATTATGGATTGGATTTCGTTCTATGATGCGAAAAATTATTGTAAGAAGAAGTAGGTTACAGTTTTTGATGATGATAAATAATACCTTATCTTTAGAGAAGAAACTTCTCCATATGATTCTTATCTCGATCCACCCCTATAGCTCTACTACATTCAATTATTGGAAATAAAGAGAGTGAAATAACTATGTGTGAGGAATGGAATGTTCAAATAGAGGATGTACCTATGTTACAAGAATATGTTGATGTATTTCCATAGGATTTACATGGACATCCTCTAGAATGAGAAATTGAGTTTTCTATTGATTTAATTTTTGGTTCAAGGCCCATATCGAAGATCCCTTATAATATGGCCAATGTGGAATTAGTGGAGCTAAAGAAACCACTAAAGGAGTTGAGTAATAAAGGATTTATTCTCCATAGTGTTTCTCCACGGGGATCCTATGTTCTTTTTCTTAAGAAGAAAGATGGATCTATGAGGTTATACATTGACTACAGGGAGATCAATGCAAAAACAATAAATAAAAAGTATCCCCCACCTGATATTAATGATTTATTTGATCAAATTCAGGGAGCTCAATATTTTTCAAACATTTACCTTCGATATGGATATCATCAGTTGTTTGTGAATAAGGAAGACCTTCCAAAGACTAAATTTCGAACCAGGTATGGGCATTATGAGTTTACAGTAATGCCTTTTGGACTGACTAATGCACCCTCTGTCTTCATGTATCTAATGAACAAATTTTTTAAGGAATATCATGATGAATTTGTAGTGGTATTTATTGTCTATATCTTGGTATACTCCAAAAGCTACGAAGATCATAAAAATCACTTGCGCCCTATTCTAAAGACTATTAGAAGAAATGAATTATATTGGATGTTCTGCATGTGTGCATTATGGATTCAAAAGTATTCATTTCTTGGTCATATTGTCTCTAAGTATGGAATCTCTATTGATCCATCAAATATCTAGGAAATTCAAGAATGGCCATCAACGACAAGTATAACTGAAGTGTGCAGTTTTATTGGTTTAGTAGGTTATTATCAGTGATTCGTCCAAAATTTTGCCCGATTGGATAACTCGTTAACCAATCTCACACGTAATGGGGCTAAAATTGTTTGAAAAAAAGAGTGTGAAGAATATTTTGAAGAACAGAAAATAAGATTATTCAATTATCTTATATTGACTCTACCATTGGGGAATGATGGGTTTGGGATTATAGTGATGCTTCAAAGAAAGGACTCAGTTTTTTTCTTATGAATAATGATAGGGTTATTGCCTATGCATCTCGATAGGTAAAAATTCATGAACAAAAGTAACCCACTCATGATCTTGAGTTAGCAGCTGTAATCTGTTCTCTGATGATATGGAGACACAATATATATTTTGAAAAATGTGAGATTTAGTTTGAAGTATTTTTTTCACAAAAAGAACTCAACATGGGGAAAATGAGATGGATCGAAATACTCAAGGATTATGATTTCACCATACACTTCCACCGGGGAAGGAAAATAAGGTGGCAGAAGCTTTGAGAAGAAAGGATCATGGAGTTTTGATCAAGATGGGAGTTGAAAGGGATCCTATAATCATGGATCTAGTAAATATGGTATTGGAAAAATCATGGATGGTGAAACATCAATACTTTTTCAAATGGTTGCTAAAACATCATTACTAGAAAGGATAAAAATTTCACATAATGATGATGAGGAGTTTCAAAAGAAAATTAATGCTGTGAGTGATGAGAGATGAATCAACTTCGTATATAAATATGGGATTTTAAAATTTAGGATGAGGCCTTTTGTTCCTGAAATATGTGATCTAAAAAAGGGAATTTTAGGATGATTCTCATAGATCCAATTTCTCTATACACCCTGGTAGAACTAATATGTATAGTGATTTGAAGGAACATTATTTGTGGGACCACATGAATAGAGATATTGATGATTATGTGTCTAGATGTATGGTTTTTCAAAAAGTGAAATCTGGAAGAAAACATCCTAAAAGATTCATGAAACCTCTACCCATACATAAGTGGAAATGGGATGATATTACGATGGACTTTGTCATGGGGCTACCAATGACTCTTAGAAGCAATGATGCAATATGGGTCATTGTAGATTGTCTTACCAATTTAGCTCATTTTGTTTCTTTAAGAGAAGATTTACAACTTCAACATCTAGAAAGAATATATTTTTACTGAAGTTGTATGACTTCATAGAGTACCCCTATTGACTGTTTCTGATTTTCATCCCCATTTTACATCAAGATTCAAGAAATATCTTCAGAAGGACTTGGATACTGAACTTCTTTTGAGCACTTCCTACCACCCTCAAACTAATGTACAATCAAAACGAACTATTTAAATATTAGAAGACATGTTGAGATCTTTCTCACCTGACTTTCAAGGTATGTCATATCGATATTTAACTCTTGTAGAATTTTTCTATAACAATAGTTTCCATTCAAGTATTCATATGGAACCAAATGAAGCGTTATATGGAAAGAGATGCCGCACACCAACTTTTAGGGATGATGTTGGTAAAAGAAAACTCATAGGCCTAGAACTTGTTGAGGAAACAATTAAAAGGTGAATATTATCCAAACCCGCATCAAAGCTGGTCAAAGTAGGAAAAAGAGCTATGCCGATAACCAAATGAAGGATTTGGAAATTTGAGTGGGAGATCAGGTTTTCTTGAAGATATCTCCATGGAAGGGTGTTATAAGATTTGGTGAGAAGGTTAAATTGAGTCCCAGGTACAACAGACCTTTCAAAAGTCTAGAATGAATAGGAATTGTAGCTTATCATTTGGAAATTCCTCAAGTTTCTCCAAAGTTCATTATGTGTTCAATGTATCACTTTTATGAAAATTCATGCCTCACCCAAGGCATGTAATAAATTATGAATAAATAGAACTCGAACCCAATATGTCTTATTACAAAGAGACTATCAGAATTCTTGATACCAGAGAACAAGTGTTGAGAAACAGTATGACTCATCTGGTGATCGTTCTATAAAGAAATAATATGATGGAAGAGGTAACGTGTGAACCTGAGGAACTGATGACGAAGAACCACTCGAATGATTTTATGTAGTAGTATATTAGAAATTTCTAGGATGAAATTATTTGATGGAGGGAAGAATGTAACATCCCAATCTACCATGGTAAATTTCCATTTGAATAATGCAATAGCTTGCACTGTACACAACTTCACGATTCTAACACACCACGACCAATAAATCTAACCATTATGAATAGTAATAACCAATTTTTGAAATTTTATAATTTTTTTTTTCAAAATGGACTTCAATTTCGGATTCGAATTATCAAAAAAAAATTAGGTTGAATATTTGGCACTCTTATGAAAACTTTAAAATTTTGATGAATAGTGAAAAATACTGAATTTTATTTACAAACAACTTTTTTTTTCGAATTATTCTATTGTGTTAAATTATATATTTGAGTGGTTTTAAAATATAAATAGATTATATTTTTATCATTTATCCTAATTTTGGTCATTGGATGTAATTTCACATTTAAACTACATATAAACAACTGCCAATATTTTGATATTATTATTTCTTAAAACATGCTTTTTGTTTTGACAACGAGAAATAATTTTAAATTAATTTCTTCTACTTCTGTGTTTTGAATTTCAAAAAATGGATTCAATATTTGGAATCAGTAGGTAAAAATTGTGTAAATAGGTAACTTTTATTTTTAGACATTAGGAATTTTTATTTCAGTAAATATATTATTTACCATGGATAAAGGATAAATATGGTAAATAAGGGTAAACTAATATAATAATGATAATATTAAATTACATTAACATTGTCTTATTTCTATTTTTTGATACATGTATGACCATGGGAATACTTGGGTCGATTTTGGGACCCCATGGAGCCACATGAGAGTGAAAATGACACTTTATATTAATTAATTTAATGTAAATACAAAAATGACATAAACATATATCTTTTAGTAAAATAATTTTTACAAGGGGTCATATAAGTTGTATTTTCTACTATAAATATTCATTTAAAATATAACATTATTTCTGACACCATGTTATATTTTATATAAATATAGACATCAAATAGATAAAATTATTTTTGATAGAATAATGATGCAGTGATTTCCTCATTAAAAAATGATTTAAATAAATGAGATTATAAAATTTAAAACAATATCCAAAACATACCCAATTAATAATGGATGATTTTTTTTGGAACATGAGTCATCATATCTTAAAAGTTAAGGAGTTTTGGACCTTTAAAAAACGAAAATCATTATATAATAAAATAATATTTTCAAACATTCTTAAAGAGAACCTCCTCCCCCTTATAAAAATCCCTCACCTCTAACCCATTTCCCGCTCCTCTCATTCTGTTTTCCTTATCCATCCTCTACACAATTAAGCTCCCTACATCACTCTCTTACTCTTAAAGGCCTTATTTTAGGAAAAAGTAACTTCAAGGAATCCTTTTGGTTCAAACCAAAGGGAGTTACCAGATTTAAAGGAGGTTAATGTACCCTCAACCAAGGAAAAAGTACATGGTAAGGGTTATTTTCACAATTTCTTTATTATCCGAGGTTGTTTTTATGTAAGCATATACTAGGACCTCTTTATCATCCACATCCGTGTATCTTAAAAATGTTTTTCAAAACATTTTTACTATTTACTAGACTATGGGTTAAAATCATTTAAACCCTTGTTTTACTTTTTATAAAATGGTTTGAAAATAATATTTCTGTCATTTTCCAAACAAGGTACTTTGTAAACTTTTCGACAAATTAAGGTAAGAATGTTTTTTTAACTTGTACGATGGGTGTAGTTATTCTCCTCCATTATAAGTCCTTCCAAACTTCCATTACAAGCTTATCAGAATATATTCAAAATGAATGTTTTATTTTATAATTACTTGAATTTTAAATGATATCAAAATAGAAAGAGTTATTCCCCTCATATAATTTTGATTTCATATACTTCATCATCATTTAATAGAAATTATACTTGTTTTAAGTTGATTTATTATGATACAAATATTCCATATTTTATTGATGGTATTTTCATATGTTTGACTATAGATGTGTTATTTTTATACCATTCATGGTTTATGGTTAAAATATTAACATTTCCTATTCTAGTTTTAATACAAATGATTATGTTATGTTTAAAAATTTTCATATGAGAAATGCATTGGACTTAGTAAGTGATAGGTGGAGACCGCTATATATCTTCGATGCATTGGTAGGTCTCATTAGACAAACATGTTTCTTAGCACAAGGCCTCGACAAAATATTATTTGTAGTATGGGCACAATGACTTGACAATGTGGTTATGATGTCTGGCATTATGTATTCCATCATTATGAAATTAGCTTTTGATATTACATGAGATTATTCGACTAGTATATTATCCATGTGAATAGGTAAATGGAATTATTTGATTTATCATTTCCATATTATGCTGAATTTTATGTTTAAAAGGATTTAATTTTAGTTTTATACATTGCCTTAAAAGTTTATGTTTATTTATTAATGTTTATACTATTCTATTATCCTTACTGAGTATATGAGCTCACCCCTTTCAATGTTTTATTTTTCCAAAGATGTGAAGAAGTATTTTTTTAGTTGACCTAAAGGGATAGGATAAGGGATATGAAGGTGGTCAATAGAGAAAAAATGTAGTTGATGTTTTTATTTCACAGTGTAATGTAAAACTTATGTATGTATCTACCACTTCCAAGGCTGAAAAACTGATCGGCCTTTCGGGATTTGATCCCTTGTGATATTTCCAATGTTATGTAATAATGCACCAAATCTGGGTAACTAGGGTCGGGGCATTACAAGTTTCAAAATAAGAGAGTGTGAATGCAGATCAGAGCTAATGAGATCTTCTCTACAACTACTAACAAAGAGAGGGAGCTCAAGCAGAGGGAAGTAATTCTATAGGCCACAAGAAATAATGTGGTTGCAGTGGAGTGATCCATCAAAGGGTTTGATCCATAAGGTTTGTTCTTTGGACAAACTTATAAACATATCTCTTTTAGTTTTCTTATCCTGAACTGTGTGCATGGAATTATTATCTGCTTGCTTGTTTTTTTAAATATTTCATCTCAATAAAAACTGTGGAGTAACCAACAATCAATCCATAAGCCCACATAAGTCATACCTGGTGTGAGAAACAAGGGGTGACTAAATAATTACACACTATGAGAATGACATTTCTTGCTAGTCCATCAAATACTTGGGGGTTGGAACAACCCACAATTTTTTTGATCGAATGGTATGGTCTTTACTAGAAAATAGGGTTCTCAAAACAATCAAACTGCTTTCCCTTAATGTATTATGGTAGATTAGAGGGGTGACTCCAATGGTGTTGGAGTCTACTCGAAAAAGGGGCAATGGAAAGTTTGAATCATGATTCCTTGAATCCATAACACTATACGGTTGGTGTGAAAATGAAATATAACTTTTTTCCATGTTTGAAACATAGTATCCCTATTACATCATCCTGAAATGAGGATAAAAAATGAGGGCCAACTGCTAACCATGTTTGAAACATGGGGCCTGACTCAAAATTTCATCCATTAGTCTTCAGAAACATTAGACCATGATCGTAGGTGAGCCATAGGCCATGCATCCAAACTTTTTGGGGGTTCCATTTGGTATGAAAGAGGTTGAGGGTCCAAATAAAGGTCACACAAAGCATGAATGAGTGATTGATGGGTTATTCGAATGGAGTCCAACACTCTTGAAATTACACCACCATGATGAAAACACATTAGGTGAGTGCATCCGTCTAATCAAGTATTGGACCTTCATCCAGACTGGCCCTCTCTGGTGATTACCTAGATTTCCATTTAGTTTTACATTATACCAATAATGACAATAGAAATGTATTTTATTGTTGTACAATGAGGAAGGGGAACATATTTTTTGGGTCATACTATCGGGACCAAGGATAATAGATTCAAGTCATGTTGAAAGGACTGTAGGCTCTTAGATTAGGGTCATGGAGACTAGACTATAATCAGGTATGAGGGTCCAGAAGGATTAATGACCCTAGGATTGGGCCCCATGTGAAATTCCAGGGTGTTTCTATAAATCACATAAGGATGGGAATAAAGGAAAATGTAGTTCTTGAGAACGATGTGGTTAGAGACCAATGATGGAGGGGGAAATACACTCTGGTGAGGAAGAAGTCGCATCCCATAATTATCATGGGTCATCTTGAACTTGATCTGGGTAGGGATACAGTTTAATGTCATGCGTTAAGGACATGGCTACCCAGGATGGAAATGTGTGGTGCGGTACATATTTGACATGATTTATGAATTTATGAGTCCACCCCAAACCACGTGTTTCTAATGAGATTATTTAGTCCACAGACTAAACATGGCCTAACATGGGGATGGACCCAAAGGGAAGTGTTTAAGTGTTTCTACATACCCCATGAGGGTTGGAATCAATCCATAAATAGTTCTAGATGACCTGTATAGTTTATCATCATATGGTAGGATGGAGAGTGTACGGTGAGACCCCGAAGGGGTGAGTACGCAGTGCAACCATTATAGACCCGACGTGAATGATGATCAAGGCAGTCCATATCACACCATGTAACCCTATGGGAAATCCTAAGTCGAGTGACCAAATATGGAGAAATTTGGGATGGGCATATGTAAATTGTCAGGGTGTTCCTGCCTACCCCTTGAGGATGGAAATCAAGCCATAACTAGTTCTTATATTGTAGTTTAACGTCATGAGGGACCAAAGGCATGCGTGGTTCAGCTGTACCAGTACACATCCTAGAAAAACCACTCCGCCCATGTGATTTGAGAATGATACGGGAAAAAAGTAGTAGTGGTGGGACTTTAATAATATAGGGAGACACACAATTGGGGAAATGGAATGCTAGGTGAATTTTACCCCATAATTATTTCTCTCCCTTCTTAATTCTCATTAATGAGTGGAGGTGTAAAACCAAGTGCGTTGGAATTCCACTTCAACATAAGAGAGTGGAATGATGAGAATCATAGTGCATGAGATCTATATTGTAATGACGGTGGAATGATGATAGAGGATAACTATTGATGATGTTTGAAATACAATATCTATTTTGCATTATCCAGATATGGGGATAGAAAAATGAGGGTCGACTGCTGACCGTATTTTCCAACGCAGGACTTGTCGCAAAATATTGTCTGAGGTCTTTCGGGGCATTGGCCTGAGATTGTAGGTGAGCCAATGTGGCATGAGATCAAACCGTAGAGGGGGTAACTTCAGATGAGATAGAATATGGGGATCAAAATAAATGTCTCATGAAGCATGGAAATTAAATTAGGTAATGTCCATGTGAGAATTCATCACTTTGGGATTTTTTCCACGACACATTTGAGTACGCTAATGAGACATGTCTTATTGAGCGAGTTGAATCCATTTAATAGGAAATGGTATACACATGGTGCAGTTTTTGTGAAAACCGACATGAATGAGGACCCAAGAGATACTTAGGACCACATTCTCTCAAAAACGTTTAGGCCAATGGGCCGGAAAGAGGACATATTATGAGGTACCTGGGGATGGACCTAAAGACAATGTTTTTGGGCATTCCTACATATCCCATCTAGATGGGAATCAAGTCATACAAGGTTTTGGAAGATTGGCATGGTAGGTCACCAATGCCAGGGCCAATACTTTCTTATAGGTCTGACCCATGTACCAAAAGAAGTGGAATTTGATGGATCCTGTTTTTTATTTAGGGTGTATGTGTTTCTTTGTGATGCAACAATCCTAGAACGGAGAATCCAAGAATCCACACAAGAATCAAGCCATATGTGGTCCTTGAAACTTGGAACGATGGAGAACCAATACCAAACATGATGTCCCCTTGAGTGAGGACACCACAATGTGGTGTTATTTTTCATCGTGTGTCCAGGATGAAAATTTCATATTTTAGGGTCGTTTGATAGGACCAACCCACGTATTTTAGTGTCGTTCAGTGAAGACACAATAGTTAAAAGTCACATGGGAATAGATATCATAGTTTAAGGTTATATGGCATGGATGAATACAGAAGAATTAGGTTTTAGATGGAATGTGTTATGTGTGATAAAGCGTACTCAAGGTGAATGGGGACAAGGTCCACACCATACCAACTGAAACTCCAATAGAGAAACCTCAGGCTGAGGGGCCCAAACCGATCAGAGGATATGTGGTTAGACCCATATAAGAAATGTCTTACTGTTCCTACATATCCCATGTGGTTGGGAATCAATACATATGTAGTTCTGAATGTTTTATTTAATTTCATGCGGGATAAGGATGTGGTAGATCATAGATTACGATCATATTGCCCAGACCATTAGGTGAGACTCTTCCAAGAGGGTGTAAACCTTGACCAAATCCCTATGACCACATGATCCACACATGATTTGGGAAACCAGGGTGGATGAGATCATTGCAACATGTATAATACTGAGAAAGGGGAAAGGGTGAGGAGCCTTGAATGACCCCACACTGTGGACTCTTCCTCTTAACATGCACACATGCACCGAGAAATAGCACCAAGAGTGCCAAAATTCCAATTGGAAATTATGGAGTGGAATAGGAGAATCATGCACCCAATATTTTGGGATTAATGGGTGGTGGAATAATGATGGAGGATAATTGTTGACTGTGTTAAAATCACAACATCCATATATTATGGCCATAAATATGAACAAACAATTGAGCATCGACTTCTGACCATATTTGCAAAAATAGACTTGTATCAAATTGTCGTTAAACGTTTTTATGGAAGTTGGCCCAAGATGGTAGGAGACCCCTAAGGACAAGAATCCATGCGTTTATGGGGTCTTTTTTGAATGTGGTAGATGATGAAGGCCCAAATAAAGAGAAACATGAAGCATGGAAATGGGTGAAAACATGTCCATGTAGAATCCAACACTCCAGGTCCTAAACCAGAGTGCTCCTTGGCACGTTGGGTGATTTCCAAAGAGGGTTGAGGGGCCTAATTTGAGAGAAAAAGATAAGAATATATGAGTGGAGGATATAGGGGAAGATCTCTCAAGAGGAAGGTATGTGGCGATGATATTGAAAACCCGGCATGAATGCGGAAATAATCTTATTCCACACCACAAATATCCTCCCTGAGGAATCAGGACAGCGGCCTGGAAGATAAAGAGGTTTCTAAAAAACTAGGCAAGACTCGGAGAAAATCATTCGGCCATTTCTACGTATCCGATGAGGATAGTAATCAATTCACACATAGTTCTAGAAAATTTCAATCATTTTAACATCATTCGACGTAGATTGAGTATATCTTAGTTTATGGTCACAGAGCCCGGACTGTAGATACCTAGTTTAATGTCATATGCATGGGAAATATGCTAGAAATGATGAATCTGCACACCTTACATGTGGGAGACCATATGACAACGACATTGATTTTGGATAATTTCTGACCATGTTTGTAACATACTATTCATTTAGTTTCCTTGAATGGGAATAACAAATGAGCATCGACCACCGAACATAGTCGAAACACAAGACTTGTATATAATTGGTGTCCAAAATCATTAGGGATGCTGGATAGAGATGGTAGGGGAGCCATGAGCCCTAGCATCTATGCCTTTCAGGGGTACTTTCACAAGTAAAGGATGATGGAAACCCCAAATGACGGTATGCATATAGCATGGTGGTACCCATGCAGTTTAACATCTTATGAAAAATAAAATGGATAAAGAAGTACCTCAAAAGGATATATGTGGCATGGAAAAAATATCATGATGTGAACGATGACATGGAGTCCACACCATACCACAAAATCCTTCGTGAGAACATGGGCCAAGGATCCTGAAATTTTGAGGGACCTAGGGCTGGGCCACATACGAAAAGTCCCAGCTAGTTTTTAATTTATCGTCACGTAGGATGAGGGATGAGTGGTTTTACAACCCTCAGTAGTAGACATATTACACAGTTTAACACCGTGCGATGAGGTTAGAATTAATCTTAGTTTAAGTTCATAGAGATCAGACCATTTTGTGTGACCCTTTATGTGGGTATGGCCTCACCCGAGCTCCTAAGACCATGGGAGCAATGCTTGGTGTGGGAAAAAAGGAATGGGATTTGGTTCCTCACAGCATATAAGGGCACGATAATAAAATAAAAGAGATAGGGAGAGGTCAATTCCACCCGGACCAACATCCCTACTTGAGGAACACTATTGTTTGAAGGGATATTATGACCAATTGAATCACTACACCCCATATTTGGGACATATAGGGGTGGAAATAAAGATGGAGGATGGATGCTGACCACATTCAAAACTCAACATCTGTATCATGTGACCTAGAATGGGAACAAAAATTGATCATTGACCATGATCCATAGTTGAAACGTGGGACTTGTATTGATGTGTGGTTCAAGATCCTCGAGGATGTTGGACTAAAATAGTAGGAGAGAACTGAGGCATAGAATCCATTCTGTTTAGGGGTCCTTTTGGATGTGAATGTTGATGGAGACCCATGTAAAATGTACGTGTGAAGCGTGAGTATGTCCATGTGGTTTAGAATCATACGAGACATACAATAGAGGTGGAAATCTACAAGGTAGAATACATAGTATGTTCATTATAAACCCAACGTGAATGATGGAAAATGAATAATTCACCACACCATGTGTTTTGAGAAACATCCAAGCCAATGGGTCGAACCCAGGGGAGATCCTAATGTTTGGGAATGGGCCTAGAGATAAACTTTTTGGGAGTTCCAATGTATACAATGAGGATGGGAATAAATACACAAACAGTTCTGAAAGGTCCATGCAATTTAACATCAAGTGGTGAGGACGCGGTACGACAGAAGAATGAGGAGGGACATATGGTGTGATCATCATCAACTTGGTCTGAGTGGGGCCAAAGAAGTCTACACTAAACTATGTCTGATCTTCCAGAAGAACTATACCTAGGGGTAGTAAAATAAAAGAATTTTTGGGATGGACTCTAAGACAAGGTGTCCAAGAAATCCTACTTATCCCAAGAGGATGTGAATAAAGTGATTCGTAGTTCTTGAAATGTCGTGTTGTTTCACTTCATGCGATAAAAAAATAGGGTGATCTTAGATTATGTTCATAGAGATCATACCATTTTTTATGTTATTGTTATGTGGGATGTTATAGATCTTAGTTTATGGTCATAGAGCTCGGGCCGTAATGGTATAACTACCTCTAGTAGTTTTAACATTATGCTGGATGAAAAAGAAGTTTAACATCATGTGGGATGGAGTAGTTTAAGGTCATGTAGGACTGGGGCTTACTCTAGAAAAGTACAACTTCAAGAATTTGGCATTGGTGGGAGAAGATATATCCTAACCATCCATGGTAACTAGGGATTATGTACCCTTGGGGTAAAACATGTTAATGATATAAGGTCTTTCACTTTTCTGATCCAGTTTGGGTGGTTTACTACCAGGTATCATTGGCGTTCTCCAGGATAACACCATGTCAATTTGTAAGAAAGAGTGGAGGTGTAATTTCTTATTGAAATATATGCCTATATTGTTTTTATGCCTCTCTAGGTTGTGCAGAGAATGAATCATACTCTTGTTGAGCACTTCGAGTTCATCCAGATAGATTTCAGCTACTTTATCTTGTGTTATCTGATCGTAGATAATTGTGTGCAATGAGGAAAACTGAATCTATATGGGCAGGACTACCTCTGTTCCAAACAATTGAAAATATGAGGTCACCTGAGTGGAATTACTAATTGTTTTCGGATAATCCCAGAGATCATTGGTGATTTTTTCTTGAAAAAAATTCTAGTTCGGACCAACCATCTTCTGCAGAATTTTATAGAGGATTTTGTTGAATTCCCTGATTTTCCCATTATCATGCACATGATAGATGGAGGTATAATTAGAATGGATGTTTTACTTTGCATAAAACTTCATTATTTTGGCTACTCAGAAGATGGTTCCATAATCAGTGAGGATGGTGTCAGGGGCTCCGAATCAGTAAATTATATTAGATCTCACAAATTCAATGATATAATGGGCCTTGAATTTTTTGATTGGAACTGCCTCTGCCCACTTAGAAAAGAAATCCGTAGATTTTAGGATGAACCTACACTGATGATCGGTCGTAGGTGGATATTATCCCATAACATTGAGTCCCAAGACCGCAAAGGGTAACAATTACATGGTAGCATGGAGTGGTTCTGGAAGCAAATGCACAAAATTATCATGGATCTAGTGGGTGAGTTTCGGTCCGGTCTAATGAGCCCTTCAAGAACTGACATGAACATCCTAAATAACCTAGGAAATATCACATCCCTGAATGAAACGGAGGAGAATCCCATGAAACCCACATCTGTAGAGGATATGCTCAAAATTGGGACCGCTCTG
Source organism: Viscum album (assembly GCA_963277665.1). Lineage (NCBI taxonomy): Eukaryota > Viridiplantae > Streptophyta > Magnoliopsida > Santalales > Viscaceae > Viscum > Viscum album. The sequence goes on from OY728145.1 coordinate 228,769,546, forward strand.
GGGGGTGAACTATAATGTGTTCCCTCAGATTCGCCCATCCTCAGCTCGATCTACTAGTAGATAACATTGTTGGAGGTACTCGATAATGGGGCCCTTTAATCAAGAGTAACCTACAACACTACGACAGGGGGACCTGGGGGTCCTGATGTGGATGCTCCAATGGTAAGGTGGATTACCTGAGGGTTATCGTCATCTTCTAAGGTGACGTGAGATATGGCTCTCTGGTGCTCCACATGAATAATCAAATCATCCAGGTAAAGTTAATCAAGAGATGCAGCCAAGATGGCCAAAGAGTCATCTTGACAATTCTAGGACTGAGGTATGTGAGTAACTTTGGGCCGAGTTGAGAACTAGTCTGTGAACTGATGGGTGCATTCTAACATTGGTACGAGCTACGAATTCCTAACGATATAGTAACCATTAATATTATAGATGACTATTTTGGAGTCCCCTTTCACATGTAAGTGAGTAATGTCAATCTCAAGGGCCTGCTCAAGGCTAGTAATGAGAGCTTGGTACCCAGCCTCATTGCTGGTACAATATTCTGACAACAAGAATGTGTATGGAATAACAACTTGCACTGGAATGATGAAGATGATAACCATGACCACTCTATTGATCTTAGGGTCATTGAGACTTCTTATGGAAGAGATTCATGAAGTGGCATCAATATGAATCTGCCAACATGGAATGGATTGATCTACTATGAGGATGGCCTCATCTGTAACATCATGATCCAGAGACTGGTCCGCAGGAGCTGGATGGGCGGCAAGAAAGTCTTCCAGTGCCTATCCCTTGATAGCCTTCTGGGGGAAAACATGAATTCAAACTGCTAGGGGATCACTACTCAGCGAACTATAAAAACTGTTAACATGGGGAGGTTTAGAATGTACATCAGTAGATCCACTCAGGACACTAGCTATATCTCATGATGATGCATGTAGTGTCTCAATTTCTACACTGCGAATACTAGCCCAAGGAATCTTTTTTTGAAGAGGAATATCTATCTGTATCAAGAATCATGCATATGAGATAATATAATTTGTTCTACATTACCTTATTGTTCTTCTAGGTGAGAAGGGCACCGTGATATCCTTCTAGAGCAGTCACATAAAGGACCAGTGGCTTTCTGGAGACGGGTGGCATTAGGACTGATGGTTGTACTAGGTACTTCTTGATCTCCTTGAATGTAGTTTGGCACTCCTCATACCAATGATAATCGAAAAATGTATTCATGATCTGGGAAAAGGGATTACAGTTTCTAGCCATATTTGTGATGAATCAACATATATAAGCTAAGTGGCCATGAAAGCCTCAAAGATCCAGAATGTTTCTCGAAGAATACATCTGATAGATGGCTTTGATATTCTGTAGATCTATCTCTAAGCCTCTCTATTTTAAAATGAAGTTCAGAAACTATTTGAAGGTGACCATGAAGTCACACTTCAAGGGGTTCAACTTCAGATGGTGGGATCGGAGGAATTCAATCCCTTTCTCATGGTCCTTGAGATTGTCATGGAACTAGTAAGATTTTACAACTAGATCATCCACGTAGTATTCCACCAATGTCTTGAGGATCGGCTTAATCATGTGATGCATGGAACACTTATAGGTGGAACCTGAATTCTTTAGTTTTAAGGGAATTACTTGGCAGCAGAACGTACCTTGCAGTGCTTTGAAAGCTGTTGACTCTTCATCCTCTAGGGCCATTCGAATTTCTTTATAACCAAAATACCCATCCATGACGGAGAGATCCTAGAAACTAGTGGTGGAATTAATAAACTATTTTTTTCACTGGAAAGGGAAAGTCATCCTTGGGATAGTTACAGTTCAGATCCTAAAAGTTGAAGTAAACTCTGATCCGTCATTTCTTCTTCCTGATAGGAACAATGCGGGATATCTATATGGGGTACTAGACCTCTTTGACATGTTGGATATGATGATCTTATCAACCTCGGTCTCAACCATGGAACCATGAGAAGGGTGCATCTTTCTGGGAGGTAGTTTGAACCTGCCGAGATTTGATGGAAGGCTGAGGCGGTAGATGGAGACCTAAGGATCTAGTCCTGGCATCTCATCATAAATCTTTGAAAATACATCCCGATGTTGCATTAGGATATCCATGTATTGATATTACTCTTTGAAAAGCATATCGATGCTGATCAATGTGGGTTTCAGATCCATATTATTATCAAGGTTCACCTTCACCAATTCATCAACTGTGGTGGAGACACCATCTTCTAATGTGGGTGGATAATCCTCCAAATCTTCTTCTTCATTCGTGATGGAGGTAACCTTGATGGGAGGTTATTCTTCCAAATCGATAGTTCCTGACTAGACATTGGTGCCATCCTGAGTGGAGGTGGACACCGCATCAAGGAGCTCTTCTACTACCAAAACCATGGTGATAGAGGTTGTTGACCCAATCCCATATGGCCTTCAACCAAAGGGTCCGAACTTCCTGATATCAAATAAATAGTGGGGCATTTCCTTGATCTGATTTATTCCAACTAGGTGAAAAGAGGAATTATGACGTATTGACGTTGCAATAGAGAGGACATCATGATTCCTTATGGGAGTAGGGGGATTTGGGATCACCCGGGCATGATTTATATTAGAATATGAGGTTATATCCTGGTATCCATTAGACCTAGTAATCTGCTTCCCTCTCATTCTAGAAACAAAAAAAAAATTTCCCCATGTTGGGGGTTGTGCCCTCCAATCGGTGGATCAAAAAAATGTAAGCATCATCCAGGTTTTTCCATAGGTCGATCATAGCTGTAGCATGTTCAACCTCATTTGATTGAATATTATTGTCCTTGCTCTTGTAATAGTCAACATCTAGATATCGGGGTTCAAAAGAGGCAATGGGAGACACATCACATTGGTGTTGGCTTGCTTGACCATTAAGGGTTTACTTAATTCATTGGTGATATGAAGAGGGGACCCCCTCATACAAGTGAGAACCATGGTCTACGCATCAACTCATTGTAGGCAGTGTCTTGTGATATAAAACTCATTTTCGGCAACCATTACATGGAATCGGGTCTTTAGGAGGATTTTTTCAATTGTTTTCTATTCCGTCCTGTCATAACTGCTAATTTTATTGTCAGAGGGGGTCAGATCATCCTCAGACAACCCGATATTATGAAGTTTCCGGGTCGGGATAAGGTTGATCGCAAAGCCTATGTCGAAAAGACAACAACAAATCTCCACACCATTGTAGTTTCCAGTGATTTATAGTGGGTGGATATTCCCCTATATGGGAGAACCTTCAACTTCTCCAGAGAAAGAGATGATGGCCTCACATTCTGCATGGTCGGCAGTCTCAGCATGGAATGCTTTTGCAGCTGCTACAACAATCTCAAACTAGAGGGGGTATTTTAAATCCTTGACAAGGAATTCACAAATATATGATGACATGTGAATATTATCATGGATAGAGAGCCTCACAGGGATGCTGGGAAGATTATTGAGAATATAATACTTTTGTGTCAAGTGTGAACTTCTACTGATATGAGGTCGTTCTGTGGTAGGGGGTATGACGAGCCCTTCTGGAAGAACCGGTAGCCGATTGGGGCTGGGAATGTTCCACTTCTCAGTAGTTAAAAATTGTGGAGAGACTACCAAATGAGGGCTAGATGACTGAGGCCAATCCATAACAGAACGTGGATGATTGTGATACAACCAAGGTGGCACTGCATGATCTAGTAACAAAAATGGCAGTGAAGGTGGACATGGTGAAACAAGATGAGATGGTTGAGCATGATGAGCTCAATGTTGGCCCTGTTGTCCAATTTTTGTGTCATGCACAGCTTGGCAAGAAGTATTAACCAAGGAGATCTGATGACCCATATAGCCATGACTCTGTCGACACTGGCGGTGGCAGGGGATTTTATGAGGATCCGTCTAGTGCTCCTTGTCATCAGGAACCAGATATGGGTTTAGCAGCTCCACGATGTTAACCGAGCATATCCTTGCTCATCACATGAAGAATAATACACCACTAGATGAATACTAGGGTTAATTTCCATTTCCGGGGGCATGGAGTTGCTACGATTATGTGATGACAATGGAATTATTGGGGGACTTTTCATTCCATTGCGCCACTGATGATTTCCCTTCTGGGAGGAGGAAGGCTGGGATGTAAGTAGAGGTTTGAGGTGATGCGATGAGATATGAAGGATCAGGTCGATTCAAACATGCACAGATAATACCATGGGTACGAGAGACAACATTACAGTCCATACAGTCATCATATTTTTAGGACCCATGGTTAGAAAACTGCTTCCAATCGGCTTCGTTTTCATAGTCACTATCATGTTGTATGAATACACATGCCACCTGTATTGGGGTTAGGCCTAACATGACTATGTTTTTATCAACCTGGTCTTGGAGCCAATCATTAAACACATAGCACTGCATGAGTTTGTTCTGAAGGATCTAGTGGTAGGGGAAAATATTATGGTGATCGGTGGGATCTTCCACTTCGGGTCTCCTATATTATGGAAGCCATAGAATCCCCTATTCCAAGGAAATTTGGAAATAACTGAGGACCCGAGCCTCATTAAATGATTTTTTCTAGTTCATTTTATTTGGGAAAGGGATCTAGGATCCTGTCCCTGACGATGGGATGGAGAAGCCTTCTAAGGAGGTAGAACCCAGTTATCTCACCTAGGTGGTGGCAACGCGTTACGTGGGAGTGCCTGCCGATTATAAGGTACACTACTAGAAACCGGGCCTATAGAGACTTCCTTGAGGTAACCAGTGGTGATCGCATTTGGCCCATCACTCTAGGGCTATAGAGACCAGAATTGGTGGTCAGTATATGTGACCATAAATTCAGTACACAGTGACCGCATGGCGGTCGCTGTTGGGTGGTCCTATAGCGACCTCCAATGGTAGTCGGTTTAGGAGACCGTAAAATCGGCCTACAGCGACCGCCATTGGCGGTTGCTTTTGGTATTGACCAATAATTACTGCCAATGGAGGATGCAAACCTGTAATTAAAAAAAACATTTATACATCCCATTTCCAACAATCGAAAAAACAATTTACAATAAGAAGAAACAAAGATGAAATAAAAAAAATTCAAAATAGCATAAACATCAGATTCCTCAAAAACAATAAATGACAGACATACTTCTTCACATGTAGTGATCCAAACAGCTCTAATCCATTCCAATATTATACTTCAATAATCCTAAAATAAGATAGTAAAGAAATAACTAAACAGAGAAAACAAAATTTGGACATATTTAGTAAGATAGTATATATATATAAATCGAATTGGGCCATTAGGTCAATAGGCTAATATACCATTATTCCATTTGGTCATTAAGGTGTTACACTAATATGCCATTAGGGCGTTCGGGTGGAGTTCACGCGTTAGCCCCTCCCCCCTCACTCTGGACTACCCTTCTAGACCGCCCCCACCTTCTGGACACCCCCCCTCACCCCGAACAGCCCCAGACACCCCTCACCCTCGGACAGCCCCACCACCCGGACATCCCCCCCACCCCATGAGTTTGCATCTTTGAAATGGCCAAAACATCCGTTTAATAGTCAAATGCATACTGAACGACATCATCATGATGTTAAATCACACGATAACACCCTAATTATTATTGGTCAGGTGTACGAGGATATGGATCGTCATTCGGATGCGCGGTTTTCACGGAACGAGTGAATATTAATTTTTTATGTGTTTGGCGTGCTTGAAAATCATCCATGGGGTGGTCAAAACTGGCCAAACGCCCTCGAAATTCCATGAAATCGAATGACAAAAAAGGGTTGGGGAATTTTGAAATGGTCGGGTAGACGGCACATCAATCGGAGCTGTCATGTGACCGCGGTGACCAAAAACACACTCTGCGTGTCGTAAATGGCCAAAACATGAGTTTAACAGTAAAATACATACCGAACGACATATTCTTGACATGAAATCACACGAGAACACCCTAATTATTATTGATGAGGGTTACGAGGAGAGGTCACATCATTCGGACGCATGATTTTCATGGTACAGCTGATAATGTGTTTTTTAAGAGTTTGGCGTGCTTGAAAAGTGTTCGTGGGGTGTTGAAAACTAGACGAACGACCATAGAATGTCATGAAATCGGATGGAAACAAAGGGTGGGTGAATTGTGAAATGTTTATGTAGAAGACACATCAATCAAAGGTGTCATGTGATATCGGTAAATGAGAATGCATTCAGCATGTCGTAAATGGCCAAACATGCGTTTAACGGTCAAATGCATACTAAATGACATCATCATAATGTGAAATCACATGGGAACACCCAAATTATTATTGGTGATATTTATGGGGAGATGGAACGTCATTCGGACGCATGGATTTCACGACAGAGCTGAATATGTGTTTTTAGGTGTTTGGCGCGCTTGAAAAGCATCAGGGGGGTGGTCAAAATAGGCCGAACATCCTCAAAAGGCCATGAAATCTAATGAAAACAAAGGGTGGGTAAATTGTTAAATTTTCAAGAAGACGACATGTCAATCAGAGGTTTCGTGTGACTTCGGTGACCGAAAACACACTCTGCGTGTCGTAAATGGCCAAAAAATGCGTTTAACGGTCAACTGGATTCCAAACGACATCGACAGGATGTGAAATCACACCAAAAAAGCCTAATTATTATTGGTGAGGTGTAAGAGGAGACGAAATGTCCTTCAGATACAGGGTTTGCGCAGCATGTCTTTATATGTGTTTTTTAGTTGATTGGCGCACTTGAAAAGCATCCGTGGGGTGTTCAAAACCTGCCAAACGACCTCAGAATACCATGAAATCAGACGACAACAAAGGGTGGGTGAATTGTAAAATGGTTGGGTAGACAAAACGTCAATCGGAGGTGTCATGTGACCACGATGACCAAAAACACCCTCTGTGTGCCGTAAATGGCCAAAACATACATTAAATGGTAAAACATATATCGAATGACATCGACATGATGTGAAATCACATGAGAAAACCCTAATTATTATTGATTAGGTGTAAATGGAGACAAAAAAACATTTGGAGGCACGGTATGCACAACACTACTGAATATGTGTTTTTAGGTGTTTGACATGTTTGAAAATTGTCTGTGGGGTTGTCCAAACTGGCCCAACGACCTCTGAATGCCATGAAATCAGATGACCACAAAGAGTGGGTGAATTGTTAAATGGTCAGGCAGAAGGCACGTCAATCATATGTGTTGTGTGACTGCAGTGACCGAAAACACACTCAGTGTGTCGTAAATGGCCAAAACATGCGTTTAATAGTCAAATGCGAACCGAATGACATTGGCATGACATAAAATCATATGGGAACACTCTAATTATTACTGGTGAGATTTAAGAAGAGATAGAACGTTATTCAAACATACGGTTTTCACGGCACGACTGAATATGTGTTTTTTAGGTGTTTGGTGTGCTTGAAAGGCATTAGTGGGGTGGTCAAAACCGGCCGAACAACCTCGGAATTCAATGAAATTGGATGACAATAAAGGGGTGAATTGTGAAATGGTTAGGTAGATGAAATGTCAATCAGAGGTGTTGTGTGACCGTGGTGACCTAAAACACACTACATGTGTTGTAAATGGCCAAAAAATGTGTTTAACACTCAAATGCATACCGAACGACATCAGAATGTTGTGAAATCACACAAAAACACCCTAATTTTTATTGGAGAGGTGTAAAAAGAGACAAAACGTCATTCGGACATGTGGTTTGCACGACATGTTTGAATATGCGTTTTTCCGGTGTTTGGGTTGCTTGAAAAGCATCTGTGGGGTGGTCAAAACCAGCCAAATGACCTCAGAATGCCCTGAAATCGAACAACAACAAATGGTGGGTCAATTGAAAACTGTTTGGGCAGACGACACATTAGTCAGAGGTGTCATGTGACCGCAGTGACTGAAAATACATTCCGTGTGTCGTAAATGGACAAAACATGCATTTAACGGTCAAATTCATACCGAACGACATCATCATAATGTGAAATTACACGAGAACAACCTAATTATTATTGGTGATGTGTAAGAGGAAACAACACAACAATCGGATGTGCGGTCTGCATGACAAGACTGAATATGTGTTTTTTAGGTGTTTGGCGCGCTTTAGAAGCATCCGTGGGGTGGTCAAAAATGACTGAATGACCTCGTAATTCCATGAAATCAGACGAAAATAGAGGGTGGATGAATTGTTAAATATTCAGCTAGACGACACATAAATCAAAGTTGTCGTGTGATCGTGGTGATCGAAAACGCACTATACGTGTCCTAAATGGCCAAAACATGCGTTTAACGATCAAATGCATACCGAAAGACAACGGAATGACCTGAAATCCCACGAGAACAAACTAATTTTTATTGGTGAGTTGTAAGAGGAGATGGTATGTCATTCAGATAGGCCGTTTGCGCAGTATGGAAGAATATGTGTTTTTTAGGTGTTTGGTGCGCTTGAAAAGCATCCGTGGGGTGGTCAAAACCAGCCTAACGACCTCGTAATGCCATGAAATCAGACAAAAACAAATGGTGGGGGAATAATGAAATGTTCTGGAAGACTTAATGACAATCATAGGTGTCGTGTGACCACGGTCAGTGAAAACACACTCCACGTGTCGTAAATGGCCAAAACACGTGTTTAACGGTCAAATGAAAATGGAACGACATCGGTATGATGTGAAATCAAATGAGAACACCCTAATTATTATTGGTGAGGTGTAAGAGGAGACGGAACATCATTTAGATGCAAGGTTTGTGTGGCAGGGCTGAATATGTGTTTTTATCTGTTTGGTACGCTTGAAAAGCATCCGAGGGGTGGTGAAAACCGATCGAACGACCTCAGAATGCCATGAAACTGGACGAAAAAAGGGAGGGAAAATTGTGAAATGGTTGGGTAGATGACATGTCAGTCAGAGGTGTCGTGCGTCCGTGGTGTCCAAAAATTCACTCTACGTGTCGTAAATGGCCAAAACATGCATTTAACGGTCAAATGCATACCGAACGACATCAACATGACATGAAATCACACGAGAACACCCTTATTATTATTTTTTAGGTGTACTAGGAGACAACAAATCATTCAGACACATAATTTGTGTGGAACGGCTGAATATGTGTTTCATAGGTGTTTGGCGCTCTTAAAAAGCATCCGTGGGGTGGTCAAACCCGGCATAATGACATCAGAATGCCATGAAATCAAAAGACAAAAAAGGGTGGGTGAATTTTGAAATGTTAGGGCAGACGACATGTAAACTAGAGGTGTCGTGTGACTTTGGAGTATGAAAACGCACTCCACATGTCTTAAATGGCCGAAACATGCGTTTAACGGCCAAAGGCAAACCGAAAGACATCGGCATGACGTGAAATCACATGGGAACAACCGAATTATTATTTGTGAGGTGCATGTGGAGACGACACGTCATTCGAATGCAAGGTTTGCACGACACAGCTGAATATGTGTCTTTTTAGGTTTTTGGAACGCTTGAAAATCATCCGTGGGGTGGTCAAAACCATCCAAGAAACCTCTGAATTCCATTAAATTAGAAGACAACAAAGGGTTTGTGAATTGAAAAATGGTCGGAAAGACGACACATCAATTGGAGGTTTTGTGTGACCGTAGTGACTGAAAATGCACTCCGCATGTCGTTAATGGAAAAAACAAGTCTTTAACTATCAAATGCATACCGAATGACATCGGCATGATGTGAAATCACACGAAAACATAGTAATTATTATTAGTGAGGTGTACAGGGAGAGGACACGTCATTCAGACTCAAGGTTTGTACCATGTTATTAGGTATACAGTTACTCCACATATGCTTACTATACATCTGAATGTGTAGAATAAATCATAGGTTATCAATTAGATGGTTTCTTACGGAGTTGTTATATGAGAGAGTATACAACAGGGTGTCTGGAGGATTAATTGTTTTGGTAGTGGGCTACAGGTGTTCACGTAGTCAGGTTTCCAGCTATTGGGGAACTAATCATGGTATATATATTTCTATACCTCTGGGGTAGGTGGATTCAGAATACCTATTAGAGGCCTATGTTTTTTGTTATATGTATGTGAAAGACATGGGAACCAATAGCCTCAAAGTTATAACACTCCAGACAGCCCTGGCACCCCTAGACATCCCACCTCACCCCCAGACAGCCACCCAGATACCCCCCCTCCCTGGAATGCCCCCAACCCCTAGACAACCCCCTCACCCCAGACAACCCCTCTATCCCCGAACAACCACCCTCACCCCCGAAAAGCCCTGCCACCCTCGGTCTGCCCACCACAGCCCCAGACATCCCCCACCCCCGGACATCCCCCTCCCACTAAATAGCCCCCACCCCCGGACAACCCCCCCTCACATCGTACAACACCCCTCACCCCGGATAGCCCCCTCACCCCCGGACATCCCTACCACCCTTCGGATAGTCCACCTCACCCTTATATAGCCCCCCACCATGGAAAGACCCCCCTCCCCCGGACAACCCCCACCCTGGACATCCCCCCCACCCCAGACAACCCCACCCTAGACAACCCCCCCCCCCCCATTCAACGGCCGCTCTGAAGAAATTAATATCTTATTCACATTGAAGTAAAGTATGTTGACCATGTTTTTTGGAAACAAAAGGTTTAGTCTCTGGTTCATCTTGTTCAAACAGAAACACTCCTCACCGGGACATTTTCACAACAACTTTCCAACTAGGATCAAAAGGCAAATTAATGAAGAATACATGTTCTACTTGTGATGTCAAAATGAAAGATTCATTATCAACTTGTTCATTTCTATATAACATATAGTTAAAATTCACCATTGTAAACTGATATTTATTGACTTTACTTCCATGCACAGTATCAACCTAATTACACTTTAACAATATGTACTTAGACCCATGTGGGCTTAAACCTTTAATGATATATGTTAATTGACCATAGTAATAACCAGAATCGACAAATGTACAACTGATGCAACTGTTTTCTGTTTCTATTTTGTCATCAACATATTTAATGAGAAATTGAAATCCATTATCATCTATAGCTTTATAACGATGAGCCATTATAGATGGACGCTCAGCTAGTTGGATGAATTCTTTATTTAGCATGGGGTCACCTAACTGCCTCAACTTATGAACCTATATAATTCGTAGAATTCAGTAATGATTTTTTTATAATGAAATTATTTGAATTCTTCACTCATAATGAAAATCAATTTATACATACAAAATCCTTGAACAAATCCCGAAATGACGTATAATTAGATTGTTGAATTTGATAATCCATCACACAATACATCTCTTCTTTTATCTCATTAATCTGAATACTAAAAATGAACAATCTCATTGTTTAAATGAAAAACTTATGCAAACAAAACATGTAAAAGTAAAATAATAAAATTGATATGACACTTACTGCATTAGTGGTGCAACTGATGGAGTATTGAACAAGATGTATATATGTGCTTGTATCCACTTGATGTTGTCCATATGAAATATGGTACCTTCGCTAACTAGACCATCATGAATCCAAGAGGTATTATCTAATTTTGTTTCAACATCCATTAGATATTCTGTACAAAAAGTCATACACTCATACATGAAATAACCATTGGCTATTGTTGCCTACGGATGAGATCTGTTTCTTAAAAATCTTTTCAATGTATTCAGATACCATTCAATAGGATATATCCACCTGAATAGAAATGGACCAGAATCCAATAATACATCAGTTAGGTGCACCATCAAGTGAACCATACCATCGAAACATGAGGGAGGAAATAGTTTTTCAATGTGAGAAATCGTAAGTACAATTCTATCCTGCAAAAATTTTAAATCCTTTATTCATTGATTTCTTAAACAAATCTATCTAAAAATACTTCTCGTCTCAATCAATGGTTGAACAACATTGGGGGATAAACAATCACAAATTGTGATTGGAATAAACTACTAAAGTAGTATATGATTGTCATGAATTTTCAACCCTTGTAATGACTTTCTATTCAAATTCACACACTTTGAAATATTATAAGATTAACCATCATGCACCTTTATAATCTTGAAAATGGAATGAAATGTATCTTTTTTCCTTTTTAGTCATCATATACGGTGCAGAAGGCATATATGCCTTGTTTCCCTCAGCTAATTGTAAATGAGACTGTTTCCTTAAAAAAATACTTTTCTTTTTCCAGTTGTGACTGCGTTGTCTACCTGCACCACAAATATTACATAATGGAAGAGTCACTAAATCCTAAAATTCAAATACCATGTAGATTTTTTCTTCCTCAATCTGCGATAACATTTCGACTCCTGTAATGATCTTTGGTGTTGGACTGAACTCTATAGAACCATCAAATGTCACTATTTCCATTCTGAACCTGTACCGAGGGGGGAGAAAACATCAGTGACCCATGTATGCCCATTTTTTTAATGTTTAGGCCATACATATTTTTTACATTTATTATAATAAGGGCATGGAAATTCCACTTTCATACTCCGGTCTGATAAATTTGCAAAATATGGGAAATAATTTATTGTCAAAAAAAAGAAGCCTGCAATTTGAACATTTCATTCGTTTCATAGTCATAAGCCATCGCACCATCACCCCAAAATTCATTCAAATCATCAATCAATGGGAGAAGGTAAGCATCAATCTTATCCCTCAGACATCTCGCTCCATGAATAAGAGTGGAATGTAATATAAATCGTTGCTTCATACAAATCCCCAGAGGAAGATTATATAGAACCAACACGACGGTCCATGTACTATGAGTTGCACCAACCATAGACTTGAATGGATTCAAACCATCTGCTTCCAGCCCCAATTGGACATTATAATCATCTTTAACAAAGTTGGGGTGTCTCTTATCGAAATCCTTCCATACACGAGAGTCTTCCGGGTGGGTTAACATATCACTTTCTTGATTCATTTTTGTATGCCATCTCATTAAATTAGAAAGTTTAGAGGACATAAAAATCTTTTCAACATCAGATTTAGAATAATGTAACATATTTTCATTACAAAAATTGGTTTTCCCTATTTCATAGTTTGACATTGATGAGTCTGAATTCTCATGTTCTTTTTCCACCAGGATGTTCCACAGACCATACTAATATCCAAATGTGTGGTTTCCTTTCTAAATAACATAATTTTTTTTCACATGCATATATTGTCTCATATGTAAAACTGAGGTTCTATTTCAAATTAAAAGCATGGTAAAATGACTCAGAAATCTTATCATCGAGTTGAAGAACCTTTTTCAATAATGCCAAGATAATGTTGAATGATGTGTCTGACCACTGATTCAAAGTATTCAAAATCAAAAGCTCCACGATAAATGATAATTTATTGTAAGCAGTACATCTAATATATAATTCCATTTTCATATCATCAAGAACATCATAAAAACTTATCTAATCTTGATCTTCACCAGATCACATAGTTATCTCACCAGTATCAACGTTCTGAATGTTAATTTCTTCAGGAGCCAACCCACGTACCATTTCAGTAAGCATTTCATGCATTGGATCATTCATCCTCATGTCCAAATTCATTTGAACTACATCTGTATTTTGACAATGAATATATTCATCCCCATGATGAGTCTAACTCTTATAATTTTTCAGAGATCCATTCAATAATAGGGGATCTCTCATTATATCTGATGTGAATTTATATCTATTTGCACATTTTCTACACGGACAACTATTATAGTCACTTTTAAATACTTTAGCGAATTCAATGAAATGCATAATTCCTTCTAAATATTATCTTTACATTCAATTTGGAAGATCAATCCAACAATTATCCATAATAATATCTGTATAACAAACATTTAGAAAAATTTGGTTAAGCCTCAAACATTTTCTCATGGGGTACACACACAAACTCAAGTATGCTATAAATCAAATAATAACACAAATTAATATTAATCTAGTCAACATATTAAGGGATTGAACATCATATGTAACATCAAACCTCAAGTAAATTGTGATTTCTTCTAATAAAAACACTGTTAAGAAACATTTTTTCATAATTATTAATGCACAGAAGCCCGTATACACATGATCTTAAATTTATACAATTATTATTCACACACAATATTCATATAATCTTCATGCATGACAACTTTGTGTTGTAAAATGATCAAAATCAAAAACTCTTAAATAATATTTAGGTCATACCTGAGAGCGCTAAAAATCCTGAAGGGAGGGGAGCAATAGGTGGTGCTGTGAGAAAGAGGAGGGGCAGCGGAGGGGAGCCGGAGTGTGAGGCGGTGTGGTGACAGAGGGGATAGGAGACGGTGGGGTGCCCGAGGCATCCGTGCGGCATAGAAAGTGACTGGTGATGGGTGGAAGCGTTGTGGTAAGGGATAACACAAGTTGTGGGAAGGGATCGGGTGTGAGGGGGGTTCGACCATGAAGGGGGGTAGAGGCGGTTGTGCAGCCTCGGTGGTGCGGTGTCGACGGTGACCAGTGACGTGTGATAGCGGTGTGGCTAGGGAGAAGAGGCACTGTAGGTAGGTTTTCGGCATGAGGGGGGTTTGACTATGAGGGTTGGGGAGGGAGAGGAAGAGGAATATGATGTTAGTAGTGCGACAAAGAAGGATGGGCGCAAGGGAGGAAGTAGTAGGTGCAACGGTGGAGGCAGTCGGCACTGCGGGGTACGGTTCCGGTGGCGCGAGGGGGTGCACGAGGGGGGTTCGAGCGTGATGGGGAGAGGGGGGAGTGTGGGGTGGAGTTGGATTACATCAATGGTGTAAAAAGGTAGGATGGGTGCGAAGGCGGTGGTGATCGGCGCGAGGGCGGCGACAGTCTGCGCTGCGGGGTAGGGTTCCGGTGGTGCGAGGGGGTTCGATCGCGAGGGGGTGGGGGTGAGGGTTTTTAATGCTTAGATACCGCCATTGGAGGTCATTATTGGGTATCAATAGAGACCCCCAATGGTGGCCAACTGTGTTTGGGGGCCTCGAAAGCCCCCTTTTCTAGTAGTGGTAGTCAATGTTGGGTCGAAGGCTACGCTATAACTGAGGCGGTGGGCCTCTGAGAGGATGTGGATGCAGTTCCATTGGTGATAATTCCACCTGACTAGGGGACTCTATTTGGGATACTGTGGTGGACTCTACCATAGTGTCCCTTCTCACGGGAACAATCGGAGTCAACAGACGTGCCTCCTTGTCATGATATAAGGCTTCCTCTGGATGCTAGACCTTATTAGAAAAATTCAGAAATCCCCCTAGGTAGTTTTACCTGATGAGAGAGGGGACCGGTTCAGTCTTGAAATTCCCCACACACATTGTCATCAATTGTTCCTGATTCATTGTCATATCAAGGGAGAATACAGGGCCTTTCCACCTGGCGACAAAGTCTGTGACGCGCTCATCATGCCTCTTTTTTCACTTGAAGAGGTCAACAATACTCGTTTTCCAGGTGGTAGAGTTGAACTAGTAAATAAACATCTAATTAATATCTTCCCAACTTTCTACTGAACTAATGGGTTGCTAGTTTTATTTGACAAATGTAGGCCCTTCTAATGTTTGTATGAAACAACAGTGTTTGGAAACCTTCTACTGCATTGGAGTTCCCAAAATGGGTCCAAACCTTGAAATGAAGTGGCCCAGATGCTGCATTGGATCACCTATCTCATTAAAGGTGGAAAATGTAGGGTCTCCAAAAACAGGGGTGGTGGCATATCATCCACCCATGCTAAATATGGCTTTCCATCAGGCGGATCTGCCACCTTTCGTGTTTCCAAAGCCTCAAGGTGAGTAATAATCCTAGAAATTGGATCATATGGATAGGTATTCCGATCTTAGAGAGGGTCCCTGACCACCAGTGCATTATCAGGTTGTTAAACAAGATAAGAAGGCCCAATGTTTCATGTACTGGCTAGTGGGATGACTTACAGAACTTCTAGGGGAACTATTTGTGGAGCGGATGGGGGTACCAAATCCATGACCCAAAGATTATCATATAGAACAGGTCTGTTTGGTGATTTATATTGCGCCCTCTTACCATAAAAGCTGGCATCTACCCTATCTATGTAGGCAGGATGGTCAGGATTACCTGGAGGTAATTCACTAGGGGGAAGTTGTACCTTCCCATGCTGCCCTGGTCGAGGATCGTCATTGTGTGGTCATTTCTCCGCATCACTTTCAGCAAAGAGGTCATCAACCATCTTATTATGCTCTGTGAGCTTTTGAAATAACGTGGCCTTTTCAAGATGATCTTCTGTCTTCTTCCTTGAGCCAGACAGGTCAGAGGGTTTGACAGGCCCAAGATTCCCTTTACCCTTATTTAGATTCCGGTTGGGGGTAATGACTCATTAGGTATGATAGAACCAGTAAATTTATTTTCTAGTGAGTAATCATTCCATATGGATCTAATAGGTTTGGAACTCCCTTAGGTTTTATGTTCTCTTCAAGGAGATCTAGATGGTTCTCTACCTCTGATATGTCAACAATCTTAACTGAGACACATCCTGAAGGCATATCCTCAATATCGCCTGGAAAGTTGGGTTGTTGCCGGATATATTTGAAATTAAGGGTAGTATAATGCCCCCAACCACATAAATAATCATGGTGGAATCTTCCTTGATAATATTGTGGAGTACTTTAGAGTTATGGACACACCACTGCTGGATGGTCTGATTGCGACTGGGCGACTCAAGACGCTGGGCCACATGGATCACATCCAAGTCAACCATGTGGCATTGCTGGACAATATCATCAATGTGTGCCTGAATCTTGGGGAAGGACACTCTTTAATAATAGAGAAACAAATTCATCTCCCAGGGCATTCAAAAACAAACAAACGACTTCCTATTGGGTAAGAGATTACGGTGTACTGAAATTCATGGTTTCAATTGGCCAGAACATCTCTGGGAAATGGTCTACTACAAGTATATCTCACAGGATCCTCATTTTAGACTTGGGATATGGCCATTTGTTTCCCCATTATTCAATCAAGGATGACTATAGAATCAGTAATGGCATAGAAGAATACATCTAACACATTAGGCTCGCTGGTGGTGAATATGGAAAACGGACTGACAAGACGCTGCATCTGGGGATGTCTTACGATGAATGCGACGACTGAGCCAAAACATCCCAGTAAGATAGACTGGAGACCACAGTTTATAGTGCAGTGTTTGTGGTTACTAATGGTGTTTTATGATTCTTTTTTTCCTCTATCAGTCCACAAAATAACACTCCGTGATTTCTGGTTGAGGTAGAGAATGAACCTATAGATGATAGAGAGGATTCCATGACCAGGACCTGGAAAGAGGCCAAATATTCATACTCGTGGTTGTATTTTTGGATGTAGGTGGGAATCTATTGAACCTCACATTTCATAAGGATGAGGCTTATACGTCCCGTTCCTACCCTGGCCCTTGACACAGAAGATCGAGGTGAGGGTTCCATTACCAAATCGCATTCCTCCTCGGAATATGAGAAGTAGACAATATTAATCGCGGTGTAAAACATCTCAGTATTCTTCTTATGGAGTCTGATTCTTACCCTCCAGCCCTAGGATGGTTCTTTGGGATATGTATACTTTCGAGACTAGGAGGACCTTCAGTCGAACTCGTGTTAGGGAGAAGATGACTTCTACCTGGGTGAGTCAGGGTGTGAGGGGAACTCAGATAGATGTCAAAAGGTACATGAGGAGGGAATCTGTGTCCACTAGATAGCGATTGGATGGAATATATGTGGGATGAACAGGAATAGGTAGTAGATTCACTAGAATAGGTTGTAGATTGGGAAATATCTTCATGTGTGTTTCAATTGGCAGCGACTGTACGAGGGGGGACTTCGTACAGGTCAATTGAACATGGGGAAGACCTCCGCGCTGGGTGCCAATGAAGTGAGGTAATCATCCACTTCTCTGATTAATAGGAAAAAGAGGACCTTATTTTGTTTCTGTAAGAACATGGGGAAGACCCCCATGCTGATGGTTGACTGGATGAGGAAGATATTCGAATCGGTGACTTGTTATAGGAGAAACAACTCCATACCTATGGTCATGGGTGCAGAAGAGACATCCATGGTGGATGTCAGCACGATGGGGAGGACCTTCGCTCGGACTAATGGTGGATTGGGGAGGATATCCACATCGATCTTATGAGCGGGGAGGTCTTTCACTCTCATTGGTGGTGGATGAGGAGGACCTCTGTACTGGATGCCATCACTGTGGGTTGGCCCGCAATGGATTCCACCTGTGAAGGGGACCCAGAGAGTCATCCCAACCTACCCATGGGGTGCATGGGGCCTCGATCCAGGATGAACATATAGGTTCCCCTTTTCATAATAATTGATACATTAATGGTATACGTTAGTGCTGGAATGATCCACGGTAGTCATTGATGATGACACTCCCTGGAGAGAATCCTTCTCATCTTTCACAAAATGTTAGCATCCGGTTAACGAGACTGGGGCCAGTGGTGGAGGTGTATAACACAAATGATTCTTATCCAGTGGGGCCAGGAGGTGGTTCTGACGAAGCCTGGTGGGGGAAATCCTTGGTGTCCCTTGGGATAGGATTATAGCTGGGCTAGCCCAGACATCCCTCACCTCATTGGTGTAGGGGAAGGAGTTGTCAAAGCACTCCAGAGAGAGGCTCCCGAAATAGTTGAAGGTGAGAGTGGGGAGAATTTGATCCATACATGGACCTTGGGAATGGTGGCGATGATGAGGCGTAGAAGCCTCTAGGTCCATTCGGGCCATATCCTGGGTTGGGATAATCTCTTATTCCTTGTATCATATAATGAGGTTGTTAATCACCCTCCACTGAACAAGTTCGGAAGGGGAGATGGGTTGTGGACACCCCACAACTGTGGATGTGAAGGCAATTGATGAAGAGATGAGGCTACACAATATTACTATGTTGGTGTTTCCCTAGCCTCCACATCAGTGGGTGGGTGGTAATATGTTTCCAACTTTATCAGCTTAGGTATTGAAAAGATGGGATATTCAACCATTAGTGCTGAATGAAGGAATGCGATGTTCAATTCCCCAACGACATCCCATTTCCTATTGTTGGTAAGAAGGATCCACACTGACAATGTCACAGACCGTAATTCTCAATTTTCAACTACCCCAATCTCTGGGGAGTTTCACTCTTGGCCCACTATTTTCATTGCGGGACCTAGAGACAGATTTCTAGATTCGGTGACACACTTATCCTCTGATGTCTTGAACACTACTAATACCCACATTGGGGAGAAGATATTCAAATCGTGTCCACAATTTCTATTTTTGATTCTTTTGTCATGGAACACATCCTTTCATTGGAGGAAGTGATGCACTGTTGCCCAAAATTCCCGCTTTCCAAAAGAGGTTGGCATTTTTTGCTTATTTAGGGATGTTGGCTCCTTGATCGAAATAGGATGATGTGATTTTGATGCCTCCTTCTATGGATTCCTCCTCATAATGCGTCACCTAGTCCGGGTCTCCCTCATAGAATAAGACATTGTTCATGAAATTCTTACTAGTGCCATATTTTTTTGGACACTCGTTAGTTACATTACTTCTGTCAGGACATTCCATGGAATTTTGTTAGGGAATCAACCTTCGATCGGGGGAGTAGTCACATTGGACATCGTTGGCATATATGGATGTTGAAACACTATGGCGTTTAGGTTTATTCCCCTTATGATAAGGCTTCTTGAGGGAGAATAATCCTAAGGCCTCCCATGTTGAATGTGGGGAATTATATTCCATAGGCATGTCTTTGAGTTTTTCACTTATTCCTATGTTTAGAACTAGGTATGTCGCAAGTTTAACATCCTGCAGAGATGGATTTGACTAATCAGAACACTAGCGGGAGTGGGTCAAATGGGTGCATCCCCAAGAGGGATCATCTGAGGGAATTTACTAGATTAGTGGGCCAAGACGCTCAATGATGGTTGATCCAATGATGCTTGGGTCCCAAGAAAGGGGACTATAAGGTTTTTCATTGGCTTGGATTGATCCTTAGTGAGGATTCCTACATACATGGTCTAGAAGACAGGGATCATGTCCCTTGTAGTTCTAAGGTAAAATCATGGAATCAGGGTGTAAAAAAAAATAGTGACTTCGAGACATGTTGGGGTTTACACATGGTTGGTGGCCTGAGTACTACTTGGAACTGTGAAGAGGTGGATGACATGATCTCCCTGGTATGTGGAGGCCCACGAAAAACCATTATGGATGATGAATGGTTGGGTGATGTGGATGGGGAATGAAACAAAACCCTTGTGAGGGTGACAGTTATGTTGGTCTTGAACCCCATATAGGCTTCCAACTTATCCCCAAGGAAGGGATTCAATGTCCACATAGTTCAGTGGGACGATGGGACACCTAACGAGGCGACTCGCGAGAATGGGCACATGGATGGGACCTAGAGGAAGTGGAACCTATGGGTAGGGGCATGACCATCCCGGAACACAAATGGTTCAAGGGAGAGACCAGGATGGGACATGAGTGATGGGATTGAACCTCAGGGAGGATACATATATATATTTTCTAGAGAGGTAAAGGATCAAAGTCCTTGTAGTTCAGGATGTGGCATGGAATCAAGTTGTACGCATATGATAGTGACCCGAAAACATACTGGGGTTTACGCATGGTTAGCGGCATTGTAGTTTTCCTGACATCACTAAAAGACTAACCAAGGATGTGGGTCCTAACAATGGGGACACTGAGGTCTACCAGTTCTTGGGATTGAACCCTAGGGAGGCTTCCAACGTACTCTTATTAGGAGACAATGATGAAAATCCACGTAGTTCAAGTATGTTTACTAGTGTTTGGGGTTGAACCTCATAGAGGATTCCTACGTGCCCTATCTAAGAGACAGGGATAAAAACCAACGTAGATTGAATGGGTTTCAATGTGTTGGGGGTTGAACCTTAGGGAGGCTTCCTACATACCCTGTCTAGAAGACAGGGATCAAAAAACATGTATTTTGAAAGTGTTTACCATGTTTTTGGGGTTGAACATAGGGAGGCGTCCTACATACCCTATCTTGGAGGCAGGGATCAAGACCCACGTAGTTCAGAAGCATATAGTTTAACGTCATGTTGGACAGAATGGTGTGTATGTAGTTTAATATCATATAGGACAAGGGTGAATCGACATGATGTTGTGGGGATAGATTTGTGTTAGTCTTGAACCTCAGGGAGGATTCTTACGTACCATTTTCGGAAAGGGAAAGGATCATAGACCACATAGATTGGATGGTGTGTGGGGATTACACACTTATTCGGCCAAAAGAGGGGTTCACGATCAATTCTGACTCTAAGCCCATGTGAGTCATGATTAGTGTCAGAAATAAGAGGCATAAAATACCAGATGATCATTTCATGAACGGTGCATTCACGAATGGATAGAGAAGTTATTACACATGACTAGCGACACAAAGAGTAAATAGGGGCTTATAGTTGGTTATCATCCCAGGGAGATTGAGATTGGGAATTACTATATGATGGTGGCCCTGTGAATAAACATCACAGATGGATAGGGATAGGGTAATGGAAGTTCTTTTTTCCCATCTCTCCTCTAGTCTTCGAGAACATAAGAAGAGAGGATTAGGGACACTACCTCCTTCAAGAAAGTCTAGGGGCTTACACTAGAATGGTTTTCCTTCCCCGCAGATAGATTCCACTCCAGCAAAGAGGATCTCATTCCATGGGAGGAATATCTCACTCCCGTGGAGACCCGTGGGCATCGAAAATGTTCAAGATAGGGAAGACCATGTATATTGCACAGGGTGAGGACACAGTTTAATGTCATGTGCTGAGGATGATAATGCTTGGCAGTTTAATGTCCTGCTGCTCAAACGAGGCAGGTCCACTATGCACCCTAAAGATATACATAACTGATACCCACCCACCCTTGGGGAAGGTAAGGCATCAACAATTCCATAGTGATTTGGGGTTGTGGAGTGATCCATTCACATTATCATGGCTATGTGAAGAAGCAATATCCATTAGTTTTCCTATGCGAAGAAGCATGAGGCAAAAAACACAACATGAAGCACCACCCAAGGGACCTTGAAATCTCTTCGTAGAAACCTAGAGGTTTTTATGGAAGATGGGTGTCCAGGATAGGTGTGTGAAACAAAAGAAGTGCCCGAAGATGGTGTCTAGGAATGTGACATTGAATACATGCTTAATGGAGCAAACAAGGAGGGAGGATTGCACGCAAAATAAGGGTTTTTCGTGCAATAGGTGTGCAAATGAGAACTATTTCATGCAATAGGAGATGTGTGCACTCAATAAGCCATGTTTTCATGTATAAAGGATGATTTCCTGTTATTGGAAGAGTTTTGTGTGAAAATGGATTACCAATAAAGGAACCGGGTGAGGGTCAATCCCTAGTCGCCCTGCCGAAGACTAACCCCTAGTAGACCTATTGGAGAAAATATTATACCTGAATGCCATATTTTTTTCGTATGGAAGGGATGTATTACATGCATGTGAGATGGTAAGAATTCTTTAGCTACTAGAAGTTAGGGGGTGTGCTTCTATTTATAGTTGATTGAAGACAGCAGGTGTGCAGAATTCAGCCAGTGTGAAAAACAGTACCCGTCGATTGGTCACATGTGACTTTTATGCACCCACATGCAAAATCACCCTGGTCATGCAAGTTTGCATGCAATGGATCAGTTTCACATGAACCCCATGGATTTTACGTGCAGCCTTTCAACCCCACCTGGGATGGTTCATTGAATCAGAATTTTCCATTTTTTCTTAATAATGCTTGTCTGAGGCCTTTGGTAGATTTTGGTGCCTACACCCTTATTCATTGTTTCATGTGATCTTCAAGTTCATGTGATCTTATCACTCCCTTCAAATAATCCACGCGATGCTTGTAGTTTCATCTCCATCATTCATGTGAATAGATCATCAAATTTAATGTTTTTCCATGAAAAAATTGGTTCTTTACATGTTACTTTTTGATGAAATAGGCTATGTTCGCATCTCTATCTCAAAATATTAATAATATTTTGAAGTTTCACATTTTACTCCATCATAAGACAATGGATTTCTATGTATTACTTTGCAAGAAATGGATGTGTTATAGATTTCATTATCAAAATACCTTAGTTTTATATATATTTTCCACCTCATTTTCTTCCCAAGATCTGTATATTTTGCAGGATTATCCCTTTGTAAGGAATTTTTTTTCAAGGTTACTTCTTCTTTTGCGTGATGCTTCACCTAACATAGGGTGTCTCTGTAAGATCTTCTTAACCACTTCAGAAGACATTTTTTCTTGAGGGTTTCATATTCCTTCGTGTGATAGATGTGGTGTCCATGGATTTCTCAAACTCTTTGTGACATGAGATAGGTTTTTCTATGGGTTAGCTTCCCATGAAAATATTTTTTGTTTTGGGCTACTTCTTATATTCATTCTCATTGATTATAATTCTCATGGAATACTCTTTTCACTGACTAAATCCAATAGATTATCACTTCCATTCATATGTACGGTTCATGTGATGGCTATGTTTTTAGAGCTCTTGTTATACTATCAATAAAATAGTAGAAAAAAACTATCAACCCATCCTCATATTATATAGGTGATTCAACATTGAGTTTTATGGCATGGTAAGGAATTGTGAAAGATATTGAGATCTCTTCAATGAAAATATTATCTTCCTCTCCATGTCCCATCGAGGTGATCATGTGATCACATTATTGCTAATATTGATCATGTGGCACCTTAGTAAGATTCATTTGATGCGTTAATGTGAAATCATCTAATTATAAACCAAAAAATTATTTTTTAAAGGATGGTATCTTCATGATGATTTTCTTCTTCAAGAGAATTCAACAAGGTTTTCTCCCAAAAGTCACATGATCCATGATCATCATGTAATGAAACTATGACTGTCTTTAATAACAACATGAAAATCGTCATTAATAATAATAGGTTCTTTTGATATATTCTTGAATTATCATTATTTTTAAAATCCATCTGTACCCATAAAATATGATGTTTCATTCCTTTCTTCAATTCAATTGATCTTTATCTTGATGTCTTATGGTGGATAGTTGTTTTGATCTCACACTAACATACCTCATCGAGAAGAAGAGGATGATGGGTTGTTCAAATATGCATGGAATATTTAAATATGAGAGGCAAGGGAGATGCAATGACAGTAATTAAACAGAGTGTGTGTCACATGATATATCCATTATTTACATAACGGGGGATAGTATGGGGTTGATCTGCATCCCACATCAAAAACAATTAGCACCTTACCTCTCATTTTTTAACTAATTCATGTCACCTTCACTCGAATCTGGATATTGTAGATTAGCACTAGTTAAAACATTGAACCACATTCAACACAAAAATCGACCCACCGACACATTGGGCGCACACCATATGCCCATTTTCTATCTTTTTGGCCTTATACATTAGCATGTAATTGATACGCTTCTGTGCCTACCCATGCCACCCTCAAGCTGGCCATAGATGGGCTCCCTTGGGTGTTGTGACCCCTTTGGGTCCCTTAATATTTTTGTTCAACTCTTGATAAGTTATTCCCATATTTTTTCCAATTTTTTGTAATCCCATTAAAAATATAGAGAAAAAAATATCCAAATATAAATGTAATTCAATGACAAGGAAACTTCTTGACTCTCTATGATTCATTAACCTTCCCTCTTCTTCGCATCAGGCAATTTCTTATTGCATGGTACTAAAATGAATTTGTCAAGAATTAATAAAATCTTTTTTTTTCATGTCCATCTTTCGAATACACTAGTTTTAGTAATTTGAAAACTCATTCAGAAAATTTGATAATAATTTATGATAACTTTAAAAAATAATCAGATTTAACAACATAGATAATTTATTAAGTGTAAAATCCAATAATATGAATCCATAAAAAATCCCCAGGCATCACCAATTAATTCACCAACACATATTGACTTATTGGAAATAAATACAATTTAGGCAAAAAAATCTCCCCCTCTGTATTTCATTTCAATATCAGTACATATCATAAGTCAATATTTAGTGATAAATTTTATCCTCACTATTGAAAATCAATATGAATAGGGTAAATGGGGACATAAAAATACATCATCCTTTCAAAATAATGATCATCTCCCTTATAAGAAAATTTAAAGATAAATTCTAAGAGATTAATGATCTCACATAATTCTCTTATAAAAGAGACATTAATTAATCAACTCTCAATCTATGTGGGCTAACCCAGTGTAGAAAAAAAAGAAACATACAACCAATGTTGTTTAAGAAATCCATAAAAACAATGTATGTTAAATCATGATCATAAATTCTCAATTCTGATTAATGGAATTGTAAATAATCAGAATGATCAATGAAATACTATATCTAGGACATACTTCAAGAAAGTCATAAGAAGATTAATGTGAAAATGATATATTTCCCCTTTGGTCTTATCTTTACATCAATCAATCCAACCTCCTTAGTGGATATGATAAATAAAATTAATAATAAAGGATGATGGTGTGATTGGAATGCCTAAATTTCCAATTATTGATGTTCATTATAAGTTTCATGTTCTCTTGGTAGTGGAGATTTAATAACTTCATCTCATCAATTATTCCTATAAAGTGATTCATACATGTCCTTCATTTCCCTACAGTTTAGTACAATAGAATTTATATATATAAGTGAATAAATTGAGACCTTTTTATTCATCAAGAATAACATTTAGGCTGAGAGCTATCTCTTAACCTTGGGCAATTTTTACTCCCAAGATCAAAACTTCCATTACATGATGTATCATTTTATAATATATTAATTTTAGTAGATGAGGTCTTTAGTACATTAATTTCAATTTCAAAATTCTAAAACTGATTAGGGAGAATTTCCATACAATTCGATAAAGCATGTGAAGATTTATAACACCTTACACACATGTCACCATCTTTGTGAGGAAGACTTTCTTCCACCACAATTTTTGAAGAAATTTTATTTTCATTGTCTTCAGAATCTTTTCCACCTTCCTAAAAAATTTTATCCAATTTTAATTGATTTCTATGGACTAATAATTAATCTTCCTTCACATTATTTTTCTTATCACTACCATCACATGACTCACCACTAATGTTTTTATAATATCCAATTTATTATAATAGAGAAAATCTTTTAATAGTACTGTAATGAATTTTTCAACATTATAACCGTTCTATTTACATCATCCACCATATTCTTATAATCATTCATATCTATTTTGTCATATGGTCTTGGATGAATTTATGGTTAAATCACTCTTTATATAAGACTCATTTATCATTTATTCATTGTGAATACCCATTAATTCATTCATATTTTCCTAAAATAAAATGTTATAACAATATTAATAGGCTTTGTGTCCATATGTTTCACATCCTCAACAAAAAATCATAAACCTGGATCTTTTTCATTATGTTTATTCTATCCAGATACATGTTGTTGTTGTACTTATTCAAAATATTCAATATTTTTCCATGGGTTAGTGATTTCCTTTACTCATTTATTTATCCCTTTTATGTGGGAGAGGATATCTCACTACTCTTTTTGGAAACAGTTTTCTTGACATCTTTTTGTTATTTTCACATCTCAAGACTAACTTTTCACCCTTTTTATTACATATATTTCATTTTTCTGATCTTATATTTACATAATAAAATGATTCATTTATGATAGGTACATATCAACATTAACATAAAAATGGGATCTTCTATTGCAGAATCCTGATAAACATTCAAATCAATCAAATATATTCTTAATAGATGGATTCATTTTCTATGAATTTTTCTTCTCTAATGTAGGTTTTCTCTTTTAGTTAGTTTTATTAACCCTAAATATAAGCAATAAATTATTTTCGTTAGTTGTAATGTTATTAAAAAATTCCATAACTTTATGCTCAAATGTAAAATAACTCAAAAAAATAGCCAATAAACATTCTTATTTTCTTTTTTGGTGTAATCTATTTAGTTTTCAATGATTTAAAACCTTGATTCTTTTGAGTAATATAACCATTCTTCCAGATGATTCTAGGGGAACAATTATTCATGATACTCTTAATATCATCCCTTAATGTGGTGTATTTATCAATATTTTTCATCGTAAATATTTTCACAGAGATTGGTTTGAAACCTGTAAGAGTAATTGAATCATCATTAGTATATAAAATAGTTTTTGGGTTATGTGGTGCCTTGTTCTTGGAGGATAATTTCATTTAATTAAATAATGATATCATGTTCATTATATAATCTTTATCCTCGATTCAAACTTGAGTGAAAGAATATCTTCCAACCATCTGTGAAGGCCCATTTTATGGTGATCCTTAATTTTTATGTCTCACTTACAGATCTAAACACTACATATTAGGGGATTTCTTCTCATCCTCAATTAATCTTAGTATGGTTTCTCAATCATCCTTTAGCTTCATTATTTGTTCTTCATGAATAATTCTTGATTAGTGAAATGATTGTTTAATATAAAAAAACATGCCATCTCTATCCTCTCATTGATGAATTTCGACACCCATAGCAACTTTTTGTGTTTTTTCAAATGCATGGAAAGCTTATAAAAATACAATCTCAAATAATTATTTCTCACAAAAAATTCCTTAAAATTATATTCTAGTTTTAACAAATCTATTATTGAAAATAAAAATCATTTCTTCAGTTATGTTCAATTTTTTTGGGACGTGTTAAATATCCCATCACATTTAGACAACGAATCTTCAATATCATTTCCCTCTTCTTAAAGATGTAATTTTTCATCCTGATGTTCCCTGACACCTTCGACAATATTATTTACAATATCTTTGGGAACCTTCAATATATATTCATTGAATTCAAGGAGTATATTACTTAGTTCTCTGTAATCATCACATATTTAAAATTATTCATTAAAATAATAATAATCCAATGAATAAATTCAATGTATACGTTTTTATTTATTTTCACAAAGAGGTATCAATGTTTGTACTATAAGATTATTCTCTTTATTTCTCTTATATTTCTTCTTTCTATTTATCTGATTCTTAGAAAAAAATTTAACATTAGTATTCTCAAGAGTAAATAAATTTTTCCATAGGTGGTAGACACTCATTTCATAAAATCTACACTTCATAAACACTCTCTTGCATATTTAAAGGTAACCTACCCTTTGATAACACTTGTTGTTCCCTAATCCAGATTGACCACTGAGTGGGGGGATGAATCAGTGGTATAATATTTAGAAATTATTATTTTTTAATTCAACCTCTTAAACTTGTAATGTTTATATATCCACTTAATGATATCCCATCATCTCAATTTTTATGAAAACATAATAAGAGATATGAGACCAAATGATATTTACATGGTTTGATACAAATACCTACTCTTTTCTTTATTGGTTATTCTCACCAACATAGATTCTCCACTATAATCTTATAATCAAATACAATGGTTGACACATAGTCACATTTTATCACTCATAAATCAAAATAGGTGGTTCATTATACTACACAACAATGTGTAACTTGAAACCACACCATCCTACTCTAGAATCCACACTAGATACTTTTTCTCTTTAATAACACAAGAGGATACTACTTAAGATCCAACTGAATACTTCCACAATTATTCATAGTTTTTTCACTATTGGTTGATCTGTTGATCTTACACTATGAGTATTATGGGTCACACATTTCCATATACTCTTCATGTATCATCAAAAGCTGTTGGGTGAGTCTGTCAGTCTTGTTCAATCAATTCTTATCAACTGTATCTGAGCAGTTTACTTAGTGAAATAAATGCTAAAGCTGTGATTTATTCTGTCAATAAAGTCCCAACATAAATTCAATGTGTTTATTAAGTTCACACAATTAATTCACGAATATTTATATGTATTAAGGATCTTTCATAGAGTCAGATTAATATATAATATTAAATTCTCAAACACTATAAACATGCTATGTAATCTTTTAGTCGATCATATTATGATTTAGTCTCAAACTACTAACATTTAATGCATGGATTTCATTGAATCTGATATCATGGAATATTCATTTATGAACATCATTATTTTATGTTCTCATTAATTATGTTTCAGGTAACTCAACTTCTCAATTGATTATTCATGTGCCCATGTGCATATGCACTATCCACCTTCAAGATTTAGTGACATGTTCACAAACCCAAATCGGTATACACTTCTCCATATCTCTTATTCAAGTACCACATGACAAGATTTTCATTAGTTACATTTAGTGAAATTTTTCCCTCTATTTTTAATTATATCATGTGAAGAACATGATATCTTCAAGGTCGTGCGATCTTCTCACTCTCTTTATATATTCCAATTTAGGATTATCATTTATCCTCCTTCATTCACATGAAGCAATCAAGCCATTTCATGCATTCTTTATGAAAATAAATAGTTTATTTTTAAGTCAGATTCGTGTAACACATGTTGTGTTCACATATCTATATCAAACTCTTAGTATGATCTATATGACTCACAGGTTAATCATTCACAAGAAAATGGTTTTCCATATATTTCTTTATAAAAACTACATGTCTTATGGATTAATTTCTCTCAATACACTATTTTTCTATGGATCTGTCCCCATTATTTTCTTTACAAGATCTATGTATCTTATAGGTGTCACATTTGTGAGATAATTTTTGTATGTTTGTACTTATTCATACATGCAGTGCTTAACATGACATAGGGTGTGTCCACAAGTTATTCATATCCACTTCACAAGACCTGTTGACTTTTGGGATTCTTCTCCCATCACATGATACAAGTCGTGTCCATGACATACTCGAACTCCTCCCAAGACAAGGAGGTTTTCTCATGTGTTAGCTTAGTGTTATTGGAGATGTAATCTATGGATACCTCTTCTGCGCATTCAAGATATTAGAAGTGTCATGTAATCCTTCTTCATGTGGTTAAATCAAATGGATTCCCAATTCCTTTCAACTGTATCGTTCTTGTGGAAGATTTGATTTCTGATCTCACACAATATTTGAAAAATAATAGTAGAAATAAAATATTGACTACACATCATTTAATATAGTGTATTTAGTTATGATTTTGAGGCATATTGATTACTTCCCAAAGATCATGGGATCCATTGAATTCCTATATTCTTGGATCCTCCAAGAACCATCGTAGTGATCATTCGATACTGTGATCACTTCTCTTGATCATGTAGCACCTCTGTAATATGCTTGTGATTCCATAATGTGACATCATATCAGAATAATCCAAATGATAATTCATTAAAATACGAGATCATAATGTGTTCGTTATTCTTCAAGTGAAATTTTCACATTTTTCTCCCTACTATCACATTATCCACGATCATCCTGTGATGACATTATGATTGTCCATAATGACATCATTTGAAGCCTCATTAATCATCACATGTTCTTGTAATAGTTTCTTGACATCATTACTCACATTTCCTTTATTCTTCATATGCATAATTATGCATGTAAGACATTGTTGAATTCCATACGTTGGTTTGATAGAGAATTGTCTCATTGTCTTTTTGTGGTTGGTATTCATGAGCTCGCATCAACAAACCATTTTAAGATGAAAAAAGGACACTCCAATCAAATATGTGCAGTATTTTTGAATGCGAGAGGTGTGGGAGATCTAAAAAAGATGATTAAACAGATCATGAATTTCATGATTTATCTACCATTTAAGTGACAGAAAAATACTAAAAAGTTGATCTCCACCCAACATTGAAATTCCGTAGCACCATCCCTCTTTTATTTTAGCTAAATCATGCCACCTCACTCTAGTGTGGCTATTGGGGATTAGCACTACTTCACACTTTTAACCACACATCACATGGGCTTAATCCAACCAACACACCACCTGTACACCATTTTCACATCCTCTCTCTTGTGGTCCTTATGCATGAGCATGCGATGGACGTGATCCTAATCCCCCCAATGCCTCCATTGGGTGGGGCTTAGATGGGTTCTGATGGGCGTGATGAACCCTTTAGGTCCCACAAGTTCCTTGTTCAAGACTAGAAGAGGCTTTCCCCATTGCTGGGATATTCTTTTATATAATTTCCTAAACAATTCTTATAAAAATATAAATTTATAAATGTCATTCCATGCCGATCCAAATGTCATAACTCCATTTCAAGAAATACCCATCCTTCTTCTTCACATCAAACAATTTATTGTTTCATGGTCATCAAATGGATTTCTTATGCATTAATAAATTCCTATTTCCTTGGCCATAATTCACTTCCTCTTGTTTTATAAATTTGAAAACTCTTGAATCACATTTTTCAATATTTTATGATAACCTAAAACAATCATCAGATTTAATAACATGTATAGTTTCTCAATACTGAAATCTAATACTATGAATCAAAATAAATTCTCTAAGAATCATTACTTCATCCACCACAACATATTGTCTTATTCAAAACCAATGAAATTTTTCCTCAAGGACATTAATTGAAGAGAAATTGATATACACCACTAAAAATATTGTTTCATTCTCCAATGTTAAAAACATGAAAACTTTTTCCTTAAAGATTATCATTTAAAACGATAATCTAGTCAATGGTAGAATCTTATCAGGAATATGAGTCCAGAAGATGAAATTTACTTAATGAAATGGGATGATTTAATGAAGTAATTTTTCAACAAGTATTTCCCTCGAACTCTTAATATGAAAATGGAAAGATAACTATGTTAACCAATGAAGAAGGATAAAAAATCCATTAGTACCAAAGAGGATATTTTTTACTACAGTTTCAAGGTATACTGCTAGATTTATCATCCATGCAGAATAAAAAATTGATAGATTCTTTATTGTCATGACACCAATACTTTGAAAGGAATTGGATATATGATACATAGATAGTTGTGAAGAAATGAGTTGATACAACATTAAGATAGAATTGAGAAGGGCATATGGTTCTGCTGCGTGTGCCGGGAGTGGCTGGTTTGAAGGTTGGGTTATGCTTTTTTGGATGTATGGTTCATGAATTTCGATTTCTGTTGCATTGTCTAAGGGTTTATCAACTCGAAGAAGTGGAAACGATGGTTGTGTTGGTTGAATTTGAACCGGTGGTAATTTCTGATCGTGATGAACTCTGGAATTTTAGATGTGTAACTGTTGTAGCACCGGTGTGAGGTTTGAAATTGTTAGGTCTCACTACCATGGACTTGATTAATGGGACATTGCATTCTGTTTACTTGTAAGGGATTTGCCCAGATGAGTTTTAGAGTTTGGAGCATTCTCATTCTAATCACTATTTAGATTTGGAAGATCGAGAGGGTATGGCGTTTGCCATCGGTACCGGGCCCGTGAATTCTTGCATGGGATAGCTAGCCGAGCAGTGACGAGAAGGTGAACATTGATTGTACTGTTTATCTGCTAGGGTGGGGAATTTCCTTTCTCTTGAATTGGATTGTATTTGTTCTTGATGGTCCTGGCCCATGGAGGCATGGTTGTTCATGAAGTCTTTGATGTCGTTATGGTTTTCCACATTTTCCTCAAAAGTTCTTTTGAAATAAAAATTTAATTTTCAGTCAGTAATAATAAATCCCATGGAGGGCATAAAATTAATTTTATATCATTTCAGAATCCTAAAAGGTAGCATGAAAAAAATCTCAATATGAGATTTGATAAATGTTTTAACCGTGTAAAAAACAACAATTAGAAAAATAATTCTAAACTAATATTACGATGGCAGTTAATCAAAGGAGAGCTGAAAATTCTCAACCAAATGTTCGAAGGATAATCAAATTCTATAATTGTAAGGAGTATATATATTATAAAATTTAGTGTATGAATCTAAGGGTGAATGATGAAAGTTATCATCAACAACTTCTTAATCAAATTTACAAATAGAAATATCATGTGATCACAAATAATGAAGTGGGTCATGAGAACGAACTGATTAAATGTGAACTTACCATCCACTCTTGAACTAAAAATGTGTTATTGGGTTCAAAATATGGCCACTAGTTAGTATATAAAGAATTTTTTAAGGGTATCAAATCAAAAACGTAATGATTATATGATTAGTTAGTATTAAAAAAAATAAATGTTAGGATGATCACATCACAAGATTACAGCTCAACACTAATATAATATTGTGTGAATGTGATTCCTACAAATCGTATAGTCCTCCATCTAGTTAAATATTATGGTATTTTGGGCATATATTAGGTCCCTCTATATGGATCCCATGTCGGTATCTGAAGAACGTAATTAACATTTTATATTTTAAATCAACACATGATCTTATTTTGGTGCAAATATTAATAAGAAAATCCAATAGATTTTTTTCTTTATATGTGTATTACTACCTATTAATGATGTATATTTATCTCAAATAGTTTAAGAGAAACTCATTATTAATGATATACCTTTTTTCTGGTCTTATACCAATGTATTTTATAAAGACGTTCCTAGTCTTCCCCTAAATTTTGATGTTTATTTTTTAATAGAATTTGTTCCTAGGGTTACATCTAATTTAATGTCTCTATATAGATTGACCCTAATTGATTGCTAGGAATTAAAGAAGAAATTCGATGAGAATATTAATAAGGGATTGATATTCCCAAGTGAATCTCCATGGGTCGAACCTGATCTTTTTTTAAGATGGAATATTTTATAATATATATTTCAATCTATTATCGATTACTTAAAAAGATCACTATCAAGAAAAAGTATCATATACCTCATATTGATTACATATTTGTCTAACTTTATAGATCTCAATAATTTTCTAATCATGACCTTCATTTTAGATTTCATCATGTAAGGTTCAAGAAGATGGATATAACCATGATATCCTTCCATATGATCTATAGTCATTATTAATTAATATTAAGGAATTGGGAATTACCAATTACCATGATATTTTCATGGATATAATTAATAGAATATTTATAGGATTCCATGATCAGTTTGTGATAGTCTTCAAAAATGATATTATAATATATTCAATGAGAACATAAGATAAAAATGATCATTTGGTGATTATGTTCATGTACCATATGAAGGATTATTTATATGATAAATTTACCTTGTTTTAATTTTTTATATAGAGAGTCACATTTTGGGGGTCACATAATCTCTAGTGGGGGTATATCAGTGGATCCTTTAAGACGAATGTTATTAAAAAATAGAACATTACAACCACAGTAACTAAGGTCCATAGAATTCTTGGGTTATAAGGATAATACTACTAATTAATAAGATATTTATCAGGGTTATCCAATCCAATAACCATGTTGAATCATAAGGGATCACGGTTCTTATGGATAAATTAATGTGATTAAAATATCATGGAGCTGAAAAGAAGGTTGGTCAGTTCACTTATTCTTACACTAACCTTTAGTAGATATTTTTTTAATCATTAGTGATGAATAAAACAAGGTATTGGGATATATTGTCATGTAGATATATATAGAGATATCTTTTGTTTTATGCTAATTGAATTTTTGTGTGAAAACTTATCTAACTCACAATTTGGAGTTG
This sequence comes from Viscum album, assembly GCA_963277665.1. Lineage (NCBI taxonomy): Eukaryota > Viridiplantae > Streptophyta > Magnoliopsida > Santalales > Viscaceae > Viscum > Viscum album. The sequence continues at coordinate 228,804,034 of OY728145.1, forward strand.
GAAACAGTAATTTTTGAACTAAAAATATAGAGGAATTTTATTTATAGTGAACAATGTAATATATATACTTATTATAAATTCTTTTAATATATGTTCATACCTAAATAGTTTAACATGTTACAAAGGATATATTTGTAGTTGATTAATAATTTTGACTTCTCAATACACCACAACCCTTGGAAAGAGATCATGGTGGTTGATGCTCTAGCTTAGAATGACTATGCATGTGTACCCAAGATATAGATTGAATGAGATCCAACATTTATAAATTTATAGAAGATAGATCTTGAAATCATGAAGAATGGGGATATATGATATCTTTAAAAAATGTATGTCCAGCAACCCATCAACGTGAGGATTAATGAGGCATAGAGGGAGGATATAGAAATTAAAAATAAGGTATGAAATGTTCATGGGTTCAACAATGATTTTGAGGCAATAATAATGTTTTGGAACCAAGTACGTGTCCAATAAATACCATACATAAAGGTGTAGGAGTTTAATTAAGCTCATAGTTCATCGTTCTCTAATCACACAAGAAACATGAAGATATATAGATTTCTAGTGGGATAACATTAAAAGGGATAGAGTAGTGTATACATATTGATGTCTAGAATATCATTAAGTTATGTCAAATACACATATGTATTGTGGGATGTTACAACCATTATCAATACCAAAATAGAACACTTTTCGAAGGTATTTATAATGTTTTTTGAGATTATCACCTTCCATTTTTTAGAATTTTCATACAATAATAACTTTCACTAGATCATACAGATGGCTCCTTATGAATCCCTTTATGGAAGTAAGCATAGAAATATAACATTTTGGGATAATGTTAAAGAAAAAATAAATAAATTGGGACCTGATCTAGGCGAGGAAATGGAAGAGAATTTTAGTGTTATTCAATATCATGTCAGAGAAGATTATAATCAATAGAAATGTTATACCAACAATTATCTATATGATCTATAGTTCAAAGTTGGTGAGAAATTATTCTTGTGAACATTTCCATTGAATAAGGTTATGATATTTAAAAATAATAGAAAAATAAGACCTAATTATATTGATATATTTTAAATTCTTGATCATATAAAGACGTTTTATTATCTCTAGGCGCTCCCCTCGAATCTCTCTCGAATTCATGATGTATTCCATGTGTCTCTTATGAGGAAGTACATACCTAACCATTCACATATACTAAATTTAAAGAACATACCCATGTAGACTGATATATCTTATGAGGAAAAACCTATTGGGATTATATATTTAAGAGATAAAGTGATGTGGAACAGGACCACTCACCTGGTCAAGGATCCTCAATGAGACCATAAATTTGTGTAAGGTTAGTAGGAAATCAATTATTTGATAAAGTATAAGCTTTCCATAGTTGTTTTTATTAAATTGATAGATTTTTTAAGGAGGAAATGTTATAAGGGGTAAAATGTAACACCCTATGATTTATGATTTTTATCTCTTTAAAAAAATTATTTTCATTGATAGAATTCATTACATGTAACATCAAGTTTAGATTAACGACATTGTAATATTAAATAATATTATTTAATGAGACTTTTCTTTTCCATCCATTGGATTGGTGGTTATGAATATGACTTACTAAATTAATAACAATTATTGTTTACACATATATAAAATTAAATTATTTGATATCAATTACATAGAAATTAAAAAATAAAAATTTAAAGGTAAATATATATGTTTTTCTAAAAATAGGTTTTATTCACACAATGCATTTTTATCTTATTAGATTTAGTTAATATATTTTTATGAAAGATTGAAATGAAATATAATGATTTTATATTCAATAAATAAATATAAAATTCATCTAATATTTCATACTTGGTATTGAATAGAATCAATATAATTTCATGGGTAAAATGTATTTATCTAAAAATGGTTTTTATTTCAGTTTTTGAAATTATTTGGAAGTTAATTTCTACCCTTTATAGAAACTAAAAATTTTAAAATGTATTAACTATTTGAAATATTTAAAATTAATAACATTCAATAATTATAACTTAATGTTTGGTCATAATGCATTGAAAAAACAATAATTGTTTTGTTATGGTAAAGGATAAAATTGGTTTTGGGGGGATTAAACTAAGAGATAAGGTTTTAAATACCATAAAAAATTGATTTAATTTGATTATTTGATAATATTTGTACCTTATTCTGATTATATTCTAATATTTTTAATTTTTTCCACTAGACTTTAGTAATACGTTAATATATATTAATATTTTGAAATTTTTGAAGTGTTTCACCCCATACCTTGTAAAAGGATACAACCAATCCTTACTTCCTCACAATCCATAAACCCTATATATTATCCAATATACACCATAATCCCTTATTATAATATACAAACACTTTATATAGGTTTTGGTAAGATACGAATACCATCCATTAATGTTTATGGTGTAATCTAAAAGAGGTTTCCAAACAACGTGCCATAACTCCTAACTAGTACATTCAATTATATATCTTATTATATATTCTAAAAATATATGGTAACAATTATAAAATAATTTATTAAGTATTTTAATCATAATTAATTATTATTTATACTATTAATCAACTATTTTCTATCTCAATTCCATTAAATGGGAAATGAAAGCACAGCTAGTGCATATGCATGCACTATAACCTCCACATAGTGATATGATTCATTTTCTCTCACCATAATTAATGGTTTCTAATAATGATGTATTTAGTGTCTATATTTCATATTAATTATATAATTATTCCTCTTTAATTATAAAATCTAAACTACCTTCTTACCATTCTAATCATTAGAAAATGATAACGTCACTTGGTCATAGGTGTAGACTACCACCTCCACACAGTGATGTGATTCGTTTTTCATCACTGATGTATATGAATAATTAGAACTATTTATATTATTAATAAAATGATACTTATTATATTATCAAAGTTATTTATATATTGAAAATAAGACCAAGGTTCATGTATTGAAACCATAAAAATGAAACATGTAGGGAAAACAGACCTCTTTTCACCAAAATGATTATTTTCACGTTGAAATTATTAATCACAAGATAATTATAAATTTTAAAGGAATGAAAAATAGTACTTTTTTACTAATATGGTTATATAATATGTGTATAATAAATTTATATTTATTATATAATATATTGTAATGAATACAAATCAACACGAAACATGTGTTAAAGATTTTTTATTAATATTTCATTTCTTTTCAATATTATAATTGATAAAATTATATTGAGGGAAATATTATATGATTAATAACCTTTAAAACAAATATATTTTATTTTGTTATGGTTATTTATATATTTTTTATGTATTTGTTCATTTTACTCTCTTTAGTAATTAAACTAATTAAGAAAATATTTTTAGTGAAAAGTTTACTTTGCATACTCATTGGTTAAAGAATTTGTTCTTCTATGTCTATACTCTTCAAAATTGTCTTATATAAGTCCTTATATAAAATAGATTTTTTTTTTAAATTTTACCTTCATTAAAATTTAATTCATTTAAAATTTTTTAAAGGGGAATTTGTTTTAAATGTTTTCTGAAGAATTCAGTTTTTACTTTTTACAAAACTATGAAATTAATTTTTAATTTTAAAATATTTAACATGAATGGATATTCAAGCAATAAATACCTTTCATTTATTTGAATGTTTCATTAGAAATTTCCTTGATTATTATAAATGAAAAATATTTTATCAATATTATAAGAATTTTTATTAAAACATTTTCAAAAGGAAAGTATATTTTTCTCATGTTTTCAAACAAAGGATAGAATAATATTTTAAATGTATTTTTCATCTATGTCAATATAATTTAATGATTTTAATGATTTACTTGTGATATGATTTTTTTGTATTATCCAATATTTTTTATTTTAATGACTTATGAAGATAATTATTTAAGGATAATTTATTGAATCCCATTTCTTTCCCACTTGTTCAATAATTTATGATGAAAGCTTTATAAAGATTTATTTTTTTACACATGTTACGCTATTTTGAAATAAAAAAATGTTTATGAGTCTTTTTTCCTTTCCATGGGTTCTGAGATTATTATAGGGTTTATGTTTTATAATATTGTGGAACACATATATATGGTTTTCATTATGTGATGGGTTGGAAGGGAATTATATAGGATTCCAATTCATTTTGTAATTATGGATATCTCGTGAGATAATAATGACTATAATAAAGAGTGAACCCTATTTAGTAAGGTACACTGCCTACTATGATAGTATTGGGAGTGAACTGTGACTAAGGAAATGATGTAATAGGTAGTGAACCCAATCCAAAATGATATTCATAGAAATTATCCCTAACTAGGGAAAATATTTTATATGTTTATGTATATGCCACAAAATTATGTCTTATGCATATAATATGTTCTCATGGATCATGATTGATTATTGATAATTCCACACTCATATGAATTATGTATTTTTCAATGAAAAAACCTTATTTTGTGATTTATGTTTAATTCTTTTTAAATAATTGGGTATGGGAATTGTAAGATATGATTATGTTATCATACCCTTATAATTATATTATGATCACTTATGATCATTGATTGAGGTCTCTTATATATAACCTTGGAGAGCGTCTAAGATCAATATTTTTTATATTTTCTATCCCTAGGTTATGAATATATTTCATAAGTTGGATATGTATAATTTGTTTAGTATGTTAGAATATCTTTTTGGGATATCATGAATATCATTTATGTAATAAGATGATTTTTTACAGAGTCTCCAATGACTCTAAAACTTTATCTTTCTTGGGTTGTTTTTTTATGATATGTAATGAATATTCATCTAAAAATATGTAATATATATGTTTGAAATGCCTGGGAAACTTCAAATTCTAACCTCATGTGATTACTAAAGGTAAGATTTAGGTTAGTAAATATGTGGAGGTAGCTACTGGATTTTAACATCAAATTTCGAGAATGATTTATTTGATTATTAATCTTCATAATCTTTTATATCTTCCATTTTTTCTAAGAACATTAAATAAATCCCTAGAAACATGTGAAGGGAAGAGTTAATCAATAATCCTAGTGTAAATATTATTATAATATACTTTTTCTGACATATTATCCAATATTATGCGTAGAATTAACTTATTTTCGATCATGGTTTCCATACCTATAGTTGACTTTCACATAATAATTTATATATATTTTATTTACAGTTATAAAGTAAAAACACTATGATAATTAATGAAGGATATGTGGAGTCACTTTTATGTTGAGGGGATACATCATCCTATGATTTGTGTCATTATCCACCTCTAATAGCTCTCCATAATGAAATTATTTGATAATAATTGTTGAAAAAACATATTAATGAGAAAGGTATCCTTAGAATAGAGGATGTAACTATTACAAATGAATAAAATGATTTTTTTAAATCTAACTTAACATCCACTTGATTGAGAATTTAAGTTTTCCATTGATATCCACCTTAATGAAAAATATATATCATGGACTCCTAATTGGATGAAAAAATAAAATTTCTACAATATAAGAAACAACTATATGAGTTTTAGAGTAATGGATTTATAATCCTTTTTATTTTACCAGGGGAAACCCTATTCTGTTTTTTACGAATAAATATGGGCCTATGAGGTTATCCAGTCATTATCGAGAAATTACTATAGTTACTCTAATGAACATGTATCATCTTCCTCGCATTTAGGACTTGTTCAATCAACATCAAGGATCCTACTATTTTTCAAAGAGTGGTCTTTATTCTAAGTATCATAAACTTTGAATAAATAAAGAATATATTCTAGTGATGTTTTTTTTAATGTGGTATGAAAATTATGAGATTACAATAAATATCTTTGGATTAACTAATGCACCAAATATTTTTATAGATATGATGAATAAAATATTAAAGGATTACCTTAATATTTTCATTGTGGTGTTTATTATTTATATACAAGCATACTCTAAAAACATTTACGATCATAAGAGTATTTTTTGAATCATTATTAATACTATTAGTGAAAATGAGTTATATATAACATTTATCAAATGTCAATTTTTTATTCCATAAGTTTATTTTCATGAACATAGTAAAGAACACAATCATAATAGTTCAGATTCATTGTTTACATTATTATGTTGTCATAAGATCAAGTAATCACATACTGACGGAACAAATAGTTTAGTAGTCATGGTAAACTATATAAATAGATTATCTCATATTACAATTGAGAACATAAAATATAACATAGTCTTTTATTTGAGTGAACCAATATTAACTTTAACATATCCCATTATATCTATTATGAACACTTCCGAGAATCCTAAGAAAGTAAGCATAACAAATGGATAAGATTAAATGCTCAGTAATTGTAGGCATACAATAGAACATATCATGAATAAATTAGGCATAATCAATTTTTAAAGGTAAATAACTTAATCACATTTCAGTCGATCAATTAATTGAGAATAATATGGAATGAATAATTAGTGATCAGATAATTCCATATAAATTATTACATGAGATTGGAACATAACCATGGATATTATAAATAATGTAATATTAACATGGAACATTAATAAATAATCACATAATTGGGGAATTCATAATTTTAGGCATCATAACCATATTCTAAAGTCCATGTACCAGAATTTCTTACATAATTAGATAAAGACTCTTCCAAAACCCAAGTTACTTTTTCTTATAAGCCCTATTGATACATTGAGGTGCTATAGAGGGACCCACCCCTCATGTTATAAGTCCAACGAATTCTTCATATGAAAGGGTATAAGCATAATCAATGTAAAATTTTGTATTGAAAAACTAGAATTTGAAATATTAACAATTTCCCCAATCAATAAACATCATCATAAACCATATATAATAGTATATAGAATAGTATAAAAATAGAACATCCTCGTAAAACTAATAATAATCCATATATAGAAAAAATAAGTATGGTATCATTATAACATATTCCCAATGGATCATTGAGTAAAATGAGGGTTATTGTTTATGAATAGAAGTACCATAAAATTCCATTAACACATTTTTTTGGGGAAATATCATTTTCACTATGAAATAAACTTCAAAAACTATAATTTTTTTTTTGAATATTACGGAAAAAATTTTATTTGAAAACAAACATTCAAAAATGAATAGGAAACTTAAAAACAATTAGTATTCATGATGGTGGGAAATTCGGTATATGTTGAGTATGTTAAAAAAAGATTCCTTTAACATTTTATGTAAAATTAAAAAAGAAAATAATTTATAAAATGGTATGAATATTTCCTTTATAATATTTTTTAAAAAATTTAACATGGGTAAAAATTTATTTGATATTTTTTTTAATTCTAAAAATATTTTATAAAATATTTTATAAAATATTTTTAGAAACCATTGATTCTGAAGAAGGACTTTTTATCAATGGGAGGAATAAAGATACATTTTCTTAAAAACTGGTTATAAATAATTTTAAGTTATAAATTGGGTATAATGATACCATAACCTCTAAATTAAATGAAAAAATCGAGTATAATAAAATATATTGGGTTCAATATATAGAGTTCAAATAATTCCCCCAATTTAGACTATAAGATAAAAAATCCCGGATAATAAGGAGAGTGAAATAAACTCATACTGATTTGGTAACATTGTAATTATAATCCCCATTAAATATATAAATTAAAATGAAACCTTTTATTCAACAAATATAAAGTTATTCATGATATAACATATCAATTTGGAAGTATATACATCATAAATAAAGTTGTGAATAAGTCATATGTCTCACGAAAGTAAGAGTGATATGAGAAACACTTACCTTGGGTACAAATTCCATTTTATAAGTCCACAACTAATTTATAACACAAAAAGGATTATGAAAAATTCTATTAAAATATTATGTCATAAATTTCATACTATGAATGATTTTTTATATTATTTTTGAAACGTTTATTAAATATTCATTATTAAAATCTCGATTTTTGGTGATAATTTCTATGTTTTCCAAATAAGTTGGGGTCCATTAGTTTCAATCCTATTACATTGACAATGATTAAATAATATGAAAATGTTAACAATTATATAAATATCATATATAAATATCATATATTCATTTATACAAGTCCATAAAAGATAGAGATGGGAAAATTAGGTACACCGTTCATAGAGACGGTAGGTCATACGTAAACATGAACATTGTTCCAATTTGTCCAATTGATGGAACATAAAGAACTAAAATAGTTTATAAAATTTATATAGACATTATTATATCAAATATTTCATTTATATTCCTTAAATATTTAACTATTACCATCCATTTAAAAATAAAATGAAAAACATTTCGCATCGCTTTGTGTAGGTGGTTGTCTTCACGTTTGCATGGGAGACATTATTATTTTACAAAATATTAGAACATAAAAAGGTATATGAGATATTACGATTAATTAATTAGATTAATTTCATAAATTTCATATACACAGGTCAAATCCATCATTATATCCATTTGAGAGACAAGGTGATGGAAAATGAATTACATAAATTCATGAGGAGGTTGTTTTTTGTACATACGATTAACAATTTTTCTTCTCATTTTAAATAAGAGGGTATAGATATAGGATATGAAATTTACATTATAAAATTTCATTAAATAGTATATGCTGGTTTTTATTATTTTATCATTGTTGGAAAATATTTTAAAGAGTAAGTAGAAGAAGTTGAATTAATATTCATGATTAATAACATTATATCTTCTGTGGAAAACCTATTTGAGATCATATATAAAGCCTTACTAGGTTGAATTTATAATATAAATAACTGTAAAATGTCTGGAGGGATATAAGTAATAATTTTATCAATAAATTTTTGAACCAAAAGTCTTTGGGAGCATGAATGTGAGAGAAGAGGGGTGCACTTTTATAAGTGTGGGAGAGAACACACTTGGAATTTTTGAAAAGTAAAAGTCACACCCATATATTTCACATTCCCTAAGGATCAGAACTGGATCATTATAGAAATATTTATGATATATGGTCTACATATGTCCCAAAAATAGAAATATTTCATGTTTATAGGTAATTTTAACACTTATTTGTTTAGTTTAACCCCTTTTAAACATATTTTAACATTCATTATGATAATTAATTTTTACAATTTTTAATATTTAATATTATGAAAAAATTATTTTAAATGATAATATAAAATTATTTATAATGATTTCAAACATGGAATCAATTTTCCTAAATTCCATTAATTGTTGTGTAAAATTTTAATTTAATATTAAACATGCAGACATGACAGAAAAATAGGTTTCCAAAGAGAAAATTCTCATATGTATTGAAATTTTTAATTTATAAAATCAAAATGAATTTTATTCAAATGGTCATAATTTTATTTTTTATAACATAACATAACTATTTTTTTATAAAACAATTTTTTAAAATATTAATGTTTTAAGTACGTTAAATGAAAAGGATGTTTTGAATAAAAACCAGTATTATTCATTATTCATCAAGAAATTAAACTTTCCATTAAAAAATCAAAAATTCACTCTACGATAATTTTTACAATGTGATTACCATGATTAATTTCATGTTTTAAAATAAATTTTCATAGAATTTTAAAAAGTATTATTATATTATGTTTGTAAATCATGACAAGACTCTCTTTTAGAAAAATAAAATGGTTTCAAAAAAAATATTATTTCCATTAAAATGATTATTATATTATTTCTAATAATTTGGTAACCGTATAATTTATTATATAAATTTTTAAGCCATAAAATTTTCATAATTTAGTTATTCATATTTATAACCTCAATTTCAATGGTTACGTTATAATAGGGAAAATAAATAATAATTTTTTAATACTGTATTGTGGTGTGTTTAAACAAAGTGGTGTGTCCAATGAAAACTATCAAAATGATTAAATTTCAAAGAATGATATTTTGTGTTTTCTAATATCAATATCTATGCCACATACTCTATAAAAAATAATGTTCTCATTTTAAAATATACAGGGATTTCATTCTCCCCACAGTTAGTAAATTTTATCCTCACAATTTAAACATACGCTCAAAAATCAAGGGTGTTTCATCTAAAAATACATTTGTTGAAAACTCACATCATAAAAAAATAAAAAATTCCTATTAAAATAGGTAATTTTAAATATTAACTTCATCTATAATTACCCATAAGTAGGTTTCCAAGTAATAAAACACTAGTTGGAAGTGAAAATATTGAAATGGATGAAAAGAGTAAATAATTATAGATAGTGAAAGAGATTATTCATCCTAAGAAAGGGAATTATCCAAAAAAGAGTTGACAGACACAAAACCATTCAATAATGAGGTGTGAAAAATTACATTGATTCATCAGATATCATGTTAAACAGATATCATTTTTGTTTCAAAAATATTTTTTCCATATATTGAGGGATTTTTTTACTATCATGTTAGAAAACACTAGAAACTATAAATACATATTCATTTATTTAACATTATTCAATAAATTTAGATTTTATTTATTTCTCTATGAAATTAATATAAAAGGAAAAAAATTTCTGCCTGAAGAAAAAAATTTAATTTTTTGTACCATAAGACATATAAAAGAGTGAAGAGTTGTTATATATGTCTCTAAATATTTAAAAAACAAAAATAGTTTACACAAGTAATAAAATATATAAAATTGGTCTTTAAACATCAATAGTAATACCCAATGTTCAACTAAATCCATTCCATAGGTATCTGTCTATAAAATAACTTATTTAAATAAAATTATAATTAATTGGAACATTATATATTCCAGTTGTAGACATTCCACACTTATCATCCTTTTGTGGGTTCAAGCCCCAAAACCTTGTCTCATTTTGAGGGCTGATTCCTGAAATGCGGGATGTACATTTTCTAAAACCTTATTAATATAATTTCTATACCATTATAAAAATATGATGAATATCCTTAAAAAATATATTGGTTATAAAATCACTTTTTAACAACAAAGGATTTCCTCAAAACTTATTTTTTCCATGAAATCATATAATTAGAATTTAATTAAAAAACTATTTTCACATTTATGATCATATTGAACCTAACAGTTATCAGTAACTTTTATATTATTTCTAGAAAATTTAAAGGATTACTTCCTTAAATAAATTTTTTACACAAACATAAACAAAAATAATGAGTTGTGATAAATGTATCTAAAAAATATTTTTAGGATTGATAAAATCCCATCACATAATTCCTCCAAATAGAGGTGTTTAAGGAAATGAACTTATGATCAACCTTAAACATATAAATTCATGATGGTATCCAAATTACTTAAGTTAATCTTACATGAGGACATATATGATTCTAAAATTAACATAATCATTAGATGTTTTATGATTCTTATAACCAAAATATTATTATTAAAACTAATTATAAGTCATAATTTTTTAATCCAAATACACATGAAAATTAATCATTACTCTGGTTGTATTAATAACATAATCTTGATCTTGATGCCTTAGTTTCTTCAAAGGTACATTCCCTTGATACTTGGGGTATTCGTTTTTATAGCGCATCATATCCTTACAGTTGAAAAAATGTACATTATAGGTTTCTTTCTTACCTATTCATTTATATGCTTTATGGTAATTCTCTCCACACTAAAAGAAAAATCACATTACATTTATGAAAGTACAAGGGTGTTTATTTTCACCATTATCACATGTGGGAAAATCTTTCTTTCCCTTCCAACCATTATCCATTGTTTTCATACTTTCACCTTCTTCTATTGATTTAAATCAAATAAATATGTCATGGATAATTATTTATCTATTTTTATTTCAAATGATGTTATGTTCTGATATAGTTAGAATTTTCAGGAGAATAGTACCATTTCAAGGATTAGCATAAGCCCATCAAATAAATTGTCATTATTGCTCATTGGAATATGTATTTAGTTCAAATAAAGTTTTACTATCCTTGTAAATTTTTAATCATACATAGAATCATTAACATATTTCTTTTTTCTTAGACATAGGAATTGTATCTCTATATTTTCCCATTAGTCATGAGGAAAATATTTTTCCAAGAAGAGTGGCTCAAAGTCTTACCACTCTATGCTCATTATTTCCCCCTCTACCATAGTGTTCTAAATCTATGACCACCATGGATCTACATCACATGAGTGATTATAAAATACCTTGAAAACCTTACCCCAATCTTTACATCCTAGATTTATAAATTTCTTATTTAAGTAATTTATTTATTTCTCAACTACAAAAGGATTTCTAGTCCATTTGAATGATGGAGTTTATTGATGCATGAGGTGGTCTTACATTGTTACACTACATGGTATATAATTAGGCTAATCAATATAGTCAATGATATTTATCATAACCATATTCCTATACACTAATTGGTTATAATTTATTTTGTTCCATATACAACTCTAGGTCCCCCTTCATTTCTCGCATGGGAAGGAAATACATATACAGGGTATGTGAATCGGTACAATTCATATTACTTCCACACGTTTCATGGTTATATAATGGAATACACTATATTAAATCATAACATTAGGAAACCTAATGTATAATACCAAAACTGGTAAAATAGAAAACATAAATTTAAAAATTTGTTCATAGATAATCTCATTTTCATAAACGTGGTTTCCTTTGGAAAATTTTAAATCATAAAAATATATTCAAATTTTTGTAATTGTTTATACAGAAAATGTAAATTATCCCAATAATATAACTTGTTTTTTAATAACCTAGTTTACAATAAGTATAGTTTTTGTGAACCATGTGAAAATTATGTCAAATCCCAATGCACCCCCTTCAAATTAATTACACATAGGTACATTTGTGCAAGAACCACATCAACTTGTAGTATCCATAAATGGATTTATTTATTCTAAAAACACATAATTTATTCATTAATGAACCATTCCAATGTTCTTTTATATTTATCTTCAAATCCTACTAATGAGATATGTTCCCTAATCTATTTTTTTCTAAATCTAGATCCAAATGTTACTGTTAAACTTTGTATGATGGAAACTCTAAAGACCTTGTCCCTGGTAGCCAAGAGTAGGTGGTTACTTTATTGCATTGTCATAAGTCTAAAGGAATTTCATCATAAAGGACCAAATAGTTTAGTAGCCTTGGTAAAAAATATATATACTTGAATCTCATATTATAATTTAAAACATCAAATTCAATATTTAATTTATTTTAGTACACCATTATTCCATTTAGCATATTAAGGCATGTCATTCAAAAAATTGATATTGACAACCAGGGAAAGGAAACATAAGAAATAGTTTCACTCTAAATCTTAGTAAGGGTATGTGTATAGTGGACTATATCTTGAATAAATAAGTAATTAATAGTATTGAATGGTAAATAACTAAAAAACATTCCATTCAGTCAACTAATTGTCCATAATACAGCATAGACAAATGATGATCGAATAATACCATATAAACAATCACATGAGCATAATGCATAACCATGGATATTATAACTAATAAAAAATTAATGTGCAACATCCATAAATAATATCATAATGTGTTGATTCGTAATTATATACATCATAACCACAATATCAAGGCCTCGATCCAATACAACTTACATAAATGGGTAAGGCCTCAGCCAAAACCTAAGCTAGTTTTTCTCATGAGGACTATCGATGCATCGAGAATAAATAAATAGAACCACCCCTCACCTACTAATTCAAATTAATTCATCATGTGATTTGGAATAAAATTAATCAAATTTAATAAATTCTTTAAAGAATATCATATGAAATGTTAATAATTTCCCCGAATCTGAAAATATAATCATAAACCATTCAAAGTAATATTTAGATTAGTATAAAAATAGTAAATCTTAGTTAAAATGATTATATACCATCCAGTTAAATAGCAATGATTTTATCATGGCAACATATTAAAAATGTATCATAAGTCCAAATGAGTTTTTTTGTGTTGATGAAAATAATTACTATAAAATTTACAATCAAACATTCTTTGATGAAAATATCCTTTTCAGTTTGATAATTATTTTAAAAATCTATAAATTTATATAATATTAGGAAAATAATTTTATTTAAAATTAACCTAATAAAATAATAATGGAATATTAAAAACAATTATTTTTCATGATCTTAGTGAATTCAACACATATCGAGTATGCTAAAACAAAGATTCCTTTCAAATTTTGTGTAAAAGTAAAAAATTACATTGGTTATAAAATGATAAGATGATTTCTTTCAATGAATTTTGTATAATTAAAAATGTGGATAAAAATTTCTTTATTGAATTATTTTCATTTTTAAATAACAAATTTTCAAATATTTTTACAAAATATGGATATGGACAAAAAGGTATTTCGGAACGAAGAGAGAAGTAGTGTCATATTTTCTTAAAAACATTATCTAAATTATTTTAAGTACCAAAGAGAGAAAAATGATACTATTGCATGTAAATTACATGAATAAACATTGAATAATAAAATATATTGGCTATAAGATACATATATAAAATAATTATACCAACAAATATTTAAACATAAAAAATCCGAAATAATATGAAGATTGTGAAATAAACCCTTTCAACTTAGTTAACTTTTGAATTATAATCCAAAGGAAATAAATAACTTCAAATGAAATTGTGAATACCATATGTATAAATTTATTCATGATATGACATATCAAAGGGGTATTATGTAGACCACACAAAATAACTATGTGGTGAATGTGGCATATGTCTCATGGAAGTAAAAGTGAGATGAGAAATACTTACCTCATGTCCAATTTCTTTTATACGTGTCTGTAAATAATTAATAATAAATATATATTTATTATAATTATATATTTATTATAAATATATTAAAATACAAAATTTCAGATTGCATACTATATATTATTTATTTTAGTCTTTTTTACCCATTTATTAACTATTATTTGTTAAGATCACTATTTAATGTGATAATTTCTATGTTTTTCAAATATGTTTATGTATGGTAGTTTCAGTATATTTTAATTTATCATGGTTAAATATTCTGAAAAATTTTATACATGATATAAATATATTTTATAATAATTATATAAAAATTAATACTAGTCCATTAATGTTGGATATGGTAAAATCAGTTACATGGTTCATGGAGATGGAAGGTCATAAGTATATATGAACGTTGTTTTTATTTTTCCAACAGATAGAATGTAAATAAGGTGAATAATGTAGAATAATTAAAAAACCTTTTTTATATAAAATATTTCATGTATATTCATTAATTATATCATTATTTACATCCATGCAAAAATAAAATAAAATACATTTCACATCGCTATGTAGAGGTGGTAGTCCACCTGCACGCAAAAGTGACATTATTGTTTTCAATGGATAGGAAGGTAAGTAGTTAGTTGTAATAATATTTTTATATTATTATATAAATATTTTAAATAGAATATAAATTTGTTAAATTCATCATTATATCCATCCAATCGAGGCAGTGATGGAAAATAAACCACATTAGTTCAAGATGCGGTAGTCTTTCATACACAAGATCGACAGTTTTGTTTCCCATTTAATGGAAGATTATATGGATATAGACTTTTATATTAAAAAATAGCATCTCATTATATAATTTATAATGTATTTTTATTTTATCTAATTTGGATAATAATTGAAAGAGTTACAAGATTATGTAAAATGAATACTCATGGTTAAGAACTTTACCTCTTCTTCAGACAACCTCTTTAGGTTTATACCAAAATCATTCTTAGATTGGATTAATGATAAAAACAAGGCCTATATTATGTTTAGTGTGATGTATGTAATATATTTTTAGGTATTTTCAAAATAAAACTTTTGGATTGTGAAAAGGAGAGTATACAGTGAGGCGTTTTATAAGTGGGGGAGAGGACACACATGGAATATTTCAAAAGAAAACGAGATACCTGATTTTTCAAATCCTACAAGGATAAAAAATGGTTCATTATCAAACCATAAATGATATAAGGTTAAATTATTTCTATATAATATATTTTCTATTTCTTTATTGGCCATTTTAACAATGATATATTTAGTGTAACCCCAAGTAAACAAATTTTGACCCTAACCATGGAAAATAATTTTACTTTTTTAACTCCTAATTATAAAAAAATAAAGTTGAAGTTATTATATAAATTTAATTATGAGGATTCCAAATATGGATTAAATTCTCAAAAATTTAATTCATATAATTTTAAAATTTTAATTTAAAATTAATCTTACAAACTTGATGAAAATGTCGTTTTCAGTAGAGAAAATTATCATAAAGATGGAAAGTTTAAATATAAAAATTTAAAATGAATTTTATTAAATTTACCAAAATATCATTTTTTTTAATAATATAAGTAAACTAATTTTAATTTAAAAAAAAATAAATCAAAATGTAACTTTTAAATGCTTTAAAAGAAAATTATGTTTTTAATAAAAACAATTATTTTTCACTATTCCTCTAAAAATTAATATTTTCAGAAAATTTTAAAAAAAAGTTTATTTTGACATTAAGATTTCAAAAATTAAGTAAATTTTTTAAAATAAATTTTATAAAATTGGTAATATTTTAATTTTAAATTATGTGTGAAAAGCATGACGACACAACCTTTTTGAAAAATACATTTTTTCAGAAAAAATTTCCTTTTCATCAAATGATTATTATTTTATTTATAATCAATAAATTATAATTGAATTTATTTTATAAATTTTTAAACCATATAATAATCATGATTTATTTAGTCCTTTTCATACTCATTAATTTAACAACCAAGTTATGAAAATCATAGAAAATACGTATATTTTAACTATATATTGGGGTTCATTTGAGCTTAGTGTTCTATGTAATGAAAGATATTGAAGAGATTAAATTTAATGAAATAAATTTTTTGTATAGTTTAAACATGGTATTGTATCACAAATTATATCAAACACAATGTTCTTCTTTTAAAATCTTTGGGTGTTACACATATTTCCTCAAAGTAAATAATATTAGCTGATCCTCTAAAAGACTAAGGAGATGATCGAATGGACAATGCTAATGAATATTAAATATGTAATTATTTTAGTTGGATTACCCAATTACAATCAATGATTGGTTCAAAATTTTGATCAATTAGATTACCTATTATCCATGTTGGAACATAAAGGGTCTAGGTTTATATGGTCCGAGAAAATTAAAAAATGTTTTCAATAATTAAAGAGGAAATTGGTCAATGCACTGATATTGAATTTACCATCGGGAAGGGTTGGATTTTTGATATAAAATGACATATCAAACAAGTTCATTGGATGTGTCCTTACAAAACATAATATAGTTGTTTCCTATGTATAAAGGTAGTTTAAGATATAAAAATAGAATTATCCCACCCATTATCATGTTTTTTCAATTGTAATATTTTCATTTAATATAGGGTGGCATTACCTTAACAAAGAAATATGTGAAATATATATCTAACTAATACGTTTTCAATATATATTCTCATACAAATACCTAACACGAGGTAATGTAAATGGCTATAAGTACCCGAGGATTATTATTTCTCATTACACTATCATACTTGCATGTAAATTAAGTTATCTAATGTGTTAGGTAGAAAATTCATAGAGTATTGAATAAAATTCGGATTTAAAAGATCAAATATTCTTGGATCTGGTAAATTTATATATGGGAATCATTAAATAGGGGGGAAATCACATATAATTTAAATGAAAATCAAACCATCCGTATTAGAGAAAAGTAAAAGTTCCCCGATTGATGATCTAAATATTCAAAAGAAAATAAATGTCATGAGTGATGGAATGTTGTTAGAATTCATTTATGAAGATGATGTGTGAAATTTTGAAATTTAATTTGTGTTCCATATATATTAGATCAAAAAATATAATTATTATATGATGTTTACAAATCAAATTTTCATATAGAAATTGGTAACACAAAAATTCATCTGTATTTAATGGAATATTTCTGGTGGGATAATATGAAATGGTAAATTGAAGTCTAAATATCATGATTCATTGTTTTTCAGTGGGTAAATTCAAAAATAATCATAATGAATGAGTCATGAAACCTCTATCTATTCCTATGTGGAAATGGGATGATAATACTATATACCTTTTAACCGCATTTCCAAATACTCTTATAAATAATGATGTTATATGGGTTATTATTTATTTCCTTACCATGACAACACATTTAATCTATATAATGTAAGATCTATATATTTAATGTGTTACAATGATCTATATTAATGATGTTTTGAGAATTTATGGTTTATATATTTCTATTATAGCTAATCATAATCAATTATTTACTTCACAATTATAAAAAAAATCTATAGAAGGATCTTGACATCCAGTAACATCTGAGGAAATCTTATCAACCAATGGCATATTTATCATTAAAAATGACTATTAAACAATAATAAGATATTATAGGTCAGGATCACTTTATTTTCCTATAATATATGATTACTATTTACCATTACAAGAATTTTATTATAATAATATCTGTTATACGATCATCCAAATGGAACAATATGATGCATTGTATGGGAAAATATATCATCCACCAACATGTTGGGATGAAGATGTTGAATGGAAGATTTTAATCCTCGAACATTTTGAATATAAAATTCTTAAAGTGATAAATTTTTAAATTCATATAAAGGTTGTTCAATATTGGAAGGGAGATAGTGGATAACTAAAGTGTATATTTAAAATTTCAAGTGAGAGATCATATTTTCATGAAGGTTTATCTGTTATAGGTATCTATATGGTTTAAAAGTAATGGGAAACTATGTCATATGGAAAAAAATCCATCTAGAATTTTGGAAATAGTAGGATTTTTCTCAAACCATTTGGAAATACTACTTATCCTCTCCAAAGTTTTTGATGTGTTTCATATCTCTTTATTAAGAAATTACATGATAGACCCAATCCATGTGTTCAACTATGAAGAAATTAAATTAGAACAAAAGTTATCTTACTATAAAGATGTTATCTAGATTATTGACACTAGAGAACATGGCTTGTGGAATCAGATGAATTTATTATTCAAGGTATGTTGTAGAAGTCATAAATTTGAAGAGTCAATGTGGGAAACTCTAGAATTAATGATGAAGAAATACCCACATTTGTTTAGGAAATGATATTAATGAAAAATTTTAGAATCAAAATTTTTAAGTAGGAAAGAATGTAACATCCAAGAATTAATTATTGCAAGTTAAATTTGTATTCTGAATTAAATATAGTTAAAAAATTATATTTTATAGTACAAAATTTCTAGTTTGATAGGATGAAGATTTATTTTGAACTTACATTGTGGAAATAAACATAGAATTAAATTTTGAAACATTCCCTTTAAAATTAATTATTATGAATAATTGGTAATATAATATATAATTTCGTGACCCACCAAGGCCAACCTAGCAAGAAATAAGTTGAGTTTGACACCCCAATACAACCTTAAATAGTCTAGGCCAAGATAAAATCATTGAGTAGTCAAAAAATGCAAATGGAAGGCTTCAGCATAAGGTACCTGTACTCATGTACAAAACTCCAAATACTCATACCGTGATATAAGGTAAAATAAAATAGATAGTAATGCAGGTATAACATCTATCCTATATCAGAGCATGAAAAAAGTGCTAAAATCCTAAAGGGTCAAATATTATTCCTTCAAAATTGAAAAAAGAGTCTAACCTGCTAAGAAGGATGAGAGAGTTGTCAAATGTAATAGCTGGTATGAACCATTATCTATCTTGATCACTATTCTCCCCCTACCCTTGTTCCTCACAGGGGTTCATCCTATTGAATGTCATCTATATAATAAATTACATGTGTGGGTATATCACATATAGTAGTGAGTATTACAATACCCAGTAATATAAATTTAAATCACCAAAAATAAAGCATAAATAGATTAGTTTTTTCATTGTCACAAAGGCATGTAAATCATAAAATAAGATTTAACATAAGAACACTCAAATATAATTATAACAAAAATAGTAACAAAGTGGTCTTGACCATATTTTCAGCCATATGAATTCTCTTGAAGGTACTAAGTAATTCTCATCTAGGAGAACTCACACCATGAGCCTTGTTATTAATAAGGGTGCTCATCCAAGAGGATATTCTCACCTAAACTCACCAAATAAGTACTCACTTTAACACCAAGTATTTTGATACATAGATATGGGATCTCACCTTGGACCTCTAGATTATAATGGATCCTACCTGTAATAACCCAATAAGCAGGCGATTGTATGGATATGTAAGTTGGTCATGATGATTGCACAAACCCCACTAAGGGAATGTGAGGAAATGATAGTGGATCACACCCTACATCACTCTAAGGGGATTCAAAACACTATCTTAGATTAGTCACGTATAGGGGATCACAATTTTATGATTATTATACAATGATTCACTCTAAACTCATAGGTATGGACCACGATAATACACAAAACTGATATTGGTATACACTAGAAGTGTCAGAGGTCATAAACTTGTCTGGAAAATGTATGTGGCATACACTTGGAGTACACCACATGTCATATCATACCTGGGTCTTCCAATTAATTGTAGTATCTCACTATGGCGACCTATTCCTTTTTTATATATTATTAAAAAATTATTCAACATTAATCTACAATAATTACAACGAAAGGATTTTAATGGCCTGATGTATTTGGAAGACTCGGTTCTCAATACACAAAACATGGCATCATTAGTTTATTTTCCATAGTTTCCTCCTAAAATAAATTAAAGATAATAAATCTACATGGGATATCTTGGGGAATACATAAATAATGGGATGAGATAAAAAAATCCCCGTAATGGAATATAAATGATAAGGAAACATAATG
This sequence comes from Viscum album, assembly GCA_963277665.1. Lineage (NCBI taxonomy): Eukaryota > Viridiplantae > Streptophyta > Magnoliopsida > Santalales > Viscaceae > Viscum > Viscum album. The sequence continues at coordinate 228,824,972 of OY728145.1, forward strand.
TGTGAGTCAAAGATATTACATGATATCCAAAAATGATAAGTCTCATAAGTAATCACATAGATGCATTAGATAAAGAACACAGTATAACAATATCATGGATTTATTAGTAATTTAGAAATAATATATTACATGGAAAAACATGATTCAAGTATATATTCCTAGAATATATCATATGGTGTACAATGTCTCAAAATGGATTAGGTAAACACCTTTCTGCCATACATGATGCCTCATGAGACGATTACTTTACCCAATACATTGGAGTGCTATCTTGCCACACCCATAATTACATATTCATGATCTATGTTTTCCACATAAAGTATTTAATCATATGTTATAACATAAAAATTGCCCATGGAATGAAAATGGGTTTCATAATCTTTCTTCTTATAATAAACAGAAGAAATTTCATAATGAAGGAATTTGAAAAATGATTTAAATGCATGGATTACACCATCAAAGAAAGATAAAATAAACTAGGTATATATTTTATAGACATATATAAATAATTTAACATCAATAATTAACATCGTAAGATGATTTAGATGATTAAAATAATTTAAAAAATAATATAAACATTCTTGAGGAAGTTAACCTTTTCACTTAGAGTTACATAAAAGGATGTTATCTTCTATAGAAAATGATTTTGAAAGATCACTTTAAAAGTTTATTTAGGAAAATATCCATTCCATTTTAAAATCAAATATTTGAAATATGAAATTTTTTCAAACATTAAAAGAAACATTTTTCTGAAAATAACTAATGAAATATAAAAAAGAAACTTAAAAACAATCAGTAGTCATGATGGTAGAAGAGGTCTGTTCTTTTCAAATATGTTAAAAATGATTCCATTAAAATTTTATATATAAAAAGTCCAAAATTAATTTTTTTAGAAAATAAGAAAAATATTTATTTTAAAAAAATTAAAAAAACCCATCATACTAAATAAAATTGAAAACATTTTTAGAAAGCATGGATTTGAAAGAAAAATGATTTTATCCAAAGGAGTGAAATGAATTAATGTTTTCTTAAAAACATTTCTCAATAATTTTAATTAAAAAAGAAATGAAAATGGTAGTACTACTTTAAAAGATTATGAATAAATAGATAATAATAAGATTAAATGGATTTTTAAAAAAATGATCAAATAATTTCCTACAATGGAAATTCAAGCATAAGGAATCCCATTTAAATTGATATTGGAATACAAACCCTTACATCTATGGTAACTTTTGAATAAACAATTGATGATAACTATGTTGATGAATTTTAACTTAAATTAGAATGATTTAGGAATTATTCATGATATAGTATATAAAGGGTTAGTATATGCACCATTCGAAATATATCAAGTGTATATAATTACATGTGTCTCAAAGAATGCAGTTTGATACAAAACCCTTAGAATGTTCATATTATTGAGGAGATAATTAATAACTGGTTTGATTATGAATAAAAAATTTACATCCACATAAATTAAATATGAGAAAAATCATAATGAAAAAATATTCATTTCACAAATCATGTTTTCATAATGTAATTAATGATGTTGATGTAAAACCTATTGAATGAATATTGAGTTAAGAAAACCCTTACCTCATTCTTTTCTTCAATTGAGTTCTTTTTTACCTAATTTATAGTGGTTTTATAAATTTATTAATTTATAATAGAACTTTATTAATATTTACAATAAAAAATATTTTCCTTTTATTATATCTTATTACCCATTAATTAATAATCATTCTTTTTCATTATGTTTTTGGGGGTTAATTAAATTGTTTTCTCATGCATGTTTTGTTTTGAAATTTATGGATATTGAACATGGTATATAGTTTAATAATATCTAGAAAAATATTAAAATATTAAAACAATTTTTTCATTAGATAACTATTTAGATTCATTATTTAACTTTTATCATAGAGAATGAATCCAAACTCTTCCTGGAGAGAGTAGGTCATGCGTATGAATGAGGGATGTTATCATTTATATAACAGGTGAATGAGTAAGTATGCGGATTTTATATAAATTTTAAATAATAAATATAACTTCATATATATGAAATAAATTCAATAAATTAATACTTTATCACATTCCAAGAAAACTATTACTAATAAATGAATCACATCGTTTGGAGAGGTTGTATTTTGTCGTACAAATGAACAACGATTTAATTAATTTAATTCATGGTAAGGTAAGAAATTATATGAAATTATTATTTTATGTAATGATTAATATGTTCTAAAAATAACATATATCATAATAAAATTAATCCTTATTTCCTTCCATGTAAAGCATAAGCGAAAAAAAGATCACATCTCTTCGTAATGTGGTAGTCTTCCGTACACATGAGCGACGTTATCATATTCTCTAGGGAATATAAAGTAAGAATGTGTATGTGATGTTATAATTAAAGAAGTATAATTATGTCGTATATAAAATATATAATCATAATATACATCATTATATATAGTTGTGGTAATCAGTGATGGAAAAATAATTACGTCGGTTCGTGAGGCGGTAGACTATCGTACACAAGATCAAATCTTTCATTTTCCATTTGAGGGAGGTGGAGATCATTGTTGGTAATGAAAATAACATAAAAAAAATATAATTAACTGTTATATAATGATTTTATTATATCACAATGGTTTAATAATATTTGAATATGGTGGAGGAAGAAATAAAATTAAAAGCTCGGTTAAGGATGTTACCTCTTCTTAAGACAACATCATTTGTTTTTCCTAAAAAGCCTTTCAATGTTGGAATTATAAAAAATGAATATATGATCAGGGGTGGTAATTGGTGAATTAATTTGATTATTTATGTTTCAAACCAATGGAATTTCAATTTTTTAAAGGATATAAAAGGATAAGACCTTTTATATGTGGGAGATAAGATACCCATTGAATTTTTGGAAAGAAAGAATTACACCTCCATTATACTAATGCCAAAGGGATAAAAAATGGAAAATCTGAAATCCATAGAATATATAAGGATGAAATAAGAATAGAAAAATATTAATTGTATACATTTCTAGGTCACTTTTAAAACTTATCTTTTTAGTTTAACCCCACGATAAACAAGTTTTTACCTTAACTGAGGGAAATAATTTTTATTCTGTTCACTATTTATTATTATAAAAACATATGTATTGATTATTAGATAATATAGATTATTGGTATTGTAAATATGGAATAAATTTTTATAAATTCTACTCACAGAAGTGGCATAATTTAATATAATATTAAACCCATAGATGATTTGAAAAAATAGTTTTTCAAAAATGAATTTTTTAAGGATAACATTATCTTATAATAACTATGTGACAAGTAATCCTAGTTAAATTAATTTAAATTAATATTTATATAAATTAAATAATTACATTTAATATAAACCACTCTTCATTTGGGGTAATTTTAATTAATTAAAATTGATAAACATTATGCACATTAAAAGAGTTTTAAGAAAAAAAAATTCTAAGTATAATAATAAATTATAATAAAATACAATAAAAAATGATTAAAAATTAATTAATTAGATTAAAAATAACTAAATAATAATTATTTTAATTTCTCATAAAATTATAATAATATTGGGATTTTAAATTAATTCATTTAATAAAAATAAATGATAATTTTATAAAACATTGCATTTTCACTATTTATTGATTTTTTAAAAAATTCCTAAAATTTAGACCCACGTTTATACTGAATTTATAATTTCGTAAATTATTTTCATTTTATTAAATAAAATTATTAAAATTATTAGAAAATTTATGTGTGAAAAGCATGACTAAACCACATTTTAGAAAAATATAGTTTTTTTTAGAAAATATTTCTTTTCTTTCAAATGGGTCTTATTTAATTTACAATAAATATATAAATGTCAAATTTAATATAAAAATATGTGAAACATATAGTTTCCATAATTTATTTATTCATATTCATACCTTGCAACTAAACATCTATGTTATAATGGTTATGTTTAAACAATATAATTTTTATAGATTGTTGTGTTTCATTAAAACTTGGTGTTGCATGCATCACAAGCTATCAAATAGATTTTACATATAACAAAATATATATTAATGTATAAAGGTATTAAAATATATTCTAAGATGGTTTTTTATTTTATATACACTACAGAACATGAAATTCCTCTTTTAAAAAATCAAGGTGTTATATTCTACCCCCATAAAAAATTGTGTCCTTGAAATTTAAAGCTAACCACTAAATTAAAGGGTTTTAAATTGGAAATTTAATTTTTAGAAAAAACCAATATCCTAAAAATATTTAACAAAAATATTTAATTTAAAACTTGTAAATAAGAATTTCAAAATTTATCACATAACTAGGTTCTGATATAGGAGAACATTGGTGGAATGTAATGATATTGACATGGAAGAAAAGTGTAACGAATTATAGAGAGTGGAATAGATCATCTATCACGTAAAATTGAATGATCAAGGTAATGCGAAGTAACTCAAAACCAAAAATATATGATTAGACAAAATTCTATTGATATTGATACCTAAAAGTAATAGGATTACCTTTTTTTCAAGATCATTTTCCTAGAGTTGAGGGATTCTTTTACTCTCTTGACCAAAAAAAGGAAATATACATACTTGATAAGTATATTTTCATCCACTAAACAATTTCAATAGAAATCTCATAATTTTATATAAACAATTAGTATTCAAGGAGAATCTTTCATGTCTAAAGTACTACAATAAGCTTCAAATGGATCATATATTAGAGAAAATAAAAACAAGTTATTCCTATAATATTTTATAAAACCAATATTTTTACTAGTGTTTTTCAAATGCATTAATCCCTAATACCACAATAGTAACTCCAAAAGATCAAATTAATCCATTCTATAAGTATTTATCATCTAAACTCTTAAGCCTGCATCTACAAAAACATCATACTATTTAACCCAAAAAATATTTTGCATTAAACAAAGAGGTTATATACATATCTACATAATAAAACGTCTCCTAAAATATCATTAATCACCTAAAAATTATTTTTAGCCTAATATTTATTTTTTAAATAATTTAAGTTATAACAATGTCATACTAACAAGTACATCACATAGTTCAGTGGGTCGTTTCTCAACATGTGAGTTATCCAATTTCTAAAACTATGGGAAAGCATATGTGATAATCATATTCATAATTCACTGTGATCCTATAATATTCTCAATAATATGATGAACATCATTATAAATTCATTATTCATCAAATCACATTTATTTAACCTTAATGATTTTATATACAGGTCATTTTTAGGTAAATTAATATAATTTTAATTAACTATAACAACCTCAACATAAAAAACACCTCAAATATTACATTTACCTCAATTATGTGTTTTTTTAAAAGAGTATAATCTTACCATTAAATCACATTTATAATTAATTAGTATTATTAAACATATTCTTAGAAATATATAATGAAATACTACATAACAATCCTTATAGGTTTTATGGTTCTCTACACCAAAATGCAATCGATTAAAATACATCAACATCCAGATTATCATGTTACAAGACCTAAAAATATCCATCATTCCACTTAAATGATTTTAATAACATAGGAACATAGGAATTAATCATTGGAATAGGTAATTGACTCAGAAAATGACCATGTTCCCCATATTTATGACATTAAACTATTAGTGGTTCTTTAGGTTGAATGTTATATTACTATGTATTGATAATTAGACACATAATTTTTTTCCAGTAATTAGATTATTTTTGCCTCCTTATCCATACCTAAATCATCTTTCGGTTAGTTTAATTTCTTTTCCATGGTGTCTATTCCCACAGTTTTTTTAAGTAGAAAATTGAATCTTTTTTATTTTTATCCTAATCACTTGAACTTCCATGTGACTCTATCGATATATTCTTTAATGCCTTTAGAAATTAAAATATTATCCATTTGTTGATCATCCTTCCAGATATTTCATTTTTCATGGCCTCAAGATGTCTAACATCGGTTTCTATAAGGTTAGACATGTCATTAGGAAAATCAATACACTTCTTATCGCATTGCTTTTCGGAATTCTTTCACCTATTTCTCTTCATTAACTAAAAGGGATAAACAAAACAATATCAGAATGAATGAATATACCAAAGGGAAACATATAAACATAGAAGGGATAACTTATAAATAATCGTTATGTTCAAAATTATGGGCCTTATGTTTCAAATCTATGTTATACATGATACTGATTCCTATTATGTTTTATAACCTAAAAATTCATTCATGCACATCATAATAGTTTGTAATTAGTTTGTGAATTTTTAAATAATATCCCCTAGGAGTGTCAATATAGGTTCATAGTAATACCCATTGTCATGTACTAGGAATGATTGTGTTAAGACTGATGCACCTTTTTCAATGTTATTACAACATGATATATTTTTTCTAAAACCAAGTCCACCTGTAGTCTCCAACTAGAGATGTAATTTCTCAAAAACCATTCACTCTATACTTCACCAAGATTCCATGATATTTTTCTATTCAATGTCTTATCTGTAGAATTATCCATAGGGTTCTAACTGAAGTTTTATCATCCTAGTCCCAATGGTTGACTAGACATTTCCTTTGATACCAACTATGTTGAACGATGACTTTTTATATATTATTATATGATTATTAAACATAAATATCTAATAATTAAAAAACACAGACCGTAAAATCCACGTTTCATTGGAAGTATAGGTTATTAATTAATAAAACATGGCATACATGTTTTATTTATGACACTGATCACATAAAATCTATTTGATCTTCAAAATATACCTTGGATAACCAAGAAAAATTCTATATAATGGGCTTAGCTAAAGAAATTCCATTAAGGGAATAAAAATGATAATCACTAATACAGAAAACACCTTTATAAACATTTCCATTTTAGGTGTGATTTAAAAATGCACTGATAAAGTCCATCTTTATCAGTGCTTTTTTATCACTAATAAATGTACGCCATAAAAATATATAATTAAACAAATAAAAAAATTAACAATTTAATTAATTGAATAATTATTTTAGAAAATAAATAAACATAATATATATATATATATAAATTCTAAAAATTAATATATAGTATATATTAAATAAATATATATATATATATATGTAAAAGGAATAAATAAAATTATTAAACAAATAAGAAATTAAAAGTATTAAATTAAGGAAAGCATTAAATATTTTATTAATTAAATAATTAATTGTAAAAATGAATGAATTTAATATACATACATATAGATTATAAATATTACTAAATAGTATATATTAATTATATCTATATAAAATGAAATTATTATTATAATTAAAAAAATTGAAAATGAATAAATTACAAAATTATTTGAAATTTCATTAATGAAATAATTATTAATAAAAATTAATAAGTATAATATACAAATATATATATTAATTATAAATAGTAATTTATAATATATATTAAATATATATATATATAGAATAAAATGTTAAGCAAAAAAATATTAATGGCTTATTCATATTTAATGTTGTTGAATTTTTAAATTTAACATATATCTAACATTGTGTGTTACATTGATCTCACGTACTCATATATATGTAATTCATGGATTCTTATATAAAAAGCAAATATAATTATATTTACGCAATATATAGAAACACATGTACTTAATATTTATGTAATTTATTCAAATTTTAACATATTTTAGAATTTTCATTATAACATGACATATTATCTTTTTAAATAGTAAATTTTATTTATTTATTTTTAATACTATAACAGTTAGCGTATTCATTTTTAATATCTTATTATTTTTTTATTATTATTTTTGAATATAATAATTTATTATTATTAATATATATCTACTATGTATTATTATTTTCAATATATTTTAATATGGATATTTTTTTATACTTTATATTTAATTACTAAAACTTATCCAATTTTCATTATTTTTAAAGTGTACACATTTTGAATTATTAAATTTCACTAATTTTTAGAATGCATGTATTTATGGTTTTAAATCCACTAATAATTTTAAAAATATATTTCTAACTAAATATTTAAAAATATATATATTTACAAATTTATATTAACTGCATATATTTATAAATTTATAAATTTATAATTTTTATAAAAAAATAATTATTATTATTTTAATTAGTATTTATATAAATATAAATAAATAATTATATATATTTAAATAATTATAAATATATTTAAATAATTATAATTGTAAATCATTTATCAGTTCTAAAAAATCATTGTTAAATAACATCTTTATCAGCGCTAAAATGTCTATGTTGATAAATATGTCTTTTATCAGCACTGATAAAGCTAGAGCTTTATATGCCCTAAAAAAGATCAGATAAATATTCTATTTTATCAGTGCTTATCATTTTAGCCTTGATAAAAGGGATCTTTGTCATGTATTTTATGGAAGTACTATTAAATGTGTCCCTGGTCTATCTAAAAGAATCCTAATTGCGACTCATTCACTTGCAATTATCAATCTCTCATGGAACACCTATACTCCCAGCAAGACTCCTCTATGATACCTCAAACAAATCAAGGCTGGAATCCAATTTAAGTTATTTTCTACTTTTCCTCAATTTTTGTTTGATTTTTTGGGTTCCGTATTTTGGGTTTTTACACTGTTCTAAACCATAATGAACAATAAATCTCATCTTCTTACAACTAAAAAAAGTGGTTTTATTTTATATTTTTCCTACATATACAACGGTTTTGATGAAAAAAGGATGTCTTCATATTGTATGATTAGTTGAAATATGTGTATGGTCCTATATGAATAAATAAAATAGATTTTTCACCACACACATCTATAAAGGTAATGTTATTTATATATCATAGCATTAAAACTAGACTTTAGTGATCAGGAAGTGTGAAAAAGGTCATGTGTTGAATTGAATTGGGAACTATTTGGGTATACTAGGTCAAAAATGTTACAAAATGGAATCAGAGTGAAACTATGGATATTTTTATCGTTTATATAAAAAAGAAAAAAATTCTAGAAATAAGAAGTAATCTATAAATATGTCTAGATATCATAATTATATTGGATACTAGATTTTCCATATGAATACTAGGTTGTCTTCGGATTATTTTTTCCTTTACCGATCTAATGGATTCCCATGCATCTTATTTAAGAGTGGATAGATACTAAAATTGGAAGGAATATATAAAATATCATGTTCTTATGTGTGTTCGTTTAATTTTTTTTCTAGAATCAATTATAAATTTATCTTAATAGTCAAAATAAAAATAAATAAATATAATATTATTTTTTTTGTTACTAATTTCTAGTTTCATATAACTTATTAAGAAATTGACATTATTTAGCAACTTCATTTATCGATACTATTAGTTAGTTGTTTCATACATATATTTAAAATAATTTTTGTCATATCTTTTAAAATTTATTTAAAGTATTAAAAGACTTATAAAAATAAAATGAATGATGGAGGGGGGCATATAGTTCACAATTAATATAGATAATTTTGTGTCTATTTATAAAATATTATTATTTTTTGGATGGGGAAAATTATTTTAATCTCTAAATTAATATATAACATGTCCCCACTATGTTCCCATGATCTCCATAAGAAAGAGACAATGAAAATAATCTATATTTTAGAACTTATATTGATCCTCATCTCTAAGAGGTAATTATATATCTACTTCAATATATGTGTTATAATTTTCAATAATGGGAACAAATAGTATCTACGGTTCCTATATGATTTTATGGTAATATATCCTAATAATAAATTTTTCATTCCATTTAATATATTAATTTAATTTATCAAAGTAAAAATATTCTAGATAAATATTGGGAATATGTTACAACATTCACCCTTTAAACGGATATATTTTTTATTGGATGGATATTATTGTGGATTAATAAAATATCCAAAATTGGAAGGTGAGTAATCCTTTGGAATGAGATTAGAACATATTCACAATGTTGTTAACATCAATATTATATATAAGTAAAATTATTGAAAAAGAGTTTTCATAGTCAATTTTAATTATGAGTATGTCATATCCTCCTTTACATAAACCTATATAATGCCATCCACCTCTATAAAGTCATTCCAGCTACATACGAGGCCTCTAAAAACATCACCTTCATCTGTTATTGTGAACGAAGCATACAACAAATAATTTTCATAATCAAAATTAATAAATTTTCATTAAAAAATACCACTAGTTTCACAAATATGGTTTTTTAAATATTAATTCATTTTGGTAAAGTAGATATACAATATAATACACTTCATGCATAAAATTATACAATTTCATGCATCTTTCATGAAAATTGTTACTATCTTGAACCAAGATATAATATTTCAAGACTACAATACTAATAACTTTCACTATCATTATTTAATCCATTCTGAGATACTTGATTTCCTTATATATGTTGATGATGGATTGGACTCCCTCTTTCAAACAAGCCTTGCACCCATTATTATGGTTCCAAAGATCCCTGAGGAAATATATCCAGGTTAGATTGTATTCATTAATATATGTTAAAGCTACTTCCATGGATTTAAATAATGCATCTTCAAACTGATTTTTCTAATCTTGAATCCTCTTACCCTCATCATTTACATCTTCTTGGGAACAAAAAAATGACACCCAAAAAATAATCAAAAAAAATGAATGAATTTGTTGAGTTTCATGACATTCATTTTCATATACGAATCAGTTGGTTACTTTTGGCAATAATTCCAAAACATTTACTTTAATTTTGAGTGAAGTCACATTGGATCCTATTATAAATCCATAGTTAAGCATGCTTGGATGAGAATACTACAATTATGAGTCATCTAATCTGAATCTTGAATGTATTCCTCCCACAATGATATGATCTCCCTAGCCGTATTTTTGGCTTCATCATTAGGATAATTTATCTTAGAATCTTTTATAAATGTATTGTTATCATTCTCTCACATCTAATAATCATCAATAACACCACAATTTTGTGTCTCATCTAATCCCTACCAAAAAAAAGAAACATTTCATAGGATGTGGGAAACAATAAATATGTGTGTGTGGAAGTAAATGACTCCAACTGGATGTAATGTTGATTTTAATGTTCTATAATTAATTTTTGTAATGTAATATGGTATAATAAAAAATTAAAATTTCATTTATGTTTTTTTCCTTAGTGGAAACATCACTTTTATATCCCGAACAACTATAACTGCATTTCTTTTTTGATACTCACTCCCCATATCTTCTATGTTTTGTTGAACTAATCTAAGCAGTTGTGATCCAAAATGATCATCAGATCAATTTTTTTAGATTTGTTCAAGAAACATAGGTGGATGTACAAAAAAGAAGGGTGATAAATATCAAACAATAAAAGGCAATAAAACCTCTTTGAGAAGTATGTCATTAGGGAACTTTGGAACCACAACGATGGGAGGAAGGCTAGTTTGAAAGAGGGAGTCCAATCCCTGATAAAGAGATGAAATATAATCAACGTCTAAGGATAGATTAAATAATGGTTATAAAGGTCACATGTATTTCAGTATTGAACTATTATATCTTTGTTCTAGATAGTATCAATTTTCATTAAATATGGATGTTGTTTGGGTATTTTATTTATAGATTGAATTGTATTGTTGTTATTCAAGAAAAATTAAATGTCTGATAACTCATGAAGACAATGTATTCTATACAAAATGAGGATACCAATCTCTTGGAATAATAGACTGTTGATAATGAAATATTTGAATTATTAGTGGATCAAAAACATGTTGATGAAAAAAATAACAATGATATAGAATCATAGTTCTGAATAAAAATATCAAGGTAGGAGTTTAGGGTATAAAATTTGAGATTGGGTAGAATCAATATGGGAAACCTATTGAAGCCTACAAGTCAATGTTCATTAGTTATCTAGGGGTCACAATGAGGTTGAATGTGATGATTTATACTAATTCATGGCATCATGTCTAACCTATGATGAAATAAATCCATTATAATGATATAATGGCAATGTTACAATATACTTTCTCTTTTTTACTAAAACATTTTATAATGAAATGTTGATTTAATTTTTATTATTCCATAAATAATTCATTAATTTTAGAATATTTATCTATGAAATGTATCTTAATGGCCGCTGGAAAACCCATTGAGGCTTTTAGAATCTTCCTACAAAGTTATATCTTAGGTATGATGAGGGAAAAATAAATCCCGACCTGCCACATAGTTGTGAGAACATTATAAAGTAAGAAACATGGACTTCTTTTATCAATCATACCAATGAGAAATCATTTTAGGTTCATTTAAATCCAAAATATATTATATGATATTATTTATTTTATCCAACATGATTCCAAATTGTTAAATTATGAATCAATAAAAGAGTGCTAAAAATAATGACCATGAATTTAAACCAATATATTCCTATCACAAAGAAAGGATGTTGTATGATATATTTTCGAAGAAATTGGTAAGTATATCAAATCAACAATAAAATTTTAATAATGTGATATGAAACAACATATGTTCCTTTATTTATATGTTGTTAATAAATCAAAATCCTAATACACATACACCCCACATCAGGTGATATTGAATGAGGTTCGTTTGAATAGAGGGTATATTAGTCAATAAAAAAACAAAATAGTTTGGGAAGCATGGGTATGTAAGCCATAATTTTAATATGTTATGATTTATAACAATATTACATAAAAATCTATTTTATTTGTTCATATTTTTTATATGGTTAAGACACATGAATAAGAAATTACCAAACCAGTATAAATGACACTTTTAGTAGCTTCTTGGTAGCTTAAACAATATGGTTACATTAGAGGATTAAGTTTTAGATTTTATCCTCCAACAAATTTCAAGAAGATAAAACCACATGAAGATACAAATAATATTGTGATATGATTACATACACAAATATACACACTTCAATATATTATTTTTTGTTCTGGTTTGGCTGACCAATGTATACGAAAGGATTAAATCAAACTAGTGGTGGAGAAACATTCCTCACATGAACCAAATAATCCCACTATATTTGAGATTAGTAATTCCCCACAACCACATACATTACTCAGGGAAATAAACTTTTTCATTACTATTTCTCCATAATTTGAATCAAACAAATTATGATAACAAGATATTACAAAAAATCTATAGGGTATAATTGTATGTGATTTTTATCTGACCACACCCATGTTCCATCATGTTGTGATGGTTACAATGTAAAATATATTGACAGACCATATAAAAAATACATACCTCCCAAAATATCATTTAACACTAGGGATTGAGGTATCTTATGATCCAACTATTGTGTTTCATGTTCCTATTTAAGGTTCAGATATTACAATGGTCGAAGTTTCTATTAGAGCTTTTATATAATGGCCATTAAATCTTACAAAGAATCATCAGGTACATGTTTGACAGATTTTTTCATATGAAAAATAGGTAACATTTATTGATAAAAGGTCCAAAGTGATGCATGATATTACATATGGATAAAGTAGTGGGGAAATGGATGGATAAATCTATAAAACCTAGTAAATCGACCAAGAAAACAAAGAAACCTTTTGAGATTACCTTCTCCCCACTAGTTCTAGAGAAACATTTATTATCATTAAAAATTTATGTAGAGACCAAATTTAAAGATAAAATCTGTATTACATTGAATATAAGGAATACATATATAGACATTCCTTCAGATACTTAATCGGTCAAAAGAGTTTAACTGACATTCTCAAGCATGAATGGTTGGACATATCAGTTTTGAATACATACATAAGGTAAATTTTCATAATAATTATATCCAAAAATAGTGAGATGATATTTTTGTTAATGTTAATAACTATCTATATTTTGTATAGAAATTTATATCACTATTATATAAAGGTAATACCGTGTGAAGAAAGATTTGGATTCATTAATACAGGTATCGTTTCCATGTTAGAACTTACATTTATGGACGAAGAAATTAATTAGAAAATAGATCAGTTACTTGAGGATTTTAATAAAAAAACATTATATTTTAGAGACTTTTTTATACCTATAATTAAATTGTAAAAATATACGATCTAATCACAAAATAAATATTTTTAACTTTTTCATTACGTAACTATTTTTTTTATGTTTCACTGGATGTTGATGGATGTCAATATGGACACCCAATTTATATTTTTTTGGATACAACACAATGATATAAAAACCAACTGATCACACATGATGTTATTATGAATATCTAATACATTAAAATCAAAATTTTACAAATAATCATTGAATTATATGTTTTTTTTTTGTGTTTTATAATATTTTTGTTATGGTAGGGAGGTTTCTCCCTACATGGTAGATCATGTAAAAAGTCACTGTCTCAAGGGATAAATCCTGTAGATTACTAAAAATGGAAACTAATTATGGCATATATAGAATGATTTCACTACCAAAGAAATTAAAAAAATTACTTATTTTTTTCAATGTTTCTTTAGTCTCTGAAGCAATATAATGAAACTAATTGTGAATATGATGTTTTCATATTTATGTGATAAATCATAAAACATGAAAAATTCCATGATCCCCCAATAGGTAATTTCTGAAGGTAATTACAATTTCATTAAATATATTTCATAATAATGTTTTTTTCAATATTTTCTTAGTACTATCAAGACTGTCGACAACCATGTGACTCAAAAGAAGAAATAAAGTTGTTTATAGATGATTGGGAAGAATACTTTTTGTCATATTGTATGATAACTAAAAATTTAGGTGATTATATATTATATTTTTGATATAGTACAATTTATGTGATTCAAAATATATTTGGGGTGTGAAGAATTAGTTTCAGAATGATTATATATTTTTTTTGATCTCTTTAAAAAGGAGAAGTATAATGGAGGAAATAAATTTGTTTTGATATGATGACCTAAAAACAATAATGTTATTAGAGAAATCACGAAGGTTGACGTGGGGGTGGGGGCATAGGTGGAGGTGAAGGGAGAGGGAGAGTCGGAGTCAAAGACCAATGTGGGGGAGGAGGTGGAGGTGAAGACCGAGGTGGAGATAGAGGTGGATTATTTTATGGATCGTTTTCTTTAAAACAATAAAACTATTTATCAATAAAGTATAATGAGGAGCATACCATGATTGTGTTTGAGAACAATTGATTAAAAGTGCTAACAACACTTTTCACTTAAGATAATAGATTTTATAAAAGCATTTCAGGTAACTTATTAACGTAATTTTTTTCACCACCTATCTTGATAATTTGGTAAAATGATTCATAATTAATTTATGATGTGTATGAATTAGTCTCATGTTAAACACACACACGATGCCTCCTGTATGGCTCAATGATTCTGTTTTCCAGTTTAAAAAAACATTTTAGTTAAAAAACACAAGTGGCATAATGAAAACATATGAAAAATATATTGATTGTTTATGTAATATAAGAAAATGATCCATGAATCATTTGGGACCTATTTAAATCATCTTATCCTCAATCTAATTCATGATATGACTAGTTTGACCCCAAGTTCATATTTTTATTCAAATTTAAAATTAATTTTAGTAAAAAAAACTACTGACATACTCAAAAATGAGCAAACAAATTCACATTGTTTTTGGTAATTAATGAAAATAATACATAAGTCAATTTTAACATGTAGGAATTATCCACACCTCAATCTAAGGCACGGTGTGGTTGGTATGACTCCATGTGTCCATAATTTTTTTAAAATAGGCAATTTAAAACAAAAACTATCATACACTGAATACTGAGAACACACACTCAAATTTTCATGATAAATTTGGAAAATGATTCATAATTCAATTATGATGTGTATGAAATAGTATAATTTCAAACCCATGCATGATGCCACATGTATGGCTGGAAATGCTGGTTTACAGTTTAAAATGATATTTTAGTAAAAAAAGTGGTTTACTCAAAATATATTAAATGCATTCTGATTGTTTCCATAGTTTAGGAAAATGATACAAGAGTCATTTGGGATATGTAAAAGTTTTATTCTCTTCAATTCAATCGACTGTGTGACCAGTATGACTCAAAATGTGATTTTTTATTCAAAATTAACCTTAATTTTAGTGAATCAAACTACTCAAAACTAAAAAAACTCATTCAAATTATTTTGGAACATTAGTAAAATGATCTATATGTCATTTTTCATTTTTAGGAATATTAAAAAACTCAATATAAGACATGGTGTGACCGGTATGACTCGAAGTGTCAGTTATTAGCGTAAAATTAACATTTTAATACAAAAAATATTCACTCACTAAAAAATGAGAAAAAACACTCAGATTGTATTGATAACATGGGAAAATGATTCATAAGTTATTTTTGTTGTGTATGAATCAGTCTCATGTTAATCCCACACACGATTCAACATTTATGGCTCAATGTGCATGTTTCTAGTTTAAAAGAACATTTTAACTAAAAAACCAAGTGGCATACTCAAAACCAAGGAAATACATTCTTACGATATTGATGCTTTTGAAAAATGATCCATGAGTCATTTCTGACATGTTGAAATTAGTATCACCCTAATTTTATGCAGGATGTGACTGGTATGACTCAATGTGCTTCTTTTTATTCAAAATTTACATTAATATTAGTGAAAAAAACTCCCTTACTCAAAACTATGAAACAATATTCATATTATTTTGGTAAATTATAAACACAATCCATAATTCATTTATAACCTATAGTAGTTATCCTCACATCAATTTGATGCACGTGTGACCAGTATCACTCCAAGTGTCCTTTATAACTTTTAAATTGCCATTATATTACAAAAAAGTGTTACTCAAAGAAAACTGAGTAAACATTCTTGGATTATCTTGATAATTTTGGACAATAATTCATAATACATTTGTGACGTGTATGAATCAGAATAATGTAAAAAATACACTCAATTCCACCTTTATGGTTTAATGTTTTTTCTTGTTTAAAATGTCATTTTATAAAAAAACGCAAGTGTTGTACTCAAAATTGAGAATACACATGTTGATTATATTGATACTTTATTTAAATGATCCTTGAGTCAATTTGGGAATATAGAAATCATCCACACCTCAATCCAAGGTACGATTTCACTATTATGACTCCATGGGAATCTTTATATTCAAAATTAACATTAATTTAGTGAAAAAAGGAATTGGCATAATCTAAATTGACAAAACACATTTATATTATTTTGGTAGTTTAGGTAAACAATAAATAAGTTATTTTTAACATGTTGGAATCATCCACATCTCAATCTAATGGTCTATGTGACTGATACGACTCCAATTGTATGTTATCAGTTTAAAAATGACATTTTAATATAGAACTTGTCACTCAATGAAAACCAAGAAAACGGATGTAGAATGACTTCATAATTTGGGACACCAATCCATAATTTATTTTTGACTTACATGATTCACTCTCATGTCAAAGACACACATGATGACACCTATATGTCTCAACATGTGTGTTTCTATTTTAAAATGTCATTTTATTAAAAAAGACAAATGTGTCATACTCGATATAGACGAAACACATTCTCATTGTTTTGATACTTTAGGAAAAAATTTAATGAGTCATTAGGGATGTGTAGAAATAAGATTCACCTCAATATGATGCATTATGTGACCAGTATGACTCCACATATGTATTTTTCTTCAAAATTCACTTTAATGTTAGTGAAAAAAACAATCGACATTCTCAATCTTGACAAAACAAATTCGGATTGTATTGGTACTTTTCAAAAATGATCATTATGTCATTTGTGATGTGTAGGAATTTGAAACATCTCAATCTGATGAAAAGTTTGACTAGTATAACTCCAAGTGTCTATTATCAGTTTGAAATTGACATTTAAATAAAACAATATTCACTCCCTGAAAACCAAGAAAACGCCACCGAATTATCATGATAATTTGGGAAAATAATTTATACATCATTTATGAAGTGTCTCAAATGGTCTTAATTCAAACCCACACATGATGTCACTGTTATCTCTAATGGTCCTTGTTTCCAATTTAAAATGAAATTTTAGTTAATAAAAAGTTCCGTACTAGAAAAAAAGGAAACACATTCTGATTGATTTGATAATATAGAACAATAATGCATGAGTCATTTGGGACATTTAGAAATCTGTCTCACCCCAATCTCACACATGGTGTGAGCGGTATGACTACATTTTCATCTTTTTATTCAAAATTGACATTATTTTTATTTTAAAAAACAATTGACATAGTCAAAACTGAGAAAATGAATTCACAATTTTTTGGTACTTTAGGAAAGAAATTAATAAGTCCTTTTTTACATGTTGAAATTATTTACATGTCAATATAATGGATGGTGTAACAGGTATGACTTCTGCTGTGTCTTTTTATTCCAAACTGACTTTAATTTTTTTTAAACCCACATACGCCAAACTGAGAAAATCCATTCAAATTATCTAGTACCTTATTAAAATGATCTCTATGTCATTTGCAACATGTATTAATCAGTCACACCACCATTTTACTCACGGTGTGACCCGTATTACTCCAAATGACCATTTTTATTCAAACTTTATATTAATTTTAGTAATAAAACAATAAACATAATCTGTAATAGAATTTTTTATCATGTATTTGTGTTTAAATTTTATTTAATATAAATTTACTATTTTTATCTAATTTTGTTCATTTTGTTGCTATTTTTGGTGATGTAGTGTGTTGTTACAGCACCCTGCAATTGTTTTTGGTGTTGTAGTGTGTGGTAGCATCACATTGCTGTTTTCACCTTTTTCTATGCTATAAACGGTGCCAATAATGATATCCCATATCAGTTATTATATAAGTGTTGATAAAGGTAACTATATCACCTCTTTCTAAATTGATGATAAAGGTATCACTATCTACATTTTAAGAGGCGTAGATAAATATATTCATTAACAATTATTATAAAAAAACTGATAAAGCTATCCTTTATCAACCCTTTTTAAAATTCTTATAAAGGGATCATTATCAACACTTATAAAATATATGATAAATATTCTCTTTATCAGTACTAAATAAAATCACTGATAAATGGTGTCTTTTCACAGTGCTTTTCTAGCGCATATAAAATCCTAGTCCTTTTAACAGTGTTGAGGTAGACTGTTCTTTTCTAACACTAATATAGGCCTTTTCTGGCATTTTTAAAGGTATTTTTTGTAGTATTGAATAAAAAATATCATGTTAGTGAGTTATATAATATGATATCATAAAATATAACTCTCACATGTAATCACATAGAAGCATAACATAAATAACACAGTATAAAAAGTTCATGTCCTTATATGAAATGGGGAACAACACATGACATGGCATAAACATGAGTCAAGTATAAAATCATATAAAATATAAAATGGTGTACAAAGTCCCATCATATATTAGGTTTATGTGATAATCCCATACATGATACCACATGAGACCAAAGCTTTACCAAATGCATTAAAGTGATATCTAGGGGAACCACTCATAACATGTTCATGATCAATGTGCGATACATAATGGAATTAATCATAAGTCATAATATAATAATTACAAATAGAAACAATATGTGTTCCATAATATTACTTCATATCATAAACAAATGAAATTTTCAAAAGATATTTTTTGAGAAATAGCTATATTTTAGGTATTACCCTGTCAAAATAAGGTAGAATAATTTTGAATATATGTGAGAAATTTTTACATGAATTTAGATGAAATACATAAAATAAAAGTTTTCTTTCAGTGATGGAAATGCATTACAAGTATTAATAACATTCTTGAGTAAAATAACCTTTTCATATTGATTATCCTCAAAGGATATCATCTAATATGGAAGGTGATTTTGAACTATCACATTGATAATTTCCTGAATAAAATAGCATTTGTGGTTTCAAACAACTTATTTAAAATGAAAAAAATCTCAAACATTAAGTAATTTTTTTTAAAATAACATTTTATATATAAAAATTATGTAATAAAACATTATGTTGTCATCATAGAGTAAAAGCATCGTTCGTGATGAATATATTAAAAAACGTTTCATATTAGATTTTTGTAAGAAAATTAAAAAGGTGCCTTATTCTAAAAATGATGAGAAGATTATTTTTAGAACAATTTTTAAATATCCAATCACAGTAAATCATGTTTGTAAATATATTTATAAATCATGGATTTTGAATAAAAACGGTTTTTTTTCAAAGATATAAAGGAAGTAAGATTTTCTTAAAAACATTTTCTCAGTCATTTTAAGTACGAATGATATGAAAATGTTAATATTACATGAAAAATCATAGATATATATAGGAGAACAAAATGACATGGGTTTATTGGACAATGATTAAATTACTCCCTTTAATGGAAATTCAAGAATAAATAATCCCAATTAAAATGATATTGAAACAGAAACCCTTAATGATTTGGTTTATTATGAATCAAAACATCCTAAGAATGAATTTGATAACTTTTAAATTAAAATATCATAATTAAGGAATTATTTATGATATATTATGTAAATGGGAAGTATATACTACATTCAAAAGAAATTTGTAACATAAAATTAATTTAATCTCGAAGAATTAAGTTTAATATGAAACCCTTATAAAGTTTATATCATTGAGGGGATAGTCAATCAATGGGGTGATTATGTTTAAAAAATGTATATCCTCACAAAATAGTGGAAATAAAATATAAATAAACAAAAATTTATTTCATGCATGATCTAAGAGTAATATATTGTACATAGTATATTTATAGACCAAAGAATGAAATGTGGGATAAAAATCCCTTACCTCACACTTTCATGTTGTTGAGCACTCTTTAACCTCCTATATAGTGGTTTTAAACATGTTTTTAATTTTCAAAAAAACAATATTAATATTTATAATATCATATATTATCCTTTTATAAAATATTATTTCGTATTCATAAATAATATTTCATTTTCACTATAGTGACCCTATATTTTCATACCTAACTATTACAACATTAAAGACAAACAACATAGTAGTTAATCATTCATAGATAAGAATGTTTTGTATCTTGAAAACATTTAGGTTAATAAATCACTTATTAATAATAAAAACTTAACATTTATTTAAATACTTATTATTTAACTTTATAAAATATCATTTTCTCTTTTGTATATTTAGTCACCTTTGGATATACATCAAATAAATGGGTGAGCTAAAATCCCAATAATATAGGGAATAAGGAACAAGAATCTATGTAACATGTTTCAACATAATCATCATCATCACATTAAAAGCATAGTATAATCATCATAATCACGATGAAAACATTTGATAAAGGAATTTAATGTGGTGATGCATAAAAATGAATCATCGTTTCATTTTTCTCAAATACCACACATAGTTGTGAACAAATCTTGAACCATGTCCACGTATAACATATGTGAATAAATTATAACATAATTATTGTATACAGGTATAGAATAATTCCATGAATAATAGAAATTATCTTGTGATATACATCAAATTACCCAATACATTATAGGGTTGTTTAATTCTAGTCCCACCCACCACATCATAATATTGACATAATCATGCATGCCCTGTAAAACGTATAAAAATCCTAGTCATGAAATAACTAATGGAAAAGAACGGATTTCATACGGATTTCATCAATTATAATTTTATGAATAAATATGGTGATAAAAAATGAATAATGTAAAACATATTATGTTGAAAAAAACATTATTGGGTAAATAAGAAATAGATTAGGAGGTGTAAAAGAGTTTTCATAGAATGAAAATACTTTTTTTTTGGAAAATTATATTATTTCATTTACAAATCATAGTGTTAATATGTATATCCATAAAATAAAATGAAAAATAGTTAAAATATGTTAAATAAACATTAGAGAAATATATATATACTAATATTTATGGGAATTAGGGTTAACCCAAATAAAAGTAGTTGGGTTCGAGAATCCCCTTACATTTAATGTCACTTTATTTCATCGATTTTACGCCTCCTGGATAATTAAATTAGATTTATTAAAACATTTATTTAGAAGATAATTATTCCCATTTTTTAAAATATTTATTAATTATAATCATATTTCCATATTTATTAATTTATTTGGTTAAAGAGTAGACATTTTGATACCATTTTTTCCTTTAAAGTTTCTATTTTTTCTCTAATTTCAATATTTTGTTCAATGTAATTTATACCTTAGTGGAATTAATTATAGAATCATAAAATACATATATTTATATATTTATATATCATAAATAATTTATAATTACCATCCATATGATTTTTTATAAGAATAAAATTAGCAATGTCCTCATTGGTGGTTAATGGACCGTTATCGGAAATGTTGTCCAAAGGAAGAAAAAAAGTGTTATAAGATAAAAATAATTAAAAAGTATAATTTTTGTAGTATGTTAACATCCTTAGTATAATTTTAAAAACCATAATAATTAATTTTATAAGATTAGGTTTCAAAATAAATTAGTATGAAAATAAATAGAAGAAGAAAAAGAGGGAAGAGTTGATAGAAACTTACTCTTTCCTCTCGGTAGATTCACTTGTTTAGCACAAACACGCCCTTGATGTTTAGAGTTTTATTACTCCAAAATATCCACAGTAATATTAAGGGGAATGGGAGGGAGTATTTGGGAAGAAATTTAATTATTTTAAAGTGTGAGACGATTGGTTTTCCATGGGGACAGAGATGAGTTTTTCATACATGAGGAGGGGGTATTTTTATAATGAAATATTTTATAAAAAAATATATCATAGGTAAAAAATTTAATAATAAAATAATGAAAATATAAGTCACATGTTAATTTATTTTAATATTTTTAGCACTTTGAACCTATTTATAATTTAAATTTTATGAGTCAATAAGGATATCTTATGACTTCTTCATACCTTATGGTTTTATGTTTTGAAAATCACACACACTTTTTCTTATGTTATGAATATTTTTTTAAGTTTTGTATTTTTCTTATGATCTGGAATTGTCATTCTGTTATGCTTATAGATATATAATGACATTTTTTCATTCTGTTAAACTTACAGATATAACATTCCTATTTTCCATTCTGTTATACTCATAGATCTGTCATTACGTTATGTGATTCAGTTTCTGATTCCATTGTATATGTGATTTAGTTTTTATGACTCGGAATCCGGCGTATATGTGATTTAGTTTTAATGATTCAGATTCCAGTGTATATGTGATTCAGTTTTTATGATTTCGATTCCAGTGTATATGTGATTTTGTTTTTATGATTCTGATTCCTGTGTATATGTGATTCAGTTTTTATGACTATGTATCCTGTGTATATGTGATACCATCTTTATGATACTGATTCCATTGTATAAGTGATTACGATTTTATGATTCTGATTACAGAACTAATGAGATACCTACTTCAAAATCCTATTTTTTTATGATTATGTTTTTCTTGATAATTTTATTCTTAAGAATCCATTTTCTTGATTTCTTAAGAATCTATTTTCCTGATAATGTTAGAGTTTCCAAATGTATCATTCCAATATTATCGGATCCTATGTTTTCTTATACTTAACATTTATCTTTAAATTAAAATCATTTCAGTTACATGAAATGATGTTGTAAAATATATTACAAACTAACTGTTGTATGTTTGACACATGTCCAGGTCCCGCAATGATTTAAGGAAAATATGACCATTGGAGAGGAGAAAACCATTGGGAATCTTTTCCAATAAATAAAAGCTCAATTGAATGCAAAAAATACAATGTAGAGAGTGGATGAATTTGATTCATGTAAAAAATATGTGAAGTAATTTCTAGGGAGATAGGCTCTTACAAATCTCAGTGCTTCGTGCAGATGTCGTCAACAACATGTTCGGGTGTGAACAACTTGTTCAGAATTTCTTCGTGCAGACTCAGATCGTGTTGATCGTGGGCTTCTGGGTTTGGAAGACAGAGGTTCCAATTTCATTCTAAATCGAGGGCATGCTGGGACAGCAAGATAGATACCAATATTCAAATTGAGGGCTTACCTGAGTTTGGGAAAGACAAACTTTCTTAAAAGTATGAATCAAAGATACTTTATCCAAGGTTGTTGGATACCCTGCTCTTTGGGTTAAAATAATCATATTGTTACTTGTTTCCTTTTAACAGTTGTTTTATTTCAACTGTTGTATCATAACATTGTTAAAGATAGAAAGTATAACATTCTTATAATTTTTAATTCCATTACTCTGATTATATTAGGGATTCTATACAATTTAATGTAGAATCTTTCTTTTAATAAAAATAGAAATGTTTCCTTTAAGAGGTCTTGTGAATGTTTGTTTAACCTTGTTAAACTTAACTTTAATGCTTCCAAATGAATTTTTAAAGCATAAAATTAACCTCCCTCTTTTATGCTTTAAAAATACAAGAGGGGATGGGGGTGAATTGTATGATTTAAAAATTCCTTTTGAACCTTTAAAGTTATGTTTAACAAGGATAAAAAAACATTCACAAAACCTCTTAAAGAATCCTTTTCTATTTTTCTTAAAAAAAGATTCTAAATTTAAGTGTATATAATCTGTAATATAACCAGAGTAATGGAATTACAAATTATAATAAAGTTATACTTTATAACCTTAAAAAAGTTATGATATATCATCGAATATAAAAAAACTTGTAAAAGGAAACAAGTAACAGTAGGACACTTTTATCCCAAAGGGAAGGGTATCCAACAACCTTCGATAAAGGTTCTTTGATTTATACTTTAAAGAAAGTCTGTCTTACGCAAACCCATGTAAGCCCTCAATCCGATGATTGGTATCTGTATTTCTATCCCCGCAAGCCCTCAATTTAGAAGGAAATCAAAACCTCTGTCTTCCAAACCTGGAAGCCAATGGTCAGAACGATCAAAGTCTGCACGAAGTAAGTTTGAACAAGTTGTTTAAACCCGAAAAAGTTGTTCATGACAACTTCATGAAGCTTAGAGAGTTGTAAGAGCCTCTCTCTCTAGAAATCACTTTACAGCTTTTTCACATGAATCAAGTTCATCCACTCTCTTCATTATATTTTTTCCATTCAGATGATCTTTTATTTATAGGAAATGTTTCCCAACGGTCGGCTCCTCTCCAACAGTCATATTTTTCTTAAATCTAAGATGGACTTAGACACATGTCAAACATAAAATGTTTAGTTTGCAATAGATTTTACGACATCATTTCAAGTAACAGAAATGTTGTCATGTTAAATATAAATGTCAAGTATAAGAAAACATAGAATCTGATAATATTGTAATGATAAATTTGGAAACTCTAATATTATCAGGAAAACAGATTCTTATGAAATCAAGAAATCATATTTTTAAGAATTACAATATCAAGAAAAACATAATCATAAAAAATTGTATTGTGAAACAAGAATATCATTTGTTTTGGAATCAGAATCATAAAATCATAATCACTTATACACTAGAATCAGTATCATAAAAACGATATCACATATACAATGAATTTAAAATCATAAAAAATGAATTACATATAAATCGGAATCAGAATCCTAAAAACATAATCACATATAAACCTAAATCGGAATCCTAAAAAATAAATCACATATCGTAATGATAGATCTGTAAGTATAAAAGAATATAAAATTGGAATAATAGATCTGTAAATATAAAAGAATGGAAAACCTTAATGATATATCTGTAAGAATAACAGAATGACAATTCCTGATCTTATGAAAAATACAGAACATAAAAAAATATTCAGAAATTTTCAAAAAGTGTTTGTTATTTTCAACACATAAACCCATAAAGAATGGATAAGTCATAAGATATCCTTATTGACTCAAAAATATCCTCCTTTTTGGAAAGAACAAACAAAATTTCTAAGGAAGAATGTATTGACTTAAATAAAAAAACTTATCTCTCCCTTTGAATGAGATTTTTGATGAATATGACTAACTCCCCCTTAGGTTATGATTCCCAAAGATCGTATTCTGGATCATTAGTATATGGTTTTATTTATTTTGAAAATATCTCCCCAATAGATGAACATCTATTATTAGAAGAAAACTCCCCCTTTATTTGACTATATCCTTTCTTTCCATACTCCCCCTTAAATAGATTCTCTTCCTTTGATGTCTTCATTAATTTCTTCCTTTTAATAAATTCTCCCCCTTTGAGATTTTCAAAATGTTGGAAAAGGAATGGAGAAATATAATATGTTATTGTATGGTTAAGCAAGAATACATTTGGAAACAAGGTAGATAAACGAAAGAAAAACATAATGAAATTTTATAAATAAGGTTCATATAACAAAAAAACATCAAAATGTAATGAAAATCACCCATCCTTATTCTGTTTAGACAAAATTTTCTTTAACAAAGCTTAGAGATTCTTGAATTACTTATGATCTTCTCAAAACTTCTTCAAAAAGATCTCCTGATCCAGATTTTTCTTTTCCAAATCCAAGATCCTTTCTTCTTGAACATCAACCATTTTCTCTAATTCAGCTCTGACTTCCTTCTCACTGCTAATAGATCGAGAAACGAAGTTGAGTTTAATGGATTTTTCAGAGATTTATGCCTTGAACTTGTTGAACTCAATTTCAAAAGTATTTAAGGCTCTGTTTGTTGAATCCATGGAGTCATCGAACTGTCTAATCTCTTCATTGATCATTTTGGCGTGGTTAAAGACTTTCTTACAGGTTGCTTTCTAAGCTTTGTAGTCAATCAAAAGATTATTTATATCTGGTTCTTGCTTGACCACCATGTCCATAAGAATATTGGTCAATTCTTTCATTTGATTCAGGGTCTCTTTCATCATTTGACTTCGTGCATCTACATTTTCATGAACTAGAATAGTGATGACCATCTTTCTTAAAGATAGATTGACATAATAATTTTCAACATATGAAGAGGACTCAGATCCTAAAACATATTTTCCTTTCTTGACTCATCTTAGAGTTAAAGAAGCCGGTCTCTCTACTTTCATAGAGGATGTTTTAGGAGTTTCCTTATTAGATGAAGCAACCAAAAGATTCTTGCCTCTAATAGGGTCTCGAACTAGAGATTGTTCATCTGAAACTTGAATGAAATTTAGATCTCCCTATTCATCTTATATATCTTGAAAATGTTCTTCTTCACCACTTTGATGTTCAGCCTCTTCTTTTCCTTCTTCTTCCACCATAGTTTCTACTTGTTATTCTTATTCAACTTCCACTTCATCCTCAATTTCTACCCCTTCCTCAACTTCTTCTTCAACTTTTTCTTCAACTTTTTCTTCTGAAACAGATTTAGATACTGAACTCGAAGGAGTTCCAATGTACTCTTCCACTTCCGTTAAAACATCAGCATCATCATCATCTTGGATGATATGATCCTCAATTTCTCGAACAGGTTTTGATAAATACATAACTTTCTTAACTTTCTTTATTTTTGTAGTGACAACTGATTTCATATGTACGATAAGAGGTTTCGGTATTTATTGATATTTCTTATCTATAGCTTTTAGTAGAGACTGTCATACATGAGATTCCACAGATTTATTCTTTAGGATTTTCTCCTTTTATTTCTCATGATTTTCACCTTGCTTTATTTTCATGGCCTTAGCCTCCGCAGGATCTAATCCAAAGGAAGGATCTCCTTCCTTTCTAGTAGCTACCATTTCTCTCCTCTTAGACAAAGTTGCATCAGAATTGTATTTCAGATTCTTTATAGGAGGATGTGCTAAAACCCGGACATCAGGAACTGGTACTCACACACTTGGTTCTTCTTGTTTTCCTTCCTTGTGTACCAAATTTGAATATTCTAGATGTAACAGCCCAAGATTTTATAAAAAAATATTCTTTTTAATTTTATTAATGTCTTGTGTTGTACGCTACACCAAAAGGAGCTTGCACAACACACATCCTTGACTTGACTTGCATTACACGCAATCGCGACCTTCCTCGATAGCGTGTGTAGTACGCAATACTGAGTTTCATTAAACAACGATATGCTATTAAGATATTATTAAAACTAGCCGTTATGAATATTAATAACCACTTTTTGAAATTTTGTAAATTTTATTTTTCAAAATGGACATCATTTATGGATTCGGAATATCGAAATTAGCTTAGGTTGAAATTTTGGTGATTTTCGGATAACTTTCATATTTTGATGAATAGTGAAAATTACTAAATTTTAATTAAAAACAACTTTTTTAATCGAAATAGTTAATAGTGATAAATCATTAATTTGAGTGGTTTTAAAGTATATTTAGAATATATTTTTACAATTTAATACAATGTTGGTCATTGGATGTAATTTCACATTTAAACTAGACATACACAAGTGTCAATCTTTTGATAGATATTGTTTCTTAAAAAACACGCTATTTGTTTTAACAGCGGGATTTAATTATAAAATTAATTAATGCAACTTTTATGATATGAATTTGGTAAAATAGACTTCATTTTTGAATTCGGAATATGAAATATAGCTTGGGATGAAATTTTGGCATTGTTCTGAAAAACATCAATTTTTGATGAATAGTGAAACTACTAAGTGGTAGGTTAAAAACTGAATTTTGCATAAAACTTAATTTTACCGCTTCTGTGAATGGAATTTCGAAAATCCGAGATACAAGGTTAATATCAAGGACTAAAATGTGGTTCAATGAGATGAAAATAATTTTTTGGTGAATAGTAACTTTTTACTTTTTTTTACCACGGTTAATAGTAAATAGGGTAACTAAGGGTAAATATGATATTAATATTACCCTAAAACATGTCCTAATTCTATTGGACAAGTGTAATTCGACCAAAAACAAACTTAGGAATAAAATATGACCATTTAGGCCCACTTGGATTAGATTAGGACATTTATTATTAATTTATTTAAAGAAAGGTTAAAATAGTTAAAATCAAAGTATAATAAGTAAATAATTTTTAATATGGGGTTATACATAAGATAAATTCGATTGTAAATATTCATTAGAAAGCTAAAAAGATTTCCTACATGATGGTATTTTATTTGTAATTTTTAGACATCAAATAATTTAATTTATTTATGACACAACGATGATGCAGTAATTATCTTATTAATGAAATATTGACATAATTGATGTTATAAACACCAAAATAAATGTAATTTGAAATTTTTTATGAATTCCACTAATTTTCTAGGTTACTATGATATATTAATGTTGATTTAATCAACTTGTTTCGAACATTTAATTCTGTTATGACTTTCACAAAAATCATATATCAAATAGTGTCAAAATTGACACAAAATAGTTTTTAAATCAAATATTATATTATTAATTGTTATTTTATTCCTAAAAATCTAAGGTTCGGCCAAATGACTTAGATAAGGATATATATATTAATAATAAACAATTTGGGGTTCGTTTGGCATGATATAGTAAGTGTATTAACCATATACTGTAAGAAAACAAAAAGACACGGTAAAAGTTAAATTATTTAACTTAGAGTTAAATCTAATTGATAAGGTTAAAATAATACCCTAAACTTGTCTAAATCCTATTGGATGATAGGATTTCGACCCATCCCCACTTTAGCTTCGAAATAAGACCCTTTGGAACCATTATAAACCGATTTTGACTTTAATATAAAATAATATTTTGAGATATTCCTAAGGTGCCCCTCTCCTCCCTTATAAAAGGGCACCTCCTCCCCCTCCTCCTCACACCAAAGTGAGCACTCAAGCTCGGCCAACCCCTGCCATTTTCTCCTCTCCACTTCCCTAGAATAATCCTAGAGGTCCTGGTCTTCTCCAAAGACCAATCTTAGTTCCTTAAGTGGAGGATTCAAAGAGGCGTTCCAAAGAAGAGGAGGTTCGGACACTTACAAAGCAAGTCGGACATAAGGTAAGGGAAATATCACAATCTCATTTTTATCCGAGATTGTTTATTCGTAAGTATTTACTGGGGTGTATTTTATCATCCAAATCCATGTTCCCTCAATATGTAATATTATTTCCATCCACCTACAATTGTTTAAATCCAATTTTACCCTTCTATGAGTTTTTAGTAAAGGATATGAAAGGAATCTTTTTTCTTTTTTCGTACGAGGTACTTTTTGACTTTTCCGACAAAAGTACGAGAAGAATGTTTTTTTTAACTTATACGGCACGAACGGATTTTTACGGTTTTAGAAAGCCTTATTTTCATGAACCTTCCTCCAAGATATTTCATGACTATTTTTAATAAAATCTCTTTCTTTTAAAATTGTATGATGTTTTGTGAAAAGAAATTGATTTTGAAGAAGAAAGGATATTTTCCTCAAAAATTCATTTCAAGTGTTTTATCAAAATTATTTTCCATCTAAGATAATAAAGGGTTCTGTTTCTATCCATATTTTTACATTGATTTGACTATGTTGTGATGGAATTATGTTTATGAATTCCTTTATCTTATATGAATTGTTTTATGATGTCATGTTGTTTAAGAATCCCATTTTTATTACATGGGTTATGTGATGATGTAAGATTTATGATTATGTGGCACACATAAGAAAGGATTCATTATAAGATGGGTGGGACCTATATCTCCCTCCAATGCATTGGGTAAAGATTTTATATCTCATGAGATAGACAGGGCTGGAACGGTAGGTTATACCGGTTCAGTGAAACAGGACTGAAACGAGGGTTACTCGATTCAGAAAGGGACTTTGTCCACTAAGATAGTCTTGGCAATGAGTCATGACTAACAAGAAATGATTTTCCATGATTATGTGTGCATGCCACAAAGTTTCAAGTTTCATGTTATGAATATGGTGATCCCATTTTCACTTCTATGATTTGTTCCATGTTAAGATATTATGATCTCTTTTGCAGGTTATGATTTTCAAAAAGATATGATATGATTTTTATTTCTTTTGTATACCCTTACTGAGCATTTGAGCTCACCCTTTTATGTTTTATTTTCCCCAGGATATAAAGAAAGGTTTTAGGTAAAAAAAAGGAAGATCTTTATGGGAGATTTTGAAGATCTTTCACCACGAATAGAAGATTATATTCCGAGTTTCCAAAGACACTAAACTATTACGATCCTTGTGTGTGTGTTTTTGTTATGTACTAAGTATTCCGCAAAAGTAATGTAATGTCCATGTACGTCAAGATACGGGCCTCTACAGTTGGTATCAGAGGAAAGGTTTAGTCAACCTTTGGAAACTAGGATGTGAGAACGTTAGTGAGATCCCTAGAGATATTTCTAAGGTATGTCTAGGGATGTCTCTAAGGTTAAGTATACGTATAGGTTATAGTAATAGAATTACGCTAACGATCATAGAATTAAACCTAAGATGTTAGATATTGAGGGTACTAACCCTTTATTATGTTGTTTTCCCTAGCATGATTTTTGTCTCTCACACTATTCTTTTTGGGTTTTAGACGATGGCTGGAACCCGAAGGAACCGTGTTGATCAATGCAATGGACAATGCAATGATTGCCCTCCTGAACAAACAAATGTTATGGGAGATGGAGTGAAAAATCTTATTGCTATACATACACAAGCTATGAATCATTCTAGACTTCCAAATGAGCAGAGAAGGGAACAATATTCTATTGAGTCCTTCATGAGGCAACGTCCACCTTCTTTCAGTGGGTCTTCTGATCCACTTGTGGCTGAACAATGGATCTGTACTACTGAAAAGATATTTTCAGTTCTTCAATGTTCTGAACATGATAAAGTCATCTTAGCAGTATATCGTTTGGAAGGTGAAGCTGATCAATGGTGGAATCTTATCAAGAATACGAGGCCAAGAGATGAAATTGAGTCCATGGAATGGGACGAGTTCAAGAACTTGTTTTTCAGTAAGTACTTCCCTCGTATTCTTCGAACAAAGATGGAGAAAGAGTTTCTTGAACTGAAGCAAAGGGACGATGAATCTGTTGGTACCTATGAAGCAAATTTTACAAGACTTGCAAGGTATGCTTCTGGAATTATCATCCAACCTGAAAGTAAAGTTGATCGATTTTTCAGTGGCTTAAAACCATGTCTTCGAAGGGCATTAGCTATAAGAGACTTCAGTAGCTATGAAGAAATTGTGAGTTGTGCTATCAAGGTAGAAATGGAAGTTGGTGTTACATATCCATCTCATGGTTTTGACAAGAAATGAAAGATGGAGTTGAAGGAGAAATCTCAGAATAATGGTGAAAAGAAGATGAATGTTTCCTTATGCACAAAGTGTGGAAAGAAGCATGGTGGAGATTGTCTTAAAGGGACTAGAAAATGTTTTAAGTGTGGAAAAGAAGGTCATCGAGCAGCTGAGTGTCGAAGTAATGGAAAAAGGGTTTCTAATGATGTGAATAAAGCAAACACTGCAGAGAACGCACCACCAACACTTCAATGTTTCAAGTGCAAGGAGATGGGACATTATGCCAATAAATGCCCTAATCCAAGGGTTAGTGATGATCGACATGAGCAACCGCTTAAGGAAAAGGATAAAGGGAAGTCACATGCGATCACTATTGGCGATGTTGAATATGACAACTATGTGGTGGAATGATTAAGTGTTTATGTAATGGGATTCCAAAATAAAGTTGTATCATGGAATATTGGAAAATTTATGTATTGGTCTATTGTGGTATTCAAAGTGATTGAGATATTATGCGCATAATGAAGGGAAAATGAGAAAATTAAATGTTTAACAGTATTCATGAGCTCATGATTGATATAAGGACTAAGTGATATCATGGTTTGAGTATATAGAATTTTGAGGATTTTTGTATGTGGAAAGTGTTAACTTTTAACTGCACTCATGTTTTCACTAAGGTATTCAAGAGAATACACGATTAAGGACTTTGAATGTTTGGAATGTGACCAACAAGACATATCTTATGATATGTGGGGATCAACGACAGTATTAAATCTTTGGTAATCGATGTCACTATATTATGAGAGTGGACTGCAGTATTATGTATAAGCCTAAAGATTAGACTGGATTATGTTGGACATAAGTTAGTATTGTTTAAGGATAGAAGATTTTCGATATTATTGATGGGATGTTATAGTAACGTAGTTTTAGAAAAAGGACAACCTGCAGGACGGGCGACAGCCCATCGCTTCGGACAAGGCTGTAGGAATCGAACCCACAACCAAAGTGCGACTGGCCTTTATCGCCTACCACTGGCCTACAGGAAGTCCCTGTTTAGTAGAAACTAGTTTTATTATATTAAGCAGTATGATATATGAAGTATAAGTCCATTTTAGGAACTATATATGATTAATCTCACTATAGAATGACTTATGTATATTTAATAACTTTTTCTTACCTTTTGTTTGAGACAGATGGAATGACCCGTCATTCTATCACATGATCTACTAACACTTCACGAATAACAAATTCAACTTCATTTATTTAAGAGATGAAGTAGAAATTGTTCAAGGCACGAACAATAGTGAGATTTTACCAAAATAAAGTAAGTATTTATTCTAATTCAAATTCTTCAACTTTAGGGAAACGATCTTGAAAACCAAAAATGTTTTCCTAGTGCTCTTATATCTGATGAATCAGATGGTACCTTATATCATCACAAATCTATGGATTTGTGATTACTGGCTTTTCCATAGCCATGTTCTCTACCACTCTCCATCAGAACATGATGGTTAGATTTCTCTTCCATATCCATATTTTCACCTATGTGGAAACCCAGTGATTAGTTTATTTGGGTAATCGTTACATTTCATACTTTAGTTTTTAAAGCCAAGTTTTGGTATTCCCTTTTACGATGTGGGTTTCTATTAAAGAAACTTTCAAATAGTAAACCATTTATAACCCTGACGAATTTCGAGGGCGAAATTCATTTTAAGGGGGGTAGAATGTAACAGCCCAAGATTTTATAAAAAAATATTCTTTTTAATTTTATTAATGTCTTGTGTAGTACGCTACACCAAAAGGAGCTTGCACAACACACATCCTTGACTTGACTTGCATTACACGCAATCGCGACCTTCCTCGATAGCGTGTGTAGTACGCAATACTGAGTTTCATTAAACAACGATATGCTATTAAGATATTATTAAAACTAGCCGTTATGAATATTAATAACCACTTTTTGAAATTTTGTAAATTTTATTTTTCAAAATGGACATCATTTATGGATTCGGAATATCGAAATTAGCTTAGGTTGAAATTTTGTTGATTTTCGGATAACTTTCATATTTTGATGAATAGTGAAAATTACTAAATTTTAATTAAAAACAACTTTTTTAATCGAAATAGTTAATAGTGATAAATCATTAATTTGAGTGGTTTTAAAGTATATTTAGAATATATTTTTACAATTTAATACAATGTTGGTCATTGGATGTAATTTCACATTTAAACTAGACATAAACAAGTGTCAATCTTTTGATAGATATTGTTTCTTAAAAAACACGCTATTTGTTTTAACAGCGGGATTTAATTATAAAATTAATTAATGCAACTTTTATGTTATGAATTTGGTAAAATAGACTTCCTTTTTGAATTCGGAATATGAAATATAGCTTGGGATGAAATTTTGGCATTGTTCTGAAAAACATCAATTTTTGATGAATAGTGAAACTACTAAGTGGTAGGTTAAAAACTGAATTTTGCATAAAACATAATTTTACCGCTTCTGTGAATGGAATTTCGAAAATCCGAGAGACACGGTTAATATCAAGGACTAAAATGTGGTTCAATGAGATGAAAATAATTTTTTGGTGAATAGTAACTTTTTACTTTTTTTTACCACGGTTAATAGTAAATAGGGTAACTAAGGGTAAATATGATATTAATATTACCCTAACACATGTCCTAATTCTATTGGACAAGTGTAATTCGACCAAAAACAAACTTAGGAATAAAATATGACCATTTAGGCCCACTTGGATTAGATTAGGACATTTATTATTAATTTATTTAAAGAAAGGTTAAAATAGTTAAAATCAAAGTATAATAAGTAAATAATTTTTAATATGGGGTTATACATAAGATAAATTCGATTGTAAATATTCATTAGAAAGCTCAAAAGATTTCCTACATGATGGTATTTTATTTTTAATTTTTAGACATCAAATAATTTAATTTATTTATGACACAACGATGATGCAGTAATTATCTTATTAATGAAATATTGACATAATTGATGTTATAAACACCAAAATAAATGTAATTTGAAATTTTTTATGAATTCCACTAATTTTCTAGGTTACTATGATATATTAATGTTGATTTAATCAACTTTTTTCGAACATTTAATTCTGTTATGACTTTCACAAAAATCATATATCAAATAGTGTCAAAATTGACACAAAATAGTTTTTTAATCAAATATTATATTATTAATTGTTATTTTATTCCTAAAAATCTAAGGTTCGGCCAAATGACTTAGATAAGGATATATATATTAATAATAAACAATTTGGGGTTCGTTTGGCATGTTATAGTAAGTGTATTAACCATATACTGTAAGAAAACAAAAAGACACGGTAAAAGTTAAATTATTTAACTTAGAGTTAAATCTAATTGATAAGGTTAAAATAATACCCTAAACTTGTCTAAATCCTATTGGATGATAGGATTTCGACCCATACCCACTTTAGCTTCGAAATAAGACCCTTTGGAACCATTATAAACCGATTTTGACTTTAATATAAAATAATATTTTGAGATATTCCTAAGGTGCCCCTCTCCTCCCTTATAAAAGGGAACCTCCTCCCCCTCCTCCTCACACCAAAGTGAGCACTCAAGCTCGGCAAACCCCTGCCATTTTCTCCTCTCCACTTCCCTAGAATAATCCTAGAGGTCCTGGTCTTCTCCAAAGACCAATCTTAGTTCCTTAAGTGGAGGATTCAAAGAGGCGTTCCAAAGAAGAGGAGGTTCGGACACTTACAAAGCAAGTCGGACATAAGGTAAGGGAAATATCACAATCTCATTTTTATCCGAGATTGTTTATTCGTAAGTATTTACTGGGGTGTATTTTATCATCCAAATCCATGTTCCCTCAATATGTAATATTATTTCCATCCACCTACAATTGTTTAAATCCAATTTTACCCTTCTATGAGTTTTTAGTAAAGGATATGAAAGGAATCTTTTTTTTTGTTTTTCGTACGAGGTACTTTTTGACTTTTCTGACAAAAGTACGAGAAGAATGTTTTTTTAACTTATACGGCACGAACGGATATTTACGGTTTTATAAAGCCTTATTTTCATGAACCTTCCTCCAAAATATTTCATGACTATTTTTAATAAAATCTCTTTCTTTTAAAATTGTATGATGTTTTGTGAAAAGAAATTGATTTTGAAGAAGAAAGGATATTTTCCTCAAGAATTCATTTCAAGTGTTTTATCAAAATTATTTTACATCTAAGATAATAAAGGGTTCTGTTTCTATCCATATTTTTACATTGATTTGACTATGTTGTGATGGAATTATGTTTATGAATTCCTTTATCTTATATGAATTGTTTTATGATGTCATGTTGTTTAAGAATCCCATTTTTATTACATGGGTTATGTGATGATGTAAGATTTATGATTATGTGGCACACATAAGAAAGGATTCATTATAAGATGGGTGGGACCTATATCTCCCTCCAATGCATTGGGTAAAGATTTTATATCTCATGAGATAGACAGGGCTGGAACGGTAGGTTATACCGGTTCAGTGAAACAGGACTGAAACGAGGGTTACTCGATTCAGAAAGGGACTTTTTCCACTAAGATAGTCTTGGCAATGAGTCATGACTAACAAGAAATGATTTTCCATGATTATGTGTGCATGCCACAAAGTTTCAAGTTTCATGTTATGATTATGGTGATCCCATTTTCACTTCTATGATTTGTTCCATGTTAAGATATTATGATCTCTTTTGCAGGTTATGATTTTAAAAAAGATATGATATGATTTTTATTTCTTTTGTATACCCTTACTGAGCATTTGAGCTCACCCTTTTATGTTTTATTTTCCCCAGGATATAAAGAAAGGTTTTAGGTAAAAAAAAGGAAGATCTTTATGGGAGATTTTGAAGATCTTTCACCACGATTAGAAGATTATATTCTGAGTTTCCAAAGACACTAAACTATTACGATCCTTGTGTGTGTGTTTTTGTTATGTACTAAGTATTCCGCAAAAGTAATGTAATGTCAATGTACATCAGGCTTCGGGTCTCTACACTAGAACATCATCCTTGTTCTGGACAACCATTTCTTTAAAAATATGTTATTCTGGTAATAACTCTATCTTCATCCTTCTTAGAGTGTCATCACTGAGAAACAGGATCTTGGAAGGCTTTGAGACTGATTGTCATGGAACATTGAGTTCTTGAAGGCAAAAGACAATTATCCTGGAGTTATTTTCCGGATAAATGAGGATCTATGATCTAATGGTTCCACCTTTTATCGCCTGAATGGTGAGAAAGATGTACATCAGCAAGTTGATCTTTCTTAAGTTGACAAGAAAACACAGGTGTTGACACAAAGGCCTATTCTAATGCAACTGTGGCTAAGTGGAGAGAAATTGAAGTTACTAGAAAGGAAGGACAACCTTCCTTTAGATTTGATCCTACGGAGGCTAAGGCCTTGAAAATCAAGCAAGCTGAAAATCTTGAGAAAGAAAATAAGGAGAAAATCATAAAGAAGAAATCCATGGAAAATCAAGTACGACAATCTCTACTAAAATCTTTAGAGAAGAAATCTCAAGAAATACAAAAACATCATTCCGTACATATGAAATCAGTTGTTAGTGCAAAAATCCAGAAAGCTAAGAAAGTTCTGTCTTTATCAAAACATGTTCAAGAAATTGAGGATCAGATCATCCAAGATTATGATGATGATGATGTTTTAATCAAAGTGGAAGATTACGTTGGAACTCCTTCATGTTCAATATCTAAATCTGTTTCAGAGGAATAAGTTAAAGCAGAAGTTGAGGAAGAGGTAGAAATTGAGGAAGAAGTAGAAGTTGAAGAAGAATTACAAGTAGAAAATTAAGTGGAATTAGAAGGAAAAGAACAGGCTGAAAATCAAAGTGGTGAAGAAGAAGAGTTTCAATAGAATGAAGATGAACAAGTAGATCTAAATTTCATTCATATTTCAAATGAATAGTCTCTAATTCGAGACCCTATTAAAGGCATGAATGATTTGGTTGCTTTATCTGATAAGGAAACGCCTCAAAAGTCCTATATGAAAATTGAGAGACCAACTACCTTAACTCCAAGAGGAGTTAAAAAAGGAAAAGATGTTTCAGGATCCGAGTCCTCTTCATCTATTGAAAATGATTAAGTCAATCTATCTTTAAGAATGTTGGTCAGCACTATTCCGGTTCATGCAAATATAGATGCATGGAGTCAAATGATGCAAGAGAATCGGAATCAAAAGATGGAATCGACCAATATACATATCGACATGGTGGTAAAGAAAGAAGAAGACTTCAGTAATATTTTGATTGATTACAAAGCTTAGAAGGAAACCTGTAATAAAGTCTTTAACTGGACCAAAACCATCAATGAAGAGCTTAGATAGTTCGGTGACTTCATGGATTCAAAAAACAGATCCTTCAACACTTGTTAAATTGAGTTCAACACGGTCAAGGAATCAATCTCTGAGAAAGACAGTCAACTCAATTCGGTTGCTCAATCTGTTACCAGTGATAATGAAGTAAGAGCTGAATTAGAGAAAATGGTTGTTGCTCAAGAAGAAAGGATCATCGCTTTGGAAAAGAAAAATTACGATCAAGATATTTTTTTCGTGATGTTTTACGAAGACAATAAGGATTTTCAGAGGCTCAAAGCCTTGATAAAGAAAATGTTGTCTAAATAGAAGAAGGATGGATAATTTTCTTTACATTTTGATGTTTTTTTCTAATATAAACCTTATTTCTCGAGTTTCCTTATGTTTTTCTTTCATTTCATTCCCTTTTTTTCGAATGTATTCTTGCTTAATCTTACATGTACATCTTATATTTCTCCATTCCTTTGTCCACTTTTTGAGAATCAGAAAGGGTGAGCATTTATTAAAAGGAACAATTTAATGAAGATATCAAAAGAAGAGAATCTATTTAATGGGGAATATGGAATGAGAGGTTATTGTCCAAGAAAGGGGGAGTTTTCAGATGTTCATCTAAGGGGGAGATATTTTCTTAAGAATGAAAACTAGATACTAAAGATCAGGAATATGATCCTTGGGAAACAATACCTAAGGGGGAGTTAGTTGTATTCATCCAAAATGTCATTCATAGGGGGAGATATTTTTTTATTTAAGTCAATAAAATCTTCCTTAGAAAATTTGTTTGTGCTTTCTAGAAAGGGGGATATTGTTGAGTCAATAAGGATATCTTATGACTTCTCTATACCTTATGGATTTATGTTTTGAAAATCAAAAACACTTTTTCTTATGTTCTGAATATTGTTTTTATGTCTTGTATTTTTTTTAATATATGTAATTTTCATTCCGTTATGCTTACAGATATATCATTACGTTTTTTCATTCTGTTAGACTTATATATATGTCATTCTGATTTTCCATTCTGTTATACTTACAGATCTTTCATTATGTTATGTGAATCACTTTCAGATTCTAGTGTATATGTGATTTAATTTTCATGATTTTGATTCTGGTGTATATGTGATTTAGTTTTTATGATTCCGATTCCGGTGAATATATTATTCAGTTTTTATGATTCTGATTCTGGTGTATATGTGATTCAATTTTAATGATTCCGAATCTAGTATATATTTGATACCGTATTTATGATACTGATTCTGGTGTATAAGTGATTCCAATTTTATTATTCCAATTTCATAACAAATGAGATACATGTTTCACAATCTGATTTTTTTATGATTATGTTTTTCTTGATAATGTCATTCTTAAGAATTCGTTTTCTTGATTTCTTAAGAATCCATTTTCCTAATAATGTTAGAGTTTCCAAATGTATCATTCCAATATTATCCGATTCTATGTTTTCTTGTACATAACATTTATCATTAACATAACTTTATTTATATTACTTGAAAAGATGTTGTACAATCTATTGCAAACTAACCATTGTATGTTTGACATGTTTTTAGGTCGCTGTGAGATTTAAGGAAAATATTACTATTAGAGTGGAACCGACCGTTGGGAAACTTTTCCTATAAATACAATCTCCTTTCAATGAGAAAAATATAATGTAGAGAGTTGATGAACATGATGCATGTGAAAATAGTTGTGAAGTGGTTTCTAGAGAGAGAGGCTCTTACAACTCTCAGTGCTTCATGTAGATGTCGTGAAAAACTTGTTCAGGTGTGAAAAACCAGTTTAGACTTGCTTTGTGTAGACTCCGATTGTGCTGATAATGGGATTCCCAGTTTGGAAGATAGAGGTAATGTTTTCCTTCTAAATCGAAGTCTTGCAAGGATTACAAGACAGATACCGATCTTCGGATTAAGGTCTTACCTGGGTTTGGGTATGACATACATTCTTGAATGTATAAATCAAGGAACCTTTATCCAAGGTTGTTCGATACCCTTCTCATTGGGTTAAAAGAATCCTGTTGTTACTTGTTTCCTATTACAATTTTTTTAATTCTGCTGTTGTATCTTTACATTATTAAGGTTATAAAGTATAACTTTCTTATACTTTGTAATTTTGTTACTCTGATTATATTACATATTCTATATTCTTTGAGGTAGAATCTTTATTTTAAGAAAAATATAAAATGTTTCATTAAGAGGTCTTGTTAATGTTTGTTTAACATTGTTAAACTTAACTTTAAGGGTTCCAAAGGAATTTTTAAAGCATAGAATTCACCCCCTCTTTTATTTTAGCATCTACAGTATTATTTCAATCCTACAATTGGTATCAAAGGCCTATTCTGATGGAACACAGGAGTTGAATAAAGACCTTTGTGATAAACACAGGTGTTAACAACTACATTTTGTTAACTAGAGACTATCAAATTCTTGATAAGGGATATAGAACCTTTACTAATCCAGAAAAGGTGGAATACTAGCTAAACATTAAGGTATAAAATACTTTTCTTTGTTCCATGACTGGAAATTTATATATTCAAATTTCATCTAGGGAAGTGGAAAATAGTATTTGGAAGAATCTTGTAGTAACTCATTTCGGAACTACCAAAGTTATTGAAACAAGAAGACCTATGCTCAGAGCTGAGTATCATGGTTTCTTCTTTCCTTATAGAGAACCCATATGTATGGTAAAACAAAAATTTATGACTATTTTAAATCGATTTCAATCCATGGGTGAGAAAGGTTTAGATGATGAAGTGCTTGCAGACATGATTATAGTCATCATGCATAATAAGTAGGAATCCAAGTGGGCTGCTATAGATGAGAATAGGAAAGTCACTCAGATTTCAATTGATGAACTATTTGGAACCCTTATACAACAGGAAACCAAAATGAAGAGAGATTTTGATAAAATTAAGAAGAATAATGGGAATGAAGGTGTTTCTTTTATAACTACTTCAAATCATATGAAATCCAAGACTCCTGATAGAATTACAAGATCAAAATCTAAGAAGGTTAGCATTAAATCTAAATCTAGTGAATGTGAATCTTCAGAAAATGAGTTATCCAACCTTGATCTAAGAATGAACATGATTTTTGGACAGAAGAAATTTCTATACAGATATAAGAAGAAAGATGGAAAAGACAAGAAAGATGGAGAAGTGGCATGCTATGAATGAAGATGATCTGGCCATATTAGACCTGATTGTAGCTTTCTTAATAAGAGAAACATGAAAGATATGAATTCTGAATGAAAAAAGAAGAAGATATACAGATCATAGCATAAGAAAGTCTTTAATTATAATGACACTAGGAGTGTTAGTGGTCGAGATTCTTTTGATGATTCTTCAGAATATGAATCTTCTGAGCAAATGAATATTGGTCTAATATCCCGACCTCCATTTCAAAATCAATGACTTATGGACAATGTATGAACTACTGAATCCTTTACCAACATGTCTTTAAGTGAAAATGTTCTAGATAGAGGTTATTCTTCAGATGCCCAATCTTCTTCATCAGATAATGAAAATTATTTCTGTTCCTATGAGGAAGGTTCTAGATTTTCTAAGTTTCTAGAGATAAGAAATTTTAATGTTTCTATGAAAATTGAAAAGCAAAATTCTAAGAATCTATTTTAATAAAAGAAATATCATATCTTTCCAAAGATATTTATAAGAAAAATGATGTTTTAGAAAATATTTCTAAGAAACATAAGCAAGTTATTTCTAAGAAGGATAAAATATATAAGGATGTTAAAAATCTTCTTTTAGAAAAAGATGTTTTAATGGATAAACATAACTCTAAATCTGCTATTACTGAGGATAAGAATTTAGTCATAAGACTAAAGTCTGAAATTTTTTATTTGAAGAAACTTTTTGCAAAATTTACTTCTGTTAAGGAAAATTTTGACAAGATGTATTCCCAGATCCGACCTCATGATAATATTTAGGGTTTAGGATATTCTCATGAAAATCCTATTTTTAGAAATAATTATTTTTTTCCTTCAAAAGCATCTTTTGGTACTAAATTTCAAAGTGGTGGGAATTTGAAGAAAAATGGTTCTTTAAATAATGTTTAATCCCTTGGGTTTTATACGGATTATTTTCCTAAAAAAATCTGGTTACACAAGCTCTTATTATCTAACAATTTTGGATCCAATCATGTTTGGATTCCAAAAACCAATCTCCCTCTTTTTCAGGAAGATGAAGGAAGTACCAAAAACATATGGTACATGGATAGTGGATGTTCCCGACACATGAATGGTAACAATGATTATATTAGAAGGATTTTAAAGACAAAAGGTTGAAATCTGACTTTTTGTGATAACTCTCAAGGAGAAATTTTCGGTATATGTCACATTATTCTTCTTGGAAAATCTATTATCTCAAATGTTCTTTTTGTAAAAGGATCAAGGAAAAAGAAATGAGGGAAATAAAATAACTAAGTTATTTTCTATAGTGTATTTTGAGGAGTCATTCTATTTAATGGCTTGACACTTCATTCGTCATGCCACTGCCACTTTTCCGTTGGAGGAATAAAAATGAGGGAAATAAAATAACTAAGTTATTTTATTATTTTTTTTTAAATGTCTGAAAATCTAACTTTCTTTCCAGACCTACTATGGTTGAAGTGAAGCCTCCTCTAAGTGAATCCAGGAGCCATGGATTCAATAGTGCCCTCAGATTATTAATCCGAGCTCCGATTCAAATGTTAGAAAAGGCCACCCATTCGTTTACAGAATGTACCCAAAAAGGTTCATAAAAAATATTAACAGTCGCCCTTAACTCGTGTTGGTCATGTTTAGGCTCTTCCTAAGGATAACACACCCTCACGAAATCATTAGTACTCTCAAATTATCAATCCGTGTTACCATTTAGAAGTTATGGATTTTATAACAAAATAATTTTCACTTAATTATTTTATTAATGGCCAAAAACATAATTTCACTAGTGGCCCGCGCCAACCATTGTTAGTTTCAACCTAATAGAAGAATAATCTAGAAATTTCAGCAGTGGTAACAGATTTTAATTCTGTGTTTCCATTCGTGAGTTATAAGCATTTGAAAAATAAAATAATTTTATTTAATTATTTTATTTACGATTATGCCATTTTCGGGTTTTCCCATAGGAGGTCGGCGCCGACTAATCTTATGTAACACCTAGTGTAAACCCACAATCCAGAATGCAATAGTAGCCTCTTATTTTTGATCTGGGCACCCATTTAAGAGTTGTTCTACTTTTTTAGTAAAACCACTCACGCATGCTATTTTTAAACTTAACATAAATTTTAACGGATCATTTCAGGCACTCTGAGCCTCAAAATCACATAACGTCATATTTTGAGACCTCCAAATAATCCTAAATAATTGAAAAAAAATTAAATGGAATTTCTAGGTCTTTAAATTATATTTAATTAATAAATCTTATCCATTTATTCATTATTTTTAAATTGTACTCATTTTGAATTATTAAATTTTTCTCATTTTTAGAATGCATGTAGTTAAGATTATATATCTACTAAAAATGATAAAAATATATTTGTAACTATATATGTAAAAATAAACGTATTTATAAATGTATATTAACTATATATATTTATAAATTTATAAATTTATAATTTTTATAAATAAATAATTATTATTATTTGAATTAGTATTTATAAAATTATAAATAAATATTTTTATATATTTAATTAATTACAAATTTATAATAAATTTAATTAAATAAATATAATTATAAATCTTTTATCAATGCTAAAACGTCAGTGCAGATAAAGATGTCTTTTATCCACAATAATAAAGCTCGAGCTTTATCTGTTCTAAAAAGCAATGATAAATATATATTTTGACAGTTCTTATCATTTTATCCATGATAAAGGGGATCTTTATCAAGGATTTTATGAAATCATATTTAAATGTGTACCCAATATATTTAAAAGAACCCTAACTATGACTTAATCACTCTCATTTCTCAATCTCTCAAGGAACACCTCTACTTCAGGTGTGACTCCTTTATATTCCCTTAGAAAAATCAAGGCTAGAGTCCAATGAATGTTATCTAATACTTTTCCTCTATTATTGTTTGATTTTTTGGGTTCTGTGTTTTTTGTTTTTCCACAATTCTAAACCATGATGGACCCCAAATCTCATCTGGTCCCAATAGAAATAAATCAAATAAAGTGGATCTATTTCATATTTTTTCTAGATAGACAATGAGTTTTGAATAATGAAAAGGATGCCTTCATATTTAATGGTCAGTTGACAAAAGTGTATCAGACTATATGTGTAAATAAAATATATTTTTT
Organism: Viscum album; assembly: GCA_963277665.1. NCBI lineage: Eukaryota > Viridiplantae > Streptophyta > Magnoliopsida > Santalales > Viscaceae > Viscum > Viscum album. The sequence continues at coordinate 228,869,788 of OY728145.1, forward strand.
ACCACACTCTACTATAAAGGTAAAGTTATCTATATCGCTTAGAATTGACTCTAGACATTAGAGATCAAGAAGTGTGTCAAAGGTGATGTGCTGACATGAATTGGAAAATATTTGGGTCTACTTGGTTAAGAATGTTAGAAAATGGAATCATAGTGAAACTAGGGATATTATTATCTATTATAACAAAAAGAAAAAACTTTCCAAACTTAAGAATTAGTACATAAATATTTCTGTATAGCATAATTAAGTTGGATACTTGAGTTTCTATATGAATACTGTGTTGTTTTTTTGTTTATTTTTTACTTGACATATCTTCTGGAGTCTCTTGCTTCTTATTTAAGAGTGGATAGGTACCAGAATCGTTAAGAAATATATAAAATCTCATGTTATTATGTGTGTTTGTTTAATTTTTTTATAGAATAAATTATAAATTTAAATTAATAGTCTCAAGAATAATAAATAAATATCATATTCTTATTTACTTGCTACTGATGATTAGGTTTATATAACTTATTTGATGATTGAGTTTATTTAGTTTCCACCTTTATCAATAATATTAGTTAGTTTATTCATAATTATATTTAAAAAAAGATTCTAACATCTTTTAAATTATATTTAATGTATGAAAATACTTATTAAAAAATAAATTAATAAGGGAGAGAGGCATAAGGTTAACATTTAATATATATTATTTTGTTCCTATTTGTAAAAGATTATTATTTTTTGGAAGGAGAAAATTATGTGAATCTCTAAATTAATATAGAATATGTCACCACAATATCCCTAAGATCTCCATAAGAAGGATCCAATGAACATTGTCTATATTTGAGAACTTATATTGATCCTCATGTCCAAGAGGTAATTATGGATCTACTTCCATCTATGTGGTATAATTTTCAATGACGAGAACATATAGTATCTAAGGATCGACTATGATTTTATAGTAATATATCATAATAATAAATTTAGGATTGCATTGAATACATTAATTTAACATAAAAGAGTAAACATATTCTATATCAATACTAATCATTAGTTGAAAAATTATACCTTTAAGGGGATGTATTTTATTGGAGGGATATTTTTGTAGATTAAATAAATATCCAAAATTGGAACGTGAGGAATCCTTGGGATTGAGATTAAAACTTATTCACAATGTTTTTAACATCAATATTTTATATAAACAAACATATTGAAAAATAGTATTATGTACCAATTTTAATTATGAGTATCTTATCTCTCTCTCTCCCTCCTTCATCTATACAAACACAATGCCACACCTACTTAGTAAACTCATTCCAACTTCATACGAGACCACTACAAACTACACCTTCATCCGGTATTGTGAAATAATCACTCAACACATATTAGTCATAAGATACATTAATAATTTTTCATAAAAAAGGACCAATGGTGTCAAAAATAAAGTTTTTTTAAATACGGATTTATTTTTGGTAAGATGGATATAAAATATAATACACTCCATGGATAATATTCTACAATATCATCCAACTTGGATGAAAATTATAACTGTATTGAATAGAAATATAATATTTAAATACTACAATAAATCTATCCTTCACTCCTTTTAATTAATACATCCTGATTTGCTTTATTTCCTTTTATCTCTTGATGATTCATTGTACTCTCTCTTTCAAACTATCCTTACTCCCATAATTGTGGTTCCAAAGTTCTTTGATGACATACATCCCACTCAGATTGTATTCATTAATCATTATCAATGTTGCTTCCATGGGTTTGAATACCGCATCTTCCAACTCATTCATCAAATATTTAATTCTTTCATCCTCATCATTTACAACATCCTAGGAACACAAAAAATGACACTGAAAAATTAATCAAAACAAAATTAATGAATTAGTTTGGTTTCATGATATTCAATTTCTTATATGACTCACTTTGTTACTTTTGACAATAATTCATCACAATTAACTTCTATTTTTAGTGTGGTCATATTGGATAACATTAGAACTCCATATTTTAGAATACTTGGATGGGAATAATAGTATGTTGAGTCATATAATATTACTCTTGAATGTATTCCTACCACAATGAGAAGATCTCTTTGGCCTTGTTTTCAGCTAAATCATCAAGATACATTCTCTTGGAATCTTGGAGAAATGGATGGTTATCATTCTCTCCCACCCACCTCAAGTCAATATCATCACAAGTTTTGTTCGCCTCTAAGCTCTACCAAAAAATAAAACATTTCAGAGGAGGTGTGAAATAATAAATGTTTGTATGTGGTTGTAAATGACAAAAAGTGGAATACATGTGAGTTTTAATGTTCATTCATTCATTTTTTAATGTAATAAGTTTGAATCCATAATTAAAATTGAATTTATATTATTTTTAAACCTCGTTGGAAACTCAACTTTCATCTCTTGAATTGTTATAATTGTATTTTTTTTTTGAGACTCACTCCTTATCTCTTCTATGTTCCTTGAAATAATGTAATGAGTAGTATTCCAAAACGATCCTAGGATGAATTTTGGTTAGATTAGTTCAAGAAACATAAGTGAATATCCACAAATGTTGGGAGATTAATATAAAATAAAAAAATTTCATAAAAACTATTTGAGAAGTAAGTCATCAAGGATCTTTGGAACCATATTAATGAGACCAAGGCATGTTTGAATGAGGAAGTCCAATACATTATCAAGAGATGTAATATAATAATCATATCAGGATAGACTAAATAAAGGTAGTGATGGTTAGTTGTACTGCAGTATTGAACAACTATATCTTGGTTCAAGACAATATCAATTTTCATGCAAGATGAATGTTTTTGTGGTCTTTTATTCATGCAGTGTATTGTATGGTTGTTATTCATGAAAAATTAAATGTGTGAATACTCATGAAGACAATGTATTCTACATACAATGATGTTACCAATCACAAGGAATAGCAGATAGTTGATATTTTGAAAACTTATTAGGAGATTAGCAACATCTTGACGGAAAAAACCACAACGAAATATCATCATAGTGATGAATAAAATTATCAAGGTAAGAGTTTAGGGTATAAAATTTGATGTTCGTTAGAATCAACGTGGAAAACCTATTGAGCCCAAAAAGTCATTGTTCATTAGTTATCATGGGTTCACAATGAGGAAGAATGTGATAATGGAAATTGAGTCATGGGTCCACATAAATCCTATATCGAAGGAAATCCATTATAATGATATAATGGTAATGTTACAATATACTTTCTCTTTTTTCCTAAACAATGTAATGAAACATTTATTTAATTTATGTTATTCCTTGAAGACTTAATTTATTTTAGAATATTTCTCAAAGAACCTTTTCTTATTGGATACTGGAAAATCCCACAGAGGCTTCGAAACTCTTCTTACTAAGATAGAGGGATGGTGAGGGAAAAATAAATCCTAACATACCACTTAGTTTTGAACACATTATAAAGCAGAAAACAATGACTTCTTTCATCAATAGTCACAATAATAAATAATTTCAGGTGCATTTTATTAATTAATATATTATTTGACATTATTTATTTTATCCAACTTGTTTCATAAATTTTAATTTATGAAAAAAATAAAAGAGTGCTAATAATTAACTGCATGCATTTAAACCAATGTACTCCTATCATAGAGAAAGTCTGGGGTATGATTTTTTATAGAAGAAATTGATAATTATTTCGAATAAACAATAAAAATTTAATTATGTGATATGAAACCACATATGTTCATTTATTTATTTGCATATTAATGAATCAAAATCTTAATCCACACACATCCCACGTCATGTGATATAGAATGTGGCTCATATAAATAGAGGGCAAATTAGTCGATAAAAATAAAAAAATAGCATGGGACACATGTGTACATATTCCATAATTGTAGTTTTATATTCCATGTAACAATATTACATAAAAATATATTTTATTTGTTAATATTTTTTATATGGTTTAGATACAAGAATCAGAAATGACTATACCAGCAGAAAATCTACTTCTAGTAGCATTAATGCGGCATAAATAATATTGTCACATTAGAGGATTTGGTTTTAAAGTCTCACCTCAGATATATTTCCACAAGATAAAACCACATGAAGATAAAAATAATACAGTGAGATGATTACATAAAACAATAGACTCTCTATAATATATTATTTAATGGTATGGTTTGGTTGACCAATTTATATGAAAGGATTAAATCAAACCAACGGTGGAGAAAATATCCACATATTATCCATATAATCCCACTATATTTTTGGCCAGTCATTCCCCACAACTTCATACATTACCCGGGGTAGCCAATTATTACCTTACAATTTCTCCAAAATGTAAATCAAACAACATTATATAACATGAAATTACTAAAATTATACAGGGTATAATTGTATGTGATTTTTATTTTTCAACACCCATGTACCGTCATGTTGTGGTGGGTACACTGTATAATATCATGAGAGAATATCTACAAAATCGAGAAATCCAAAAAAATCCGTTGAGATTGGGGATTGAGGTATCTTATGAGCCAACTATTGTGTTGCATGTTCCACTTGAGGGTTTATATAACATAATAGATGATGCATTTATTGGATCTTTCATAGCATGGTTGTTAATTCTTATAAATATACATGAGGTACGTCTATAACAGAATTGTTTTCATATTAAAAAATTGTAACATTTTATGAGAAAAGGTCTAAAATGAGGTATAACATTATAGATGGATAAATCATTGGTGAAACAGAAGTCTGAATCAATAAAATCTATTGAATCAGCCAAGAAATCAAAGTAACATTTTGAGACTACCTTATCCCCAATAGTTCCACAACAACATTTATTTTCATTACTACTTCATGTAGACACTGCATTTAAAGATAAAATATATCTTACATTGAATATGAAGAAAGAATATATGGATATTCTTGGACATACTTATGGGGTCTCAAGGGTTTAAATAAGATTTTCAAGCATGAATGGAAGGGAATCTACGTTTTGAATACATACATAATGGAAATTATCATAATAAGTCTGTCCAAATAGTGAGATAATATGTTTATTAGTGTTAATAACTATCCTTATTTAGTATAGAAGTTTATATCACTACTAATTAAAGGGAATAGTTTGTGAATTAATATTTAGATTCATTAATCCATGTATCTTTTCTACGTTAGAACTTACATGGAATGATGAATCAATTAATAAGATAATAGATCAGTTACAAAATCATTTTAATAAAAAAATCCGATGATAGAATCTTTTTGATACCAATAATGAAAAGGTAAAAATCTACAATTTAATCACATAATATATATTTTTAATTTTTTCATTTCTTAATTGTTTTTGTTTTTTATGATGCACTTGATACTGATGGATGTCAATATGCACACCTGGAATATTTATTTTTAGGATCTAAAAAATGCATATACTATCAACCGACCACACATGATGCGTATTATCAATATGTTATACACTAAAATCAATAATTTATAAATAAGAATTGAATTATATGTTTATTATATGTTTTAATAATAATTTTCTTATGATATGGTGGTTTCTCAATATAGGCTAGATCATTGAATAATGTTAGTGTCTTAAGTGATAAAACATGTGGATTACAAAAAATATAATCAAATTATGGTATATATAGAATTATTTCACTATCTAAACAATTGAAAAAAATTTAATTATTTTTTTCAATGTTTCATTAGTGTCTAAAAAAAGATAATGAAACCATTTGTGGATATTATTTTTTGAATGTTTTGAGAGAAATCATAAAACAAGAAAAATACCATGATCCCCAAACAGGTAATTTCTAAAGGTAATTAAAATTTCATTACATATAATTCATAATAATTTGTTTGTCTATATTTAATTAGTACCTTCAAGACCATCTAAAACCATGTGACTTAAAAGTAGAAATAAATTTTTTATATATGAGTGGGAAGCATAATTTCTGTCATATTTTTTCCAAATAAAAAATTATGTTGATTACCCACTATGTTTGTGATACAACATGAATTATGTACTTCAAAATATATTTGGGATGTGGATAATTAGTGTTAGAAAGAATATAAATTATTTTTTATCTCTTTATCAAGGAGAAGTATCATGGTAGAAATCAATTTGTTTAGAAGTAATGACAAGAAAACAATAATTATATTGGGAAATCGCAAAGGTGGTGGAGGAAGAGGTGGAGGTGAAGGTGGAAGTAGAGTCAGAGTAAGAGACCAATGGGGTGGAGGAGGTGGAGGTGAAGGTTGAGTATTTTAAGAATCCATGGCTTTAAAACAACAGAACTGAGGAGTAATGAAGTATAATAAGGATAATACCATGATTATTTAGAACAATTGAATAAAAGTTCACACACCACTATTCACATAAGATAATATCCACTGTACAAGTGATTAAGGTGACTTATTGAAATAATATTTTTCTCCACATTTCTTGATACTTTAGTAAAATGATTAATAGTTCATTTATTATGTGTTTGAATTAGTCTCATGTCAAACCCACACACGATGCCACCAATATGGATCAATGTTTGTGTTTCATGTTTAAAAATACATTTTAGTAATAAAAAATACAATTGACATACTAAAAAAGAAACACAAATTGATTATTTGGATAATTTTTGATATATATCCATCAGTAATTTGGGACATGTATATATCATCTACACCTCAATTTTATTCATGAAGTGAACGGTATGACTCCAAGTAAATATTTTTCTTCAAAATTAACATTAATTTTATTGAAAATAACTAACTTCACTACTAGAAAAATAGGTATTTGCAACAGGTTATTTGCGACGGGATCCCATCGCAAATGGTCTTTTACGACGGGGGCCCGTCGCAAATCGCCCGTTGCGGAAAACTCCATCACAACAACATTTATTTGCGACGGGACCGTCACTAAAGATATTATTTGCGACGGGTATCCTTCCCGTCGCAAATATTACTCCGTATATTTGTAAAAACTTTTAAAATATTAATTGCGACGGCGCCCATCGCAAAACGATTTGCGACGGGCCCCGTCGCAATTACTATTTTTTAAAAAAAAAAATGAACTATTATTATGTTATTTTAATGAATATCATAATAATACTATTTTAGAAGGGCATAGTATCTCGTCGCAAATACTATAAAAAAATAAAAAAAATTATTAATAAATTATTTTAATTAATATAATAATAGAATTATAATTCAGAAATAAAAATAATAAATTATTAATAAATTATTTTAATTAATATAATAATAATAGAATTATAATTCTAAAATATAAAATAATAGAATATTAATAAATGATTTAATTAATATAATAATATTATAATTATAATTCATAAATAAAAAAATATTAATAAGCTATTTTAATTAATATAAAAATAGTAGAATTATTTTACATTCAAATATTAAAATAATTCAAATATTACAAAAAATTATTATTAAATTATAATATTATAAAATTTTAATATATATATAAATTTTAATATTATAAAATATAAATAATATTATTATTAATATTAATATTGTTATTTCAAAATATAATATTATTAATATTTTATAATGAGATAGAAACTACAAATAGAAAAAAAATTCATATTTTGATTCAACAAACTTTATAACATAAAAACAAACTCTGATCTGAAGGAGGGGGGAGGGGGGATCTGCAGTTGCTGGTGGAGGAAACTCCATCCCTAAAGCATGAGTGAGTCGGCGCATGTACTCCATCTGCTCCTGGTGCTGTTGCTGCCACCGACTCATCTGCTCCTCGTACAGCTGCTGCTGGCGTCGACGCTCCTCCTCATGCTGCTGCTGCTGCTGATGCATCTGCTCCTGCTCCTGTCGGAGACTCTCTATCAGTGCAGTCTGAGATTGCAACTGATCCTCATACTGTGTAGTAGAAGAAGATGCACGAGCTCCTCTCGAGCAAGACGCCGACATCGTAGAACTGCCATAATAATCTCCGGGAGTCAGTCGAGAGCTAACACCAACTACCCGGCCCTTCTCGAAAGCATACTGGGTGGCCTGTATCCATGCCACCTCAACAAACTGATGGCCAATGGTCTGATCTGATGACTCGGCCTGACTCTCAGGTTGGGTCTGTGACGTTGCGGCCTCATATGACTCATGTAGTTGCAATTTAAAATTGAAATTGTGAATATATTATATACAGTTAATTTTTAAACTTGAAAACAAATAATACTGACCACGATGTGATGCTGACGATCACCTCTGAGCTCCCCGGTAGCAGGATCACTATACATCCTCTGATATATGTCGTACTCCGTAATATCGGGGTGCTCGACAGCCTATAAGAATAAAAAATAAACTGTTAATATTTATAGTTATATAATGTATTTATAAATAATGTACGTACCAGATGTTGTCTATGAGTACTGAAAGAACGACTCCCAGCTCGATGAGTCACCTCCTGTCTCCCCTGATTCTGCCTCCCCACCGATGATCTCCTCTGAAAGGCACCACTCAACCAGTGCGCACATAATCCATCCCATACATGGGATGAAATGTACTCTGGTCGGTGTGCTCTACATGACTCATCAAAATCTGACACTCCTTCTTTCTTCGTGACAGCTTTTCTTAAATTGTGCAAAAACTGACGAAAGCGATCACGTGTGGAAACCACCCATGCCTTGTGGATGGCGTCATGCATGGTATCCTCGATCGGATACCATAAACCCTTCAAATAAATTAAAATATCATGTTAGAAATGAAATGATTTTCAAAATAAAAATTATTTTTTTACGTACATACCAACCAATGGCCGAACATGGCCTGCTGCACATCAATGGGAATCTGCTCCCATGTCGTCCACGGCTGAGAGAAATAGTTGCGCAAAATAGCGCTGCCCTGTCAAACTGCTATATGCGGAAAACTGTAAAAATAATAAACATTTATTATGTGAGTAGATTAATGAAATCATAGTCAAATCCACAGATTATCACACAGGTTATCACACCTCCGTGTGCGTGGATCAATCCCAAGACGTGGACGTCGCTCGGGGACAAGGTCAGAAATCATCAATCATTCAAGACTGTGCCCCCTCCGCATACTCCCGGGAGTGCATGTAGGCTGAGGGTCATCTGCCAGCAACTCATCTGCATCGAAAGGCAGGTCAGCATTTGCCAACTCACAAAATGTGTTATCGTCCATCTGAAACAGAAAATGTTAATGTTGTTAGAAAATAATTGATAATTACTATTATATATATACATATATATATATATTATGATTTTATATAACTACCATGGAATTATATCAGTGTTCATCTTCATCATCATATTTATATATGTCAATGTCCTCTTCATATTCCTCCTCAACATCATCGATATCCATTCGAGTTCCTGTTGCTTCATCTCTTACCATTTCAAATTTATATGTGACATCATTAACATCATCGTCATCACCGACTCTTAAATGTGGGGTGTCGGCATCGATACTCATGTCTCTTTGTAAAAAAAATTGATTTTGAGTACTCTCTTGAAAAACTTAAATTATTTTCACATCCGTGAAAGCACATTCACTTTGACTAAACTGATTGTCTCGAATTTTGATTTTTATTATACTCCACCAATCAGTCAAGTCTCTTGATGTAGCACAGTACTTTGCGTAATAGCCTTGATGTTACTGTTGATCCAATAAGAATGGTTCATTTACTGCGAGAACACTTTTACATGTAATATCGATGATTCCATGAGTCGGATGAACACACACGCCTCTCTCTGTATCCAACCACCAACATTTGAACATGGTTATGTAATGTTGTCCAAGATAACAAAGTTCAATTATTTCACCAAGTATGCCATAAAAGTCAACTTCATTTTCTCGATGATGAGATCCTCTCAAGCTAACTCCACTGTTCATTGTTTTTTTCGATTCCCCATATGCATGTGTGTGAAATCGAAATACATTCACCACATATGCATTATAAGTTTTAACAAGTTTGGAAGGTGGGTTACTCAATATACACAACCATTTGTCAATTTTATCAGCATGTTGAGACACCTGAAAATTTGTGAAATAATTATCAATATAGTTAACTATACATTGAATGAGTTGCTAAAATATAATGAATTTATGTTACCAGTTTTTGAAACAACTTAGAGTAATTTTTCAGTCGGCGTTCTTCGAGAGCAGCTGCTGTAATTTGTGGAATTTGTTTCTTGATATGATTATCATACAACCTATAAAAACAAAAGCTATTTACTGTAATATAAGTGATAGAACAAGTGATATAAACACTTATAGTACAACTGATGTCACCTATTCACAGTTGAGCAGAACATACGTATGAGATTTGTGATGTTCATCATCCGAAAGCTAGCGTTCATAAACTCCACCAAAACCAAGCTATGGCTGGTTGAAAATAGATAATTGATTGTCGATTTCATCAATATTCCTCATGTTCCATCCCATTCGGTTTTGTTTTGAAGGATACTCAGATTCAAAATAATGGGAGTAGAAAAAAGATATTTCCTCTTGCAAATAAGCTTCTGCAATAGATCCTTCAACAGATGCTTTGTTACGTACTTTTCTTTTCAATTTTTGAGTGCATCTTTCAAATGGGTACATCCATCGAAACTGTACTAGACCTCCACATTTGGCTTCATATGGAAAATGTAACATCAAATGTTCCATTGAGTCGAAGAAAGACGGCGGAAATATTTTTTCCAATTTACATATAATTACAACAACATATTCTTCAAGTTTTCATAGAGCATCATAATCTGCTGTAGCCGCACAAATTTCCTGAAAAAAATGAGACATGTATGTTATGGAATCCCAAATCACAGAATTCAACAGACCTCTTAATCCAATGGGTAGAATTCTTTCCCTTATAACATGACAATCATGACTTTTTAATCAAGTAATATGACCATTCTTTACACATCTACCCAAATTGGAAGCACAACCATCTAAAATTCTCAAATCTTCAATCCATTGACAAAATAATAAATGGTTTTCTTCAGAAAGTGTATAAGCTGCTTTTGGTTTCAGTAACCTTTCTGTTCTGACATTCTCAAATAGTTCTAGTTCTGGACGCCTGCAAATTTGGGAAAGATCTAAACGTGCATTTACATTGTTACTAATTATTGGTAATTATTTGTAATTATTGGTAATTATTACTAATTATGGATAATTATCGGTAATTATTACTAATTATGGATAATTATTGGTAATTATTTCTAACTAATGTTAATTATTACTAATTATTGGTAATTACTACTAATTATTGGTAATTATTACTAATTATTACTAATTATTACTAATTATTGGTAATTATTACTAATTATTACTAATTATTGTTAATTATTATTAATTATTACTAATCTTACCAATTATTACTAATTAAAGATAATTATTGGTAATTATTGGTAATTATTACTAATTATGAATAATTATCGGTAATTATTACTAATTATGGATAATTATCGGTAATTATTACTAACTATGGATAATTATTGGTAATTATTACTAATTATTGGTAATTATTACTGATTATTACTAATTATTGGTAATTATTACTAATTATGGATAATTATTGGTAATTAGTAAATTATTACTAATTATTGGTAATTCTTGGTAATTATTTGTAATTATTACTAATTATGGATAATTATTGGTAATTATTACTAATTATGGATAATTATTGGTAATTATTACTAATTAATACTAATTATTGATAATTATTTGTAATTATTACTAATTATTGGAAATTATTACTAATTATTGCTAATTATTGGTAATTATTACTAATTATTTCTAATTATTGATAATTATTTGTAATTATTACTAATTATTGATAGTTATTACTAATTATTGCTAATTATTGGTAATTATTACTAATTATTGCTAATTATTGGTAATTATTACTAATTATTACTAATTATGAGTAATTATTGGTAATTATTGGTAATTATTACTAATTATTACTAATTATTGGTAATTATTACTAATTATTACTATTTAGTACTAAATATTGGTAATTATTGGTAATTATTACTAATTATGGGTAATTATTACTAATTATTGCAAATTATTAGTAATTATTACTAATTATTGTTAATTATTAGTAACTATTACTAATTATAGTAATTATTACTAATTATTGTTAATTATTAGTAATTAATACTAATTATTACTAATTATTACAAATTATTGGTAATTATTGGAAATTATTACTAATTATTAGAAATTATTACTAATTATTGGTAATTATTACTAATTATTACTAATTATTACTAATTATTGGAAATTATTGGTAATTATTACTAATTATTCCTAATTACCATTAACTATAAACAATACTAATAATTTAAATTTATTAAGTAACAAAACAATGTAAATATAATTAAATTACAACTAATTAAAAATAATTGAAACTAATAAAAAATTTAAAATAAATATTAAATTAAAATAAACATAAATACCTTTAAAATTGAACTGAAGTTGATCTGTGAGCATTGTTGAAGACTTCAATATCAACTCCGAAAAAAAGAAGTAAACTTAAGAAACGCTGAACTCTAAAAATAGAGTTTTGAGAGAAGGAGAAGATGGAGTTTGAGAATGAATGAAAAAAACGGATGGGGGGTATTTATAGGTTAGATTATTTGCGACGGGACTATTTGCGACGTAATACCCCTCGCAAATAGTATTATTTGCGACGGTACCCGTCGCAAATACCTTGGCCCTCATTTATTACGGTCAATGGTTAAATAGTTATTTGCGACGGGTACCGTCTGAAATAATAACCTGCCGACATACTATTTGCGACGAGGGTATGTTCTCGTCACAAATATCTATTACCGCCACTGGCTATTTGCGACGGGAATATACCCCCGTCGCAAATAGCTATTAGCACCGCCGGTTATTTGCGACGGGCGGTAACCACCCGTCGCAAATAACTTTCCCGCAATTTCGCGCGCATAGCGCGCCAGTCCTTTTTCGACGGGGAAAGCTAACCCGTCACAAATACCTACTTATTTGTGACGGGAAAATTCCCCCATCGCAAATAGGTTTCTAAAGGGACTATTTGCGACGGGATTTATCCCCGTCGCAAATAACCCGTCGCAAATGCCCATTTTTCCCGTAGTGCATACTCAAAATAGAGAAAGCACATTAATATTGTTTTGATACTTTAGTAAAACAATCCATAAGTCATTTTTAACATATAAGATTCAACCACACCTCAATATGAGGCATGGTTTGTCTAGTTTGACTCCAAGTGCCAGTTATTAGTTTAAAATTGACATTTTAATACAAAAAAAGTGTCACTCACTGAATACCAAGAAAACACTCTCATATTTTCATGAAAATTTGGGAAAATAATTCATAATCCATTTGTGATGTGTATGAATTAATATCATTTAAAACCCTCACCCAATTCCACCTATCTGTATCAAAATGTGTGTTTGTAGTTTAAAATGATATTTTAGTATAAAACACAAGTGGCGTACTCAAAATAGAATAAATGAATTAGGATTGGATTGATTCATTTGGAAAACGATACGTGAGTCATTTGGGATGTGTAAAATTTACCTTCACTTCAATATGATAGATGTTGTGATCGGTAGGACTCTAAATGTTCATTTTTATTCAAAATCAACATTAGTTTTAGTGAAAAAATAACATACTCAATACTAAGAAAACACATTCAGATTGTTTTGGTACTTTAGTAAAATGTTTGAAAACTCATTTTTGATTTTTAAGAATCTTTCAAAATTAAATCTAACACATGGTGTGACTGGTAAGACTTGTAGTGTCTGTTATTAGTTTAAAATTAACAATTTTATTCCAATAAATGCACTCATTGAAAACTTATCAAACACACTCATACGGTATTGATAACTTATTAAAATTAATCACAATTAATTTCTCATGTTTATGAATTAGTCTTATTTTAAACCCATACATGATGCCTCCTACATGGGTCAAAGTGCATGTTTTGAGTTTAAAATTACATTTTAGCTAAAAAAATCCCAAGTGGCTTACTCAAAACTAGGGAAATACATTCTGACTATTTTGATACTTGGATAATGATCCATGATTCATTTGTGACATGTATAAATCAGTATCACCGCAATTTGATGCATGATGCGACTGGTATTATTATTTGTGAATCATTCTATTCAAAATTGACATAAATTTTAGAGAGGAAAAAACAAATGACATACTCAAAACCGTGAAACTTTATTCGGAATGTTTTAGTACTTAATAAAAACAATCCATAAGTCATTTTTGACATGTAGTAATTATCCTCACATGAATTTGATGCACGGTGTGACTGGTATTAGTCCAAGTGTCCTTCATATGTTTAAAATTTTCATCTTATTAAAAAAATGTGGTACTCACTGAAAACTGAGTAAACATGCATGGATGATCTTGATAATTTAGGAAAAATATTTATAATTCATTTGGGACATGTCTGAATGAGTCTCACGTAAAACCCAAACATGACACCACCTCTATGGTTCAAAGTTCATGTTTCCATTTTAAAATAGAATTATTGAAAAAACAAGTGTCAAACACAAAATTTTGGAAATACATATTGATTGTATTGATACATTATTTAAAAGATCCATGAGTTATTTGGGGCATGTAAAAATCATACAAACCTTAATCCAAGTCCTTGTGAGACTGGTATGACTCCATGTGCCCATTTACATTCAAAATGAATATTAATTTAGTGAAAAATGGAATTAACATAATAAAAATCGAGAAAACACATTCAAATTATTTTGGTACATTAGGAAAAAAATACATAAGTAATTTGTGACAAGTATGAATCATCCACATATCAATATGACTCATAATGTGACTAGTATGACTCCAATTGTATGTTACATGTTTAAAATTGACATTTTAATACAATAAAATCCCCCAATAATCACAATGAAAATGAACGTGGATTGTCTTGATAATTTGGGACAATGCTTAATAATTCATTTTTCACTTGTATGATTCACTCGCCTGTCAAACTCCCACACGATACCACACGTATGGCTCAAAGTTCATGTTTCCAATTTATAATGTCATTTTAGTAAAAAACATAAGCGGAATTCACAACAAAGATGAAACACATTCTCATTGTTTTGATACAGTAGGAAAACAATCCATGAGTAATTGGGGATGTCTAGAAATAATATGTAACACAATATGATGCATTTTGTGACAGGTATGACTCCATATGTGTCTTTTTATTCAAAATTCAGATTAATTTTTTTGAAAAAAATGACCATACACAAAGCTGAGAAAACAGATTTAGATTGTATTGGTAATTTAAGAAAATTATCTATATGTAATCTGTGATGTGTAGGAAATAGACACACCTAAATCTGATGCATTGATTTACTAGTATAAATCCATGTTTCTATTATGAGTTTACAATTGACATTTTAATCCCAAAAAAAATGATTCACTCAAAGAAAATAGACAAAACAAGCTCTAAATGTCTTGATAATTTGGGACAACAATTCATACGTCATTTATGATGTGTCTCAATTAGTTTCATTTCAAACCCACACACGATGCCACATTATGGATCAAAGTGCTCGTTTCCAGTTTAAAATGAAATTTTAGTAAAAAACACAAGTTCCATACTCAGAATAGAAGAAATAAATTAGGATTGTTTTCATAATTTATAAAAAAAATCACGAGTCAATTGGGACATTTAGAAATCCTCCACCAAACAATCAGACACCTCCTGTCAGGGGTATGAAAAAATTTTCTTCTTTTAATTTAACATTGACATTATTTTTATTAAAAAAAATTACATAATAAATATTAATAAAATTCATTAGAAATGTTTTGGTACATTGGGAAGGGTATCCATAAGTAATTTTTGACTCGTAAAAATTTGTCTCACCTCTATTCAATGCTTGTTATGACTGGTATGACTCTTGGTATGGTTTTTTATTCAAAAATAAAATTAATTTTAATTAAAAAAACTATCATACTCAAAAACAATCAAAAAAATTCATATTGTTTTGGAAATTTACGAAAAATATCCACAACTCATTTGTGACATTTATTAATTAGTCATGCCTCAATATGACAAACTGTGTGACCAGTATGACTCCATGTCTACATTTTTATTCATAATTTAAATTAATTTTAGTAATAAAACAACTGACATACTCTGTAATATTTGTTTTTCTTGTATTTGTGTTATAACCATTATTTCATATGAATTTAGTATATTTATCTTATTTTGGCCATTTTTGTTGCTCTTTGTGGTGATGCAGTGTGTCATTACAGCACACTACACCTATTTCTATTGTTTTAGTGTGTTGTAGAATCAAACTGAAGTTTGTACCTTTTTTAGTGCTATAAAATGGGCTAATAAAGATATCCTTTATCATTTCTTATATAAGTGAAAATAAAGGTAAAATTATCAGTATATTCTAATGTGATGATAAAGGTATCTTTATCAGTGCTTTTAGAGGTGCACATAAAGATATTCATTATCAGTTTATAGAAAAGATCTGACAAAATAAACTTTTATCATCACTTTTTAAAGAGACGATAAAGGAATCATTATCAGAACTTCTAAAATCTTTGATAAAGGGTATATTTATAATCATTGAATTAATGCACAGAAAAATGGTATCTTTTCTCAGTGCTTTTATAGTACTTATACAAGAATTATCCTTTTAACTGTGTTGAGGTAGTGAGCTTTTTTCTAACACTGATAAAGGCCCATTCATTCATTTTTAAGGTCATGTTTTGTAGTATTGAATGAAAAATATCATTTTAGTTAAAGATAAAATTTTATATCATAAAAGAAAAGGCACATGAGTAATCACTTAAATCACAACATAAAGAACATCGTATCAAAATGTCATGGATTTATAGTAAATGTGTAAACAATATATGAAATAACATAAACATGAGTCATGTCTATGTTACTATAAAATATCACATGTTGTAGAAAGTCCAACCATTTATTAGGTTTACTCACTAATCCCATACATGGTACCACTTGATACTAAAGCATTACCCAATGCATTAATGTACTATATAGGTGCACAAATCATAACATGTTCGTGATCTATGATTCAAACATAATGGAATTAATCATAAGTCATAATATAATAATTACTAATATAAGGAAGATGGGTTGTACAATCTTACATCATATCATAATCAAAGGAAATTTTTAAATGAATAATTTTGAGAAATGACAATAAGGAAGGTATTACTTTGTTAAAAAAAGGTTGAATAATTATGTATATATATGAGAGACATATATAAGACACTTAAAAGAAATACAAAAAATAGAAGATTTCTTTTATTGATGAAAAAACTTTTTAAAATATTAATAACCTTATTAAAGAAAATAACCTTTTCAAATTGAGTATCCTAAAAGGATATCATCTAATATGGAATGAGATTTTGAAATATCACATTGAAAATATTTTGAGGAAAATAGTCTTTAAATTTTGAAAACACTTTTTTAAAATGATAAACATTCCAAAAAAATAAGTAATTATTTTAAAAACTATCATTTTAAAATTAAAAGGGAAGCATTAAAACATTGATAGTCCATGAATGTGGATGAGCTTCATTCATGCTGATTATATTAAAAAATGTGTCCTTTTTTTTAGAAAAGTAAAAGGGTACTTTGTTTGAAAATTGATGGGAAGATAATTTTTAAAATATTTTGTAAAACTCTAATCATACTAAAATATTTTTGAAATAATTCTTAGAAATCATGGATTGGGAAGAAAAAATATTTTTGACCAGAGTGATAAATGAAGTCAAATTTTCTTAAAAACATTTTCTTAGTCATTTTAAGTGCCAAAGATAGGAAAATGTTAATATTACATGAAAAAATTATGAATTTTATTAGGAGATGAAAAGTCGTGGGGTTTATTATAAAATGATCAAATTATTCCCTTTAATGTAAATTCAATCACAAACAATCCCAATTAAATTGAGATTGAAATATAAACCCTTAATGATTTGGTTTCTTTTGAATAATTACTTCCCAAGACAAAATTGGATACATTTCAAAATAAAATATCATAATTTAGGAAGTATTTATGGTATATTATGTAAAGGGAAAGTATATAAACCATTCAAAATCAATTTTTTTCATAAAATAACTTATATCCAAAAGAAGGAAGTTTAAGATGAAACCCTTATAATGTTCATATCATTTAGGTGATAGTAAATCAATGCTGTGATTATGTGTAAAAAAAAGTAGATCCACACAAAAAAGTGGAAATAAAATATAAATAAACCAAAATTTATGTAACACATGATATTGGAATAATATAATCTATGAAGTATATGAATTAAAAAATGTATAAAAATTTGGTTAATAACCCCTTACCTCACGCTTTTTTATTTTTTACCTCTCTTTAACCTCTTATATAGTTGTTTTAAAAAACATTTATCTTATAACAGAACCATATTAGTAATTATAATATCATATTTGATACTTTTATAAAATATTATTTACATTTTATTGATAATCATTCATTTTCACTATATTGACCTTACTTTCTCTTACCTAACTATTACAACATTAAAGATAAAAAACGGAGTATTTAAACATTCATGGATAAACAGGTTTTTAATCTAGAAAAAATTATGATAATAAATCAATTATTCATAATAAAACACAAACAAAATTATATCCTTCTTATTTAACCTTATAGAATCTCATATTATACTTAGTATATTTAGTCACCTTAGTATGTACATCAAAAAAACGGGTGAGCTAAAATCCCAATAACATGGGGAATATAGAACATGAATCAAGGTAACATGTTTGACCATAATCATCATTATCTCATTATAGGTTTAGGATAATCATCATAATCATGATGAAAACATTTTATAAAGGAATTGAATATGGTTATGCATATTAATGAAGCATCATGTCATATTTCTCAAATACCACACATAGTATTGAAGAAAGATATAATCATGTTCATGTATAACATATGTGAATAAATTATAACATCATAATTTTAAACAAACATAGAATCATTTCCATATATATAAAAAATTACCTCATGTTAGAAATAAAATTTTCCAATACATTACAGGGTTCTATAATTCTAGTCTAACCCATAACATCGTAATATTCTCATAATAATGCTTGCCACATAAAATGTATGACAATATTAGTCATGAAATAACTCATGGAAAGTAAAGGGTTTCATAAGTATTTCATCAATAATATTTTATGAATAAAAATGGTGTTAAAAAATGAATATTGTTAAACATATTTTTTAAAAAAATCAACAGTCTTGAGTAAATAAGAAATAGATCAAGAGGTGTAAAATATTTGTTTTGGAATGAAAGCCTTTTTTTGGAAAATTATAGTATTTCATTTATAAATCATGGTCTTAATGTGTATATCCCAAAAGTAAAAAAGGAATAATAGTTAAAATCTGTTTAATATACATTATAGAAATATTCATACTAAAATTTATGGGAAATAGGGGTAACCCAAAGAAATGTCTTCGGGTTTGAGAATCCCCTCACATTAATCCCACTTTATGTAATTTCTTAAACGCCTCCTAAATAATTAAATTATATTTATTAAAATATTCATATATAAGTGAATTATTCCCATTTCACAATTATTTGTTAATTATAATCATTTTTATTTAATTATTAATTTACATGGTTAAATAGAAAACATTTTGGTATAATGTTTTTTATAAAAATTTATAATTTTTCTTCAATTTCACTATTTTGTTCTATGTAATTTAAAAATTAGTGGAATTAATTATAGAATCATAAAATAAATATTCTTATACATTAATATACCATAAATAATTCATAATAACCACACATAGGATTGGTGATAAGAGAAACTTTATCAACTTTCTCATTGGTGGTTAAATGACCATTTTCAAGAATGTTGTCCAAAGGAGGAAAAATGGAGTTATAAGATAAAAATATATAAAAAATATATGTTTTATATTATGTTTACAAAATTAATATAATTTAAAATTAAATAATAATTAAATTTATAAGATATGGTTTCCAAATAAATTGGTTTGAAAATAAATACAAGAAGAAAAAGATGGAAGATTTGATAGAAACCTAATGTTTTCCCTATGTAGCTTTTATTGTTCACCAAAAAAACTCAATTAATTCTTGTAGTTTGTTTACTCTTGATTGTACATAGGTATTAAAATGGTCATGAGAGGGATTATTTGGTAGGATATTTAGTTTTTTAATGTGTGATATGATTGGTTATCCAAGGGGAGGGAGGTGATTTTTTATACTCGAGGGTAAGGGTATTTTTTTATAAAATATTTAATAAAATATTATATCCAAGGTAAAACTTGTAATGGTAAAATTATGAAAATATAAATCACATATTAATATTTATTATTAGTTTTAAGATTTTAATCTATTTTATAATTTTCATTAAAATAGTTTATAAAAACAGAATGTGGGAAAAAATAAAATTGTTGTTTTAATGGATCAATTTTACTTTAGGTTTTGCAAAATGATTTTTGGTTTGGAAGAAAATTTTAATTTATTTTAATGACTAATTTATGAAATTAAAAATAAATATCTACAAGATTTTAATAAATAATTATTCAATTAATACATTGTGAATGATTTAATTTAAGATACATCGGTTATGTGGAAAACTTTATTTTTACTATTCACATGAAAAATGAAGTATTTTAGAAAATTCTGAAAAAATAACTCTTAGAAAATATGGATGTAATAATTTATCTAATTATATTGATTTTATAAAAATTAATTTCAATCATATGTAATATTAATTTTCAATTAAAAAAATATGATTTTTATGAAATTCTTTAAAATATAGTTTATTAAAAATGTGCCTATATTTTCTTTGAGTTTTTAATCATGATATTTATTTTTTTTTTGAATTATAATTTTATAATTAATTATAATAATTAGGATAAATATAATTTATAGTACATTTTATTATTTTTAGATCAAATTACTTTTCGAATGGTCAGTTTATTATTCCCAATGGTCATGTTACTATTCTTAATTGTCAGGTTACTATTCCCAATGGTCAGGTTACTATTACAATAATCACATTACATCTTATAAAGAACACTTAATTATTTCACTCAATATTCACTATAATTCCTCCAAAGGTTGTATATTTTCATTTTCTAATATGTTGGTTGGTTTAATAATATTTTTTTTCCTTTTTGTAGTGTTTTCATGGGATGGATGATTCTAGTAGATTGGGGCGATCCATATTTTCCCATTATAGTTTTTATACCTTCTATTTTTATCCCCTTGTAAAAATTGGTATTTCAATGGTTTTAGTCATTGTTTATTGTAAATATTTTCATTAAATAATTATTGAGTATTTTCTCCCTTTTTTCTCTATATGTATAACACTTATTTAATATAACATAACTCACCTTTATTTAATACAAAATTATCATTTAATGATTTTGGGTTGTACCATTCATCCCCCTTTAGAAATTTCATCCCTAAAATCTCAACTCATATTCTTGGTTGAGAATAGGTGAGGGTTATTTTGTTTCATTGTTTCATTTAGTTCCCACGTCACCTCTTTATTGTTAAGGTTCTGCCACGACACTTTGATAAAGCGTGTTGTCTCGTTTCATAGAAAATGGTCTGTAAAGTCTATGATATTAAATATCTAGTCTTATATGAGGTGTTATTATATAATTGTACAACATATTGATTCATTATATGTGTGGGGGTAGTAACTTATTTCATCATGGGAGATACGCGGAACACCTCATGAACTTAATTTGTATTAGGAGGAAGTGCAAGCTGATAGGCCGCTGATCCTATATGATCAAGTATCTCAAATGATCCAATATACCTAGGACTAATATTTCCTACCTTTCCAAATCATATTATTATCTTCTATACTAATATTCAATGGAATACATTGTCTCCAAATTCAAACCCCAAGTCCATTCAATAGTTGTTAGTATAGATCTTATTCCCACTCTTTATAGCTTTTGTAAGTTTTTGGTCAGATTAAGGATTCTCTTTCATAACATTCACAATATTAGGTCTAACTAGATTTTATTTCCTACTTTATCCAAACAAGTTGTATATCAACATATCTTTCTATAAGAGCTTCATATGGAGCCATTTGAATACTTGAGTGGAAGATATTATTTTATGATAACACAAGTAATAGGATATTTTGATCCCATACTCCATTAAATTACATCGAGTGGGATCATAGTATGTCCTTGGGAGTATTAATAATCCTTTTAGACTCTTTATTATTATGGAGTTGAAATTTCACAACAAAATTTCATTTAGTACTCAAATCATGATGAATACTTATCATGAATTTAGATGCGATCCTTAAATCATGATTATATAAAATTGAAATTGGAACTCATACAAGCTTAAGAAATTATTTATATATATCTTGGAAATTTCTTCAATTAAGATATTTTCCCAAAATAATTATTATGTGGGTAGTATTTGTGAGTTGATCGACCACTACCCATATCCGATTATTTTTTTAGATGTCTACGTGAGAAGGATAAAAAAGTTGATGTTGATGTGGTGGTTTCTCAGGAAGAACGTCAGCTACCTTCAAAAGGGAAGGGGCTGATGGTGGAATCATCACCTTTGAGAGCCAATAGTGGTCCTTCTAAGATTCGTGATAACTATGCATCCTTAATGTGTGGTCCCTCCACTGCTCGGGTTCACTCTTCCATGGAGATACCCAGGGATGGTAGTTTTGTTACTCTCATGGGATTATCTAGGATTGGAAATCATACTCCTCTCTCTGTGGCAGGATCTCCTACTTGCATTGGCCCATCGAATATATGCATGAATGATAGTCTTGGTGTAGGTTTGAATGGTTATGAGACTGTTGAGATGACTCTTAATAATGGGGCTCCATCACAGGTTGATTTCCATTAGGAGATATAGATGCTCTTGAAATCCTCTGCGATATCTGGTAAGTGGGTTAACATCTCGGAGGCGGAAGGGATTACAGTAGGTAGTGGTGGACCTACTTCTTTCAAAGATACAATTATTTCTGGAAAAGGGGGAGTTTATTTCACTCATACTCCCTCGAAACGAAGGCTGAGGAAGGACTACTCTAATACTCCTCACACTGTGTTTACTAGATCTTCTAAGATATCAAGAATGTTTAATTCTGATTTTATTAATGTACTCAATCAGCGTAAGTCCCACTCTAAATGGGAAACTTCTGATGACTTTTATTATGGGAATGAATTTTCTTATTATTATCTTTAGCATTGTGCTCTGATGGATGAGGGAAAGTCCCTTCGTTTGACCCCGTCCGCATCCTTTGTTCTCTTTTCTTTTATTTAATAAATAGTCAAAAGCATCACTTCTGGCTGGGATTACTGGGTATCTTTATCTATGTTATCCCTCTAGATGTGCTATCAATGATCCCAGTATATCTTTGTAGTTCTAGGATGGATGTATAAATGTGATCTATTTGAATTGTGCAACAGATCCTTCTTTATCTCAAGTGATGAAGGAACACAAAGCCTAGTTACAAGACAAATCAAACAATCATCATCAACATTAAAGTCATGTAAATTACCTTAATTTACTTATTTAGCCTTCTTTTAAATCTCTAGATGATCCCTTTATTCCTCCTTGATCTTTTATTGGATAGATGGTTGTGAAATAATTTAGCCAAAGTCTGATGTATTCTCTGTCGTTATGATTTCAAGATCCTCCATTGTAATCCACAAAGACAGGGTCTTTCTCAGCCCACATCATGGAATAAATTATAGGTTCATAGCATCAAAGTGAATCAGCTACCTTGTTCATCCTTCCAGGATGTTAGTGAATAGAGAAATCATAGTTCTTTATTAGATATAACTAAATTTTAGATGCATGTTGAGATCCTTCTATGTGAGAATATACTATAGAATTTTATTATTTGGTATTAATGTCATACTTTCAACTATAGAGGTATTGCTACCAAATATTCAATTTAATTATCATATATTCTAACCCCAGATAACGTGTTAGGTAGTTTTTCTCATGGAACTTGAGCTATTGTGAGGAATAGGCTCTGACATTTCCATTCTACTTATGTATGCAAACCTAATCCTTTATTTGAATCATCACTCTATATCACAAAACCTTCTACACATATTTTATTTGTGAGAACATGAAAAAATATTAGCATCTTCTCAAGATCATAAAATATATCCTGAAATTATTTTATCCATGCATAATTTACCCCTTTCCATGTTAACATAATTAGTGGGAAATAAAATCATTAGAATGTTTTCCCAAAAGTTCAGTAATACCCTACTGATAAATGAAAAATAAAAATTTCTATAACACTAATGGGTCTGGGTCATTACTCAATTGCCTATTTTTTTGAAGGGTTTATATAAATTCTCTCACTTATGATCGCATTCCCTAAGAATTTAAAATACTTCATCCAAATTTCATACTTTCTGAACATTGCATACATTTTATCCTTCCTTAATGTCACCATAAAAATCATTATATATTCTTCATGTTCATCATTACTCTTGGAGTAAATGATAATATCTTTAATAAAAACATACATAAATTTTGAAAGGCAATATCTGAAGACTCTATTCGAAAAATCCATGATGATTGTAGGGGGGTTTATAAGTATTAAGGGAATAACTATGAAATCATAGTGTCCATACATTAAACTGAATAATTTCTGCTGAATATATCCATTCTTCACCTTCAGCTAATGATATCTTGAATAATGAACCACCTTTGGGAATTATTGTGTTCTTCATAGTTGATTAAAAATGTATCATTCATTGGTAGGTGATAAATTTTTATTATTGTGATCTTGTTTAGTTCCTTCTATTTTATATATACCAGCATTGAGGAATTCAGTTTATTTACAAATATAAATGGCACGTCACAAGTTTGTGCAGTAGTTCATATGAACCATTAATCTATATTCTCTTATAGTTTATTCTTTAATAGCTCCATTTAGATTAGATCCATCAAGTAGGGGAATTAAGAGCTACAAGATACACTAAGTATATGTTCAATTAGAAACTATTCCTTGCGATTTGGGGTAATTTTTTGTAACTCATTGGGAAAAATATTAGTGTATTCCATTAAAATGAGAATTTCCTCCTTCTTGATACCTTCCTTTGTCTTGACCATTCGGTAAATGTATGCCTCCTCATAGTGTATCAGCAACCACACCATTGAGGGATTATCCATAGAAGATTCATGTTCTTCCTTTCATTTATATATGATCATTGGATTTTTTTAATATAAAAATAGATTTCCATATACTGACAGTTGATGTGTGCTCCATATAATGAGATCTAATCAATGCACATTATAACATTAAATTCAAACAACATAATTATTACATGATTTACTGGAATAATATTCCCACTAATTTTTATAATAGTAGATTGCAACACATGGGTTATAATGATCACAACAATAGGAATTTTTAAAAATATATCTATTTCAATTTATCATGGGTTTGATTCAACAGTTCTAAAAAACATGAAAGATATAAAGGAATGGGTAGAAATAGAATTAAATAAAACATCTTTAATTGTTTTCTCAATAAGAAATATACAATGAATGAAATCATTTAAATACTGCACATTAGTATTAGTGATGGTATAATCTTTCCCTTTCTCCTTTGTATTGAGGGGATGCTGACACTAATTACAATCAATGACCTGTGGTTCAGTTCAATAGCTTGCATAGTATCCTTATTCCCAACATCTATATCCCCAAAATAAAAGAGAAGAATATTTAAATGATTTTAAATAAACAATAGTGTAATATTTATAATAAAATTAATGCTATATAGGGATAACACAAAGAATAAGAGTTGGGTTCGAGAATCCCCTTTCCTTAAATCCTTCATTATATCATCACATTTTCTCCTCTTGAATAGTAAAAATATATGTATTAAAAATATGATTCATAAGAGATTTATTTTCTTCATTACCACTATTAATAAATTATATTCATTTTATTGAATTTATTAATTTTCTATGTTATAGATAAGTCATTTTGATATCATGTTTTTCTTAAAACTTTCTCATTTTTCATTGATTTCACTATTTTGTTCAGGGTAATTTATACATTAGTAAATTTTGATCTCAGATATTAAAATAAATATATTTATACAGTTATATATCATTAATAATTTATTATAACCATCCATAGGGTTGGTGATAATAATATAATTAGAAATTTCCTTATTCGTGGTTAACCGACTAATATCAATAACATTGTCCAAAAGAAGAGAAAGAGAGTTATAACATAAAAATATTTCAAAAATCTTTTTTTAATGTAGGTAAATGTAATTACTATAATATTAACATAATTATTAATATAATTTTTTTTCAAACAAATTTGGAAGTAAGGAAAGAGAATAAGAAAAATATAAAGGAGATGATAGAAACGTTCTCTTTCCCCAGTGTTGCATCTCTAGTACAATGATAAAAATACCCAAATGTTTGGAGTTTTCTGAATTTATAAAATCCACAGGTATTATAAGGGGATTGATAGGGACAATTTTTGTAGATATTTATCTTTTTTAAGTGTGATTGTGGAGGTTTTCCAAGGGGAGGGAGAGGGTTTATTTCCACTTGAGGGGAGGGGTTTTTTTAAGAATAAAATATTATATCAAAGGTTAAACTAGTAATATTGGGTTTTAAAAAATATAAATCATATATAAATATAATATAAAGGTTTTAATACTTTAAACCCATTTATAATTCTAATTTAGTTAGTTTATTAAAATGGAATACGGAAAAAGGAATTTTTTATGGAATAATTTTTGACTATAGGTTTAGGAAAATGCATTTTAGGTTTAGAAATTACGTTTATTATATATTAATAAATAATTTATGAAATTAAATATTTTGTGGACAAACCTAAATTTATATATATAATTAATTCTTCATTACATCATGAATGATGTAATTTAATACACACTAATTAGGTGAAGAAAATGTATTTTGACTATTTACTTGAAAATTAATGTATTTCAAAAAATAACAAAAAATAACCATTGGTAAGATTTGACAGTCTCATTTCAAAGAAGATATTTATTTTATCAAAATAAATTTATAACATAGGAAATTTTAATTATTATTTTAAGAAATATTATTTTCTTGAAATACATTGAAATACTACTTATTAAAAACATTCTGGTATTTTCTTTGGATTTTTTTATCATGATATTTATTTTTAGTTATTATAATATTTCTATTTACTTATATTAATCATTATAAATAATATATATATATATATATATTAAATTTTATTATTTTACAGTCAAATTACTATTCCAATGTTCTAGTCATTATTCTTAATGGTCGGGTTACTATTTCAATGGTCGCATTACCTCGTATAAATACAACTATATTTTATTACGCAACATTCACTACAATTCAACAAAATTTATATATTTTCATTTTATAATTTCTTCATTGATTTTTAAATATTTTTTCATTTCTATATTATTGTTTGTGGGAGGGACGATTCAGATAGATTGTGGTGATCCATATTTTCCCATTGTTGTTTTTCTATCTTATATTTTTTATCCCCTTATAATAATTGGAATTCTAATGGGTTTATTAATTGACTAATGTAATGATTTTCATTAATGAATTAATTTTTTTGGCCTCTCTATGTTCACTATGTGTATAAAACTTATATAATATTATATAACACACATTTTATTAAGGAACAATTAGCATTTAAAGAGTCTCGGTCATTACAATCACTATTGTTTCATGTGTTAATTTCCTTGTTTTCACATGCATGTTTTATCATGAATGTTCTAGATCATGAACATATGATATAGTTATGCAATATCTAGAATGATATTAATTTTATAAGAATATTTTTTTTAATTAGATGGATAATTATAAACAATATTGAATTTTTATCAATGAGAATAAATTTCATCACTTTGTGGGGACAGTAGGTCGTACGAACACCTGATCAACTGTATAAGTTCTTTAATGTTTGAATGGTTAATGAAGTGGGTTTTATATTAATTTTATATATTAAATATCATTTCATATATATCACATTTATTCGTTAAATATTTCATTTATTACCTTCCATGTAAAGAGTTGGTGAAAAAAAATTACATCACTTCGCGAGATGTTAATCCATCGTACACAAAAATGACGTTATCATTTATTCAATAGATGTTATGGTATATAATTATTTGATATATTAATTTTAAATAACGATTAATATTTCATGAATATAATATATCAACATAAAATTATCCCTTATTACCTTCCATATAAAGCATAAGTGAAAAACGAATAACATCACTTTGTGAGGTGGTAGTCTACAGTACACATGAGAAACATTGTCGAAATCCCTGTGGAATATAAAGAAATAATTTGAGTGTGATATTAGAATATCTGAATTGTAATTTTATCATATATATATATATCATTTTTAAACATTATATGCATCATTAAACATATCTTTGAGATGTGGACATAGAAAACGAATTATGTCGGTTCACGAAGTTGTAGTCTGCCTTAGACACGACCAACTGTTTCATCTCCCATTTGAGGAAGGAAGAGATTTTTTAGGTTATATTCTCATCGTGAAATAATCTCAGTATATAGAATATAATTATGTTCTTATATCATAATGTTATAATAATATTTGACTGAGGTGAATGAAAAAAGAAAATAAATTTCTTTGTTTTGGATGTTACCACTTCTACAGACAACTTCTTTTGTTTCGCACCAAAATACTTAATAAGTTATATTTCTGACAAAATTAAATGAGATTATTAAATTTATTATTGGTAGTTCATGTCTAGACAAAATATTTTTTTGTAAATGAGAGGAGAGGAGGGATCCTTTTATAAGCAGGGGAGAAGAAATACTTGGAATTTTTGAAAAGAAAGAATTCCACCCGTTTTGTATCATGACACAAGGATCCAAAATAGAACATTTTAGAATATGAGAATATATAATGTCTAAATATTGTCATTAAATATTAATTATAAATTTTATTTTTATTTTTAAACCTTATATTTTTAGTTTAACCCTTGGAAAACATGTTTGTACCTTAATCACGGTAAATAATTTTTACTATCTTCATTATTCATTATGGTAAATATTTTTACCTTATATGATAATATAAATTATTCTTATTTGAAATATGGATTCCATTTTTCTATTAATTTAAGATTTCACCCACAGATGTGTCAAAAAATGGTTTTTTAAGAAATACATTTTCTAAGTAAAAGATGCTCTTATAATAACTATATGCCAAATAATCATAATTAAATTAATTTTAATTCATATTTATATAAATATAACATAAAAATTTAATTTAAATAATTCTTTATTAAGTATTTTTAAATTAATTAAATGGGAGAATCATTACTCGCATTAAAACAATTTTAATAAAATGTGTTTTTAAGGCTAATAATAAACTTACACAAAAATTCCGTATATATATATGATTTAAATGTAATTAATTTTTTTTAATATTTTTGAATAATAATTATGTTACTTTCATATCAACTTAAAATAATGTGTTTACATTTAAATTAGTTAATTTACAAAAAATGATCACTATTTAGAAATCTGTATGTTTTACTATTTGCAAAAAAAATTAATGTTTTCCAAAAAAATCCCAAAATTTCACCCTAAGTTAATTTCAATATTCTAATTTAAAAAATTATTTTATTTTTTCAAAATAAAATATCATAAATTTTAAATAAAATTATTTGTGTAAAGGATGACTACATGGTGTTTTATATAAATATAGTTTTTAATAAAACATTTCTTTTTAAATTCAAATGGCAGTTATTCTATTTCTAATCAATAGATAACCATTGAGTTTATTATTTTCATATGTAAACCATACAATTTTCATAAATTATTTAGTCTTATCCATACCCTCCAATATGAAATCTAGGTTATAATGGTGGTTTTAAAATAATAATAATTTAATAGTGTATCACATTTTGTTTAAACCCAGTGTTGTGTGCATCACAAGCTATCAAAGAGTTTGCTTTTAAAAGAAAATTCATCATTAAGTGTCAGGCTGTCACCTTCTCTTTTAATAATTTTTGTGTGTGTTATATATTCTATTGAATGGCCCTCTTTTAAAATCATGGTGTGATACACACACGAAATGTCTTTATCCAAAAAAACTATGTAAACTTTGGGTACACAACATATAGAGGTTGGGTAGGCACTCAACGTGTGACATATTTCTGATTCTATTTACACCATCCCATGGTTGTGTAATTAAATTATTATCAATGAACTCTGGTTATGCCTGTGTACTTGTCCATGTCCTAGTACCAGGTCGTGCCCATGTACTCTGGTCATAACCATGTGTTTGGAGGTGTTCATGCACATGAACCCCCTAGATATATGTTGAACCACCAATCACGGGACACATGGTGTACGACATGTGTCACATGGTTTTTGATACTTGTATCTGTGTTAATACTCTTCCACAATAATATTGGAACATATGTTGTGCGTTCTTTGGACTACACACTGTATAGTCGATATTTTTCCCAAAATCCAAAACCATCACACATCTTCTGATCATGTCACCGCCACTATTGAAACATTTGTGAGACTCACTGTTAATCAAGGTTCTCAGTCCATCCAAGACTATCAATCACCTATGTTCGGATACCAACAATCCAATCCTCTTGATAATTGACTCATATCGCACCATGCTAGTGCAGCACACCAAATCACAAAAAAGGAAAACACAAGTACAATCTCAATCCACCTATGGTCATCCACCATCATCATCATACATAGATCATTTCATCTATACCAAAACTAAACCCATGGTGATGATTAGATAAACGAATGAATAGTTTCTCAATGATCATCCACACAATATTAGTAAAATCACCACTAAATAGTTTATTCTTAACAAAATGTGAATAACAGGAGAATAAATTATCTATCAAAAACACACAGAATGAACCAATATCATTGTTTGGGGCATCCTCAATTCATTATAGTTATGATGATGAATAATGAACCAATAATCAATAATAAAATATCCCCAATTAATAACCATAGGAAGATAAATTAATACCCACAAATCAACCATCAATCCAAAAATCAATATTTTTAGAAGGATTGACACACATTTTTCAAGGGATATAAAATAGGGATGAAATTACCAAAAAAAAGATTCTTCTCTTGGCTTTTTATTGAACATTTATGATGAATGGATCCATATATCATTCTTTGGTGAGATCCATAAACTCCAACTAAAACAAAAATTTATATTCAACAATCCGTTATTGATCATCAAATAAAAATCTTCTAATGACTTGTCACTAAACCCATAGGGTTATAAAGCAATCTTTATAGATTTTTCAGATGAATGCATACATAAAAGAGGGTCAATGTTTAGGATTTAATAAAAGTAAATAAATTTAATAATTTATTTAATTATCATTCCTCCCATGATGGGGATTAGTCCAAAAATCTGATTTGCACAAATATTATGTCATACATAAGGTAAAAACCATATTAAAATTCAAGGGTGGTCTTAGATTTCTGATTGAGGACTTTGTTCAGGAGTTCTTCCATTATATAATAAAAACATCTCATGGGTGATGTAATATATTTAATGTTATATGACATTCATACCAAGACTCTTTGGGCCCTAGAAGACAACACTACCACATCATCTTACTCATAAAATTTTATTATATATATTCAAATGATTTATACGGAAAAAATAGAATTTTTACATTCTCATCACTCAGTTATTTTCATCCATAAAAGAAAAAACACTACTTAAAAACATGAGGCTACTAGGTTATTCCATAACGATGTTGTAATGGTACATATTGTTGCATAAAACTCCTTTAAGGTTAGTTAATCCTCAAAATATATCCAAAATATAACATGAAAGCCCAAAGCTTATCCGCTATAACATGAATGGTCTACTCAGCCTGACTGTTGGTTTGGGAGTGAAGCATTATGATCATATGCAACTGACTCCCTAAGACCTCCAACAATCCACTGTATAATTATGATTTGAAGTGATCATTATGGTCTAAAACAACAATCAAGGTAACTTCGTGATGTTACAATATCTCTTACATGTAAAGGATCCCTAATAACACTACTGAACTCACTTATTGGATAACTAGGAAGTAGGTCAACTTGCCAAATCAACCAATGGTCACCCAGATAGAATCATTCCTTATAGATGTTCATTCGAGTCTCATCATTAAATCCATAGATATTCCATCCCACTTCCACTCCAGAGCCTCGGGGGGTTGATCAAAACCCATCTGAACAACATTCTCAGCCTTCATCTACTGACATGTGAGGCATTGAGAAAAAAACATTCGTACAAAAATCTTCATTCCAAACCACTAGAACTCATGTCGAAGGTTCAGGTACATCTTTGACACACCTAGATTCACTTCTAAGGGGGTGTATAAGACACACTTTGAAACACCTCACACAACATCACTGGTACCATCATCCATCCTCTTAAAAAGATAACGTGCTCTCCGCAATCATAGAATACATCATGAGAATGTCTTTTAAATATATTAATATAAAACGTCTCATAGTCAGTATCTCCAAGATGATCATCCCTAACACCATTTAGAAGAGTTAAGGTAACAACCATTGACTAGAGGTAAGAAATGACATCCTTTTCCACTAATTATAACTTCAATGTAGGTGAAAACATTGATTCCTTGGTCAGAAACTACATAATGATCTTATGTAGAGAGAATATGCCACCATATTTTCCATTCCAAGTGTGTAGAGTGTCTTGAATACATAATCCTAGTGTAACTGTTGTCATTGCCTCTATATCAAGTTAATATCCCTATTTGAGAAGATATAATTGAAACTCTAGTGTTCATAATAAATGATAAACCACTTACCCATAATGTAGTTTCTCTATATCTTTCGGGTGAATACTACCATTTTAAACTCATGATCATGGGTGGTAGAATTATGTTCATGAGGTATTAGTTCCTAAAACCCATAGGCAATCAACACCTTCCATTTTATTAGAAAACATCCAATTCGGGTCCTAGAGTCATCTTGAACACTACATACTCAACACACTCCTTTGGTAGTATCAATATGCGGGCTCCTATTAGCCTCTTCCAAAAATTCTGAAAATCCTATTGGCACATCTCTTCCCATAAATGTTTTTCCCCTTTTGGTTCAATTAATTCAAGGGTGTCGATATCCTACAGAACATGGGTTTGAATCTCTTATAGTATCCAACCATCCTAATGTAGCTTTGAACATCTATCACACTCATCACTGGGTCCACTTATACACCCTCTTCTGGGATCAAATATCCTAGATAGTATAACTCTATAATCCCAAACTAAATCTTTCAAAGCATCTTATTTAACTAGTGGTTTTAGAGAATGTTCAAGTCTATCCTCAAGTGCATCATTTCCACCTCCTTGGATATCGATTAAACTAGAATATCATCAATGAAGACATCAAAAAACCAATATAAGAAAGGATAAAAGATCTATTTTATGTCTCCCAAGAACACTTCTATGGTTTTCTTCATGATAGAATGCATCATTAAGTACTCATTATGACTATAGAGACTTCAAAATGTCATACGTGGTATATCTTTATCTCATACTAAGAGATGGTGATAAATCAATAAGAGGTCAATCTTCAAGAACCACCATGCCTCTCTCAATTGGTTGAAGAGGTCTTTGATCCCGGTTAGTGGATACATTTTCATCACTGTCTCCTGATTAATGTGACATAAATTCACACACAACCTCATGATTTTATCTACCTTCTTGGAAAGAAATATTAGGTATGCTTAGGGGAAACACTAGGTTGGACAAAATTCTTCCTCTATAATTCCTCCTTCTGCACCTTCATCTCACAAAGATTTACAGAAGACATATGATATACTATAAAAGATATCCATATTGTCCCTAGGTGCATGTTGATGCATAATTTTATCACTCGGTGGGGAGGAAAGAAAGGAACGTCCTCATGAAATTTTCCACCACACTCTATTACCACTACAATAAGATGAAATCCCCTAACACACACTGCTCCATGGGTAATACTATCCAAAGATGAGTAATTGATTGTATCCTTCTATTTATGAACATATCATACTCTTCATAGATTTCTTTCTCACCCATAAAGGAAGGCCTCATTTCATCACCTAGGAAACAACAAATCTTCCACTTGAAACGGTCAATCTAGGCATGAACTATATATAGCTATCCCTTACCTGAGATAACATCATGTGGCCTCATCAAAAATATAATTATATTTCACAAGAATCTCTTTCCTCCAAGAGTTAGATCACACTCATAGATAAAGTGTGTGATCATCAAATCCCTTATGGTAGGAGTCTCCAAGTGCAAGTGTATAACAAAAGGATCAATATGCATCTATAAGTCTCAAATAAGATATGTGGCCTGAAAATAGTTGCTTGAACATGTGTCTGTCATCACTGAAGCTAAATATGATAAGACAGAGATCACACCTCAAATAATATCAGTAGCCTCTTTGTCATAGGCCTCCACTATTCAAAACATTCCTTGTCCTGGACCACCAGATCCCTATGCCTAGCATGGACCACCTGGGGGTGGTGGTGGAAATATGTCAAACCATCTACAACCTCTAGCTAATCTCCCAACTCCTCTTTCTTGATTTACTCCATATAGACCTCCCTAATCATGCCAATATCTCTACATGGGTGTTCTATAAACCATCTCTCTATTAATGGAACAAAATATTAGACAATCCCATGTGATATTTCCTTGACCATTGCAAGAGAAACACTACATCTCTATCAGTTTAATATAACCATGTTGAGTGACAAAAAAAAATTCCCCTTTCCCTAGGATCATCTCATGAATAAACTCATATACTTGGATCCCTCTATCTATCATCATCTATTATCTGTCAAATTCTCAACTCTTATGTGCCCAATACTATCACCAAATTTCATTTTAAGCTCAGCTAGAAATCTCTAGTTCAATTATTCCAGCTAAAGAACACCGAAAAATGTAGGAATGCAAAGAGATATCACTCTAACCCTAATATCTCGTTGTAGGCCCTACTTGAAGTTGTGTACATAGAAGAACGAATCAAAAATAATATCTAAAGAGTATCACAATTTTTTGGTGAACCTAGATGAATATTTTTTCATGGTAATTCGGTACTTCTAAATCTGTAGAAGCTCCTAGATGCATGAAACTTGTAATGTGGATTGATAGAGCTCCCCTATGATGAGATAATCTAACTCTTTCCAACATAGATCTGACATAGTGTGTTTTTGAGTCACCAAACACCACCATTTAAATATGAACCCTTGATTAATACTCACTAATAGGACCAATATATAATCTAGAGGTGTCCTCATAAAAAGGAAAACATGGGGTAACTACATCTAGCCTTTAATGAACTACCTTGGGGTATGGATCACCCCAAAAACCTGAATATCACTACCCCTAAAACACATATAGTATTCTCGAAATATGAATATACTAAAGTAGTACTATCAAGACAACCTACTACTTAACAAGTGGAGGAAACCCTGGAAAAATACCTAGAGGTACCAGCTCTTATATAGGACCACATATCACAACATTTTTAGGTGGTGGATAATCATTATTATCCTGCTATTGAATCCTAATTTTTTTTTTTCATAGAGGCATCCTAAAATAATCAAGATTCACCACAGTTAATGTGCATATTTGGGGATCTGACTCAAGAAGGACATGGATACCAAAAACCATTCCTATATTATATAGGTACCAATGTTTTCCCTACAACCAATTGATCTATGTATCAAGTCAATAAATAGGTTTTCAAAGACCTAGTGAATTGATAATTATGTTTTTTTACCTACCCTAAATTTCCTAGCCTGAGATCCATACTCAAAACACTTCGAAATTATTTCTGTAGTTCAAAAATCAATCACATAGGTAGAAAATTTCTATACTCTAGTGCTATGATTACCTACTATAATACAATTATATCATAACCTAACCCACAGAAGCCCACCGGGTCTATGATAAGATTAGTGTGACACCCCAATCCCACCTCTAATAGTAGAGGGTCTAGTGATAAGCATCATGTGGGAATAACACACATGTGGTGGTCCTTAGCCTTAGGTACCTATACACACGCACACAACTCCAAATACCCATATAGTGAAAAAGGTAAATAAAAACTAATACCAATGTTTTCATAATATCTATCCCATTTATGATTTTGAAAAATGTGATGGAATGAAAAAAGGGAAAAATATTTGGAGACCAAAACTGAAAAAAGAGTTCAACCTGCTAAGAGGTACGAGATTGTTATCAAATTTGAAACCTTGTATAAACCAAATTCTGTCTACATCGCAATGCTCTACCTACTCCTAGTCATCTTAAGATCCCATAAAATGTTTTATTATCTACAGAAGATGCGGCATGTGTGGGAAGATCCCATTCTTTGGTGAGTATAAAAATACATAGTTCGGTACTTTAAAATCATCAATGAAAACGTATCAAGAGATTTTTCATCTTATCATCAGAAAATATTGTCAATTGGAAAATGAGACACATAAATATGAACTCACAGATATACTCATAACATACAATACAAATTAAAGAGGTATACACTATACTGTTATCCAAAAGATTATACTCAAGGATATAAGGAAACCCTCATCTGGGATAATTCACTCCTTGAGACATGATATCACTAATGGTGCTCATCTAAGAGGTCATTCTCATCTATCCTTTCCAAAGAAGTACTCACTATATCTCGGAAGATCTTGATACATAGATAGTGTATATCACCTAGGGCCTTTTAGGTATACCAATATAAACCTTGAATAACTCATTATGTATCGTATTATACTCCGGTGTAACATAGTCATGTTGGTTAAAAAAACCTCTAGGGTAGGTGATGACATATTAGAGTATCACACCTTGGGTCGCATGAAGGGATTCATGAACTCTATATGAGACTAATCCCATAGAAATAATCACAATACTATGCTTGTAACATAATTCCTCATTGTACCCTCATAGGGATGGACCACAAGAACACACCCAACTGGTTCTAATCTATACTAAAGAGATGGAGGGGATCAACATTCCCTAGAAAAATTACACAATGTGTATTGTAAGTACATGGTGTGTCTCATCTACACTATGTCTTCACAATTTTCAACATCTCATAAAGAATTTATTTTTATATATACATGAAATGTCCTTTTAGCATTCATATAATCTGGTGGATAGGTTGGAAATTGGAGTTTGTCATCATCTGGATTTCATGTACTCCGACCTATTCTTATGTACATTTGGTTGTGCTCATGTACTCTACACGTGCTCATGTACCTGTTCATGTTCGAGTATCAGGTCATTCGCATGTACTCAATATATGTTTTTGTGTGTAGCCATGTTTTTACCCATGAACCCCTAAGTTATATTCTGAACAACCAACCACAGATCGCATAGTGTGTGGCATATTTTACGATATGTGTGATACTTTTCTCTACATGTAAACCCAAGGGTCGTAGGAGTGGACCACACCGTCAGTGTTCTTTGGAATAAATACCTTGTGGTTAGTATTTTTTGAAAAATACAAATCCTCATGCTGCTATCACCACAAAATATTTCATGATACTCATTGGTCAGTCTACTTGAGCCCATCCATCACTAGTGTTCTAATTCCATCCATCCAAACACCTCAGGAATTGACTTGCATCGCACAACGGTATCACCACATGTCAAACCGCAAAATAGGGAAACAATAGTCTGATCATGATCTACCTTTTATCATCCACCATAATGGTTGAACCTCAGTTGCTCCATTGATAGTGAACATGAACCAGCAACGATGATCTATTGCACTGAAGAATTATTGTAAAATGATTTTCCACCTAATATTGTTCAAACCAACAACCATAGGAAATATCGGAAATGAATATGTGAAGAAAAGGAGAAGAAATGCACAATCATAATAACAGGAGTGAACCTCAACTGTTGTTTAGATTATAATCAATTTGTTTCAATTATAATGAAGGAAGAATAAAAAAATAAACAATAATCAAATATCTTAAATTCCTAACCATAGGAAAATAAATCACTACCAACAAATCAACCATTATTCCATGTATAGTCTTGTTAGAAGAATTTACTTATGTTAATCATTTGTTAATCAAACGAGGATTAAATCCAATAAAAATATCACACCTCATGTTTAGATTAATCACTGATAAAGAAAGATTCTAGGTCGCAGTCATTTTTTTTAAAAGGAAAACAATTAAGTCCCGAATAAATAAGTCAAATTACAAGAGTCTGAAGAAGGGAATTTTACATTTGTCTCTATTAAGTAAACCGAGAAAATCCTCATCAATTGTGGTCAAATGTACTTCAAAGGCTTCATAAATACCTTTATTTGCAAGTCTGTCAGGAAGATAGTTGGCTTCACAGTAGACATGCGTGATTATAAAGCTCCTGGAGGTAAGAATGTCAAGGCATTTGATCCATTTCAAGGTAAGTTTCCAGGAAAGGTGAATCTGATTTTTCCTAACAGCTTGCACAATAGTAGAGGAATCACTTTCAGACCTAAGATTATTCCAATTTCTTGGGTGAGCTGTTTCCAATGCAATTATAAGATCCATCATCTCAGCTTCAAGGGTAGTGACATGACCACAAGAGTCGTAAGAACCTTTAATCGAGTCATTATTGTGGTCTCGAAAAACAAATCCATAACCAACTAGTCTAGGATTACCCTTTGAGGCACCATCAAGATTGAATTTGATCTAAACTGCATAGTGAGGGATCTAGAAAATTTCTATAGTTCCCATAGGTTTGGGAAAATTACCTGACAGATGAATCTTTCTCAAGACTACAAAGTCTTTGATGGAATTGTGACATTGTCCTGTGTGTAACTGATTTTCATTTTGAGTCATTGAAAGAATGCTGTAAATGGAACCATTGTGATTAAAAGCAGACCTGCCATGCCTAGAATTGTTCCTGCCTCTCTAAATGATGTGGAAAGTTTCAGCACAAGCAACAAGGAAGAGGATATGGATCTACCTGGAGAGTTGTTCGGCTACAATAAAGTGCAGAAAATCTGCTATGTTATCAACCTGCGGTAATGAGATGTCAAAGAGGTCAAAGATGAATATCCAGATTGATGCAGCGGTTTTACAAGAGAGGAGTAAATGATCCATATCATCTCTATGTTGGTGGCACAAGTCACATCTTGAGAAAAGAGAGATACCAACTTTTTGAAGATTGCTGTCCGCTGGTAGTTTTTTCATTTGAATTCTCCAAAGAAGGGTTAACCGAGAGGGTTGTATCCATTGTCTGAAATTCTGGACAGCATTGGAGTGAATTCCCTGTATAGAATGATATTAGAGGATTTTAGAGTCTACCATTCCATGAAAAGTTGGTTCCCAAACCATGATATCATCAGAATTTATAAAATTATATGAGTTAACAATTCCCATAATATGTGTAGGCAGATTGTTTCTCAGCTCAAGTTGGTCACAAATAGAGGCATCAATATCAACATCCAAAGAATCAGGATTTATACTCTCAATTAGAGGTATCCATGTCCAGTTATCTCTCCAAAATTTCAGCTTGGAGGAGGCATTTACCAACTAATGGGAATGATTATTAATCTTTTGATAAATCTTTTTCAAACCAGGCCAAACAGAAGATTGCATGTATGAAAACATTCCAGCAATCAATCTAGTAAGGATTATTTCTCTAAGAAAGTCAAGAGATTACAATTTTCCATTAATAAGTCTCCAAATAAATTGTTCTTGAAGGGAATTATTGAAGAGCTCAATATTCTTAATCCCAAGTCCCCCCATAGTGAGAGGTAAACAACATCTGGTCCATGGAGCAGTGATAATTTTTTTTTCTAGAATGCTGCCACTCCAAACAAAATTCCTCATAAGGGAGTTGAGAGTCTTAAATATAGAAGCAGTCCAGGAGTACACCATAATATAATAAAAAAGTTTAGAAATGATCACATGTTTAACTAAGAAGATTCTTCCCTCCATAGAGAGAGCTTTTCATTTCCAATTGGAGAGAGTTCTTCTAAATTGAAAACCACTTCAGTAAAATAGGTGGATCTCGGTCTACCTAAAAACATTGGGACTCCAAGATATGTGAAATTAAAAGATCCTTATTTGATACCAAGACTCTGAATCATACAATGCTTCCTGGAATCTGAAATGTTTTTCCCATAGAAAATGATGGATTTATTCCAATTAACCTCTTGTCAAGAGACGAGCTCATAGTGATGGAGGATAGATATGAGATTCTGAATGTTTCTTTTGCCCCCTTGAGTAAAAATGATAATGTCATCATCAAAGAGAAGATGTGAGGGGGCATAGTTACCTCTGTTAGCATGAAGAACTTTCAGATTTCACCTATCAACATTGTATGTAATCAGTCGGCTGAGGTATTCCTCTGAAATAGCAAAGATAATGGTAGGCAAGGGGTCTCCTTGCCTGACCCCTCTAGTGCACTTTAAGAAGCCTTCAGGGGATCCATTGAAAAGAATGGAAATATAGGCTGATCTAATCAAGGTGTAAGACCACTGAATAAAAGTCGGATGGAAACCAAACCTGTGCAGAATGTTACCAATGAAGTCCAAATAAATAGTGTCAAAATCCTTTCTGATATCCAATTTAATGGCAATACTCCCTCCTCTTGTGGGTTTTTGAAGAAGATTCACACATTCGGATGCATTGAATAGAAAATCCTGTATTATTCTCCCCTTAACATAACAAAACTGATTCCAGGAGATATTTTTATCATAGATACAGGCAAGCCTGTTACCCAAGATCTTCGTGATAATTTTTTGAATAGTATAGATCAGGGCGAAAGGTCCGAATTGAGTAATATCACTGGCATTGTCATCCTTTGGAATGAGGGAAATTAATTGTGCATTGATTCCATGAACATCTGATCCTTTGGTGAAGAAATACTTGACTAGCCTACGAACATCAACCTGCATAATATCCCAATAGCATTGGAAGAAGTGATTTGTGAATCCATCAGGCCCAGGAGAGCTGTCTTTTTATGTCCAAAATAGCATTCTTTATTTCAATATCAAAGGGTATTCTGATTAGCATTCAGTTGTCATCATCACTAACAAGGGTAGGTATAATTCCATCCAGGAGTTCTCCATTTCATTTGGGACAATTGAAGATATTCTGATAGAAAGAGACAATGTGGTTCGAGAGACTCTGATGATCATCAAGAATAAAATCTCCATCTTTGAGGAGAAAGAGTGGCCTGCAAGATTTTTTACTCCTTTGTAATGCATTAAAAAACTTAGTATTTCGATCACCATCCATAAGCCACTTAATATTATACAACTCTTTTTGAATATTATCCATAAGAGTGAGCATATTTTTAAGCTCTAAGAAGAGCTTAACTTCCTGTCAACCAAGGAATGATAAATCAGATTCAGTCATAGATTGTTGAATTCCATGTAAATAATTCTCGAGAGAATCAATTTCCTGGTCCAGAAGACGGAATATGTCCTTGATCGAAAGTTTCATTTTTATCTTGAGACATTGAAGCTTAAAAATAAATTATAAAGGGTGATTATCTTCATCCATAATCCAAGTGTCTCTTACCAGTGTGGAACATTCAGAAAGAGTTGTCCAAGAATTGTTAAACTTGGAGGGGAGAGGGCGTCTCTCACATTTTCGAGTAAAATTAGACATGACTGGATGATGATCAAAATTATGTTTTGCAAGAGTCACACAAGAAATTTTCATCCATCTTTCCAGCACTTTATCAATGACAAAGGCACGATCAATCCTACTATCCCTCATTCCATTTAGATGTTTCCTATACTAGGTGTATTTAGCTCCATGTAGATTAACCTCAGTCAGGTTTGATTTTTTAACACATAGCTGAAAGTCATTCATAGAAGGGATGATAGAAGATTGTCCCATATTTTCATCAGTCTGGGGAATAGCATTAAAGTCCCCTATGATCAACCAAGAGTCACCAATGCTATGTGACAGACTAGAAATATATTTCCATAAGTCTCTTCTAACCAAATTATTGTTGGAAGCATAAACAATCGAGAAAAATAAATCCTGATCCTGGAAAGTATGTTTGAAGGTAATAATATATGCATGAACATAAACAAGAGTGAGATTGAAAACTCTGTTGTGCACCATGATCCAGAGCCGATCATGATGTTCATCATGTATAGAATGGAACAGATTATAACCAAATTTATCCAGAAGAGAAACAACACTTGTATCCTTTGTCTTTGGTTCAGCTAGTCCAATGACCTCAGGTTTGTGTTTAGCCACAAGAAGCCGAAGGGAACCCAAATTTCCAGAGTTGGCTATGCCCAGGAAGTTATAGAAAAGACTCCTCATTATAGATTTTGATTGGGGTTAAAACCCTTTTTCTACTGGCCTTCCCCAACCTTGATTATAAGGGACCTTCTTGGTTCAATACGTTCATAGGTGCTTGTTGATGCAGACATTGCTGGAGTGATCTCATCATGGATGATATCAACATTGATAGGTCACCTCTGGATTTTGTAGCCATGTTCATATTTGAGTGAATTCGAGAGTCATCCACCTCAGAATTCTGATTGGAATGAAGTGAAGTATCCTCAACTTGCTTTGAATTCTGCTTAGACAGAAGTGAAATGTCATGGTTTCTCAGAGTAAATTCATTTGGAGAGGTTCCCATGGAAGTTTGATCAGGTGAAATTTCAATTAGGGGAATGTTAGGAGTTTGGTTAGAGGATAAAGAGATACTCTCTAGCTCAGATTGACAAGAGTCCAACACTTCAAGGAGTCTGAAATTGATCAGATCATGAGTCATTTCCTCAAATTGCAGGTTAACAATAGTGCTAAACATGTCATTCGAGAATTCAAGCAACTCTTCTTGGGAATTTCTGTTCACATCCAGTAACTGGGTAGAGTCTCCAGCATCCAATTTGGTTGCCAGTGGATTAGGACAGTTTTCCTCTTCATCCATGTCATCCCAGGCCTTGCTGGGACCTGCATTCTATGTAAATACCAGCATGGCAGTATTAGAGTCCTTTTTAACATACTGTTTAGTAGGAGTAGGTTTCATGCTAAGAGCATCCTTCCAGGCATTCTTGCTTGATGCAGCTTTGGTGGGTCTTTGGACATTACGACATTGATCAATGAAATGTCCTATCTTCTTGCAGTGTTCACAAAACTTAGGCAGATTCTCAAATTCAAGGAAGATGTCAATGAAATAATCGTTCACATCCAGTAGAACACGTTCAGGAGGCAAAGACTCCATGTCAATTTTTATTAGCACTCTGGAAAAAAAACTGAGATCTCCATTGATAGTCCTATGATCAATTTTCAAAGGTGTTTCAATTCCTGAAGTAATATCATTCAATATTTTTGGATGCCAGTAAATCCAAGGAAGGCCATGGATTTTTGTCCAAACCTGGGCAATTGTTTGCTTCTATGTGAACAGGTTAAAGTGTGGATCCCATTCAGAGAGGCAAAATAATCCTGGTTTCAAATCGAGAGATACAATTCGCTAGAATCGATTCAGATCATCCTGTTGATGTATAATAATATGGAAAAAAACCTCTTCCAATTGGAATTAATCGCCATCGAGAGAAATTCCAACAAGTCGAGATTATCTTCTTAAGTGCACTGTAAGACAAATGCTTCGTGCCTTTCTAATAAGAAATGCATCCAAGAATAGAAAATTTTATACCTCCAATATCTTCTTGACAGCATCAGGATCTGCAGTAATCATGATTTCCCCCTCTCCAGTCCACTTAACCATTGGCGGCCTGAACCGGATATTCTCAAGATGAGAAGACCCTGCAAGTGCCTCAGCAAAAGAAATTCCCTTATTTTAATGAGCTTTCGTACCTGAGGCATTCAAACTTGTTTTTCATGAAGGAATAGGTAACTACCATTCAGGATTAAATGATTCCATTGCACAGGATCGAAGCTAGATCTCAATTTGATGTTCATCTGAGAAATTTGCTTTCAAATCGAACTTCCCGCGCGCTCCCATGATCATACATACCCCATCTCTCAGTCATTGGAATGACCTAAAATCTTTGATTGGCACATCGATTTCCAATCTATGATCCATCATTGATAATCTATGAATGCTCCTTAGACGAATCCTCACTCAATCCCTACGGTTATTCAGCAGACCCTAGTGAATTTTCAAAATTATATTTAAAT
This sequence comes from Viscum album, assembly GCA_963277665.1. Taxonomy (NCBI): domain Eukaryota; kingdom Viridiplantae; phylum Streptophyta; class Magnoliopsida; order Santalales; family Viscaceae; genus Viscum; species Viscum album. The sequence continues at coordinate 228,914,004 of OY728145.1, forward strand.
AGAGGAGGGTTTATTTTTTATTTAATAATTCATATGTAAATTTTAATATTTAATTAATTATCAGTCTTCCTATGATGGTTCTCATGGCATACACCCAACATGGAAAATAATTATGTCATTCCTAGGTTAAAACCTAGTTTTTGGATTCAATAGAGGACTCAGATTTCTGATCTGAAACATTATTCTACAGTTATTCCATTATTTTCAAAAAATATAATGTGTGTGATATATTATATTTATTCATTATATCACATTCATATCTAAAATCACTAGGCCCTGAAATCTCATTTCATCTCAGTGCATAACACCAAAAAATTTATTTAATATATTCAATATATCTACAAATAAAAAATAGATTCGTTACATATAATATAAATTATTTTATTTTATTTATAATAATAGGTTGTAAAATATAAAAGTAAACATAAATTGATTATCATTTTTTAGAAATAAGTAAATAACAATTTCATATTAAGAAAGAGTTCTTTTTCAAAACTTTTTTGTAAGTTCACAATGAAGTTATAAATTTAAATTTTATCTGTTGGTGAATTATTTTAATGAAATATACAGATAATATATTCAATGAAATAAATTCATATTCATCTAATGTTTGTTACATGGTAAAGAGTTAGAATAAATTCATCCAATTCATGCAGATTGTATATTCCAAAAACTTATTTCATCTTATTTTATTGCTTTATTTTAAATTATTATTTTCCACTTATAAGAATTGAATTTTATAAAATGGTTTGCAAATTTGAAAGTCGAATGTCAAAACGTATTAAATAGTTAATTTCAATTTTTCAAAAATAAATTGTAACTGATGTAAAAATTTATTACTGCATTAAATGTTAAGATGGGTTAAAATGGGGGATAAAATAAAAGGATAATAGTTAAAATGAACCAAAATCATACACCATAATTATTTATTTATTTATTGAGAGAAGGAAAGTACCTAGCTAAGAATTTTAGGATTGTTGAAAAGCTAGGGCCGAAAATTATGTAAACTAATGGAATCCCCTCTAATGATGTTAACACATGAAGATCCAAAAAGACTGAGATTATAGAATCAAGAAACGCCAGAGTTATGAGCTTCTAGAGAGGAACCTAAATAGGTAAGGGTCATTTTTTATAAATTAGAAATTTTTACAATTTGTAGAAACACTTTTTTAAATAGATTGGGGTGAAACCTTTTTAATAAATCAAGGAAAGACCCACTTTCTTCTATGTATAAGGGAACCTAATTACATGTCTAGAATTCATTGAGGCCATTTAACATAATAAATATGTCCCATGGAACATTATCCCAACACTTTAGTCCATAACTTTAGGCATCTTCTTGAATTACAGCTTTTATGAGACCACTTCCCCGCATACTTCTTTTTTGGCCCACTCACATCCCCAGATCCCATAAGAGACTTACAACCCTCTACCATCTGATCTCGCACACCAAAATCATCCAAGACCTATTTCACACCCCTAACCATATAATAAGGAGATATCTACCACCATCCTACCATACATCAACCATTGTGAGACATCCTCCCCATAATTATTATCTTCATAAAGATTGGAAAAACACATCCTAGGTACACATCCAGTCACCGCCTCCTACCATTGGAATTCCAGATGGGTCACTTGTATGGATGATCTACACCTAACAGTAACAAATTTCCTTAATGTAGGCCATTAGGAGTCAACCATTGGACACCCAAGGAAGGATTACATATTCAGTTGTTGGTCACCACTTGACCACCACCCCATTGGCATGGATCCACTTTACATGTTTAATACATATAACATATAACAATATTTTATGTATTTACAAGATTAAATCCCACCTCACTTATTAAAGTTCATTCTATCTCTACTCATTTTCATAGACATCGAGCCACTTATATAGAACAATATGTATCCAAATACCTTCCCTTCATTCTTTTACTTGACATAGATATCCTGGTATCATCAAAAACCACTTCATGAAGTCTTATGGTGTAAGACAATAGAGATTTCCAATAGAATGGATATATGCTCTTACTAAATTATAGTTATATAAATATAATATATCGTAAACCTTTAATCATTCCATTTGTTGGAAAATAATATTCTCTCTCATGCATACATGTGGACTACCACCTCAACGAAGCGATGTGATTCATTTTTCTATTATTTCAATTAATGGAGTATTGTAAAAATATATAAAATCTATAAGAAATATATATCATGATTAATATTGTAGAAATAATGAAACTATGACCTATATTTAATAACCAGGACTACCAAACCCAAACATACTTTAAAACTTAATAGTTAACTCTTAGAATGTTGATGTTATTGAAGAATTTTTTATTAACATCTGTGGTGATATTATAACATAATCATATATGGTATTATAATTATGAATATGGATTTATTATGAGTGAGTGATAATTATGAAATCTTTATAATGGATGACCAAACACGTACAACTTAGGAGAGACCAATGGCAATGGATTTCGGTTGCAATCTCATTATATTTGTTGATTATCTATGTTCATATTTTCTTTTGAAAAAGTATATAATACTAATATTTTGAATATATATCCTTTCTTATCCCCTGGTTATGTTTTTGGATTATATGTATTTTTAATTTCTTCTATTTTTGGATCAACAATCAAAAGGTATGTTACGTGTAAGGGATACTAGCCTTATCTCTTATTTTTGGAAATGGATTTTTTTTCTGCATATCCAGGTTCTTTATATTGTCTCAATAATTTTTTTTATTTAAACATCAATTATTATTTGAATCCAATGTCAACATCCATTTTACATATTTTTAGAATTTTGATAAGTAACAATAAAAATACTTTTTGAGAAGGGTATTTATTGACTTTCAATATCAATGTTTGGAAAGAATATTTTTAACATATGTGGCATTGACCGATTTTATAGCCTCTATGGCCATTATTATAAATATTTATTCAACTAAAATTATATATGTGGATATTTATATAATATTTTTTATATGTTATGATAATTGAAAAAAGGTACTATTTTCCTAAAGGAATGTAATGATTTTTAAAAGTGATTTATAACTTCATTCTTACACAATGTTATAATCAATAAATTTTAAATTTTTCATTATATTTTTTTCTATTTTCTTAAAGTCATGATGGTAATAAAATAACCTAATTTTTTAAAATTTAGGGTCTAATTTAATTCTATACTAATTCATGGTTTTTTTGTCATTAACATTCATATGATCACACTCCATATCATTCTTCATCATATCATTGGACATCATTTTCTCCTTTATGTTCATATTTTGGGTATAATAGATTTTTATATTGTAATTTCCACTAAATTGGTATTTTTAAACCTATATATAATTTCAATATACATTCCTATTTGAATAAATATTTTTAATAATTTACTTCATTGAATGGTGAAATATAACATATTCTTGATCCAATGTGGACAATTTTTTATTTCTAAGGTATCTTGAAAATGAATTGTATTGATCATTCACTATATGAGAAATGAATTTGAGGTGAAATTTATTGGTGGGTCCTATTTATATATAACCCCTTGATGCATCGATGGGTATGACGAGACAAAATAGTAGGCGACCATATTAGATGAGTATCTAGTTTACACATACTCATTTATTATTAATGTCTTGGATGAGGCATTGAAAATAAGATTTATGATAAATTGGACAAGGACTTGATATTATGATCACAAATGTACATAATTTTTGATTTTCTTTATTTAGAATTTATATTCCATTATCAATGTAATGTTTTTGTTGATATTACCCATTGATATTCTTTGAACACCATTTTTTAACATAAATTGCATGTGTTGTGATTATCCACTCTGTAGTATGCCTTATTTTATTATGATAGATTTAATCATACATAACCCTTAATGATCATTTGATCACACCATTTATCTGGTTTCCTTTACCTGGGGTATAAAAAAGGTTTATTTGAATGCCTTCTAGGATGCAATAATTTTTCTAATGATATGTATCTATATTTCAAATGGAATATGGGAATCAGTCATTTATATAGTTTTCCAAGACTATTAAACTATTTGATCATGTGTGTTGTGATCCCTCTTATCTTGTAACTATGTAAAAAATTAAACACCAGCTATGGGTTATTATATTGAAGGTTGTTATAACTACCCCTTTGGAAACCACTATTCGGATTAAACATTGTTTCACACTTTTCCTCCACTATGGAATAAATTACATTAATTTATTCACATTATCTACAAGCCTTTTGTAAATAAAACTTATCCATTTAACTATTATTTTGAGATATGAGTGTTTCAAAACAAAATCATGTAACAACTCCCAATGAAACATAGCATGGATCCATTCCATGATCTAGAAGAATGCATCACTCTTCCAAAATCTTGAGATTATAACCATATGGAAGTTGTTTCTATACAAGAAACCTCCAAAAACATATTCCCATACCTAAATTCTCTCAAATATAAAGTAAAAAATACCTATATTCAATAGCCCATGAATTTGTTTGACTATATTGAACTCAATATCATGTTCTTTACAACTTCCAAAACATGATCTGTACAAAAAAACCTCTAGAAACAAGACATCCAAAATGACCTTTCATTCCCATTAAAAAATCTATTGTAAATTCACCTCTCATGTTATAATTATAGTATCATAACTAGAAGCATAAAAATCTCATAAACTCATTATCCTTAAATAATATTACCCATATTTTCATTAACTCCATTGATAATTTATTATTTGGGTCATATAGCCTCATTTCATGCCAAAACATTCCAAAACACTATCCATGTGTCATTAGGATTAGTATTTTCATTCCTCCTTGACCACACTATTGGCTCCATTACATTGATTATTTTTTTATATTTATTACATTGTATTTTGATAATTACTTTCCCTATAAAATTTAATTTTCATTGACATAATGTATTATAATGTGTTTTTAGTATTATGAATATTATATATTTTCTTATTTTGGGATTATGTTTGTTAAATATGCATGTTAGGTTTTTTGGTAATAGATTTTTTGTATGCATGACTAGTTTATATTTAAGAGTTTTAAAAGATTCGATGATTTGAAATACATAACTATATTTCTTTATTATAAAAGGGAATTATAGTTGTAAGTTATAATATAACCCTCATGATATTCTTGTAATGATTTAATTTTAGTTTCATACATACGATTACATATCAAGTTGAGAGTAAGTTTCATCTCAATCTCAAGCGATGATACATGAAGAATAAACTCTGAAATTGTAATGTGGTAAAAGACATTACCAATGTATTATAAATATTGAACTCGAGATTATGTTCTCACATCAATATATTACAGAATCCATGAGTTATATTTATTTGAAGCATTATTTAATAATATCTATAGTGGGAATGATTGGACACCTATGGAAAAAAGACTTTACAATATTTAATTTTTAATCTTTGTTGCTTGTAGAACACTACATGCAGATAGAATTTTCATTATGGAAAATGCTAGAGATACTAGTCTATGATATAAAATTTTTATAGAGGATTAATGTTTCAAAATATATGTTCAATATAATATAATTGAGTTTAGAAATAGTCATTATAATATTAGGTCTCTGTATGTTATGACTTGGACACATGGGGAACACGTAGCTTGTGATTTTGATCCATGCAATCAGATATATTTTGTCATTCTAGAAATTAATTATAGATTTTTATTTTTATGTTTTTTCATTATCATAAGTAGTATATTATATAAATTATGTCTTATAGTACTACATGAATCATTTTTAGAATTCATTTCTTCAAGCATAATCATGTACTCTATGACTTATAGACTATGTTCTAACAAAATTTGTTTTACAATTATAGATAATTGGAAATCATGAACCACTTATGTATATGATATGATGAATGTAAGATAAATCTAAATTCCATGTTTTGATAACTTTATATCAGTTGTGTTGTGGTTTACCCCATATATTGAGTGGATATAAAAAAGAGATAAAATTATTTTCAATTTTTTAATGTCCCAAGTATCATATTATTTACTATTGGTTCATGAAAATATTATTTTTCAAATCTGGTGGATTGTATTCCATATTTGAAATTTGGATAATATTTTTTCTTAATTTTAAATTTAATCTCAAGGATAAATGGTAGGTTAGAATGGCTATAAATTGAGTTATAATTGGAACACATGATGGGTGAAAAATATTAGTCATGGAATATAGAAGATACTCGAGAGATGGTTTTTTGGGTGTGGGAAGCAACATATATTGGGTTATAAAGAGAGATATAAAATCGGGTTGTGTAATGGAATATGAGGGGTTTTGTGACAATGTTTAATGTGCATGTTTTAATATCTAAAGGCTTATTTATTTTTACAATATGATTATCACAAAAAGGAGAAGGTATAACGGGGTGTGGTTTTTCACATGGGATATCAATTCTCTCTCTATAATTAAAGATTGGGAATTAATTAGATTTTTTTACTCTCTTATTTACAGTCCAATTATTAGAGTTTCCACATGGTTTTCTAATCCTATGCATTGGAATATTTTCCACATTAAAGTGTACTTCTGAATTTATTTACATCAATTTATTTTATTCCTCTATTTTAATGAGGTATTCACAAACTATTTTTGTCACAATCGGGTTATTATCATTGTAACAATATAATTCATATTCAAAAACTTGTATTAGAGAAGGTTATATGTGTTTTACACGGATTGGATGTGGATAATTGGCATACTATGATTTTTTACCACATCAAATAATTTAATAGGAAAAATTATTTTATGGTATGGAACCAATGAGTAACCAATATTTGTGGTCTATGATAAGACAATAACAAAACTAATGAAATAATTTAGAAGTAAGATACCATGATAATTGGTGACTTTATGGATTCTATAGTGTTACCGACATACAAAATCTAGAAGAATTTGATTGATAGGAGGTCCTAAATCTGACAAATCCAAAAGCGATCTTTCTGAATCTTGGATTTGGGTTTCAATAAAAATACCTCACAACTAATTTATATCTAAAAATGATTGTATCATATTTTAATTCAAGATATGGGATAATTAGGTAACTATAATGATGAGTTCACCAAACTTCTAATGGATTTTACATCTATGGTGGTCCAGATCGGTGATAAAGTTAATGTGGAACCAATTGAAATCGAATAAGACAACAATGATTTTCTTCTCTTAGGATCATTACCAAATAGATATGATAATATCATCACCACATTGTTTTTATAGAAATATAATTTGATGTTAGATGATGTGATTTCATCAATTTTAATGAACAAGACTCACCAAAAGACCAATTATGGTGATTGTTTTGGTAATAGTGATATTTTGGATATAAATGATAGAAGTGATAATTAGAGAGGATGGTCGAAGAAAAGAATAAATAACAAGTTCTATTTTCTGTGATAAGGAGGGTCATGTGTAGAGAAAGAGATATGATTTAAAAAATATTACAGAATAAAATTATACATTTGAAAACAATTCTGATGATACCTGTATAAGTATTATATTGGATGAGAGTGATTTACTTTTAGTTAGTGCTGACTATTGCATGTTAGATATTCATAAAAAATGGGCGGTGGATTCAGTAGAATCATACCATATTACACCTAAAAGGGAATTATTTCGTTCATATGTCTAGTTTCATTGGTGTTACTAAAATATCTATCACTACAAATGCATGTTGTACGATGATATGGAGGGATTTGGTACATTTTATAGTTATAATCAATAATTTTATAACTACTTGTGCTCTTGATAATGATGGATGTAGGATTTTTATTGGAAATGTAATATTGAAATTATCTTGATGATCAATGGTATATTCCTGAAGAATAATGGTTAACATGATTTATAGGACCAATGTAAAGGCGTGTGGTGAATTGAAGAATGCAATTATGATGTGTATTTCATCAGATTTCTGATATAGATGATCTTCACGCATGAATCGATGACCATAGACTATGATATATTTGGTTTGGAAGACAAAGTAGGTTAGGTTATGTGTTTTATGCCTTACACATAATTGCAATTCTTTATAGAGTTCCACTAGTTATGAAGGGATTTAAATCAATGATCAAGGTGATGTGAGGAGAGTTGCAGACAGCTTGGATGATGTATAGAATATGGAGAAATTATTTTCTATATGTACTCCAAGTTATGTGAAAATAACTATTATGGGTGATCTAGGTGTTTTTGTTTCCATTCATGATCATAAGGGGAGTGTAGAAAATAATATGATAATGAATTTGGAAAAATAAATTCTTTTATTGGAGGATATTTCACGTTTTCATTACTGATGAAAAAGAGGGATGTCATATTTTCTGAAGAGGTTGGTGGTTGGTGAGAAACCAACTGGTTTTATTTTTAATTGATTTTGTTAGAATTCATTCTCTTATTTTTTGGTCTGAAGGGGGAGAATATTGATGTTCATCTCATAACTCATGTGGTGATAAAAATATGAGATAAAAGGACTTCAATTTCTTTAGCATCCCAAGTATCATGAGATTTATTTTTCTTTCATATGGATATTCTTTTTAAATCGGTGGATTATATTCATTAAATAAAATTGAGATAATATTTTTATCTTGATTTTAAATTCAAGAGAAAGGCTTAATCAGTGGCCGGTGTGGATTATGTTGTTGTAAATAGAGTTTTGGGGGTGCGACATAAGGGGTGAAAGAAGATCAGGCATGGTAGAAATCATATAAATGGGTGATGGTTTTTTGGTCATGTATAGTAGCATGTAGTGGGCTATATGGAGTAGAGGAAAATACAGATTTAAAATGTCTTATGGGAGGTCCCACAATGACACTGTGTGTTTATGTTTTTATATCTATAGGGTATCTTTGCAACACAACATGGTTATATGAAAATAGGTATGGGCGTATCATGGTGTTGTTTTTATACAGGTTTTCTTCTCTCTCTCTCTCTCTCTCTTATTTAAGTATATGCATTTCTCTAATTTTTACTCTTTTATTTAAAGTATATTTATTGAATTTTTCACAAGGTTTTCAATCTTTAGAATTAGCGGTTTTTCAACCTCAAAATCTATATCTTGATTTATTTCAATCCATTTATTTTTACACTTCCATTTCCAATGGATATTCTCACAATATTTTGGACACAATCAGGTTATTATCCTATAACCAATATAATTCGTCCCCCAATATATTTTTTAGGGAATATAGTCAATTTATACAAATGAAAAATACTTTATTGTAGAGAACTTGACCTTATGATAATTATAACCCATTATAAAGATGAAATTTGAGAACATAAATTACTACCAATATAGTTGGCATCATGATTCTTTCTTTTATTCTGCATTTAATATTACTGATTGTTTTGATTTTATTTGGTTCATTCAAACTAGGTTATTAATTTATAAAATGATCACAAAATATAATGATTACATTCAAAGTGGCTTCAATGTGTTTAATACAAGATCAAATGATTTTTTAGCCCACTAATGGGAAACAAGGCAATAAAAATGGTTTTAAGAAATGATAAATGCCTAGGAACCATTTTTATAGGAGATAACAATGGTTCATCCAACTATTTAGTGTTTGGTTGTTGGGAAAGGGCTATACCAATGGTTATAAGGAAAATAATGGTATAGATCCACCAAAATTATATGATACTAATGGTTTCTAGGAGTTGTTGATATAGATGGATATACCAACAGTTCTTTAAACAGTTGGTATAGCCCCCTCCATAAGGAAGAACATGTTATCCATCTTTCTACCCACTACAAACAAACTAATAACAATATATATCAACTCATAAATGAAACATATATTGATGATGTCAAAATACATATTCAAAAAAAATTATATTACACATTTAATCATTTTATAACATAATAAACAAATCAAAACACATATATACAATAATATTAAGTCAAAATACTATTTCCAAATGGTTATAAGTGTCATTAATATCATTTCATAAATTGAGGGGATCAATATTTTCCTCCAAAAATCATCATCATGACCACCACTACCATCACATTCATCACTATCATCACTCTCATAATAAACATCATCATCAGCATTATCACTATTAGGAAACTTATATCCTTAAGAACTTCTAGTACAATACCCACTCAATGGGAAATTCTATTCATAACTATCAATAGTTTTAATAGGAAACAATTTTTTCCAAAATTGTTATCGCTGAAATATGATTACAAATTTGTAGAAAAATTAAACTTTATTTTTTATACAGGGGGTATATTCTAATTTCTATACTCATTAAATTTACAATAGGAGGAAGTGTTATATCTAAAATTTATCAAGTAATCATGAAAAATATATTCCTATTTATTTCTTTAATATCCTTTATATTCTACAAAAGAATAAAATTTACATTTTTTTAGATTCCAACTACTAATGGGAAATGAAAATAGCGCAAAAAAGGTTACTATAAATAATTAATTCATATTAATTGTCTTGAAAAACAATGAAAAAGAGGTGATATACCAGAACCAAATCCTACTAATTAGAAAGTAAATAATGGTATAAAATATTGAATGACCTATAATCAAGTGATAAAAATTAAGATATTAATCATATGGTTTATTCAGTTATTTGATACATTTTGGTTCATATAGATTTGTGCATTTAGATCATTTCTCGGTTAGTTTATATTTTTTTTCAATTTGGTTTATTTCACATCAATTAGGTTAAATTAAAATTTTCCTAGTTTTTTTTCAATTTGAATCTATACAATTCATGTTTTTCTTGGTCTCTTTGGATGTAATTTTGTCTATTTGAGACTTGAAAATTCATACTTATTTGATTTTCTATGATTTTATCCCTACAATTTATTTTAGTTTACACTTATTTAATTAATTGGATTAGGAGTTTTTTTGATTTAATTTAATAAACAGTTTTTCAGATCATTTTTATTTTATATTGATTGGGATCCATTAATTTGGTTAAATTAAGGTTAGTTTCATTCGATATTGTTTCAACCCATTTTAATATATTTAGTTAATATTAGTTTGGAATAAGTTTTTACCAGATTTGGTTTAGTTTAGTTTATGTTCATTTATTGTTATTTCATTTGGATAATTTAAGATTCGTTAGCTGTATAATGTTTATGTTTTTTTTGAATTATTTTGGAATGATTTTATTTGAAAATGTTTATGTTTTTTAATTTATTTCTATATGTTCTAGTTTCATTTGGGTATAGTAATTTATTTGGTATTATTTTATTATGATCGGTTAATTCATGTTAGTTTAATTCAATTCCATTAGATTCTATCTTGATTAGGTGATTTGTTTTATTTTATTTCACTTGATTTTCTTCAATTATATTGGATTTCATTTCATTTATCATGGTTTTATTTAGATAAATTTAATTTAGATTTAGTTTGATAAGTCATTTTGAATCTATTTGTTTAGTTTTGTTTCAATTTTATCTTGGTTATCTCTATTTATATTGGATTTAGTTATGTTAGGATAGAACTTGAATAAATTAATGGGTTTTTAATTAGTTTTTTTTTGTTCAGCATGGTTCAATTATTTTACATTTAATTTCAATTAGTTTTATTTATTTATCTTCATTTTTTCGACTATAATTTTATTGGATTTAGTTGGTTCTCAAATTATTTGGATATATTAGTCTTGTATTATTTGGTTTGGTTTGATCCCATTAAATTTATGTTCGGTTGTTTTATTTAGTTTGTTTCATATCAATTTTATTTGAATTTTTTATTTATTTTTTTAAATTATTATCATTCATTTAATGTTGGTTTTTTCTATTATGTTTTTTCATGTTTTTTTAACTTTTGTTCAAATATAGTTTACTTTAGTATTTTGATGATCAATTTTATCAATTTGCTTAAATTAAGTATATTTTTGAATTGTTATGTATTAGTATGTTCAATTTAATTCAATTGATTTGGTTTGTTACATTTTTTTATTTTAGTAAGTTCAACTTGGATAGGTTTATTTAAATTATTTAATAATGTTTTATGTTCGGTATGGGTAATGATGGGATTATTTAATTTTTATTATAATATTTTAGGTCAGTTTCAGTATGTTTAGTTAAATTTGGTTTTATTATATTAAATTTGGTTTGATTAACTATAAATATTACATTTGATTCAATTTTGTGAGGATTGAATTAGTTCGGTTCAAGTTTGTTGTACATGGTTAGTTTTAATGATGTTATCTTTGATTATCATGGATTAGTTTGGTTTATTTAATTTATATTTGTAATTGTTTGGATATTTTTTTGTTATAACACAACTATCAAGAATAAATAGGATGATGGCACCTTATATCCAACTGAATTCGAAGGTTTCTTCTCCTTTTCAGAAGAAAATAATGCTATTAAAAAAAATTAGATTTTGAGTTTTCATATTATATAATAAAATATTAAAACCTTGTAGATATGTCAACATAATTCATATTATCCTTATATTTTGAATGAAAACAAAATTTATAACGAAAACACAAAATAATGGGCTTCATCAAAACAACTGAAGACCATATCTAGTGTACCCTTACTAATTTCTCAATAAACTAGTGGAAAAAGGATCTATCACGTCAGTTTTTTATGTTTTTTCACATCGGTTTTTAGGTGATCTAAATATAGGGAACATAGAAAATAATTCTTTTCACATCGATAAACTAAAACTGATGATATTAATAATTTGAGAAATAGGTTTATCATCTCAGTTATTGGATAACCGACATGAAAAACACATTATGCACTATTTATGAAATTAATTATTCAAAATATCCAACGTGATAAATCATATTTCACATCAGTTATAAAATAGATGATATGAAAAACAAATTATGCAACATTTATCACATCTTTTGTATATATAACTAACGTGATAAAGGGTTTTTCACATAAGGTATTTAGAATAACCTAAATGAAAAACCGTTCAAATGTATTTTTCACATTCATTATCGAATAAACGATATGAAAATAAGAGTTTTTAATGGTACATTTATTCATCACCTCCACCATAAGCAGCATGTAGAAACAGAAAACTAAAATCAAATTGCATAATAGAACATAAGAGGTAGAAATTTTTTTAGAAAAATACACATTCAATTGAATTTTCAAAGAAACTAAAACCTATATACATTTATTCGTCTCCTCCACTAACAACGACCATAAAATATCACTAGAGGAAGTAGAAATTTAATCCAAAAATCCAAAAAAATACAAAATACAATGAACATTAAAATAAACTAAAAACCATTCAAACCAATAAAATTATATTCTCATTCAATTTTTAAATTCCTCAAATCATCTGCACTATATGATCAATCATCATAAAAAATCAACAAAAATAATAAAGAAATCATTTTACTTAAATTTTCAAAAAAATGATAAATATTATGGAATTCTTTTTAAAGAAATATAACCTTTTGAATCTATTTAACTATCCTTGTTGAAATTATTTCTTACATGAATCTTTTAACATAATATCCACATTCAATTCTATATTGTTGTTTTGACACTGTTTCAATGATATTTCTTTCAAAATAATATTTTTTAATTAATATAATAAAATGTTAGTAGTTATAAATGATAATTCACCTTAGATTATAAATATTTTACCTTGGTACTATTTATGGTCTTCTTTCTTGTCATATCTATAAATAAATCCCATGCCCTATTTTAAATTAATTTTAATATAATAAATCTTATTAATTATAATATAATGTTTTTTAAAATAATAAAACATTTGTGTTAAATACATTCTTGAAATTATTTTTCACTTCTACATGGACACAACATGGTCAATACAACGTCTTCTCTATTTGAAAAAATCACCCCAACATCCAATGACCACAGATATAAAATAATGTTTAATATGAGTTGATAATAAGTTAAATGATATATAACACATTGTGGGAAAATAGTATTTCAAACCTTTTAAGATATGGAAATATCCATCATTGAATGATGACATTCTTCTAAAATATTTAAGCTATATAAACTGTTCTTTGTGAATCATTCATTGTTTGAGCTATAGGATAAATAAAATATGGGTTAATAAATCCATATTCACCTAAATTTTCATGATTTGTACAAATTTTATACAGATACTTAAATAAAATGTGGCATAATTATAAATTGTCAATAAATTGAAGGGAAAAAATTATTAATCAACTTACATGAAAAAAAGGCATCTTGTTAATGTCCAATTGTTCTCCAGCTACAAGCTCCAAGATATTATTTTTCAAAAGGCTCAATTTCATTTCATTCCCTCAAATATAAGCATTAAATGGAATCCCATATAATCCCAACAACAAATTTGAGTATGTTGAGAATTGATCCAGACTAGAATAATCTATATCTGAAGTCATGCAACATTGATTTTTTTGTTGTCTATACATTATTTCTTTACCTATAAATTATTTTGGAAAAATTTGAGAAAAATATAAACATTAAAATGAGAAAATAATTTCAATAAAAATAAAATTAAATATAACATATATACATGCTTCTCTGGTATTACGTTGGAGTAGTATATATTATCTAAAAGATAACTGACTGATACTTTTTCCAACAAAACTGACAACATTGGTAGGACATGGTATTTTTTTAATCTATCTATAATATCCTTTATAGTGACCCTATAATGCTCAATCTCAATTTGGTGATGATAAATGGTATCACTGGTAGAATATATAATCCCATATGGAATAATAATATGAGGCTCATCAAAAAATAACTCACAATAACATAGAAACTATGGAGGAGGGGGTGTTGGGGTTGGATCAGAAGGAGTCGGTTTGTAAACACATCTGTGTGAGTAAGATAAGGTAGAGGAGTCTGATCAACTGGAAGAGGTGGATGAGTCATGTCGGTAGGATGAAACTATCCTTACATTCTTGCAAACGTCATCTATACTGAAGCTCTGATCTTTTACTCCATCATCGCTAGAATATCTTGAACATTGGATTCAAAATATTTTATATTTTTTAAAAAATGATCTTTTCAAGAAGATTCTTGTCCTGAAAACACTTTTTTCATCGACGCACCTACTAGGTATCCTAATACACCACCCAGGTGTTCAGGCCCTCCCAATGTTGAAGCTAAAATATCATGTCTACCCTCAACAATAAAGACCCCTCGTGTGCACTTATCCTCAATAGAAACTTATATAAAATATTTGAAAACATGTACAATTAATCAAAATATTTAAAATAATTATTCAACTTCAATAAATAGATAAATATCTTATAATCATATCGAATAAAACTCTTGATACTTCCATAGGATATTTTGGTTTTTTGAATACAGACATTTTGGAATATAATTATCATCAATGGCTACATTTTTTCCTAGCTAAGAGTAACTGATAATTTTGGTAAATGTGTGGTCCCACATTTACCAACCCTCTAAATTTTTTTTCTCTATTGAAATAGATATCTCAAGTAAAGATGGATGAGGAAGATAATCAATAAGAGCATGTCTATGTTCCTCCCTGGTGGTATGTGTGTGATCATCTCCAGAAATATTTGGTGGATCAGAGGAAGAAATTTTCATCCTATAAATAAATGTAAAATAAATTATTAGAAAAATATTAAAATCTAACATTTATATGCAAATGTACAAAAATATAATTAACAATTATCAAACAAACAGATAATTAATCAAATCATAACACAATGTTATTCATATTTGTTATAATTTACTAAAATTATAACTATATTAATGAGAGATAAATGAAAAAAATGAATGAAAAATACACAATATTCTTGAGAAATAATGTAAAATGGTAAAAATTCACCAACATGATAAATAATTTTGACAACAAAAAGAATAATTTGATAATATACCCTTATACAATATATTTTGTATTTATTTAAATTGTTAAGTTTAAAATGATTGTTTTTTGAAAAAATAAATTAATATATGTGTTACATAATGGTAAACATGGAAAAATAGATAAAACTAAACTAATAGAAACTAATAAATTTAACTAATAATACATGTTTTAATAATGAAAATATAAAAATATATAACTTACAAAATTTAAAAAATTAAACCATAATTAAACATGTGTTACCTATAATATGAGAAATTTATAAAAGACTTTTTTAAAAAATTCCTTCATCATGATCGTTCCGTATGGTAAAAACCGTGTATTTGATGTGTTCGTTAATATTATTTATCAATCATTCCCTGGATGTAGGGATCTCACATAAATCAAAATTTTCATCATGTTTTTCATCACCAACATAATGTTTTTTTCCTTGTAAAATCATAGCCCATTGAATATCTGATTGATCAAGAATATAGAAAATAATCAGGTGTTTCCACGATTAAAGGGTCATTTTTTGTAATCCAATTTATTGAGATTATCTAGTGTCATTCCAAATTCATTTTTCAAACACTTTTGTTACCAATAAACCATTTACTCATTAACATTGGAAGATAAAATTTAATTTAATAAACCTCCCATATTTCATCAATGAATCTCTAATATATGGTTGATATAAAGATTGGGTTTTTTCTTTGGTATTTGAAAATTTCATTGCTTCTGTGAACACTAACACATTATTATTTTGAACCAGACTCTTATTTTCCTAATTGTTCATATGAAAATTATAGCCATTAATGCCATATATAGACCATGTTATCAAATTTAAACTTAATCCAGCCACTAACCATCTCGATGTTTCTAATGCATATGGTTAAACCATGAAAAAAAGTACTGTTATAATAAATCAAAATACACATATCATTCTTCTTTGGATAAATCTATTTCAACTCCTTAACAAGAAAAGTTAAATATAGTTGAGCATAATTTATGTAATTACAGATGTATAAGTGTACCTTCTTTATATGTTCACCTATCAACGACTTTACTTTCAGTCCACGAATTCCATTTCTCCCATAATTAACTCATTCATGGTGGGATTTAGGAAAACCTACATGCTCCACTTTAGAAAAATATCTTGTATAAAAACCTATAACCTCCATAGAAATATACTTCTCAATAAATGATTCATCAGGTTGATAAGGATTAATGACATACCCCTTAAAAAGTGTTAGATTAAATTCAATAGGATACATCCAATGTAGATATGTAGTTCCAAAATGGATTATTTCTTGCTCCAAATGAACTATTAAATGCACCATGATATCAAAAAATGATGGAGGAAAATACATTTCCAATTGAAAAGTATAGAAACCATTTCATTCTAAAAAATGTTCAAATAACTAAATCAATCACCTTGTTACAATTGAAATGAAAAAATAACACACCTTCATGATAATCATTCTGACATGGGTGGGAAATATTCCACGCAATGTAACAGGAAGGAATTGTTTCATCATGACATGATAATCATGAGATTTCATACATGTAAAAATCAAATCCATTAAAGACACAAAATTTTTTACATTTGAAGAATAACCATGTGTAACATTGATATCATGATGTCATTGACAATATATAGTTTTCTCCCTCTTGGATAAGGTATTACAAGCCGTGGTTATGAATGTTTTCCTTCTTGGAAGAGTGGGTGCTAACTCCAAACGTATTTCTAGAGAGAGTAAATACATTCTCGCATTGAAAACATATTTAGTCTTTCCTTTAATATTTAACATTTTTCCAAAAAATAATTCAAATATATTCTTTTCCATGTCCATGTAATCAATGTTATGTTTCACCTCATGTTATATCCAATATAGTAGCTTAAAAAAATTGACCATTTCTTCCAGATATTTTAATCATTACCAGATTTATGTGTCATTATGAATGTCACATCAATGTTTTTCACCCTCTCATAATAATTATTAGTAGATAAGGAATTTTCAATAGTATCAAATTAATTTGATCCATTTAAATCCTTTCTCAAAATTCTATAAGATACATCCATAAGAAAAAAAAATTAATGACCCATCTATACTATTTTTCTCCAATGATGCAGTTGATAATTTGAACCACAACATGAAACATCCTTTGATACCATACCTTCCATACCACTCATATCATCAAACTATACACATCTGATGTGGGTTGGGACATATCCCTACCTACCCCACCCTCACAAGGTCTATATATGGTGCTATAATTAGGCCTATCTATGTAACATCTCACCTGAAGACACATATTTCATCACGTCGCCTATCTTTCAATGAAACCTAGGACATCACATCACATCTACCTTGAAGACTCATAGACTATGAAACCATATATCTCCACTTAACTAGATAAATTGGTTATCATGAATGTGAAAGACATGATCCTCATTCCCTTATCCTACCATGCATAAACCCCACCATATATCACATTACATCACTACTGGGTATTCTCCAACACCAACCAGTATCATCACAGTTGGTGAAGGAAGAGTGAGGAAGAGGGGGTAGCTGGTTATTTATATCGCCAACAACCTGGATGTAACACCCCGGCCCCAGTTACCTAGAGTCAGTGCATTATTTTAATAAATTGGTATGATTACAAGGAATCATGTCTCGAAGGACCGATTAGTTTAGTAGTCTTGGAAAATAGATTGCATACAAGACTGTTACATCACACTTCATAACATAAAAAACAACATAAATATTCCTTTATGAATGCCATTATTCCCTTGTCTTAACCCTGCATATCAATCACAATACACTTCTTGGAATCCTGGGAAAATTAAAACATATAAATGGGTGAGCTCAGATTCTTAGTAAGGATAAAAATACATCAGAAACTTTCATAAATAAGCATAATCATTTAAGGCAATGTATAACTAAAACAAAAGCCTTTTAAACTTGAACTTCAGCATAATATGGCATAAATAAAATGAAATAATCCCATGTACTTATTCAAATAGACATTCCAATAGTCTAATAATCACATGCAATCTCACTAACCACTTTCATAATGATGGAGTGAATAATGCTGAACTTTAATTTCTTTGTCAAGTCCTCGTGCCAAGACCTATGGTCTAACTGTAATCAGAACCCATCCCAGAGTGCCTCTAATAACCGGACACTAACCCAGAGCGCCTCTAATAACCGGACACCAACTCAGAGTGTCTCTAATAACTGGACAACAACCTAGAGTGCCTCTAATAACCGAACAGCAACCCGGAGTGCCTCTAATAACTGGACACCAACACGGAGTGACTCTAATAATCGGACACCAACCTGGAGGGTCTACTGTAACCGGACCCCAACACGGAACATACTAGTCTAAAACATTAATTTTAAGAAGAGGATGAAATATAACAAAAACATCCATATTAAAACTAGCACATGAAATTTCAATACTTTACCCATAAACCATGAATGGTATAAGAATAACACATCCACCGTCAAACATCTCACAAAACCTTCAACACAGTATGGAAGATTTGTATCATGATAAATCAACTTCAAAACAAGTTTAAAATCTATTAAAGTATCTTAACATGGATGAAAATGATTTATAAAACTCTTGGAGAGAAATACAACTTTTTCATGAAAACATTTAAAAGTCACACAATTTAGAAAAGAGGTCATTTAGATACCTTTTTGAATCAAAGTGTCCCATACCACTTTGATACTTTTGAAAGTAATTATCATTTTAAAAACATTCAATTCCATGTAAATAAATCCTTAAAACCCATTTTGAATACATGGAAATTAATGAGGAATATTTAGAAGAATAAATATTTAAAACATCTTAAACGATGTTTTAGTAAAAAAAAGTCCCTTAAAAGAATCCCTTTGAAAACTATTTCATAAAACATGGACATGGATAATAAATATGTCCCAGTAGATACTTACGTAAAAATAACCTCCGATAGTAAAGAGATTATGAAATTAACCCTAACCGATTTGGTAACCTATGAAACATACAACCCATGAAAGATGTATCATACAATAAATATGTAAATACACATAAATTAAAGTGTATTACACAATGAAAACAATTATGGTATTTACATACACCACACAAAAGTTAAAAGTGGAAATATGGCATGAATCTCACGAGAATAAAGAGTGGGATGAAAACCCCTTACCTTGTGTCTAACTTGACCCGTTCGTTCATTATCATCCTGAATAATAAGCTAAAGTTAATTTCTACTTTATTAAGAACCTTTTTGAAGTTTATTATTCCTTTTATATCACTTATTACCATGTTATAAACATTATGTAATCATTTATGTTAATAACGTTAGTTTTGTCAATATTTGGCACTTGAGTCATAAATGATCAAATTATAGTTACAAGTTGTTCACACCATCAAAATATCATTATATCCAGAATGATATTCACGATGTAGATATCATATATATACATGTATTTATAATAGTACATGTCATTTTTGGGTAAGAATGAAATGTACCGTTCATGGAGACGGTAAGCCGTACGTACGCGTGAACGCTACATTCATCTCTATTTCTTATTTTAATTGACTTAAAAAATAATGATACATTGGTATATTGTAATTACAGTATAATATTATATATAATATCATTAACTCCATCCTTTATACGTCCCATATATGGTATTAACGATCCATATCACTTTGAGGGGGCGGTAGTCTGCACTTTCTCAATAGAAATTATCACATTTACTCATAATGGAAACCATTAAGTTATGCTATAAAATAAAAATACAGAAGCATAAAGAAAACAAAAACATAATATATATCATATATGAATACAGTTCCATCATAATGGACACCATGAGAGGCGGTAGGAGGTAATTGAACAATCATCGTTTTGTGAGGCGTTAGTTTTCCATCCACAAAAACATTATGTTCTTCACCCATTTGATGGAGGTGTGTGTAAGTATAATTCAAATATATATCATAACAACATCCTATTGTATTGAGTATATTGGTGTTGTTATAAATGAAAGTAATAAAAAGATTTTAGGGGTTGGAGAAGTAAAATAAAAGAAAATAAATTAAGAGAAATTGTAACCATTAATTTGGGTAACTTCCTTTGGTTTGAACCAGAAGGACTCTTTAAAGTGCCTTCTTCCTAAGGTAAGGATTTTAGTAGGAGGTTAGGGATGCAAGGAGATTAATTTGGTAGAGTTTGGACGAGACTAAAGGATTTAAATGTGTGAGTAATTGGTTAGAAGTGGACTCTTTTTATAAGGGGGAGGAGGTGCTCTTTAGGAAAGTGTGAAAATATTATTTTATTATATAATTATATTCGGTTTCTAAAGGTCCAAAAAAAATTAGAGTCGAAGATAAGAGTACTCATGGTCGAAATAAAATCATCCAATAATAATTTTAAATGTTTTGGATATTGTTTAATATTTATAATCTAATTTATTTAAATCATTTATTAATGAGGAAAATACTGCATCATTATATTTTCCTTAATAATTAAAATTATTCGATATATAAAAATTATAAAAAAATTACAATGAGGTAGGAAATAATTTCATATTTCCAATGAAATTTTATAGTCAAAAATATTACTTATATAACACAATATAAAAATTAATTACTAAAAGGTTTTTGTTTATGTCAATTTTTCCATTACATTAAATTAATTAATCTAAAGTGTCATTATCATTAATAAGTGGCTCCATGGGGTCCCAAAATCGACCCAAATATGCCCATGGTCGGCCATTACTCATCCAATGAGGTTAGGATATGTGTTAAGTTAATTTGGAATTATTACAATATTCCTTTTACCTTGAATTACCCTATTTACCTTTAACCACGGTAAATAAAAGTAAAAAGTTACTATTCACAAAAATTTATTTTTATCTTATTGAACAAAATTTTATTCCTTTATATTAGCCATGTCTTTCATATTTTCAAAATTAAACTCATAGAAGTGGTAAAATTAAATTTTATGTGAATTTTCAAATTCTCCTAAGAGGTGGGTTAAAGATAGTGAAAAGTTCAATAAATTTTTATATATCTAAAATTATTTTAAACTGACTCCAATGAATTAAAATAAACTTATATAAGTATTATGTATCTATTTCAACATAAATTAATTTCAATAAAATAAATAATTATTTAAATAAAAAATCGGTTATGACCAATAACTCAGTGTTTTTCACTATTCATGAAAAAATGATGTTTCTTAGAAAAATACCAAAAATTCGTCTTAAGATATATTTGATATTATGAATTCAAAAATGATGTCTATTTTACCAAATTGAAAACAAATAAGTTTCATTAATTAATTTAAAAAGTAATTCCTGTTGTCAAAACAAATAGCATGTTTTTAAGAAATAATAACTATCAAAAGATTGACACTTGTTTATCTCTAGTTTAAATGTGAAATTACATCCAATGACCAACATTTTATTAAATGGTAAAAATATATTCTAAATAATCCTTAAAACTTCTCAAATTCATAATTTATCACTATTAATTATTTCGATTAAAAAGGTTATTTTTAATTAAAATTTAGTAATTTTCACTATTCATCAAAATATGAAAGTTATCTGAAAAGCACCAAAGTTTCACCCTAAGCTAATTTTGATATTCCATATCTAAAAATGAAGTCCATTTTGAAAGTTAAAATTTATAAAAATTCAAAAACTGTTTATTACTATTCATAACGGCTAGTTTGATTGGTTGTATTGTGTTATAACTCGAAGTTACGTACAACACACTCTACTGTATTATTCAAAGTGAAGAATACCATGGAAGTTTGGGGTGTTAAATTCTCCCCTCCTTCAAGAAATTGCATCCTCATAATTTAAAATTGTTCTTCTAAAATAAAAGGTTGAATGTAGAAAATACATTTGGGAAAACCCACATCTGAAATTAGGTTAATAAAATTGAGTCTTAATAAAAGGAAAAGGAAAATGAAAGGGTCACCACCAAATTATAATATATATTAGTAGAACATTGGTGGAAATTAGAGACATATAATTGGAGGAAAAATGTAAATATTTATAGGTAGTGATTGAGGTCATCAATCACAAACAAGTGTAAAATTGAGGGCCTTAAATTCATCAATTTATGATGATTTAAAATACCATCGGTCCAACAAATCGTATGTTATTAGGATAACACATTTTTTGTTTTAAGATCCCTTAACTATAGTATAAGAATTAATTTCTTAATAGAATAATAAAATAAGAAAAATATATACTTGACATGTAGAGTCCCATCCTTTAACTAATTTTTACCACAAACTCATCTTTCACTCTAAAAGATAATAGAACTTAAAAATAATATTCTATTTATCCTATTCGTATAAGGTTCAAAAAAATGAATTTATAATTCATCTAGAAAATTTTGTTTTAAAAAAAACTACATTTTTTCAATACAGGACGTCATGTGGGCCAGTGGTAGGTGATATACCCTTTTCACCCTTCAGTTTCGGGTTCAAGTCTCACGGCCTTGCCGGATGCGACGGGTTGCCACCCGACCTCCGGGTTGTCCCTTTGTGTAAATCCAAAAAAAATCTCAAACTAGAATTATCTGAAATACTTCTGTCCAAACTCATAGTCCAAAATTTATAAGGAAGGTAAACACAATGAAGATCCTTTTTTCCGCGTAATAACATGTGAACACCTTCATCATGTATTCTTTTAAAACACTGAAACATCATGAATTACCCTAAAACCTTATTGATTACATTGATTCTCACTTATTCCTTATAGAATACTGGATATACTTAATCCATTAAAAAATGTTTTAAACTCCAATAATGATGGAATATACAAATATTTAATCAGTTTTAAGGCAGTCAAGAATATCCAATATAATTTACCCAAATCAACCATATCTTATTCCAAAATCAGTACCTCAATATTAGGAGCATATTATGGTTTATCTTTCCTTCAACCATGTAATTTCCAAAAAGATTAAATCTTTGTAGAGTCACTTTTCTTAGTACCATAAAATCTCAAATCCTCAATGAAATAGTACTACAGTGCAATCCTTATTTATTTCTAGTACACCATTGACACAACACTTCAATGAAATAATTCCAAAATAACAACATAAGAACACTAGTAATTCCACTTCATCTGTGGTAGTATAATAACTTGATTATTATCTGATAGCATCATTTGGGGAATAATCTGAGGATTTGAACACTTGTTTGCGTAGTGTACCAACTTCTTACAGATGAAGCATTGTACATTTGAAACCTTTTTCTTACCCTTGCAGTCATGTACTTGGCGTCCTTTTTCTCCACACTTATAACATACTCCCATTTTCTTTAAGAATTTACCAAGGTGATTTATTCCACATTTATCACATATTGGAAAATCCTTCTTTCCCTTATTCCCTTTATCTATATTTCTTTCTACCATCCTTTTATTCTCTGGCTTCCCTTCAAAGCCATAGGATTCAGAGAGTTTTTTACTAATATTTTGAAACTATTTATTCATATGATGATAATATGTGGGAGACTATTTCCTTTCAAAATGTTGTCTTAATTCCATGAATTATATGACCCTTCTTACTCTTTGGATCATACATATTTCTGGTGTTCTCATTCCTTCTATAGGGCGCCATTTCTAAATAATGGCATACACTAAGTCACTTTATGAATCACAATTCATAATTCCAAACATGTAAAATACCTAACATAAATTGAATAGTTTATGGATATAATCCATAATCACAAAAATATTTTCTTTAAGGAGGTTTATACTCATAAACCCTGCATAGCAGTTTGTAAAAAAATGATAATTATCCTAAGCATATCCCTATGGAGTGTCGTAACGAAAAGTGTAGTAAGGCCTGTTGTCGTGCACCAGTTCCCATTTGATTCTAGATCAAAGCTGTGTTTTTGGTTTTTACCCCTAGGTACATCTGTGCCAGAGCCGCCTCAACATGCTCATATCCAGACAGGGATGTATTTCTCGAAAAAATCACAAAATCTCTACAATACCAATATTCTAGAAAGTTCTTCTATAATAATCCTCAAAGTCTAACTTAGAGTAATTTTCTCTAATCAGAGTTTATCTAAATCTAGATTACAAGGTTATTGCTAAACTTCCTCGGATACCAACTTTAACGCCCCAAACCCAGTTACCTAGAGTCAGTGCATTATTTTAATACATTGGCATGATTACATGGAATCAAGTCCCGAAGGACTGATCAGTTTAGCAGTCATGGAAAATAGATTACATAAATGAATGTAACATTATACTTCATAACATACAAAACAACATAAATAATCCTTTATGAATGCCATCATTACCTTGTCTTACCCCTGAATATCAATCACAATACACTTCTTGGAATCCTGGGAAAAATAAAACATAGAAAGGGGTGAGCTTAGATGCTCAATAAGGATAAAAATAGAGCGGAATCTTTCATAAATAAGCATAAAAATTTAAGGCAATGTATAACTAAAACAAAATCCTTT
The DNA here is from genome assembly GCA_963277665.1 of Viscum album. Lineage (NCBI taxonomy): Eukaryota > Viridiplantae > Streptophyta > Magnoliopsida > Santalales > Viscaceae > Viscum > Viscum album. Next base: position 228,939,341 of record OY728145.1, read on the forward strand.
TAAACATGAACTTCTGCATAATATGGAATAATTAAAATGAAATAATGCCATTTACATATTCACATGGACATTCTACTAGTCGAATAATCACATTCAATATCACTAACCACATTCATAATGATGGAATGAAAAATATTGAACATTAATTTCTTTGTCAAGGCCTCGTGCCAATACCAAGGGTCTAACTGTAACCGGAACCCAACCCGGATTACCTCTAATAACCAGACACCAACCCGGAGTGCCTCTAATAACCGGACACCAACCAGGAGTTCCTTTAATAACCAGACACCAACCCGGAGTGCCTCTAATAAATGGACACCAACCCGGAGTGCCTCTAATAATCGGACACCAACCCAAAGTTCCTCTAATAACCAGACACCAACCCGGAGGGTCTGCTGTAACCAGACCTCAACCCGGAACATGCTAGTCTAACACATTCATCTTAAGAAGAGGATGAAATATAACATAAACATTCGTATTAAGACTAGTAGATGAAATGTAAATACTTTACCAATAAACCATGAATGGTATAAGAATAACACATCCACAGTCAAACATATCATAAATCCTTCAACACAATCTGGAAGATTTGTATCATGATAAATCAACTTCAAAACAAATTTAAAATCTATTAAAGGATCTTCACATGGATGAAAATGATTTGTAAAACTCTTTGAGAGAAATACACCTTCTTCATGAAAACATTTAAAACTTAGATAATTTAGAAAAGAATTCATTTAAAGACATTTTTTAATAAAAGTGTCTCATACCACTTTAAACTATTGAAAGGAATTATCATTTTAAAAACATTCAATTCCATATAAATAAATCCTTAAAAACCATTTTGAATACATGGACATTAATGAAGAAGATTTAGAAGAATAAATATTTAAAACATTTGAAATGATGTTTTAGTAAAAAAAAGTACCTTAAAAGAATCCCTTTGAAAAATATTTCATAAAACATGGACATGGATTTTAAATATGTCAGAGTAGATACTTACGTAAAAACAACCTCAGATAATAAAGAGATTGTGAAATTAACCCTTACCAATTTGGAAACTTACGAAACATACAACCCATGAAAGAGGTATCATAAAATGAATATGTAAATACACATATATTAAAGTGTATTACACAATGAATACAATTATGGTCAGTACATACACCACACAAAAGTTAATAGTGGCAATATGGCATGAATCTCATGGGAATAAAGAGTGAGATGAAAACCCCTTACCTTGTGTCCGACGTGACCTGTTCATTCTTTAACATCCTAAATAATAAACTAATGTTAATTTCTACTTTCTTAAGAAAATTTTTGAAGTTTTTTATTCCTTTTATATCACTTATTACCATGTTATAAACATTATGTAATCATTTATGTTAATAAAGTTCATTTTGTCAATATTTTGAACTTAAGTAAAAAATGAACAACTTATAGTTACAAGTTGTTCACATGGTCAAAATGTCATTATATAAAGAATGATATTCATGATTTAGATATCATATATATACATTTATTTATAATAGTACATATCATTTTGGGGTAAGAATGACATGTACCGTTCATGGAGATGGTAAGCCGTATGTACGCATGAACGCTACATTCGTCTCTATTTATTAATCTAATGGACTTAAAACATAATGATACATAGGTATATTGTAATTACAGTATAATATCATTTATAATATCATTAAATCCATCCATTATATGTCCCACATATGGTATTAACGAGTCATATCACTTTGAGGGGGCGGTAGTCTGCACTTCCTCAAATGAAATTATCGCATTTACTCATAATGGAAACCATTAAGGTATGCTATAAAAGAAAAATACAAAAGAATGAAGAAACCAAAAAGAGAATGTATATCATATATAAATAATGTGCCATCATAATGGCCACCATGAGAGGTGATAGGAGGTAATTGAACAATCATCGTTTCGTGAGGCGTTAATTTTCCATCCACAGAAACATTATGTTCTTCACCCATTAGATGGAGGTGTGTGTAATTGTAATTAAAATATATCTCATAGAAACATCCAATTATACTAAGTTTAAAATTATTTTTATAAAATAAAGTAATAAAAAGAGTTTAGGGGTTGGAGAGGTAAAATAAAAGAAAAGAAATTAAGAGAAATTGTTACCTTTAATTTGGGTAACTTCCTTTGGTTAGAACCAAAAGGACTCCTTGAAGTGCCTTCTGCCTAAGGTAAGGCTTCTAGGAGGATGAGACGGACGTAGGGAGAATAATTTGGTAGAGTTTGGACGATCCTAAAGGCTTGAGATGTGTAAGGAATTGGTTAGAAGTGGTCTCTTTTTATAAGGGGGAGGATGGGCTCTTTAGGAAAGTGTGAAAATATTATTCTATTATATAATGATATTCAGTTTCTAAAAGTCCAAAAATCATTAAGGTCGAAGATAATATTACTAATGGTCTAAATAAAATCATCCAATAAGAATTGTAAATGTTTTTGACATTATTGTAATATTTATAATCTAATTTATTTAAATCATTTATTAATGAGGTAAATACTGCATCATTATAATGTCCTTAATAAATTAATTTATTCGATGTCTAAAAATTATAAAACAAATACCATGATGTAGGAAATATTTTTAGATTTCCAATGAATATTTATAGTCAAAAATATTACTTATATACCACCATATAAAAATTAATTACTAAAAGGTTTTTGTTTATGTCAATTTTGCCGTTACATTAAAATAATTAATCTAAAGTGTCATTATCATTCATAAGTGGCTCCATGGGGTCCCAAAATCGACCCAAATATGCCCATGGTCGACCATTACTCTTCCAATAATGCTAGGACATGTGTTAAGGTAATTTGTAATTATTAAAATATTCTTTTTACCTTGAATTACCCTATTTAACTTTAACCGCGGTAAATAAAAGTAAAAAGTTACTATTCACCAAAAATTATTTTTAACTTATTGAACCAAATTTTACTCCTTTATATCAACCATGTATCTCAGAGTTTTAAAATTCAACTCACAAAAGTAGTAAAATTAAGTTTTCTGTGAATTTTCAAATTCTACTAGGAGGTGGGTAAAAGACAATGAAAACTTCAATAAAATTTTTATATATCAAAAATTATTATAAACTGACCCCAATGAATTAAAATGAACTCATATAATTATTATGTATATATTTTGACATAAATTAATTTAAATAATATAAATAATTATTTAAATAAAAAATCGGTTTTAACCAATAACTCAGTGTTTTTCACTATTAATGAAAAATTGATGTTTCTCAGAAAAATACAAAAAATTCAGCATAAGATATATTTGATATTGTGAATTAAAAAATGATGTCTATTTTACCAAATTCAAAAAATTTAATTTTCATTAATTAATTTAAAAATTAATTCCCATTGTCAAAATAAATAGTCTGTTTTTAAGAAATAAGAACTATTAAAAGATTGACATATGATTATGTCTGGTTTAAATGAGAAATTACGTCCAATGAACAACATTGTATTAAATGGTAAAAATATATTATAAATATACCTTAAAACCACTAAAATTCATAATTTATCACTATTAATTATTTCAATTAAAAAAAAAAATTTAATTAAAATTTAGTAATTTTCACTATTCATCAAAATATGAAGGTTATCCGAAAAGCACCAAAATTTCACCCTAAGCTAATTTTGATATTCCGAATCCAGAAATGAAGTCAATTTTGCAAGATAAAATTTATGAAATTTTAAAAAGTGGGTATTACCCTTCATAATGGCTAGTTTGATTGGTTGTGGTGTGTTATAACTCGAAGTTGCGTACAACACACGCTACTGTATTATTCTAAGTGAGGCATACCGTGGAAGCATGGGGTGTTATACTACATTTTGGAAAAAAACACCTAAAACCCAAAACCATTTGTAATTGGTTAGTTCATCCAACTCGAGTGGGGATAATATAGAAATAACATAACACACAAGATATATTGATAACACAATATACCCGACCCATGAGTTCATAACAACTATAATAACATACACCACCACACCACCACTACACCACATGTAAACTATTACAACTGATGAAACCACTTTATGAAAACTGCAGCATAACCACCACATAATGCCACACATTTCCCCTTTTATTTACTGATCCCACCGTTTTGAATAATCAATGATTTTCCATGAACTCAAATTTACAATTCAATTCCATTTCACCTATAAATATCCCATTCATTTACCATTCATATTATTTAAACTTATTTAATCAAATCTATATCCAACCCATTCGTATTCATTTACCAACCTGTGAAATTTTTTCATTATGAAATTTTATTCAATGGATAGTTGATATACTAACACAACTACACCACATAACATATCACATGTCTCACATTTACTATCACCACAATAGCACTTCATCCAATGCATCTCAGCACATCAACCATAGATCACAACCACCGCACAACAACTACCACACAACTCAACCACCGCATAACATAACACACACACAACATAGTCACCACGCATCAATACCACCTCACAACACAATGACATTACATCATTACCACCACAAAACAAAACCACTACCCAACTGCCCACATTGCAAAAAACAACCCTATTATCCATTGTACAGCCCAAATGTATCACAACTATCACATTACATATTATTACAACACCATCACCTCACTTATAGACACCTTTCTCACCACTAAATATCACCACACAATATCCCATATCAAACAAGGATAAAAAACAAGTGAAACTACACATAACATCACATCTCGACTTCCATAATTTAATTTCATGGTCTTACATTACTTCACATAATTATTTATCATGGGTATTATTGATAAAATTATATTTCTATGGGAAACCAATTTATTACCCATATATACATTAAAATACTTTTCATTTTGGGTGATATAAACAATCAACAGGGTAAGGGTCTCACATACATATCATATACAACACAGGAAAGGCTCTCAACAACTGTGATTTTTAGAAATGGAAACATGCATGTATAATCTGATCAATAATATCATCCTAGAAGAAAAAAATCAATTACCCTCCATCCATATCAATTTATGATCTTTAAATTCATTATATTTATTAATATAAACCTAATTATCCAACCAATGTATGTAAAAAAATAATTCAATCCACTAACATGCACTTCAAACAGTATTAAACGATGATCCCCAACCTCAAAGAAGCATACTTATTAACATCACATAGTAGGGTGAATGTAAAATGACATGGAAACAAAAACTATTCTTGGAAAACTTATATCATCCTAAACCACACCTATATATCATCTACAAACCACCCAAACACTCCTTAAACAAAAAAATCCACCGATGTGGTTCCCCAAAAGAAGAATTGAAGGAAACAAGTTGTTAAAGAGAAGAACTCACCACAAATCACCAAAAAATAACCTATGAAACCTACAGATAAAATTTGGTGGGAAGGGGATGTAAGATCCTCCAATGGTACCTAAGGATTTCATAAAAACTATGAGAAGGATGATTCTAATGAATGATTTTGGTAGAACCTAAAACTTATAAACAACATATAAACTACCTTATTTACCTCGTGAATTAAAAATTTATATCAGGATTTTTCAGAAAACCTCCCATTACAAGCAATAAAATTGATTCAAGGCATGCATTTCCCATATCTAACACTTTTTCCTAAATTCATAGTGTTGTGGTCTGAATTTATTCACATTTTAAATTCCTTTCATTTTGAACATTTATTTTGAAAAAAAACTTCACCTAAACACAATCCATGAATCAATGGATTAACATTCCATGCAAGACCATCTTGTTATATGAATTCCCATATCACATCATGGATTTCCTACTACAGTTTACCTACAGCTCTGACTTCTATCAAACCCTCTGTAAGGCTCCTCTGAATGACCTCCAATTCCCAAATATAAAAACTAACGGGTCGATATGTCAAGGACTATAGAAAATATATTTCAATGGAACGTATTATGGATATTATAAGGACATATTTGATGCTTTTTTAAAAATATATGTATTAAATATTGGACCATCATGGCTTGAACATAGAAATTATCAGATGTTTGACTTCATACATTGACTTGTAATGATGCTGCTAAATATATTTTGATTTGAAGAGTAATTAATTGTCATTGTTTTCTCTTAGTTAATATTTGTATTCCCATATATATTCCTATAAAATAGATTTTGGAATTTGGAAAACATTAAAAATCACTCATCAAGTTACTGATAAATTACATGAAACAAATCTAGGTATTCATAGTGAAAAATTTAAAGAGGTTAAGATATTTGATGATGAATGTTTTAGTGATACATAAAACTAGTTTACAAATATTTTGAACAACATGAATAATATTTGAGTGATTTTTTAAAATGAAGTGTAGAGTGGAAGAATAATATAAAGACTACCTAAAAAGTGGAATTCAAAGAATGTTACGATAGATGAAAACAAGAATTTTTCTGAATATTCCATAGATAAACTTATTGGATCATTACTTAAATATAAACTTTAGTTGAAGAGTATTTAATATTGGATTTATAATCATCTAATAATGCTTCTTCTAATTCTGTAAGTGATATTACATGTTTATTTAGTTCTAAAAAAGGTGATGATCTGATTCAACCATGGAAGATTATATAAGGACTCATGAAATAGAGAAAAGGTTGCAAGAATATATTTACAAACAAAAAGTACAAGAGTTTTTTTAAAAGGAATGGTTGGAAAAGTAATCCAAACTTTGATATTAGCTGTTATAAATATAAGAAGAAGGGTTATTCCAAATATGAATTCCATTGGTTGAAAATGAAAGAATATAATAATAGACACTCATGAAAAGTAGAAATCATTTTCTAGTAGCAATATTTATAGAAGACCCTGATTTGAGTGAAGAGTCCAGAATTGAGAAAGATACTAAAAATATTTTTCTCATGGATACATATATGATTAATCTTAGTGGTAATAGTTTTGATTCAAGTTCTTATACTTTCTTTTATTCTAGTTTTAATAATTCTAATATTTTTGTGTTACATGAAATTTGGGATAAATGACTTTTAGAATATGAAAAAAAATTAGATAAGTAAAAAAATGAGAAAGTATTATTATAATTCTTCTAAGGAAAATTATAATATTATTTCATAAAACTAAAAATTTAAAGTGTCTATTTATATGAATTAAGAAGTGATGAAAGATCAAATATATATTTTGTTTGATGATGTTTCAAAATAGGAAAAATGTAATCAATGTTTCAAAGATACTCTTCATGTATATATAATTTATGATGATTTGGAATTTATACACATGGAAAATATGAAGCTTAAGGTTTAAGTTAATGTTTTGAAGGAAATGATATAATTTTAAGGAAATGTTATATAAGCTTATAATTTGAATTTGAATTCTTGATGAGTATATGAGATTACAAAAAATTACTAGATCAAATAGAAATATAAATTTTCTTGGTTATGATGTGAGATTATTCGAAATGTATATAAATAGATTATTAAAGTTCAAATAAAAGGCATCTACTCGGTTACTTATTTTGGTTATTGTTTATTTGGACATAATATTAGTGATGTCTCTTTACAGTTTGTCTAATATATTGTTCACAAGGAATGAATTCATTTATAAATATTCTTTCAGAGTTAACCAAACTAATCCTTCTATAGTGTGGGTTTCAAAAGGTACTTCTGCAATCAAACTGAACCTATGTTGGTATCCATTTCCATATATATATATATATTTAAATTAGTCAGCATGCATAGATCTCATTATTTTACCTTTTATAATGTTGGTATGGACTTTAATCTGTATGCTCTTCTTTTCCATCTCTAATCATTCTGTTGCGATTTTATTATATTATTTACTAGATTTCAATTTAATTATTATTTATTTCAATTCATTACATATTCTTTATGAATTTATTTAATATTATTAAATTTTTCAATGGATTCGTTGTAGTGTAATTTGTTTTGAAGAGGAGGAGTTCATGTGATGTGTATAAATTTATAATTGTTTTGATGATCATTCACTAAAAAACATTTTGGGGGAAGGAAGACTAAATTAAGGGGGAGATTTTACTTTCATTATTAATTTTATATTTTTTTAGCTTTTAAAAATTATATTTTCAATTATGCATATGTTTATGATGAATAAATTTTTATAACTTTTACAATATATTGTGCGGATATTTTTTCTATGTAAGAATTAATGGTTTACTCCTTGCGTTATTATTATTTATTTTGATTATATATATATATATATGAATTTATTATTTTTTATTTATTATTGGTTTTAGTGTAAAAGAAAGGGGTGATTATTAAAACTTATATTGTTCCCATGTTACTACTTTTTATTTTTCTTCTGTTCTATATTTTGAATTCCCTTTATTCAATTCTTTTTTATTTTACAATAATGGATGAGTTGTTTGAGTGTTTTGAAATTATCAATAAGAGATATAATTTTGGATCCTTACCATTGGTTTTTTTATTTTCATATTTATCATGTTTAGTTTTGATAATTAATTTACCTCTCACTTTTTATTTTTATTTTAATCTTGTATTATATTATGTGATCGGTATAATGTAAATTATATAAGCACTTATTTTTGGATTAGGTCTTCAATATGAATGATTAAGTTTTTATAATACATGACTATTGCATTGAATTGTTTTTTGAAAGATTTAATGATTCAAAATATAGAAATGTAGTTTTCATTATAACAGGTGATTGCATTATCAACGTTGTAATTAGAAGTTACATGTAAACTCTCCTGATATGCCACCAATGATAGAATCTTAGGTCTAAACATATGGTTACATTTCTACTTTAGTTGAATATAGGTTTTGAGTATATGATATGATTTCAAAGGAATAATATCAAATTATAATTTTAATTTATTCTAAAGAGTTAACTCTAGCATATGTTCTTACACCAATGTGTTCCAGAATCAATTAGTTACATTTATTGAAAAATTCATTTTACAATATCTAAACCTAAAAATCTTAGACACATATAGAAATCTAAAATCCTTAAAATATTGAATTTTAAGAGGGATATTCATGTTGGGAGCTTCATTAAAATCACATTTTCAATAAGTGATACGCTATATATTGATGTCTATGTAATACAGTTTGCATAGAAGATTCATTTTACTATATACATATTCATTGGAATATACTTGAGTTCTAAAATAATCATTGGGATATTCATCCATCGGAAGTTGTGACTTATCCACATGAGGAACATGAAACTTGAGTATTTTTATCCTATCAATCAGTATTACTATTGTATGATGAATATGAATCCAATGTATCATGAAGTAAAACCATAGTCTATAGTGAATTCTAAATAAGACAATAGTAAATTGCTTATAGAATTCTGTATAAATAGTTACTGTAAGGATTCATTAATGAAAACATATTATTAATATTTCTATCGAGATTATTTTTTTGATGAAAACATACTAGTAGAAAGGTATATAAAACATAAACATAGGATTGTGATGATAATAATATACATGATGCTTAAACTAAGTTAACAGTTATATTTTAATGTTTAATATCTAACTGTTGAATTGAATTTATTGAATTAGATTTAGGATACACCTTCATGATGAGGATCATGGAGATTAATAGGATGTAATTAGTTATTTTTAATTCATCTATAAATATCGATAATTAAAATTGATAGGAATGCGATTACATTATTTAATACATAAGTATTGTAATGGTAAAAGGACTATGTGTTTTATCCTTTAAAATTATTGAATGCATTTCTAGATTGCATTATGTTCAATGATCCACTAGTTCTTTAAAGGGGCATCAATCACAGTTCTTCACCAACAATATATTATATTATCTTTCATTGGTTTCATTATTTAATCAATTATATTTTATTTTAATAGCTTGTGCTATAAAGTACACACATTGTTATAATACCATCAAAATTCCCTGAGTCAGTTATGCTAACCTGATCAAAAGGTATTAAACCATAGGTTATTCTTGAAGCTGGTAAAATCCATATGTTAGGTATAATAATTAAAATTATTGGGTTACATTTATACTTTTAATATGTATAAATTGGGGTTTCCACTAGGAAAAAGACTAGGTTTCTTATGCACTAGTAAAATACTATATTATCGTGCTTCCCCACAACTCTCAAAGAGAGTGAGTTTTTGAATAGTTAATATAGGATCCTATTTATCCATACTACAAGAAATATCTTGTGTGATTTTCATAACTAATCACACTTATCAAACCCATGTCTTATATTTTTATGATTTAATTGTTTTATTCCTCATCCACTAAATTCCGCATTATATTTTATACTATGATATTTTTTATGATAAAAAATTCACCCCTGTCTCTTGTTTATTTTCATATCTAATGGGACCAGACAATTGGTATCATATCTTGACCTTAAAAGAATAATTTTTCTCTATTTACTTATATGTTTGTGATTATTATCTATTTTACTTCTAATTTGTATCCTAGAATTAATATTCTAAGGCTGAATCTATTTTTTAGTTATTATTAATCCATTGGATGAAAATTATGATCCTCTCAGACTAACTTATTTTAAGGGCAATAAATATGAATATTTTAAAGACATGATGGATGTGTTTTTAGAGAATATAGGTTTTAAATATTGGATCATCATGTCTAGAATATATAAATTAGCTAAAAATTATCTTGATACTTTAAGTGGTAATGATATTACTAAATATTTATTGAATTACAATGTTATACTTTTTTTTATTTTATTAGTATAGTCATAGTTTTAGATCCCAAATATAGATCCACTAAGAGGGGGGTGAATTATTGTTACTTTTTATAATACTTAATTTTCATTCAACCTCTATGGATGGGTATGGAATCTATCTCTCATTTTATGATGTCCTAATTTTATATTACAAAAACACATGAAATAAATAAAAATCACCAGAGGATTTTTACTAGGTTTGATATTAAGAACTACTCTTTATCTTGATCATCCTGTGTTTATTTCCCAAATTTTATTATCACTGTATATTCCATTGATGAAAAATTCTAACAACTGGCTTACAATGTTTGATGTGTCAATCAACACCCTATAATTGATTGATGGAATTATTTATACTATAAACACCTATTATCAGTGGTTTTATTAATACTGGAACCTCTAGTTCTTTAATGATATTGAAGGTTGATCCATCGTTAGACAATTATCCGATATTCTTCCATAATAGTTCTCGATCAAACATTATTGTGTACTTCCTCATAAACATTATAAAATATGGTATCGATACTTATCTTCAAATACATGGGTTCTTGTAATCACCTTCCTGAAAAATTTCCCGACTATGGATCCTTATATCTTCGATATAAGAATGTATCATGATCTTGGTCTTCAAAAGATATTTCTATAGTGTGTGTACATTTACCACCACATGCATGAAGATATTTATAGAAAAATGTTGTTCATGGGGTTTCAATAAATTGCATGATTTAAATGCATTATTTAAAACCTCATTATAAATATAAATACCCAAAGACTCTACGGTATTATATTTACCAATTTGAATACCCCATAATTTTCTAGGTATTTATTACTCATATTTTAATACCCTATAAACCATATTGGGTATTTCTATTCTTGTAATGCACCATACACATGAAGGTAGTGTGTCTTCTGGTGTAAATATAAATTCCCTAAGTGGTGCAATGCATCTTAATTCATCATGTTGTAATGAGCCTCCGCAGCTCATTGTAAATTCCCAAAGTACTAGGATTCTAATTCATCTATATGGGATATTCACCTTTGAATACCCAAATGTTCATATCATCATCATCATCGGCTGACGATGTCTTCATTCATGTTGATACACCTCATCAAATACCCATGAATATTGGTTCTCTATTTTTCATGTTGAAAACAATTATCCAATAGCTTCTATTTATTTTTTTTACATGGTGGAAGGAAATGTCATGGATTTTAATTGTGAAACTTCTTCATTGAGATCATATTCATGAAAATGAAACTATGAGGATATATTATCATTTTTAATACTTGTACGTTAAATTTTGGATTTACTTACGGTATCTTCATCAGACATACAAATAGTTCCTATATGTTTATGTGTTAATATCAAAAATAATGTATACTAGAATCACTCTTAGTTAAAAAGGCATATATTCAGTCATAATGTGATTCAAGGATTCTTCAGTGATGAAATATACTACTAGAAAATGGGGGAAGAAATGTTGTCCATGGACTCAAATCATAGGAGGAGGAAGAAGGCATCACCCACTGATCAGATGGTTGAGATTGAGTGGATCATGAGGATCAGCTTATATCATCGTTTTTAAAAATAGATGAATAGTATGTGCTTCACTCTTATCCCACATCGATTTTTTCACCAGTTGGGTCATTGGATTATTACCTATGCACTAATCTGTTAGGGTATTAGAATCGATTATTAGGGTTCCTCTATTATCTGATATTTGATTGATTATAGTTCTGATAGTTTGCGTATTTACAATGAGTTGTGGAGGCTCATTACACCAAGATAAATACATCACTATTGTAATATCTATAAAATACAGAGATCTCAATACATTTTTGTATCAATGAGAGGAGTTAAAGCTGAGTAATTATTAATGATAGTGTTCACATTAACCTGAGCATTTTAAGATAATACTCAAGACCATATTTTCTTAATTTCTTGAGGAAGCACATAATCTAGAGTGATCCAAAAATCTTGCGGAGGAAGATAATAGACTCATACAATAGTGGATTAATTTTTCAATATCATTTAGGAGATTGTGGAGGAAGATAATAGATTCGTCCAACAGTGGATTAATCATTCAATATCGTTGAATCCATGAAGCCACAATATCCCACTAGATTGGGTATTTATAGTGAGCTGTGGAGGATCATTATAGCAAGATGAACTGAGATATAGTTCACCCCCTCTTTAAAAATGTGTATTCACACAATGAGAAATGTACACACACCATTGAAATATATTTTAAATACTCTGATCCTCACACATTTTTGTGTCAAAGAGAGGAGTAAATGCCGAGTAAATCTTCATGAACATGATCAAATAAACCCAATAATTTGAAGAGAAGTCTCAAGACCATATTTTATTAAATTATTGAGTATGTACATAATCAAGAGTTCTCAAAAAAAAAATTTTAGAGAAATTTAATAGAATAATCCAGTAGTGGAACAATATTTCAATATCATTGAAGATACAAATCCATGAAATCCTGCTAGTTCCGGAATTTACAGTGAGTTGCTGAGGCTCATTACAGAGTGATGAATTAGGATATAGTGAACCCCTTTTAAAAAAATGTGTATGTGCACTATGAGAAATTCACATGCACTATTGAAATATCTATTATGGAATAAGATCCGGATACATTTTTGTATTAAAGATAGGATTCAAAGTCATGTAATTATTCATGAAAATGATCACATAAACCCATGAATTTGAAGATTATTCCCAAGAGCATAATTGAATAATTTCTTGAGGAATCACACAATCAAGTGTGATCTAGAATGTCTACAGAGGCTCATTACATCTAGTTGAATTGAGATACAGTTCACCCCTTTCTAAAAAAATGTGTATTCGCGTGATGAGAAGTGTACAAAGACTATGGAAATATATTTTAATGGCCAAGATCTCGTTACATTTATTTATCAAATAGAGGATTAAAATCAAAGTAATTCTTCATGAACGTGATCACATAAACTAGTGAACTTGAAGAGAAGTCTGCATACCATCTTTTTATAAGTTCTTGAGGAAGTACACAATCATGTTTGATCTAGAATTCTTGTGGAGGAAGATCATAGAATCATCCAATAGTGCATCAATCATTCAATATCATATAATCCAAAAATCCATGAAATCCCACTAGATAGGGTATTCACAGTGAGTTGTGGAGGCTCATTACAGCATGGTGAATTGAGATACAATGCACCCCTTTCTATAAAAATGTGTACGCGCACAATGAAAAATTTACATGCAATATTTAAATATCTTTTAAATACCATGATCATGATATATTTTTTGTATCAAAGAGAGGATTCAATGTCATGTAATTATTCCTGAACACAATCAGATAAACCATATAATTTGAAGATAAGTCTCAAGACCATATATACCTACGTTCTTTAGGAAGTACACAGTCAAGATTGATCCAAAAATATTGTGGAGGAAGATCATAGAACCATCCAACATCATATCAATCATTCAATATCATATAATCTATAAATCCTGGAAATCGTGCTAGTTCAGGTATTTACAATGACCAATGGAGTCTCATTATAGTGTGATGAATTGAGATACAATGCACCACTTTTTATCAAAATGTGTACATGTTATATGAGAAAGGTACAGAGACTATTGCAATATCTTTTAAATACCATGATCATGATACTTTTTTGAATCAAAGAGAGGAGTCCAAGCCAAGTAATTCATTATGAATGTAAAAACATAATCCCAAGAATTTGAAGAGAAGTTTCAAGTATACCTTTTATTATGTTCTTGAGGATGTACAAAATCAAGTGTGATCTGGAAAACATTTATATAAAGATCATGGATTCATCCAAAAGTAGATCAATCTTTCAATATAATTAATGAAATAGTGGTTCTAGTATAAACAATGCCATTGAAGAATTATGGTACTAGTATAATTAATTCGATCAATATTTTCACTTATTTATAAAATTATTTATCTATTCATGTAATCTTATTATCATCACTTCAAGTCTTATTTATGAAATTACTTTTTTCATTGAATTCCACTTGTAGTAGAATTTTTAATTTATTCTTTTTAAAATGACTCTGACAATTAAGAACAACATCAACAATCATCAAAATTAACATAGAGAATATTCCATGTGTGATATCTAATTCCATAATATGAATTTATATTAATTCTTAAAATTAACATTGATAATTTTAAAATAATGTCATCTAATGCCATAAAGTGAATATATAAAAATTTTCCCAAATTACGTTTCATCCACATTTTGACATCAAATGAAACATGGGCTCCATGATCTCTCCCTTTGTATTTTTTTTCAATATCATCACATATCATTAAAGTCAATATGTGGTGAAAATATTCTCCCCCTTATTTCAAATAAAATGAAAAGGATAATTTGGGGGGGTCTTCTCATCATAAAAATGTGATCTTATCCCTTTTATTAAACATTCTTGATCACATAAAAGTGAGGGATTATCTCACAAGGTTCTCTAAGAAAAGATCCTTGAATTAATCAAAAATGAGTCTTGTTTGGAAAATCTAGTGTTGAAAACTAGGGAGATACAACCAAGGTTGTCTAAGCTCTCCATAAAACACCAAGCATATGAAATCTTCCTCAGAAAATGCTTACTTCTCATAAAGGGGTTTTTTAAAAAATATTTATCAAGAAACATTTTCTCTTGTAAATGTAATAAAACACCTCACAAATTTCATGTGAATGAATATTTTACTCCCCCTTTCATTGAGATTACTCATCAACCAAAACTCCCCCTTGGTGCATATATTTGATATAATCAATAAAAGGGAAAGAAGTGTAATTGGGATACCTATATTTTCAAATTTTGTAGAGATGAACCAATATTCTAGATATTCAAGAATATATTCTTGATACAATACCCTTCATGTTTTCCCCCTAAAGGGGTGAACTCCCTCAATTCTACCTGTTGGATAGTATCATTAGATTATCTTGCAAATGTTGATTATCCACCTTTGGAAAAAAAATCATGTTATTATCAGATATTGAATAATCATTCCAACTTGTTGTATTCCACTTTGTTCAAACATTTATCATTTTTAGACTGAACATCACCTTCAATTCCATAAAACCTAAGCACACAGATACACCATAAGAATAAAAAAAATGTGGAACACTTATGAGGTTCAAAATGTGAATAAAATGGTTTATATTATACTATCAGACATGTTTTTATAATTTTTACATTCATAATTCTTGAATGTATTATATTTAGTTTCTTGAGGTAGCATGGATATCCCCATTTCTTCAATTTCAATGCATGTGGACTTTTTTCACAATAGATTTGAATGTTCTTGTATCGTGTGGTGAAACATTCTTACTTTTTAAGAACTCCCTTCATTCTAAAATTATTATTCAAAATTCTTCATAAATGGGTCTATCCATGTTCCACCTCCCAAACAAAACTATTCTAACACAAGATTAAGAATTTTTTGAAAACCATTAATGAAATTCATATTCTTCATATGAAATCATCATTTTGAGTTCTACACAAGCCGTTATTTGTGATTCTTCCATTTTTTTCTCTCCAAATATATTGGGAAAATAACTAATATATATTCATGGTTATTTGAATCCTTATTTGAGTTTCCACATAGATTTACATGGGTGACTTACTTCTTGTATTTCTTCTCATATTTACCATTCTTATTAACAATCATTTTTGACTTATTTTGAATCTAATTTTTATTTACCTTGTTTTCTATGGATGTCTTCTTCTGAAACTTCTTGGGTGTAATATATATTATAAATTTATTTAGATTCCTTCCCATGAATGAATCATCCTTATTATATGTTCTTCTATTCTCATTATATTTATGATATATGTTGAGTTATACATTCATTTTTTTTGTGACCACCACTTCTTCCAACATCACAATAATAGTTGATTGAAAGAAATCTCGTTGAAGTTGAATTTTTTTTACTATGTTAAGGTTTCATATTCACCAGCTTCCCGCCGCCCATTAAAATATGATTTTATTGAATTTAATTTATTGATCCAAAAAAAATTGCCTAATTCCTGAATTTATTATACAAAAATCATTGAACCACAAATCATGATTTTAATTTATCTTTTGTGTGTTGTTCAAAATTTCTAGTATGACTAGAAAGCCATTTTGGAATCTTCAATACCACATGTTTGTCTCTTCTTATGGAGAAAAATTCCACATTACATATTACCAAAATAGTTCTAGTGGAATGATCTTCTTCATATATCCTCATATATATTTGTACAGAATTTCTATTGAAACCATCACTTTTTATAGAAATAGAATAAAGTAAATAATTACATTAAGATATAGATGATAAATTTTTCTTTATAATGGCATGATAGATATCATTAGATGATGTAATGATCTCATTTCCATATGATATAGTAATTGTGTTAGTAAAATCCTCCTAATAACATTGTGTAGAAGTAGAAATATAATAATTTGATTACAAAGTCTCATTATGGGTCCTTTCATGATTGGCCGATTTGAATTATGATGTTAGAAAACTCCTACTAATGATATTATTTTGATATCTAGGAAATTATATTCTATCGTCATAGTCTTTTTTGACATTCTGAACAGCCACTTCATGCAATTTAACATTTTCTTGTAAATTTGAGTCAATCTCTCTAAACCACTGTTATTTGATTTATAACTAATAATTCATGGAATTAATGTTGTTTTTTAGATTTTATTCCATTTTTTGGATCTTTTTCTCAAATTATTAAATTTCCTCAAGCTACTCTTGGATTATTTTGATCCACCCTTCTTCATGTTTTGAGTATCCACCTTTAATCTACCCATACACCATTTTAAGAACTCCAACTTGTGTGCAGTGTTTTTCACAAGTGTTGAACTTGTTCTTATAAATATTCCCCATTACTGCATACCCATCCTCAAGAATAGTGATTTCATTTTTAATGTTTTCAAAAATCCAACAGATAATAGAAACAAAATTCCTAGGAAAACAAAGAATCATTTTCTTTAAAGAATCAATTGAAAAATCAACTCTCTAGTTATCACTTGCACTGGTTCTTGGTTCATATTCAGGATAGATATTCTCACATACCTCATGATCACATGAAAACATTTATCTTACTGAAGTAATAATATTTTCCACATTCATGGTTATTGAAAAAACTATTTTTTATCTCTAATAATTTTTTATCTGACCTGATTATTGTTTAGAGTTTCTAAAACATCTTCTTCCTCTCTTGATAAGAGAGAAAAATTCATCATATTTCAGTCTCTTTCCTTTCCCTGTTAATCAACCTCTTGATAGAAAAAATTTTTGATATGAAATAGAAAGAAATTATTTTGAGATTCCCTTCATTATAATTTCCTGAAAAAGATTCAAATATTCAAAATAACAACTTCCAATATAGAGAATCCCCCAGAGGGAACCCTATTCTCTAATACCGCTTTCAGAGACCCAGGTCAGATACACTGAGATGGGGGTGATTCATTTGTTACTTTTTATGAATTATTATTTTTCATTCAATATATATGCTCAGTTAAGGCCTCGATAATTCAATATTTGTTGTCCAACGTTTATCATATGAAAAAAAATGAAAGAAATGAAAAACACAAGATGTAGTTTTACAAGTCTCTGTACATATACCTACTCCATGACATGATCAACTTGTAGTTGTTTCAAATATTTCTTATCATATTAAATTGACCTGATGAAAAATTCAAATAAATGGAATACAATTTTAGGCAGGTCAATCTACACCCTCTAAAAGATTTATGTAATTATTTATATTGGTTCCCCCTATCTTCAAAAATATTGTTTATACTAGAACAACTAGTGCGTAAATGATATTTAAGGTTGATCCAATGTAAGATGATTCTATGATCATCCTCCAATGATTTGTTGGATCACAATTTTGTGTGTACTTCCTAATGATCATCATCCAATCTGGTCTTAATACTTCTCTTAAAATAACCAAGTTCTTGTTATCACATTCATGAAGAATTACCCAACTTTGGATCCTTCTATCTTCGATATAACAATGTATTGGGATCATGGTATTCAAAATATATTACACGAGTGTGTGTACATTTATCATCAATACCATGAAAATATTAATACAAAAACAATGTGTAGCATGGGGTCTCAATCAATTACAAGATTTATTTTCTTCATTTAAATACTGATTATAAATATAAATACCCTAAAACTCTAAGGTAATATATTTATTCATTTTAAATACCTCATAGATTTATGGGTATTGATTTCTCATCATTGAATACCCTATATACCATGTTGATTATTTCTCTTCATGAAATATTCCATACACATGAAGGAAATGTGTCTTCCTGGATAGCACACTATAAACCATGTTGGTTATTTAAATTCATCATGCTATAATGATCCTCTATATCTCACTATAAATACCTGAACAAACAAGATTCCAATTCATTCAGGTAGGATATTCAACTTTAAATACATTAATGTTCAGCTCATCATCAATATTGGATGACACTGTCTTCATGAATTTTGATGCACCTAATTAAATAACTGTGAATATGGGTTTATTGATTTTCATGAAAAAAGTTAGCTCCGAGCAGAGAAGAAGTGTGGGACGGGTGATGCCCTAATTTTCTTTTTTCCATTACCGATGATCAATCAAGGATCAATCGGATGATGAATGTCATGATCCATGGAATTGAATCATTGAAATAATACAAAGGACTAGAATCCTATAACCCAAGAGAGAAGATCACCATATATTTTTTATAAATAATTTAATAAAATATGAATTACCTCCAAGGTTTATTCTTTCATTGTTGATGCATTCAGCCACCAGTCATCGATGATCTATTTTTGCATTGTAGAAATCAAAGTAGATTTCTTCTAGTAGTGATCCACATGTGTTCCATGAATATCCAGATGTCCCTGAAGGAGTTTTTGGGTGCTAGAATGGAAGATACTAGTGCTTTTTTCATCTGCCTTTAATCGGCTTGAGAACTAATTCCAAAGAGATTTCATTGATCAAGTTGAGGAGGATATCTCGCATTTCTAAGAGCACTATCGATAAGGAATAACCCTCTAGGCATGATAGGTTTTATCCAAATGTTGTGCACAACCTAGTTTGTTTCACTTTGGCTTTCCCTTGGCTAATGAGATAATAATATAACTAGAAATTTATTTTACTAGGGTAATAAAAAAATAATTTTCACAGGTGGCTTAATTATATTATTAATCCATGTGGAACCACCTTGTGGAATAATAACAACAATATTATTATTTCCTTACATGAAATTAACTTAAATGTTATAAATAAATATAATTTAATAAAAAAATATTTAATATTATTATTGCTTATCAGAACGTTAAAATAATTCTTCCAATCCTCTTCAATATTTATAAGTCCTTCAATATTAACTATTTATTTATTAAATAAATATAAAAGAATTATTCACCAATAAATAAATAAAATATTATATTCACCAAAATATAAAATAAATATTTATTAAATATTTTTCACACAAGATATTCTCATGAATAACTAGTTACCGAATAAATGTGATCTGGAATACATGAATAATTATTAAACCCCATGTAGAAATAATATTTATTCAAGTTGATAAATCATAACTTATTTCAATGAGATTCTGGATACACATAGTATGTGACCCTCTAGGCCTCTTTTATAGTGGCATTAGGAAAACCTCCCTAAATTCCAAGGTTAGAATCTAGCAACATGTCAAGGAACCTATAAATAAAGAAGCTAATTTCACAATGATATTATACCTCTTATGAACAAAATCCATGTAATATAATCCATTTATCACAATATCTCCAATCGTGCTGGTTGCATACTGGGGCCATAAAACTATGTGCATGATATCTCTTTATCTAAAATTAATGAAAATGAAATTTAATAGAGAACTCCATGGACATGGATTTATTTGTGATCTATCATTTCCGTCAATGGTCTTGATATATTAAATTTAATTAATAAATATAAGGGATAAATTATTTCTTGCATTATTCATTAATGAAATATTACTCATGAAGCACCCAACATATCATACCTCATCATAAACATATTTCATCCCACTTTTCATTAATACATCAATGTACATGACTCATAATATACATTAATAATAATCTTAATGTCTAAGTAACAATACACCCATCTAATATAGGGGCATCCAATGACACTTCTAAATGTGGATTTCCAAATGTTGAGTCTCATTCTCACAATATCCTATAAGATATTACCAAGGAATTACACAATGAGAATGATCCTAAAAGTCCATTGAGACTCCACCACTGATATCCTATGTCATTTGAGTCCCTTAAAATGATATCTTCTAGCTATAGAACATTTATTCAAGAATAGTTTCATATCACTTCCGGGTTCTCATCATAGTGGGGAACTACTATGACCTTTTAGTGTGACAGCTAATCTTGGGACATTATCGCATATTATGTCACACATAAGAACAATCATGATGTGATAAAGAATTTATTAATATTCACAGACCATGAATATTAGTTTTCATAAAGTAATTAGAAGTTGGTTCGGGGGAACCAACTCCAATGGACTCCCACTTTCACTATATCCAACTACTGACAACCTTTAGTATTCTAGCTCTAACGTGATATTCTTGATTCTACTGAGATAGTTCTTTAGTCAAGGGGACCACCACATTCTCTTCTATGGGTACTTTTCTCACTCTATCTTCACCCCTATAATGAAAATACTTCAAGAGGAAATACTTCTAGAGTATGTTCCTTTTCCATTTATGTGATCATGGAACTTTTTTAAAAGTCATCGCTACAGTATTATCACAAAGTAATGTGATAGGCTCTATAATAATAGGTAACACATCAAGATCTTGGAAAAAGTTTCAAATGCCAACAGCTTCTGTGGTTGCATAATAAGATCTAATAAACTCAAAATCCATTGTAGAATAAGAGACAATTGGATGCTTTGAACATACCCAACTCACAATTCATCCATTAAGACATAAAATATATCCTGATTAAGAATTCTGGTCATTTTGATCTGTATGAAAACCATCATTAATAAAACATTTGATAAAAATCTCCCCCTCTCCTCTATAAACTAGTAACATATCATGAGTTCTTATTAGATACAAAAGGATAGCCTTAACAATAGTCTAACTATGTTCTTTCGGATCTTCCTTATATCAGCCTACCATCTTCAGTGGATAGGGAAAATCAATTCTAGTATATATTATAGAATACATGATTGATCCTATAACTAATGGATATGTGATCTTACTCATTCAATATTTCTCCTGTTGTGTTTGGGGACACATTTTCTTATAAATATGTATTTTATGTGTCACATGAACTTATCCCCACTTGGATTTTTGCATGCTAAATCTCTTTATTATCTTTTCAATATATGTACTTTGTCATAGTTGAAGCAGCCTCTTGTATCAATCAAGAATGATCATAATCACTAGAATGTTGGTTGCTTTTCCTAAGTCCTTCATGGAGAAGCATTTTTCAACTAGTCCTTAATAGACTATAATATTGGAATGTTGTTTCCATTATGTAATATTTCATCAATAGATACTACTAGGTTAACAATCATATTTCCATTTATACTTTTGTAAACACCCAAATCACATTTTTTTAATGAAAGAAAACTCCCGTAGGACTTCATCGAATCAAATGTTACATGAACTAGATGATTTAATCAACCCATAAATGGATCACTGCAACTTGAAAAACGTTTTGACATCTCATGGTGTCACAATCCCTTCTGGTTGTGTCATATAGACATCTTTTTTAAGGTTCCCATTAAGGAATGTTGTTTTGACATCCATCTTCCAAATTTCATTGTCATGCTATGATGCTATGGAATGTATGATTCAGATGGATTCAAACATGGAAATTGGTAAAAATGGTTCATTATTGTAAATTCATTGACACTTTTTAAAACTTTTTCCACTAAACATTCTTTATATGTACTTAAAATACCATCCATGTCCAGTTTCTCCTTGAATTCCCATTTTCACCCAATAGGATTTACATCAACTAGCTCTTTGACTAGAACCCAAACATCGAATTGATACATGTATCCATATCATAATTCATCGGTTTTACTCATCTTGTAGTTTTTGATATCTCTACTACCTTCTTATAGGAGATTAGCTCATCATTGTCAAACAATAATGAGTCACTATCCTCGGTGACTAGAAAATCATATCTCTCTGGTTCCCTTACCTCTGTTACACTTCAACACTATACTTTTATTTCACAAACTACTATTCTATGTGGACCAGTGGAACATGTTCCTATTCCAAATCATGTGTATCTTTAGCATAAACTTCATTGAAGTCAATCTTGCTTGTAGTTTCCCCTTTTAGAATGTTTTCCCTCTCAAGAAATATTTCTTGTCAGAAAATAGCCACATTCTTTTCTAAGGGTTTGCCTAGGTTGTATCCATTTGTTTCCTTAGGATATTATATAAATATACACTTCATGCCCCAAGGTTCTAGTTTATTGACAGATAAAGACTTATCAAATGCATCACAACCCCATACATTTGTATACGAAAAAATAGATTTCCTTCCACTCCATAACTCAAAGGGAATCCAATGTTCCATTTTCATTGGATATCAGTTTAATGTGTATGATGTAGTTTGTAATGCATATCAGCAAAACAATAATGGAAGATATTTATGACTCGTAATTGACCTTACCATGACCAACATGGTATGGTTACTCCTTTCACTAACACCATTCCACTATGGTGTATAAGGTGGAGTGAGTTGAGATAGTATGACAAACTCCTATGGAATGTTGAGGAACTATTTTTTAATATATTCACCACCACTTCTTGATCAAAGATAATTTATCTTCTTACCCTGATAATTTTCTACACCATTCTTGAATTCCTTGAATTTATCAAAGTAATATTTCTTATAAATCATTATATAGACATATCAATATCTACTCCAGTCATCAATAAATGTTATGAAGTAAAAAATTCCACCTCTAGCTTCTACATTAAATGGTCCACACACATCAGTGTGTTCCAATCCTAGAATCTTTGTTTCCTTTTCACCATATCCACCAAATGGTGCTTTTTTCATTTCCCGTTGTAAACAAGCATGCCATCTATCCTGTGGTTTCAGCTCACATGATTCCAAATAACCTCCTTGATAATGCTTTGTCAAATTCTTGTCATTTACATGACCAAGATGGCGATGGAAAAATTAGGTGTTATATGAATCATATGAACCTAATTTTTTTCGATTTTCAAAACATATTTATCATCAATTTAGTACATACATACCATTTTTTAAATGTTCTATACCATAAGGTATGTTTTCTAAAAAAAGAAACAAATTTTATTTCCAAAATAGAAAAAAACACATCTGTATCAATACTTGACACCGGAATTATGTTCATGGTGACTGTTGGTACTGATAACAATCTCAAAAAACCAAATTCATTCTCATCAACAATGAAAGGTGGTATTCACCAATGGAAAGAGCAACCATCCTCACACCATTTTCAGCATGTAGATCCACCTCTCCTATTAGGATTTTCCAAAATTTACATGGTTCCTATATTTGGATACAATTATGAGAACCACAAGTTGTATCTAATACCCAATTTGTATAAATGGAATGATTTCACTCAATAACAAAAATAACTTTGGCTTCCCCTAGCCTCTGGGTAAAATTCATCATCTAGTGGTCTTACTTTCCATATGAAAAACATACTACCACCTTTTCCTTGCATGGGATTTGCATATTCCTCTTCTTCTTTAGATGGTGCTCAGGGGATTTACATGGTTTATATGTCTTAGGCCCCTTTTCCTTGTCCTTCTTCTTCTTATTCACCATAAGGATTACATGTTTTTCACACCCCTTGTCCTTATCCAAATATACAATAAAGATAATATGTTTTGATAAATTGTTCTCATTATTACTCATATTAAAATTCATAATAAGACTAGAGAAGTCCTAGGGAAGTGATGAAATTATTATATCTGTACACAAATCATCTTGGAATTTAATCGCTATGATGTCCAGAAGCTCAATGTAACTGATAATATTGACTACATGAGGACAATGTGGTGAAACTTCTCCAAGAATATTCGTTAAAAACATTGGAGATCTCATACCTCTCTTGTCTCGACTTCTCTTGATAATGATCCTGAAGGTGAGACATCATTCTATAAGCATCCATTTCCCTATGTTTCTTCAAAATCTCTTTGGACATGGATGATATCATGATGAACTGAACATCTATATCATCATTCATATGTTTCTCATATAGAGAGAGCTCTTTATCACTCCCCTCATTTTTAGGAACAAATGGTAAAGGCTCTTCCAGCACATATAATTTTCATTTTACTAAAAATAATGACCCGTGGGTTCCTTTTTCACTCTTGGAAATTAGTTACAGTGAGAAATATTTCTTTCTCAAGTATGGATCATAGTGATATTTTTGAAGTCATTTTTATTTTCATTTCTACAAATAAGATGATCATAGATTTATTACTTTACATGATAAATTTATTCAGATAAATTAAATTATATTTATAGGTCACTGACTATTTTATTAAAATCCAATAACCCTCACCATTTGCTACGAAATATACTATTTTTTAAATATTCTAGTGGTATGGATCCATATTCCATTCTCATTACCAAAACATTGGCTGGTCAAGAAACTCTAATGGTTTTAGGTAGGCATTCCCAATGCCAACAACATTATCTCACATTTTTCTAATCCATTGAGTGGACTCCCCAATCCTAAAATAATTATTCTAGATTTTATTAACCTTTTCTTCTTAGTTACACCAAGTCTTTCTTTAGAAGTCAACCCTTTTCTTCAACCATGTTAAATCAACCAAAAAACGCAAAATAGAATTCTGTTATAATTGAAATCACCCTAACTTTGTCTGGTCGAGCACTTTGAACTATTGTTTGATTCTAATAGAAGTAATGGAAGGATATACCAACTTAATATTTTATTATTGGATTTTATCCTTTATAAATAAATTTCCAATTATTATCTTTTCACATGATTTTTAGTATTAAGTGGGATATAATTATGTGATTAAACATGTCTTAGATAATATTTATGTATAAGATAGTTTATTTTAGCTCCATCTTCCATTTTTTTTAATTCATTAATTATATGATCATGACAAAACATCCACAATAAATAACAATGCAACTGATAAAAATAAAATAAATGGTATTATCAAGAGATTTTTCTATTTGTTATTTTACCTACCAGTTGATGAACTAACCACTAACCTAGGGGAGAAACACCTTGAACAAATCTATGGTTCATGTTTAAAACATTCCACCTGTCCACATTTGTATATTCATGGATTGGTTTCACCTCAGCTCCTATCTTGAACCGCATCCACTAGCTTAGGAGCTCTATCCATTACATATGATTTTACTCACACATAGTTGAGGGGTAAAATGGGGTTTACCTAAAAGAATCCTTGGGCAAAAATTCCCTACACATCAATGAGTAGAGAATGAACATAGGATTAAAAATTAATTTAATAAAAATTTAAATTTAACAAATCATATACATTGGTCGGGCCTAGCTCATGATCATTCACATATGTGAAATTTATTTACCCATTTAATAAAACTTGAATGAAATTCTTTAGTAATTTTTATTTAAGTAAAACCATGCCCAAGTCTATTTATTTCTATCTTTAATTATTCAATCTTTTAATCTTAATCCTTTTCTAAATTTCATTTGCAGTCTCATCCATTATAATTTTAAACAAACTAAATTATTTTAAAATTGACATTGTAAAAAATTTACATTGTAGGTAACATGGTGAATACCCATTTGAATTTACCCAAAAAGTATTATACTCATATACTATTTTAATCTTATAAAATTTGGAATAAACAATTTAATGACAACTATCACAATGTGTACTTCATAGATGATTACATGAATCAAAAAATTATTTCTTCTATGTGTTATGATAGAATGCGCTTAGAGTAACCAAATTTAAGACAACTTATACATGTCTAAACATTACAAAAATATTATAGTTTTATATCGATGTAATTTTGTAAAAGTACACTACATGTGGATCCAATCTACAGGGTGTGTACTTCATTCACCTCATATCCTAAATACACACCATGGGACACTATGTGTGAGGGGTACCATGAAAATCTCATAGTACATATCATTTCTATATGGCCACACACTGTGTTGTCTCTGGGTTAACCGATTACCAGTCGAGTACGCCATGTACGGAATACATGGACCCACCCTAACCCAAAGTTACTACACACCATGTCCAATAGGCCACACAACATGTAGTCCAACTGAACAGGGGACACCCTTTCTTGGTCATTATACAGTGTAAGAATTAAATACACCGTGTGTGATTAATATACAGGGGTGGAGTAATTTCTGAATTAATCCTGGTGAATTGAACACAACAACATGGTGTGTAACTCCGGTAACACCGTGTGTACTATTGTGTTATCAAGGATGTATATTTGGAACCACTGGATGAGTTCTTGAATTTGTTTTAATCATAAAATCGATCATTTCTGTTAGTTAAATGAGAAATGATAGATGACGAAAGAGATCATGTAATTTATATTAAATTAATGACAAAAACATGAATTGAAAAATTAAATTATGAATGCATAAATCACCAAGAAAAAAAATTAAATAACTATAAACAACAATATTTCCACTCTGATACCACTTATAGGTTCCAAGCATAGCAAGAGCACAGGAGAGGTAGTGCCCAATTTTTCATTTTTCCATAGTCAAGGATTAATCTTAAATCATTGTGATAATAATCGACGTGGTCAATGTAATTGAATCAATGAAATAAGATAAAGGAATATAAACCCATAAACCAAGAGAGATGGTCATAATACATTCTTTTTAATTAATTTCATTAAATAATAGTTACCTATAAGGTTTATTTTTTATTTATTTATTCATTCGGCCACCAATCTTCAATGCACCATTTTAGCGTTATAGAAATCAATGTAGATTCCTATAACAGTGATCACACATGTTCCATGAATCTTAGAACATGTTTGAAGGAGCCTCTAGTTGAAATCACGAAAGATCCTTGTTCTTGTGTCATCCACCTTCAATGGTATTGAGAATCTATTCCAATTAATTCCCTTTTATTTGATGTAGGATGATCTCTATCATTCAGGATAGCGTTCTTGGAGATGGAAGAACTCTCTAGGCTTGAGAGATTTTCTCCAAATGTCATGAAAACCCCAATTGGTGTCACTTTGGCTTTCCCTTGGCTTATAAGATAATAATATAACCGAGAATTTATTTCACTAGGGTAATAATAATATAATTTTCACAAGTTCCAAAATAATTTTAATAATCCAAGTGAAACACCATGTCAAATAATAACAACAATATTTTTATTTCCTAACCAGCACATAAATTGCACGTTATAAATAAATATTATTTAATAAAATTTTATTTAATATTATTATTTCTTAGAGGAATCTTAATATCAGTTTGCTAATCATCCTCAGTATTTATCAGGCCTTGAATAATGTCTATCTATTTATTTAATAAATATCAATGCATTATTCACTAATAAATAAATATATATTATATTAACCAAAGTAGAAAATAAATATATATGAAATATTATGATCACAATATATTCTCTCTAATAAGTAGCGATGGAATAAATTTGATCCGGAATGCATGAATAATTATTAAACCATAACCAAGAATAATAATTATTGAACTTGTTAAATAATAAACGATTTAAATGTGATCTGGGAAACACATTGTTTGTGACCCATTAGGCCTATTTCTCAATGACATTAGTCAAACCTACCTAAAATCTAATGATATCATATATAAACACATCAAGGAACTGATAGAGAAAGAATTTAATACCACAGTGAAATGCCACCACATTTGAATTCTTACTGTGTGATATAATCCATTTATCACAATATCTCCAATCGAGCAGGTTTCATTCCATTGCCATCAACCTATGTGCTAGATACCTCTTTTTTTGACTTTCTAAAAATATAAATTTCCTATAGAACACCATAGTCATGGATTTATTTAGGATATATCATTTCTATCAAAGGGTCTGAGATTATAACATCCAATAATGAACATAAGGGATAAATCCTTTCCCTCATTATTCATGAATGCAATATTACTCATGACACTCCCAAAGTATCCTACCTCACCGTGAACATTGTTCATCACATATTGAATCAATACATCATAGTACATGACTCATAATATCCACTAATAATAATCATAAAATCTATGGACCAATAAACTTGTCCTTATATAGAAACATCTACAAAACAGTTATAAATGTCGATATTCTACCATCGTTTCTCGTTCAGTTAATGTCCTACTAGATATTTCCAAGGGCGTACACCATGAGAAGGTGCCTCAAAGTCCTATGAGTCTCCACCCTTGATATCCTGTATCATTTTTATACTTTTAGATGATATAATCTATCCATATAACATTTATTCAAGATTAGTGTCATAGCAATTCGGGGTTCTCATCATAGTGGGGAACTGTTATGAACTTTCAATGTAATATCCACTCTTGGTACATTATCATATTCTATGTCACACAGAATAAAAATCTTGACATGGAAAGGAATTTATTAATATTCAAAAACCATGAATATAATTTATCATAATGTACATAAAATTTGGTTCTAGGGAACTGAATCCAACAGAACACAAATATCTAGCTACCCTTGTTTATTTTTCTTCACATGTAAGAAGTTAATGTTGTGGATTCCTGTTGCACAACTTCTTCATTAAGAGTATATTAATTCAAGTGAAACTTCATGAATATATTGTCTTTATTAATAATTGTGATTTAAATTTGGTTTTTTTAAATATTCAATAGAGTAGCTTCATAAGATTATGGGTCCCTTATATTTATGCGTTAATATTGAACATAATGTGTGCTAGGATATCTCCTAGATTCAAGGGCATCGTTTCGGTCTCAATTTGATTTAGGGTTTTCCATGAAATCAGGAGCTCCAAAATAGTTTATGAATTGTTGAATATGGATTTGAATCACCATAAAATAAAGAATACATCATTGGCAGATCAGATGGTCGAGATTGAGCAGATTGTGTGGCGAATCTTTTGTTCTTCTTTTTTATGATGGATGAATTGTACATTCTTTTCTATAATCCCACATAAAATTCACTTATGGTAGGGTAATTGGTTTATTACATATTATCTTTCATTAGTCCTCCAAAAGTGACAACCATGGTGTGCTCCCAAACTACCTTTCCTTGTCGTGCTGGGTGAGTGTCCACCTCAACCGTGGCTGAACATGTATCCCTTAAGGTGGATTTTCCCCCCAGGTGTGTTTTCTTTCATTCCCCCATATGGGTTGGCTCGAGGATGATCATAGTGCCCCCCACAAAAATAGATGAAATTGGATCCCTTAGGCTGGATCTTTCTCCCATGTGTGTTCTCTTTAATTCCCCCTTTGCGGTAGGCCATGATTAATACTAATACACACCTCAATAGTGGATTAACATGGATCCTTTAGTCTGGATTTGTCTCTCATGTATGTTCACTCTCATGCCCTATATAGGCTGTCCTGAGGATGATCATAGTGCCCTCCTCAACACTAGCTGAACATGGATCCCTTTGGCTAGATTTTTTGTGGATGACATATTTTTTTAATGTAACTACCATAAAGATAATTAGAAATATAGCTAATTATAGACTTAAATTCTACCAAGAATTTCTTTTATTTATAAAAGCATTTTTCTATGAATAGAATCTTCTCCCATGTGTATTCTCTCTGATGCCTCCTCTGGGATGGCTCAAGAATGATTTTAGTTCCCACCTCAATAGTGGATGAACATGGATCCCATAAGAGTTATTTATCTCCCATTTTTGTTCCCTCTTGTTCCCCCTTTCTATTAGCCCATGGTTCATCCTAGTGTCCACCTCAATTGGTCTTATTTCCCACCTCATCAATGGATGAACTTGGATCCCTTATGTTATATTTGTCTCCCATGTCTGTTCTCTCTCATTCCCCATCTAGGTTGGCCCGAGGATGATCCTAGTTACCATCTAAATAGTGGATGAACATGGATCCATTAGGCTAGATTTGTGGTGTTTGGAATAGTTTTTTAAATGTTTCCACCATAAAAATACTTAGAAAAATATCTATGTATATACTTCTAATTACACCAAGCCATTATAGTCTTTATAAAATCCATTCCATTTTCACATATTCTTCTTCTAAACACTTCAAGTCTTCTTTATGTAGTTAATTTTTCCACGTATTTACACTTTTTTAACCATTGTGAATTTCTTATTTTTCATATGACATTAAAAATTATGAACATCTTCAAAATTTGTTACAATTAACCTGGAGAATTTTCTGATTTTGACATCCAATTACATAACATGAATCTATAACAATTCTCACAATTAACATAGAGAATTTTCCATGTGTGAAAACTAATGTCATACAATGAATCCATAAAAATTATTTCAATTCAAATTTCATCCACATATTGAGTGATTGACAACAAATGCAACATCGTCTCAACAATATTTCTTATTAAAAAACTAGTTCTAAAATTTATAGGACTTTAATATTCACTCTTCAAGGAAATGATAAATTTTAAATAAACAAGATATATATTCAATGAAAATAATTTCAATATTTCATGTTTTTAATCATTAAATTGTTAGTGAGAAATAAAATATGTTTACAAATAATATAAATTTCTTGGCTACTCTAGGCATGACCATAAAAAATGAAGTGAAAATTATATGAATATATCCACCACTACCTAATAAGTGGAATTACAAAAAGGTTTTGATTGAAGAAAAAAATGGATTTGAATGAATATACCATGGAGGAACTTATTGAATAATTACTTAAATATGATCTTGGTTTGAATTATATTGATTGTGATGTTACTGACAAAATAAGAGAGTAGCTTTTAAATTACCTAAAAATGTTTCTTCTAACTCATTATGTAAATGTACATGTTCATATAGTTTTGAAAAGGGTAATGATTTGAGTCAAACTTTTATGTGTATACAAGTAATATTGAAGTTCATAGAAGGATCCTAGGATGGATAAAACACAATATGTACATGAAATATTTTAAGAAAAATGGTTGGAAATGTTATCAAAATTTTGATATTAGATGTAATGAAATATAGGAATAAAAGTAATAAAAATAGGATCATCAAAGGAAGAAAAATGAAGGATATGAAATGAATAATATTAATAAAATGAATAAACTATTTACTACTATTTTTAGTTTCATATGAGACTTTAACTATAGTGAACAGTCTGGAGGTCAGAAGGATATTGCAAATCATTGTCTCATGGTTAAAAATACGAGTAAGGTTTTCTGATTCTTATTCCACTACTAATACAAGTTCTAGTGGGACTAATATTGAATAGTAAAATGAAATTTGTGGTAAATATCATATATAAACTGAAACAAATATATTTGTTAAAAATTTGAGTAAGTATCATAAGAAGACAACTAAGGAAAATAAGAATCTATCTTTAGAAAATGGAAATCTGACAAACTATGATTCAAGGAATGAAGAAGATATAATAGTTAAAATTAATGTTTTCATGTATAATGATTCTATATTAGGAAAATATAATGAGAGTTTGAAAATATCTACTTCATGCTCTAACGATAATATCTTTGATGATTTATAAAATGTAGAAAAGGAAAATGGGAAACTTACGGCTCTGGTAGAATGTTTATGGGAAATTTTATCAATGTTTACTAATGGATTTAAAATTTTGGATGAGTTCATGAGATAATAAAAAATGTATAAAACAAATAAAAATACAAAATATATTTTTTATGAAGGGAGATTACCAAAAATCTATATAAATTGTTTTGATGGAGGAAATCATGAATTTGATATTTTGTTAATTATTTTGGTTTGGTTTATTTTGTCATAGTTTTAATGATTTCTTTTTTAAGTTTGTTTATAATCCATTGGTCACAAAAGGTACTCTTTTATAAATCTAATTTACGAGCTAAATAGACTAATCATTCTCCAATGTGGATATATAAAAGTTATTTCTTGAATCTAACTACACCTAATCTATACTTTCATCCCAATTATATGATATATTTATATGCACTTTAAATATTAAATATTTTATTTCATTGTATATCAATTATGAATATCTTAAATACTACTAACTATTTCATTTGATCCATACAGTTCGGTTTGATTTGAAAAATAGGATTTCACATGATGATTCTACCTTTATATTTGATTCGATGAGTATTTACTATGAAAGCATTTCAAGGGAAATAATTTAAGATTAAGGGGGAATATTTTTCTATTTTTATTATATGAGAATAAGGGGATTTGATTTTTAAAATCATCCCAAATATCATGTATTAGCTTTTACTTATTAAGAATGAATGGATTACCCCTCACATTATTATTATTTATCATGTTTCTAAATTTAGTTTTTTTCTCGAAAACATTTTTTTCATTTACTAAATAAACCACATTTGGGTTTAGTGGGGATTTCACAAACAAAATTTAAACAATGCTAACCTGGCCCAAACCAAAATTCAAAATTCAACATAAAAACCAATAAATTTTTTATAAAAAAATCAAGCATGATTCAAAAGTTAGAATTGAAAAAATCACTAAATCCCTAGCCAAAACCCAAGGAGATATTGATCAGCACGTCAGAGGAAGTATATCTCCAGCATTCATGATTAAAACCTGTCATCATTGTCACCCTAACACCACCATGTTAAAAAAACACTGATAAAGGCCACCTTTATCAGTAGGATGTTTAGAATTGATAAAGGTCTATCTAGAGGAAATGTGCTATCAATATAAAAACACACCCAGGAAAACCTGAAACTTTAAAAAATACTATATATATCCAAAATGAACTGAAGACCTTCTATTTTTATTTATTTTTTATAATCCCCCAAGGGGAACCCTTACATGGCTCATAAGATTCAGGTCATTACATAACCCAAATGTCTAAGGAAATAATCTAGACTATAACTACTTTTAATTACCCCTCCCTAGCGTCTACATCATGATGTTATCTCTCAATCTTCACATGGTTGTTCATATGGGCATCCTATGCATGCACATGCTGGTCCCAATGGAAGTTTCCATACCCTCTCAATCTTCAACATATGTTAGCTCTACTATAGTGAATGCATGTGCTCTTGAATCCTTATCTAGTTCCTTCTCCTTATAGAGCCTTCCTAGTCTGTCGAAACACAATTTCATGTGGTTCAAAGGACTTGAGGTGGCTCAAAGGCCTGGAGGTGCCCTGAAGCATTATTGTCCCGATGTCCTTGGGTGGACCGAAGGACTTCAAGGACCCGAGGACCAAACTAGTGGCCCAAAAACTGAAACTGATGAATATTTTAGTCTACTATAGTATTAAAAAGTACCTCTTATAGTGCCTACCACAATACTACAATCTTATCCCAGAAATATTGACTCCTCCTAGATTTGACCTCGGGTGTCCTTGATGCACTTTCCAAGTCCTCAACAACAGAGTCCTCAAACAATTCTATATTTTTAAACAACACTAGATACATTTTATTAACATCATGGATACAAAAATTTCCACCCATGGTATATATAAAAAACCATTTATATGTACATTTAAAATGATGTTTTATATAATTACATTTATAATAATCCAAAAAACATTTTATGACATTAACATTTCTTCTTTTGATTCGCGTGATCCCCTCTCAAAAATGTCCACCCATGGTATCAGTTGCTGAACATATCAACTCAACCCGAGAAAGATATTCCTCCTATATAAGAAAATAAATATTATGTTATTAATACTATATAAAAATATATTAAACATTAATATGAAGGAATAAATTAGTAAATTTCAATGTTTAATTAAAAAGACACATTTGGAGTTCTACCGATCACACCATGCATCCTATTAATGTGTAGTTGATTTTTACATGTAGAAAATGAGTTATGGATCATTTTACTAAAACATCAAAACAATCTGTATGAGTTTGTTTATTATGAGTGTGCTACTTGTTCTTTTACTAAAATAAATATAAATTTTAAATAATGACACATTTAAAGTTATACTGATCTCAATGTGAATCAGATAGAGGTTCAGATGATTCCTCCCTATAAAAAATTACTAATGGATCATTTTTTATAATGTAACAAAACAATATGAATGTATTTTCTTATTTTATAGTATACCAGTTGTGTTTTTTACTAAAATGTCATTTAAAACTAGAAAAATTCTATATGAGTCAAGCTGGTTGCATTGTGCATTGGTTTAAAATGAGACTACTTCATACATATCAAAAATTACTTATAAGCCATCTTCCTAAATTATCTACACAACCAGTGTGTGTTTTCATCGTTTTTAGTGAGTGACATGTTTTGAAATAAAATGTAAATTTAAACTAATAATAGTAAATTTTAGACATACTGATCACACCATGTGTCAAATTGAGGTGTGTTTGATTCCTTCACATTAAAAATGACTCGTGGATCATTTTTCTAAAGTATTTAAACAATCTAAAATAATTCCCTTATTTTTTAGTATGTCACTTTTTCTTTTTTACTTAAATTATTGTAAATTTTAAATAAAAAGACACACTTTATTCCTAATAGTCACACTGTGAATCATGTTGAGTTTTTGTTGACTCTACACATCAAAAATGACCCATGGATCATTTTCCTAAAATATAAAATTAATATGAACGTGTTTTCTTGGTGTTAGTGTTACACTTGTTCTTTTTTAATTAAATTAATGTAAATTTTAAATAAAAAGACACAATTGGAGTCATAATTGACATAATGTGTGTCGTATTTGGTTTTGGTTGACTCATGCATGTCTCATATGATAGATGTACCATTTTTGTAAAATATAAAAACAATTTGAATGTTCTTTATCTATTTTCAGTATGTCACTTTATCTTTTTACATAAATTAATGTCAATATTTAATAAAAAGACACAATTCAGGCCATACCAGTCACACCATGCATTTAATTGAGTTTCATATGATTCTTAAAAATAAAAAATATATATATATATCATTTTCATAATGTATCAAAATAATATAAATTCATTTTAACTATTTTCAGAATGTTAGTTGTGTTTTTACTAAAATGTTATTTCAAACTAGAAACAAGTATTGTGAGTCATACTAGTTGCATCATGTGTCTATTTGATATGAGGCTATATAATACAAGTCACAAATGACTTATTAGTCATTTTAAATATATTATCATGACAATTATAGAATGTTTCTTTTTTTTAGTGTGTGACACATTATGAACAAAAATGTCGATTGTAAACTAATAACATACACTTCTAGTAATATCAGTGACATTTTGAATCAAATTGATTTGTGATTGATTCATAATCATCATAAATAACTCATGTTTCATTTACCTAAACAATAAAAACAATTTGAATGTGTTTTCATGGTTTTGAGTATGTCACTTTTTATTTTTTACTTAAATTAAAGTCAATTTTAAATAAAATGACAAACTTGGAGTTATACCGGTCACACCATGCATCGAATTGATGTGAAGTTGACTCATACATGTCACAAATTAATCATGGATAATTTTCCTAAAATATCAAAACAATCATATTGTTTTTCTTTTTTTTAGTATATCACTTACTCTTTTTACATAAATTAATGTAAATTTTAAATAAAAAGACACATTTTGAGTCATACCGATCACACTGTTCCTTTTATTGAGGTTTTGTTAACTCCTACATGTGAAAAATGACCCATGGATAATTTTCCTAAAATATCAAAATAAACGGAATGTGTTTGCTTAGTTTTTAGTACGTAACATAATCTTTTTAGATAAATTAACGTATATTTTAAATAAAAAGACACACTTTAAGTCATACCGGACACACCGTGCATCATATTGAGGTGAGGATAATTCCAACATGTCACAAATGACATATAAATAGATTTCATAATTTATCAAAACAATTCAAATTATTTTGTTTGGTTTTTAGTATGTCTGTTGTGTAATGTTACTAAAATGTCATTTCAAATTGGAAACACACATTATGATATCTGCCGGTTTTTTAATGCATCTTTTTTACATTAGATTGATTCATACATGTCACAATTGACTTATTAATTATAGTTCAAAATTATAATGATAATAAGATCATGTTTACTTGGTTATTAGTGACGGGCATGATTTAATATTAAATGTAAACTTTAAACAGATAACGGAAACGTTCAGTTCAACTAGTCACATTGTGCATTAGATTGAGGTGTGGTTGATTCCAACACATCCAAAATGACTCATGGGTTATATTCCTAAATTATAAATACAATATGAATTTTTTTTGTTTTTATATGCCACTTGTTATTTTTAATTAAATTAATGTCAATTTTAAATGAAAATACACATTTGGGGTCATACTGGTCACACTCTACATTTTATTGAGGTGTCATTGACTCCTAAACATCAAAAATGAATCATATATCATTTTCCTAAATTATCAAAAAAAATAAGAATGTTTTTTTTCAGTTTTCAGTATGGCACTCAATATTTTTAGTTAAATTAATATAAATTTTAAATAAAAAAGATACTTGTGTAGTCATACTGGTAACAACGTACATCGTATTGAGATGAAGTTGACTCCTAAACAACACAAATGACTCGTGAATCATTTTCCTAATGTATCAAAACAATCTAAATGAATTTGCACCATTTTCAGAATGTCACATGTTGTTTTTTACTTAAATTAATTCAAATTTTAAATTAAATGGGCACACTTTTACCATGATTTCTGTTTTCTTTTGTTGTAAAAATAGAAATAATGCATTTTTTGACACTTATCCTTTCCCTTCAAGTTCCCTCCACTAACTTGAAGGAAAGTGATAACTGTTGACAATGCAGGGATGATAAGGTTTTGAGGGAGAATAAGTCTGGGGAAGACATTTCTAGCATGTTTAGTCAAACATTTAATTTATATTATATTAATGTAGTAGAGAATAGAAAATATTATGAAGAAAAAAACAACATAATTAAAAAATTCCCTTCCTATTGAATTTTGTGGTGCGGCCTCAAAGACCTATCTCTCACTAGCATGAGAATATTTGAACGAACTACCCCGACTCAAACAATGAAATCCACCTGTATATGAAAAAAATTATTATGTGAGTAATAATTAAATGAATTAAATTAAATAGAAATATGAACTAATACATTAATTCTATGGAAGTCACATCTTCATTCTATTTTCCTAAATTCTTCCATCAGGTATACTTCCCATTTTTTTCTGAGCACATCTATATCATCTTGTGAATACGAGTCTTTTCGGCATCCTAGTAGTACTAGAAAAATATAAAAACACAAATTATTAATAATTATTATAAATGAAATATTAATTATCTTAGAAAATACCTCTTCATGGATTCTAGTTTGTTCAGGAGATTTTATCTCTCTCATAGAAATATAAACATAACAACCACATTCCTTTCCAGTGGTTTGTTTTAAACACTGGAGAAACATTAGGCAGAACATGTAATTTTTTATATCTATTTGGATTGTAAAATATTATTATATATACCCTGATACTTGTCCATTTTTAGGTCTTATCTTGTTCCTCATGCTTTTCCCCTCACCTCATTCCTTATTTATCACGATATTGATATACTTCCCTATTATAATAGAGTCATCATTAAAAGATAATATATATTATATTACATGATGTTTATTTATAAAATGTTGGATGTAGTGTATTAAAAATTGATAGATTCCATCATATGTGGGTGTTTTGTTGGAAATTCATGCATTGAATCTCGGAAATAAATATTTTTAGTATCCAAATAATACTTAATGAGAATCCAATGCTTTCTAAAAACACCAAAATGAATAAGAAATGATAGAAATAAAAATATATCCGATATGATTAAATTGGAGAGTTTTACCCATGCATCATTGGTAATAAATAGTGTTTTTCATCCAAAATTTATCTTTAAAATGATTTGATCAGACCGGCCACCATTTCATCCTTTTTTTGTATCAATTTTTGGTTATTCTCTAGAGGATATGTGCGGACACATGAGTCCAAATTATTTCCATTGGAAAATCACTTATATTGTTTTTCTTATATACGCCTTCCAAAAAATAGGAAATTTATTTAGTCATAATTTACATTGTATATGAGCTGTTGTAAAATCAAATCATGAAAACATACTACATGTATACGTTTACAACTATGATGCCTTGCAAATCATAGCCGAGGATTTAACTTACATTGTCGACACTAATGAAGATTTGAACTTCCTCTCTATACTTATTTTCTTCATACTCAACTATATGAGTATGACCATTTTTTAACTTGGTATCCACATAATCCTTTAAGGATTGTAAATGCAGATATGGAATGGGTGGTGTAATATTGATTCCAATAGATTTTAATGATTTGTTGTTCAATCCTTTAGACGGTTTCGATTCAGTCATTCTATTCATCCCATTCCCTTTTTCCATCTGTAATAACATTTATTGGTTTAGAAATTTTTTCATTAATTGATAAAAGTTTAGCTAGAAAAGTAAATTGGAAATGAATACCCCCTTGTCAACATTCTTTTTACATGATTTTATGGTCATGTGATGAATGTTCCAACATATTTTCCAACCATATGAATATATTCCTCATCAATTATAATAGGTAGCTCAGCCCTCAATTCATGGGATATGCTATTCGAACTCTCCCCTGAATTTTTGGGAGTTATCTATTGTGTAGCATGTCGTTTTGAATATTGAAAACTATAGCCCTCTTTATAATGTGAT
The DNA here is from genome assembly GCA_963277665.1 of Viscum album. Lineage (NCBI taxonomy): Eukaryota > Viridiplantae > Streptophyta > Magnoliopsida > Santalales > Viscaceae > Viscum > Viscum album. Next base: position 228,978,971 of record OY728145.1, read on the forward strand.
GGGTGGGTGTTCATAGATATAAATTACCGTCATTATCAGCCTATAGAATATCCATACAGGAAATATAATAGTGTATATATGATTCACATTTCACAAACATAATTATTAAAACATTTATAACCTCAACTAAGAAATATATAAGATATAAATGGTAGCCTCAATGATGGTGGGGAGTGGTGTGATATCTCTTTTTGGTGGTTGTTCTTGCATTGATTCTTCTCTTTTCATCCCTTTATAAAAGTTTCTAACATCTCTATCTGCCATTGGAATTATTTTTCAACGGTAACCAATATTTCTCTCATTTAATTTATTTCTTCACTTTGTTCCTTCTCTTGTTTTTTTCTCAAAATATATTCTTTGTGTCTCCCCAAAACCCACACCTCTGACATGACCATATTCTTTCGGGCCGCTTCAAGGCCACCGATAGTATGTGTTCATCCAATACATGTGTTGTTGATTCCTGTGACTATTTTGGATAGAAAATATAGGTAAATAAGTGGTCATAGTTATGTAATATATATTTAATGAAAAATAAATTTATTATTATGTAATACATACACATGTTTCCCACACTTTGTGTGTCTTTTCTTCTATTAGTATGCTGTCTTTATTTACATGTTCCTCCTTCCATTGAACATGGTGTGGGAAGGAAGTGGATTCAAATTTGGAGTCATCAATCTGCATATAAATATAGGAACATAATTATGGTTTGTTTCGGGTCTCATAAAAGTATTCTCGTAGATTTAAAATACATACCCATTTTTTCATTTAAAGTATACACCATACTTGCTTTACGGTAGGGGTGCGTTGGTTTTGTTGCTCATTCCTTATTTCTAGCACTTAGTTGATATTTCATAAATAAAAAAAATTCAATGAAAATGATGAATACACATATCATGAAACAAGTTATTACTAGCCACAATGTACCTGAAACAACACATATACACGACATACTGTAAACACATCCCATGTTTCTTGGGTAATTAGCCATTCATAGATAAGTGGTGGGTGTGGTTTAATTTTCCATTCACCATCATTAAGATGATTTCTAGTTAGAATTGTGTGAAATACTCTATGAATCCTTCTAGAAATACTTAATACATATTTCTTGTTGAATTCATCTACTATAAATATACCCTATAATATATAATGAAGGGTAAGTCAATGTTTTATTATTTTATTTTATAGTTAAATAAGGAAGTGAAATCATAATGTTATAATTCTCACTTCCCACATTAGTGTCTGAAGCATGGGAAGAACATTCTACCTGGAATCAGCATCAATCGACACGTGTTTTCGAGTGATGATTGTAATGTAACTACTGAATATAGCCTTGTTGGGGTTAACATTATGGCCTCATGCGTTCCATCAAACCTCATATTTGATTCCTTTGACATTCGCCCTAATTATTTTTTCTAACACTATCATTCTAAGACAATCCTATTTTTTATAAATTATAGGGCCTTCATCACCTACCAATTCCTTAGATTCAACATTGTCAATATATTCCTCTAGAGCGGTAACATCGACATGTGAAGATGGTCATTATTCCTCTGCACTAGAAGTAGCAACAGGTTGAGAAACCTATTTTTTCTAGTGAATGACAGAACCAACACCTATTGAAGGAGGTTATTTCCCTCCACTGTGAGAAGCCAAAGGTTGAGAGTCCTCTCGTGTATCAGGATTGGGAGCACCAACACATTCAGAAGTCATTATTTCCAGAAGTGGTTTACCATTAAATTTAGATTAAATAAATGTAGTAGCAAATGGATAATAACATGAGGAAAACATGATGTATATTATAAAAAATAACCTTATTATTGAACTCTTATTTTCTTTATTAAATGTTGACGGTATTTAGAACCTCTATCGACTATCTGAATCCCTTAATTGTGGTCTTCTCTAACATACAAAATTCTGTTTACTTTGGGACAACTACAAAATGATTGACACAACCCAATCAAAGGGCCATATTCAGTTTAATTTTAATCTAAACATTTAGCGGTTTTGGTCGATAACAAAACAATTGACCACTATCAGTTTATAGGATATAGATCAGAAAATACTTGTATTATCTATAATTCCATTATAAATGGTTATTTGTTGTACCCTTCCTTACTAAAATAGAAATTCATGAATCCCAATTCATCTATAATGATATCACTCATGTTATAAACTCACATTCATTGAAAAATTGGAAATTGTAATGTATTATAGTCCAACTCCCATATTTTTTTTTATTATACCAATGTATGAAATATTTTTATAAATTGGATTTATGTCCTATGTTCTGGAAACATGCATCCATTCAGCCACAATTTTAACTCAACTACTTTTCATTCTACTTTATTTATAATTAGGATATATATAGAACATATAAAAATTAATTATATTACCATTATAAGATAATATATACAAACTTGGTCCTTTAACATCCCATTGATGTCACTCTGAAATTGAATCAGGATTTTTATCTCTCTCCCTAAAAATATGATCTTGAAACCATACTATAAACTATTTATTATGCATATTCGATATCCATATTTCATCCCATGATGGATTAAATTGCCTAATAATTTTTCATAGGTTTCAACATATGGGGAAACCTGCACACTCTTATGCAAAACAAAAATATGAGCCTGCTCTCAAAATAAATATTGACTTTGAAAGAATATCTTCCGAAAATTCCTTCCCCACAAGCCTCCTAATGTAAAATGATTTTGATTGACAAATCCTTTCCATATTGGACATGTATTTTGTATAGAATTAAATTGGTTCATCAAAAATATATCACTCTATAATACAACCCTCATGATAACATCAATTATTGATAGACCCTTTCAAAATATTTATATAATGTTCAAAAGTTTACATCCATCTAAATTATACAGGACTATATATTCAAATATTTCTCACCATGTGATCCATCAAATGAACCATTATATTAAAATATGTTTGAAGGAAAAATATTTCCAATTCACATAATATGATGCAAATTTTGGTTTTCACAGTCTACAATTTCATTGGGTCTATTACTTTATTGCATATAGCTTTGAATAAGAAACCAACCATGGTTAATGTGTGATGGATATTCTTGGGAAAAATTCAACATATAGATATAGGCATTATATCTTACATCAAAACATGGTATTCATGTGATTTTAGACCCTTTAACATTAAATCGGTCATTGACACAATGTTCTTCATATTCAATTAATTCCCCTATAGAACTTTTACATCATTCAAGAAGTCAAAAAACTAATCTCTCCTGCCTAGAAAGAGTTTATGTTGCTTCAAGAAGAAAAGTTCATTTTTAACCCTTCACTGGTGCCAACTCTTCTCATATTCCAATGTCAACCTTTTCCAACCTATCATTAATTCCATTAATTTTTTCCTACATGAATTTAGAAATGTGGTGATGACACTATCACAAAATTGTTTCCCAATATACAAAACATCATGAAAATTCATGACATAAAGACAATTCTATTATGGGAATTAAAAAAATAATATTACCTTTTCCAGTCGATTTTCATATGGTTTTTTGAAAAACCATTACCAAAAGTATTGTCCACATCTATTAATTTATAAAATAATTGATTACCTATTAGTGGAGATGTTGATTTAAATTCTTCTAAACATTCCTTTAATGTTTTTATCCCACATTGGAACTTATTCCATCATGGTAGATATCTACGATATCCTAGAAATATAGTTTTCGATGAATGTTTCACCCTAATTGACTATGTACCTTTCTTGAAAATGTGTCACCTTTGAGTTCTGTTAATGCTATATCTTAAAAAAATTCCCTAATTAGAATGTAATTTATTGTCCCATACAACATGGCTCTACACATGAAATCTTCATTTCTATAAGCATCATAAAACATAACACTGAGATCCCAGAATAATTTAAAATCCTCGATCAATGAAGCCAAATGAACATCAATATCATTACCTGTTTGCTTTGGTCTTGATATAAGAATAGATAACATGATGTATTTTCATTTCATGAAACACCATTGTGAAAATTTATTATTTACCAACATAACATTCCATATACTATGAGTGATACATTTAAAACCAAAAGGCATCACTCCATCTTTAAATAATGCCATATGATGGTTTCTCAGCTCATTTCCAAATTTATGATACTAATGATAAATTCTCTTCCTCTATGGAGAGATTAATGGGGGATGTATTTTCCCATATTTGTTTCATGTGTCTATGGGCCCATTTAATTTCCTTTCAGTATCCTCACTTCCATATTTGTTCCAAAATATTGGGATGATTGGAAAGTACCATACAACTTTTGTAGGACCGAAGTAAACTTTCTTGTATCAATAAGTTCCATAATGTAGGAATTCTTTAATTGATTCATGGACCTCAAAAAATAGTATGCAATCATTGGGATAGGTGTTTATAATTTCATTGATCATACCAATCGAGCGTAGAATTTTTTGGCATCATATGTTTGTTTTCAGAGCCCATTATCTTCTAAAAGCATCTCATTCATGGAAGAAAATAGTTCTATAAAACTAGTTTCACTCCATCTATTGTCTTCATCTAAATTAAACCGATTTATTATGTTTTATAATGCTATATATTTACTTCAAATAGCATATAATGGCATCTATGCACAACCCTTTAACTTCCCAAACAATTTTGGGTGATCATGAAGTTCATTTTCAATTGTACTTTTCTTTTCCTCAATATGATCTTCATCGTCATTCACATATGTAATCATATTCATGATATGGTCATATTTATTTTTTTCACTTGTAATCATATCTTATGATCCAGAAGACACAGTGTTATCCCTACCACTAGCCACATTCTATTTTCCCCGTGTTTATTTTAAAATTTAAATCTTCGATCTATTTCATGATAGGTTATGTGTTCTCTTAACTCCTCTAGACTAATATTTTTCCAATAAAAACAACATAAAGATGGATAAATGATTTGAGAAGGGTCATATGTATGATGTTTTTAAAAATTGATGAACTCTTTCACTCCATATTCATACTATTTTGTCAGTTGATTGTCCTTCATCCATTCTTTATTCATATCTGTCTTATTTGATTGAGTAATATTAGTATTTAACAAAATAAATGCATAAAATATTTTCAAATAATTACAATTTCATAATTAAATGATAAGTATATAATTGAAAAATTAAAATATGATCGTAAAATAGACCAAAAGGGAGACAATTTCACTTATCTTTCATCTTCTTATGTCAATATATTTAATAAAATATCATTTAAAGTGGCCTCAATAAAAATATCTTCTCATTATTATTATTACCTCGCACTACTCTCTACTACTTCATATAAACCTTATCTTGAAATCTATACATATCAAGATACCTGCATTCCTTGATAGACTCGACCACCCCATATCCTTTTCACATCTAAACCATTTATTTATAGTTATCCAAATAAACCAGTCTATAATCCTTCTATACCTTCCACAATTCTAGATATATTTAACCAACTATAAATCATCATTTCCTTATCTACATCATGTATTTCCCATGATTTTAGATGAAAACTAATGAAAATAGATTTAAACACCCTTTGCATCCATAGTTTTCTATGTTTAAGAATAGATCTCATACACAGAGCCACTAACGACCCAATATGACCACTCCATGCATTAGTCATGACCATAATAGATCACACCTATCCTCCCAACCACCTGATCAATGGAACTTTCTTTGAGAATCCCTTGTAATAGAATGTTTTAGTATCCCACATGTGATCTTTTTCAAATACTACCTCAAAGAGTATAAACCTACCCAAAATCTACACTTTACAAATAAGAAGAAATAAATCTTGAACTACCACGAATAGTTGACCAAGAAACACATTGTTGATTTATTATATAACTCGAAGTAGATTTAATATAGACATGAAGTGCCACACCATGATCCTTCAAGATCATGATACTATATCAATTGCATGGTGTAGTCACAATAAAATATATCCCTTCAATTTTTCAATTGAATGAATGAACCAACTTCTATATGCAATGCTGTAAATCGGGTTTTCAGTGTTTCTCTAGAATCATAAATTCCCTCTCCACCAACCCATGTGAACTAGTCATATCCACTAACCCTAGATAATTTTAGATTTCATTCAGTATATAACCCCTTCAATATTTCTTTACATCATGTCCTCATCATTGATACTAGCCCCAGATGATGCCTATGTATATTCATGAACTAATAACTACCTGATATCATCCTTTTCAAGTAGTTCATTACCATGTACTAATTATCCCTCCATAAAGTTGTAGTTCTCTACCAATCACAATTCAAGCTAGACCAAGAATATCTCCTTCCATACCAATTTATACATCCCTCTTCCTTCATTACAAGACCATCATAGTAGAGCTGATTCCATCTTATCAAAAGCACTGAACAGTCATAACCTCGCAAAATTATATCTTTACCCCTTTATAAGAATCGTGCTTCCATTTCATGATAGAGAAACCCAAAACACATCAATGTGTCACAATTTATTGAGTCTAGGTTTCAACATTATTCCTCCCAAATTTTGGTTAGATAACCATTTTTAGAGTTTCAAATAGTATTATTCATGAAATTTATCAAGGTCTTTTTTCATTCTAGTATTTCAATATTAAAAATAAAAATTTATAATCGAGAAGTATGGTGCAACCCAACAAAACAAAAATAATTTCATACTTGATGATTCCCAATAAAGATAGAAAAAACTAACTCCATTCATCAATAAAATAACTATATTCATCGTATTTAAAATATAATTACGCAAGCACGAGAATAAATCAGAAAAATAGAAAGTGGTGGAGGAAACTCTTGAAATTTTTAAAGGGTAAATCTAGAAGGAAAATCTGATAGAATTATTTTTCAATGGTATAGAATACATAAGAAGTTTTAACCTAGTTTAACATATATTGAAACATGGTAAATAAAAAACATACATGATACATAATGATTATTAATAATCAAAGGATATTACCTTTCAAGGATCAATGGCGGTGAAACAGAAGGATGGCGGAAAGGTAGGGAGAGAAGGTTGCGAGGTAGGAAGAGAGGAAAGCGAGGCAGGGGGAGATGGTAGTAGAGGTGGGCTTGCGGTAGAGAATGGGTTCATGGTGGAGGTATGTTTCATGGATGAGGTGGGTTTCGATGGTATATGTGATGTTTGTAGGTGGATGTGGGGTTATTAGTGGAAACAGAGGAGGGATTTACAGTGGAGGAGGAGGGATTCACAACGGAGGAGGAGGGGCCAGTGTCAGCGTCTGCATGGATTGGCTCTCATGAGAGCATGAGGTGTGTGAGAGAATATGATTCTTGTTATGATTCATTAATATAAATGGTTAAGGATTTTAATAGTGCTACTAAAATCACTAATGATGGAATGTTTTATCAATTATAAAATAGAATTCATTGATAAACCATACATTTATCAATGCTTGTTTAGTGCTGATAATGACAACTTTTATCAGATGTGGGTAAGATTTTATGGTTTTAGTCTTCTTTTTTTCACCCAAAAATACTATATGATATTGAATTAGAAATTAGAATTCTGATTTTTTTATATAGAGAAACCAAGTCTGAACAAATTCAATAATTTTGATAGGTTCATGTTAGAAGTAGATTTAGGATCATTCTTAATTGATAAAGTTTTTATGTATTTGGATCAAGATGAGATATAATTGCATTTTGATTATGAGAAATTCACATTAATATATAAGGACTTACTAGTTATTAGTCATGGCATACAGAACTACATAAGAAGGTAGGATCACGAGGATGCGGTTAGGCATGACCAAGTGTAGAGGCATGGCATGCTTCCTCTTGCTTCTGGTAGAAATATTTATCCTGCTTGTCCACTGCAAGGTGAATTAGTACAACATGAGCCTGCAATGAAATGCAGTTTTTATAGGGATAGAACTTGACCCTCTGAATATCTTGTTATAGTTAAAAATTTTGAATCGTTGGCTAGGACACCTCAGCCAATTTTACTTAAGGCTACAGTTGTGGTAGGGGCGTCACCCATGTGCTTGCTGAAACACAAGTTGGTTCTTAGATGATGGAGGTTTCCCTTGCTGAAAGGTATGACCAACCACTAAATAATGGTATACATGCACAAAATTTTAATTCTAGGATGATGGATTTTGATTCTAATACAAGGATTAAGGTTTAAAATTGATAGTCTTCTTGTGGAATGTGGGTTTAGAATGACGAAGAACTAGATGAGGACCATTCTCATGGAAAGACTATTAGAATTCATGTGAAGACATGGTTTGATATCATTCATTCTCAATCTCCTATACAGTGCTATGATAAGAAGAAGTATTGGTCAGTTTTAGTCATTGATGATAAACAGAATGCTTGTGAGGGTAGTGTGAAATTTTAGGATTCCCATAAGCTAAGTGGGATTTTTGATCACACTACTTTTGTTTAAACTTTGGTGGAAATATAGGAGTTCATTGTGGGGGAAAATATCACAGTGATTCATTTTCTATCCCAGGCTACAGATTTTTTAATGCATGAAAAAAAGTACTATTCCCCTTGCACATTAATCAAGAAAAGTGTTTTTGTGGATATCAATGGATTTTCGGGAATCTCAAATAAAACTGGTTCTAAATTTGAGTCAGTTAAGGCTTCTATTCAGAAACCACTGAATATAGAAACTATTAATCTCTTTGAGTCACATAATGATGAGAAGGATGACATATAAGATGTGGCAAAACAAGTGGATGATGAAAAATGTTTGAAGGATAAAATTATTGTAGTAACTAGTCGAAAGGGAAAATAATGAGTTGATTACTTAGATAAGGGGCTAGTCATGTTCTAGTGGAAACATTCAGAGTGCTGTCAAGGCCTTTAGAAGGTGGTGTTTTCCCTACTCTGTTGGATTTCCAGTATCATGATGTTCTAATAGAAAATCAACTTATTGATTCTTGGGAATCAAATAATATGTATCCATTAGCATAGTCTGATATTCTGATTTTCATGGTTGGGGTGGTCGACAAGATTCTATTGAAAAATGACAGGTCGTATGTTGGGGATAATGAACTAGAAGGAACCTGGTATCAAACCAAGATATGGAGATGGGGACATTATCCAAAGAAATAAATAAAGAGGGTATGGTCATGTTAAATGGGAAATAATGAAGGAGGATTCAATTCTAGTAGTGATGGATCATGATGCTTATAAGTATTATAGTAGGGGTCATGGACGTGGTTGTGGTCGAGGACATGGCTCCTAACTCACCCTAGAATAAAAAAAGCTCAAAGAAAAATACTTTGTGATTTTTAATCAAAGGATCTCACAGTAAGAATGAGATACTACATATGATTATGTGAATCCTAGCCAAGTATGATCATTTCCTTGGTTTGTTTTTTTCTTATGGATGAGGTCATGATTGACCTTTCTAATATTTATTTATCTTCATGTCAGTTTTTATTCTCTAATATATTTTTTAGGAGAAATCTATCATGCCTCCTAAACCGTTTAAGTATATGTATAATCTTATAAATATATATAATCAATATATTAATTATATATATTAATAATATTATAGATATAATAAATATATTTCATATAATTATATAATTATTTAAATGAATATACATTTATTTATAATTATAACTATATATATGTATATATATAGGAAAAGTTATAAAATTTAAACTAATATATTTATTAAACATATAACATTATAAATATATATAATTAATATAATTATTAAAATATATCTATATATATTTGTAATTATAATTATAAATATTTTTATTTATTTATCGATGTTTTTATAAATTTACAAATATATTTATTTAGTTATATATATTTATACCATTATAAAAATAATAAATATATTTTTTACAATTTTATAATTATATATATATATATATAATTATAAATATAAATAAATTTATATTAACTTGAAATTGAAAATCAGGATAAAAAAATATTTATTTATATTTATAATTATAAATATATATATATTTACTTAAATATTTATAATATTATAAAAATATATTTATAATTACAAAAATATATATATGAAGATGGTGCGAACCATGGGTTGAATCTTATTGTTCCAATTTTTTTGAAAATAAATGAACAATGTATAGTTGAAAGGTGAAAGTGAGAGACACAAAATGAAAAACAATGACAAGACACTACTCTAAAATAACTCATACCATCACCCACAAAATAATAGATTCATCATTTGTTGGAAAAACCACCACATATTCCTCAGAAATGATGGTCCCTCTGCCAGGTTTTGGGCTGTAACCAAGGGGCATCATCCATAAGAGTATCGGTGTTGACATCCTGTCACACACCAACTATTGAAATAAATTTTATTTCATTATTTTTTTGGTTTTTGAATAATTTTGTCGATGTGCGGGTCGATTCTTAGTTGGGATTTATCTTATCTATAGATAAATGAATGTTTTGGGCATGGTATCGTCCAACGTACGGGCATGGCATGGTTGAAGCCATGCACCTTCGCCAGGTCCCTATGAAGCCTACCCTGTGTAAAAAAATTATTTATAATTAATTAATTAACAAGATGAATAAAAAAGTAGATGAAATTACAATAAAAAATGAAAGTAATTAACATTTCATTTAATAATAATAATATTATTATTATTTAAAATATTATTTTTAGGATTATAGTTAATATTTTAATTAAGTTATTATTATTAATATAATAATAATATTTAGTTAAGAATATTATTATAATTTTTATTATTACTATTATTATTATCAATAATAAATATAATTATTATTATAATGGAATTTATCTTTGTTATGATTTATTTCTCTATCTCTTTTTCCCTTTTTTCTTTTTTTCTCTTTCTTTTTTTTCATTTATTCTTTCCTCTCTTCTTCCTCCCCCTCCTCTCTTGAGTTGTGTTTCCTGGTGCATCAAACGCTAGTGTGACTACCCCTTTTTCCCTACCTATTTCCTTTGGTTGCTTCCCCCTTCTCCCTCCAGCAACCTAGCTTTGGCGCCCAAGCAGCCTCGCACTGCTCCTTCTCCTCACATGCCGCTCACACGTGACCACTTCGCTAGGGTACTCCCAATCGGTGCAACCTACCCTCTGATGACCCCCCCAATGACTCCCCTTGGACATCCACTCTTTTTCATGTAATGTTTAGGGTTATTGGTTCTCCTTTGGGGTTACGTTTTTCCAGATGTTAGGGTTTCATTTCGTTTAGGATTCGATCATGATTTTTCATGGTTTGAATTCTTGAATTAGGGTTTGTTTCAGGTTTCATGTGGTGGGATTGGAATGTGATTTAATAATTCGCACTAAATTTTTTGATTTTGACATCATAGAAGTTGGTTCCCTACATAATCTTTTTTTGATGAATTATTTTACTTTCTTAATTAATTTGGTGTGATCTGTTTTTTTTTTGTCAAATTATTTTTTAAAAGATTTTAGTATGAATTTAATATTTTATAGGATTTTTATACATAATGGGGTGTGTTTTTTTATGAAACCCCATATTGTGTTATTTAATAGTGTTTTATGTATTTTGAAATTAGTTTATTCAACTATGCGAGTGGTGCGAATTGTGTTTTGATGTGGTTTTGGAACACATTTCGTTATAAAAGTAGATTTTTAGTGGGTTTTTTGGGTAAACGCAAGTGATAATTCTTGAAAAATATATTATAAACTTTTATTTATAGTTTATTAAATTATATGTAAGGTTCAAAACTCGTTTTTAACCATTTTTAGAGTGTGTTCTTGTGTGTGGGACTTTAAAATAGAGTTGGGGTGTCCAAGTGCTGGTATTTGGTATGTGTAGTGCCTTGTTTAATCTTTTTATTTGATTATCTCATGTGATATGAACTTGAAACTTGAATGATCACTAAGGGAATCCAATATAACTAGTTGGGAAGACTAGAACGAGTGTACTAGTGATATAAAAGTGGCCTCGACTCAGTTTCACTTAGATAGATTGATGACTAAAACACTAACTAAATATGTGGAAGATGAATGTAGACCACTAGGGTTATAGAGATGTCCCATACTAGTCGTTCATTCATGATAACGTGGGTTCTCAGGTTTCCAATACCAATTTTCACCGAGAAATGTGGTTCTACGGTCCCACTACTTGCTAGTACATATAGGGACCCTTCCATGTTTTGTGCTCTTAAACTATTTAGTGCTCACCATCAACATATGGTGTGGCATTTGGGTTACATGAAAGGTGATTTTTTTTCATTAACGTCGCTTTCCTTTGAATTTGTTTTCATTAAAACTATTTTCTTTTCAGTTGTTGGAGATATTTTCTTTTCATTTATTAAACATACATGTTTATTCATCATTTAATTTTTTATGTTTGGAATCTTTTCTTCAGTGGAATCCTGATATGAATTATCTCACACCCTAATTACACATTTGGGTGTAAGTATATTTTCTAATATTTGATATAGGTAAGGGTAATGAGTATGAAGATTATGGTTTGGTTTATTAGTGATCTTCCATGGGTGGTGTTGTGGAGATTTCTTGAGGGTGTTTTCCTCTTTCCATGTGGTTCTTTTTGAACTTGTTTTTTGTCACCTTCCATAGTTTTGGGATTTTGTTCCCATTTTTTGTACTGGCCCTTTTGGTTCATTTTAAATTACCGTTGTAACTCCAATATAGATTTTTTTTTGTTAATGGATATTTGGTTGTGATTTTTAGTTTCTATTTATTTATATTGTTTATTGTTTTATATTTTATTATTTGGTAAAATCATTCTCACATGTTAATATTTATACGTGGGCACTAGTGCCAGAACTTGGAGATTGGGAATGTCCTCTGAGCCTTTCCATGGACTTGGTTGGGTGCCGTTTCGGATGATGACCTTTCTTGGTTTGTGAAAAAATTCTAAGAGAGCATGTTTAGCTCGTTAGGTCATGTTATATGGGATTAATCTAGAAATATAGTAGCTAGGACTATGGTGGCTCGAGGATATGGTTGTGAGTAGGGTGTCTAGGCAACAATCCTTGTGTCTGATATCATGTTACCATGGAACGTTGGGATGTTTGGTTGACTTCTCCTCTAGCTGGGACGTATAAATTACATACTATACGTGGACATTGGGTGAGGTTTAAGTGGTTTGTTCATTGTGTTGAATTAATATGTTTGGTTTATTGGATTCGTGTTTATTTTTAAAAAAATTTAGACAAAATCTATTAAGGATCTTCATCAGGGATGGTTTGTTTCGTAATAACCTGACTCAATAGAGAGATCCCTTGCACCCATAGGAAGAATCCAAAGAGTGTTCTCATGCATATCTATATATGAGGTTTGAGGAAGTTGTGTTCTATGGTATTCAGGCTCTATGACAGAGAGAAGCTCTAGATTTTACTCCTACTCCAAATAGAGAAGATATATCTGATCCTAAATAGAAAAATCCCAAGAGTATTTCAAGAAAAAAACCCAGATCTTTCTGAGGTAGCATAGAGATTCAAGAAGCGGAGGAGTGTCTTGAGAATGTTGACTGCATGTTTTAGTTTCTTGACACTCCTAAGGAAGTAAAATAGTATGATTCATTTTTACTAGATGGTCCCTATCAAAGGTGGTGGGACTTGGTGATTCAAGGTGGTAAGCCCGAGCAGATGAGCTCCAAGGAATTCAAGGAAGTCATTAATGACTTGTACTTCCCTGATGTCTTGGCTTCTGCCAGATCATGGTAATTTATGGATTTTTTTAGGAGGACCATTCGGTGATGGAGTATTCTAACCACCTTATTGTGCTAGTCCTATACACACCTAAAATAGTACATAATGAATAGATGAAAGCGTGTATGTTTGAAAAGGGTTTCCTATCAGAGATATGTTCTCAAGTATTCCTATTCAAGTTAAAGACCTATGTTGTGGTAGTTGATTGATCTTGTTTGGTGGAGATTAACCACAAGGGATTATATAGTTCCTTTAGGTATATGTTAGTGTTTGGTTGTGGTAGTTCATCTGAGAAGAATAAGAAGCATGATGAGAAAGGGAAGAAGGGTGGATAAAGCTCATTCCATCCTTCCATGAAATTTTCATCTATGTATTTTGGTGTAGGATTTGTTGTGTACCACCAGTGCGGTAAGGAAGGATACATAAAACATGCATTCCATCAACCCCATAGGACTTTACATTGATGTGGAGTTATGGGAAACCTATAACAGTTTTGTAGGGTGATACACCCTTATCAGAGTGGGTCATGATCTGTAGCTTCCAGGGTATTTTCTGTTCATTAAAATTTGACTAGAATGGTTTGATATTGGTTTTTTGGTCATGGTCGTAGGACTAGATCAACATCTGGGAATACCTAGATTAGGATAAAGATGTATAAAAGAAGCTATTATTAGGCAGGGATAAGGTAACAACATTCTATGGATCAGGAACAAATGAGACCAGACGTTGGACCTACACTAGTTTGGGATACCATCCTAATTACATCTTCTATAGTAGCTATTTTATTTGACAGGTGCATCTGATTCTTTTATTTCTGCATGTTTTATGAATTTGTTGAACTTACCGACTGATATGATGTCTTTTGAAATGGAGTTGGTAACACTGTCAGGTAAAAAGGAGGAGAAATGTCTCAAGTTCCAACCTTGTTCACTCTCTATATCTGGGGTTGAGATGGAGTGATACTTCTTGGTGTTATATATGGACCTTTTCAATGTAATCATCAGAATGGTTTGGCTGGTGATACTTGAAGATCATATCTATTTCTACTGGCGATGGGTGAATTTCATGGAACTTGAGGGGAGTCCTTAGGTATTTTATAGGGAATGGGATCCTCAGTCAGGTCATGTGGGACATCCAATTCAAGAGTTGGGACGACTTTCTTTTTAGTTATCATCACATGTGCCGGAGGACAATGGAGGTTCTCTTAGGGGTGGATTACTTCTTATAGTGGATGAGTTCCCAGAGGTATTTCCAAATTATTTTTCAGGCATACCCCGAGAGTGGAACATGGAGTTCTTAATTGAATTGGTGCTAGGAACACTATTGATATATCTTCCCACATATCATATGGCCCCCACTGAGCTGAGGGAATTAAATACACAGTTGTACTATTTGGAATCCAATGGGTTCATTATGCCAATCATTTCTCCTTGGGTCGTTCCTATTATATTAATGAATAAGACCAATGGATCCCTCCGGTTGTGCAGTGATTACCAAAATATGGACATGATAAGTATTAAGAATGAATACTATTCTCCCTAAATTGATTAATTGTTTGATCGAATGATGTGGTAAAAGTGTTTATCCAAGATATAATGGCATTCATTTTAACACCAAGTGAAGTTGGGCGAGGTGGACACCTTGAAGACGACTTTTCAAAGCAGGTAAAACAACATCAAGTATTTTTTCATGCCTTTAGAATTGAAAAATTTACCAGTGGTGTTTATGGTGCTCATGAATAGGGTGTTACACCAGTATCTTGACTCATTCATTGTGGTATTCATGGATGACATCTTAGTTTATTCTAAATCCATGGAACAACATGAGATTCATTGGATGATCATGTTGGTCACTTTCTGAGATCATCACCTTTATGAGATGCTTTCAAAGTGCACCTTCTCGATTAGGGAAGTGGAGACTCTAGGCCACATGAATTTGGAGAAAGGGGTTTTAGTAGACCTCGAGAATATTAGTATAGTTAAGTTGTGGGAATAGCCAAATAATGTGTTTGCGATCTGGAGTTTTTTGAGCTTGGAAGGTTATTACTTGAATTTTTTTTGGTACTTCTCACCTCTTTCCTCCTCTATGAATGCACTCACCGGAAAACGGGTGATGTTTGAATGGATCCCGGATTTCCATGAATCCTTTCTAGAGTTGAATCAATGGTTGACTACCCCACCTATGTTGATCTTTCTAGAATATAGGAATGGCTGCATGGTCTACTATGACACATTAGGTATGGGTATAGGGTGTGTGCTCATGAAGAATGGTCATGTGGGGGCATATGGTTCTGTTTAACTTTGACCGTAGGAGAATAATTAACTGACCCATGACATGGAGTTATCAGTGGTGATGTATGGCATTAAGACGTGGTTTCACTACCTTTTGGGGAGAAATTTGTGGTCCACTCTTACCATAAGAGCTATGCCTACACCTTCTCATAGAAGGATCTTAATATGAGGTAGCTTTTTTGGATTGGGTATATGTAGGGGTTCGACTCTGATATCATCAATACACCAGGAAAGGTTAATGTGGTGGCTGATTCACTGATTAGAAGATTTCCAATTCAATATTTGAGTATGTTCAGTGATGAGTGTACTCTGATGGGTTTATTTTCCTAGATGCACTTGGGGACCAAGGATCATAATGGAGGTGCGCTTTTGGCGAGAATTCAGATGCATCCTTTTCTTCTGTAGTTGATTCTTCAAGAGTAGCCAAGTGATGATATGTGTTATTAGTTTATGTCGTTTCTTCCTGGTGTGGAAAATTTTTTAATTGGTCTTCATCTCTATAGCTGATCCTATGTTTTAAGGGTTGTGTAGTGGTTCTGTTTTCTCTATAGAATGTGGTGATGCAGGGTAGCCACCAATCTCAATGGTTCATTCATCCTATAGCTACCAAAATGTATTATGATGATCTTTGGCAGTTTTTTTTGTCCAGGCATGAGATGGGGCATAGCATACTTTATATCGAGATGCTATACTTGTCAGCAGGGAGAAGAAGAGCCTCAAAGGCCCTCTATTTTGCTTCATCCACTACCCATTCCTACCTGGTTGGGGGAGGAGGTCAATATGGAATTCGTTATTGGATTTCCTCGTACACCTTGGGGAAAATACTCCATTTGGGTTGTGACTGATTGTTTCCCCAAATCAACTTGAATTATTCAGATCATACATACAAAAAATGTGGATGAGTAGGGCCAATTGTATATTCAGGAGGTGGTCAGAAATCATGGTGTGTGATTAGTGATTGTTCTTGACAGATACCCCCACATTAACTCTCAGTTTAGGGTTGTATATCGAAGGGAATTGGGGCCACAGATAAAAATTACCATGGAATTCCAAACGTAAATAAAAGGTCAAATGGGGCAGGAAATTCAGATTCTTGAGGGCATGCTTTATTCTCGTGTTTTAGATTTTAGAGGATCATGGGATAACCATTTTGTATTGGTTGAATTTTCTTATTATAATAGTTACCAATCACTTATTCTAATGGATCCATTTGAGGAACTCTATGGTTAGCCAAATCGTTCTCCTTTATGTTGGGATGTGGTAGGTGAGACCTCACTTTTGGGACCATGCCTTGTGCAACAGACATATGAGAAAGTCATTTTTATCCGGAAGTAGTTATTGACAGATCAAAATCACCACAAATATTAAGCTGATAAGAGGCATCAAGACCTGGAGTTTTCTATGAATTATGAGGTGTTCTTGATTGTGGCCCCTCATTAGGGTCATTGTCGTTTGGGAAAGAAAGTAAAGCTTACACAAAATTATGTCGGGCCTTTAAATATCACTGAAAAGATTGAAAAAGTGGTGTGCCTGTTTGCATTATCATATCATTCGATGTAAATTCATAATTTATTTCATTTCTCCCAATCGAATAAATATAATCCATATCCATCCCAAGTGTTTAATTGAGAAGAGTTAGAGATAGAGCCCAATTTATTGGTGTTCGAACAGTCAGGGCAGATAGATGATTCCTAAGAAAAGGTGCTTCATGGGAAGTCCATTTTATTGGTCCATATGCTTTGGTAGCAAGGGAATCTTGTGCATGATACTTGGAAGCAGAAGTCATGGGCCGACCAGGAGTATCCATTTTTATTCTCTGATCAAGCTTCTATTTGAATTTCTGAGGGAAAAATGTTTTCATGCTGAGGAGAATTTTCACACCCTAAAATTTGAAATAATTTTTATTTTGTTATGTTTTTCAGTTTCTAATATTTTTGTCGATGTTCTAGTCGAGTCCTGAATGTGCTTTTTCATTTTTTCTAATAAATGAATGTATTCATCTTTATAGTATCTCGCGCATGGGTAGGGCACAATTGAAGTCTTGCGGCCACACCAGGTCACCATGCAGCCTAACCAGTGTTAAAAAATTATTATTTTTTAATTGATAAAAAATTTGAATAATAATGTGGAATAAAAATAAAATAATAAAATAAAATAATTTATGATTTTTTTAAATTATAATAATAATGATAATGTTATTTAAGAATGTTATTATTACTATTTTTAATATTTTAATTAACATATAGTTTTTAATATAACAATAATATTTAATAATGGAGATTATTATTATTAGTATTATGACTAATATTATTTTAATCACTAATCATTATTATTATTATTATTATTATTGAATTAAGGTCTTTTTAGTATTATTTCGTTTTCTTTTTTCCCTTTTTCCTTTTATT
The DNA here is from genome assembly GCA_963277665.1 of Viscum album. Taxonomy (NCBI): domain Eukaryota; kingdom Viridiplantae; phylum Streptophyta; class Magnoliopsida; order Santalales; family Viscaceae; genus Viscum; species Viscum album. Next base: position 228,997,351 of record OY728145.1, read on the forward strand.
TTCATTCTATTTTTCTTTTCTCTCCACTTCCTCTCCCCCCTCCTTTCTCACTTTACACTGCCTGGTGTTTAAAACCCTAGCATGACTCCCCCATTTTCCCAACTTCCTTCCTTTGTCTAGTGCCCCATTCTCCCTCCAGAAACCTTATTCTGGTAACCCCAACGACCCTACACCACCCCTTCTCCTCTCTCACAGCTCACGAACTACCACTTCAGCACTGTATTCCCTACCAGAACAGCACCCTACCAGCACGACCTTCACTCCAAATACCCCCCCCCCCCCCCGCATGACGCCCCTTTGGTTTCATCACATTTTGATCTAATATTTAGGGTTTTTTATTCACTTGTGGGGTTCTAATTTTTCCAATAGTTAGGGTTTGATTACATTTAGGATTCATTATTGATTTTTTGGTCAAATTTTCGAATTAGGGTCTGTTTCAAGTTTCATGTGGTGCAATTTTTGTGCGAATGAATAATTCAAAGAAATTTTGTGGATTTTGACATCAAATTAGGTTGTTCTATGCATAATCATTATTTGATTAATTATTTTACTTAATTAATTAATTTGGACTAATCGGTGATTATTTTTTTGGGTGTGAAATTAGTTTTTAAAATATTTTAGTATGCATTTGATATTTTGTAGCATGTATATATGAAATGGGGATCATTTTTTATGAAAACCCATATTTTGTTATTTAATATAGTTTTATGAATTGTGTATTTATTTTATTCCACTAAGCAGTGCGAATTGTGTTTTTTTTGTGATGTATGAATCATTTTTTCATAAAAGTAGATTTTTATCTGGTTTGTAACGACCCAAAATTTTTAACAATTTTTGTTTCCAAATTTTGTGTGTTATTTTATTTTATACACAACAAAACTATTTCATTTAATAAAATGAATATAGTTAAAATGATACCATTAGGTTTTGACTTTTATATGGTCGTTGGTCAATATGACTGTTGGAAACTAAATGTTACAATATTTTCTATAAATACTAGTGATCTTGGTTAATATCGAAAGAAGATTTTATGGCCTCATCTAGTAGCCTCAGGCCTATTGATGCCCATCATACTGAACTTGGGAAGGAGGTAGCACCACACGGCTTTTCTCTCAACCAAACCCAAGCCGAACTTCATCGTCTGAAGCTGGAACAGAATCACCATCGCGAGAAGTTCAAGCTGATTGAAATCACCACTCTGGAAATGTTGGTCGGGCCTCCCAAAGATTATATCACCATAGAACACCTTACACTTATGTCCTATGTTGGTGTTATAAGGGTCTATGTAACGAGACCGTAACTGCCTTTTGTAATCCTTTGAGATAAATAAAATTGTGATTTCTTCTTATGGTGAAGTTTGTGATTTTTCAAAAGTCCGGATATATATAGGATGTATATTATTAATGGTTCGATGAAAAAAGATATTTTAAAATATTTATGTAAACCTTAAATAATTAATAATGTGTAATTATTTTCAAAAAATTGTCTTCTACGGTTATGTTCATGAATAAATTTATACTCTAATAAGATCAACATAATTTTTGGTGAATAGTTAATTATGAATATTGATTTTATGGTTATTATTAGTAATGTGATCAAATGGATTAAGAAACCTCAAATAATAAAGTATTAATATAATTTAGGAAACTTGATTAAGTAATGTGATTCAATAAAATAGGTAAATAAATGATTTAGAAATTATTAGTCAAGTATTAGTTTTTTCGGGTGAAAAGTGTTTTTTAATTAATAAATTAAATTAAAAATATTTAGAATATTATTTTTTATAATATAGAGTTCTTTTATGAATTCATAGAATTGATATTAGGTTATGGGGATTTTTGGGGATTTTTCCGAAAAAATGAATTTTCGGTGAACAATGAAAATACAGTTTTTAGTTTCGGGTGTTTAATGACATCCTTAAGGATGTAATAATTATGTAATCATTTTGGTGGACTTATAAATCATAATATAAGGTATGATGTGTCCCAAGTGGCCAATACCATGGGAAAATACCATGGGAAAGACCATGGTTTTTCCAATACCACCCATGAGGTGTCCCTTGGCCATTAATGACTGGTCCCCTCACATATACTATAAATACCATGTCACTCCCTAATTCATTTAATTTCAAAACCCCACTCAACGATGTCCAAGTCTCCTTAAATCCCTAGGAGTCCTCCATTGGTTCCCTCAAGCCTCCCATGGTCCCGACCTTCATGCTTTCGAAATTACTCTTCAAGGTAAGGGAATCTTTCACCTCCTCTTTTAAGACATGAATTCCTTTATATTGTGTCATCTAATTTCCATCTATTTTTGTTGAGGGTATGTTCTTATATGTTCTCATTTCTGTCCATTTCAGGTCTAATTGTTGAGATACCATTTTTCTCTCATCATTTAGTTTTCTGAATTTTTAAGTGACGTCATTAGGCTGCCGAATTTCTCGTAAAAGAAATCACATCTTCTCTTTTCTTTCATTTATCTTTATTCATGCGGTATTTCATTAAAATATCTATACCATGATCTTATTCAGTACCCATACTGTTGATGAATTATTAATGAGTGGGTGACTCTTGTCCCCTCTCTTTTCTATGTTTTCTAAAACCATGTTATATAGTAGTTATGCTGCAGAAATTTGGTCTCAGAATCTCTATCTCTTCCTCTCAAGAAATTATCTTATTTTATTTATGTGAATATCAGAAATATTTAGTTTCTATGGGTGGTCATAAGAATATAAAGATGAATTTTTTTTCTTGAAATAACATACATATAACCCTCACTCCCTTTCCATGGGTTATAAATTACATAATGATCCTATTTTTAAGCTATTTTTAAACGTCACTATTTTGGCATGAAACCCATTTCATTGATTATATTTAGGTTATTTATGAAATGTTTGATTATGATATATGTGGATCACATGAAAGTAAAGACATATTAAGGGTTTTCCCTGATATCACTCCAATTCATTGGGTTAATAATTAATATCTAGATATGATAAGTTTCATGATACCTTGGTGAATAACCTTGGTAATTAATATGAAACCATGGGGGTGGACCTTGGTGATATGTTCATTAATGTATAAATGAAATTTTGAATCCACATATTCATGTTATGTTCTATGTTCTTTTCATTATGATATTCCTATACATCCATTTCTCATGTCTTTATGTTGTTACTCAAGTTCTTATTATTAACACAAGTAAACTGATTCCCTTGTTTACCCTTACTGGGCCTTCTGCTCACCCTTTCCTTTGATTTATATCTCTAGGATATGAGACGCAGTAGTTGTATGTAGGATGAACCTATTATGAATCCCTAAAAGTGGTTTAGAATAATGTTTTATGTTGTATTCAATTTTTATTGTTCTTGATTTCCAGGACACTAGACTTTAAAGATCCTCTGTATGTAAAATGTAATGGAATGTTATGTATTAAAAAGGCGAGATTCCATAGTTGGTATCAAAGGATAGTTTAGTAATTTATGGAAATTAGGATATAAAAACTTTAGGGAGAACCCTATAGAAATTTTTAAATATAGGAAAACTTCATTGTATCTTGGTGAGTATTGAGTAAGTGTTTTATCAAGAAAATACATCCATGTCTGGATACGAGCAGGTAGAGGTGGCTCTGTCCCATATGTACATATGGTTAAAACCTAAAAACACTGCTTTTAGCTAGACTCGAATGGGAACTAGTACACAAAAATGGGCCTTGCCACACTCTTGGTTACGGCACTCTCGGGGGATATATTTGGTTAATTGCAATCTTTTTATGAATCATTATGAAGGAAATATAGAGATATGTAATTTTTTAAGCATGATGTTTTATGACATAGAATCCATTATAGTTAAAAGATTAGTAAATGAAATAAGTTTCTCACTAAGATTTTATTATTTTAGAAAATGGCGTGCAATAGGAGGAACCATGCAAATGGTGACTGTAATGGACCATGCACTGAAAGCCCTCTGATGGAAGCCGGAATGGAAACATTCATGCGAATGATGAACCAACTGACTCAATTTATGGGAAATAACTTGAATCAATCTAAGAGACCAATCTCACCACGATGGGAACAACAATCTGTTGAGTCCGTTATGCATCAACGACCACCAACATTCAGTGGATTGACTGACCCATTGATTTCTGAGTAGTGGATCACCTACATCGAGAAGATATTTTATGTGCTCCGCTTCTCAGAGAAAGAGAAGGTCACCCTGGTTGTCTATCGCTTATAAGGAGAAGCTGATCCGTGGTGGGAACTGATTAAAAACACATGGAAAAGTGTGGAAGTTGAATCTATGGAGTGGTGAGAGTTCAGAGGGATCTTTTTCAGTAAGTATTTTCCTCATTCCATAAGAACAAGAATGGAGAACGAGTTTCTCGAGCTGAACCAGAAGGAGAATAAATATGTGGGAAGCTACGAAATGAACTTCACAAGGCTTTCATGATATACCTCTAGCTTTGTCATGGATCTAAATGGTAACGTTGATAGATTCTTTAGTGGACTGAGACCTCATCTACAGAAGAATCTATCCAACCGAGACTATGATAGCTATGAGGAGATTGTGTGGAGTGTGTTGAAAGTTGAGTTGGAGTTTGGTGAGACACAATGGTCTCATAAATCCAATGACAAGAAGAGATCGATGGAGACCATCTTAGGGAGGTCCTTTGATCAGGGAAGAGGAGGCAAGAAAGTGAAATATCCCATGTGTAACAAATGTAGGAAGAATCATACGGGGAACTACTTGATTGGGAGAGGGAAATGATACAAGTGTGGAAGAGATGGCCATATTGCGAGGAATTGTCATAGTGAGGTTAAACCTAAACTTCCAAACACTAAAGACAAGGGGAAGATGGTGCAGGCCCTACATGATGTATAATGTTTTATGTGTGGACAACGTGGGAACTTTTCCAATCACTGTCCAAATATGAGGGCAGTGGAGGGGAACCACCATCAGCCTCTACAAAGGCCATGAAATCAAGGTCATTCTTTTGCTATCACGATAGCTGAAGTCGAAGCTCCGAAGGGTGTGGTAGCAGGTACTCTTGTTGTTATTTCAAAGCCAGCAAGTACTTTGTTTTATTCTTGTTCTATGCATTCCTTTATTTCCTCCAAGTTTGCAAAGAATTTTTAATCAACCCCCAATTTTCTAAAAGTAGAGTTATCGGTCAAGATACCTGGTGGGACTTTCCATGCATCTTCAATGTTTAGAAATCCTATTATTTACATTAGTGAGCACAATATTATCGCAAATATAGTAGTCATTCCCATGCTGGAACTCGACATCATACTAGGGATGGATTGTCCCTCAAAGTATAATTCTAAGATCAATTCTAGAAGCAAGGAAATATCAGTAGTATTGAATGGAAAACCTATAGGTATCTTCCAATGAGATATATCTAAACCAGATCATTTTCTATAGAAACCACATATATCCTTCATTATGGAGTTTATCGGTGAAGAAGAAGAAAGATATGAGAGTTTAAGGATAGAAACTATCCCCATCGTCCAGGAATACATTGACATATTTCTGGAGAAGTTTCCTCGACCTCCCCCTGAAAGAGACGTAGAGTTCTTAACTGAATTTGTCCCTGAATCTCATTCGATATCAAAGACCCCATATAGAATGGAAAATTTGGAGATGGAAGTATTAAATAAACAACTCCAATATCTTTTGGAGAAGGGGTTTATCTAAACGAGAGTGTCTCCATGGGGAGCACCTGTTCTCTTTGTAAATAAGAATGATGGATCGATGTGGCTATGAATTGATTATAAATAACGGAATGATATCACAGTAATGAACAAATACCCTCTACCAAGAATTGATAACTTATTTGACCAACTTCATGGGTCTCAATTCTTCACTAAGATTGACCTTCGATCTGGTTATCATCAATTGAGGGTGAAGAAAAAAAGATATTCTAAAAAATTCCTTCCGATCAAGATATGGGCATTACGAGTTTGTTTTAATGCCCTTCGGACTGACTAATAAACCATCTATTTTTAGGGATCTAAATAATAGTATCTTTAAGGACTACCATGATAACTTTGTGGTAGTTTTTATTGATGAGATTATGATATATTCTAAAAGTTGTGAGGACCATGAGATCATATAAGGTCTATTTTGAAAACTCTGTGGAAGGAGAGGCTTTTTGGGAAGTTCAAAAAATGTGAATTTTGGTTACAAAAAGTTTTGTTCTTGGGGCACATTGTAACCAATGAAGGAATCACAGTTGACCCAGCAATGACAAAATTTTTAGAGGAGTGGCCTCAACCTACAACAATAACTTAGATTCAAAGTTTCCTTGTATTATCAGGATATTATAAGAGGTTTTTGAAAAACATTTCATGACTTTCAAATCCATTAACCATGTTAACTTGAAAAGGGGTCAAGTTCATATGGACAAAAGAGTATGAGGAAAGTTTCCAAGAGCTAAAGAAGATATTGGTTACTGCAAACGTGTTAACTCTGCCCTCATGTGGATAAGGATTCGTTATATTTAGTGATGCATCTCCAAAAGGGCTTGGGTGTATCCTCATGAAAAATGACACGGTCATTGCTTATAAATCTCGACAGTTGAAGACTCATGAGAAGAATTGTCCTATGCATGATCAGGAGATGGCTGTGGTTGTTTTTTCTCTGAAGATATGGAGGCACTATCTTTATGGGGAGAAATGTGACATATACACAGACCATCAAAGTTTGAATTATATTTTAAAACAAAATGAATTGAACATGAGATAAAGGAGATGGTTGGAAATTCTTAAAGACTATTATTTTTCAATTCCTTATCATCCTGGAAGAGAAAAAAAAGTCGCTGATGCATTATGCAGGAAAGACCCAGTTGTTTTTTCCATGATGAGGATTGAAAGAGATATTTTGATCAATGAGCTCATAAATTTGGAAATAGAAATTATAAGGTAAGACTCGTCATCAACCCTAACCCAAGTGATTTCTAAACCATCATTACTAGAGAAGATCAAGAAAGCACAGAAAGAAGATCCTTTATTGTAGAAAAAGTTTGATGCTATAAAGGAAGGAAATATTGATGAGTTCAATATTGATCAAAAGGTATACGAAAATTTCATACAGGGCCATGTGTTTCATCTATTCCAGAAATAAGGAAGGAGATGATGGATGAAGATCATAGCTCTACCTTCTCTATTAATTCTGGAAGCACAAAAATGTATAGGGACATTTGTGATCATTATTGGCGAGATAATATGAAAAGGGATATTTCTGACTACACTTCAAGGTGCCTAATATGTTAGAAAGTGAAGGAAGAGTGATAAATTCCAAAATGGGTATTGAAATCACTACCCATACTATCCTGGAAGTGGAACAATATCACTATGGATTTTCCACTGGTCTTCTGAAAACTTCAAAAGGAAATAATGCGATATGGGTTATTGTCGATCATCTCACCAAGACTTACCATTTTATCTCCATCCAGGAAGATTTCTCTCTTGATAAACTTGCCAGGATTTACGTGAAGGAATTGGTATGGCTGGAGGGAGTTCCACTTTATATAGTATCTCATCATGATCCAAGGTTCACATCAAAATCCTGGAGAAGCCTTCAACATGCTCTGAGCACTGAATTGAATTTCAGTACGGCCTATCACCCCCAAACGGATGGCCAATCTGAAAGGACTATTCAAACACTTGAGGTCATGCTGAGAATGTGCTAAATATAATTTAAGGGTGGGTGGGATAAAAATCGCCCTTTAGTTGAGTTCTCTTACAACAACAGCTTCCACTCAATCATTAAAATGGAACCCTATGAAGCCTTATATGAGAAGCGATGTAGAACTCTTACTTTTTGGGATGAAGCTGGTGAGAGAACGATTCTTGGGCATGATCGTGTGTAAGAGATGACAGAAAAATTCCATGTCATCCAAAAAAACATTAAGGCTGCTCAGATTCGGCAAAAGGTCTATTCCAACAACCCTCAAAGGGACATGGATTTCGATGTCGGTGACAAGTTCTTTCTTCAAATTTCACCTTGGAAGAGAGTCATGAGGATTGGGAAGAAAGGTAAGCTCAGCCCATAGTACATTGGCCTTGATGAAATCCTTGATCGCATGGGAGCAGTGGCATATCGACATGAACTTCTTCCAAATATAGCACAAGTTCATGATGTCTTCCACGTATCCCTCTTGAGAAAGTACATACTTGACCCTTCACATGTACTAAACCCAGATGTGGTACAACTAGAACATGACCTCTCTTATGAGGAGCAGGTGATGGAGATCTCGATCGTAGAGACAAGGTTCTATGCAACAAGACTACCCACCTTGTTAAGGTGTTGTGGAGAAACCACAAATATGAAGAATCCATGTGGGAACCAGAGGAGTCTATGAGGTAGAAGTACCCACACCTTCTGTCCTCTAAGGGTACGAGTTAAAAATTTCGAGGATGAAATTTATTAAGGGGGGAAGAATGTAACTACCCAATCTTTTTAATAATTTTTGTTTCGTAATTTTGTGTGTTAATTTATTTTATACACAAAAAAACTATATCATTTAATAAAAAGAGTATAAATAAAATGAGACCATAAGGTTTTGACTGTTATATGACCGTTAGTCAATATGACGGTTTCAAAATAAATGTTACCATTATTTTCTATAAATACAAGTGATATTGGTTAATACATAAAGTAGATTCGATGGCCCCATCTAGTAGTCTCGGGCCGATAAAAGCCCATCTGACAGAACATGGGAAGGAGGTAGCACCACTGGGCTTTTCTCTGGACCAAACCCAAGACGAACTTCATCGTTTGAAGCTGAAACATAATCGCCTTTGCGAGATGTTCAAGCTGATAGAAATCCCCACTCAGGAAATGTTGGCCAAGTCGCCCTAAGATTTTATCACCTTAGCACACCTTACACCTAGGTCCTATGATAGTGTTATAAGAGGCTATATAACGAGACCGTAACATCCTTGTGTAATCCATTAAGATAAATAAAATTGTGATTTATTCTTATGGTGAAGTTTGTTAATTTTCAATTGTCCGGATTAATATAGGATGTATATTATTGACGTTTAGAAAAAAAGGGATATTTTAACATATTTATGTAAACCTTAAATAATTAATAATGTGTAATAATTTTTAAAAAAATGGTATTCTACAGTTACGTTCAGTATGAAATTTAGAGTCTAATAAGATCAACATAATTTTTGGTGAATAGTAAATTACGAATATTAATTTTATGCTTATGATTAGTAATGTGATCAAATACATTATGTAACATAACTTATGAAAGTATTAATATAATTTAGGCCCTTGATTAAGTAATCTGATTCAATAAAATAGGTAAATAACTGTTTCATAAATTATTTGTCAAGTATTAGTTTTTTCAAGTGAATAGTGTTTTTAATTAAAAAAAATAAAAAATTTTAGAAAATTAGTTTTATAAAATGGATTTCATTTTTTAATTCAGACCATCGATATTAGGTTAATGTTATTTTTGGGGATTTTTCTGAAAAAAATGAATTTTCGGTGAATAGTGAAAATACAGTTTTTAGTTTCGGGGGTTTAATGACATCATTAAGGATGTAATAATTATGTAATCATCCTATTCGACTTATTAATATTAAGATAACGTATGAGGTGTTCCAAGTGTACAATACCATGGGAAAATACCATGGGCAAGCCCATGGTTTTTCCAATACAACCGATGAGGTGTCCCGTGGCCATTAATAACATGTCCTCTCACTTCTCCTATAATTTCCAAGACATTACCTCATTAATTACATTTAAAAATCCTCATAAACTATGTTATGGTCTCCTTACCTACCAATTAGTCTTCCCAAGGTTCCCTCAAGCCTCTCATGGCCCCGATCTTCATCCTTTCAAAATTACTCTTCAAGGTAAGGCAATCTTTCTCCCTCCTCTTTTAAGCCGTGACTTCCTTTATGTAGTATCTCTTAATTTCCATCTCTTTATGTTAAGGGTATGTTCTTATATGTTCTCATTTCGGTCCATTTCATGTCTAATTGGTGAGAGACACTTTCCACTCTCATCAGTTTGTTTTCTGAATTTTTATGTGACGTTGGTAGGCTGCCGAATTTCTCGTAATAGAAATTACATCTTCTCTTTTCTTTCATTCTTCTTTTTCATGTGGTATGTCACTCAAATATCCATACCATGATCTTATTTAGTACCCATAATGTATTATGAATTATTTATGAGTGGGTGACCCTTGTCCCCTCTCTTTTCAATGTTTTCTAAAACCATGTTATATAGTCGTTATGCTGCAGAAATTTCATCTCAGAATTTCTATCTCATCCTCTCAAGAAATTCTCTTATTTTATTTATGTGAATACCAAGAAAAATTTCGTTTCTATCGGTGTTCATAAGTATATAAAGTTGATATATTTGATTCGGTAATTGACATACATATAACCCTCACTCCCTTTCCATGAGTTATAAATTACCTAATGATCTAATTGTTATGCTCTTCTTAAATGTCACGATTTTGACGTGAAACCCATTTCTTTGATTCTATATGGGTTATTTATGAAATGTTTGATTATGATATATTTGGATAACATGAGAGTAATGACATATTAAGGTTTCGCCTTGATATCACTCCAATGCATTGGGTAAAGAATTAATCTCTAGAGATGAAAAGTTTCATGATACCTTGGTGAATAACCTTGGTAATTTTTATTACACATTGGGGATGAACCTTGGTGATATGTTCATGAATGTATAAATGAAATTTTGAATACACATATTCAAGTTATGTTTCAAGTTATTTTAATTATGATATTCCTATACTTCCATTGCTCAATTATTTATGTTGTTATTCTTGTTCTTATTGTTATCAAAAGTAAACAGATTACCTTGTTTACCCTTACTGGGCCTTCTGTTAACCCTTTACTTTGATGTATGTCTCGAGGATATGATATGAAGTATTTGTACATAGGATGAACCTATGATGAAGCCCTACATGTGGTTTAGAAGAATTATTTATGTTGTATTAATGTTTTATTGTTCCTGACTTCCAAGACACTAGACTTTAATGATCCTCTGAATGTAAAATGTAATGGAAAGATATATATTAAAAAGGCGGGGTTCCATATTTTTTTGGCAAATCCAAGTGATACTTCTTGATTTTTCTATAAAAGTTAATTTATTATTTATTAAATTATACATAATGTTTGAAACATGTTTGTGAACTGTTCATAGAGTTTGTTCTAGTGTGTGTGACATTAAAAGAGGGTTGGGGTATGGAAGTTGTGGTATTTGGTTTGGGTAGTGTCTTGTTTGGTGTTTTTATTTGATTATGGAATCTGATATGAACATCGAACGTGAATTAGTAGTAAGGGATGCCTTGTTAACTTTGTGGGTGGACTAGGACTAGTGATCTAGTTATACGGAAGTGGCATTGGCCTAGTTTCACTTAACAGGATTGATAAATACAACAATAACTAAACATTTGGATGATTATTGGAGACCACTAGGGTTATGGGGATGTCCCCTACTAGTGGATCGTGTATGAGAACTTGTTTTTTGTGGTTCCTATACCACTTTTCACCAAGAAATGTGGTTCTACTGTCCCACTACTTGCTATCACCTATAGGGCCCTTTCCATGTTTTGTGCTCTTGAGATATTCGGCACTAACTATCGGAATGTGGTGTGGAATTTTGGTTACATCAAATGTAAATGTATTTTTAATTAAAATGTAATTCCTTTCATGTTTTTTTCATTAAAACTGATATCATTACAATTGTTCAAACCCTTTTCATTTCATTTATTAATGTTGCAAGTTTATTCGTCACTTAATGTTTATGAATGGAATCTTTTCATATGTGGCATACTGATGGGAAATAGATCACACCCTACTTACACCTTTCGGTGTAATTAGATTTCTTAATGTTTGATACATGTAACTGTAACGCATATGCATGTGGTGGTTTGGGTTTTTAGAAATATTTTGTGTGTGGTATTGTGGAGATGGATTAAGGGTGGTTTCTTATTTCCATGTGGTGTTTTTTGAGCTAGTTTTTAGTTACCTACAATTGTGATAGTTTTTGCTTTTTGTCCCTTTATTGTAGTGTCCTTTTTGGTTATTTTTTCCTTACACTGCCAACTCAAATCTTAATTTCTTTTTTTGTTAAAGGGTTGTTTGGTTGTGATTTTCTATTTCATTTTATTTAAATTATTGATTGTTTTATATTTTCATAATTGGTTTAATTGTTCCCATATGTTATCATTTATACGTGGGATATTTTGCTAGCCCATTGGGTTCAGGAATGCCATGCTGGCCTTTCCATAGACTGGGTCAGTCGCCGGTTCAGATGATGACCTAGCTTGGTTCGTGACACATCTAGTGGGGTATGGTCCTCAGGAGGAGGACCTGTCCTTAACATGACTTCCTCAGAACCTGAGTGTTGATATGTAACTTGAATATTTCCATGTATGTTTTCTAATTATTAACGGAATAATTCCCTACTGTTGGACCTATTTAAAATTACAGGCTAGCTATATTTATTAGGGTCTAATGTCGCCTTTTTGCTGAAAGACACCCCTTGTAAAGGGGTGTAAAGATCCTTAGGAACATATTTGGTATCCCTGGGAGTGAGAATCACATCCCCTACCTCTTTATCCAATGGTATATCACCAATATCATCAAATAAATCCTCTGATCTCAGTTTTTCATCAATAGTCGGTGGAAAATTGATATCTTTCCCTAAAGAGATATCCACCTACAAGAGAGTACCATCGAAGACTATGTAGGGAGCCAGACACCCTATGAGTTTTATGGGATTTATCTTGAATAATAAACATTACCTTACTATTAATAGCATTCATGAAATCTTCTCTAATAACATCCAAATTTTCTTTACATAATTAGTGTAACACCCCGACCCTCATTACCTAGAGTCGGTTCATTATTACATTACATTGGAATGATCAGAAGGAATCAAATCCTAAAAGACCGATCAGTTCTATAGCCTTGGAAATACTAGATACATTCATAAGTTTTACATTACATTATTAAATGAAAAACAACAACAACATAGTTTCCATAGGCCACAGTCATATCCCTTAGACTATCCCTACATGTTAGTCGTAATACACTTTTTCACATCCTGGGAAAAATAAAACATAGAAAAGGGTCAGCTTAGATGCTTAGTAAGGATAACAATATAACAGAATATTTCATAAATAAGCATAATCATTTAAGGAAATGTAAGACTAAAAAATACTTTTAAATTTGATCTTCAGAATAATATGGAAAAGATAAAATCATATAATTCCATTTACTTATTCACATGGATATTCTACTAGTCGAATAACCACATGCAATATCAGAAGATACTTTCATAATGATGGAATGCATAATGCCAGACATCATAACAACATAGTCAAGGCCTTGTTCCAATACTACAAATAATATTTTGTCAAGGCCTTGTTCCAAGACACTAGTTTGTCTCATGAGACCTACCGATGCATCGAGGAGCTATAGCGGGCTCCACCCGTCACTTACTAAGTCCAATGCATTCCTCATATGAAAAGGTATAAACATAACATAATCATCCGTATTAAAATTAGCATATGAAATGTCTACACTTTTTCTATAAAGCATGAATAGTATAAAAATAACACATCCACCTTCAAACATATCACAAAACCTTAAATACAATATGGAAGTTGTGTATCATAATAAATCAACTTCAAATAAGCTCACAATCCATAAAATGATGTTGACATAGATGAAATCAAAAAAAAATTAGAGAAATGTATCTTTCAATTTTGAAAACATTTAAAAGTAATATAATTATAAAATAAAAACTTTACTTTGAAATTATTCTTATAAGCTTGTAAAGGAAGATTTGACGATGTTATAATGGCAGAAAATATCCACACCCATCGTATAAGTTAAAAAAACATTCTTACCTTAATTGTATCGACAAGGTCATAAAGTACCTTGTTTGGAAACAAACGGACAGATTCCTTTCAAACAATTTTATAAAAAGTCAAAAAATGGTATAAATGACTTTATCCCATAGTCTATTAAATAGTAAAATTTTTTGTTATACATTTTTAAGAAACATGTAGGTGGATGATAAAGATTCCCTAGTAGATACTTACGTAAAAACAACCTCGGATAATAATGAGATTGGGAAATTAACCTTTACCTTGTACGTTTCTTTGGTCAGGGGTAGTTTAAACTCTTGTATAATGTTGAAATAATTGTTATTAAATTATAAATGTACCATATAAATTAATATGATATCATATATGATCTTATAAAATTTCTTCGTTGATGATATTTTAGTCGTAACATGTTTTCTGGTGTTAACTGATTCAGTTTCATTAATATCCTTGGTTACATAATCCGTGTTTGTTATGTATATGATTTATTTGATTCATATAAAGAATTATATTATATTCATAAAAATTATTTTTAATCATAAAATGAATATTATTCTTGAATGATTACAATGGGGAATTAATCTCATTGCGTCCATGGAGACGGTAATCTCTACGTACGCACGAGCAAAAATATCATTCTTCTGATATTAAAATAATATTTAACTGGATGGTATATCATATAAACATAATTATTATAATTTTATATTTATTATTTACATCATTTATAATTAATATTAAACCCATCCAAATGATTAAGTGTTTGAATAACAAACTACACCACGACGTGGAGACGGTAATCGGTACGCACACATGTATGGTGACTTTGTCATTTATAAAATGGATTGAATAATGAATATGGCTGTAAAACTTTTATAATAACATCACATTATATATAGTATACTGGTGTTATTATTTTAGAATGGAAACAACAAAGAAAGAGGATGTTGAAGAAGAAAATAACTTGAAAGAGGTGATGAAATATTTACCTCTTCTTTGGGTTCTTACATTTTATTTGATCAAAAGGGATCCTTAGGGGTGAGGGTTTGGCAGATAAAAATTGATTTGGAGGTTTGAAATTAAGATAATGGGAAGTTCCCTTTTATAAGAGGGGTGAGGGGAATCTTAGGAAAATATTGAAATATTATTTTATAATAAAATTATTTTCAGTTTCTCATGGTTCTAAAATGATTTTTTATAGGCTAAGGTGTGTATTGTTCTAAAACCACACAACAAATATGTTTTTGATAGCTTTGGGTCACCATATTAACCTTATATTTTATATTTAATTTTTAGTTAAATAGTTTTACATTTACCATGTATCTTTGTATTATTATATTATATAGTTTATAAACGAACTATAAACTACCAAGAGAGCCCCAATAGGTTAATTAATGAGATATATAATATTATTAAGGACTTTTGGCCAAACCATATATTTTTAGGAATATTATATCTTCCAATAATATAGTAGTTTTATAAAAACTCAATTTTCCAAATTTTGACATTATTTAATAAATGATTTGTTTTAGTACTAAAAACATTATTACTTCGTAGTAAATTTATATTTTCAATAATATCATGTCATATTAACCTATAAAATTAGTTTAATCCATCAAAAGTCTCAAATTACATTTATTTGGATATTTATAATATAATTTTTTTAATTTTTCAGTTTTAATGAAATTACTGTGTCATTATTTTGTCACAAATAAATTAAATTATTTAATGTTTAAAAATTATAAATAAATTTTCATTATGTAGGAAATCGTTTTAGATTTTTAATGAATATTTATAGTTGAATTTATATGATGTATAACCCTATATTAAACATAGTTTAGTAATTAAACATTGAATTTAACTCTCTTAATTCTTCTTTAAATAAAATAATAATAAATGTCCTAATATAATCCAAGTAGACCTAAGTAATCATATTTTATTCCTATAGTTCTTTTTGGTCGAATTAAACTAATCTAATAGAATTAGGATATGTGTTAGGGTAATTATAATATATTTTTTACCCTTAATTACCCTATTTATTTTATCCGTGATAATAAAAGTAAAAAAGTTACTATTAACCAAATATTATTTTAATCTTATTGAACATAATTTTACATATTGATATTAATCGTTTATCTCAAATTTTTAAATTCAACTCGCAAAATTTGTAAAATTATGTTTTATTCAAATTTTCAAATGCTCCTAGGTGGTGGGTAAACGACGGTAAATAGTTCGATATAATTTTATATATCTAAACATATTATAAATTGACTCAAATAAATTACGTTGAACATATATATTTATTATGTATCTATTTTGACATAAAATAAAATAAAATAAAATAACTAATTATTTTAATAAAAAGTTGGTTTTAACCAATAATTGAGTGTTTTTCCCTATTCATCAAAAATTGAATGTTTTCAGAAAAATACAAAAAAATCACCCGAATCTAATTTCGATATTCTGAATCCAAAAATAAAGTCCATTTTGAATGATAAAAATTATAAAATTTCAACAAGCGGGTATTAATATTCATAACATCTAGTTTGATTGGTCGTGGTGTGTTAGAATCTCGAAGTTGCGTACAATGCAAGCTATTGCATTATTCAAAGGGAATCATATCGTGGAAGAATGGGGTGTTACATTCTTCCCTTCATAAAATAATTTCTTCCTCGAAATTTTTATAATACTACCACACAAAAAGATTTGGGTTTTTCTTCATCATAAGTTCCTCTGGTTCCCACATTGCCTCTTCCATCTTATGGTTTCTACACAGAACTTTTACAAGACGAGCCATCTGGTTTCTCAGCACTTGTTCTCTTGTATCAAGAATATTGATAGGCTCTTCACAATAAGACAAATCAGGTTCCATTTCAATTTCCTCATAGGTGAGTACATGCGTTGGGTCAGGCATGTATTTTCCCAACAGTGATACGTGGAAGACATCATGAACTTTCGAGAGACTTGGCGGTATTTCCAAACGATAAGCTACATCTCCAATTCATTATAGAATTTTGAAAGGTCTGATGTACTTGGGACTCAATTTACCCTTCTTACTAAATCGTATAACATCCTTCCTTGGAGATACCTTAAAGAAAACATGGTCCCTTACTTGAAATTCCATATCATTCCTTCGGTTATCGATATATATATATTTCCAACATTAAGCTGATTTGATGTGGGTTTGGATAACCTTTACATTTTCCATATTTTCCTCAACAAGTTTTGGGCCTACGAGTTTTATTTCACCAACATCGTCTGAACAGGTTAGTGTGCGACATATCTTTCCATATAACGCTTCAAATGGTTCCATCTGAATACTTGAATGGAAGAAATTGTTATAGGAAAATTCTACCAGAGGTAAATATTGATCCCATATACCTTGAAAGTCAAGTGAGCGAGATATCAACATGTCTTCTGAGGTTTGAATAGTCTGTTATGAATGTCTATCGGTTAGAGTGTGGTAGGCAGTGCTCAAAAGAAGTTCAGTATCCCAGGCTTTCTGAAGACTTTCCCAGAATCTTGAAGTAATATGGGGATCACGATCAGAAACAATCGATAAGGGTACTCCATGAAGTATTAAAAATTCATTAATATATAGTCATTCTAGACATTAAAGTGGTAAATATTCTCTTATAGAATGAAAATGTGCTGACTTGGTAAGACGATCATCAATGACCCATATTGAATCATTCCTTCTAGGAGTCTTTAGTAGCTCCATAAAAAATTCCTTTGTAATATTATCCCATTTCAACTCAGTTATGGGAAGAGGTTGCATGACTCCTCTTGGTTGTTGCCTTCCAGCATTCACTTGTTGACAAACCATACATCTTGACACAAATTCAGAAATCACCATATTCATGTTGTCCCACCAAAAATGATCCTTCAAATCTCTAAACATCTTGGTGCTACCAGGGTGTGTAGAGAAATTGGAACTATGAGCATCGTATAACAATTCCCTTTTTAGATATGGTATATCAGGAACACAAAGTCTCTTCCAAAGTTTAAAAATCCAATATTCATATATGAAGTCACTCAATCTTCCATCATTCACAACATTAATCCTATATTGAAACTCCTCATCATCATCCTGATAACTTGTTATCCTTTCTAGTGAAGATGGTTTGGAAACCATTTGAAAAAGTATTGAGGTGTGACCTTCCATGATTATTCCCATATCTATTTTCACTAGATCCATGAATGTAGGATCCCTTTCAACTCTCATCTTGTTCAAAACTCCATGATACATTCTACTCAAATCATATCCCTTCTTATTTTCCTTCCCTGGTTCGTAGTGTATTGTGCAATCATAATACTTGAGTTCATCAAGCCATCGACATTACCTCATTTTGAGTTCTTTTTGTGATAAAATATACTTCAAACCCATTTGATCAGTATAAATCTCACATTTTTCACAATAGAGATAGTGTCTCCATATTTTCAGAGCAATGATTACAGTTTCTAACTCAAGATCATGAGTAGGATAATTTTTCTCATGAATTTTAATCTGTCGTGAAGGTTAGGAAAAAATTCTATCATTCTGCATGAGTACATAACCTAGTCCTTTATTTGAAGCATCACTATAAATAACAAACCCATCTTTCCCTGATGGTAGATTCAAGATAAGATCATTTGATAATCTTCTCTTCAGTTCTTAAAAACATTCTTCACACTATTTTTTCCAAACAAATTTAACCCTTTTACGTGTGATCTTGGATAATGGGTTAGCCAATTGGACAAAACTCTGGACAAAATGCCAATAATAAACTTCTAAACCAATAAAACTGTATACCACAGTTATACTCACCGGTGTTGGCCATTCTCGGACTGCCTTGGTCTTTGAAGAATCAATATATATTCCATCCTTAGAGATAATATGGCCAAGAAAATTAATCTCTTGAATCCAAAATTAACACATTATAAACATCTCATATAATTAATTTCATCTGAGGGTTTTCAGAATGGTGTGAAATTTATTTTCATGATATTCATAGCTTTTGGAGTATACCACGATATCATAAATAAATACCACTACAAAGCCATCATGAGATTCCTTGAAAACTATGTTCATTAGATCCATGGAATCATAGGGTTCATTATTCAATCTAAAAGGTATTACTATAAACTCGTAATGCATGTACCTAGTTCAGAATGTTGTTTTCAGAAAGTATTCATTCTTCACACTCAACTGATGATATACAGATCAAAGTTCAATCACTGAAAAATATTGAGCTCCATGAAGTTAGTCGAATAAATCATCAGTGTGAGGTAGGGGATACTTGTTCTTTATTGTTATAGCATCAATCTCCCTGTAGTCAATACACCACCTAATAGATCTGTCTTTCTTCTTAAAAAAGTACAAAGGCTCCCCATAGAGAAACACTAGGGAGAATAAATTCTCTATTACTCAATTCCTATAGTTTTTTCATTAGTTCCACTAATTCCACAGTGTCCATTCTATAAGGGGTCTTCGATATGGGCCTTGACCCCAGAATTAAATCAATGGAAAACTAAATTTATCATTCTAGAGGAGGTCTGGGAAAATACTCTAGAAACACATCAACATATTCTTTCACAATAAGTACATCCTCTATTCAAAAAACCTTTTCCTCTCCCATAATTATTTTATTCTCATCCTTCACAATAATTGAATTTAGTCGAGCTAACAGGGGTGGATCTAGATAAGAATCAGGTGGTGACATTTCTTCTATAAAGAAAAGGTACTCCTTATCATCATCGAAAATTGTAACTTCCTTCTTCTTAAAATAAATTCCCACATCATGGTCTGAAAGTAAATCCATACCGAGGATTATATCATATTCAATCATGGGTATGATGATGAGATCAGAAGATAAAGAAAATTTATATTCCCTAATGGGAACTGATTCACAAAACATTGTTGTGATGATACATCCATTAAGTGTTTTGACTGACAACTCCCTTGTTAAGTCAAATTGAAAATATCTAATTTTCATAGTAATCTAGGATGATATGAAAGAATCCAATGATCCAGAATCATATAAAGCATTGGGTAAACTTGAGGAAGCCATTAAATTACCTGCCAACACTTCTTTCATGGCTTCAACCTCAGCAGTAGTGATCGTATATACTTTGCCTTGGTCTCTTTTCCTTTTTTAAGGTATGTTTTTTTGGCTCTTTGGAAATTCATTTTCATAATGCCCCTTTTCTCTACAATTGCAGCATTCAACATTGACATCCTATTTCTTCCCCTTGCAATCATGAGCATTGTGTCCTTTTTCACCAGACTTGTAACAGACTCCAATTCCCTTCAGGAATGTACTAGGGTGTTTCTTCCCACATTTACAGTGGGATGAATATTCAAATTTTCCCTTTCCCCCCTTATTTCCACTTTCAGAGTGTTCCGCAGATCTCTTCTTCTCATGATTCACTTTAAAGTCGTAAGACATAGATAATTCTTTTTCTATCTTGATAGTACATGAGACAATATCTTCTTATGATGAGAAAGATTGTGAGACTAATGCTGGATGAATAATTGGTTTTAACGCATCAAATAATTGATCAATATTACTACTTGGGTTACGTATATAATCTAATTCATTCTTTGTTAACCTTGTAATGTTAGCCTCATATTTTGCGACATTATCATCCTCTTTTGGCCTCAGACTCAAAGATTGTCTTTCCATATCCTCTTGATGGTCACGAGGAAAGTATTTTTCTATGAAAGGATCTTTAGAATCCCTCCATTCCATATTTGATACTTTTCCATCTTCCTTTGTGTTTTGAATCGATGAACCCCATTGATCTGCATCCTTAATGAGGCGATAAACTGCCATGACAACTTTTTCTCTTTCACTGCTCCCCAAAGCATGAAATATTTTTTCTATGAAATTTATCCATTGCTCAACTAATAATGGATTTGTACTCCCATTTAATTTTTTTGTTTGTTTCCTCATGAAGTAGTCTAACATTGATCCTCCACATTGTGGATCAGGGTGCTTTATATGGGTAAATTTATTATTCATAACCTGAGTGATTTATCCCAGTATGGTGATAAGCTTATCAGCACCAGTTGCTTCACTAGCTCAACTATAATTATCTTTATTAGGATGTAAATCCCTATATTGGTTACATGTGTTGATATAGTTTCTATTCTGTCCACTATGTTCCATTTATAAACAATGGCATACAATAGATTATTTTATGAATCGCAATACATAAATCCTAATTTGTAGAAAACTTATCATAAATTGAACAGTTTATGGATATAATCCCTAATCATAAAAATGATTTCAATGAGGAAGTATATACTCATAAACCCTTCATAATTGTTTGTAAAAAAATGAGAATTATCCTAAGCATATCTCATAGGAGTGTCGTAACCAAGAGTGTAGTAAGGCCCGTTGTCGTGAACAAGTTCTCATTCGAGTCTAGCTCAAAGTGGTGTTTTTGGGTTTTCCCTAGGTACATATGTTCCAGAGCCACCTCTACCTACTCATATCCAGACATGGATGTATTGTTTGGAAAACTCAAAAAATCTCTACAGTAACAAAAATCTTCGAAATTCTTCTATACTAATCCTCAAAATTTATTTAAGGGTAATGTTCTCTAATCAGAGTTTTTCTAAATATAGCTTCCAAGGTTTATACTGAACTTCTTATGATACCAAATATAACACCCTGACCCTAGTTACCCAGAGTCGGTGCATTGTTACATAACATTGGCATGATCACAAGGGATCAAATCCCGAATGACCGATCAGTTTAGTAGCCTTGGAAATAATAGATACATTCATAAGTTTTACATTACATGATAAAATGAAAAACTACAACAATATTGTTTCCACAGTCCATACTCATATCCCTTAGACTATCCCTATAGGTCATTCATGATATACTTCTTCACATCCTGGAAAAAATAAAACATAGAAATGGGTGAGCTCAGATGCTCAGTAAGGATATCAATATAGCGGAAACATCTATAAATAAACATAAACATTTAAGGAAATGTAAGACTAAAAAAATTCCGTTTAAACTTGAAATTCAGAATGATATGAAAAAGATATAATCGAATAATTCCATTTACTTATTCACATGGATATTCTACTAGTCAAATACTTATATGCAATATCAATAGCTGTATTCACAATGATGGAATGCATAATGCTAGACTTCATGACAACATAGTTGGGGCCTTATGCCAAGACTAGAAATGATATTTTTTTAAGGCCTTCTACCAAGAAACTAGTTTTTCTCATGATTCCTATCGTTGCATCGATGATCTATAGCAGGCTCCACACATCACTTAATAAGTCCAATGCATTCCTCATATGAAAAGGTTTAAACATAACATAAACCTTCATATTAAAATTAGCATATGAAATGAAAATACATTATCTATAAACTATGAATGGTATAAAAATAACACATCCACAGTCAACCATATCACAAAACCTTCAACACAATATTGAAGTTTTGAATCATAATAAATCAACTTCAAATAAGCTCTCAATCCATCAAAATATGTTGACATAGATGAAATCCAAACCTTTTTATAGAGAAATATATCATTCTATTTTGAAATAATTAAAAATTAATATAATTATAAAATAAAACATTTACTTTTAAAATATTATTATAAGCTTGTATGTAAAGCTTTGATGATTTTATAATGGTAGAAAATAGCTGCACCGACTGTATAAGTTAAAAAACATTCTTACCTTAATATTTTCGAAAATGTCTTAAATTACCTTGTTTAGAAAACGACAGAAGAATTCATTTCAATCAATTTTATAAAAATTCAGAAAAGTGTATAAATTAATTTAACCAATATTATAGTAAATAGTAAAAAAAATTTGGAATACATTTTTAAGAAACACAGATTTGGATGATAAAGAGGTCTCAGTAGATACTTACGTAAAACAACCGTGGATAATAAAGAGATTGTGAAATTAACCCTTACCTTGTAATTTTCATTGGTAAAGGGTAGGTTAACCTCATTTATAATGGTGAAATAATTGTTATTAAATTAATATATAACCATATACATTAATATGATATCATATATGATCTTTTAATATTTCTTTGTTAATGATATTTTAGTAGTATCATCGTTTCGGGTGTTAACAGATTCGTTTTCCTTTATATTATTGGTTACATAAGCCCCCTTTTTATGAATAAGATGTATTTTATTCACATACAGAATGATATTAGGTTCATAAATATTAGTTTTAATCATAAATTGAAAATTATTCTTGAATGATTACGATGGGGAATTAATCTCATCATGTTCGTGGAGATGGTAATCTGTACGTACACACGAGCGACAATATCATTATTTTGACATTAAAATCATATATAATTGGATGTTATATCATGTATAAAGAATCTTTATCATGATATATTTATTATTTAAATCATTTATGATCATTATTATACTCATCCAAATGATGAAGTGTTTGAATAACAAACTACACCACGACGTGGAGACGCTAATACATACGTACACACGTATAGTGACTTTTTCATTTATAGGATGGATAGAATAATGAATATGGTTGTACCATTTTTATGATAAAACCAATTTATATAGAAGATACAATTGTAATAATTTTATAATGAAAAAAACAATGAAATAGAAATTGGAAAAAGAAAAGAACTTGAAAGAGGTGATGAAATATTTACCTCTTCTTCAGGTAGTTCCTTTGATTTGATCAAAAGGGCTCATTAGGTTGAATTTGTGACTAAATGATGGCCTCTAGGATAAAGGTATTATTGTTGAGAGGATATTTGGGCAGGGTTTGGCCCATCCAAATGGCTTTGGTGGTGTGAAAGTAATAGAATGGGAAGTTCCCTTTTATAAGATGAGTGAGGGGTACCTTAGGAAATGATTGAAATATTATTTTATAATAAAATAATTTTCTTTTTATAATGGCTCCAAAATTATTAATTTCGAGGTTAAGGTTTATATAGGTCTCAAACAACTCAATCAATAGTTTTTAGATAGGTTTGGGTCTCTATAATCATATTATATTTTAGATTTAACTCTAAGTTAAATTGTTTGACATTTACCATGTCTCTTTGTATTTTTATATTATATAGTTAATAAATATAATATAAACTACCAAGTGAACCCCAATAGTTTAATTAATGACATAAATAATATTATTAAGTCCTTTTGGACGAACCTTATATTTTTTGGAATATTATATGAACCAATAATAATGTATTTGTTTTAAAAACTCAATTATGCCAATTTTGACATTATTTAATAAATGATTTTTGTTAAAGTCCTAAAAACTTTATTAGTGAGAAAAAAAATCATATTTTCAATACTATAATTCCAAATTAACTAGGAAAATAAGTGTAATTCATCAAAAGTCTAAAATTACATTTATTTGGATATTTATAATATCAACTAGTTTAATTTTTCATTATTAAGATAATTATTGTGTCATCATTGTGTCATAAATAAATTAAATTATTTAAAGTATAAATATTATAAATAAAATATAATTATGTAGGTAAACATTTTATTTTTCTAATAAATATTTATAGACGAATATATATTATGTATAACCCTTTATTAAAATGGTTTAGTTTTTAAACATTGAATTTAACTCTTTTAACTCTTATTTAAATAAAATAATAATAAATGTCCTAATCTAATATAAGGGAAAATAAAGATCATATTTTAATTATAAGTTTGTTTTTGGTCGAATTATTCTTATCCAATAGAATTAGGACATGTTTTAGGATAATTATGATATCATTTTTACCCTTAATTACCCTATTTACTTTTAACTGTGGTAAATAAAATTAAAAAGTTACTAATCACCAAAAAATATTTTCATCTTATTAAACCAAATTTTACTTACTGATATTAACCGTGTCTCTCATATTTTTGAAATTCAACTCACCAAAGCTGTAAAATTTTGGTTTATACAATTTTTCAATTTCTCATAGGAGGTGGGTAAAAGATGGTAAATAGTTCGATAAAATTTTATATATCTAAACTTATTATAAAATGACTCAAATGAATTATGTTTAACATATATATGTATTAAGTATCTATTTTGACATATAATAAAGTAAAATAAAATAACTAATTATTTAAATAAAATGTCTGTTTTAGCTAATAATGCAGTGTTTTTTCACTATTCATCAAAAAATGAAAGTATTTAGAAAATACCAAAAATTCACCATAAGATAATTTCGATATTCTGAATCCAAAAACTGAAGTCCATTCTAAATGATAATGTTTATCAAATTTCAAAAATTGTGTATTACTATTCATAATGTCTAGTTTTATTGGTCGTGTTGTGTTAGAATCTCGAAGTTGATTGCAATGCAAGCTATGGCATTATTCAAAGGGAAATGTACCGGGGAAGCTTGTGGTGTTACAATTAGTGTAAAATGAGACATCATTACATAAATTATAAAGACAATAATTTTCATCCTCAGACCAGACCAAAGTATGAGGGTCCACATTCAACATGTTAAAACTCATATTTTTATGATTTCTTGAAAAATATAAACCTAAGTATTATTTCCATTTCAAGGAACATCTGTGACATGAGGTGGGGGTATTTCCAGTGACCACATCAGAAAAAGAGGGGAGATGTTATCATTTAGATTGTAATACATTGGAGATAATGAAGAATTAATTCCCCTAATTGGTGCTTACTTACTCACCCTCCACCTAATTAATTATTTCCTCCATCATGAGGAATATGTTCATTCCTCTTTGTCACAAAGGACTCCATGTGCTGACCAAAACTCTTCTTTCTAAATTCAAGCAACTTGAATTTACAATTTTCAATGTGATGTCAAAATATCTGGTAGCTACCACATCTTATACCCCTAATGAAATTCTCCCTACTATTCCCAATGCACAAATAGTTGTAATAGAAATTAGGTACATTGCAAACATAAATTTTAACTCGCCAGCAACCAAAAAAACTATTTCAACAAGAGTACCACTCAGATTAAATTCAACCACTATTCTTGAGAAGTGTACATACCTTGAAATCCGGATCTCTTTGTGAAATTTTATTCAAGATTTAATAGCTAAGGTATCGTACTAAAGAATACTTGGATTCTAGAAAAACCAGTTTAGCCCAGTAACAAGAATCTGTCATTGAAGGGTAGACTTCCTGGCTGGAAATAGATCAAACAAGGGTCCTGATCCTATAAACTTAAGACAGATGGCTTAAGATTTACAAAACCATAGCTCCATTATTTCAATTTTAATTTATGGGAATGGATAATTAATTTAAAATAAACTCATTCCAATCGACACCATGTGCCATCCATCAAACACCCATACCTAAATGTGCTGGTTCCTCATATCTTCAAATTTCTAACCATCATTCTTCAAAATTAATGTTACCAATAAAATGATCTAGAAATGAAAGTCCTTGATCCATGACTCAAATAACATTAGAACTACTTCCAAAAAATCCACACAACCATTCTTTGAAAACTGGTTGAGCGCATCTATTTAGTTAATCCATACGCCAAAAAATAATTGCTCACTAGATAACCATGACCGCTTTGCTCTAGGAAGCTCCAGATTTTCCAGCACCAATGGGATATTGATCATTCAATCATCATCAATGTGGGGAAAATACACATATGTATTCTACACACCATATGTCTCTAGAGGGATCATGGGTGAAATCTAATTGTCATTAGAACTACTGTTGTCGAGGTCTGCAACCGGTCTCAAATCCAAATCGGCATTAGTAGCTCCACCGAGACCACTGGAAACATTTGATTTGTGTGATGGGCTCATAGAAAAACTATATCTATACTGATAACATGGGTTATAGTATATCTTTATGGCCTCATAGAGGAATCAACATGATCAGTAACCAGATCTACGTGTATATTCATCATGGGAGGAAACCCAAGGTGCCATCTCTATTGAGAGAGAGAGAGAGTCTCGATTTCATTCGCCATTATTATAAATATATATAATTAATATATTAATTATAATTTCATAATTATTTACACATATCTATATTTATTTATAATTATAATTATAACAATTTATATTTATTTATAAATAATTGTATATAAATATATATAATCAATATATTTATATATAATTTTATAATTATTTAAATATATCTATATTTATTTAGAATTATTAATATAACTATATTTATTTATTTTTTGAAAATTGAATATATTTATAAATATATTTATTTAATTATATATTTATAACATTATAAGTATAATAAATATATTTATTATAATTTTATAATTACTTAAATCTATAAATATACTTATGACTACAAATAAATATATTTATTGTAATTTTATAAATATAAATATATAATTTTAATTATAATTACAAATGAATATATTCAAGAAGTATATATATATAATTAATATTTTATAATTATAAATATAATAAATATATTTATTATTTAAGTATTATTATTGAATTTTATAAGTTCTTTTAGGAACATAATATATTCATGGGTGTACCATGAATGAATCACATACCCAGTAAAGTATAGATAATAAAAAATGAGCCATCGCATATGGATAATAAGAATAATAATAAGAGTGTAATAAATAAATGAACATTCATGATGAATACATAACATATATGTCTATCAATTATACTCATTCATCAATATATTTATTCACCAAAATCTTTAAAAACATATATTTATTTAAATATATATATTTATTTATTTATTCATAATTATAATTATAAATATATATATATATATATATATATATTTAAAAAGTATTTAAATATATTATATAATATAATAATTATATATATTATTTAATGAAATTTATAAAAATCTTATAATTTTATAAATATATATTCATTTAATTATAATCTTACAAATACTTTTATTAAATCAAAATATAAATTTCAATTATTTAAAAATAAATATTCCTTATAAATATTCATTTTTTATTTAATGTATAAAAATAAAAAAATGAATATAAATATAATAACTTTAAATAAATTAATAATATTTTTTTTAATAACTTTTATCAGTGATAATAATAGATCAGATAAATCTTCCCATTATGAGTGCTAAAAAAGCGATGATAAAGGGTGGACCTTTATCAATTATTTTTTTAGCACTGATAAAGTGTATATTTTTTTACAGTTTTACCTAGATCTGATAAATGCCCCCTTTTATCAGTTCTTTCTGCTTAACACTGATAAAACCTGACACATCCCTTGATCTAATCTATAATAGTGATTTTAGATCCTTTGTGGAGGTGTACCTACTGCGCCAAGAGGTGTGACAGTATCTTGTTATGATAATGTGAAGCTCATGGAAGGTTTAAAGGATCATGATACATGTTAAGATTCAGTTCTATCTATTCTGGTGAATAAAAGGGTTCTGGTTTCTTTGGATCCCATCGATGGCAAGGTAGGCTTCGTGAATAGACGATTTGGGCGGTGACGTACGACGGGATCCATATCTGTTAATGTAAGAGGGTTTTTTCCTAGAGATGATACTTTTTTGTGATGTTTGGGATTCTTTCGGCACACAGAATGAATCTGAGTTTGACTGTGTCATATCCCCTTTCTTTTTGAAACTCTGATTTGGGCTGAAATTTCTGTATGGTTCTAGTTTCTCATGTACAAGCAAATCCTACTACTTCTGTAGATAAGATTACGATGGGAAAAACCTCCCTCATTGCACAGCTTGTATTTTTTAAAGGAGAGAAGACCTAGAGGCTTGAATATTTGACTCAAATGGTCTCCATCCTAAGGGGATTTTCCAATTAGAGGTTTGTTTCCCTTGGAAATGGATTTTTTTTCATTTTCATTTTTCTTATGATGATCATAAGCTACCGGTATGGAGCATTGGATCTTTATCTTTAAAACCTGGATGGATTCGTTTTAATTTATGGTCTTTAAATTTCAATGTTTTGAGATCATGGAATGTGTTTTTTCAAGTGTGAATTCGAATGTAATCCCTCAATTTGGTGTTATGGAGCCCAAATATTTATTATAACATTGCAAGAGAAATTAGGTCTCCCATTCTACAAGAAAAAGAAACTGGGCATGTGCGGTTTGGGAATCTTGATAGGATGTTAGTTGATATTGAACTGCATGAAACCATTGTTGAAAAGGAAAACCTCAATACCCCCATATATGAAATTTTTATTAATGTAGAATATGAGAAGAAACCTAGCTTTTATGACATCTATTTGTTTGTTGGTCAATGCTCAGATTCATGTTGGAGGAAACTCCCTTGTGATAAGATTAGTTTAGAGGGGCATCATGCTGGTTATTTCTGCAAGAATAATTATTCAAAGTGTGATTACACAACAAATCCCCATGATTCATCCATGGAACGTGGGCATCTGGTACCTGCATCATTGTTTGATAACCCCCCTTTTTGAGGGTAAGGTAGTGATGATAAATTAGCATCCAATGGATAGTGGACCATATAATTGGATGGACGTTACAGAACAAGACAAAACAGTGGTATAGGAACAAGCTACATTGGAATCTAGGGACATTCATATGTCCCTTTTATTTTGATATTCGTTGATAAAAAATGTACATATTTTTTAGAGATTTGGAACATGGACTAGTGGAAACATTGAATGTGTAGTGGTTGTATTGTCTGGTGAAACTCTTGATCAGGAGTCTAGAGGTGATAATTCAGATTCTGAGGTCTTTATAAAGGATAATGTTTATGCACAACTCAAAAATGAATGGACTTTGATTGAAGTAGGGGATATAAAAGGGTAAAAGAGAATGAATGATTCATTCTTAGCATTGAAGAATTTTTTTGATAAGTGGGGATCTCCTACCCTGATGGGTATTTCTTCAATTATAGAGAAAACCCTTATAGATATTTTTTATTTGGTGAGGGAAGATCCAGGAGGGCCTTAGAAACATGTTAAGACATGGCTTCATGGTCTACATCCAAAAAGTTGTGGTTGTGCATGTGGATATAATGATTTGGCTGGTGAACAGGGACGTGGAAGAAATATGTCTACCATGTCTTCCTTCAAAGGGCTCACTCTGAAGTAGAAAAATATTAGGGAGAAATGTTATGTGTTGTTAAATAAAAAGAGACCATAGTTAATGTGGGATCATGATGATGATGGTGGAGTCTATGATCATGATTATGGACGTACTCTTGATTTGTAGAATTCCTTTTTTGGATGTGGGCATGTCTCTATTTACACTGTCTATTTTTCTTTGTTGTTTTTAATTTTTGAATAAATTTATTTGGAGTGGGCTCACCTGCCTCCAAAAACCATTTGAGTAAGGGATTGTTATTCAAGTGTTTTCTATTTATGAAAAGGTTGGGAATGTTGGCATCATTCCTTTGGTTAATTTATTTTTATTTTTGTGATGATTCATTTTGATTATCACTTTACCTATTACATTAATTTGAGATTTTGAGTTTTACATTTTTTTTAGTTTTGAGAAGTTTTGTATTATATACATTATGACTTAATGTACTACATGTAGAATTTGAAAAATACATAACTGCATGTAGTATTCAATTTGAAAGATGTGATTGTGGTAGAAATTATTTTATGATATCTATGTAGTCTATTACTTCTATATCACATTATAACTGAATAAATTTTATGATTCTAGAAAATCATAAGTTATTAAAAACATTAGAATAAAATACACAGAATGTATGTTGTGTGTGTACTCCAAGTTACTATAACAGTATATCAATTTTTATAATAATTTCCTCATGTTACACTAATATAAATGGAACACATCTAGATAAAAAAACCTTATAATATTTAAAACACCTTATGGAGAAGAAACATGAGAATATGAATTTTTTCCAACCTAATTGACATCATGATGCTTTGTTTCATGTTGCATTACATATTTTCACTTGTTCTGACTTTTTCTACATCATTTACACTATTTTGTTAATTTATAAAATACTTATAATATATAATGTTGTCACTCAAAGTGGATATCCCACCTATCTAATATTGTTTATTTAGTTAATGGACCATAGGCCCTATGGGAATAAAACCTATTACATGGCATGCAGAACTAGTGGGCATGAATTCCCATTACTTGTCCTTGAAGGCCCAATATTTTGAAAGAAAGGCCCTCATGTGAATAGTGATCCTACATTACATAGGTTGTTATTGTTCCTCCACCATAGTACTTCCTACAGTACCTACCACTACTACAGTGTCATCAGTTAATAGTTCCACCACTGCTACAGTACTGTTATAGTACAGGTTCCCAATGGCTTCCAAACCCCATTTTTTAGTGTCGTATTATGAGGTGATTACCGCTAAGTGAAGACCCAACTACAAAACATGTGAATAGGTCACATGCCTTGGCCAATTTGTGGATCTTCCAAGCCAGCATTTGCTACATGTTCCCCAGCTAATCAAATGGTGTTCGGTTACCCTGTTCAAAATATGAATAGTGTTTGATCCTAGAGGGACTCGAGCCTATGCCAGTTCCCCTAGAAAGCACGATGGGCCAAACTAAGAACCCCTCGACCTATGTCCAGGGGAATTTTTAAATATTTTTAAAGAAACAAATATCATTATAAATATATACAAATATTTATAAATATATATATATTTATTTAAATAATTATAAAATAATAATAAATATATTATTTATATATGTTAATAAAATTGTAAATATAATAAATAAACATCTTTTAATTTAATAATTATTTATATATATAAATATATATTTAAATTATTATAAAATTATAATAAATATATTTATTATACTTATAATGTAATAAATATATATAATTAAATAAGTATATTTTTAAGTATATTCATGTATTCAAAATAAATACTAATATTTAAAATTATATTTTGACTCCAAACCATTGCCCATAGTTTCCCATTATTTTGGGGTAAAATTTCTGGTTCTCTTTCCCGCATTCTAGTTGACTGGTGTCATCGTGATAACTGGGATGGGTTGTCTATTGACTACAGGTGCAATAAGTTAGTGATAACACTACTCGAGCGAGAAAGGGCATGGTGATGTTCGTGGGTGAGTGCAGGGGCGGCGATGTTTCTCTTGAGGGATTAGGGATGCAATTGTGTGGTGACAAGAAATGGACTATCTTCATTCTTAGTTTGGGGGATGATGGCATGACGGTGAACAGATGGACCTGCTGCTGTGGAGGGGATTTCTCATGGTGGGGATGATGTAGCGGAAAAACAAATGATGGTTACCCGAACAAGGGATGGTGGGTGTCACGCTACTATAAAACATGTTTTATCTAGTGATAGGGTTTTAACCGTGCTCGCTAAAAGTTTTTTTATATCCATACATTCTCAGTGCTATAAAAAGAACAATTAAAGGGGGGTCTTTATTAAGGATCAAAAGGGATGTTAAAGGAGGTTCACTATCTGTGATTATAAAAAAAGCATTGATAAATCCCCCACTCGTTTATTAGTGATAGCAAAAAATCACTGATAAAAAAGGTATTTCTCAGTGCTTCAAAAAAATCACTAATACAGGGTAAATTTCATGAAACATGATAATAACTCCAAAAACCCTTAAAACCAATAAAAACGTTTGATAACCCAAAAAAACCCTGAAACGAACCTAACTTTTGATCCAAGAGTTTATTTTCGCTCCCCAACCAGTCAAATTGAAACATATGAAATGAGCTATAACATTATGTGATTTAAATCATCTGATAATTTAAGAGAAAAATATATTATAGTTTAAAAAAAGTTATAAATCGAACTCGAACATCAAACACCCAAAACGTTTTATTTAGGTGTTTGTTTGGGCTCTATAACATTTCAAATTGAAGCATATGATGAGCTATATGCAAAATAGGGGAGATTACATAGGTCATTATGGTATATCCTATTTTTCAACCCCCAAATATTCATTGAAGACATCCAAAAGTCTGATTTTAGTTGTAGTACCCCAATTCCATAAAATTCAAATTGCTAAAACATCTGATCTGGGTGTTTTTTCAGCCTATAAAACAATAAAATAAAAGCATTCAATGATCTCTATGCCACGATAAGCCATGGTAATCTTGGATCATCTTTTATTAAGGGAAAATTGAGTTTATAGTCATCGTACCAAGCTTAATTCACATTCAATTACCTTTCAAACCACCATAACTTCTTTTCCTGATGTCCATTTGGGCTATACCATAAATCATAAAAACATATTGTGAGGATTTCTACACCTTAGTGACCCAAGGGATCCCTTGATCACCTCTTTTAATTCCAAAAGGCCTAAAATGCCTCCAAAAATATGTTTTTAGCCTCTGTATCCTAATTTTTTAATAGTCAATGGATATTATGCCTAGTTTTAGTGGGTATTTAGTCCTTTTTAGCGAGGACTAAATTTATTCCTTGGGATTACATTTATATTGATATTATGGATTTGAAATTTTAACATTCTTCACAATATACTGTTATTTATAATGAAATATATAACAATATATACATATTTTTTTATATATTCACACATAAAATTGTAATTTTATAAAATATTAAATAATAATATTTACATATAAAATATATTTATCAATATGTAAACCATATCTAAATATAAACTAATATCCATATTTGAAAATATTTAAATAAATATGAATTTAAAATTATATATAAATATATAAATATATATATATATATAATTATATACATAAACATATATATTTAAAAATATTTAAATATATTAATAAAAATTATAATGAAATATTTATAAATTTATAGATATTTAATAAAATATAAAAACAAATATTATATGGGAGAGTAAAAGGCCCTAGTGTATAAGCTAGATGTCTCAGGTTTGAAACTTACAAGAGGAAGGGGTGCGTGTTGGGGGTGGGATTATCTAAACCGCTGATAAAGAGGGTGTGGGAAGCTTTAATTGGTGGGGTAACTGAATAAGGGGGTGTGGGTGTGAAAAAAATTATACCCTTTATCAATAGGGTCTTTATTGAAGGTTCCAGGCATAGCGGAAGAACGCGGGCGGATGTGCCCACATGGATTTTTGTCATCACCAATGATCAATCCGGGATCAAAATGACGATAAACGCCAGTCTCCACAGATCGAATAACAGTAAAATACAAAGAATATGGTTTGTCCCGGAACCACAAACAAGGATCGTTACAGGTTGATTATAGTTAATTTAATTAATTATAAAGAAATAACTTTTGGGTGTTCTTTCTTCAATGATTTTCTTGATCACGTTGTCGATGTGATCCGTCGTTGCATTGTAGAAGACAAGTGTAGACTCTCTCTAGCGGTGATCCACACATGTACCTCGTATCTCTAGACATCGCCAAAGGATTCTCCAGGTGTTAGCATGGAGAAGCCTTTTCTTGCGTTTTCATCCTTAGATCATCTTGATTTGATGGAAGAGGATATCTCTTGGTCTTGAGAGCGTTCTTGGAGAAAGAGGTTCTTTTGGCCTGGAAAGAATTATTAAGAATTGTTGTGCACAACGATTCTCTTGTGTGTAGGAAAAGAGTTAGGGTTGTGAGGATATTTATAATCAGGTTTGAGGTTGTAGAGTTATGACAATAAATAAATGTGTTATGCGTTTTATTTATTTCATTGACTCTCATTTAAAACCCCCATGTCGAATAATTAATTCCTTGACATGCGCCCCTGTAGATTGTAATAAATATCATTTAAAACAAAATTATATCCTCAAAATCCCGACTAGAAAAACTACACGACATGTATTAATAAATACACGGCGTGTACTTGTTTTTTATTGAAAACTACACGGCACATTAAATGTACACAGAGTGTATATCTTGTTTTCATTTATTCATTTCCTTTTGAAAATAAAAACTACACGGCGTGTAATTATTAATACATGGCGTGTACTTGTTTTTAATTTTATTCTTCCTCCAACATTAAAATGATTTAGGATTCCTTGAATAATTATTAAACCACGTACGGGAATAATCTTTATTCTACTTGAGATAGTTGAATACACTTAGTGTGTGACCCTCTAGGCATCTTTCTCATTGGCATTAGGTGAGCTTGCCTAAAGTCCAAGATTATTGTCTAGCAACGGGTCAAGGCACCCAAGAGAAAGAAGTTGACGTCGTATTGATGTATCACCTCCTACGAATGCTTACTGTGTAATTTAATCCCTTTGTCTCGATATCTCATAAAGAAGGTTTCATGGCAGTGTCATAAACCTATATTCATGATCTGTCGTTCTTTGACTACCTAAAATAAACTCTTCGTTTACACCATGGCTATGGAATTTAATGCGACAGTTCTATTTCAATCAAAGGGATGAGATATCAACTTCCATAAATGGAAGGGAAAAATCCTTCCTCGACTTATCCATTAACAACATGTCACTCGTGATGCACCAAACGCACCCTACTTCCCGCCAACTATCGGCATGACGGTTTTCGTCAGTAAATCTAAGTGTGCGAGTCATGAAATGAGTTATTGATAATATTCCAGTCTAAGGACCATTACACACACTCATAGATAGTAATGTCTGATGACACTAATACATGAGGAATTTCTACTTGCGGGTCTGTTATCATAATCTCCCGTCTTTGAGATTACCAATTGCAAACTCCATGAGAGAGAGTCTCGTCTTCTTACGAGTACTCTCACATGATGGTCTGTATACCATGTGTCCTATCATAGTACTTCATCCAACCGTAGAACTTTATTTAAGAATATTGGTATATAATTTCAAGGTTCTCATCATAGCGGGGATCTTCCATGACCTATCAATGCAACAAATATTCCAGGACATTATTATATTATAGTCATGCAGAACAATGAACAATATATAATAAGTGAACATTCATGTAATCAAAATACAAAATAGTTGGTTCTCAAGACACCAACCCTTACAAACTCCCACTTGGACTAGATCCAACTTCCTACGAATTTTAGTCTGCTAGACCACACATGATGATCATGTTTCTGCTGAGTCAAAGAATTAGTAAATAGGTCCACAACATTGTCTTTGTGGAAATACTGCTCACTGCAACCTCACCTCTCTAAGAAAAATCCCTCAAGAGATGATACTTCTGATGTATGTGCTTTGTCCGCTGATGTGACCTTGTCTCTTTTGATAGTTCCACCACTGCAGTATTATCACAATAGAGTGTGATATGATCTTTACTACTCGGTACGACATCCAGCTCCTGGACGAAGCTTCGCATCTGTACTACTTCTTTAGCTGCCTTAGAAGCTGTGATATAATCGGACTCTACTATAGAATCTTCCACCACACTTTTCTTTGAGATCTTCCAGCTCACTGCACCTCCATTCAAACTGAAGATGTATCCATTCTGCAACTTCATGTCATCTTGATTAGTATGGAAACTAGCATCTACATGACCTCTGATGACTAGTTCCTCATCTCCTCCATAAACGAAGAACATATCCTTAGTACGCCTCAGATACTTAAGGATAGTCTTGACTGCCAACCAATGGTGGTCTCCTGGATTAGCTTGATATCTGCATACCGCACTTAATGCGTAAGCAACATCTAGCCTCGTACATAGCATAGCAAACATGACTGACCCAATCGCGGATGCATAAGGGATCCTTGCCATTCTATTTCTTTCCTCATGTGTCTAATGACACATGTTCTTGGAAAGATGAATGCCAACTGACACTGGCAACAATCCTCTCTTGGAATGTTCCATATTGAATCTCTTTAGTATCTTGTCAATGTATGTACTTTGACTCAGGACTAGAATTCTCTTGGATTTATCATGATGGATCTTGATCCCAAGAATATATGCTGCCTCGCCCAAGTATTTCATGGAGAAGCAATTATGCAACCATGTCTTAACTGACTGTAAGACTGGTACTTCATTTCCAATTATTAATATGTCATCAACATATACAATTAGGAAAATTAATGCACTTACACTAAACCTCTTGTAGACACAAGGCTCACATTTGTTCTTAACAAACCCAAATTCCATTACAGCTTCATCAAAACGAATGTTTCATGACCTTGATGCTTGCTTTAATCTATAAATGGATTTCTACAACTTTCATACCTTGTTGGCATCCTTTAGAGTCACAAACCCTTCAGGTAGTGTCATGTAGACATCTTCCTGGAGGTTCCCATTAAGGAAAGTTGTTTTGACATCCATTTGCCAAATTTCATAGTAATGGTAAGCAACAATGGCCAATAGGATTCTGATGGATTTACGCATCACAACCGGTGAAAAGGTTTCATCATAGTCAATTACTTGACGTTGTCTAAAACCTTTTACAACCAGTCGTGCCTTATAGGTGCTGACTTTCCCCTCCATGTCCAGTTTCTTTTTGAATACCCATTTATTACCAATAGGCTTTACATCAACTGGAGGATCTACCAAAATCCAAACTTGGTTTTGGTATATGGAATCCATTTCAGAATTCATGGCTTCTTTCCACTTGGAAACGTCTCTGCCTTCACCTGCTTCCTTATAGGTAAGAGGATCATCATTGTCAACCAATAATGAGTCACCATCCTCGGTGACAAGAAAACCATATCGTTCTAGTTCTCTCACATCTGTCATGCTCCTACGCAGTTCTTGTGTCTCTGGAATAGATTGTTCTTCCACGGGGCTTTGTGGAATCTGTTCTTGTACGAACTACTGTGTATCTTGAGCCTCAACTTCATCGAAGTCTATCTCGCTCCCACTACCTCTTTTAGAGATGTGCTCCCTCTCAAGGAATATGGTGTGTCTTTCCACTGTAACCTTTTTTCTGAGGGGTTGTATAGGTAATATAACCTTGTTTCCTTAGGATATCCTATAAAGATACACTTTGTGCCTCGGGGTGCAAGTTTGTTACCTGAAGAGGCCTTAACAAATGCTTCGCTACCCCACACATGTAAATTCGATAACATGGCTGTGCGTCCACTCCATAACTCGTATGGAATACCATTTTTCGATTTAGTTGGTACTTGGTTTAGTATGTGTGCTACTGTTTGTAATGCATATCCCCAAAAGGATAATGGAAGACTCGCATGACTCATCATTGATCTCACCATGTCCAACCGGGTGTGGTTCCTCCTTTCACTTACACCATTCCACTGTGGTGTGTAAGGAGGAGCGAGTTGAGATAGAATCCCAAACTCCCGTAAGAAATAAATGATGTCGTGATTAATATATTCTCCTATTTTGTCTGAGCGGAGTTTCTTAATCTTCTTATAAAGCTGGTTCTCAACTTCATTCTTGTATTCTTTGAACCGATCAAAATAATCTGACTTAGAACTCATTAAGTAGATATATCCATATCTACTAAAATCATCAGTAAAAGTTATGATGTATGAGAACCCACCCGTTGCATCAATGGGAAATGGTCTACACACATCTATGTGAACTAATTCTAGAATTTCTTTAGCCCTTTAACCTTTCCCACTAAATGGAGCGTTGGTCATTTTGTCTCGTTGACGCGCATGAAATACACCAAGTGGTTTTAGTTCGAAAGAATCTAAATACCAATCTTGATGCAATTTTGTCAAACGCTTCTCATTGACATGACCTAGTCGTTGATGCCAAAGATGGGTGTGGTATGAGTCATGTGAATTTAATTTGTCATCTATTTCCATTACTTGGTATGTATAGTCTAACACATAAAGGCCATTATATAAATGTGTCCTACCAAAACAAATGATATCTTTATAAAAGTAGCAACATTCATTTCCAAAATTGAATATGAATCCATCAGTATCTAATCTGGATATTGAAATAATATTTTTAGTAACAGAAGGAACATAATAACAACCCTTTAACACCAAGATCATCCAATTAGGCAATGTGAGGTGGTAGTCTCCGACAGCTATAGCAACGAGTCTGGCTCCGTTGGCTGCTCATAGATCTACCTCACCTCGGTCAATATTTTTGAATCTACTTGGTTCCTATACTTGGATACAGATGTGATCACCACAAGCAGTATCTAATACCCAATTAGTAGGAACAAATAGATTGAATTCAATAACAAACACACCTGAATCTTCCCCTTGCTTCCTTGGCTGGGTGCAGTTTTTCTTCCAGTGGCCCTTCATGCCACATGCGAAACAAACAACATCTTGTTCCTTTTCCTCCCCTTCGATCTTCCTTTTCTTGGAAGACTTTGAAGAAGATTTGGGCTTAAATCTCTTCTCATTCCCTTTCCTTTTATTCACCATAAGGACAGAAGGTTTTTCACGCTTCATGTCATTATCCACTTGGCGAATAAGGATAAGAAGATCAGACAGAGACTTATCAGTGTTGTTCATGTTGAAGATCACATAAAAGTTAGAGAAGCTCTGGGGAAGTGATGCAAAAATGAGATCGGTACTCAGTTCTTCGTGGATTTTAAACCCTAAAACATCCAATCACTCAATGTAGCCAATGATCTTGACTACATGAATCCCAGCTGGGGCACCCTCTCCAAGATTTCTCTAGAATAGAGCCTTAGAGATCTCAAACCTTTCATGTCTTTCTCTCTCCTGGTATAGACCACGAAGGTTCTCGAGCATGCTATAGGCATCCTTGTCCTCAAGAGACTTCATGAGTTCACTTGACATATAAAACATTTAATGGTGAGTGAATTTCTCAAATGTTTATCATAGACAAGGAAATCTTCATCACTCGCCCCTTGGGCAGGAGGATCAGGAATTGAGGACTCCAGCACGTAAAACTTTCATTCAAGGTGTAGGATAACCCGAATACGCCTAAACCATTCTTGAAAGTTACTGTCGGTGAGGATATTATCTTTATCCAGAATTCATCATAGAGAAAATGTGGTTGACGAGTTTGTCATCTTGATTCTACAATTTAAAAGAGAAGATTTATTAGTACTTTCTTGATTACATTTTATGAGAAATAATAAATTTTATTAAGTCTCCCACTATTTTATCAAGTCTCAATGGCCCTCACCATTAAACTAGGAATGTCTAGTTTCTTTGAAATTCTAGTGGCAAGGATCCACTTTCCCCTATTCATAACCTTAACAAGGGTTGTTCAAGCTATTTGAAGGTATTTAGGTAGGCAGGTCTTTTCCAACTATGAGCTTACAGTTCCTTGATCTGTTGAGTGGACTCCCCAATCCTGAAATCCAGACATGTATTTCCTCAACTCTTTCCTCCAATATTACATAAAGTCTAGCAAGGGCTACTTCTCTTGATATAATATGGTTAAGTAAACCCGAAACCTTTCATAAGGGATTCCTTCATAAAAGTAAGTGTCCCAACAAGAGTTGGTCAAACACATGGTTTTATTGAGTCTTTCCCTTAATCAAGTAATGAAAGGCTTGGTCTTACTAAATATGGTATTTGAGGGATTTTATTCTTTATGCGTAGTTTTGCATTATCACATGCTTGTTAATATTAAGTGATGCCTGCTTAAGTGATTAACCATTCTCCAATAATGTTTACGCATAGTCCGGTTTTTATTTTATTCCATCATTACATGCTTGGTCATTAATTATGTGATCACAACAACACATACATAATAAATAAACTATGTAATCAGACATAAATAAAATAAGATGGAATGATCATGAGATTCAATTGGTTATCTCGTCTAGCGGTTTGATAAGCTAACCATGACCTAGGGAAAAACACCTTGAACCTGGTGGTTCGTGTTTTGTTGCTCCCACCTATCCACCTTTGTATCTTCTTGAATCGGTTTCGCCTCGGCTTCAGGATTTGAACTGTCTCCTCTAACTTGAGAGATCCTCCATTATATGGGTTTACATTAAAGAAACCATGGGCACTCAGGCCCTACATTTTATTGGAAGAAGGCTCACAGGCCAACAAATTTAAGTTAAATAAATTTAAATGAAACCATACACATACAAAGGGTCTTTGGTCTAGCTCATGATCATCTATAGCATACAAGAACATTTACGCATATTTATAATTCATATTCTTTTAATCGTTTTTAAGTTAAGATAAGTCATGCCCGAATTAAATTAATTATGATCTTATATTTAATCAATTCTTTATCTTAAATTCCTTTGTGAAATTTCTTGATACTCTTTTCATCCATATTCCTTGTACATGTCTTTCTACTTTTGGAGGAAACCTGGTGAAATTTCCTGAAAGTACACGGCATGTAGTTTATATTTACATGGCGTATATTTCTTTTCACCCTTTATCCAAAGTACACGCCGGGGTCTCTGGCATGTTTTCTCTACTTTGGAAATTTTGGAGTACACGGTGTGTAGATGAATCCTACACGGCGTGTACTTCCTTGTCACGCAGTAACCAGCTTGGAAATACCGTGTACGCAGTACACAGCTTATCCTTGTACACAGTTTCACCTGGGCCGGAATGGACTACACGACGTGTTGCTCCGACATACACATCGTGTATTCCGGTTCCACGCGTCATTCAATTCTGGTCCACATGGCGTGATTAATACTTAGGCATATTCAATTCACATGGCGTGGTTTGGTGGACCAGTGCCGATTCATTGAACCTAAGTACACGACATGTAGTTTTAATTACACGTCGTGTAATACCGTGTTGTACAAACAGAAAGAACATCTCCTTTGGATGAGTTCCTCATTTTAATTTTAATCAAAAATTAAAATTAAAAGGTTGTTTCTGTGATATGAATCAAGAAACAAAGGGGGAAGAATAGATATCGTTTATTCCAATTTATAGAATGGTTTATTCCGAATTGAATGAAATATAAATGCGTAAATAATAAACTAAAATTAAATAACTATAATCAATGTTGTATCCTCCTATAATACCATTTGAAGGTTCTGGGCGCAGTGGAAGCGCGCGGGTGGATGTGCCCACTTTGTGTTTTTTCATTAGCAATGATTAATCTGGGATCAATACGACAATAAACACCAGTCTACACAGATCGAATCACAGAAAAAGACAAAGAAGAAGGTTTGTACTGGAACCACAAACAAGGATCGTTACAGTTTGATTATAATTAATTTAATTAATTATAAACAAATACATTTTGGGTGTTCCTTCTTCGTTGATGTTCTTGATCACGTTTTCAATGTGATCTGTCGTTGCGTTGTAGAAGCCAACTGTAGACTGCCTCTAGCGTTGATCCACAGGTGTACCTCGTATCTATGGACGTCGCCAAAGGATTCTCCGGGTTCTAGCATGGAGAAACCTTTGCTTGCGTTGTCCGGCTTAGATCATCTTGATCCGATGGAAGAGGATCTCTCTCGGTCTAGAGAGCATTCTTGGAGGAATTGGTTCTTTCAGCCTTGAAAGAATTCTCAAGAATTGTTGTGCACAATGATTCTATTATGTCTAGGAAAAGAGTTGGGGTTTTAAGGATATTTATAATCAGGTTTGGGGTTGTAGAGTTATGACAATAAATAAACGCATTATGCGTTTTATTTATTTCATTGAATCTCATTTAAAACCCCCATGTCGAATAATTAATTCCTTGACATGCGCCCACGTTGGTTATAATAAATATCATTTAAAACAATATTATATCCTCAAAATCCCAACTGAAAAAACTACATGGCATGTATTAATAAATACACGGCGTGTACTTTTTTTCATTGAAAACTACATGGCACATTAAATGTACACGGAGTGTATATCTTGTTTTCATTTATTCATTTCCTTTTGAAAATAAAAACTACACGGCGTGTAATAATTAATACACGGTGTGTACTTGTTTTTCATTTTATTCTTCCTCCATCATTAAAATGATTTATGCTTCCTTGAATAATTATTAAACCACATACGGGAATAATCATTATTGTACTTGAGATACTTGAATACACTTAGTGTGCGACCCTCTAGGCCTCTTTCTCGTTGGCATTAGGCGAGCTTGCCTAAAGTCCAAGATTACTGTATAGAAACGGGTCAAGGCACCCAAGAGAAAGAAGTTGACACCGCATTGAAGTATCACGTCATACGAACACTTACTGTGTAATTTAATCCCTTTGTCTCGATATCTCATCAAGCAGGTTTCATGGAAGTGTCATAAACTTATATGCTTGATCTGTCATTCTTTGACTACTTGAAATATACTCGTCATTTACACCATGACCATGGAATTTAATGCGACAGTTCTACTTCAATCAAAGGGCTGAGATATCAACTTCGATAAATGGAAGGGACAAATCCTTCCTCGACTTATCCATTAACAACATGTCACTCATGACGCACCCAACGTACCCTACTTTCCGCTAAATGTATGTGTGATGGTTTTTGTCAGTAAATATAAATGCATGAGTCATGACATGAGATAATGATAATCTTCCAGTCTAAGGACAATTACACACGCTCATAGATAGCAATGTCTGATGACACCAAGACATGCGGAATTGCTACTGGTGGGTCTGTTCTCATAATCTCCTATCTTGGAGATTACCAAGTGCGAACTCCATGAGAGAGAGTCTCGTCTTCTTATGAGTACTCACACATGATGGTCTGTATACCATGTGTTCTATCACAGTACGTCATCCAACCGTAGAACTTTATTTAATAATATTGTTATAGCATTTCATGGTTCTCATCATAGCGGGGATCCACCATGACCTTATCAATGCAACAAATATTCCATGAAATTATTATATTATAGTCATGCAGAAAATGAACAATATATAATAAGTGAACATTCATGTAATCAATGTACAAAACAGTTGGTTCTCAGGACACCAACCCTTACATTTATCATGTTTTTTTAGAACTGCTAAAGGGGAGCTTTAACATAGAAAAAAAGTTCTCATAATGGTGGAATTTAACTATGATAAATAAATATTAATGAAGGTACCCTTCATTAGCGCTAAAAGAAGTGTTGAAGAAGACAAATCATTAAAATCTCATACATTATTAGAACTTCTATAGAAAAGATAAAGCCCTTTTATTAGCGTTGTTAAAGGCCATTTTTGCGGTGGTGACGACGTGATATAGTCAAGTGTAGATGAATCTTCCTTTGGGAGGATGAGGATGATAGCGTAATGATGAACAGATGGACCTACTGTGCAAGTTGCATTGATGGCCTCTAATCTCGAGTCAGGGGTGATAGTGTAGTGGCTACAACGTCTTGCACAGTGGGTGGTGGGAGATGCATAGGGTAGTTGCTGATGGTGCACACACCAAAGGCCCTTTTACATGGATGGTCCCTTTGGGTCTTGTAATAGAATGTCCACTAGGACATCAGGCCATAAATATAAACATATAAGGATGGTTGGGTAGTCTATCCCCCTGGGGGGGCTATGGCCGACCGCTCTGGCCTATGTGTGTGGTATGTTGGTTTTTGATTAAATTGTACCACCTAACCTCCTAATATATATATAAATTAATAAAATTATAAGTATAATATATACATTTGTTATAATATTATAATTATCTATATATATATAATTATACTTATAATTATAAATATATATATTTATTAAAAAAATTAAATTATTAATAAATAAATATTTATTAATATTTTACAATTATATATATTTAAATACAAATATAATCATAATAAATATATTTATTACATTTAAAATATTATAAATAAATATAATTAATATTTAAATTACTGAACGTCTGTTGGACGACCTCAAAAAAGGTATGAGTGTGATGACACCCATCATCATCCATTTATCTATTTGGATGGATGGGCACATTTCTTGATCTTTCATACTGTGATTTCGGTCTTGTTTTTCCAGTATCGGGTTGATAGTTCAGTGTGTTCTCTCATGCACTATTGGGTGGGTGGCTCGAAAGAGGGATAGGTGTGCTGACACCTATCATTTGGTCCTCCATCCACAATTTAGTGTGGGTTGGAGTAGTTCTTTTCTACATTTTGTTTCTAGTATGACACAACTTCTTGGTAGGGAG
This sequence comes from Viscum album, assembly GCA_963277665.1. Classification (NCBI taxonomy): domain Eukaryota; kingdom Viridiplantae; phylum Streptophyta; class Magnoliopsida; order Santalales; family Viscaceae; genus Viscum; species Viscum album. The sequence continues at coordinate 229,041,980 of OY728145.1, forward strand.
GACGTGGCATCTCCTTCAATGGATCTCAGTTTTCATGGTCCAATAGGGTGTGATGAGGTTTTTTTCTGATGGGTTTATTGATGTATGCTCCCCTGTTGACATTCAGAAACTTGTTTAGGCCATCAAGTCATGTTTTTATGACGTATGTTCCCTTCTCATGTAATGGGTTACCTCTTATCCTATTACATAAAAGAGACTTTTCTTTCTTTTTTGGATCATTTAATGGTGTTCGAAAATCATCCTTTTGATAAAAATAACAAAATATGTATATATAATATTTATTATTTTATAAAAATCAATATTTATATAAATAAATATATATATATATATTTAATTACATTTATAATTTTTAATTAATATATATATATATATATATATTATTTATATAATTTTATAATTACATATAATATTATAAATAAATTTTTAGCATTATATCTTTATCATCAATTAAAAAGTGCTAATAAAATTAGGTTTTATCAGTACTTTCTATTTCAACTCCAATAAAAAATAATTGTATATGTTCTTTTTTAAAAGTACTGATTAAATCATTCACCAAATGTTACAAAAACAACCCTATCTTTCTCCTTCCATCACTCCTCCAATACTTTTGCAGAACTATAGTGTTTCCCCACCGTTATCTCTCCCTGCCCTGCATCCCTCTCTCCCTGACTTCTCCTTCACCTTCTCCGTCACCATAAATGTTTCTGCCTTCCCTAAATCCATCTCTCTCAACATCATCACTCCCAACACTGCCACCTTCCCTACCAGTAAGTGTCACTCCTAGCCACCTTCACTCCGTGGAAGGTAATCCCCTTTGAGATACCATCACTCACTACCACCATTTGTGGAAAAGATCCCAACTCGATTACCACCCTATATTATGGATAAACGTGTCTTTACTTATAATTTATTTGTAGGAGTGGGTATGAAGTTATAACACTTTTTATTACCCATTTAGATTTGGGAGACAAGGCATGGTGCTGGAATGGATGAGTCTAACCAAAATCTGAAGCCACATATGGAAATCCTATCTCATAATTAATAATATTGAAATATTAATTCATTAAACCCAAAAAATAATATATTTTTTTCATTGAATGATTTGAATTTTTCTAATATTAACACTATCAAAAATCTACCCTCTTCTTCTGCCAACATCCCATGTGATTTTTTCTAGAGTCATGTTTTCTAACAATGAATAACAACTTTTAAGTATTGGAAGAAGGGATCTCAAAAGATATTTTTTTTCACATATCACTTAACCATATCACATAGGAGTTATTCCATCCATCTCTTGCTATGAAAACGGGTCATCTCTATGCGATCCCTAGTTGTATATGATGGGTAGGATGGTTTGTAAAAAGTTCAACGATGATGAAATGTCCCTTTATAAAAAAAAGAGAATCCACAATCACTAATTTCATCTATCTTTTATAGTATATTATGGAACCATTTCCACCTTTATTAGGAGTACCTTCTCTTTTAGGACTGCTTAAAGATCCATGGGCCACTATTCTTCCTCGAAATCATATTCTCTTCATTAAAATTAAACCCATTTCAGAGGTGGGTCATTTGCTGATGTCGGAAAATCTACCCAAACATTAAAATATTAAAAGTATACAAAGGGATGGAAAATCAAAGGATAAAAGTTGAGGTCAAATTTCGATTCGATATAGATATAAAATAAATTTGTATAAATTAAAAATAGTCCTTTGTGAATCATCATCAAGTGAAAAACTAGAATCTCACTCATGATGTAGCTCCATGTCTATGGATAGGTACCCCCATTCCCAAAGTGGTCGATCGTAAAATCTTTTACTCATTAGGATAACACTTTTGGGATATACGTATTTTTGAGAAAAAACCCTCAAGGAAACATTACAAGTTTTTTAGGTTGATTGTGTTTGTTGAAAAAGTGGGTTTATATTGTATGTTATGGATTCCAGAGATATTTTTGACAAGGAATATTGACAAATACCCATGAATAAAGAATGGATGCACTAGAAGTGGTACAAAAAATGGTGTACACAAGGTTACGCCATTTCCTATGCTTTTCAAAAAAATTAAGCTACAAAATTTGGAGTTTGGATATTATCACGAAAAGTGGATTTCCATGAATTCTTAATGAAAATATGGAAAAGTAATGATTTTCATGAATATTAGGTTCGTGAAGGGGGTTCATGATGGTGAGAATGTTATGATGGTGATCTCTATGATTATGACATGCATCGTGAATGACATGAAGGGTTTACCAGTGATCTTTGTGGTTAAGACAAGCATCGTGAATTCCGAAAATGTTTTCATGGAATGTTATATGATTAAAAAGATCATCAGGAAAAATGAATTTTCGTGGAGCATTGTGAGAGAGGTAGAATTTAACGGCCCAATCATTTATTAATGTAAATTCCTCTTGATCTAAATAAATGCCTTATTATGTAAAATGAAAATATAACATATTCACTTCCTTGGTTTTATCTTTTTATATTTTAAAATACAATTATGAATTGTGACCGTTGCTAATATAGTCGTTGAACTATGATCACATGATTAGTATAAATATAGGGCTTTAAGAAACCCAATTTACTCAGACAAAGGAAGAGATGACCTCATCCAATAGAATTGATGCACACGAAGCCCATTTGTCAATGCTCGGAAAGGAGGTGGCATCACTGGGTTTTTTTCTTGACCAAGCCCAAGCCGAACTTCAATACATTGAGTTATAATGGAACCACCTACGGTAGAAGTGGAAGGTGATAGATATTACCACCCGAGCGATGTTATCTGAGCCACCCCAAGAGTCTATCACCATCACACACCTTACCCTTTGGTCTTATACGGGTGTTATAAGGGTTTATGTAACAAAACCCACTCACTATGATTAAGTTCATTATTTTTGTATATAATAAAGAATATACATTCATTTTATTATTGTTACATTGTAAAGAGTTTTTAATGTACAAATAGAGATTTTAGCTAATATTAAATTAAGAAATATATTTTAAGGAATTAATGGATTTTTTTTATTTCAATAATATTTTAATAAAATATTATTACAAAATAAAATTTTATTAAATATTAATGATCATATAATTTTTATGAATACATTTGTGATTTTTATTAAGGTTTTACTCTTGTTTTTCTCAAACCCATTACTTTTTTATAAATGTCCGTTTTTATTTTAAAAGAAAAAATTCACATGTTTTGAAAATTCATTAGATAAATTGAATATTATTTGCAGAATTAGGATGTTGAAATTATTCAATGGAGAATTTTACATAATTTTCTGAGACAATTGATTTTTTGGGGAAAAATTAAATACTGTTTTAATATATATTGTGTTTTATGACATCATAATGACCCAATAGTGATGTAATAAAATAATATAAATGGGTTGTTTGGCCAATATATGTATTTGCATTAAAATAATGGTATTTTAGTTTTGTTTGATTTATTATAAAAATACTTAGTAGACCCTCCATGAATTATAAAACATTTTGTAATTTTAAAATGTTTTCCTTAAGATTTTGACTCACCTCCACATAAGCAAGCTTAATATTTTAAGATGTTCAGGAATTGGCCTTATAAAATAATTGTGTCCACACCCCTTTGGAAAAAACTATGGGCAAGAACCATGGGTTGGTTTTGGTATTGATTAGTTAAATGTGTGGTGACCAAAACCTAAATAATAAATAATTCCCCCTCTTTTCTTATATAAATCAAACAAAGTTCCCACTTCCTCTTCATGAAAAAACCATGGGTTGGATTTTGGTTTTTATTAGCTTAATGTGCGGTGACCAAAACCTAAATAATAAATAATTCCATCTCTATTCCTATATATTCTTCATGGACTTGATGAAGAGAGTCATTAGAAATTAACTCAACAATTTTCTGGTAGTCTTTATAGATGATATTCCAATATACATAAAAACCGTGGAATAGAATGAGTATTTTCTAAGCATTGTACTAGAGACCTTGAGAAGGGAGAATCTCTATGCAATGTACAAAAAGTATGAGTTATTATTTAAGGTGGTCTCATTCTTGGGCCATATCATCACAAGAAATGGGAAATATGTGGATCCTTCCAAGATAGTTTTAATTGAGGGATGGTCGAGGCCAACATTGGTGATGAATATTCATAGCTTCCTAGGGTAAGTAGGTTATTATCACGGATTTTTGAGAAATTTCTCATGATTTTGAAACCATCTTACCAAGATAACTCGGAAGGGAGTCATGTTTTCTTGGAGTGATGAATGTGAAGAGAGATTCAAGGAGTTGAAAAGGAGGCTTATCACTATGTCCATTATCATATTACCCACATGTGGATAATTTTTTGTGGTATTCAGTGATGCTTCGAAGAAGGGCCTTGGTTGTGTGTTGATGAAAATTTGAAAATTCATTACCTACACTTCATGGAATTTGAAATTTCATGAGAAAAACTATCAAACACGTGATCTAAAGTTGGCTGTAGTTATCTTATCTTTGAAAATTTGGTGGCATTACCTTTTTGGGGAGAAGTGTGAAATATATACAAATCACAAAATCCTCAAGTATATATTCACAAAGAACAAGTTGAACATGCACCGACGACTATGGTTAGAGATGACCAAAGACTATGACTACTCAATCAATTTCCACCTAAGGAAAGAGAATAAGGTGGCAGGTGCTCTATGTAGAAATGACCCGGCAATTCTATCATTTATGATAATTGAGATGAATCCAATCTTCTTTTATTTGATGAAGAAAAAAAATTCGAATCATTAATAAGGGAATATTATCAATTATTACATTAATGATTTATCAACCATATCTTTTGAAAATGTTAAATGATGCTCAAAACGATCGTGTTCGAATTCAAAATAAAGTGGAAACTATCAAAAAAGGGAAATCCTCAAATATTAATGTTAATAAAGAAGGAATTTTTAGATTTTGGTCAAGACTATGTCTCCCATCAAATCCAAAGTTAATGAAATAACTTTTGGATGATGCACATTTTTCGAAATTTTCCATTCACCTAGGAAACACAAAGATGTATTTAGATCTCCAAGAGCATTATTGGTGGGATAACAAGAATAAAGAGATTGTAGATTATATATAAAAGTTCCCGGTATGTCATCAAGTGAAGTCTAAGAGGCAGCATTCTAAGGGGATGATGCAACCATTACCAATACCAACATGGAAATTCGAGAACATCACCATGGACTTCGTCACCGTACTTCTAAAGACATCCAAAGGAAGCATTTCTATTTGGGTTGTTATGGATCGTCTTATAATGACTACACACTTCATTGCAATTCTAGATGATTTACCATTGGATCGTTTGGATTTGACATATATCTGAGAAGTGGAAAGGCTATATGTAGTACCACTATCTATTGTATCTGATTGAGATCTAAGATTCACCTCTATGTTCTCGAAGAATATTCAACACAATATAACTACTGAGTTAAACTTTAGTACTGCTTATCATCCTCATACTGATGGCCATTCTGAGTGGACAATCCCAACACTAGAGGACATGTTGAGAGCATGCTCAATGGAATTCAAATGAGGATGGGATCAACATCTTCCTCTGGTTGAGTTCTCTTATAACAGTAGTTCACACTCAAGCTTCCAAATAGATCCTTATGATGCCCTATATGGGAAGAGGTGAAAAACACTGGCTTGTTGGGATGAAGATGGGGAACAAAAACCCCTAGGTCCAGAAATGTTCGAAGAGATGTTGGAGAAGGTTAAGACCATCCAGAAGCACATTAAAGCTACTCAGAGTCGACTAAATAACTATGCTGATAATATTCAATGAGAACTATATTTGATTTCAGAGACATGGTATTCCTCCACATATCACCGTGGAAGAGAGTTATGAGATTTGGGAAGAATGGAAAGATTAGTCCATGGTACATCGGCCCTATTTAGATCCTTGATCGCTTTGGAGAGGTGGCCTATCGACTAGAACTCCCACCGATCCTATCTCAAGTACATGATGTATTCCATGTATCACTCTTGAGGACGTACATACTTTACCCATTACATGTACTCAAAGAAAAGGTGGTACCATAAGAGAATGACCTCTCTTATGAAGAGATTCTATTGGAGACCTTAGATCATTGAGAAAAAGTTATACAAAATAAGAAAATTCCCTTCATCAAGGTATTATGGAACAACCACAAGTTTGAAGTAGTAGCATGGGAATCGGGGGAAGTGATGAGGCATATTTACCGTAATTTTGTTTAGTGTGGGAAAAGGAAATATCAAGGGAAAAAATTCTTAAGGGGGTGATTGTAATGAGTCAAATATTTATTAATGGAAATTCCTCTTGATATAATTATATGTATTATTATGTAAAATGCTTATATAACATATAAAATTCCTTTGTTTTATGTATTTGTATTTTAAAATATCGTTAACAATATTGATCGTAGCTAATATAGTCATTGAATAGTGATCACATGATTAGTATAAATATAGGGCTTTAAAAAATCTGATTGACTCATACAAAGGATGTGATGGCCTCATTTGATAGAATTTATCCATACGAATCACATTTTTTGGATCCTGGAATGGAGTTGTAATCACTAGGATTTACACTTGACCATGCCCAAGCAGAGCTTCAACACATTAAGCTTGAACAGAACAGCCTACGGGAGAAGTGGATGTTGATAGAGATTACCACCTGAGCAATGTTATCTGAGCCACCCCAAGAGTCTTTAACCATCACACACCTTACCCTTAGGTCATATGTGGGTGTTATAAGGGGTTATGTAACAAGAACCTAGCACTGCGATTATGTACATTCGTTTTTATAGAGAATATACAATCATTATATTATTGTTACTTTGTAAATAGTTTTTAAAGAACAAATATTATTTTAGTTAATATTTAACTCAGAAATATATTTTGATGAATTAATGGATTTTTGAATTAAATAATTTATTAATAATTTTTTTTACTAAATTACATTATATTAAATATAAATTATCATATAATTTGTTTGTATAAAATTGTATTTTTTATTATGGAATGAAAGCTGTTTTTTTCAAAACCCTTGACATTTCGATAAAATATTGTTTTATTTTAAAATTGAAAAATCACATATTTAGAAAACAAAAATTGATAAAATTAATATTATTTTTGGAATCATGACGTTGAAAATATCCAACGGTAAATGTTTCATATTTTTATGAGACACTCGAATATTTAGCTAAAATTTAAATACTCTTTAATTATATAATGTGTTTTATGACATCATAATTACCCAATAGCAATGTAATAAAATAATATAAATGGGGAGTTAGGCCAATATATTTTTCAGCATTAAAATAATGTAATTTTAGGTTTATTTGATTTAGTTTACAAATCTTTAGTGGACCATCCAAAACATATAAACCATTTTATCTTTTTTAAATTTTTTCCTTGAGAGTGTGACTCACCTCCTCATAAGAAAGCCTAATATTTTAATATTTTCGTCCATTGGAATTATAAAATAATGTTTTCCAATACCATTTTAAAAAACACATGGGAAAAAACCAAGGTATGGTATGTGGTTTTGATTAGTTTAATGTGTATGGTCCAAAACCTAAATAATAAATAATTCCCTCCATTTTCCTGTATAAACCCACCAAAGCTCCCACTTCCTCCTCACTCAATGCATTTAGAGCATGACCGAACTCTCTTCTTATCTCTCTATAATCCTCCCAAGTATTCCCATGCTCCTAATTATCCCCTCTAAAGCCTCTCCCATGCCTTTGGGATCACACTTCTACGTGTGGTATTTCTTACATTCTCATTTTTGAAGGCATATATGCCTTTTCGCCTTCAGCTCGGTGCACTTCTGGCTCGCGAGTCTTCCAATGGTGGCGTATTTCCATATCTGGTGAAGATCCTTGCTGCGGCGTGCGGCCTTATCCATTGCTCCTGCTAAGGCTACACATGGTGATACGATGTGGTTCCCAGGTGGTCAATGCTGCGGTCTGGGGGTTGACGTTGCGATTCACATCGCCTGCAGGTGTGATGGGTAGATCTGGCCTCGGGTGAGGTTTTGATGGAAATGATGGGATTTGTAGCATAGGCTTGCGAAGGGGTCACCTACCAGTGATACCTGGCCTGGTTTGTGTTTGTTCTATTTTTTCTATGTGTTTTTATTGGTTTCTCGGTGCGATTGTTTTTGCGGCACACGGTGTGGACTTGACTCCGTTTCTGGAGACTGGTGATGCTTTCATGGTGACTGAAATCTGGTTTCTGGTGATTTGTGACAATGGTGGATCATTTTTGCTTGGACTTTCTATGGCGTTTTTGCAGCAGGTTAGATGAATCTGTGATTATTGATTGGTTTTATGTTGGTTCTTTGTGAATTTGTGGTATGATGTATGGCTGTCTGGTGAATGTCGATGATGAGATCGAGAGGTGGAAGGGTTTGGAAACCGGTGAAGCTAATGGTGTTTGTCTGTTCTTTACAGGTTCTCACTAACTCAAAAAGTGATTTATTTGAAAATCAAAAAAAAAAAGAAGTTTCAGTCAGTCGTTTTTGAGTAAATTTTATTTTGTTTTTATTCCCTTTTTTTCAATAAAAAATGTTGGGTTGTGATTTAACACGTCCCCTATACTTCCCTATTTATGTTTGAATGATGATATTCCCCTTTCTATCTCATTAATTCCTCTGATGTTCACCCGTTACCATGCCTAAATTCCGTAAGGAATTTCTCTATCCCATTTTACATTCAAGAAATTATTTTTAATTATGAATATAATTTACATTAATTATGTTGGTAAATATATCTATATAAACCCATTATTGTCCATTTCATGTAGATACAACGGGGCACCCCTTTCTCTCACATCAACTATATTTATGAATTCTTATGTCACGTTCTTATGCTATCGAAATTGCATCATGATTTTCCAAGACAAAGTCATTGTGTAATGAATATCATGCCCATTTCTCTATAAAGGTTATTAATCATTATAAACTTTTACTTATTTGTCATATAGTTTTATATATTAATTATACATTCCTTTATCATGTAATAAATGATGTTTTTTAATGAATTCATGTTATATGACCCACGTGGCGCACTTATGGATGAAATGAAATGATTAAGAAGGGTGTGCCCAGATAGTGCTCCAATGCATTGGGTAAAGAATAGTATCATGATACATAAAGAGAAATGAGTGTTTAATCATGATAATTAATGTTAAATTAGGTTTTACTCATTCTCCATGTGTAATGATCCTTGGCTCATTCTAATATCATGTTAAATGTTGATGCCAAATTTCCATGTTATGATAATCATGCTATATCATGACTTTATGTTCATGTTTCTCTTATGCTTCATTGATATGCCTATTGACTAACATGTACTGTATTATTCATGTTATTCCTTGATTAATCCCTTAAATGTATTTATAGATCACCCTTTTGTTATGCATGTCCTCAGGTTATCCCATGTAATGAAAAGTACAGTGGAATGTGTGTGGTCATGTAAAAGAAGTTGTCAGTAATGATGTGTTTTTTCATGTTTTAAGTTGTTATGTAATGATCCTAAGACCCAATGACACTAGACATATCAATCTTCATTGTTTTATCAAGTTAATGTTTTATGTAATAAAATATGTGATAAGTGTGAAATAAAGAGAAGGGTTATTATAAAGAATCGTGAAGGAAATCAGGGAGCATTGAAAAAATGCTATGATGTGGCCATAAGGCTATAGAATAAGTGTAAATTCCTATAAATATTCCTCTACCCCATTATGAAAATTGACCAAGACTCAACGATAATTCTATGTCTTTGGGTTTATGAAGGTGGTTTTAGAGAAAAAGTTCACGAAGACTATAATATCCTACTGAATGTTTTGAGCTACCTAAAATAAAGGAATTTTCAATTTTTATAAAAATCCTATTGAAACATGTGATCTTCGTGAAGGCTAGTTGATCTTCTCAAAAGAACTGACCTTTGGGAATGGTGGTTATTTCATGAACTATATTTGAAATTTGTTAAATAAAGAGCTTTGTGATAGCTATTTTAGCTTCATGAAGGATGGATCTTCAAGAAGGAAGTGAGAATCACAATATTTTTATAGAGGGATTTTCATGTAATCCTTGGTAAAGTGGTATTCATCATATGGATGAAAGTTAAACATAATGATACAGTAAGTGATGTTTAAAACTCATTGATTCAAGTGATCATTGGAATATCTTATGAATAATTAGTGGGCACACGTCACTTGAGAGAGCAGTGCGCTTTCAATTTGTGATTAGTTTTAAACCATGAGGGATAGTGAGTATTCTCCAATCCTTTTAAAAATCAGTGTGCTTTTAGTGGATTTGGTATATCACCACATTGTCGTTTTATTCTCCTTGGACATATCCCACTAAAGGTGAACCAAGTAAAAATTAATTTGTCTCGTTTATGATTTAATTTCAACTCATACATAACTATGGAAAAAAGAGAGAAGAGAGTTTTGTTTAACAGGGATACAAGATCCAAAGTGGAAGTTGATTTAATCAATCATACCCTGATTCATACCCTCCCAGGGTATTTAACCTAGTTAGGCTAACAAGTATCTAATTTGGATTCCTTACACATTTGAAATATCCCCATGTGATTGTTATATTCCTTTACAAGCATGCATGTCCTACACAATTGCCTATTTTCAATATGGTCATCTATTTTGGGAAGTAGTTATTTATAATTTCCTATAAATACACCATACATGACAAAAAAATAGAATGAGATATTTATATACCTTTTGATTATAAAAATTATATCACCCATATCGAGATATATTCCATTTGAAACATAAACTCATATATTCTTTGGGTTATACATCCTATCAAGCCCAATATAAATACTTGTAAACTTATTGTGTTATAATCCCCATAATTAATACCCTCACATTAATATTCCCCCAATGAAATTAAATTCATCTTGGAGATCCACATTCTCTTTTCTCCTAGTGCTATGAATAAGTTTCTCATGTTTGTCAAGAATTTACATAGCTCTAACTTGGGTGGAGCCAATATTTAGAGAAGCAATTTAGTAATGGAGTCCCTTGAAAGTGGTTCTATTGTGGTGAATATTTATTCTTATTCCCTATTCTCAATAAATTCTATAGTATTCATTAAGGGTTTTATATCTATGAAGTTCATAAATCCTTTTTCGTCAACCAAATTTGTTTTTAATTCTTTATAATGACCTGAAAATATCACAATTCATCAACTTGATTCACCTATTTCATCATGAAAAACATGACTCGCTACTATAATTTAGATGATCAACTTTCTTATATTAACATTAATGATCAAATTCCCCATGGATATGAAATTTCACCCAATTATTATTATTAATTGTGCCTATATGAGTGCCCCTGAGGGATATATGGTGTTTTCCAAGTAGGATGATTAATTATTATGTAATGATATTTGATTACAAGTGTCTTTTAAATTTCCTAAGGTGATTTTATAAAAGAATTAGTTTGGTTTTAAATTATTTGGTAATCACCAACATGATGTTTTAAAAATTATTCTAATATTAATTGGTTTTTTAAAAAAAATTATTTTTTGAAACCATGCCTAGTTTTTTAGAAATGATTGGTTTTAAAACATGTTTTACAAAACTGTACGATATTTGGATACCTCCTTGAGTTTTAAAATATGTATTTCATAAATGGGTGTTTATGAAATATTTTTATGTCTTTTTTTATAAAGGTGATTTTACCAAGAGGTATTGACCGGGGAATATTTTTTCTAAGTGATTATTTTCATTTAATGAAAATCATAGAAAAAGGATTGTAACACACTTTTATGTGTTACTACTTATTTGATAAATCTTTATAGAAAATGATTATTTTTATAATTTATTTCTAACTATATTTTTCATGATGTAATATGAAATTGATATCTTAGATTTGGTAGGTTGTGTTGGCCTACTAGACTTTTAAATTACACTTATATTTTATAGGTTCAGGTCTATCCTGGATTTTTTTACATCCTTTGGATATTCTAAAAGGGATATATAGTTGGATGGTGACCCTAGTTGAACATATTTCATGTGTTTATTCTATTAAATATTAATATTACAAAATCATCTTGGATGGTTATGAATAAATAATGGATAGATTCCAATCTTATGACCAAATATTATGAAGATAGACTGAAAGAGTTATTCTTGTTTTCAAAATATCATGCATATGAACATTATCAAATATTTTTGTCCTATTAACATAGTTTTTATTGAAGACTCATTAGTACAGAGGAGTTAGATTAACACTTAACCAGTTGTGGAATAAATTGAAGTTTAAATTTTGGAATAAACTTGGGAAAAGTGAATTTAGAGAGTGGATGAGATAACATTGCTTTTTGTGTATCAGATTATATTATTACATGGGTGTAAATTAAATAATATTGCATCGAGATTATGAATATAGATGTGAAAGATGATGAAGATTGTATTGAGTAAATGAAAAGGATAGTTGATGATGAACTTTGTGATTTCCCAAAATTGTTTGAGAAGTTAAAGAGTTGTGAAAAACACCATTGTATCATGGTTGCACTAATAGACATCATTGACATACATACTAATGCTGTATAAGTTGAAATAAGGAAAATGATCGAGTGATTTTATATTTCAGAACTGCTTTATCTCTTTAATAACATGCTCTTGGAACATAATAAGCACCTGATCTGAACCTAAAACACCAAACTAATGCCACACTTGATGTGTAAGATCACTGAAATAATACACGCTTGACCAAATGACTGTAAATTTTTTTTTAAGGACAAATAATCAATTATATAATTCCCAAAGTGTGGAGGTTCTTGATACAAGATAGACGAATCTAGTCCAATGAAAATAATATGGTACTTTCCATTCATTCTAATGTTATGGAGCCTATATAGAAGTGAGGAGACTGCATGGAGATTTATGTGTCATGAAGATACACGAAATAATGATGTGAAAATATATTACCTAGTATAATCTCCTTTATGGAAGTGAGTTGACCATGAGTATCCGGAATTTGGGAACAAGATGAGAAACATTCATCTTGTGTTATCTACATATAGAGTGAATCCTTTTGGTTTTCAAAGTAGCAATCACATTACATGTATGGTTATGTTGGTAAATTATAACTTATCAATACGGTAATGCATGAAATGAAAATATATCATGTCATATATGATTATATTAGGACTAAAAAAATCATGTAATGATACTAATTTTTATTTGGTCCATTAATCAAGTATTTGAAATTAATTTTGGATTCAAGTGTTACATTATATGATTATTATAGAAATAAAATTTTCAAATTAAGATCCATGTTGTACGAGATGATAATTGACTTTCTTATTATGTAAAATTTTCCGGATATAGAATTATTGGAACTCAAAGGTGTACCATTTGTGAATATGGTACATAGTCAATTAGGATGAAACATTAATCCAAAACATTGTTTCCAGGACATCACAGATTTCTACACTGAAGGAATAAGTACTAATATTGGACAACATCATTAAATGGATGTTCAGTAGAATTTATAACACTAAATACACAAGAAAGTGATCAATAGTTAGGTAAATTAAAATATATTGACACTATTTTTTTAATATTTTTAAAAAAACCCTATGAATACCCATGGGAAAAAAGATCGGTTTTTAAAAAAAATATCATACTAGAAATTTCATATAAATTAAATATTTTTTTGATGTTATTCTTGTTGAAAAAATGTAACTGATAGTTTGATAGGAATATTGATAAATGAAATCATCAAAACAAAGAATGAAATTAAGGCTATGTTAGACATGGTTGACATGGGAATACAAGAAGATTTGGTGCTAGTGAAGCATAAAAAATGAATTTTTTTTCCTCCATATACTTACACTCTTTCCTGGAAGAAGATATTTCAATTTTTCAACTTCATGAATGATGTTAAGGTTCTAGAAAGGTATTCATCAATTATCATGAATATTTTTTCAATAACCAATATAAAGTTAATGGGTTTGAAATCACATGTCTTCCATGTTTTGATTCATGATCATATTCTGATAGATTTATATTTCATTTTTTCAAAGAATTCTTTTTATACATTAACCAATCCCTATTTATTTTTTAAATCTATATGCAACAAATTTAAAGGCATGGAAACATTGCTAACTATGGAATGTTAAATTTCCATCACATTATGTGAATAAGAAATATTATTCCCATAAACATTATTTGATATGATGGTTTATTTGATGGTTCACATAGTGAGAGAGATTCGACTATGTGGTCCTCTACACTATAGATGGATATACCCCATTAACCTATAAATAATGATTTTCAAAGGGTTTTTAAAAAATCCAAATCGTCTAGAGGGTTGTATTGCAGAGCAATATATTTTTGAGGATGCCTTTTAATTTTGTACAGAATACATTTTTGTTGTGGAAATAATTTATCTACCATAATATCATTACACTAGGAATATTTTGGGTGAAGGAATTTCTAGAAGAGATATTGTCACAACCAATATTACATATTAGGAGTAGGCCCGCCATTATGTATTTCATAATAGTTTGGATGTTTTCCCATATGTTGTAACAGAAAACGAAATTACTAGGCATTTCAATCAATCAAGGGATTAAATAAGGATATGAAATATACATAATCAATAGTTTATAATATAGTTTTAGAGCCATATTTTTAAGTAGTCAGATAAAAATCCTAATTCAATTTTAGAATAACTTAGATGTCTTAACAGAGGACGAAGTGTGTATGTATTACCATAAAATGGTTGTGTAATAAATGGTTATATTTTCTATTCAAATTTAAATGATGAAGACATCACCATTCAATATAGTGGATTTATACTTTTAGGTGAAGTGATGCATGTTTCTACTATTAAGGAAAAAATCCAATTTAATTTAATATTTCAAACGTTTGTATCATCAAAAAAATACGGGAGTTGGATTATACAACATTAGATGTGCCAATTTTTCAATTCATGTGGGTTGAAAACATGAATGCTATTAATATATATGAATTGGGATTCATGAAATTTTATTTCCATAAGGAATGTTGCAAAGAAGGATAATTTATAATGGAATCATCGACAATACATGTATTTTATATTATATATTCCCCAAATAGAATGTAATCAATTTCTCTATTATCAACCAAAACCACTAAATGGTGAAATAAAAATTCAACTAAGGGTGAACCTTTATTGTTATGTCATAATAATTTCATAGTGGTCCCAATGTAGATGGCGTTTTGTATGTTAATATAGAATATAATGAAGTTATTTTTATAGTTGATAGAGGGGTCAAAACGCTTTAGGGTTGGAAAAGAGAGGTAAATAATATGATTTTATATTTTTTGTTATATACATTGTGCTACCTTATGTTACTATCTCTTCCCTACTATATTTATGTATTCTAAATTAAATGTTAAACAACATCTATAGATAATGACTTCTACAGGTGATGGTTCTCCCAATCCAGTGAAACAATAGGTCTCTCGACTTACTGCTAATCGCAGTACAAAAGATTAACGACCTCTAACATGTGTTGGTTCTCCCAATCCTATGAAACAACAGGCTTTTTAAACTATTTTTTCTTCTATTGAAAAGATAAAATGGCCATAAACACTTGCCAATGCTACTGCTCTAGAGTAAAAACATATTGATGATGTTGAATACAAGTAAATGGAAGGCGATGAAGGATGGGTGATGCAGAAAAAAAGATCATCGTAGTTTGATGATGTTATTGAAAATCATTAAGGTGAAATTAAAAGGAATCATATACGAGGTCAGATGAAATTTGTGAGTCTAGTAGGTTAATCGAAATAAGTCTATGTTCAGTACTTACATTGGAATTTTCACACGGTAATGTGTACCAATTGTTGTAGATTCATGGAACCATGTTTTACCCATGCATTATACACTGATGTTGGAAGTTATTATGACAAAATTTTGATATAATTTCTTTATTTTACAAAAAAAATTAAATTATGAAACACTGACTCCCTCTTCATCACCCATTTCAAAATGCATTTATAGTTCATAAATAACACAAGAAAAATGTATTAATTCTTACTAGAAGTATTCATAGAAGATTTTTCACAATTATAATAAGAGTTCATCTTAAATATATTGAAAGGAAAATAAACATGTACCCACCCCTTATCTATGCACAAATGATAACCTAAGAACAATGTGATGCATTTAATGGTATTCGTAAGGATATATATTTTCAAGTACATTATTGTTAGTAATATGCTATTTTAAAATATGTATATTCATCACTTTGAATAACAATTTTTTATTTATGAAATAGAAACTAACTACTATAAATATGGAAGGGGAAGAAAAAAATGTACCCCTACCATAAAGTAAGGACAGGGTAGATTTCACTAAAAAATTGGGTTTTACATTAAATCTATGAAAATACTTTTTTGTGACAAGAAAAAACAGCATAGTTTTGTTCCTCTATTTATATATACATTGATGAATCCAAATCCAAAGACAATTCCATACCATTCCATGTTCTATGAAAGGAGGAACATGTAAATAAATATGGGATACTGATAGAAGAAAATACAAAAAGGGTGGGAAACATGTGTAAGTGTAGCAGAATAAGAATTTAATTTTATTTAAATCTCTATTACCTAATAATGATTACTTATTTTCCAATAGTTTCCATCTGACTTATTCATGGGAATCATCAACACCTATACTGTATGGACACCTACTATCAATGTCCTTAAAGTGGAAAGAATAGTATGGCCACTTCAGAGGTGCATGTTTCGGGTTGACACCCTAAACATATTTTGAGAAAAAAACATGGGGAGGTTGGAGATATATAAATAAAACAGATTAATGAATTAATTTCTATACTTTAATAATTGTTCCAATGGTAGAGGGAGTTTCTAGAAACTATTTAGTGTGGAATAATTGAGAAGAATCAACTCATGAACAACTATTGCATGAATATCCCCACCCCCACTAGATTTGAGGTGATCCATTCCCCTCAAAGAGTTGTCTTATTGATGATATCAGCATTCTAATAATTATTTCTGTGAAATTTGAATCACACCAGCCCTGAAACCTTTCCATTATTGATATTATATAGGGTGAAAATGACTATGATTTATATCTATCAACACCCACCCATCTCTTTACATAAAGGGATATGAGGTTCAATTTCCAGGATCACATTCTACAAAATAGAACACTTCCAACAGGTCATATGAGGGTAGAGATTAGCATAGCTCAGGAGTCAAGCATAGTGATAATTCTTCCGCTTGAAGACGATGATATTCATATGGTCGACTATGCTGTTGGAACATTCATCACATGGTTATCAGATCTTATATAAAAACATGTCGATAAAGAGGTATTCATTTCTAGTTTATTTTTCAAGCTAATCCATTAACAATTAATTAAAAAAGGTCTAAATAGAATAATTTTATTAAAGATGGACAATGTTATGTGGGTGAGACAAAATACCAACTCAAAAACAACTAATGGATCAACCAACTTATTAAAAATATCTTCTAAAATAACCTTTACCCTGCCCATTCCATTTCGGTATTTACTAAAATTAATGGTTCATGTAGATATAATGTTACAAAAAGGTTGAATTCACATAGTTGATTTTGAAGAAAATATGTACGAAGAAGAAGGTTAATACTAAATTAGTGTTGAGAATGTAAATGAAATCATTGATTATGATTGGCTACGTTCCTTAGTTATAAATGTATACATGAGGTATGTTCTCATGATTTGATTTTCCCAAATCTAACATACTATGTTAATTATGAATAAATACATTTCATATTTTTGTCAGGTTTATATATCATTAATAATTGAAGGTATTTCTACATTAAAAAATAGGACTCGTTAGTCCTCACTCGCCCAGTTCCTGGTGCTCTCTCCCTCTCTGTTTCTCCTTCTAGTGTTTTAGGGGTCCGAGATGGGGCTTCCCTCCTCCTGGTCCGTCCTTCCCATTATATCACTTTCTACTTCCCCCATATTGTATACTTTGACTTTTTGGTGTGTACATAGATCATTTCTCACCATCCATCATTCGGTACTTACCCTGTACATCGGACCCCCATCCTAGGTCCAGGTGTGGGTGCTTTAGATGGATTGGGTCGGCTCTGGTGGCAACATCTGGCATCTGGCTTCTCCTCATCCCTTATAGGTTTACCCTTCACGTTAGACTTCATTTTGGGTGGGTTTGATCCAAGATATATACCTACTTATGATAGTGTTTTAGGGGGGCTAGCAACAACCTTAGTTCGGGTTCTTCTTCAGCATTAGCCTTGTCTTCTCTTCTGTTTGGCTTCATCTCTTTATCGTGCTTTTGGGGTGTTGTTTTGGCTCTATATATCTCTATATTTCTCTCCTGAATCGTTGTTTTGGTTCATTTCTTTGAAGAGGATTTGGTTTTTTTTGGTCCCTGATCGAATATCACACCCTCTCAAACCTACTTTTACATCCTGGTCCTACTCTCCCTTCCCTGTCTGTCTGGTTTGCAGATATTTGAGGAGGTTCTGGGAGGTTCGGTTGAGTGGTGTTCGGCTTCGAGAGGGAGACTGATTCATTGACGTTGGTTTTTAAGTCGATTATGTTTGTTATGATGTTTTTATGTAGGAAATTTTGGATTTCTCGGCAGAAACATGATGACAATGGCGGAGAATTTTGACTACGACGAGGTCAAAAGGTGGAAAGGTCCTACTGGTTTTTTGATTGTTCTAGCCATAGGACCCGGTGATGATGGATGGTAATGGTAGAAATGAATTGTTTTACTGACTTTGATGATGGCAGAAAGCAGGTGATGTGACCGGCCGATGTGGGTGGATGTCGTTTCCTAGATCGATGTGGGCACGTGACTCTGGTGTGTGGCTTGAGGTTGATGTTGGATGTTTGTTAATTTGAATTTTGAATTTAGAAACTTGTTTGTGGGTTTCTTATCATGGGTATGAGTGGATATTGAGGTGGACTTTTATGTATGGTTCCCACTTATCCAATAAGTGTTTTAAAAAAACAAAAAAATGATTGTGAGTTTAGTCCTCATGAAACCTCTACAAAAACACAAAAAATAGAATCAAATAAATTAATTAAGTAGTGGAAAACCTATTGAGATAATTTGAACGAAATATTTTTGATGACAGACTATTATTAATACCAATTATTCAAGGTTAAAACTCTACAGTTTAATCATATCACATATATTTTCATTTCATTAATTACTTATTCCTTTTTGTGTTTTATGAAATATTGGATTCTTTTTTCAGTAAATTTAGATACTCCAAACATTTATTCCCTGGATTTAATGCATGGATACCCAATAAACCGACCCCACATGATGTACTTTTTCAATAAGTAATACACTATATCTAATGTTTCAAAACTAAAATTCAAGTTATATAATTTATATTTCATTTTAATGAAGATTTTGTTATGATAGGGTAGTGCATCAATACTGTAAAAAAATGAAAGAGGCTAGGTGCTAAACCAAAGGATGATGAAAATTTCTACAACTGGACAAGTATCTGGGTATATATAATAATATTTCATTATCTGAACACATATTAAAAAATATTTATTTTTTACAATGTTTCTATAGTGTCCAAAATAACCAAATATATAATATTTTTGTTATTATGTTTTCACATTTATAAGAGAGATCATATTCAATGAACAAAATAGCATCCCCAATGTGGTATTTTTTAAAATAATTACAATTTATTTAAAATGTGTATTAATCCATTGCGTATTTGTATTTTTCTTATACAACTGTTAATATAAAAAATATTCATATTCACAAGATGATATAGATTTTCTTAGAAATTAATGGGTAGTATACTTGATGACAGAATGTACAAAAATATCTTGAAGATGTGACTTCCATAGAAAAAATGGTTTGTTTCGTATTTATGTTTAATTTATTTTTTTTAGTATTTCTCACCTATGAATTATTTTCTTATATAGGTGGATTCCATTATTCATGTTGGGGTGGTTTTTTCAAATATTCTCATTCTCGTGAAAGATTGGGCTTCAATGTTACAACTCAGATAATGAAAACATAGAAATGGGACAAGAATGTGTACAACCATCATGAAAAGGTTAATTCCTACTACTGATTTAAATAATTTTTTCTTCATTTTATCTACTATTGGTTTTTTAATTTATTTATTATTTTTATCTAACACATATTTAGTTTTTTCACATATCATTATTATTTTTGTTGCTTCTCTTTGTCGAGCTGCCAACACTGCATTTATTTGATGTGATTTATCATAAAAACCTTAATCTTTAAAAACTAGAAGAGTGGATGAATCCCATGTTTTCTTTGTGGTGAATTTTTATGATATAATGGGCACATGAGATTCCTCCACTCTCCTGGATTTCAACAACAAGATTAGTTTTTATCAATGAACATTGATTTGATATTTAGTGTTGACAGTTAAATAATGAAAGGATATATAAATCAAGATAAAATTGTTAGTTAAGGTATGTTTTGAGACTTTGTGATGTGTAGGAATCGTACACACTTCAATTGGACAAACGTTGTGACATGTATGACTCTAAGTGATTCTTTCTATTTAAAATTGACATGAATTTTAATAAAAAGGAAAACAGACGTACTCAAAATTGATCAAACCTATTCATATTGTTTTGATACCTTAGGACAATGCCTAATAAGTCATTTGTGACATGTATGAATTAGACACAATTCAATATAATACACTATGCTATTGGTATTATTGAAATCATCTCTTTTTATTAAAAAATGATGTTAATTTTAGTGAAAATAAAAATTGACATAATGAAAAGTGAGGAAATATATTTAGATTATTTGGATAATTTTTTATGTATATACATATGTGATTTGTTAGGTGTATGAGTTAATCACACCTCAATATGATTGATGGTGTATCCGGTTTGACCAAAAGTGTGTCTATTTATATAAAATTGATATTTATTTTATTAAAAAGAACAAATGATATACTGAAAATTAAGAAAATGAATTCTTATTGTTATGATACCTTATGAAAATGGTCCATGAGTCATTTTTTACATGTAGTATTCAACCATACATTAATTTAATGCATGATGCGACCACTGTATCTTTAACAGTGCCTGTTTATTTAAAATTGAGATTTATTTTTGTAAAAAGAACAAGAGGTATACTAAAAACCAAGAAAAATAATTCGCATTGTTCTAATACAGTAAGAAATTTATCCACATGTCATTTGTGAAGTGTATGAATCAATTTCACCACAATATAATGCATGGGGTGACTTTTATAATTCCATGTGTGTCAATTGATTTTACATTAACATTAGTTTTCATAATAAGAAAAAGTGACATTCTAAAAAACAAGACAACACATTTGGATTATTTTGATACATTATGACACAAATCCTTCTGTAATTTTTTATGTATAGGAATCAGCCTCACAGTAATCTGATGCACGGTGTGACCACTATAACTCTAAGTGTGTAATTTTATTTAAAAGTGACATTATCATATGAAAAATAACTAGTAACATACTAAAAACCAAGCTAATGCATTTTTATGGTTTTGATAATTTAATAAAATGATTTATATGTCATTTTGGACATGTAGGAATCAACCAAATAGAAATATGATGCATGGTGTGACTAGTATAACTCACAGTGTCTCTTTTTATTTTAAATTGACATTAATTTTAATAAAAATAAAAAGTGACATATTGAAACCCAAGAAAAACATTCGTATTTTTTTATAATTTAGGAAAATGACCCATGAGTCCTTTTGGACATGTAGGAGTCAACCACACCTCAATTACATTCACGATGTGACCACTATGACTCCAAGTACATATTTTTTTAAAATGTCATTAATTTAAGTAAAAAAGAACACATGACATATTGACAACCAATAAAACACTATTATATTGTTTTGATACTTTAGTAAAGTAATCCATGAGTCATTTAAGATGTGTATGACTCAACTAAACCTCAATCTAATACATGGTGTGACCAATATGCCTACTATTGTAAGTTATAATTTTATAATTGATATCTTAGTTCAAAACATATCACTCACTAAAAACCATGAAAATATTCTATGATTGTATTGATAATTTAGGAAAGTGATTCATAAGTCATTTGTGACATGTTTGAAGCAGTCTCACATCAAACTGACCCACAATGAAACCAGTATGACTCAAAATACATGTTTCCATTTTGAAATGTCATTCTAGTAAAAAACTCAACAAGCATATTGAAAACATGTCAAACACATTCGGATTGTTTTTATAATTTAGGAAAATTATCTGTAAGTCATTTTTGATGTTCAAGAATCAACCACACCACAATATGATGCATGGTGTGGCCAGTATTACTCAAAGTGTCTATTGCTATTTAAAATTGACATTACTTTTAGTACAAATAATATTTGACGTGCTGAACCCCTATAAAAAGAATTCAAATTGTTTTTATAATTTATTAAAATGAACAATGGGTCATTTATGACAAGTAAGAGTCAACCAAACCTCAATCTTATGCCCGGTGTGACCGCTATGACTTCATGTTTTTCTTTTTATTTAAAACTAACATCAATTTAAGTAAAAAAGAACTAGTGACCTTCTTAAAAAGAACAAGATGTGTTAGTATTATTTTGATACATTAAAAAAATGATCTACATGTAAATTGTGGCATATAGGAGTCAATTTCACATATATATTATGAATAGTGTGACCGATATGACAAAAAGTGTATTTTATCTATTTAAAATTGGCATTTTAGTTTAAAAAATGCCACTCACTAAAAGAAAATAAAATGTGCTCTGATTATCTTGATAATTTAGGACATATATTCATAAGTCATTTTGGACGTGTCTGAAGTAGTCTCACATCAAATTATTTCATGATGCGACCGATATGACCCCAAATGCATGTTTCTAGTTTGAAATGACATTTTATTAAAAAACAAAACTTGCATACTAAAAACCATGAAATTGTATTCCTATTGTTTTGATACTCTATGAAAATAATCCATCAGAAATTTATGATAAGTAGGAATCATCTTCACCTCAATTTGACACACGATGTGGCCGACATAACTCTAAATGATTCATTCTTTAGAATTTAAATTTATTTTATTAAAATAACAAGTGACATACTAAAAACTGAGAAATAACATTCATTTTTTTTTAATTTTAGGAAAATGATCCATAAATAATTTTTGAGATGCAAGAATCAACCCCACCTCAATACGATCTATGGTGTGACTAGTATAACACCAAATGTGTATTTTTTATTAAAATATGACATTTTAATTATGTATTCATTCATATTATAGTTTAATTTATTTCTTTATAGTATTACTATCATTATATTTATTTACATATATAGTAAGATTCTTTTTCTCGGGTTGAGATGATTTTTTTTCAGCTGATACCAATGGAAGACATTTTTGAGAGGGGATAACAGACGTCAAAATATGAAACACTAATGTTTTTAAATGTTTTTTGGATAATTATAAATGTTATTATATAAAACATTTTTTAAAATATATATAGTAGTGTGTTTTGTATTCATGATGTCAAATTTAGTTTAGTTAAATTACATATTTTGTGTTGATAGGTTATAGGTTTTTATTCAGTGTTCTGTTATATTAATAGCCCACTACAACAAGTTAGGACTTTATCAATGATATTTCGAGCACTAATAATGGGTGGAAATTATCAGTGCTAAAATAGTGATGACAAAGGGGGGACTTTATTAGTGCGTTTTTAGAACAAATAAAGGACCCCCTTTATCTGTGATTTTTTTGCACTGATAATGGGGATCCCCCTATATCAGCACACCAATAAAGAGAATATTTTTAGCACTATTAAAATCCATTTTGCGTGTTGTAAGAGGGAATGTATATAGTATTGTGGAACATATCTTGGGTAAAACATTGGTTTTGGTTTACACCCATAAAAGGCTATATTATAGTGGATACATATAACTCTCAAAGAGTTAGAGAGTTTGTAAAGTGTATACAAAATATACTTTTTATCTGAACTAATTTAAATCCCTTATTTTTAATTATTCATTTTTCAAACATCTCACACCGTTGTATTATAAATTTATGATTGAATTATTTTATTCCTTATCCACCGAATTAAGTTACATATTTTATACTATAATATGTTTAAGGATATACAATTCAAACCACTTGTCTACAGTCATAATCGTATAGAACCTAATGATTGGTATTATAGCTTGACCTTGAAAGGATAATTTTTCTTAGTTTACTTCTATTTTAGTGATTGTTATATATTTTATTAATAATCTGTATCCTAGACTTAGTACTCTAAGGTAAGATCTATTTCTTTTAGTTATAACTAATCAGGAGGTTAAATATTTAAATCATGTTAGACCACCTCATTTTAATGGAATATATTATGAATATTAGAAGGAAATAATTGGGGTATTTTTAAAAAAAATATATAAGTAATTAATATTGCATGATCATGCCTAGACTTTAAAATTACCTTAATATGAACATGATAATTTGAATGGTATTGATGCTACTGAATGTATTTTGAAATAAAATTTTGCGAATTTCATTTATTTTTATCTTATTATAAGTTTTTATAGTCATATTTCTTCTTATGAAACTATTTATGACATTTCAAAGACTTTAAAGGTAACTTATCATGTTACAAATAATTACAGAAAATAAATCTATGTATTCATAAGGATGGATTTAAATAGTTAAATTAGATTAATCCTAGATGTTTTACTGATATGTAAAACATTTTTATAATGATATTGACCAACATGACTATTCATGGTGTGAATCTGGTGAATGGAGTGATGATTGAAATAAATATTTGGGCACTACCTAAAAAATTGCATTCCAAGATGGTTGAATTTAATGAAATAGATGATTTTACTGAATATACCAAGGAATGATTTATTGTATCATTACATCAACATAAGTTTGACTTTAAGAATAAGGAAAGTAAAATAAATGAGAAATATTAAATTAATGGGTTTTTAATCATATAAAGATATTTTAATTGACTCTTTAAGTGAACGGGAAGGTTCATCTAGTTCTAGAATAGGGGATTAACGAAAACTACTTTTGAATTGTATACAAGTACTCATGAAGAGGTGGAAAGGATCTAGAGATATATGAAAAAAATTAAGTACAATAAAAACATTAAAATGAATGGATGTAAAGGTATTACAAATTTTTATATTATATGTTATTAATATGTGAATAAGATTTATAAAAAATATTAATTTCCATGGTTGAAAAATTAATGTGAATAAATGGAGAAGATTAGGAAAAATAAGAAAGAATATTTTGACGGTTGGAGCAGTATAAAAGACTCTTAATCAAGTGAAGAGTCTAGAAATGAGAAGGATACAATAAATAGTTTCACATCATTATATATATAAGTAAGGTTATTGATAAAAATTTGGATTATTTTCGTATTCTAATATTGATTCATGTAATGAAAATCCTTCTATTTGTGAATAAAATAAAACTATTATAAATATCAAGTATTAATTGATAAACTTTCATAAAAGTATAGAACAATTGTGTATGGATCCTAAGAAGATAGTTAAGGAAAATTTAAATCTTATTTTATAAACTGAAAAACGGAATGAAGAAAAAATGCATAATAAAATAATTTTTTATGGATGGTGTGTATACTCAATAAAAAAAGAATAACCATTTCAAAAAATATTCATGTTTTAAATATAAATCATGTGATAATATAAAAGCTGTAAAAAAGAAAAAGGGAATCCTTTAAAAAAAGGTATAAAGTTTGAAGTAAATTATATCAAAGTATACTATTATATGTAAATGTTTGTATGAGTTTATGAGATCATAAAAACATTCTAGATAAAAAAATAGAATTTTTTTTGGTTATGATGGGAGATTACCCAAAATGTAAAAAAATGAAATTAGTAAAGGTAAAATTGAATGTAATTCAATTGTTACTTCATTTAGGTGTGATTTATTTGGTCATTATTCTAGTGATTTCTATCTATAATTTTTAATATCTTAGACATAAAGAGGAATTCATTTATAAATCTAATTTTAGAGTAAAATAGACTAATCTTACACTAATGTGGGTTCCTAATGGCTCTTTCTTGTATCTAATTGGACCTAAGATGGTATTCTTTCCTAAATAAGCATATTTCTATTAAATTGTATGCATACATAAATTATTTTACTTTATTGTATATTTGAATAGAAATTAAACTGTAAGACTTTATTTTGGTCAATGATCATGGTATTAGTATTTTTATTTTATGATTTACTATCAAGAAATTTATGTGTAATTTATTTTAATCCATTACCAATACTCTATGAATTTATTTAATATTATTAATTTTTATTATTATATCCTTGATTTTTTCTGATTAGGATAAATTCACTTGAGGAGTCTTTATATATAGTTTGTTTTATAAGAATTCACTATCAAATTATTTCAAGGAGAGAAATATTATATCAAGTGAGATTTTTCTATTTTTGTTACATGTATATTTCTTTAATAGTTGATTTTTATGTTTACTACAGTGAAAGAGTTTAAGAGGATCTTATTTTTGAAACTATTTCAATATTCTATGTGACTATTTTTTCTATTTAATAATGAATATTTAACTCCTCACAAAGTTATTATACATTCTTTAATATATGTTTTTTTATTTATTATTGTCTACTGATATTAGTTTATTGCATATAGTAAATCGTTATTGATTATTTTATGGCCATGTTACTATAATTTATTTTTTTATTCAATATTTTGACATTGTATGATATAATTTTCCCTATATCTATTATTTTTTATTTCAAAAAGGGTTATATTTGATTAATTTTTTTCTAGTTATCAAAAAAGGAGAGAATGTTTTCTCCTTGATTATAGTGGTTTTGTATTAAAATTTATCATTTTTTGTTTTTATAATTATGTTACCTCTCAATTTTTATTATTATTTATATATGTTATTATATTATGTGTTTTTTATTAGGTGAATTATTTATGTACTTATTATCTGATTATATTTTTTCAATATGCACAAATAATTTTTCAATAATATAATTATTACATGCATGAATATTTCATTCATAAGTGATTGAATGATCAAAGGATACAGAATGTATAACAATATTTTTCATCATAAAAGGTAATTTCATTAACTGAATTGTAGTTAGAAGTTACAACATTACCCTCATGATGTTCCAGAAATGACACAATCCAATGTATAATCTTAAGGTTACACTTATAGTTGAGTAGAAGCTGCATCAAATTCTTATGGTTTGACACATTAAGAATACAATCTCAAGATGGAATGTGATCATACATCACTGCTAACATATTCTAAATAATGAATTCTTGATTATTTTATTTCACCAAATTATTTCATAATATTGGATTTACAATTATAGGAAACTTCATTTTACAATATTAGAACCTGGAATATTTTGACACTTTAAAAAATTAGAAATATTTATGCTATCAAATTTTAGAAGATGTTGTATATAGAACATTGCATGAAGATAATCTTTTCAATAAAAGACATGTTATAGATAATATAATGCATTAAAATTTTGACCAAAATGTTCATTTTTGTATATATTTGTTTGTTAAAATAAAAAAGCGTTATGAAATATCATGTGTGATATCAAATCACAGAAACATTTGACTTAGTCACATGAAGAACATACAAACTTTTTATTCTGATCGATGATCATCAAAAGTAGTAGTGTGGGATGAATAAAAATTATAGATTCAAAGTTTATTACTTTATTATTTATAATAAGCAGTAGATGATATACCTTAAGGCTTATGGTATAATATAAATCATGTGGAAAATATATCACAATATACATATTAATATTGAAACATAAAACTATAGAATATAATATTTTATGACATTTATATGGTCCTTATCCTTCAATTCATGTTATAGCTAAATGATATTTATGATTCTAGATAATCAGAATTTACAAACTACTTAAGAATAAGATACATGGAATGTAATCTAAGTCTAAACTCCACATTATAATAAATGTATATCGGTTGTTTTTGGAATATCCTTATGTTATGACAGAGCCAATGGGATGCAACAAGAGAACATGACCATATGATAGTTCAAACACCTAATAGAGAAGAATAGTGAGAATACAAAGTGCTTCCCATATAATTGGAATCATGTTATTATTGGGGAAAATCCTGAACTTAGCACCAAAATTTCATATGAAAAAATTATGATAAACTTAAAGAAATATAAAAGTGGAATAAATAATAATAATAAACTAACGAGTAAGATTTGTTTATATGGAAAATACTATGAATCAGAAGATTAATAAAACTATTGGATAACCCCAAATATTTCAATATAAATTAGAGAGTAAAAAATCCAAATAAATGAACAAACCTGATTTATAATGATAGCATTCAAAAAACTATATGAAAAATAAGCCCCAATACAATTTCATATTCTCTCTAAAAAATCATCATAGTGATAAGAGCTACCATTATTTAAAAAAACACTCTCAAGGATTCATTTCTAAAAAACAACTCCCTTTATGAAAAAACACCACTACATCAATGATAATAATCATGACATGAATCATCAATGATGTGCCACTACAATTACTCTTTAATAGATTCTCAACGATCTATCAATCATGGCACTAAAGTCTCACATTGAGGCCATTCACTTTATTAAATTCTATATATCAAGGTAGATCATCACCAAATGAAATTGATTGATCACTAGAACATTATTATTATTGAACACGTTTTCATTATTAATGAAACATATATGCTACCCTGAAAGTGGTATCCCAACACACTGAAGATCCACCTTCAACACTTTGTTCATCATCATCAACAACTCTCACATGCTACCACAAACTCGGCTTCATCCTTCCTCTTCTTGGGGGGTTACATCTTAAGGAACTATCTTTTTAGTTCACCAAGATCCTTCTAATGATTTTAAGTTAAAGTTTTCATTCCAAAATATTCTTTGACATCCTCTTATATAGACACCAAGTCAATATATCTGATTAATATAGTCAACTTCCACCTTTTTTCAATCATTGTTAAGGAAATTAAACTATTAATATTCTTTAAAACTCTTCTATTAATGTTGAGGAAATATATTCGTCAATTAATTTCTCTCTCCAATAAATGGGAATAATCTCCAAAATATCCTCCTTTATCACATCAAATAAGTAAAAAAAATCCAACAAAATTAGTTGGAAGGAAAACTAGTTGGTATCACACCAATTAAAATAATTTTTAGAAAATAAGATGACAACCTTTCACAACTCTGACAGAATATGAACATCTCCACATGCCAAAGAAATCCAAATACTAAAGTCTCCATCATATTTGTATCTTCACTTCACATCTGAAAAAGACTACCAGAATAAATGTCTTCCTCTCCCCCAATAATAATCACCACATTATCTGGAGAACCTATAGAAATTAACTATTCCTCCTTCCCAACACACCCCTTGTAGATAACACATCACCCAAATCTATAATTATCAAATCTTTCTTCATTGTAGGATCTCTTTGATGAAGAAAAATATGTGTAAGACCTATAAAACCTCTCTCAATATATATCAAAAATTTAATCCTTATTCTATTTAATGCAAGCATCATTGATCCTATCAGAAATTAATTACATGATTTCCATGAAAAATTTCTTGAATGAACTATAACCATTGATACCACTATTGGGGGAGATTACTTTCGAGTATTTTCCTTCCAGATCAAACATGTAAACTCATCTAGGGTTCTATCCTAAAACCAATCAGTTATAAGTGGAGTAGTATATCCAAGCATATATGTGAACCACCATTCCTAGAGGAAACTAATGTGGGATTGGATTTACACCCAACAAAACTCCCCTAAAACCAAATACCACATAACCAGTCATCCCCATCTATGAAAATACATATGGGATAATTATATTTCAGATTAACCACTATTTATCTTTACTATGACATGTTTTTTGGCCACATTTATCTAGTAGACTTTCGACATAAGGAAACACCTTGGATCTACATGCTTCAACAAGAGCCATAATTATCATTATCATACTAGTTTTTGGATCTTCCATCCTTATATCACTTATGTTACACTATGGATTTGATACCACATATTGGGGGAGATGTATCGATCCTAAGAAAAAACATTTCTTATGAAATATTTCATGAAACTAAATGAAATATGAAAGATTTATAAATTAAAATATATAAATTTGGAGACTAAAAAATCCAAATAAATTCCCACACATGAATTATAATGATATCATATAAAAAACATGTGTGAAATCCAAACCCAATACACCTCTTCTTTCTATTTTGAAAAATAATCTCAGTAAAAACATCCCCCTTATAGGACAAAACATTGTACTTGATTATCTATCTCTAAAAAATATCACCTTTTTTAAAAAAAATGCCACTACCTTAAATATCATGTTCTATATATTCATCGTTTTTGGCATGCTACTATAATACAATTTTGATGAATTATCCTTGATCTGTCAGTCAAGACACCCATGTCTCATGTAGATTGCCTACCCAGTTATTGAAGTCTATATCTCAAGGTTGCTTACCACCATATGTAATTCCTTATTCTCTAGTGCATCATTGATTCATTGATAATATTCCTTATTGATGATCTGAATATGATATGAAAAACATGTTATCCTATCACATAGGATAACCACCGTCAGTTCTTCATCCATCATCACCTGCAGTTGTCCTGTGATACCATAAATAAAACATCACCCTTCCTACTCTCGGTGAACTACATCTTGAGGAACTCACTTTATAGTTCACAAATCTAATTTTAATGATTACTATTCAATGTCATTATCCATAATTACGTTACCTCATCATTTTATATAGAAACCAAGTCCATATCATTATCCAAAAATATATTATTTCATCCTCTTATATTGACACCAATTCCAAATCACTATGATTTTATATTCTTTATTAACATGGTTTTATCAATTTTAAAAATAATAATAAAATATAATGATATAATTTCTAGTGGTTTCAAATTGTTTGATGTAGAATTGAATGAGTTTTAGAAGGGAATACTAGAACTTTCATCTACAAAGGTTAAGTCTATTTCTAGGAAACATTATATGAGGAGTTATTTCATCACATGAAAATTAATCAAATATATTGCCATGAAGTGGAAGATGAGGCTACAATGAATGTTGAACATGCTTTTAAAAATATCTATGAGCATATGCCACATACCAAATATACCATTAAGAAGATTCCAATAATAAAATTATCTTAGAATTATATATATCGGTCTACTATAAGGTTATTATAATTATAACATGTTATCATGATGATTATCGATATTATGTTTTGGAATAAATCATAATATAAAAACACTGTATAAAATGAAATCACAAGATTGTAGTAATCAGAATATGAATAATGCTTAAAATAATGTAATAGTCATATTTACCTGTTTTATATATAATCATTTCATTTAAAGATATGTAATGAAAATTGGAAGAACCCACATGTTAAGGATCAAGGATATTATTATAATGGAATTAGTCGCTACTAATTCATATAGGAATAAGACCAAAGAAAAATAAGCAGGAACACTATTACATTAATCAATACAGAAGTACTCTAAAGTTAAAAAGACTAATTTTTCATAGTATTAAATTTTTTAATCCATTAATTGGTCAGATGAAGCTAATTGTTACACTAATTATTTGAAGGGTTATCAATCACAGTTCTACACGAAAAACCTCTTCTTCTATGATTCACCAGTTTCATTTTTTATTCGAGTTCATTGTCTCTTAATTTTATATACTATAAGTTACACCCAATATTATACTACTATTAAAATTTACCAGGACATTTATGTTAATGTGATCAAAATGAAGTATCCACATAGGTATATCTTTAACATGGTAAAAGGAATAGGTCATGTATACTTGTTAGAAATACTAGGTTTTTCCTATACATCTAAAAAGCATATGTTAGGTCAATTCCATTGTAAAAGATAGTGTTTGGTTTGAACCCCTAAAAATATTTTATAGTGTATTACCATAACTCTCAAGGAGTGATAGAGTTTCTAAATAGTATACTTGAAATATTTTTTTATCCTAACTATTATAAAAAACTTGTGTTCTTTTCATTACAGCTCACACTTCTCACACCATTTTCTTATAAAATTTTCATTGATAATTTCATTACTTTTTCAAAAAATTATACATTATATATTTAACTCTAATATTTTTAAGGATATAAAATTATCCCCCCCACTTATCAGTTTTTATACTCTTATATCACTTAACAATTGGTTTCAGATATTGACCTTGAAAAGTTAATTTTTCTCTACTTACTTATTTTTTGGTTATTATTATCTATTTTTTCTACTAATATGTACCCTAAACATAATAGTATGAGAGGATATTTATTTTTAGTTATGAAAAAATATGAGGTTAAAAATTCAAATCATCTTAGACAGCCTCATTTTAATGAGAGAAACTATGAATATTTGAAGAATAGAATGGAAGTTTTTTTATAAATATAGATATTGAATATTGGACTATCATGGATTGACCTGAAATATTACCAAAATTTGAACATGAAAATTTAACTTTTTATGATGAAACAAACTATGTTTTAAATTTAAAATTAATTAATTATATTAATTTTTCTCTTTGTAGAAGTGGTTATAGTCATATTACTTCTTTTAATTGATTCATAAATTTGGAGAACATTAAAATTCATAGATCTTGATGCTGATAAATTCTATCGAACCATTATGGGTATTAATAAAGAACAATTTCAGGAGTAAAATATTTTTATAATGAATTTGTTTGAGATATGTAAAAAGGATTTCAATTAGTGTTAATAGCATGAACATGCTTAGTGGAACCATGAATAATAATGTGTATTTTGAAAGAATAATTAAATCACAACCTAGGAAGTGACATTCCAAGAAGTTTTTTATTGAAGAAAGTAAGGATATTTATGAATATATTATAGAAAATATTATTGGATCATAAATTTTATATTATCTTGTGTTTATGAATATTGAAAATGATGTCAATGAATAAAATATGGAAGTAGTTTTTAAATCATATAAAAATGATTCTTTTAATTTTTCTAGTAAAGATACAGGATCATTTATGTCTGAAAAAGGTAATTATTTTTGTCAACATTCAAATTTTATACATGCACTCATGAAGAATATACAAGTCTCAAAGGAAGGATGAAAAAATAAGAAAATTTTCAAAAGGAAACACTTCAACAAAATATGCCTTTTACAACACTAGAAATGGCGTAATCAGCATTATTGAAGCACTGAATACCTGAGTGAGATCAAAATATCGAGTTTTTATTAAAACTAAAAAAGAACTGATTAAGGGGTCTTTTATCAGTGCTAAAAAAGTTCTAATAATTGAGTACTTTATCAGCACATTTAAAAGTGCTGATGAAGGACCAACTTTATCAGTGCTTTTATTTTGCACGACCAAATCCCCAATTTATCGGCACTTATAGAAGAACTAATAATTTTTTATTCATAAGTTATTTCAAAAGGTGCTGAAAATGTTTTCCTTTATTAGTGATTTTAAAATTACCAATAAAGGTCCATATTGGAGTGTGCTGCAACAACACACTACACAATTAATGAAATGTGTAGTAACAACTCACCGCAACCCCAGAAACACACTATATATCAACAAAAACAAGTTATAATGAATAATTTAAATGAAATGAAATTTAAAACATAAATAAAATAATAAAATACTATATTATAGACATTTGAATCATTGGATTATACAATTACATCAATACAAACTATTAAATACACTCAAAACCCTCAAAGTTCCTTTGTCTTTTCATCCCAACCCCATATCATGCTATTACGAAACAAACCACCCCTACATGAAAACAATATGTCACCATTATATGAAAACAATTTTTATGCCAGTAATAATATAAATAAATAAATTAAATGAACGTCTTAATATTTTTAAAATTGATTTTAATTTTACTAAAATTGATGTCAATTTTAAATAAGAATAGTCACTTTGAGTCAAAATGTTCACATTATGTATCAGATTGAGATATGTTTGACTCCAACACATCTCAAAGAACATATAGATCATTTTACTAATGCATAAAAACAATCTAAATGTGTTTTCATATTTTTGAGTATGTTAGTTGCCTTTTTTACTAAAATTTCATTTTAAACTGGAAACATGCTCTTTTGACTCATTCTAATCACATTATGTAAATATTTGATGTTTAACTAATTCATGCACAACAAAAATTACTTATGTATCATTGTTCGAAATTATCATGAAAATCTGATTTTGTTTGAGGTTTTTTCAGTGAGTATCTCTTTTTGAACAAAAATGTCGAATTTAAACTGATAACGAACACTTTTTGTCATACAGAGCACATCATGTATCCAATTGAAGTGATGTTGATTCCTAAACATCAAATATGACATACAGGTCGTTTTTATAATGTATCCAAACAATTCAAATTCATTTTATAAGTTTTGATTAGGTTAGTTCTCTATTTTAATAAAATTAATGACAATTTTTAATAAAAAGATGCACGTAGAGTCATACCTATCACAATGTGCATTGGATTTAAGTGAAGCTTATTAGTAAACTTGATAAATGACTTTTGTATCATTTTCCTAATGTGTCAAAACAATCTGACTGCGTTGGATTAGTTTTGAGTATGTCAGTTGTTTTTTTACAATCTCATTTTAAACTGGAAAGAAGAACTTTTGATGCATTCTGATCACATCATGTATCGTTTTTATGTGAAACTGATTACTATATGAAAAATAAGAATTATTAATCATTTTTATAAATTATCAAGAAAATATGAGTGTGTTTGACTTGTTTTCAGTGTGTGGTGCTTTTTGAACTTAAATATCAATTTTGAACTTATAACAGTCACTTTAAGTTGTACCAAGAACATAATGTATCAGATTGATGTAAATTTTATTCCTAAACATAAAAAATGACTTAAGGTTCATTTTCATAAAGTATCAATACAATCAAAATGGGTTTTCTTGGTTTTGAGTTGGTCAGTTGTCAATTTTACTAAAATTTAACTGAATTTTAAAAACAATATGTGCCTTCCATTATACCGGTCACATTGTGGGTCATATTGGGGTGATGATGGTTCCTACGTGTCTGAAATTCATTTTGGATTGTTTTAATGATGAATTAATACAATATCAATGTGATTTCTTGGGTTTTGAGTATGCCATCTGCCTTTTTTTCTAAAATATAATTTTAAACAGGAAATACAAACTTCTGACTCGTTTTGATCAAATCATCTATCAATTTGATGTAAAACTAATTCCATCACATCAAAAATTACATCTGAATCTTTTTCTTAAATTATCAAAAAAAAGAGTGTGTTTGACCGATTTTCAGTGAGTTTATCTTTTTGAAGTAAAATGTCAATTTAAAACTAGTAACGGACACATTATGTCATACTGGGTACATCATGTATCAAATTGAGGTGAGGCTAATTCAAACACATTACAAATGAAAAATGGATCATTTTTTTAAATTATCAATAAAAGATGATTTTTTTTTAATTTTTAGTTTGTCAATTGTAGATTTTACTAAAATTAATGTCAATTTTAAATAGGAAGAAGTACTTTGAGTCATAACAGTCACACTGTGTGTCAGATTTAGGTGAGGATGATTCCTACACATGCCAATGTTATGAAAAAAATACTAAATATTAATTTTATAGTGATATCTATTGAATTTATTTACCAAACTTTCAACACTACATGAGTAGATTTTAACAAACCACGCCTGGTCAAAAAAATAATTCACATGTATAAGAAAATAGTTTTTATATGATTAATACTAAAATATTAATTTAACATAAATGTAAAATAATAAGTTAATTCAATGGAAATTGATTTCACTATGGAAACATCAAGATTACCTCTGTGATTTTGAAGTGGATGGAAAATGAAGGAAAGTGATAAATGTCGACATTACGTTGGTGAATGGTTTTGAGGGAGAAAAAGTTAGTGGATATTTTGGTACAAAAAGGAATTGAATATGGAAATATCACCCCAACTCAAATAAAAGAATCCACCTCTATAAGAATATAATTATTATGTGAGTAATAATAAAATGAAATAAATTAAACATAAAAATGAAATAATACATTAATTCTATGGAAAAGATTTTACTATTCAAACTAAAAGATTACCTATGTGATTGCGCATAGGTAGTTTCATTATTTTTCTTGAAATGTTAGTTGAGGGAACATTATGTAAAGTGATTAATGTAATATTGTTGGAGTGAAAAGGTTTTGAGGGAGAAGAAGTCTGTGGACTTTTTGGTACAAAAAAGAATGAAATAGAGATAGACCACCCCAAATCGAACATAATAGTCCAACTTTATAAGAAAACAACTATTATGTAAGTAATACTAAAACAAATAAATTAAACATTAATATAAAACTATATAATAATTATATGGAAAATGATTTTACTATGAAAACATCAAGATTAACACTATGATTATGTAGAAAAACATAGTTTCACTTCCTCCAAAGGCATTATAGATAGATATTAATCTTCTAAAAAACTCTGCAATGAATAATGAAAATTAAATCAATGTTCCATTAAATAATTTTTGGTAAAATAGAGAAATTATATCCTAAAATTACATTTATATCCTTCCAAAGGGTTTCCTTCAATATAGTTTTTCATCTGAGTTATTGGTAACGTCATTATGTGCATAAGATATTCTCTATAAGAGTAGCCAGAAATTTAATTTAGATTATGTTAATGCAATAGAGAACATATAATATTATAAAGAAAACAAATTATATTAATAAAAACATTAACCATATCATTAAATTCTCTTTTTAAAGGTTTCAGGGATCTAGATCCTCTATCAAGAATCCAGACCCCATATTTTTTCCCCTATAATTTAAAAGTCATATTATAAATTGGGACTATCCCAAAGTGGTTTTGATCTCCTGAAAAAAGGGCTATCCTCAAATGAATTTTCAACTGACCTGAAATGTTTTTAGTCTCTAGTAGGTAAATCAAAAAATTATTGTTTGTCGTATCAACGAAATAAAATTCTTTCACTACATGTGATTCCATTATGAATGGATCATCTTTTCCCCCTTCCACAAAGAAATTCACCATCATGAATCACATTTCATCAAATTTCACTATAATGATATTGTCAACCCATTTGTAATGGAAAATAATGACTTGAAATGTGGTATAATAAAACTCATATATCTATTAGATAATTTTAAAATATGACATATTCACCTAAATTTTATTTCTATCTTTGGAAATAGTTCTGAGAATCGTTTTATCCACAAGCATACCGCCACTATTTTTCATTATACTATAGTCATCACGTTCTTTTTTATAAAATTTCTAACCAATTTTTATAAAACTATTGTAAGATATTCCATTTGAATTCGGTCCTATGGCTATCCATTGATGTTTTTCAGCAATTTAAGTCATATTTTTAGAAAACTCCTTATAAATTCCATATTGGAAAAATATTATAAACTGTTAATTATGTGTATTTTATATTCATCCTTCTTCCCTTTATTGATTAAAATCTATAAGAATTTATTTTTGGGATTCAATGTATGGATAAACATCTTTCCTTTTATGTAAAATGTAAAGGTACTCTTACTCCAGCTCTGTCAAGGTAATTATAATAACTTCTCTTCGAAAAATCCATTTTCCCATAAGGAGTTTGAGGTGATGAGACCTTAGGGGAGTGATTCAGTCAAATCTGATATGTAATAGATATATAATTCAATATATTCTTCAACAATATATCATTTCGAAATATAACCTTATGGTCAACATAAATTCTTGACATACCCTTTCTAAATAGTTATACACCGCTCAACAGTGTACATCCATCTGAAGTGGATAGGACCTTATAGTTGAACCTATTTAACTAAGTGAACCATCATGTGGATAATTGTATCAATGAATGATGGGGGCAAGAATACATCTAATTCACAAAATATGACTAAAACCTCATCATTCATGACGTAAAACTTCACCTGGACTTTAACATTTCTGCATATGATTTTGAAAAAGAATCATTCTAGTTAATATATTTCATACATTTTATTATTGAAAATGAATTGTAAAGAAACATGCATTAAATATTTCATTAAAACGTGACAGTTGTATGCTTTTAGTCCTTGTAACTTTAAATTAGTCATTGACAAAAAATTATTGATATTTGATGAATATCCCTCTAAAACTTTTATACTATTAAGGAAAAATGAAAAATTTTAATTTTTCATATATAGATAGAGTGAAAGATGTTGGAGGAAGAAAATTACATCATTTACCCTTAACTGGTGCCAACTCTTCCTTAGTCCCCTTTTCAATCAAGTCCATCCTAGATTTGATTATATCTTTCATTTTATTCAGAAACGTTTAGTAACATACCAATAACACTATCAAATACATTTTTTACTTGAATGACATTAATAAAATATATGACATACAAAAAAATCCTATACGAAAATTCAAAGAAAATTATTCTCTTCTTCCAACCTAGTTTTGTAAGGTTTTTCAAAAATGGTTTACTAAAAATAGTTTTAATATCATTTAATTTGTTATATAGTTGATCAATTGTTAATGGAGATGTTGTTGTACATTTTTCGATATTCCCATCGAATGTTGTCATCCAAGATCAGCATTTATTTTATAAAGGTAAAAATTTATGATGTCCTAAAAATACAGTATTCGAGGAATTTTTCAACCAAGTAGAGTATGTGATTTTTTGGAAAATTGGGCACCGCAACATTCCATTAACGCAACATCATAACAAATTTCCATAATCAAGGAAGTTATTTATCATTCCATACAACTTGGACCTCAATGTTAATTCTTAACATTTATGAGAATAATTTATAATATTTATAGTTGGAAAACTTTTATTCTATTTTCTTTGGAACAAGTGTTGTAGAAAGCTAAATAATTATTACATTAAAAATAAATAGTATATCAAATATTTGAAAACATCTCAAGACTCTTGGGATGCAATATCCTCATGCTAACCCATACCTAGGATTCTAGAGTGGTAGTCACATCAAATCTACCAATATGAAGGATTTTAGGGAGGCCATATAATACACATTGACCCATCCGTAAGATTCTCGGGAGGTCCCAAAAAACGTTTTCATAAAGAAATAATACACATCACCAAGATATATCACAAATAAGGAAGAGAAACCCACCAACCCATGCAACATC
Source organism: Viscum album (assembly GCA_963277665.1). Classification (NCBI taxonomy): domain Eukaryota; kingdom Viridiplantae; phylum Streptophyta; class Magnoliopsida; order Santalales; family Viscaceae; genus Viscum; species Viscum album. Next base: position 229,081,292 of record OY728145.1, read on the forward strand.
ATTCCCATATACATTTAAACACACACATAAATATATAACAAGGAATTTATAATAAACATAATTGATAAAAAAATGCACAATTAAAAATACTTTTTAATGAGAATAAATATACTCCCCTCCTAATTTTTAAATCCATAACAATAATTTGTGAATAAATAATTATAAAATCACCCTTACATTATAAGTTATGAAAATGAATATAAATATATATAATGATATATATTTAAATATATGTGTGTGTGTGTGGTGTGTGTGTCTGTGTGTGTGTGTGTATGTATTTATTTATATAATTATAAAATAAACAGAAATTGCTAAAAATATATGTAACCCTTACAACGGAATATCACAACACAGTAAAATGAATACAACCCCATAATAATTTTGAAATAAGAGACCCATTGAAAATAAATTAATATGTTATCACACTTACTAAGGTTTCTCTTAAAATAAAAGAACACAATTTTGAGAAAATAAATTTTTATGGAAAGACCCTTACACTAGAATATTAAAATAGAAATTAGTTAAATAAATTCTCTTACATGAATTGCATAAAAATTTCTTCTTTTGCTGATTCCAACCATCTTGAGATAGAGAATTTGGTTTTTTATATCAATTTGATCATTCATTTAAAGATTTTATATCCAAAACCTCCACTATTTATATAGTGGCATAACTGTTTATTTAATCGGTTTATCTATGGACCAGAGGAGATTCTCAATGATTTCAAAATAGAAAAAAAAATTAAGATTGTGTTGAAATCTGGGGTATAGATGTATAAAAATAATAAAATTGATTCAAAAAAAACTATTTAGAAAGACCAAAACATTAAATCCAAATCAATAGTCATGAAAGACAACAGATCATAAAAAAATAAAAATACTATACAATGATCGAAGCACAAATAACTGATGACATCATCGAAGAATAAATTAAAAATGAAGCAAAAAATTCAGAAAAAAATTTCGAACCTACAAAAGAAAACATATACCTACCTCTCTAATTTGAAGAGAATCTGAGACCCTCATATCTATATTTTGATGTTTTCATTGAAAACCCTAACTGTAAGAAAACATCAGATGTCGGACGATGTTCGAACAACTGGAGGTAGTGGGTTTCTGTGATTCGAGTGGGTTTGTGTGATTCAGACAAGGTATATTTTTTAAATAGACCAGGACACTTTTATCTGAACTTTTAGAAAAGCACTGGTAAAGATTTCATTTATCAGTGCTTCTGTAACAAGCTCAGATAAAAGGCATATTTATCAGCAATTTTTATTGATGATAAATGAATACCTTTATCAGTGCTAAAAAAATCAGTAATAAAATCCACCTTTAACTACACTACTAAATATTGATTTTATCAGTGCTTTTATAGCCATGATAAAGCATGTTCTTTATCAGTACTGATAAAGATTTCTTTTATCAGTGATTACTACTTAAGCTATGATAAAAGATTTATAATTTTAATTATATAAAAAATATGTAAATATATATATACTTAATAAATATATAAAAAAATAAACACAACAAATATATTACAAATTTAAATATATTTATTATAATTTTAAAAAAATTAAATATATAATTTATAGTGTAAGTATATAAATAGTTTTAAAAATAATATTTATACTAATATATGTATTTTTATAATTACATACAAAAAATTTAATAAGTACATATAAATATAAATATTATAAATATATTCATTATTTAAGTAAATTAATTATAAATTTAAAAATTATTTAAATATAAATAATTGTTTTAAAATATATAATTCTTTATTTATGATTATTTAAATATATTAAAAAATATTTTTTTTAATTCATAATTATTAATATAAAATTTAATAAATATATGAAGTGAATTTATGAATATATTTATATATAAAAATATTACAAATATTTTTTATGATATTTCTGTTAACATTTTTAATGAATATCTAATTTTGAGTGTAGGAATGTTGAAAATGAGTGCCACTGAATAAATTAAAATAAGCACACATTAACAATATTGAAAATATGGACATGTTTTATGTGTGTGCATTGTATATAAAAATGAATTAAATATCGTATATGTTAAATCAAATGTAACACACATTCGATCAATGTTAAATTGAAAATTCAAACGACATTCAATTATATGTCTATTACTATATGCAATAAGTAAAGTATTTTAAATTCACATTAATTTGTAATTATAAACCATTATTCACTAAATATACAACAATTTAATGTGAAGTGCTTAAATATTATGTAATATAAAAAACATATTTATAATCATTAATATATATCAATATTCATAATACATACTACTTATTTACATTATCAATAATTATCAAATTAATAAAATTTTTAATTTTTTTCAATTTACTTATTTTTATTTTTAATTTGATTAATTTTGATTTTTCATATATAAATATATTTAATACATACTATATATTAGTATTTATAATTTATATATAGTAGGATAAATTTATTTATTTCTATCAATAATTATTTAATTAATAAAATTTATAATATTTTTCCTAATAAACTCATTATTTATTTTTTATTTAATTATTTTTATTTATTAAAACCTTTATCATCGCTAAAAAGCACTGGTAAAGGATTACATTATTAGAGAAAAACATAATGTGCTGATAAAGGGTACCCTTTAAGAGTATTAAAAATAAAGTGCCGATAAAGGGTTAAATTTATCAATGATTTCTATGGTGTTATTAAAGATTCCATTTATTAGTGTCTTTCTCTAGTGTTGATAAATACCAGCACTGTTAAACTCCATTTTTTATAGTGAATGGTTATAAAGGTAAGCCAAATTTGAATATTAGATGTTATGTATGTAGGAAGAAGGTTCATAGCAAATATAAGTGTTCACAGATAAAAAATAAGATAAATATAATTAATACTATTAAGAAAAATAAGAAATCATTTTCTACGAGTTGTTTCATATAAGACTATAATTTGAGTGAAGATTCTAGAAGTGGGAAGGATATTACAAATATTACTCTCATGGTTGTAGATATGAATATGGATAGTGATAATAGTTTTGATTCTGATTCTTATTCTATGTTTTTTAAGATCTGACATTTGTAATATTTAAGTGTTAAATGACATGTATTGAAATATCATATATAAATTGAAAAAATAATAGAATAGAGAAAAATATTATGTAAGGGTAATAAAAAAATTATTGAGGAAAATAAAAAACTAGTTTTGGTAAATAAAAATATGAAATAGTCTCTTTTTAATAATTAATAATGGGTGGAAAATAAAATAATGTTTTTATAGATAATTTTTCTAAATTAGAAAATGAGTATTGTAGTTTCAAAAATTATTCTTCAAGTTCGAGTGATAAAACCTAAAATGATTTTGAATATATTAAAAAGGAAAATATGAATCATAAGGATAACATAGAATGTTTGGAGGAAATTTTATATAATTTTTTTATTAGATTTCAAAGTCTGGGTGAGTTTATTAGATCACATACATTTTTTAGATTAAATAAAAATTCAAATTTCATTGGTTTTGATGGGAAATTTCCACAAATATTCTAAAATCAACTTGTTAATGTTAAAACTAAATTTATTTATTTAATTACACGTTTTAGCTATTTTTTTCCTTATACTAGTGATTTATCTTTACAATTTGATCAAAAAGGCATTCATTTCTAAACATATATTTAGAGTTAAATAGAAAACTCCTTCAGCAATGTGGGCTGGTAAAGGTATATTCCAAAAATTGACTCGACCTAAGATGGACATCTTTCCCAAGTATATTTTGATTGGTCGGCATGAATACCTCTCATTTTTATACCATGTGGTATGATCACATGATAATTAATTTATAAGATTCGATTTTTCCTAGTTATCATGTTATTACTGTTCTATTATATGATTTAGTGGTGTGTAGGTTAACAATTATTTATTTTAATTCTTTGCATATCCTTTATAAATTTATTAAATATTTCTAACTATTTTAATATCTCTTTTTATTTTTATTTTTTTGATATTATTTTACTTGATGATCCTACCTTTATAACTTTTTTGATGACCATTCACTTTCAAATCACTTAAAAGAAAGTAATTTTAGATTAAGAAGGATTTTTTTTCTATTTTTTTACTTGTTTATATCTTTAAAATTTGTTATTTATTTTTTCTAATTTTCTTGATTTATAAGTAGTTAATTTTTAAAATGGATATAGTTTTTTGTGTGCCTTCTCTTACTACTTATTCACGAATGGTCTCACCTTATTATTGATTATTCTGACAATATATGTAGTTAATTTTTAACATTACTGAATTCAGTTTCTTCAACATGGGTGACAATTATTTCTTATTTTATTACCCTATTACAACATTTTTTTTCATATTCTCTATTTTTACATTGCTTTTTCTTCATTTCATTGTTACGATTCTTTTTTATTTTACAAAAAGGTGAGAGTTATTCACCTGTTTGGTAATTATAAAAAGGGTAATAATATTTGTTCATTGACTTTGATTGTTTTGTTTTGATATTATCCGTGTTCTGTTTTTAAAATTACTTAAACTCTCAGTTTTCAAGGTTATTTACATCTTTTATCATATTGTGTGTTTAGTATTATGTGAATTATTTGTGATCATTTGGTTGTTTTAACATTATAACAGGGAATTAGGTAATCTACACTATGGTTGGATGCTACAAAAAACCCTCAAAAGATGAATTATTCCAAACATTTCGTATAGATCACATTTTTTGGACATGAAATGATAGAGATAATAGTCTTCATCATATATATTAGGTTCCTTGGGGAGAATTTACAATAAATTCATGCACACATCACACACAAGACATAATGATAGGTCATATCCCCCCAAGGGATAACCCACCCACCCAACAATATTTAATTAGATATTGGAGGCTTGATTGGCCCATTTTACATGGAAAAACACCCCCTAATTATTTTAGGTCCAACTCCACTATACCCCATATCCACCTACCACTCCATTGACCTTAATCACAACTATCACTCAGACGATCTCCATCCCTCATCATCATCAGAAACCACCCAACCACAATTTCATCTAACCCACCACATATCATCCAACCTCATCTGACCCACTGATGCTCTACTTGGCCATCAACAACCACCCCATGTCATTTCTCTGCATTGCATTAAGCCAATCACATGGAAAACCTCATGTACCACACAACCACAATCCCTATGACACTCTCCATGGCCACCAGAAACTACCCAACATCATAACCCTACTCATTATAATGTCAATAAGACACCCGACCTCTGATACTGCACCGCTACGAGCCCTATAACCCCTACATTTCCCACCCAAAAATTTTGGTCCACCAAAATCATTCTGATCCTATCATTTCATATTCCCCTCATCCAACACCGTTAACCATCCTAACATCACAGCAGGCCTATACTCCGCCCGGCCCCAACAAATCAAATTTATTTTCATGAAGTTGAACAAAGGATATAGTGAATGAAGAACACATTATTAATAATCATTGTGATTCTGCGTTTCATAGGAAACATACAGTTTACAAGAATCCATTAGTATATTTCATGTAGAATGATATATATAAAGGTAATATGAAATGTTATGTTAACAATAAATTTTTACCCAGATATCTACTAGGATTATGTTTTGTATAAAAACATGATATATTAACTCCATATGAAATGGAAGAGTTGGATTTTGATAGTCAAAATACGCAGGATGCTTAAACAATGGTAATTCCATATTTTCATTATTTATATCTAATCGTTGAATTTTAATATTTAAAGTGAATTTGGTAAACACCCACATGATTATGATCATTCATATTGTGGTGAAGGAATTAGTCCTTTATAATTCATATATAAATATGGTCAAAAAAACGTATGGGTACATGATTTCATTAAATAATAAATAATTGTTGAAAAGTTGAAAATATTAATTGATCCAACCTATAAAATTTTTAAAATATTTGTAGACCACTTGAATCTAACTTTTCCCCCACTTCTATGAAGGCCTTCCATTCATATTGCTACACTAGAAATCACTTTTATTGTCTTTCATTGGTTTCATTGATTGTTTTATCTGATTTTAATTGAATATCCCACAATGTAAAGTATACATATGTTTATACTATTGTAAAAAGGTATATAATTGGTCTTGTTAACCTCATCAAAATTTAGTAATTCAAAAGTTGGGCTGGAAACTGATAAAAGGAATTGGTTAGATATGATCCTAATAAAGATAGGGTTCTTTTTGTCCCTGTAAAAGGTATAGGTTAGGTCATCTCCATGGTAAAATGACAGTATTTACTACACCTATTAAATAATATGTTATAATGGATCCCAAAACCTCATGAAGATTTAGATATTTTTTGAAGAGTAGACATATGATCCTTTTTTATATAAACTAATATAAATCCCTGATGTTTTTTTCTACAATTCTCATACTTCTCAAACCCTTGTATTATCAATTTAGGATTTAATATTTTTATTATTTATCCACAAAACTCTATAATATATTTTATACTCTGATATTTTTATGGATAAACAATTCACCCCACTTTTCTATTTTTGTACACTTGTGGGACCGAACACTCAGTTCTAGTTGAATCACATCGGCCCATACTTTTCCATTTCCAATTCCATTCTATATAAATAATATAATACTACTAATCTAAAATGTGTAAAGGTGGGAACATGATTCTTAGAAGTCTCCAAACTCTATAACTGAGATCCAGGATCTGATCTATTGAACTTTTTTACCAAGCTCTGATATCACTAGTTATGCCTAGAACTACTAATCCAAAAGATGTCCTCAAGAATACCAAATGTGAAAGACATTATGGAACATCCAAAATGAAATGTAATTGTAATTTAAATGTCTATAAATATGATTTTCCCATATAAAAATCATTAAATGAATTTCTAACAAACCAGAAAAACATTCCCAATCTCAAAAAAATTGAAGTGAAAAGTCAACAAAAATAGAATATGATGATTAAAATAGTTCAGAAATTAATATTATTTTATAACATAATACTAAAAAAATACACTATATAGATTACAATGAAACAAGATATTTTTTTAAAAAAAATCCTATCATTTAGACACCCTACATAAAATTTGAGTTATACGAAAACCTTCTTTTAGAAATCCAACACAGACATGGAAGAAAACTACTCTAATGCAACAATGGAAAACAGTTTTCAAATGTGATTCAATTGTTCGACCCATGCATGAAAAAACACTGATATATTTTATACTACTTATTCTATTTTCTATATCCATCATCCAATACCAATAATCCAAATCTACTATCCATTTAGACTATGACCTCATTCCTCTGTCATTAAAGCATTCATCCCTATTGTACTTTTCCACAAAAAACTGAAAAATTAAACAAGTCTCATCTATATATAGTGGTTCTCCATAGAAGCTAGTAAGTTGTTCTATTGTCACTACCTTACTATATTTTGGGATACCCCTACACCAAGTTATCGAAACTAGCTAATAACCTCCACCACAACTGATCCTTTTAATGAATAATACAAGCTCAAGATTCTGCCTCATTTTCCCAAATCACATGAATCCTTCTAGAACATTTCTTATAGATTATGAAATACTACTATATCTTAAATTAATCTTATACTCTAGATTAATCTTATATAGCCACTTAATATTAATCATACAAATTATCTATTTAATCTTATGCATCATTCATCATCAATTTGGATCTTTTTTCAACGAACTTCAGATTATAGATATTTCAGGTGTCAAGTGGTATACCACCATTTAGTTTTTAAATATTCATTCCCAAAGCTAGGTTATAGAAATTCATACACTTATCCATAGAACATTTATCACAATAAGCGGGAGGTTGGAAGATTTATTACTAATAAATTTTTTCGGTTAAGTTTTTTAATTTTTAGATCTAAACTTCAAGAATTACACCTAAATAAGAAAATGTGAATAGAACACCCATAAAATGAAAAGTATATTAGTATAATTTAGTTTAAAGTAACTAATATTCGATAATTATGAGGCCCATATTGGATTGAACAGATCATATGTAAGATTAATCTAAAGGGATACATAAGATTACTCTAGAGTGAAGGATGATTCATGAAGCTAGATATAAGTGTAGAAGTTAGAGGATATCTTCCAGAATCATTGATATTATTGTAATAAGTGTATGAGAGTCTGAATATTTAACTATTCATGAAAAGGATCAGTTGAGGTGGTGTTGCTTGGAAAGTTTCTTTGCCTAAGGAGAGGTAAATCCACAAAGATCAATAAGTTTTGTAATTAAAAAAATTTATTAGAGTCTTTGAATAAAATAAAAAAATGATGGGAATTGGTCATTTGTATAATTTTCTATAGAAGATCACCAAAGTACTACATGCTAGGATTCCAAGACATGGGTTCCGATCTGGAAGGGTAGTAGACGTAAATGAGAATATATAGTAGAAGATGGATCTATTAGAGGGACTAAAGATTATATAAAATATTTTTATTATTTTATGGTGGGTGACATAGTGGGAGAAAATGAGATTGGAATTTGAAATAAAATAATTAAAGAAATACTCTTCCATTCATGAGGTAGGTTTCCAGATAAATATTCCTTTTTAAGTTTGGTTTTTGGTAGGCAATACGAAATTTAGGTTCTAGTATCATTTAGATATTCTACATCCATGTCTTTACCTTAATATAAATTTTTAGTGTTCTCCGATGGAATATTGTTATGATCTGAACTATGTTATTCCTTTTGTTTGTGTTGAGTTTATTATTTATTTTCATTAGGCTTGGGAATTTATTTTTTGGAATGGTGGTGATTCGATACGGTTGTCGGGGTGTGGGTACTTCTTAGTTTCGAACATCTAATTTTAGATTCCATTCTCTTCTAGATGTTTTAAACCACGTTAAACATTTTGGATTCTAATGTACATCTTCAAGATCATTGATTCTGGAAAAAAAAATTCACATTCTCTTTAATTATAGAAAAATGACTAAAGGTGATATCAGGATCATCTTACCAACATTCTATCTCCTAATTGGATATAGTCTTCTCATACTTTGGTATAATCTATTTTTTAAACTCTCAAAAAGACTTCCTTAATGAATTATCCTCCTTGGGATTATACCTCCTTTGATTAGCCATAAAATATTTTTTATCCTATCACACATGAATCACATGGATAAACCTTTCACCAATATTATTTAAAAACACATATAAGAACCACTAAACTTGGGATATGGAATTCATTTTATGATTTTTTTAATTAAATTCATTTTTAACACCTGGGAATATTTCCCCATTCAAACACAAGAATAAACAAGCATTTTTTATTTTCCATACCTAGGAATCGATCCAAAACTTAGTATAATTTTACTATAATATGTTAAGTATTCTTAAGGTCCCAGAATTAAATCACATGGGTGATTTTTATGTCACATATAGTCTCATTTTCCTACTTCACATGAAATGTTTGAATGATATTGTTTTTCTATAAAACTGAGGGAATCATCACTTGTTCGAAACTCCAAACTCTAAATAAACTCTCAAACAAAGTCCTCATACCATTTTTTCATGACATGTCCCCACTAGAACCACTACTATAGTGATAATGATTCTTAGTGTCAACCCTAATGACCACCTCCAATAGACCATGGGTTGGTGACAAGAACTGAGGGTATTAAATACCAATAATATGATGTATTACCATCATAATTTTAGGAAAAATACAAATCAACTATTAATTAACTCCAAATAAACATAATGAAAAAATAAACAAAATAATATAATGAATGTAATTTTATATATAAATAATTGGTAATAATAAAAAAATAACTCCTATAACATTAACTCTTACTCCAAAAAACTCCCCACCGTGGGATGGTAGTGATCCTAATCTCTAAGCCCATCATAAAAATCTATAAAAATATGATATAGAAGGAAAGGATGAGAATGAATATATAATTAATAGGTTTCTCCCAAGAAACATTCATGAAACTATAGAATTAGAATAATAAATCCTATATGAAAAAGTAGCACAATCCACTCGTTTACTATCCCATGGTTATGTACTATGCCAAGATAACCTGTTCTCACTCATCAAATAAATATACAAGTTTATTAATATAGTATTCCGAAATATATATCGAGAATGTTTTTCCACACTTGATTCCCCATTAATATAGTCGCTCTCACATCCTAACAACATTGGTCATGTTTCTCATATCCCTTCATATTTGTATAACACAACCACGTAACCACATCATTATCATAACTAAATAACCACTACCTCATAATGAATTCCATATTCACATAACATATACCAGTACATAAGAACATCAATACTCTTTCATCACCACATCACTACCACATCACCACATCATAACATTATTAATACATAACCGTACTACGTCTAAAAGAGAGGGGGTGTCATCCATCCACATCACAAACATGTTGGATGTTGGGGTATTTCCAGAACAGAAAACCTTATATGAGAATTTTTTACACTACTCAGCACACACACACACACACAAAAAGATATATATATACATATGTAACACAAGTCAAACATAATGAAAACTTCTTATAAATATCTCAACAACCAAAACCCATTTCTATCCAAACATTGCCACAAAAAATTAACTATTACCACTTATAGAATCACAACCAACCAATGTAATATCTATACCTCTAATATGATTTTTTTGATATTTTTAGAATAACCCCTCTTCTATGGGGTTATGTGGGAACCTGAATAGATGACTATAGAGAATGAAATACCACCTAAAACAGATAACAAGTTTCAATCCAAAAAAAAATTTCAAAATTCAAACAGTTACCACACAAGTGTGGGTGATTTTTTTAATTCAGTTTCATCATTATATACAAACACTATGGAATTCATCACCTCTTGTTATTCATCTTTTAACTATACTCCAAAATAACATCACCACTACAACCCAAAGGAATAAAAACCAACGAGATCAACATCATTGGAACCTCCATTGACAACCCAAACCATTGTTATCATCGACCTGCACTGATCAGGATTCAATAGAAAATTGCATAAATTCAAGAAAACTACACACAACCATGGAGAAAGTAAAGCAATTGAAACTATCACAAAAAAGAAAGCACCAAATCCCTAATAACTCCTTGATCATGAACATGAACATAACATCACCCATAGAAATTAAAATTCCCCACATTGACAACCATTTAACATGAATGAGATTCTAATTCAATATATAACGACCCATAATTTACATACATTGTCATTACTTCAGAATTTAAGCACACTTATTACAACATATAACAAAACTAGGAAAGGACCGTATAGGTATATAGTCTTTAGAAACTGGGAAACATAAACAACTTGTTCATAAAGCATCTACTTTGCCTCCCATTTATTTCATCATATCTAGAGTACCTTTTTGGCATTTCCTACTTAATAACCTTCTTCTTTACCTGGGGAAATAAAACATAAAAAAGGGTGAGCTCAAATGCTCAGTAAGGGTAAACAAAAGAAATATCAATCACATCATATACATAATAACATAACTTTTGGAAATCTTAACCTGCAAAAGAAATCATAATTTCATAACATGGGATAAATCATAGTAGTGAAATGTAATCCCAATAATCATAACATAAAACATGAAACTTTTTGGTATACACACATAATCATAGAGAATCATTTCTTGTTAGTCAATACTCGTTGCCAAAACTATCTTAGTGGACAAAGTCCATTTCTGAACCGAGTTCACTCCTCGTTTCAGTCCTCTTTCACTGAACCGGTTAAACCTGCCATTCCAGCCATGTCTATCTCATGAGATATAAAATATTTACCCAATTCATTGAAGGGAGATATAGGTCCCACCCATATCATAATGATACCATTATTATGTGTGCCACAAAATCAGAAACCATACATCATATCATAACCCATGTAATAAAAATGGGAATCTTAAACATCGTGACATCATAAACCAATTCATATAAGATAAAGGAATTCATAAAAATATAATTCAATCACAAAATAATCAAATCAATGTAATAATAGTTATATAAACAGAACCCTTTATTATCTTAGATGGAAAATAATTTTGATAAAACACTTGAACTCCATTCTTGAGGAAAATATCATTTCTACTTCAAAAACACTTTTCCTTTCTTAACATGTCGTACAATTCTAAACTAAAAGAAGTTGATTAAAAATAAACTTGAAAACTTGTAAAGGAAGCTTCTTGTAAATAATGTTTTAAAAATCCATTCTTGCCGTATAAGTTAAAAAACATTCTTCGTACTTTTGTCGGAAAAGTCAAAAAGTACCTCGTACGAAAAACGACAAAAGATTCCTTTCATATCCTTTACTAAAAACTCACCAAAGGGTAAAATTTGATTTAAATAATTGTAGGTGGATGTAAATAATATTACATATTGAGTAAACATGGATGTGGATGATAAACTACACCCTAGTAAATACTAAAGTATAAACAATCTCGGATAAAAATGAGATTGTGATATTTCCCTTACCTTAGGTCGGATTTGCCTCGTAAGTGTCTGAACCTCCTGTATAATGATTTAAATAATGTTATTTACTTATTCTAGAATCATAATTATTGTTATGATATCATATATGGTCATATTCTTAGCTTCTTAGTAGTAATATTTCATTGCTACTTGTTATTCGGGTGTTTATAACTTTTTGTTCTTATGCGTGTTTTGTCGAATAAATTCTTATTCTTCTCTTTAGGTTATATATAAATAATTTCTAGAATGGTATTAATGTAATATATATCATATTTATTCATTCAATTCATTTATATAATCATTATGCAATGAATATCATGTAGAACGAATCGCATCACATCGTGGAGACGGTATTTCGTACGTACGCACGAGCGATGATATCGTTCCCATGATCGTGGAATTGTATTGGAGTGTATGTATACTATTGGAGAATCAATATCACTTTCCAATAATCATATATAGTAATTATTTACATCATTATACCCATCCAAGTAAGTTGGTGTGGGAAAATAGATTACACCACAGCGTGGAGACGGTATTCCGTACGTACGCACGCGCGGTGATTTTATTTTCCATAGGATGGATAGATGTTGAAATAGGGTTGTTTCATACATATAATAACATATAATTATATGAGTGATACCGATGATATTACTTCATAATGAAACAACTAAATAAGAATATTTTGAAGAAGAAAGAATTTGGAAAGGATCGGTAATGGACATTACCTCTTTTTGACGCGCCTCTTCTTAACCTCCTCTTAGGGCACTAGGGTTGATCTTTGAAGAAGACCAGAACCTCTAGGATGAATCTATGGAAGTGGGGAAGTGAAATGGGCAGGGTTTTTCCGATCATGAAGGCTCAAATTGGTGTGAGGAGGAGAGGGAGGAGGTTACCTTTTATAAGGGAGGAGAGGGGCACCTTTGGAAATATAAGAAATATTAGTTTATATTAAATACCAAACCCACTTAAAAACTTCCAAAATAACTCATATCCCAATATAAGATGATATATGGTTGTAATCTCATCAACCAATAAAATTTAGACATGTTAGTAATTTATTTTAAACATTACCAACTTGATTTATCCTTATTTATCAATTTAATTTTATTTGTGGTAATAATATTCTAAATTTTAAATTATTATTAATAATTATATATTTGTTGTGAATTTTCCATATTTTGACACTTTATGACATTGGCGACCATATAAATTTTAATTTATAATTTTTAAATGTTTTTGTTATTTTTAAACAATTTTATAATATGTTAATTTTATAAAATAACAATAGTGTCAATTTTGACACTATTCATTTATTTTAATTTAAATAAAATATATAGAGAGGATATGTTCAAAATAAAAGCTTTAATAGATTTATAAAATGTCATATGTGTCTATAAAATTTGTGTAGAACATTAAATAGTGCATATAATAATTATTTTAATATTTTAAAACTATTTATTTGATATTTTAATTAATAAAATAATTTCAGCATCACTATTGTGTCATAATTAATAATTATTATTTAATCCCTAAAAATTCTAAATAAATTCCTATGATGTATATAATTGTATTAGATTTCTGGAGACTATTAATGTTCGAAGTTTCATTAAGTTTATCACCAAATTAAAAATTTTATACTCATAAGATTTAAGAAAGTGACATGTTGTCACATTCTTTGGTTTTAATAATAATTATATTATTTTCACGGAACAAAGTCTATTAAATGAATCTAATCCGACCCTTAGGTGATATGGGTCTACCTTTAGTCATCCAATAGGATTTTTGAAGGTGTTATGGTAATTTTATAATCTTATATTTACCCTTAATTACCCGATTTACCTTTAACTATGGTAAATAAAATTTACCGTAGTTACTATTCGTAATGCCTAAAAATAAAAAGTAGCCTATTATAATAATTTAGACACACTTATTCTGAATATGGAATCCATTTTACAAATTTCAAAACATATAAGTTGTAGTAATTAATTTAAAATAAACCCTGTTTGTTAAGAAAACGGGTTTTAGAAGTTAAAACACTGCCAAAGATTGAAATGTTTTTACCTATGAATTCAATGTGAAATTAATGCTAATGACATATATTATATTAAATGGTAAAAATATATTCTATCTATAATTTAAAACCATTAAATATTATAAATTAACCATAAAAATTATCTCAATGAAAAAAGTAGTTTTTAATTAAAAATTAGCGTATTTTTACTATTCATCAAAATATGAAAGTTATCAGAAAAATATAAAAAATTTATCCAAAGTAAATTTTTTTATCCTGATCCAAAAGAAGAATTTTATTTTGTCAAATTGAACTTTTTAATGTGTCAAAAACTAGATTTAATGTGGTTGCGCCATCAAAAGGCGGCAAAACTGCATTTTTTGATAAATACTTGTTTTACCCAAAAAAATTATTTTGTTCTCTTACCATGTTCTAGAAAATGTGTAAGATGAATAATAATGTTGTAAAATTTAAAATTCAGTTAATACTATTCATAACGGCTAGTTTATAATATTATAATAATATATCGTTATTTAGTGGAACTCGGTATTGCGTACTGCACACGCTATCGAGGAAGGTCGTGATTGCGTGCACCAAAAGATTCCTTTGATGATTTATATAACATAAAAACAAAATATTTCTCATAAAAGTCTCGGGTGTTACATTCTACCACCGTTAAAATGAATTTCACCCTCGAAATTCGTCACTTTGTAACAAATAGATGAGGATACCTCTCCCTCATCATATCCTCAAGCTCCCATGTAGCTTCTTCTAATTGGTGGTTCCTCCATAAAACTTTCACCAAGCGAGTGGTCTTGTTTCGTAGGACTTTTTCACTATGATCCAGAATATCTATCGGTTGTTCTTCATAAGAAAGATCTTGCTCCAGCGGTACAACTTCTGAGCTGAGTACATGTGAAGGATCAGGCATGTATATTCTCAGGAGAGATACATGGAACACATCGTGAACTCGAGAGACATTCGGTGGAAGCGCCAATCGGTAAGCTACCTTCCCAACACGATCCAGTATTTCGAAAGGACCGATATATCTAGGGCTCAACTTCCCCTTCTTTCCAAATCTCATGTCCCTCTTCCATGGATATATTCGTGAGAACACTTTATCACCCACTTCAAACTCTAGGTCTTTTCTTCGGTTGTCGGCATAACTTTTCTGTCGAATCTGAGCTTCTCTTATGTGTTGTTGAATAGATCAGACCTTTTCTACCATCTCATCATCAATATCAGGTCCTTATATCTTTCTTTCCCCAACTTCATCCCAGCAAGTTGGAGTCATGCATTTCTTTCCATAGAGAGCTTCATAAGGAGTCATCTGAATACTAGAGTGAAAGCTATTCTTATAAGAAAATTACACCAAAGGTAGGTGTTGATCCCAACCACCTTTGAAATCCATAGAGCAAGCTCTCAACATATCTTCTAGAGTTTGAATTGTTCTCTCAGACTGACCGTCTATCTGAGGATGATAAGTAGTGCTGAAACTCAACTCTGTATCCAGAGTATGATGAAGACTTCACCAAAACTTTGAGGTAAACCTCAGATCCCGATCAGATATAATAGAAAGTGGTACTCCATGAAATCTTACCACTTCCTTCACATATATCCTGGTAAGCTGATCTAGAGAGAAATCCTCTCTAATAGCGATGAAGTGTGCAGACTTTGTAAGACGATCAACTATGACTCAGATAGCATCATTGCCTTTGGATGTTTTAGGAAGTCCTGTGACAAAGTCCATAGTGATGTTTTCCCATTTCCATTCGGGTATGGGTAATGGTTGTAACATCCCCTTAGACTTTTTTCTCTCAGCTTTAACTTGCTGACAAACCAAGCATCGAGAGACATATTCAGCAACATCTCTTTTCATGCCATCCCACCAGAAGTACTCTTTCATGTCCCTATACATCTTCGTGCTTCCAGGATGAATAGAGAATGAAGAACTATGAGCCTCATCTAGCAGCTCCTTATTTAATTCAGGGATGGGAGGAACACAAACCCGATTCCTGAACTTTATTATCTCATCACAATCAAGGTCGAATTCAGGAACATTTCTCACCTTCTTTTGTAACTCAACATCTTCTTTCTGTGCCTCTTTAATCTTCACATGTATAGATGGTTGAACATTCATTTGAGAAAGATACGATTTTCCCCTTTCATTATAATTCCAAGATCCATCCTTTGTAAATCCATAAATATTGGATCTTTTGTGATCCTCATCATGGATAAACTGAAATGGTCTTGTCGACTTAATGCATCTGCCACCTTGTTTGCTTTCCCAGGGTGGTAATGAATTGAGAAGTCGTAATCCTTAATCAGCTCCAACCATCTTCTTTGGCGCATATTCAGATCCTTTTGTGTGAAAATATACTTTAAACTTTTATAATCAGTATAAATATCACACCTTTCACCATAAAGGTAATGCCTCCAAATCATTAATGCAAAGATTACTGCAGCTAACTCCAAATCATGAGTTGGGTAATTTTGCTCATGTATTTTCAACTGTCGTGTGGTATAAGCTATCACCATATCATTTTTCATAAGAACACACCCCAAACCCTTCTTGGATGCATCAATGTAGATCACAAACCTTTCTCCACTACAAGGAAGTGTGAGCATAGGTGCACTGGATAACCTTCTTTTCAACTCCTTGAAATTCTCTTCACATTCCTCCGTCCAAACAAACATAACTCCATTCCGAGTCAACTTGGTGAGTGGATTAGATAATTGGGAAAAATATTTCACAAAATGTCGATAATATCCAGCCAAACCAAGAAAACTTCGGATCTCAGTCATTGTTGTTGGTCTCAACCATCTTTTGATAACCTCTGTTTTTGTGGGATCCACAGATATCCCCTCTTTTGAGATTATGTGACCCAAAAATGAAACTCTTTGAAGGCAAAAATTCACACTGGGTAAATTTGGCATAAAGCTTCTCCTTTCTCAGGGTCTTCAATATAATTCTCAAGTGATCTTCATGTTCTTCCTTGATCTTTGAATATACAAGAATATCATCTATATAGACTACCAAAAACTGATCAAGATAGTCTCTAAAGACTCTATTCATCAGATCCATGAAGATATCAGGGGCATTAGTAAGACCAAATGGCATCACTATAAATTCATAGTGTTCATACCTTATACGGAAATCCGTCTTTGGTATATCCTCCCTTTTGACCCTTAATTGGTGATACCCTGAACGAAGATCAATCTTGGAAAAGTATTGAGCTCCTCGTAGTTGGTCAAATAAGTCATCAATGTGTGGGAGAGGATATTTTTTCTTGATAGTGATCTTGTTAAGTTCTTGATAATCAATGCAGAGTCTCATTGATCCATCTTTCTTCTGAACAAACAGAACAGGTGCTCCCCAAGGTGACGCACTAGGGCATATGAACCCCTTATCAAGATTCTCTTGGAGTTGCTTCTTCAATTCCTGCAACTCAATTGGGGCCATTCTATAAGGTGTATTTGAAATAGGCAAAGCACCTGGTACGAGTTCTATTGAAAACTCAACTTCACAATTTGGTGGGAGACCCGGTAATTCCTCCATAAAGACATCATCAAACTCCCGTACAATGGGCATATTCTTAATCATGAGTTTCTCACCAACCATTTGAGATAAATAACCTTCATTTAGTGGAATCAATACCCATAAAATGGAAGAAATTTCCATTGGAAGGTTATGTTCATCCTTGCATCGATAGACGATCATATATTGATCTGGAATATGAATTGTGAATTCCCTTATTTGGCAATTGATATGAGCTCCATGTAGAGAAATCCAATCCATGCCAAGAATCACATCAAATTCCACTATAGGAAGGATCACAAGATTTTCAGGAAGCACTTTCCCACAAACTTAAATCGGAGAAAATTATAAACTTTTGATGCGACTATTGTGCCATTAGGGGTTGTCATAGCTAACTCAACATCTAACTTTTGAGGTAATACGATGATATCCTTAGAAAATTCTTCAGAAATAAAGGAGTGGGTGGATCCATAATCAAATAAAACATTTGCTACTTTAGAGTGGATGGTAAGTGTACCTTCCACCACATCGTTATCGTAGTCCACATCGCTGATAGAAATTGCATGTGACTTTCCTTTGTCTTTAGCCTTAAGAGTTTGTTAACGTCGACCATCATCATCAGCCCTTGGATTTGGGCATTGAATGGAATAATGTCTCATCTCCTTGCACTTGAAACATTGAAGTGTAGTAGGTTCATTCTGTGTGTCCCTTCCTTTTTTTGCATCATTAGACATCTTCTTCCCATCATTGCGGCATTCAAATGCCCGATGACCTTCCTTTCCACATTTGAAACATTTACTTGTCCCTTTAAGACAACTCCCCCCATTTTTCTTTCCATAATTTGAGAATAAGGGAAAGCTCATCTTATTTTTAGTGTGCTCTTTAGATTTTCCTTTGAATTCCATTTTCCTCTTCTTATCAAACCCATATGACTGATGGGTTACTCCAATCTCCATCTCGACTTTGAGAGCACATCGAACGATTTCCTCGTAGCTATTGAAGTCCCTTATGGCTAACACCCTTCGAAGACTTGGTTTTAAGACACTAAAGAATCGATCGATCTTACTCTCAGGTTGGATAATAATACCAGAAGCGTACCTTGCAAGTCTTGTAAAATTTGCTTCATAAGTACCAACAGATTCATCATCCTTTGTCTTCAGTTCAAGAAACTATTTCTCCATCTTTGTTCGGAGAATATGAGGGAAGTACTTATTGAAAAATAAGTTCTTGAACTCGTCCCATTCCATGGACTCAATTTCATCTCTTTGCCTCGTATTCTTAATAAGATTCCACCATTGATCAGCATCTCCTTCTAAATGATACACTACTATGATGACTTTATCATGTTCAGAACATTGAAGAACTGAAAATATCTTTTCAGTAGTACTAATACATTGTTCAGCAACTAATTGATCAGTAGACCCACTGAAAGAAGGTGGACATTGCCTCATGAAGGATTCAACAGAATTTTGCTTCTTCTTTTTCTCGTTTGGAAGTCCTGCATGATTCATAGCTTGAGAAAGATGTATGAGCATGGCTACAAGATTTTCCATTCCAGCTCCTATAACATTTGGTTGCTCAGGGGGACAATCATTGCATTGCCCGTCGCATTCCGCATTAACATGGTTCCTTCAGGTTCTAGCCATTGACTAAAACCAAGAAGAATAGTGTGAGCAACACTAATTATAATAGGAAAACCACATAATCAAGAATAAAATTTCACACTTAAGGTCTTATCATAGGTTGGTCATGGCCATTTCTAAAACACTAATATTGTGTTCTATGCTTAGACTTATCCTTAGGATTCTTACTAAGGCTTTCACATCCTAGTTTCCAAAGGTTGACTATACCTTTCCTCTGATACCAACTATAATGACCCATACTTCACATACATTGTAATTACTTCAAAATTTATGCACACTTATTACAACATATAACAAAACCAGGAAAGGACCGTATAGGTATAGAGTCTTTAGAAACTGGGAAACATAAACAACTGGTTCATAAAGAATCTACTTTGCCTCCCATTTATTCCATCATATCTAGAGTCCCTTTTTGGCATATCCTACTTAATAACCTTATTCCTAACCTGGTAAAATAAAACATACAAAAGGGTGAGCTCAAATGCTAAGTAAGGATAAACAAAAGAAATATCAATCACATCATATACATAAGAACACAACTTTTGGAAATCTTAACCTGCAAAAGAAATCATAATTTTATAACATGGGATAAATCATAGTAGTGAAATGTAATCCAAATAATCATAACATAAAACATGAAACTTTGTGGCATACACACATAATCATATAGAATCATTTCTTGTTAGTCAAGACTCATTTCTAAGACTATCTTAGTGGAAAAAGTCAATTTCTGAACCAAGTTCACTCCTCATTTCAGTCCTGTTTCACTGAACCGGTTTAACCTGTCATTCCAGCCATGTCTATCTCATGAGATATAAAATCTTTACCCAATTCATTGTAGGGAGATATAGTTCCCACCCATCTCATAATGACACTATTCTTATGTGTTCCACAAAATCAGAAACCATAAATCATAGCATAACCCATGTAATAAAAATGGGAATCTTAAACATCGTGACATCATAAAACAATTCATATAAGATAAAGGAATTCATAAAAAAATAATTCCATCACAACATAAACAAATCAATTTAATAATAGGGATAGAAACAGAACCCTTTACTATCTTAGATGGAAAATAATTTTGATAAAACACTTGAACTCCATTCTTGATGAAAATATCCTTTCTGCTTCAAAAACACATTTCCTTTCTTAACATGTCGTACAATTCTAAACTAAAAGAACTTGATTAAAAATAAACTTGAAAACTTGTAAAGGAATCTTCTTGGAAATAATGTTTTAAAAATCCATTCATGTCGTATAAGTTAAAAAATCATTCTTCGTACTTTTGTCGAAAAAGTCAAAAAGTACATCGTACGAAAAACGACAAAAGATTCCTTTCATATCCTTTACTAAAAACTCACCAAAGGGTAAAATTGGATTTAAACAATTGTAGTTGGATGAAAATAGTATTAAATATTGAGCAAACATGTATGTGGATGATAAAATACACCCCAGTAAATACTAAAGTATAAACAATCTCGGATAAAAATGAGATTGTGATATTTCCCTTACCTTAGGTCCGATTTGCCTCGTAAGTGTCCGAACCTCCTGTATAATGATTTAAATAATGTTATTGACTTATTCCAGAATCATAATTATTGTCATGATATCATATATGGTCATATTCGTAGCTTATTAGTAGTAATATTTCATTACTACTTGTTATTCGGGTGTTTATAACTTTTTGTTCTTATGCGTGTTTTGTCGAATAAATTCTTATTCTTCTCTTTAGGTTATAGATACATCATTTCCAGAATGGTAATAATGTATTATATATCATATTTATTCATTCAATTCATTTATATAATCATTATGCAATGAAGATCATGTAGAACGAATTGCATCACATCGTGCAGACAGTATTTCGTACGTAAGCACGAGCGATGATATCGTTCCCATGATCGTGGAATTGTATTGGAGTGTATGTATACTATTTTAGAATCAATATCACTTTACAATAATCATATATAGTAATTATTTACATCATTATACCCATACAAGTAAGGTGGTGGGGGAAAATAGATTACACCACGGCGTGGAGACGGTATTCCGTACGTACGCACGCGCGGTGATTTCGTTTTCCATAGGATGGATAGATGTTGAAATAGGGTTGTTTCATACTTATAATAACATATCAGTATATGAGTGATACTGATGTTATTACTTCATAATGAAACAACTAAAGAAGAAGATGTTGAAGAAGAACGAATTTGGAAAGGATCGGTAATGGATATTACCTCTTTTTAACGCGCCTCTTCTTAACCTCCTCTTAGGGAACTAGGGATGGCCTTTGAAGAAGACCAGAACCTCTAGAATGATTCTAGGGAAGTGGGTAAGTGAAATGGGCAGGGTTTGGCCGAGCTTGAAGGCTCAAATTCGTGTGAGGAGGAGAGGGAGGAGGTGCCCTTTTATAAGGGAGGAGAGGGGCACCTTGGGAAATATAAGAAATATTAGTTTATATTAAATCCCAACCCCACTTAAAAACTTTCAAAATGACTCATATCCAAAGATTAGATGATATAGGGTTGTAATATCATCAACAAATAAAATTTAGACATGTTAGGAATTTATTTTAAACATTACCAATTTGATTTATCCTTATTTATCACTTTTATTTTATTTGTGGTAAGAATATTCTAAATTTTAAACTATTATTAATAATTACATATGTGTTGTGCATTTTCCATAATTTGACACTTTATGACATTCTCGACCATATAAATTTTAATTTATAATTTTTAAACATTTTTGTGATTTTTAAACAATTTTATAATATGTTATTTTTTTAAAATAACAATAGTGTCAATTTTGACACTATTCATTTATTTGAATTTAAATAAAATATATACAGAGGATATGTTCAAAATAAAAGCTTCAATAGATTAATAAAATGTCATATGTATCTAGAAAATTTTTGGAGCACATTAAATAGTGCATATAATAATTAGTTTAATATTTTAAAACCATTTATTTGATATTTTAATTAATAAAATAATTTCAACATCACTATTGTGTCATAATTAATGATAATTATTTAATCCCTAAAAATTATAAATAAATTCCTATGATGTAGATAATTGTATTAGATTTCAGGAGACTATTCATGTTCGAAGTTTCATTATGTTTATCACCAAATTAAAATTATCATACTCATAAGACTTAAGAAAGTGACATGTTGTCACATTCTTTGGTTTTAATAATAATTAAATTATTTTCATGGAAAAAGTCTATTAAATGAATCTAATCAGACCCTTAGGTGGTATGGGTCGACTTTTAGTCATCCAATAGGATTTTGGCTGGTGTTAGGGTAATTTTATAATCTTATATTTATCCTTAATTACCCGATTTACCTTTAACTATGGTAAATAAAATTTACCGTAGTTACTATTCATAATGCCCAAAAATAAAAAGTATCCTATTAACATAATTTGGACCCACTGATTCTGAATATGGAATCCATTTTTAAAAATTCAAAACATATAAGTTGCAGTAATTAATTTAAAATAAATCTTGTTTGTTAAGAAGACGGGTTTTAGAAGTTAAAACATTGTCAAAGATTGAAATGTTTTTACCTATGAATTCAATGTGAAATTAATGCTAATGACATAAATTATATTAAATGGTAAAAATATATTCTATATATACTTTAAAACCATTCAATATTATAATTTACCCATTTAAATTATCTCAATGAAAAAGTTGTTTTTAATTAAAAATTAGTGTATTTTTACTATTCATCAAAATATGAATGTTATCATAAAAATATCCACAATTTATCCAAAGTAAATTTTTATATCCTGATTCAAAAGAAGAATTTTATTTTGTCAAATTTAACTTATAATTGTGTCAAAAACTAGATTTAATGTGGGTGCTCCATAAAAAGGCGGCAAAACTGCATTTTTTTATAAATACTTATTTTACCCAAAAAAATTATTTTCTTCTCTTACCATATTCTTGAAAATGTGTAAGATGAATAGTAATGTTGTAAAATTTAAAATTCAGTTAATACTATTCATAACGGATAGTTTATAACATTATAATAATATATCGTTGTTTAGTGGAACTCGGTATTGCGTACTACACACGCTATCGAGGAAGGTCGCGATTGCGTGCAACGAAAGATTCCTATGACGATTTATATAACATAAAAACAAAATATTTCTCATAAAAGTCTCGGGTGTTACACAATATATAATGAAGATATAGAGAACCTAAAACTAACAGATGTCATCCAAACCAAATTTACCGCTTCCATAATATTTTATATACCATGTTATTGGTTTCTACCAAGAAAATATTGATGTTAACAAATAGGATCCTTCGGTTGAACCTTCAAAACTTAATCTCAAAGAGAAAATCATAGATACAAGAATAAATAATAACATAGGGTATGATAGACTAGGGGAAGATACTAATACAACTCTAGAAGGAATAAGTAAGCCAAAGAAGGGTATAATAATAAAGGAAAACCCCAACCAAAAGAACCAGTAGAAGAAAAATCAAATCCTAATTATAAGAGACAAATAATCTAGTGTAACAGAGAAAGATAATAAAATAGAATGAGTCTACCAATAACTCGTACACTAACATTATCCCGAGATTTCCTAAAAACTCATTGTTCCAAAATAGAAAATTAGTAGTGAATGATGGTTTTTACAATATTGTTATAGGAGGACAATCAACAAGAGGACAACAGTGAACCATCAATGAATGATATGAGAGAATAAATTAGACACTAACATTGACCTATACCAAAAACACCTTTAGAGCTAGTATGTTATACCATGTAAGGGGTATGATACCCTAGGAAGGGAAAAAAGAGGTGGAAAATAGTGAAAGATGTCTATGACAAAGGACAACGCCAAGAAATAAGTGAAAAGAACCCGTTGAAAAAAGGGGGAGACATTCATACCAAGAAAATACAGAAGCTCTATCATTATTAAATGGATATATGGAAGAAACCCAGGAAGGAAGGGGAAGAAGAGAGAGTGTTGGAACATGTAGGTGAATATGGGACCGTAACTCTATATACACATGGGAGAAACCACCAAATGAAATCTTCATATTTCATCTTTTTATACCAATTTTTTAGTAATTATTTTTAATCAAATTCATTAGTAATCTAAATTTTTTATGAGAATATTTTCTTTTATATAATCCACTTCCACTTTCATATATATATATATATATCCGTGTGTGTGTGTGTTAATTTCTACATAATATATTTGTCGACCAATTCTATTTTACAAATTCATTACTTATTTTATTTAGTGTAAATTGATTCCCATTTTACTTTTCATTTATTCATTCCAACACGCTTTTATATCTTCAAGTGAATACAACACGCTAGCCTTATTAACCTTATTACACCACCACATAAATTAAATCTCAAGAACCCATATTAAACCACTTCCTCCATAGTAAAAAAATCTGCATTATGGCCACAAACATCATTATAGAACGATATTAACATAATTCTAGGACAATAACAAAAAATTAACCCATTGATTCATGAAAAAATTTTCTTTTATCAATTAATGCTCAACACAACAATATTTTTCCAACAATTATAAATTTCTGATATTCTACCATTCATTCACATATTTCACTTCATTGAAGAATTCAAATATGATTTAGTAGATCTGTAATATCCAAAAATAATATTTTTATGCATAATATATAAATATAATAAAGAAGGAAATAATAAATAAATTATGTAAACATTATTATAATCAGAGACACTGTTAGAGGGGGTGAATCCGGGTGTGAAAATTTTCTTATTATATATTGGATCTTTCTCCAAAATGAATGAGAACTTGTTAAACCTAACAATGTTAATCATTCATCACCCACAATTAAAAATAAAAAAAATAAGGCACAATAATTATACATAGTTCACAACTAAGGGATGATCAATGGAGCATAGACATGACATTGTGCTAGTGTACTGGAATCCACTATGTCTCAGTAGTTTTTAGGGATATAATTTTTCTTCCATGATCCCTCTATGTCGTGATCAATTCCTATAAAAGATATTCATTGAATATCACACTGCCTCCCTTGGATCACTTTTATTGACTCCTTTTTATACAATTTTAGTTGTATTCGGGTATTATTTACATGTAGGTTACATCTTTATTATCAAGAATTTAATCTCTAATTTTCATCATGACATAAAAATACAATTATTCAATACACTCCAAAATCTCAATAATTTCCACCAACAAATTGGTGAATAATTTATATGGGGTATATTGTTCACCCAATATAGGAACAAAGAGTTTTTGCGGTCGTTTTCAAAACCACAACTAAATTTTTTTTGACCCCAAATTTAGAGACAGTTTTCAGCGGTGTTTTTAAAAACCGCCGATAAATAGTTTTTAAATATAATTTTAAATTTTTTATATTTTTTTCCAAAAGAATTTTTAGTTATTTATAGCTGTAGTTTTTTAAATAAAAACCACCGCGAAATAGTTGTGGTTTTTTCTAACCCGCCACAAAATAAAATAATATTTTAAATACAATATTTATTAATTATTAATTATTAATTATTAATTATTATTTTCAATCACATTTATTATATTATTTATAATTTTATTTATTTATAATGATTCCATTATGTAATATTAATAATCATTAGTTTGTAATATTTTTAAATGGAAAACCAATCTTCAAAAAGTTGAAAATCAGACTTGGACATCAAATGACCATAACTTTTGATCTAACAGTCAGTTTTAACTCTAGAACCACTCAAATCAAAGCTTTTGAAATCATCTAAAACCAAAGTAGATATATATTTCATAATAATTAATGGAATAAAATTCATTGTTGTTTCAATAAAATTCATAAATTTGACTCGTACATCAAACGACCATAACTTTTGATCTGGGTGTTTGTTTAAGCTCCACCACATATCAAATCAAAGCCTACGGCGAGATCTATACAGTGTAGGTCTAAGACCGTCTCTCTAAGAACTTCCCCCCTTTACTCAGAAAGTCCTAGAAGATCTCTGAAAGAGACCTTTTAATCACCGAACTCGATTTCTTAAAATTCAAATGATTATAACTTCTGATTCAGGTGTCTGTTCGGCCTGTACAACATATCATATCAAATCTCATTTCATGATATTTGATTTGACTAGTTGTAGAGCATGAAAAGGGTACCCAAATCAGATTTTACGATCATTTCAATGTTTCTAGGGATTTTTGAGTTTCTTAATATTGTAGAGTTTGTTTGTTTATTTAATATTTATTTAATCTGAATTTATTCATTATTTATTAGTTATTTATTAATTAATAATTATTTCTTTTTTAATTATTCATTATTTATTTATTAACTATTTTTTAATTTATTATTAATTAATAATTTTTATTTATTATTATTATCTATTACATATTATCCATTACTTATTATTTATTATTCATAATTTTTGAAATTAATATTTATTATTTACATTTTATTTATTTGTTAATTAATTAATTTAAAATTTAATATATCATATTTATTTATTTATTTTATTGATTTATTTCCTATTTACTTTTTTTCACACATTAATTATTAATTTATTTTTAATTTATTAAAAAACTATTTAATATTAGTTTATTATTCATTTATTATATATTCATATATTTATTATATACTTATTCATTGTTCATTATTTATTAATTATTCATTAATTATTAATTAATTATAAATAATAAATAATTGTTATTTATTAATTATGAATTATTAATAATTAATAATCAATTATCAATTATCAATTATGATTCATTTTTTATTATTTATTATCTATTTTTTT
This sequence comes from Viscum album, assembly GCA_963277665.1. Taxonomy (NCBI): domain Eukaryota; kingdom Viridiplantae; phylum Streptophyta; class Magnoliopsida; order Santalales; family Viscaceae; genus Viscum; species Viscum album. Next base: position 229,108,828 of record OY728145.1, read on the forward strand.
ATTATTATTTAATATTATTATTTATTTATTATTTACTATTTTTTATTATTTAATATTTAATTAATTATTTAATATTTATGCATTTTTTATTATTTTTTTATGATTCATTTATTATTTATTAATTTATTTATTCCTTGTTTATTTAATATTTATTCAATATTTATTAAGTATTAAATATTAAATATTAATTCTAAATATTTAATTCTAAATTATCAAATTTTTATTACTAATTATTATATATTAATTATTAATTATTAATAATTAATTCATTTATTTACTTATTCATTGATTTAATTATTCATTTCTTTATTTATTCATTCATTCATTTATTTATTATTTATTATTTGTAATTATTTATTCCTTATATCTTATTTCTTATTTCTTATTTATTAATTTTTTAACTTATTTATTATTTATTAATTATTACTTTATTATTCATTATTTATTTATTTACTATTTATTTATTCATTAATCATTATTCATTAATTTTTTATTAAATATTTATTTTATATTTATTGATTTACAATAATTAATAATTAATAATTATTATTTATTAATTATAAATTATAAATTATTATTGATTAATGATTAACTATTTAATATTTAATATTGAATATTTAATTATTATATATTAGAAATTATTTATTTATTATATATTAGTTATTATTTATTATTTTTCTATTTATTCATTTATTCTTTTATTTATGATTTATGATTTATGATTTATTATTTATTATTTATTATTTACTATTTACTATTTATTATTTATCTATTAGTTATTTATTTTTAATTATTATTTTAATATTTTCTTATTTATATATTATTTTTTTGTTTGTTATTGATTTACTAGTTTTTTTATATATTACATTATTATCGAAGTCTTTTTTTTGTTATAATTTTAATATTTATCTTTTGTCTTTTTTTATTAATTTTTTATTATTTACTTATTTACTTATTCTTGTTTTATTCTTTATACATCAAATATTTTCTTTTTATTTTATTATTTATTTGTTTAGAAATCATTTATTTAAAACATATTATTTATTACAAATTATTAATTAATTATTTGTAATTTGTCAATAATTATTTTATTATATATTTATTCATTATTTTGTTATTTGTTTATAAATTAAATATTAAATGTTAAATATTAATTTATTTTTAATTTTTTATTATTTTATTTTGATACTATTAATTAATTAATAATGAATTATTAATTTATGTATTATTTGTTTTTTAAATAAATAAATATATATATATATATAAGTATATTAAATTCTATTTATCCACCACATGAAGAGCCCACTAGAGTGGTAATGTCTTTACAGAATAAGCAAGATGTTGGGGGTTCAAATCTCACCCAACGTAGAATTTCCATATATGGACATGGGCATGGGCATTATAATAAAAATTAATAAATAATAACAAATAACTAATCAACATAATATTAAAATAATAATATAAATAATAAATAAATTATGAAAATGAATAAATAATTAAATTAATTAATCACGGAAATAAATAATAAATAATAAATAGTAAATAGTAAATAGTAAATAATAAATTGTAAATAATAAATAGTGAATATTAAATATTAAATAATAAATATTAAATTAGAATTTTTAAATAATAAATCATAAATATATAAATATATAAATAATAAATAATAAATATTTAAATATGTAAATATATAAATATATAAATATATAAATATATAAATATATAAATATATACATATATACATATATATATAAATTTTGAAAAAAAATAATCAATTAATTACGAAAATAATAAAAAAATTAGAAAAAAAAAATTATTTATCGATGGTTCAAAATGCGACTAAAAATGGTAGCTAAGTCAATATACAATGGTTTTGAAAAAATGGATGCTAATTGATTATTTACACATGATTTATCAACGGTTTATCAAAACCGTCATAGATTGATTTAGTGGTGGTTTAAATCGCCACTAAATGCAAATTTGGATGTAGTGACCATTTAAAATCCTTCTATCAAATCTTCCCATTGTGCAACTCCTTTGCAGCCTACTCTACATGAAGGGATATGCATTTCATGAATAAAACTACTACACGAACGATTATGCTTTGTTAACGGTTCTTCCTTCTAAATTATCCTTTGTGAAATCTATTTCTAGCCTACATTCTAGAAAATACTTTATGGTTCGTCCCATTACATAACTCGTCCTTGATATAATCCTCATGAAACATATTTATGGTTCCCCCTTATGAACTCTCTTCATGGTTCTATGATCATTGAAATAATTCAATGTAGTATGATTTATAGACAACTATAATTCATGAATTGTTCTTACTTACAAACTTCTAATACCCATAAAAAATGAAATTAATTATGAGGTATTTTCATTAGTTTCATTTATCCTTAAAGAAACTAATAATGGATTATTTATAGACAAAGTACCCTAAAAACACTCATATCATGAGATGAATATTTTACCCTTTGTTTCAATCACTTCACAAAGGATATTGTCATTCGTTGTCAATATTAGATCATTATCATTTTCTCACAAATGACTTCTTTGTAGATTCACATAGATCCTTCTCAAGACACTTTTCCATTAAAAACATTCCTTCACCAATATATTTTATGGCTTCACATATATCCCACCATTATAGTTTACAAACGACTTCTGACGCTTCTCTGTAAATGACCTTCTTCATGTCATTTATACACATTAATGTATCTACTTTATAAAATTGGATTCCACATAACATGAAAGTACATATTTTACATCAATATGTTTCTACAATTAAATAATAACTACTAAAAAATTCTTGAATTCCCCGTTTTCTCTAAAATCTAAATGAATTATTGAAACATTGTCACCTTTAAGATATTATTTTCTACACCAGTTCTACAAATAATATTCAACCACTGGAAACTTCTTCACAAATGCAACTTCCATGAAATAATTTCTTTTTGACTTCACTACTCCTTGTATAAATAGAATCTATAACCAGATAATTGATTAAAATTAAACACAATATCAATCTCCATCTTTTATCACCTTGGTTAAAACGTTCGACCCCATTTGGGGTGTTGGATATCCAAAGTGAAATTCCGTTCTATAAACAAAATAATAATCCGTTCAGAAATTAGTAGAATATAATATCCATTACTCTAAGTCTATATGAGACATTCTCTTCATAAAAAAATAAGATTTCAAGAAAGTATCCCATGCTTCATTTAATACATCAATCTATAACTCCACCTATCTTTAAACTCATTTAAATTTCATTCTCTGTGGATCATATCTCCCATTGATTTCATACCATAAACACCCCTTTAATTAGAGAATTCTTCATTGAAACCACTTGTAATGAGAAAAAAGGAAGAAATTACAATTTTATCCCCCTTTATAAATAAATATCATCACTAGTATATTGTGTATTGAAATTATCCACCAACTCATTGTACCCATTGGACAATAAACCCAAGAAGAAATAACTTTCCAGAAATTAAGAATCTATTAGTTTACAATGTTGATGGGAATAATCCAAACCAATATAATTTGAGGAAATTGGTTGGACACTAAGGTTCATACAATGTTTCTCAAATTATGGAGTGTCCAACACATTAGTTTTAACACCCCAATATTTTATGAAATATTTTTGATTAAATAATTTTAATTTATTTTATAGCTTGCAATGCACGTAATGTTGTGTTTTAACGAAACATGATATACTATAAAATTACTGTTATTTATCAAGATAGTTATCGTCTAGACATTTAAATGGCATATATGCATACGATTAACTAAATTATAAGAATATATGTTTTACACATATATATAAAATTAATTCATTGGTATCAATTAATTAAAAATGAATATAAGAACCATTTGAAAGTAAATGAATTCTTTTTCTTAAATAATATTTTTTGCGTAAAACGGAATTTTACATCAACAAATTAAAAAATCACATTTAAGGAATTATTTTATAGAATTTAATTTTTTATCTATTCAACCATTTTTTTAATATTCATATTAAGTTTATTATACATAACAGATAATAAAAAATCAAATTTATGCTTAAAAGCTCTATATTTTCTAAAAAATAGTTTTGTCATTTTTTGTGAATTTATTTTAAAAATTATTTTTTACAAATTTTATAAAAAATATTTGATAAAATTGATATCATTTTTTAAATAATAAATTCCAAAATAACTTAAGGTTATTTCTTATATTTTTCTAAGTAGTTTAATTTTTCAGTAAATAGTGAAAAATATTTATTTTTATTGATATTTGGATTTTAATTTAGAGAATAAATAAATATCCAAATTTGTTTTAATATGGTATACAAAATAAAATTAATAAAATTATATATATATTAATATCAATTAAATCATTTTAATAAATTTCAAATTTAAATTCGAAATTTAAACATTTAAAACTTTGAATATTTTCTTGTTGAAAAACTGCTTTCTCATTGCGTATGCAAGATTGATTTTAAATTAAAATTGTTTACCAATGTGAAAAAAATTAAAAAACATTTATTCCATATTTATAATTAGAATAATTAATATTATATAATAAGTTCAAATAATTTTTTACAATAATTAATAGTAATAATAATAATAATTAATTATCACAGTTTAGGTTAAAAATGGTTTACATAGGGCATTAATCTAAAAAGATATGGTGTAAAATGAATTTGAAATTTAAAACAATTTTAAGGTAATATGTAGAAATTATAACCTATAATATTCTATAATGACTCATTTTGGAGCATTTTGGATTCGAAAAAATGTGGGTATAATTTATTCTTTTAAAAACTTTAATGCTTGTTATCTCTCCCACTTATAAAAGGTCACCCCCTCTACTCTCCTCTTCTAACATGAAAAATCCATTGATTTAGAAAATTACTAAAATAATATCATACATAAATATGTCCCAAAATTTTATAGGCCTTTCTGAGATCATTAATCCAATTTAAAAAGGCATTAGGAGTAAACCTAATGAGATTATTCGTTGAAGAGGTATAGTCCTTAAACTAACATTTTAATTTTATTTCTTCATATATCTTTTTAAAATCTTATTAAAATATGATGATATAATAACACTTGTACATAAAATATACTGATATGTTATTATGTTAATTGAATAAACTATATCCATATCCTATTCCTTCAAATATGAAATAAAGGTGTCGATCATGTGCACAGTAGACAACTATCTTGCAAGACGATGTTATTTGTTTCACATCACCACATATCACGAATGGATATAATTATGGATGTAGTGTTTATATATTATATATATGTTATTATTATACATCAATGATTATAATACTAATTATACCTTCGTACCTCCAAACCCATTGGAAAATAATAACGTCGCTCGTGTGTACGGCAAACTACCACGTCGCGAACTAAAGTGATGTGTTTTAAATTTCACTTTTACATGAATTTCAATAAGGTTATATTAAATTAATATATATTATATTTTTAACATAATTATTCCACTAGAATTATGATATTACATAAACCTTCTAACTTTCTATTCCATTGGGGATAAGATAACATTGACATATTAATCGTTAATGTGGATAGAAAATTACTTGAACAAAAAAGGAAACAAATGAATGATAATTATTTATTTATCAAACCAAGATGGCCCTAGGTTTTGACTACCACTAGAATGTAGTAAAAGTTGTATTCCAAAATCCATTGGTGGGTGGAGTTTCATTAGTTTTAACAACCAAAACTTTTTCCTTCCATCTTGAATTCCTTTTTCCTTGTTGTTGAGTACTCCATGGAAAAATTACATTAAATACATACCCTTATCAATAAGGTAAATTTTAATAGTGGGGTTTGATAAATTATGAGTCCTCATCCTTCTTGGTTGTCATTTAAACAACCTCTGATTCACTCTTAAGTGCTTTACCAATTTATATTGCATCATTGGAATAATAAAAGTGAATATTAGAATGTAATATTATTTGACCTGAATTAAAAAATAAAGAATCAATATTAAATTCATTCACTTTAGTATAAGAAACATTTTTTTCCCATTTAAATAATAAAATAAACTTGGATATCTTCATATACTCCTTCAAATGAGTATTCAACATGTTCGGGAAGCTTAATGTGCTCCTCGTCTGGTGAATATTTTTTTTCTTCATATTCTCTCAAGTTTAAAACAATTGTTTACCAAATATGAGCATTTTAAATAATGAGATGTTATTATCCATTCAATGTCAATGAAATTAGAGGATAAAAAGTTTATGAAAATATCATATCCCTGAATTGGTATAGATCCAATCTCTTCTTTGGTCGAAAGTGTCTCTCAATGTTGACTAGAATTAGGTGGATGAAAGTAGTCATACTCCACTATTTTGCCTCCAATCTCCAACACGTGGGTGGTTTCTTTCTCTTAAAAGGATATACATATCTATATTTGTGATAATTATTTGGATTTAATTATGGGGAGATCATATTTAATTTCAATATTTTCTTATATACTCCAAAATTGATCTGAATCTTATTGATCTTTCATATGTACATCTGCATGTGAGTCTTAATCATCACTCCCAATCACTTCATGGTAGGTTTGGATGTGGTCCTTGAGATGGTTGGGTTGTGTATATTCTTCAATAAAGGATTCAAACACTCAAACTTCTTTATAAAATTAGAATAAACTGTGGGATACACTTTTTATTCCTTGAACACTTCTTGATAAAACTCTAGAAAGTGGCAGGACATCTCAGTTAGTTCTATAGACACAGAACCAAAAATTTGTTCATTCATATCCACCCTCAAGATTGCTATAAGTTCATGAAATGTTTTATCTTTGAAATTTTATTGACACACTCCACTCATATTTCTATAAAATAAAGAAACAATTTTTTGCATTGAAAAGGGTGAGTTAATTTTTTTTAGTTTTTTTTCTATATAAACAAAGAAAATTATTTAAAAAGTGTAAAAAGAATAAATAAATGAAATAACAATTGGATATCTATAAATGGAACCATGTTTTGGTTTTCCTATCCTAGGGTATTGAAACATTTATGATTTATTTCCCAATATATCATAGTGACTGACTGGGGCCATCTCAATAGAGGAGCTTCATATTCATTCACACACAATATCTAGTTCAGTTATTCTCTTTTTTTGGGATTTCTTATTTCTTAAAAGATAATGAAATATGTGAACTAAGAAGGTTAATGTCATGAAAGAATAATCCTAATCATTATAATGATATGAGAAATAAAATTAATTATTGATAGAAAAATAAATTTGGTCCTGCCAATAGAGTTATCCCAAGAGCACTGATGCACTACTGTGCATAAGGCATTTCCACTTTGTTTAATATCTATAAAATGGTTTTTGTGGATGGGTTTTGCATGTATTTGACAAGTTTCATGTTTCTTAATAGTTTTTTTCAGTCACCATAGGATGAAGAATGAAGTCTAGGAATTTTGGAGATTCAAAACGGAATTGGGAACTTTTGGACCCTTTTCCCCTGACTATACCGAATTGGAGTCACACGGATCAAGCACCGAGACATGAAGGAATTTAGATTTCAGGAATTTAAATAAGAAAGGAAACCCTCATGACTATCGCATGGTTATTCAAACTGTGTTTGAACTGTGTGGGAGAAGATTCCGTTGACAGAGAGGTATGCACAGTTGGCACACGGCTTACCAAAGCCACGTGGACCTTTAGAGAAACCGTGCGGGACATGCACATATGGAAAAATACATCCACATGGTTGGCCGAAGGCTTACCCAAACTGTGTGGCACATATAGTAAAACTATTAGACCTTATGGATTTGGGACAGAGACTTCTTCATGGTTGGTGCACGACCAACCAAACCATGCGCCCAAAACCGTGCAGACCACTGCAGCCTTCTCCTTTTAGCTTTTTCACTTTTCACCTAATCCTTGACCCATAGTTCCCCTTTCTACCTGCTTTTGTAAAACTATAAAAAGTTCCTTTCTTATTTAGAATACCCTGGGGGTGATCCTGGATAAGGAGAGGATTTGAGAGAGGAGAATAAGGGGGCTTGGAATAATTTTTTTTGTGAGATGAAGGTTTTGGAGAACATGTTCTCAGTATTTTTGATGTTCTTCTGATTATTCTATTTTCTATTGTAATAAACTCACTTATAAATTTTGGTAAGTTTCTTATCCTTTTCATCATGAGTAGCTAAACCCCCCTTTTGTTGGGGTGGTGAAAAATGTAGGTTCGTTAGAACTAGTTTCTCTGTTCTTGTGTCTATTCAATGTATCCCACATAATTTTACCAACTTCTGTGTCTTATTTAACTATAAACCCCATATCGGACCAATAATGGAGTTTCCAGGGAGCTTTTGGAGAATTACCACGAGGATATGCATGACCATTAGATATACTTGTTGTTTCTAGACGGCAGTTCCTAAATTAATAGTAAGTAGAAATCAATTTCCAGACCAAGGGATTACTTTCTACCGACTTAATCGGAACTCACCGGACCATGGGAGTTCTGGCACAAATGAAACCTCGAAATGAGGGTTATTATGAACAAAACAACACAATAGGTAATAAGGTTTAACATCCCACATAAATGTCTATCCCTGACAAATTTTTATCATTATCCATTAAAATCTAGTTTTAACTAATCTTCCATTTTGAAGTTAATTCGTAGTGATTTAGTGAAGGCCAAGAAATTAGTTCTCTTTAAAGATCCATCATTATGAACCAAAAAAATCGTATTTACATTCAATATCTTCACTTGAGAAATTTCAAATCAAGATACATATTCACCAATATGTTTTTCTTGTGGACATACCCCGTACTTTCACTCTATGCCAGTTACAATTTAGGGAAATTAATTTGGGGCTTAAAATAACACTTCATAAAAATGACACACCAAATTTTGGTGTCGTTTCTGGGGATGCAGTCATATTTGTTAATTGAATTGAATTCATTGAGTGAAAATAAAAAATAAAAAATCTAAAAAAACGTTTCTTCATCTCATTTCTGTTTTTTTGTTATTTGTTATCTTTTACATTGGGTGTGTTGTTTGTGTGGTGCAGGACAGTAGGTATATGATTGGTCGGGTCACTCATTCCATGATTACCGAGTCATTGGAGTTACACCCAATAGATCCAGAAATTGAAAGAATGTTGTCAGGGTGATGTCGTGCACTTATGGGTGATCACAACGCAAATGATCCCTTGGCACATCAGGTGGAAGAACCAAGGGATGTCTAATGAGTTGGACAACCATTCGTTATTGAAGGAAATCCACCATTGGGTGTCGACGAAGAGCAGTATCCAAATCAACAAGGGGATTACATGGAATACCTGTCGAGGAACCAACAGAGGCCACCAGCTCAATTTGTGCCATAGTTTGGCCAGCCACAACTGAGCCGATATATTCCATAGGAGCAGCTCCCCTATTTGCCTCGGAATCAACATGCTTATTATCCTTTGGAGAAACAATAGTTCATTCCCCAAGCACCACAAGAACTAATACTGCCACGTAGTACTCTTATGGAATATGGATTACCCTCCATTCAAGGGGCAGAAAATGGAATATTAAGATCACCAGTGCAGGCCTAAAATGATGAGATCAAACCGGTGATAAAACAGTTAATTCAAAATATAATTTAGTTTGGTGGCATGCCAAGTGAATACCCAAATTCTCACCTTTCCAACTTTCTGGAGATATTTGATAGTTTCGGGTACCACAGAGTGTCAGAGAATGCAATCCACCTTAGGTTGTTTCCCTTATCATTAAGGTATTAGGTGAAGGACTGGATGAAGAGTTTACATCAAAGATCGATTCTTACCTGGGAGGCATTTTCCCAAGAAAAATGATGTGAACAAAACAATTATTGATGATGGGTTGATCTTTGGGTTTCGCTTGAGGTGGATTTGATAAATTTCTTTTCTTAAAAATTTCATGTCATTAATTGAAGATGTATCCAAACAACAAGATAATTCTCCCAAATCATTCACCAATTTAATACCTACACAATTCCCAGGCCAATCACTAATTCACATTGAGGATCACTTTACTGAGAACTCAAAGGAAATAGATCATATTAGCACTCAAAATGTGTTATCATTAAACTTGACAAAGATGAAGAAGAACATAACTCATCGAATGGAAATCTTAAATTAAAAAAATGAAAAAAATTAAAGTACATGAAATAACATCCAATATCTGACCTTGCTACTCCCTTGGATCAACCCTTAAGTGGTTATCCCTCCATTGATGTTATTCTACCAATGGAAGTGGGATGTAGTCTTATGGGGGAAGAATTGAAGAAGAAGAAAATTATTAAAAGAACGAACACTCCACCGTTGTGTGATTGATTTCACAAGTGCTCGTGTGAATAAATTCACACCTTGATTCAACGGTATCAATGTGTAAAGAAAAGGAAAAGAATAATTGAAGAAGTAGAATAAATTGTATCAAAATTCTAAATGTGAAAGAAAAACATACATGGAAAAACTTGACGATGCGATTGTAAATTGAAAGCAGGAAATTACAATTGAAAGAAAAATACAATGGATGAAAGAAAAACTCCGATTAAAAGAAAAATGTTAGATGATAATTCCCTTAACCACCAGCTACTTATATAGGCATATTAGGAGCTTTACAGACACCTCACCACAATAAATTTCATCCCCATTAATTTAGAGAGTCAAAAGGATGGTGAGAAAATTAAGGGATTCTGACGTTTCGAAGTTGACCCGGAAATTTCGTTCAGATTCGTCCACCGTTTTGACATGTGAATTTGGAATTGAAGAAGGCCGAATAATCAGTGGTTGTGGAAGACATATATCTTCGTCCTTGTGTCCTATATCGATTTCCAAATTGCAGGTCATTTGGCGTAGTCATTTGGATGTTATGGCCGAAATGGTGGGACGACTTTATGTGTATTAATGTCGGGCCCACCATTTAAATCTCAACTTCATATCCCTTTATCATCATGAAAAATTCAGAATTAGCTCCGGACACAGTTGAATAAAATGATCCTCATATTTTTCTCTTTCTACTGTAAAAATTTTGCTTCATTGGGTTTGTTTTGTGGGCCCCACATTTGTTTGATGGGCCTTAGGCCCATTATGCTTTCTCCAGCAAATTTCTGCATTCAGGCGCAAAAATCCCCATCTTCCCTTGGGATTCATCCATCGGACCTAAAAAATAAAATGTTCCAAACAAAGTGATAAATCATATCCCAAAATAGCAAATTCAAAAAGTTAATATAATGCAATCCACAAAAAGATGAATGATGGGGCCCAAATTTTCATTTTAAACAAAAATTGCATTTAGAATGAGAAATGAAGTTCTATTTATGTAATGCACTAAAAACAATGTTTATGGACTTTGAAACAATGAATATAAAGATATTAAAAATGAATATTATCCACTTTTAGTGACTAATCACACCCCCCAACTCGAGTTTTTCTAGTCCTGAGCAAAAAAATATATAAAAATATGAAATTCAAATCCTCTTATCCAAAAACATTTTAATACACATTGCTCACCCAAAGACCTCATACCAAAAAAAATATGAAACCCATAAAAATCATTTAAAACAGGCTAGGTTCATAAGCATATCCCAAGCCCATGCCCATTCCTTTGTTCAAATTCATCGCTACATTTCATCCAATTTCAATTAAGCATGATAAAGTGTTGTGCATCACAAAAGATATAGGGCCTATTTTATTGTTCAAGGGGAAACAATGGAAGCTATGGGTGGGAATCACATTAAACCTTAATATTAGTATCCTTTTTTTTATTTTGATTGATTTCTTATTTATTTTTTATTTTTTAACCACAATAGATATGAAAAGACTAACTCTGGGCAAGACAACTATGGAGTCGCGATCTCTAAGTTCCGGATGCCACACATATTGTCAATTCCATTCTCTACAATAAAGATATAAAGCCTAACTCTGTGCAAGACAACTATGGAGTCACGATCCCCAAATGGCGGATTCCACGCATTTGGACAAAACATTTCTCTATGTGCTCATTATTTTTTTCAATTATTTATTTGTTTTTTGTTTGTTTTTTTGGATACTCAAATTAAACTAAAAGTGACCATATAACCCTATGCTATAATGAAAGGGACCCAAGAACTCAAATTTACACCCATGATCCAGTATACATGCATTGTGGCATTTTTATTAAGAGGATGAAAATGTAAACTTTGAAAAATCACATTAGATAACCGCACTTTCCAAAAACTATGCTCATGAACATAAACTTGAATTAAAATCAGAATCAAGGCATCCAAATTTTTTGATATCCAATTTCAGAGATTGCAATGTGTGTTATCATGTTCAAGGTTAATGGAATTTTTTCTTTCTATGCATGTTCTTATTAAATAAATCATTTTATATTTCATCTCCCCCAACATATAATAACACTATCCCAAGTGTTTAAAGAAAATAAAAGTTAGAAGGAGGTAGGAGAGGAGTTCAAAGAGGAAATTGAAAATGATAAACATGGAACAAATTCACCTGGTTTTTGAAGTTGAAGTCCATGATGCTCTAGATTACTCCTTTGATCTCTTGGGGGATGTAAGCACCACCTTGATTGAACATATATCACCCAAAATAGTTCCTGAACCATAAAAAGAAGAAAAAATCAGACAAAACAAACAACACAATGATTTATTTAATTCAAAGTATCATAATTTTTATGATTTTTTTATTTTTTAAAATCAAACTAATGATACATTGTATTATTTTAAATTTCTGGGTATGGTATTACTCAGGGATCACTCCGCGTGACACGGATGAATACGGTGCTCCCCTTTCTTACCCATACATACTTATAAAAGAAGAACAGGTCAAGAGTCTAATTTTTTTAACCTACAAAAACATAAAAAAAATAAACTGACGATACATTGTATTCTTTTAAATTTCTGGGTAAGGTATTACTCAGGGATCACACCGCGTGACACTGATGAATACAGTGATCTCCTTTAATACCCATCCTTACTCATAAAAGAAGAACATGTCAACAGTATATGGTAATTTATTATATGAAAAAGAAAATGATTCAAAGTTATTGGAAACTTGAAAACCATGGGTTGCCTCCCATGCAGTGCTTTTGTTTAACTTCGTTAGCTCGAATTGAACCCCTCCAATTCCAACTTTCAAAATTTTAATGAACCCATATTTCTCCACTTCAAATTTATTGAGATTGATTGTTTTTTCAGAATCATTTCTTTTTATAAATCCATGTTCTAAAATAAATCTGAAGATACAAGGAATGTTAGAAATTGTAACACCCGAGAATTTTATGAGAAATATTTTGTTTTTATGTTATATAAATCATCAAAGGAATATTTCACTACACAAAACACTAGCTTGGTTTCCTTTACACGCAACTTCGGCCTACCTCGAAAGCTTGCATCGTACGCAATACCGAGTTTCACTAAACAACGATATACTAATAAAATATTATTAAAACTAGCCGTTATGAATAGTAATAACCACTTTTTGAAATTTTTTAAATTTTATTTTTCAAAATGGACTTCATTTTTGGATTCGGAATATCGAAATTAGCTTAGGATGAAATTTTGGTACTTTTCGGATAACTTTCATATTCTGATGAATAGTGAAAATTACTAAATTTTAATTAAAAACAACTTTTTTAATCGAAATAATTAATAGTGATAAATTATTAATTTTAGTGGTTTTAAAGTATATTTAGAATATATTTTTACAATTTAATACAATGTTGTTCATTGGATGTAATTTCACATTTAAACCGGACATAAACAAGTGTCAATCTTTTGATAGTTGTTATCTCTTAAAAACACGCTATATTTTAATTAAAAACAACTTTTTTCATCGCAATACATTATATGGTTAAATTATAATATTGATAGTTTTTAAAGTATAAATAGAATATATTTTTACCATTTAATATAATGTATGTCATTAGCATTAATTTTACATTTAATTCATAGGTAAAAACATTTCAATCTTTGGCAATGTTTTAACTTTTAAAACCTGTTTGCTTAACAACAGGATTAATTTTAAATTAATTACTGCAACTTCTGTGTTTTGAATTTTGAAAAATGGATTCCATATTTGGAATCAGTGGGTCCAAATTATGTTAATAGGATACTTTTATTCTTTGATATTATGAATAGTAACTACGGTAATTTTTTTTATTTACTACGGTTAAAGGTAAATAGGGTAATTCAAGGTTAAAAGAATATTATAATATTTCAAAATAACCTTGACACTTGTCCTAACCTTATTGGATGAGTATTTTCCGACCATGGGCATCCTTGGGTCGATTTTGGGACCCCATTGAGCCACTTGGTAGTGACAATGACAATTTGGATTAATTAATTTAATGTAAAGACAAAATTGACATTAACAAAAATCTTTTAGTAATTAATTTTTATAAGGGGTTATATAAATTATATTTTCGACTGTGAATATTCATTAGAAATATAAAAAGATTTCCTACATAAGATATTTTTTTTTTAATTTTTAGACACCAAATAAATTAAATTATGTTTGACACAATAATGATGAAATATTTACCTCATTAATAAATGATTTAAATAAATAAGATTATAATGATTAAAATATTTTCCAAAACATGTCCAATTCTGATTGGATGATTTTATTTCGACCACGATTCATCATATATTCATCTTTAATGATTTTTGGACCTTTTGAAACCAAATATAAGTTTATAATAAAATAATATTTCCACAATTTCCAAAGGTGCCCCTCTCCTCCCTTATAAAAGGGCACCTCCTCCCTCTCCTCCTCACACCAATTTGAGCCTTCAAGCTCGGCCAACCCCTGCCACTTTCTCCTCTCCACTTCCCTAGAATCATCCTAAAGGTTTTGGTCTTCTTCAAAGACCAACCCTAGTTCCCTAAGAGGGGGTTAAGAAGAGGCGCGTCAAAAAAGAGGAGGTTCAGACACTTACGAAGCAAAACGGACCTAAGGTAAGGGAAAATATCACAATCTCATTTTTATCCGAGATTGTTTATACTTTTGTATTTACTGGGGTGTATTTTATCATCAACATCCATGTTTCCTCAATATGTAATATTTATATCCTTCTACAATAGTTTATATCCAATTTTACCCTTCGGAGAGTTTTTAGTAAAAGAAATGAAAGGAATCTTTTGTCATTTTTTCGTACGAGGTACTTTTTGACTTTTCCGATAAAAGTATGAGAAGAATGTTTTTTTAACTTATACGGCATGAATGGATTTTTAAAACATTATTTCCAAGAAGCTTCCTTTACAAGTTTTCAAGTTTATTTTTCATCAACTTCTTTTAGTTTAAAATAGTATGACATGTTAAAGAAAGGAAAATGTTTTTGAAGTAGAAAGGATATTTTCCTCAAGAATGGAGTTCAATTGCTTTATAAAAATTATTTTCCATCTAAGATAATATAGGGTTGTGTTTCTATCCCTATTATTACATTGATTTGATTATGTTTTTATTGAATTATTTTTATGAATTCCTTTATTTTATATGAATTGTTTTATGATGTCATGTTGTTTAAGAATCCCATTTTTTCTACATGGGTTATGCGATGATGTATGATTTATGATTTTGTGGCACACATAAGAATGGTATAATTATGAGATGGGTGGGACCTATGTCTCCCTCCAATGCATTGGGTAAAGATTTTATATCTCATGAGATAGACATGGCTGGAATGGCAGGCTATACCGGTTCAGTGAAACAGGACTGAAACGAGGAGTGAACTCAGTTCAGAAATGGACTCTGTCCACTATGATAGTCTTGGAAATGAGTCTTGACTAATAAGAATTTATTCTATATGATTATATGTGTATTCCACAAAGTTTCATGTTTTATGTTATAATTATTGGGATTTCATTTCACTACTATGATTTATCCCATGTTATGAAATTATGCTCTCTTTTGCAGGTTAAGATTTCCAAAATGTTATGTTCTTATGAATATGATGTGATTGATATTTATTTTTATTACCCTTACTGAGCATTTGAGCTCACCCTTTTAATGTTTTCTTTCCCCAGGTCAGGAATAAGCTTATTAAGTAATATATGCCAAAAGGGACTATAGATATGATGAAATAAATAGGAGACGGTGTAAATGCTTTATTAACTAGTTCTTTATGTTTCCCAGTTTCTAAAGACACTATACCTATACTGTCCTTTCATGGTTTTGTTA
The DNA here is from genome assembly GCA_963277665.1 of Viscum album. NCBI lineage: Eukaryota > Viridiplantae > Streptophyta > Magnoliopsida > Santalales > Viscaceae > Viscum > Viscum album. The sequence goes on from OY728145.1 coordinate 229,125,017, forward strand.
TATGTTGTAATAATTATGCTTCAATTTTGAAGTAATAACAATGTATGTAAAGTATGGGTCGTTATAGTTGGTATCAGAGGAAAGGTATAGTCAACCTTTGGAAACTAGGATTTGAAAGTCTTAGTAAGAATCCTAAGGATATGTCTAAGCATAGAACACAATATTAGTGTTTTATAAATGACCATGAATAACCTAGGATAAGACCTTAAGTGTGATATTTTATTCTTGATTATGTGGTTTTCCTAATATAATTAGTGTTGCTCACACTATTCTTCTTGGTTTTTGTCAATGGCTGGAACCCGAAGGAACCGTGTTAATGCGGAATGCGACGGGAAATGCAATGATTGTCCCCCTGAACAACCAAATGTTATGGGATCTAGAATGAAAAATCTTGTAGCCATCCTCACACAACTTTCTCAAGCTATGAATCATGCAGGACTTCCAAACGAGAAAATGAAGGATCAACATTCTGTTCAATCCTTCATGAGGCAGTGTCCACCTTCATTCAGTGGGTCTACTGATCCATTAGTTGCTGAACAATGGATTAGTACTACTAAAAAGATATTTTTAGTTCTTCAATGTTCTGAACATGATAAAGTCATCCTAGCAGTGTATCGTTTGGAAGGAGATGTTGATCAATGGTGGAATCTTATTAAGAATACGTGGAAAAGGGATGAAATTGAGTCCATGGAATGGGACGAGTTCAAGAACTTATTTTTCAATAAGTACTTCCCTCATATTCTCTAAACAAAGATGGAGAAAGAGTTTCTTGAACTGAAGCAAAAGGATGATGAATCTATTGGTACCTATGAAGCAAATTTTACAAGACTTGCACGGTACGCTTCTGGTATTATTATCCATCCTGAGAGTAAGATCGATCGATTCTATAGTGGATTAAAACCAAGTCTTTGAAGGGCCTTAGCCATAAGGGACTTCAATAGCTACGAGGAAATCGTTCGATGTGCTCTCAATGTTGAGATGGAGATTGGAGTAACCCATCAGTCATATGGGTTTGATAAGAAGAGGAAAATGGAATTCAAAGGAAAATCTAAAGAGCACACTGAAAAGAAGTTGAGCTTTCCCCTATGATCAAAGAGTGGAAAGAAACATGGATGGAGTTGTCTTAAAGGGACAAGTAAATGTTTCAAATGTGGAAAGGAAGGTCATCAAGCATTTGAATGCTGTAATGATGGGAATAAGATGTCTAATGATGCAAACAAAGGAAGTGATGCACAGAATGAACCTACTACACTTCAATGTTTCATGTTCAAGGAGATGGGTAATTATGCCAATCAATGCCCAAATCCAAGGGTTGATGATGATGGTCGACATCAACAAACTCTTAAGGATAAAGACAAAGGAAAGTCACATGCAATTTCTGTCAGTGATGTGGAGTATGAGAATAATGTGGTGAAAGGTAAACTTACCATCCACTCTAAAGTATCAAATGCTTTATTTGATTCTGGATCCACCCACTCTTTTATTTCTGAAGAATTTTCTAAGGGTACCACCGTATTACCTCAACAATTAGATGCTGAGTTGGTTGTGACAACTCCTAATGGCACAACAGTCGCATCAAAAGTTTATAATTATTCCCCGATTGAAGTTTGTGGGAAAGTGCTTCCTGAAAATCTTGTGATCCTTCCTATAGTGGAATTTGATGTGATTCTTGGCATGGATTGGCTTTCTTTATATGGAGCTCATATCAATTGCCAAAGAAGGGAAGTCACATTTCATATTCCAGATCAATCTATGATCGTCTATCGATGCAAGGATGAACATAACCTTCCAGTGGAAATTTCTTCCATCTTATGGGTCTTGATTTCACTAAATGAAAGTTATTTATCTCAAATGGTTGGTGAGAAACTCATGATTAAGAATATTCCCATTGTACGGGATTTTGATGATGTCTTTCCGGAGGAATTGTCGGGTCTTCCACCAAATCGTGAAGTTGAGTTTTCAATAGAACTCATACCGAGTACTTTACCTATTTCAAAGACAACATATAGAATGGCCCCAATTGAGCTGCAGTAATTGAAGAAGCAACTCCAAGAGAATCTTGATAAGGGATTCATACGCCCTAGTGCGTCACCTTGGGGAGAACCTGTTCTATTTTTTAAGAAGAAAGATGGAACAATGTGACTCTTCATTGATTATCGAGAACTTAACAAGATCACTATCAAGAACAAATATCCTCTCCCATGCATTTATGACTAATTTGACCAACTACGTGGAGCTCAATACTTTTCCAAGATTGATCTTCGTTCAGGGTATCATCAATTAAGGGTCAAAAGGGAGGATATACCAAAGACGGATTTCCGTACAAGGTATGGACACTATGAATTCATAGTGATGCCATTTGTTCTTACTAATCCCCCTGCTATCTTCATGGATCTGATGAATAGAGACTTTAGAGACTATCTTGATCAATTTGCGGTAGTCTTTATAGATGATATTCTTGTCTATTCAATGAGAAAGGAAGAACATGCAGATCACTAGGGAATTATATTGAAGACCCTGAGAAAGGAGAAACTTTATTACAAATTTACCAAGTGTGAATTTTGGCTTCAAAAGGTTGCATTTTTGGGTCACATAATCTCAAAAGAGGGGATATCTATGGATTCAGCAAAAACAGAGGTTATCGAAAGATGGTCGAGACCAACAACAGTAACTGAGATCCGAAGTTTTCCTGGTTTGGCTAGATATTATCGACGTTTTGTGAAAGATTTTCCCCGATTATCTAATCCACTCACTAGGTTGACTCGGAAAGGAGTTAAGTTTGTTTGGACGAAGTAATGTGAAGATAATTTCAAGGAGTTGAAAATAAGGTTATCCAGTGCACCTGTGCTCACACAGCCTTGTAGTGGAGAAAGGTTTGTGATCTATAGTGATGCATCCAAGAAGGGATTGGGGTGTGTTCTCACGCAAAAAGATATGGTGATAGCTTATGACTCACGATAATTGAAAATCCATGATAAAAATTACCCAACTCATGATTTGGAGTTAGCTGCGGTAATCTTTGCATTAATGATTTGGAGGCATTATCTTTATGGAGAAAGGTGTGACATTTATACTGATCATAAAAGTTTGAAGTATATTTTCTCACAAAAGGAGCTGAATATGCGCCAAAGAAGTTGGTTGGAGCTGATTAAGGATTTCGACTGCTCAATCCATTACCACCCTGGGAAAGCAAACAAGGTGGAAGATGCATTAAGTGGACAAGACCATGCCAGTTTATCCATGATGAGGATCACAAAAGATCCAATATTTATGGATTTACAAAGGATGAATCTTGGAATTATAATGGAAGGGGGGAAATCGTATCTTTCTCAAATGAATGTTCAACCATCTATACATGTGAAGATTAAATAGGCACAGAAAGAAGATGTAGAGTTACAAAAGAAGGTGAGAAATGTTCCTGAATTCAACTTTGATTGTGATGGGACAATAAAGTTCAGGAATCGGGTTTTTGTTCCTCCCATCCCATAATTAAAGAAGGAGATGCTGGATGAGGCTCATAGTTCTTCATTCTCTATTCATCCTGGAAGCACGAAGATGTATATGGACCTGAAAGAGTACTTCTGGTGGGATGGCATGAAAATAGATGTTGATGAATATGTCTCTCGATGCTTGGTTTGTCAGGTTGTTAAAGCTGAGAGACAGAAGTCTAAGGGGATGTTACAACCATTACCCATACCTGAATGGAAATGGGAAAACATCACTATGGACATTGTCATAGGACTTCATAAAACATCCAAAGGAAATAATGTTATCTGGGTCATAGTTGATCGTCTTACAAAGTCGGCACACTTCATCGCTATTAGAGAGGATTTCTCTCTGGATCAGCTTGCTAGGATATATGTAAAGGAAGTTGTAAGATTGCATGGAGTACCACTTTCTATTATATCTGATCGGGATCCAAGGTTTACCTCAAAGTTCTGGCGAAGTCTTCAGCATACTCTGGATATAGAGTTGAGTTTCAGCACTGCTTATCATCCTCAGACAGATGGTCAGTCTGAGAGGATAATTCAAACTCTAGAAGATATGTTGAGAGCTTTCTCTATAGATTTAAAAGGTGGTTGGGATCAAGACCTACCTTTGGTGGAATTTTCTTATAATAATAGCTTTCACTCCAGTATTCAGATGGATCCTTATGAAGCTCTCTATGGAAAGAAATGCAGGACTCCAACTTGCTAGGATAAAGTTGGGGAAAGAAAGATATTAGAACCTGATATGTTGATGAGATGGCAGAAAAGGTCTGATCTATTCAACAACACATAAGAGCAGCTCAGAGTTGACAGAAAAGTTATGCCGACAACCGAAGAAAAGACCTAGAGTTTGAATTGGTTGATAAAGTGTTCTTACGAATATCTCCCTGGAAGAGGGTCATGAGATTTGGAAAGAAGGGGAAGTTGAGCCCTAGATATATCGGTCCTTTCGAAATACTGGATCGTGTTGGGAAGGTAGCTTACCGATTGGCTCTTCCACCGAATCTCTCTCAAGTTCACGATGTGTTCCATGTATCTCTCCTGAGAAATTACATACCTGATCCTTCACATGTACTCAGCTCAGAAGTTATACTGCTGGAGCAAGATATTTCTTATGAAGAACAACCGATAGAGATTCTGGATCGTAGCGAAAAAGTCCTACGAAACAAGACCACTCACTTGGTGAATGTTTTATGGAGGAACCACTAATTAGAAGAATCTACATGGGAGCTTGAGGATATGATGAGGGAGAGGTATCCTCATCTGTTTTTTACAAAGTGACGAATTTCAAGGGAAAAATTCATTTTAAGGGGGGTAGAATGTAACTCCTGAGACTTTTATGAGAAATATTTTGTTTTTATGTTATATAAATCATCAAAGGAATCTTTCACTACACACAACAGTAGCTTGGTTTTCTTTTCACGCAACTACGGCCTTCCTCGATATCTTGCGGCGTACGCAATACCGAGTTTCACTAAACAACGATATGCTATTAAAATATTATTTAAACTAGCCGTTATGAATAGTAATAACCACTTTTTGAAATTTTTTAAATTTTATTTTTCAAAATGGACTTCATTTTTGGATTCGGAATATCGAAATTAGCTTAGGATGAAATTTTGGTACTTTTCGGATAACTTTCATATTCTGATGAATAGTGAAAATTACTAAATTTTAATTAAAAACAACTTTTTTAATCGAAATAATTAATAGTGATAAATTATTAAGTTGAGAGGTTTTAAAGTATATTTAGAATATATTTTTACAATTTAATATAATGTTGTTCATTGGATGTAATTTTACATTTAAACCAGACATAAACAAGTGTCAATCTTTTGATAGTTATTATCTCTTAAAAACACGCTATATTTTAATTAAAAACAACTTTTTTCATCACAATACATTATATGGTTAAATTATAATATTTATTGTTTTTAAAGTATAAATAGAATATATTTTTACCATTTAATATAATTTATGTCATTAGAATTAATTTTACATTGAATTCTTAGGTAAAAACATTTCAATCTTTGGCAATGTTTTAACTTTTAAAACTCATTTGATTAACAACGGGATTAATTTTAAATTAATTACTGCAACTTATTTGATTTGAATTTTTAAAAATGGATTCCATATTTGGAATCAGTGGGTCCAAATTATATTAATAGGTTACTTTTATTTTTTGATATTATGAATAGTAACTACAGTAATTTTTTTTATTTACTACGGTTAAAGGTAAATAGGGTAATTCAAGGTTAAATGAATATTATAATAATTCAAAATTACCTTGACACGTTTCCTAACCTTATCGGATGAGTATTGGCCAACCATGGTCATCCTTGGGTCAATTTTGGGACCCCATTGAGCCACTTGGTAGTGACAATGACAATTTGGATTAATTAATTTAATGTAAAGACAAAATTGACATTAACAAACATCTTTTAGTAATTAATTTTTATAAGGGGTTATATAAATTATATTTTCGATTGTAAATATTCATTAGAAATCTAAAACTATTTCCTACATAATATTATTTGTGTTATAATTTTTAGACACCAAATAAATTAAATTATTTATGACACAATAATGATGAAATATTTACCTCATTAATAAATGATTTAAATAAATAAGATTATAATGATTAAAATATTTTCCAAAACATGTCCAATTCTGATTGATTGATTTTATTTCGACCATGAGTCATATTATCTTCATCTTTAATGATTTTTTGACCTTTTTAAATCAAAGATAAGTTTATAATAAAATAATATTGCCACACTTTCCAAAGGTGCCCCTCTCCTCCCTTATAAAAGGGAACCTCCTCCCTCTCCACCTCACACCAATTTGAGCCTTCAAGCTCGGCCAACCCCTGCCAATTTCTCATCTCCACTTCCCTAGAATCATCCTAGAGGTTCTGGTATTCTTCAAAGACCAACCCTAGTGCCCTAAGAGGGGGTTAAGAAGAGGTGCATCAAAAAAGAGGAGGTTCGGATACTTGCGAAGCAAAACGGACCTAAGGTAAGGGAAAATATCACAATCTCATTTTTATCCGAGATTGTTTATACTTTGGTATTTACTGGGGTGTATTTTATCATCCACATCCATGTTTCCTCAATATGTAATATTTATATCCTTCTACAATAGTTTATATCCAATTTTACCCTTTGGAGAGTTTTTAGTAAAAGATATGAAGGAATATTTTGTCGTTTTTTTCGTACGAGGTACTTTTTGACTTTTTCGACAAAAGTACGAGAAAAATGTTTTTTTACCTTATACGGCATGAATGGATTTTTAAAAAATTATTTCCAAGAAGCTTCCTTTACAAGTTTTCAAGTTTATTTTTAATCAACTTCTTTTAGTTTAAAATTGTATGACATGTTAAAGAAAGGAAAATGTTTTTGAAGTAGAAAGGATATTTTCCTCAAGAATGGAGTTCAAGTGCTTTATCAAAATTATTTTCCATCTAAGATAATATAGGGTTCTGTTTCTATCCCTATTATTACATTGATTTTATTATGTTGTGATGGAATTATTTTTATGAATTCCTTTATTTTATATGAATTTTTTTATGATGTCATGTTGTTTAAGAATCCCATTTTTACTACATGGGTTATGCGATGATGTATGATTTATGATTTTGTGGCACACATAAGAATGGTATCATTATGAGATGGGTGGGACCTATATCTACCTCCAATTCATTGGGTAATGATTTTATATCTCATGAGATAGACATGGCTGGAACAGCAGGTTATACTGGTTCAGTGAAACAGGACTGAAACGAGGAGTGAACTCGGTTCAGAAATGGAATTTGTCCACTAATATAGTCTTGGAAATGAGTCTTGACTAATAAGAAATGATTCTCTATGATTATGTATGTATTCCACAAAGTTTCATTTTTTATGTTATGATTATTGGGATTTCATTTCACTACTATGATTTATCCCATGTTATGAAATTATGCTCTCTTTTGCAGGTTATGATTTCCAAAATGTTATGTTCTTATGAATATGATGTGATTGATATTTCCTTTGTTTACCCTTACTGAGCATTTGAGCTCACCCTTTTGTATGTTTTCTTTCCCCAGGTCAGGAAGAAGCTTATTAAGTAAGATATGCCAAAAGGGACTATAGATATGATGAAATAAATGGGAGACAGTGTAGACGCTTTATGAACCAGTTGTTTATGTTTCCCGGTTTCTAAAGACACTATACCTATACGGTCCTTTCATGGTTTTGTTATATGTTGTAATAAGTATGCTTTAATTTTGAGGTAATAACAATTTATGTAAAGTATGGGTCGTCATATAAATGGTTGATCTAGTTGCATTTTTTGTCTTGACTAAGACGTTAAGGTTAAATCTAACATTATTGCTTTCATGAGAAGAATGAATGACTAAATTATGGTCGTGGGTATCACCTATGATGTAATTCTTGTGTTGGGAGTGAAGGATAATGATTTTGAGTTCTGGTTGATTGCAATTTCTTAATGAAGATTGGCAATTTGAATGAAATTCAGTTTCCTCTCCAAAAAATTTAGAAAGAATTGGTTCCGTTTGAAAATGTGATTCATCCCCAAAAGTGTATAGTTGAATTTCAGGAGTGTGTATGGGCTCAATTTTTGGTATTTCTCCCAATTTTTCAGTGATTGGTGTTTTTGAAAAATCATTAATAGAGAAATATTCAGGACTCCCCACCCACAGCGTCAAATTTCCCTCTTGTGAATACAAAAAATCAGTTTCCTCTTCATTTAATCACCCATCAACAATTCCTTGATTATCTTCAACTGTCCCAAATTCAATGGTTAGTTCTTCTATAAATTAATTTGAGGTTTGTCGGAGACAATATCCTTGTATTAGTAATGAGGAAGAGACAACCTGAGTGTGAATGGGGTCCACAACCATTTCAATGCTTTGTAGTTCTACTCTTAAAGATGAAACCTATGAATTCATTTTATCCATTTTTTCACACAATTGTTCAATAATTTTTTCAGAATTAGGATTGATAGATGTTTTTACATCATGAACTTCATTATTTTTGATCTCTTCAATCATCCTCGAGAGGTATGGAAATTGATCCTTTAAACAATCAACATCCCATTGATTGTACATCTCATCTGGTGTGGTGTATTCAATCCTGGTTTGGTCAATGTAATTTTCGATGTGAGGTGATTCAAAATATTTATTTTCTAGTTGATTATAGCCTTGGAATATTAATGGGTACTGTTGAAGATAATCCATTGGAGTTGATTGAACGTTGTTTTTGGGATTCATTGGACACGCAGAAATAGAAAGGGGAATAGAGAAGAGAAATTTGGGTGAGAATAGAGAATTTGGGTTGAGAAAAGAAGATGAGTGTCTAAGGTACTTACTTTGGTCATCGGAAATTCCGCCAAAATTTGGTTGCACCCAAATTTACCCTATTGGTAAAAGCGGTCGTTGAAGTACAAGTAGGGATCGAATCCACAAAGACCAAAGAAGAAACCATGAGACAATCAAATTTGTTGAAGGATTGGCTATGAAGTGGCCAAAATTGAGGTTGATTTTAATTGGAGAAAAAATTATATAATTTAAATAATAGGAAAGAAATATTATGTGAACAAAACAAATATTTAAGATGGGTTGATCTTTGGTTTTCTCTTGAGATGGATTGGATAAATTTCTTTTCTTAAAAATTTCATGTCATTAATTGAAGACGTATCCAAACAACAAGATAATTCTCCCAAATCATTCACCAATTTAATCCCTACACAATTCCAAGGCCAATTACTAATTCAATTTGATGATCACTTTATTGAGCACTCAAAAGAAATAGATCGTACTATAACTCAAAATGTGTCATCGTTAAACTTGGAAAAGACGTAGAAGAATGTAACTCATCGAATGGAAATATGAAAATAACAAAATTAAAAAATTAAATTACATGAAATAACTTCCAATCCATGACCTTGCTACTCCCTTGGATCAACCCTTAAGTGTTTATCCCTCCATTGATGTTATTCTACCAATTGAAGTGGGATGTATACTTATGGGGGTATAATTGAAGAAGAAGAAAATTATTAAAAGAACAAACAATCCACCGTTGTGTGATTGAATTCACAAGTTCTTGTGTGAATAAATTCACACCTTGATTCAATGGTATCAATGTGTGAAGAAAAGAAAAATAATAAGTGAATAATAAGAATAAATTTTATTAAAATACTAAATGTGAAAGAAAAACATACATGGGAAAACTTGACGATGCGATTACAAATTGAAAGCAGTAAATTACAATTGAATGAAAAATACAATGGATGAAAGAAAAAATCCGATTAAAAGAAAAATGTTAGATGATAATTCCCTTCACCACCAGATACTTATATAGGAATATTAGGAGCCTTAGAGACTCCCAAAAACAATAAATTTCATCCCCATTATTTTAGAGAGTCAAAAGGAAGGTGATAAAATTAAGGGATTTTGACATTTCGAAGTTGACCCGGAAATTTCGTCCAGATTCGTCCACCATTTTGACGTGTGAATTTGTAATTTAAGGAAGCTGAATAATCATCTGTTGTAGAAGACATATAGCTTTATCAATGTGTCATCTATCATATGTCCAAATTTCAGGTCATTTGGCGCAACCGTTTGGATTTTATGGTCGAAATGGTGGGACGACTTTATGTGTATTAATGTCGGGCCCACCATTTAAATCTCAACTTCAGATCCCTTTATCATCATGAAAAATTCAGAATTAGCTACGGCCACAGTTGAATAAAATTATCCTCATTTTTTATATTTCTACTGTAAAATGTTTAACTTCATTGGGCTTGTTTTGTGGGCCCCACATTTGTTTGATGCGCCTTAGGCCTATTATGCTTTCTCTAGAAAAAATCTGCATTCAGGTGAAACAATTTCCATCTTCCCTTGGGATTCATCCGTCAGACCTAAAAAATAAAATGTTCTAAACAAAGTGATAAATAATATCCCAGAATATTAAATTCAAAAAATTAATATAATTCAATCCACAAATAGATGAATGATTGATCCCAAATTTTCATTTTAAACATGAATTTCATTTAAGATGAGAAATGAAGTTCTATTTATGTAATGCACTAAAACAATGTTTATGGACTTTGGAAAAATGAATATAAAGATATTAAAAATGAATATTATCCACTTTCAGTGACTAATCACACCCCCACCTTGAGTTTTTCTAGTCCCGAGAAAAAAATATATTACAAATATGAAATTCAAATCCCCTTTTCCAAAAACATTTCAATACACATTGCTCACCCAAAGACATCATACCAAACAAATATGAAACCCATCAAAATCATTTAAAATAGGCTAGTTTCATAAGAATATCCCAAGCCCAATCCCATTCTATTGTTCAAATTCATCGCTACATTTCATCCAATTTCAATTAAGCATGATAAAGTGTTGTGCATCACAAAAGATATGGGGCCTATTTTATTGTTCAAGGGGGAAAAATGGAAGTGCTAGGTGGGAATCACATTAAACCTTAAGATGAGTATCCATTGTTTTTATTTTTTTATTTTTTATTTATTTTTTATTTTTTAACCACAATAGATATGAAAAGACTAACTCTGGGAAAGACAACTATGGAGTCGTGTTCCCCAAGTGTGGAACGCCACACATATTGTCAATTCCATTCTCTACAATAGAGATATAAAGCCTAAATCTGGGCAATAAAACTATGGAGTCACGATCCCCAAGTGTCGGATGTTACACATTTGGACAAAACATTTCTCTATGTGGTCATTATTTTTTTCAATTATTTTTTTGTTTTTTTAGACACTCAAATTAAACTAAAAGTGACCCCATAACACTATGCTATAAGGAAAGGGACCCAATAACTCAAATTTAGACCCATGATCAAGTAGACGTGCATTGTGGAATTTTTATTAAGAGTATGAAAATGTTAACTTTGAAAAATCACATTATAAAACCGCACTTTCCAAAAACTATGCTCATGAACATAAACTTACATTAAAATCAGAATCAAGGCATCCAAATTTCAGCTGTCCAAATTTCAGTTCCATGTGTCCTCTATCAGCTGTCCAGATTTCAGCTATCGTAGAAGACACATATCTTCACCCTTGTGTCCTCTATCAGTTGTCCAAATTTCAGGTCATTTGGCGCAGCCATTTGGATGTTATGGTCGAAATGGTGGGATGACTTTATGTGTATTAATGTATGTCCCACCATTTAAATCTCAACATCAGATCCCTTTATCATCATGCAAACTTCAGAATTAGCTCTGGCCACTGTTGAATAAAATGATCCTCATATTTTTCTCTTTAAACATTAAATATTTGAGCATCATTGGGATTATTTTGTGGGCCTCACATTTGTTTGATGGTCCTTAGGCCCATTATGCTTTCTCCAGCAAATTTCTGCATTCAGGCGCAAAAATATCCATCTTCCCTTGGGATTCATCCATCGGACCTAAAAAATAAAATGTTCTAAACAAAGTGATAAATCATATCCCAAAATATAAAATTCAAAAAATGAATATAATGCAATCCAGAAACAGATGAATGATTGGGCCCAAATTTTCATTTTAAACATGAATTGAATTTAAGATGAGAAATGAAGTTCTATTTATGTAATTCACTATAAAAAATGTTTATGGACTTTGGAACAATGAATATAAAGATATTAACAATGAATATTAGCCACTTTCTGTGACTAATCAAGTGCATAGGGGAAAGTGCGGGAGACTCTATCAATGTGGTAAATTATGATGCCTAGAATAGTGGATCGGAAAACTACCTCAGTACCAAAACCTAGGATGGAAAGAGACTCAAAATACAGGCTGGGGGCAGCAACATTAAAATCCTTATCAACGACCACAAAGTCCACCTAGTTACATTCAACAAAAATTTCAGACTCTGTATCTGAGGCATCAATATGGTAACCAATTTCAGCAAGGAGCATATCAACATCATGGGTATCAAAACCCTCATCCTACTCAACCATTACAACAACCAAACACCCAAAAAGTAGCCCAAAAACCTCAACAGGAACCTCCCTCATGGCTGTAGGAAATGATTTATTAATTTATAACTGCTGCAGAATCATGATTTCAAAACCAGGAGGTGTCAATTAGATGCCTCAATAACCAAATTGGGAATCTTTCCAATCAGCTCTATCACAGACATCCAGGTACACTGTTGGACAATACTAAGAAAAATAAAAGGGATGAGGCTAATGTTGTCATTTTCTGCAGTAGGAAGGAGCTGACGGAGAAGAAAACTTTGAGTTAGGGTGCTACACCATCAAAGTAGTCCACAATCTCCTCAGGTGGAGAAGTCTCTACTGAGGAATCATCCCCAAAACATTGGTTGGATAAAGAACCAGAAGTCCCACAGGATAGGGGAAAAGAAGTGGTTAAAGCATATGAACATCCCATTCCATTTCCAGCAAGGATGAAACAATGGAAGTTGGACCAGCAATTTACCATGTACATTGATGTCTTCTAGAAGCTTCACATCAACATTAACTTTGCAGAGGCATTGATTCAAATTCCCACATATACGAAGTTAATGAAAGATATCCATTTAAATAAAAGGAAGATGGAAGACTTGGGAACCATTCCCCTGACCAAGGAATTCTCGGCAGTAGTCCAACTATGTCTCCCTCTCATGCTCTAGGATTCGAGAAGCTTTACTATCTCATGCACTATCGGACCTTGCTAGTTTGAAAAACCCCTTTGTGATTTGTGGGAAAGTGTTAATTTAATTCCCTTTGGATTATTCAAGATGTTAGGTCTAAACGATCTGAAGACAACCCAAGTGGCACTCCAACTGGCAGATCGTTCTATTAAATACCTTAGTGGCCTATTGTTAAACGTGTTGGTTAAAGAGGGGAAATTAATTCTACCAGCATATTTCATTATCTTGGACATGGAATAAGGCCAACATGCATCTCTGATTCTTGGAAAACCCTTTCTGGATACCAGGAAGGCATTAATTGATGTTCACCAAGGCGAGTTGATCGTCTGTGTGGGTGATGAGAAGGTTTCCTACAATGTTCTCAAGGCGTTGAAACAGGTTTCACTGATAGAGAAAGGGGATTTATTTTCTTTGAAAACAATGGCTAACTACTTAGGCCAAGAGGACGATGATATGAAATATTATTCATTCAGCAATGAACATGTTCGGGAGGATGACTAACTAGAAGAAAACCAGGAGATATAAAGATTTATTGTAGGCCAAGGCGGACATTATTGGAAGAGGGTTGTTACTCCAGATTTATTATAATGAGCCGAGGTCGAGCTGATGATACCTTCCATTCTCAAGGCTCCCCAGCTCGAGTTGAAACCTCTCCCATCCACGACGAAATTTGGCTTTTTAGGAGAGGAACATACACTATCGGTGATCCTAAATTCCTCGCTCTCAAAATATCAAGAATATTATCTTTTTCAAGTCCTCTGAAGGCAGAAACAGGCCATTGGCTAGATGGTCACTGACCTTAAGGGTATAAGCCCCATGGTCAGCACCCACAAGGTACTTATGGAGGAAGGGGAAAAAGCCTCTCACCAACCACAATGAACACTGAATCACTCTTGAAAGAAGTGTTCAAGAATGAGGTGATCAAATTAATCGATGATGGAATTATATACCCCAACTCTGACAGCCCGTGGGAGAGTCCTCTCTAGGTGGTGCCTAAAAAGTGAGTCATCATGGTGGTGACCAATGAAAAGAATGAGCTCAGTCCGACCCGCACAGTTACAGGATAGAGGGTTTATGTCAATTATAGGAAGTTGAATGATTCAACCTGGAAATATCATTTCCATATTCCATTCATAGATCAAATGATGGAAAGATTGGCGGGGCATGAATTTTATTTTTTCTTAGATGGTTATTCGGGATATAACCAAATCTCTATCACCCTGGAGGATCAAGAAAAGAGTACCTTTACTTTTCCATATGGAACCTTCTCGTACTAAAAAATGTCATAAGGGATGTGTGACACTCCATCCACCTTTAAGAGGTGCATGATATCTATATTACATGGTATGGTGGAGTAGATTATAGAGGTTTTCATGGATGATTTCTTGGTATAAGAGAACTTATTCAATACTTGCTTGATGAATCTGGAGCTGGTTCTTAAACTATGTGAGAATAAAAATATGGTTCTAAATTGGGAGAAGATCCATTTTATGAAGCTACATGGAATTGTATTAGGCCGTAGGATCTCAATGAAAATAATTTAGGTGGATCCGAAAAAAATTGAATTTATCTCATAGCTACCCATTCCCACATCAGTCCGAGCAATTCAGATATTTTTGGGGCCTGTGGGTTTTTATCAAAGATTTTTCCATGACAAATCCAACATCACTCATCCCCTAACCAATATAAAATTCCAAGGATGTGGGTTTTTAGTTGGATGATTAATGTATCACAAGATTACAAATTCTGAAGGATAAACTCATCGTCGCACCCATAATAATTGCTCCGAATTAGAAGCAGTTTGAACTTATTTGTGATGCGAGTGATTATATCGTGGGGTAAGTGCTTGGATAGCGGCTGGTTCGTATTTTCAGACCGATCTATTATGACAGTCGAGCATTAAATGAAGCACAACATTATCACACCACCATAGAGAAATAAATTTTAGTCATGTTTTTGGCGTTCGACAGATTCTACTCCTACATAGTGCTTTATAATGTTTTAGTCTACACAGATCATGCTGCACAGAAGTATTTTCTGAACAAGAAGGACACAAAACCACGGCTCATCCATTTTGGGATTCTCCTCTAAGATTTTTATTTTGACATTACGGATAAGAAGGGAAATGAGAATGTGGTGTCTGGTCATCTCCCCCAGCTAGAAATATCCCATTTAGAGAGAGAAGAAGACTGAGAGATCAAGGAAGACATCCTCGTTGAGCATATTTTTTCAATTGGATTACCACCTCGACCATAGTTCGCCAATCTTGCAAATTACTCATCCACAGGAATTTTCCACCAGGACTTATCATTTCACCAGAGGAATCATTTTTTCATAGGTAAAGAGGTATTTTTGGGAAGACCCTGTGATCTTCTGCTAATGTGGCGATAGGGTAATCCACTCTTGCATCTCAGATTAAGGGATTAAAAGTATTTTAGAATTTTGTCACTCTTCTCTGGCAGGAGGACATCGTGGACTAGATCGAATAGTAGCAAAGGTTTTACAATTGGGATTTTTCTGGCCATCCATGCATAAGGAAACTTGTTATTTTGTCTCATGCTGTGATCAGTTCTAGCGGTCAGTAAATGTGGGATATCAGGCCGAGATTCCACATCACCCGATACATGAGGTTTAAGTTCTTGACGTGTGGGGAATCGACACCATGGGTCTATTTCCCCCATCCTTTGGTCACACATACATTCTATTATGTGTCGATTAAATTTCAAAATGGGTAGAAGTGGTGGCAACGACTCATAATACAGCGAAGATCGTAGTCAGTTTTCTAATGAAAATATTTTCAATTAGTTTGGGACCCCACATGTGTTGAATAGAGATCGCGATACAAATTTTGAAAACACTCTCTTGAATAATGTTCTCTTGAAGTATGGGGTCATGTAAAACCATGGGACACCATACCACCCTCAATCCAGTGGTCAGGTGGAGGTGTCAAACCGCGATTTAAGGAAAATATTGGAGAAGATGGTAGGAGCATCAAGAAAGAATGGTCCAAGAAATTAGATGATGTGTTATGGGCATACCATATATCCTTATAAAGACCATAAGGAATGTCACCATTCTGGTTGATCTATGGGAAACCCTGCCACTTGCCAGTTGAGATGGAGCACATGGCTTATTGGGCTATCAATGCCTTGAATTATGATCTCAAGGCTATGGAAGAAAAGAGGAAATTATAGTTAACCGAGCATGATGAGATAAGGTGGGAGGCCTATAGGACTACAAAAAATTATAAGAAGAAGTTGAAGGTGGTCCATGACCGCATGATCTCCCAGAATTACTTCCATCTAGGTGATAAATTCTTACTTTTTAATTCTCATCTGATGTTTTTTCCAGGTAATCTTGTAACAACCTGAGATTTTATGATAATTATTCTTTTTAATTTAGTTTATGTTGTGTGTTTTATTCTACACCAATATTATCTTTTTCTATACACAACACCACATTAGCTTGCAGTATACGCAACAATATTCTTAGATTGTGTTACACACAATTTCAAGTTCGTTTGATAATAGTCATTCTACGCAACATTGAGTGTATATATATATATATTCAATGTATAAATGAAAAATGGTTGGATTCGGTTATAACAAAACAACAAAGGAGTCTTTCACAACACGCAACCCTGACACAATCACAACTTTTCTCGATAGCGTGTGTAGTACGCAATACAGGGTTTCAATAAACAACGATATATTGTTATAATATTATTATGGAATAGCCTTTATGAATAGTACTAACTAAATTTTGAATTTTATAACATTATAATTTATCTTACACATTTTCTAGAATAATTTATGAAAACAAAATCAGTTTTTTTGGATAAAAGAAATATTTTCCAAAAAATGCAGTTTTACCGCCTTTTGATGGCGCAACCACTTTAAATCTAGTTTTTGACATGTTTATAAGTTCAACTTTAGAAAATAAAATTATTCCTTGAATCATGATATAAAAATTTAATTTGGATAAATTTTTCATATTATTCTGATAACATTCATATTTTGATGAATAGTAAAAACACACTATATTTTAATTAAAAACAACTTCTTTCATCATAATAATGTATATGGATAGATTATCTTTTTAATTGGTTTTAAAGTTTAATTAGAATATATTTTTACTATTTAATCCAATGTTGGTCATTGAAATTTATTTCACTTTTAAATTGGACATAAACAAGTGATGATCTTTTGATAGATATTGTTTCTTAAAAACACTCTATTTGTTTTGATAAGGGGAATTACTTTTAAAATTAATTAATTCCACTTCTATGTTTTGAATTTGGAAAAATAGACATCATTTTTGAATTCAGAATATCAAATATTTCTTAGGCTGAAATTTTGATACTTTTCTGAAAAACTTCAATTTTTGATGAATAGTGAAAACGCTGAGTTTTTGGTTAAAACCGAATGTTTATTTAAATAATCATTTAATTGATTTCAAATTTTTAGGTCAAAATAGATACTTAATACTTATATATGTTAAATAAAATTCATTTTAATCATTTTATAATAATTTTAGATTTATAAAAATTGTATGGAACTTTTCACCGTCCTTTACCCACCTCCTAGGAGCTTTTGTAATTGTTCATAAAACATAATTTTACCGCTTCTGTGAGTTGAATTTTTAAAATCTGAGAAACACTGTTAATATCAAAGACTAAAATTTGGTTCAATGAGATGAAATTTTTTTTATGGTGAATAGTACCTTTTGACTTTTATTTACTGCGGTTAAAGTTAATAGTGTAATTCAAGGTTAAAAGAATGTTATAATATTTCAAAATTACCTTAAAACTTGTCCAAACCTTATTCTATGAGTAATGGCAGACCATGGGCATCCTTGGGTCGATTTTGGGACCCCCATGGAGCCACTTATGAAAGACAATGACACATTAGATTAATTAATTTAATGTAAAGGCAAAATTGGCATTAACAAAAATTATTTACTAATTAATTTTTATAAGGGGCTATATAAATTATAATTTCAACTATAAATATTCATTGGAAATATAAAATGATTTCATACATTTTGGTATTTGTTTTATAATTTTTAGACGTCAAATAAATTAAATTATTTATGACACAATAATGATGCAGTATTTACCTCATTAATAAATGATTCAAATAAATAAGATTATAATGATTAAAATATTATCCAAAACATGTAAAATTCTGATTGAATGATTATATTTAGACCATGAGTCATCTTATATTCTACAAAAATTACTTTTTGACCATTATAACCCGAATATCATTATATTATAAAATAATATTTCCATTCTTTCATAAAGAGCCCCTCCTCTCCCCTATAAAAGGAGGCCATTTCTATCCAATTCCTCACACCTCTCATGCCATTTGTCTCGTCCAAACTATATCCAATTAAGCTCTCTACATCCCTCTCCTTCCCCTTTAAGCCTTACATTGGGCAGAAGGCACTCCAAGAAGTCCTTTTTGTTCAATCAAAAGAAAGTTACCCAAATTAAAGGTAATCGTTTCTCTTAAGTTGTTTTCTTTTATTCTACTTCTCCAACCCCTAAACTCTTTTTAATCATTTATTTTGTAACAACAACAGTATCTTAAATATACTAGGATGTTGTTATGAGAAGGATTCGAACTACACTTACACACACCTCCATCTAATGGATAAAGAACATAATGTTTCTGTGAATGGAAAACTAATGCCTTACGAAACGATGATTGTTCGATATTCTCCTACCACCTCTCATGGTGTCCATTATGATGGAACTATATTTATACATGATATATATTATGTTTATTATTTCCTTATTCTTCTTTACATCCAAATTATATCACATATTTATGTTTTCCATAGTGGGTAAATATGATGATCTCATTTGAGGAAGTGTAGACAACCACCCCCTCAAAGTGATGTGATTCGTTAATGCCTTATATGAGATGTATAAAGGATGGAGTTAATGATATTATATATGATGTTATACTAGAATTATAATATACCTATTCCATTAAAATAATAAATTGAAATGAAAGTAGCTTTCATGCATACGTACGGCTTACCGTCTCCATGAACGGTGCATTTCATTTCTTACCTCCATATGTTATGTACTATTATAAATACATGTATATGCTGGATATATAATGAATATATATGATATATAAATCATTATTTACATTCTGGAAGTAATTAAATCATGATATAAGTAATAATAACATCAAGAACAACAAGTCCAAACACGTACGATAAATAAAATGATTTTACCCAAAACGTTTCTTTAACATGAGATTTACAAAAGAACGTGTAATATAAAGTCATAAGTAAACCATATATGATATCATAACAATGAATATGATTCTATAATAAGTCAATGAAATTATTTAAATCATTATACAGGAGGTTCAGATATGTATGAATCATATCAGACCTAAGGTAAGGGATAACGTTTCCAATCTTGTTTTTATCCAAGATTGTTTATTCGTATGTATTCACTATGGTTATATTTATCATCCATGTTCCAGTTTTATAAAAATGGTTTCATGTTTTTTTAAATTAATTTTTATCCATTTTTTACTTTTAATACATGGTATGTAAGGAATCTTTTTTTTTAACATACGAGGTACTTTTTGACTTTTCCGACAAAAGTAAGAGGAGAATGCTATTTTTAACTTATGTGGCGTGAATGGATTTTTACGGTTTTATAAATCCTTATTTTCATGAAGCTTCCTCCAAAATATTTCTTGACTATTTTCATCAAAATCCTTTTCCTTTAAAATTTCATGACATTTTGTGAAAAGAAAATTATTTTGAAGAACAAAGGATATTTTCTCAAGAATTCATTTCAAGTGTTTTATCAAAACCATTTTTCCATCTAAGATGACATTATTTTATATGTGTATGTTTCAAGTATAATGTCTCTATTATTTACATGGTTTCACTTTTCTTTTGATTAAATGATATCCATTTGTTTTATATGTATTATGTTATGATGGAATGATTTTTATGAAACCCAATTTATTTTTTGGGTTATGATGAATGATTTATGATTATTTTGTGGAACACGTGAGAATGATTTCAATATGAGATGGATGGGACCTATATCTCCCTCCAATGCATTGGGTAGAGATTTATATCTCATGATATAGACATGGCTGGAACGACAAGTAAATCCGGTTCAGTAATACAGGGCTGAAACGGCAAGTAAACCCAGTTCAGTAAGGGACATTGTCCACTAAGATGGTCTTGGAAGCAATGCCTTGGCTACTATGGAAATAATATCATGTGCTTAATGTTTTTTCACAATTAAAAGTTTTGTTCCCATGCTATTTTATCATGATTGATGTTCCATTATGATCTATGCCTTACGTACTGCCATGTTTTATGTCATTGCTCAAGATCTTGATGTTTAAAAATTGTGTTCAGGTTTTTAAGTGCAAATGTATATGGTTTGTTTTATTTTATCCATGCTTACCCTTACTGAGCATTTGAGCTCACCCTTTATATGTTTTCTTTTCCCCAGGATATAAAGAAAGGTTTTTAGTT
Organism: Viscum album; assembly: GCA_963277665.1. NCBI lineage: Eukaryota > Viridiplantae > Streptophyta > Magnoliopsida > Santalales > Viscaceae > Viscum > Viscum album. The sequence goes on from OY728145.1 coordinate 229,145,710, forward strand.
AAGAAAACCAAAAGGGTAAGATCTTTATGGGAGATGTTGAAGATCTTTCACCGCGATTAGAAGATTACATTCCAAGTTTCCAAAGACACTAAACTATTACGGTCCTTGTGTGTCTGTTTTTGTTATGTATTAAGTATTCCGCAAAAGTAATATAACGTCCATGTACATCAAGATTCAGGTCTCTACAATTGGTATCAGAGGAAAGGTTTAGTCAACCTTTGGAAACTAGGATGCTAAAACTTTAGTGAGATCCCTAGAGATATTTCTAAGGTATGTCTAGGGATGTCCCTAAGGTTTAGTATAACTATAGGTTATAGTCCTAGAATTATGTTGACAATCATGAATAACCTAGGGTGAACCTAATATATCATAGCTTAAAGAATATTTCATAAGTTATACATTATATAAGTGACATTATATGATTATGTGGTTCCTCATTATTTTAACTGTTTCTTACACAATGGTTTCTGGTTTTAGTTAATGGAGGGAACCAGAACAAATTGGGTTGACATTGAATCTGATGGAAAAATTGGTGACTATGAGAAGAGAAATTGTGTAATGCCTAGAGAGAAAGATATTATGATTATTCCGAATCAGACATCGTGATATATGATTAACAAGGTGAACTTTAGTGGTATTCCCAATTCATCAAATAAGAGGAAGATAGAATTTTATGCATGTTCGCATGGTGAGGAGCATAAAAAAAGGAATACTGAGATTTCTAATGAAGGGAAGAAGAACCACGAGGAATATCTCAAATGGAGGGGAAGATGTTATCTGTGTGGAGAGAAGGGTCATAGAGTGACAGACTGTAATGGAGTTCAATGTTTTATCTGTGGAGAACATGGGCATTACCTAACTCAATACCCTAACCTAAGAGGTTAATTCTAAATCAAGGATGGACTTATTCCATGACAATCATTGAAGAGGATGAATTTATGTGTTTATGTATTTTTATTCAAGAATAATGTTGTTGAGGTACTTTTATACTATATTGAAATATCTGTGTATTGGTCCATTGTGGTTTTCTGTAAGAATATGGTACCGGTAACCATGAAATGTGATTGAAATATTTTTGGAAATAAGATGATATGTGCATAATGAAGGGATAATGAAAAAATGAAATGAGCTCATGACTGATATAAGGACAAAGTTATATCATCGTTTGAGTATATAGAAATTTTGGGATTTTGGTATGTGGAAAGTGTTAAGTTTTGAAAGCATTCATGTTTTCACTATGGTTCAATGTGTATTCATTTTTTAAAAGAATACATGATTAAGGTATTCACATGTTTGGAATGAGATCAACAAGATATATCTTATGATATATGGGGGATAAATGATGGTATTCACATTCTTGTTATATGACCAATTTTGTAATCGTTTTCTTTATACTATGAGTTTGGAAAGAAGTATTTTGAATAATCATAAAGATTCAAATGGATTATGTTGAACATAAGTTAGTATTGCTTAAGTCTAGAATTGTTTTCGCTATTATTGATAGAATGTTATAATAATGTAGTTTTGGAAAAAGGACAACCTGCAAGATGGGTGACAACCCATCGCGTCGGACAAGGCTGTGGGAATCAAACCCACAACAGAAGTGAGACTAGCCTTTATCGCCTACCACTAGCCTACAGGAAGTCCCTAGTTAGTAGAAACTAGTTTTATTATATTAAGTGGTATGATATATGAAGTATAAGTCCATTTTAGGAACCATATATGATTAATCTTACTATATATGGACTTATTCTAACCTTTTGTTTGAGACAGATGGAATGACTTATCATTCTATCACATGATCTGCTAACACTTCACGAATGACAAATTCAACTTCATTTCTTTAAGAGATGATGTGTAAATTGTTCAAGGCACGAACAACGGTGAGATTGTACAAAAATCAAGTAAGTATTTATTTTGATTCGAAAATTCTTCAACATTAGGGAAATGATCTTGAAAACCAAAATTTTTATCCTAGTGCCTTTATATCTGATGAATCATATGGTGCCTTAGATCATCACAAATCTATGGCTTTGTGATTGTTGGCTTTTTCATATCCATGTTCTCTACCACTCTCCATCAGTAGATGATGGTTAGATTTTTCTTCCATATCCATATTTTCACATTTTTTCTCCTATGTGGAAACCCATTGATTAGTTAATTTGGGTAACCGTTATGTTTCATACATTAGTTTTTAAAGTCTAGTTTTGGTATTCCTTTTTACGATGTGTTTTTATATGAAATAAACTTTCAAGTAGTAAACCATTTATAACCACGACGAATTTCGAGGGCGAAATTCATTTTAAGGGAGGTAGAATGTAACAACCTGAGATTTTATGATAAGTATTCTTTTTAATTTATTTTATGTCCTGTGTTTTATGATACACAAAGATTATCTTGTGCTATACGCAACACCTTATGAGCTTCTAGTATACGCAACACTATTCTTAGATTGTGTTACACATAATTTCATGTTCGTTTGATAATAGTCATTCTACACAACATTGAGTGTATATATATATATATTCAATGTATAAATGAAAAATGGTTGGATTCTACTATAACGAAACAACAAAGGAGTCTTTCACAACACACAACCCGGACTTGGCTTGCATTACACGCAATAAAAACTTTTCTCGATAGCGTGTGTAGTACGCAATACTGGGTTTCACTAAACAAAGATATATTGTTATAATATTATTATGGACTTGCCGTTATGAATAGTATTAACTAAATTTTTAATTTTATAACATTATAATTCATCTTACACATTTTCTAGAATGTGGTATGAAAACAAAATCAGTTTTTTTGGATAAAAGAAGTATTTTTAAAAAAATGCGGTTTTACCGCCTTTTGATGGAGCACCCACATTAAATCTAGTTTTTGACATATTTATAAGTTCAATTTTACAAAATAAAATTCTTCCTTGGAATAATGATATAAAATTTTAATTTGGATAAATTTTTCATATTATTCTGATAACTTTCATATTTTGATGAATAGTAAAAACACGCTATATTTTAATTAAAAACAACTTTTTTCATTGTAATAATTAATATGGATATATTATATTTTTAATTGGTTTTAAAGTTTAATTAGATTATATTTTTACCATTTAATCCAATTTTGGTGATTGGAATTAATTTCACATTGAAATTGGACATAAACAAGTGATGATCTTTTGATAGATATTATTTCTTAAAAACACGCTATTTGTTTTGAAAACGGGAATTACATTTAAAATTAATTAATGCCACTTATATATTTTGAATTTGAAAAAATATACATCATTTTTGAATTCGTAATATCAAATATAGCTTTGGCTGAATTTTTGGTATTTTTCAGAAAAACTTCAATTTTTGATGAATAGTGAAAACACTGAGTTTTTTGTTAAAACCGACTTTTTATTTAAATAATAATTTAGTTGATTTATTTTTTTTAGTTCAAAGTAGATACATAATACTTAGATAAGGTCAATGAAATTAATTTCAATCATTTTATAATAATTTTAGATTTATTAAAATTGTATTAAACTTTTCACCGTCTTTTACCCACCTCCTAGGAGCTTTTGCAATTGTTCATAAAACTTAATTTTACCGCTTCTGTGAGTTGAATTTAGAATATAAGAGAGACAAGGTTAATATCAAGGACTAAAATGTGGTTCAATGATATGAAAATAATTTTTCGCGAATAGTAACTTTTGACTTTCATTTACTGCTGTTAAAGGTAAATTGGGAAATTCAAGGTTAAAAGAATGTTATAATAATTCAAAATTACCTTAACACTTGTCCAAACCATATTGGATGAGTAATGGAAGACCATGGGTATCCTTGGGTCGATTTTGGGACCCCATGGAGCCACTTATTAAAGACAATGACACATTAGATTAATTAATTTAATGTAAAGACAAAATTGGCTTTAACAAAAATCCTTTAGTAAATAATTTTTATAAGGGGCTATATAAATTATCTTTTCGACTATAAATATTCATTGGAAAGATAAAATTATTTCCTACATGTTGGTATTTGTTTTATAATTTTTAGATATCAAATAAATTAAATTATTTATGATACAATAATGATGCAGTACTTACCTCATTAATAAATGATTTAAATAAATAAGATTATAATGATTAAAATATTATCCAAAACATGTCAAATTCTGATTGGATGATTATATTTCGACCCTGAGTCATCTTAAATTCTACTATAATTATTTTTGGACCATTATAAACCGAATAGAATTATATTATAAAACAATATTTTCACTCTTTCCTAAAGAGCCCCTCCTCGCCCTTATAAAAGGAGACCATTTCTATTCAATTCCTCACACCTCTCAAGCCATTTTACTCATCCAAATTCTGCCCAATTAAGCTCCCTAAATTCCTCTCCTCCCCCTTGAAGCCTTATATTGGGCTAAGACACTCCATGAATTCCTTTTGGTTCAATTCAAAGGAAGTTACCCAAATTAAAGGTAACAATTTCTCTTAAGTTGTTTTCTTTTATTCTACTTCTCTAACCCCTGAACTCTTTTGAATCCTTTATTTTGAAAAAACACCAGTATCCTAAAAATACTATTATGTTGTTATGAGAAGTATTCAAACTACACTTACACACACCTCCATCTAATGTATGAATAACATAATGTTTCTGTGAATGGCAAACTAACACCTCACGAAACGATGATTGTTCGATTTTCTCCTACCGCCTCTCATGGTGGATATTATGATCGAACTGTATATATATATGATATATATTATGTTTATGATTTCCTTATGCTTCTCTAATTCCCAATTATATCAAGACTTTATGTTTACCATAGTGGGTAAATACGATGATCTCATTTGAGGAAGTGCGGACTACCGCCCCCTCAAAGTGATGTGATTCGTTAAAGCCTTATATTGGATGTATAAAGGAATGAGTTAATGATATTATATATGATATTATACTGGAATTATAATATACCTATTCTATTAAAATAACAAATAGAAATGAAAGTAGTGTTCATGCGTACGTACGGCTTACCTTCTCCATGAACGGTGCATTTCATTTTTTACCTCCATATGTTATGTACTATTATAAATAAATGTATATGATGGATATATAATGAATATATATGATATATAAATAATTATTTAAATTATGGAAGTAAATAAATAATGATATATGTAATAATAATATCAATAACAACAAGTCCAAACACTTACGATAAATAAGATGATTTTACCCAAAATGTTGCTTTAACATGGGATTTACAAAAGAACGGGTAATATAAAGTCATAAGTAAGTGATATATGATATCATAACAATGAATATGATTATGTAATAAGTCAATTACATTATTTAAATCATTATACAGTAGGTTCGGATACGTACGAATCATATCGGACCTAAGGTAAGGGATAACTTTTCCAATCTCGTTTTTATCTGAGACTATTTATTCGTAAGTATTCACTAGGGTTATATTTATCATCCATGTTCCTATTTTCTAAAAATGGTTTCATTTTTTTTAAAGTCCTTTTTAACCATATTTGACTTTTAATACATGGTATGTAAGGAATCATTCATTTTTTACCATACAAGGTACTTTTTGACTTTTCCGACAAAAGTATGAGGAGATTGTTATTTTTAACTTATGCGGCGTGAATGGATTGTTATGGTTTTATAAAGCCTTTTTTTCATGAAGCTTCCTACAAATGATTTCTTAAATATTTTCATCAAAATCATTTTCCTTTAAAATTTCATGACATTTTAGGAAAAGAAAATGATTTTGAAGAATAAAGGATATTTTCCTCAAGAATTCATTTAAAGTGTTTTATAAAAACCATTTTCCCATCTACGATGACATTATTTCATATGTGTATGTTTCAAGTATAATTTCTCTATGATTTACATTGTTTCAATTTTTTTATGATGAAATTTATCCATTTTTCTATATGTATTATGTTATGATGGAATGATGTTTATGAAACCCAATTTATTCTTTGGGTTATGATGAATGATTTATGATTGTTTCGTGGCACACGTGAGAATGATTTCAATATGAGATGGGTGGGACTATATCTCCCTCTAATGAATTGGGTAAATATTTATATATCATGAGATATACATTGCTGTAACGACAAGTAAATCTGGTTCAGTAATACAGGGCTGGAATGACAAGTAAACCCGGTTCAGTAAGGGACTTTATCCACTAAGATGGTCTTGGCAGCAATGCTTTGGCTACTACGGAAATCATATCATGTGATTAATGGTTTACCAAAATTACAAGTTTTATTCCCATTCTATTTTATTGTGATTGATGTTCCATTATGATCTATGCCTTACGTATTCCCATGTTTTATGTCATTGATCAATATCTTTATGTTTAAACATTGTGTTCATGTTTTTAAGTTCAAATGTATATGGTTTGTTTTATTTTATCCATTCTTACCCTTAATTAGTATTTCAGCTCACCCTTTATATGTTTTATTTTCCCCATGATATAAAGAAAGGTTTTTAGGTAAGAAAACCAAAACGGGAAGATCTTTATGGGAGATGTTGAAGATCTTTCACCACGATTAGAAGATTATGTTCCGAGTTTCCAAAGAAACTAAACTATTACGGTCCTTGTGTGTCTGTTTTTTGTTATGTATTAAGTATTCCTCAAAAGTAATGTAATGTCCATGTGCGTCAATATTCGGGTCTCTACAAAGCTGAACTCCGGGTGGTCAGGAGCCTTTATGGTGGTTACAATTTTCCAACATGGCGCGGATGATCGGACATTCAAGGTCAATGGGCAGTGCCTGAAGCCTTACTTTATCAGGGAAGACTTGGTGGGAACAGTTTCCACCATGAAATGGAGGTAGCTCGAGGCCCAGGTAAGTCATGCTTGGGACATTAAATGTAGCACTAACTATGAGGTAACCCAGCATTCTGAAAACTTTTATGTTCAAATGATTTTTCTTATTGAGTGTTCCTAGGACAACATGATAGTGTTCTTTTCTTTACCTACTACTTGGTTTGATTCTTCATGCTTCACTAGTCTGGTTCTTGTGTCTCACCAGTAGGGGCTTTCATCTGTTCTATGCCAGCCAACTTTCTGCTCGTCGGGATCTCACAGACCACATGTTTTCCACACATGACTGACATTTAGGGGAGCATTTCACTTTGGGACTCTTTTCTATTCTTTACCATTTCCCCTCCCTTTCTGTGATTCCTTTCCCACCCTTCTCTACTTTATTACCTTCATGGGGGACCATGCTCGGTTTTAAGAGTGGGGGAATTCACCCTTAATTGACACCCCATTTTGATTGATTTCTTTACTAGGAACATAGGGTAGCATGTTTTCTTAGGTGTGTCAAAAGGAATTTCATAAATGTCATGGGTTTATTTCAATTAGATTAAATGGATTTTAGAAATTATCTCTGAAAATGGATCATATGTTCGGATTGTCAACCCTATTTTGTGATGTGAATTAACCTTGTAATACTTGAAAAGGAACATTTACCCATTCATTTTGAAAAACTATTTGTTTAAAAATGATTTTTATAATGGAGTAATTCAAATTGAGTAACCCCTTAAAATAGAAGTTAAATTGTGCATAAAGAGAGTTGAGGTTGAATGAATTGTTGTTTCTAGACTAGTGGCTATTATGCGGTCATAATTCCATGAACTCTTGACATTATAAAACATTCTCATCATGTGTTAACAAGAGAAAAATGGGAAACATTTTATACTAGTATCTCACTCCACTACAAAGAAAAAAATTGAGATATGAAAAGGCATGCCAAATAGTTTTGATGACCTTTCATCATGTTCCAGATAATGAAAGTCAATGAGGGTGTGTGCCCTATAAATGTGATATACCGCCAATTGGAATTGAAAAAACATGGGATTAACTAATCTGAGTGTATAATGAGATGAAAATGGCGGTGGGGACTTTCATTGAATAAAGAAGGGAAAACTCAGTTTTAAGAAAAATTGATTTATGAATTAATGGGTGACTATTTTGGATTAAGCCTACTTTTTTAGCGAACCACATAGTCTTAAGGAACCATGATGTATGAATGCTGTAATTTTTAATGGTAATTAGTTAAATGTTCATATTCATCTAATTTTTATACTCTATGATGTTTCTACCTGTCTATTTGGTAACTCCTTGAAAATGACTATCTATGCCTTTTTTGAGGACAAAAAACCAATCAAGAGTAGGGGAGTTTGATGCACTGATGTGCATAAGGCATTTCAACTTGGTTTAATATCTAAAAAAAGGTTATGGTGGATGGTTTTCACATGGATTTCACATGTTTGACATTTCATAATAAGTTTTTCAGTAACTAGAGGTTGTATCAGTAAGTCTAGGAATTTCGGGGATTTAGAAGGGAATTGGAGGTTTTTGGATCCTTTTCCATTGACTATGATGGATTGGAGTCACCCAGATCAAGCACCAAGACACGAAGAAAAAGAGATTTCATGAATTTCAATGAGAAATTCAACCCACATGACAACCTCACGATTATCCAAACCGTATTCAAACAGTGTGGGAGAATATCCCATTGATAGAGAGGTCCTCACAGTTGGTGCACGACATACCAAAACTATGCGGCCCTTTAGAGAAACCATGCAAGACATGAAAATATAGACAGAGACTTCCACACAATTGGAACATGACATACCCAAACCATGTAGCCCATTCAGGAAAACCGTGTGGCCTTAAGGATTTGAGACAAATAAATCAACATAGTTGGTGCACGACCTACCAAACCGTGCACCTAAAACCGTGCGGACCACTGCAGTCTTCTTCTTTTAAATTTTTCACTTTTTACCAAAACCTTGACTTCAGTTTCCCCTTTCTACCTACTATTGGATAACTGAAAAAGGTCCTTTCTGACTGAGAATACCCTGGGGTGAGCCTGGATATGGAGAGGATTTGAGATAGGTGAAGAAGGGGGCTGGGAACTACATTTTTTGTGAGAGGATGGTTTTGGAGCACTTTTTCTCGGTATTTTTGTTCCGATTCTAATTATTCTATTTTATGTTTTAACTAACACTATTATAAATTTTAGTAAGTTTCTTATCCTTTTGAACATGAGTATCCAAACCCCCTTGTGATGGGGTTGGGAAAAAAGTGGCTTCATTAGAACCAGTTACACTATTCCTGTGCTTTTTCATCATCTATCACCTAATTCTCCCAGCTTCTGGGTCTTATTCCACTGGAAACCCCATATTGGACCAAAAATGGAGTTTCTAGGGATCTTTGGAAGAATTACAACAAGTATATCCATGATCATTGGATATAATTATCATTTCTAGAGGGTGGTTCCTAAATTAAGAGTCAGAAGAAACCAATTTCCAGACCAAGGGATTGATTTCTAACAACATAATCATAACTCACTGGACAAAGAGAGTTCCAACAAAAATGAAACCTAGAAATGTGTGTAAGGGTTGGTGTCCTTAGAACCAACTATTTTTTACTTTGATTGCATGAATGTTCACTTATTATATATTGTTCATTGTTCCGCAGGACTATAATATTATAATGTCCTGGAATATTAGTTACATTGATAAGGTCATGGAAGATCCCCACTATGATGAGAACCTTGAAATGCTATAAAAATATTTTTAAATAATTTTTTACGGTTAGATGAAATACTATTATAGGACACATAGTATACAGACCGTCATGTGCGAGTACTCATAAGAAGACAAAACTCTCTCTCATGGAGTTCGCACTTGGTAATCTCCAAGATGGGAGATTATGAGAACAGACTCGCCAGTAGAAATTCCGCATGTCTTGGTGTCATCTGGAATTGCTATTTTAGAGCGTGTGTAATTATCCTTAGACTGTATGATTATCATTAACTCATGTCATGACTCATGTACTTAGATTTACTAACGAAAACCGTCACACAGACAGTTGGCGGGAAGTAGGGTACGTTGGGTGCATCACAACTGACATGTTGTTAATGGATAAGTCAAGGAAGGATTTTTCCCTTCCATTTATGGATGTTGATATCATGGCCCTTTGATTGAAATAGATCTGTCACATTAAATTCCATTTCCATGGTGTAAAAAAAGAGTTTATTTCAGGTAGTCAAAGAATGAAGGATCAAGCATAGAGGTTTATGACACTTCCATGAAACCTGCTTGATGATATATCAAGACAATGGTATTAAATTACATAGTAAGAATTCATAATAGGTGATACGTCAATGTGGCGTCAACTTCTTTCTCTTGGGTGCCTTGACCCGTTGCTAGACAGTAATCTTAGACATTAGTAAAGCCCAGCTAATTCCAACGAGAAAGAGGCCTAGAGGGTCACACACTAAGTGTATTCAAGTATCTCAAGTAGAATAAAGATTATTCTCATACATGGTTTAATAATTATTCAAGGAATCTTAAATAGTTTTAATGTTGGAGGAAGAATAAAATGAAAACAAGTACACGCCGTGTATTAATTATTACATGACGTGTAGTTTTTATTTTGAATATAAGTACATGTTGTGGATTATTAAATTTACATGCCGTGAATTTTTCATTTTTGAAAGGAAATGAATAAATGAAAACAAGATATACATGTTGTGTACATTGAATGTACACGCCGTGTATTTTTCAATGAAAAAAAAGTACACGCCGTGTATTTATTATTACAAGCCGTGTTGTCTTTCTAGTCAGGATTTTGAGGATATAATATTGTTTTATTAAATGATATTTATTATAATCAGCGTGGGTGCATGTCAAGGAATTAATTATTCGACATGGGGTTTTCAGTAAGATTTAATGAAATAAATGGAATGCATAATGCATTTATTTATTGTCATAAATCTACAACCTCAAACCCGATTATAAATATCCTCACAACCCCAACTCTTTTTCTACACAAAAGAATTGTTGTGCACAACAACTCTGGAGAATTCTGTCAAGGACAAAAGAACCTCTTCCTCCAAGAACGCTCTCAAGACCGAGAGAGATCCTCTTCCATCGGATCAAGACGATCTAAGGCGGACAACACGAGTAAAGGTTTCTCCATGCTAGCACCCAGCGACTCCTTTGGCGATGTCCCAAGATATGAGGTACACGTGTGGATCACCGCTAGAGGAAGTCTACACTTGGCTTCTACGATGCAATGACGAATCACATCAGAACATGATCAAGAAAATCAACGAATAAAGAACACCCAAAAGGTATTTATTTTCAATTTATTTAATTAATTATAATCAACTTGTAACGATCCTACTTTGTAGTTCTGGGAATTTTATTTTCTTTGTCTATTTCTGTGATTCGATCCGTGGAGACTGGCGTTTATCATCATATTTATCCCAGATTGATCATTATTAATGAAAAAAATCCAAGTGGGCACATCCACCCACGCGATTCCGCTACGCCCAGAACCTTTAATTGGTATCAGAGGGAGGATACAATGTTGATTATAGTTATTTAATTTTTTATGATAATTTACACAATTATATTTGATTCAATTCAAGATAAATCGTTCTCTTATCTGAATAAACGAGATCTATTCTCCCTCCTTCATTTCTCTATTCATATCACAGAAATGGCCTTTTAATTTTAATCTTGATTAAATTAAAAATGAGGAACTCATCCGGAGGATCCGTTCTTTCGGTCTGTACAACATGGGAATACACGGTGTGTAATTAAAACTACACACTTTGTACTTGGGTTCAACGAACCGGCACTGGTCCTCCAAACCATGCCATGTGAATTGAGTATACCTAAGTTTTATTACACCGTCTTGACCAAATTTAAACAGCGTGTGGGAACTGGAATACACGGCGTGTATGTTGGAGCAACACATCGTGTAGTCTGATCCGGACCAAGTGAAACCGTGTACAAAGGATAAGTCGCGTACCATGTACACAGGATTTCCAGGCCTGTTACCGCGTAACAAAAAAGTACATGCCGTGTATGATTTATCTACATATCGTGTACTCCAAAATTTCCAAAGTAAAAAAAATGCGCCAAAGCCCCTAACGTGTACTTTGGATAAAATCTGAAAGAAATACACGCCATGTAAATATAAACTACACGCCGTGTACTTTCCAGAAATGGAATTTCATCAGGTTTCCTCCAAAATTACAAAGATCTAAACAAGGAATATAGATGAGAATAATATCAAAGAAATTCATAAAAGAATTTAAGATAAATAATTGATTGATTATAAGATCATAATTAATTAATTTCAAGCGTGACTTATCTTAAATAATAGAACAATTAAAAGAATTTGAATTCCAAATATGTGTAAATGTCATTGCATTCTATGGATGATCATGAGCTAGACCAAATACCTTTTTGTATGTGTGTTTGGTTTCATTTAAATATTCTTAATTTAAATTTTTTGGCATGCGAGCCTTCTTCTAATAAAATTTAGGGCATGCGTTCCCATGGTTTCTTTAATGTAAACCACATGTAATGGAGGATCTCCCAAGCTAGAGGAGATGGTTCAAAACCCATAGCTGAGGTGAATCCAACCCAAGAAGATACAAAGGTGGACATGTGGGAACTGCAAAATATGAACCATCAGTTCAAGGTGGTTTTCCCTACGTCATGGTTAGATTATCAAACAGTTAGATAAGATAACCAATAGAAGCTCATGATCATGCCATATTATTTTATTTCTGTCTGATTTCATGTTTTATTTATTATGTATGTGTTTTTGCAATCACATAATTAATGAAATAAACATTCATGAAAATATGGAATAAAATAAATACCAGACTATGCGTAAACATTATCAGAACATGGTTAATCACTTAAGCAATCATCACTTAATATTAACAAGCATGTGATAATGAAAAACTACATATAAAGAATAAAATCCCTCAAATACCATATTAAGTCATACCAAGCCTTCTGTTAGTTGATAAAGGGAAAGACTCAATAAAAATATGTGTTTGACCAACCCTTGATGGGACACTTACTTTTATAAAGGAAGCCATTACGAAAGGTTTTGGGTTAACTTAACCATATTACATCAAGAGGAGTAGCCCTTGCTAGACTTGATGTAATATTGGAGGCAAGAGTTGAGGAAATCCAAGTTAGGATTTCAGGATTGGGGATTCCACTCAACAGATCAAGGAACTGTAAGCACACAGTTGGAAAAGACCTGCCTACCAAAATACCTTCAAAATAGCTTGACCAACCCTTTCTGGTGTTATGCGAAGGGGAATATGGATCCTTGTCACTAGAATGTCAAAGAATCTGGACATTCTGAGTTCAATGGTGAGGGCCATTGGGACATGATAAAATAGTGGGAGAATTAATAAATTCTTTTATTATTTATCATAAAAATGTAATCCATAAAGTACTGATAAATATGATCTTTTAATTTGTAGAATCGAAATGAAAAACTCATCAAACACATTTTCTCTACTATCAATTCTGGATAAAGACAATATCCTCACTGGCAGTAACTTTCAGAAATGGTCTAGTTGCCTTCAGGTTATCCTACGCCATGAACGAAAGTTTTACGTGTTGGATTCCTCACTTTCTGATCTGCCTGCCCAAGGGGCGAGTGATGAAGATTTCCTGGTCTATGATCAAAATTTGAGAGATGCACTCAACGTTCAATTTTTAATCCTATCATCAATGTATAGAGATCTCATGAAGTCTCATGAAGACATGGATACCTACAGCATGCTCGAGCACCTCCGTGGTCTATACCTAGAGAGATCAAGAGAGGAAAGGATTGAGATCTCCAAGGCTCTATTTTAGAGCATGCTTGGAGAGGGTGCCCTAGCCGGGCCTCATGTAGTCAAGCTCAGTGGCTACATTGAGTGCTTGTAGGTTTTAGGGTTTAAACTCCCCAAAGAACTGGGTATCGATCTCATTCTGGCATCACATCCCCAGATCTTCTCAAACATTTTTGTGAACTTCAACATGAAAAACATTGAGAAGTCTTTGTCTTATCTTCTTGTCCTCATTCGCCAAGTGGATAATGACATGAAGCGTGAAAAGACTTCTTTCCTCATGGTGAATAAAACGAAAGATAAGGAGAAGAGCATTAAGCCCAAATCTTCTTCAAGGCCTTCCAAGAAAAGGAAGATCAAAGGGAAGGCAGGGGAACATGATGTTGTTTGTTTCGCATGTGGCAAGAAGGGCCACTGGAAGAAAAACTGCACCCAGCCAAGGAAGCAAGGCAAAGCTTCAGGTGCGTTTGTTATCGAATGCAATCTATCTGTTTCTAATAATTGGGTATTAGATATTGCTTGTGGTTCTCACATCTGTATCCCAATATAGAAACCAAGTAGATTCAGGAAGATTGATCGAGGGGAGGTAGATCTAGGAGCAGCCAACGTATCCAGACTTGCTGTTGTAGCTGTCGGGGACTACCACCTCACATTTCCAACTGGAACGATCTTAGTGTTAAAGGGTAGTTATTATGTTCCTTCTATTACTAAAAACATTATTTCAGTATCCATATTAGATACTGATGGATTCATGTTCAAGTTTGGAAATGAATGTTGCTACTTTTATAAAGATAGCATTTGTTTTTGTAGGGCACATTTATATGACAACCTTTATGTGTTAGACTACACAAACCAAGTAATGACAATTGATGACAAAGTCAATTCACATGAATCATACCACACCCAACTTTGGCATCACCGGCTAGGTCATGTCAATGAGAAAAGTTTGACAAAATTACATCAAGATGGGTATTTAGATTCTTTCTAACTAAAACCACTTGGTGTATGTCATGCGTGTCTACAAGGAAAAATGACCAAATCCCCATTTAGTGGGAAAGGTGAATGGGCTAAAGAGATTTTAGAATTAGTTCAAACAGATGTGTGTGGACCATTTCTAGTTGAAGTAAGGGGGGGTTATCATACTTCATAACTTTTATTGATTATTTTAGTAGATATGGATATATTTAATTAATGGGGTATAAGTCAGATTATTTTGGTCGGTTCAAAGAATAAAATAATGAAGTTGAGAACCATCTTGGTAAGATGATTAAGAAACTCTGCTCAGATAGAGGAGGAGAATATCATAATTAGGGTTTCATTGATTTCTTACGAGAGTTTGGGATTCTACCTCAACTCACTCTTCCTTATACACCTCAAGGGAATGGTGTAAGTGAAAGGAGGAACTGTACTCTGTTGGACATGGTGAGATCAATGATGAGTCATGTGAGTCTTCCATTATGCTTTTGGGGATATGCATTACAAAAAATATCACACATACTAAAACAAGTACCAACTAAATCGATAAATGGTATTCCATACGATTTATGGAGTGTATGCAAAACCATGTAATCGATTTTACATGTGTGGGGTATGGAAGAATTTGTTAAGGCCTATTCAGGTAACAAAATTTCACCCTGAGGCACAAAGTGTATCTTTATAGGATATCCCAAGGAAACAAGGGGATATTACCTATACAACCCCTCAGACAAAAAGTTTACAGTGGAAAGACACGCCATATTCCTTGAGAGGGGGAAATCTCCAAAAGAGATAGTGGGAGAGAGATAGACTTTAATGAATTTGAGGCTCAAGATACACAGGAGTTTGTACAAGAATAGATTCCACAAAGCCCCGTGGAAGAACAATCTGTTCCAGAGACACAAGAACTGCATAGGAGCATGAGAGAGGTGAGAGAACCAGAAAAATATGGTTTTCTTATCAGTGAGGATGGTGAATCATTAATGGTTGACAATGATGATCCTCTTTCTTACAAGGAAGCACTTGAAGGCACAGATGTTTCCAAGTGGAAAGAAGCCATGAATTTTGAAATGGATTCCATATACCAAAACCAGGTCTAGATTTTGGTAGATCCTCCAGTTGATGTAACGACTATTGGTAATAAATGGGTATTCAAAAAGAAACTGGACATGGAGGGGCAAGTCAGCACCTATAAGGCATGACTGGTTGCAAATGTTTTTAGAAAACGTCAAGGAATTGAAAATGATGAAACTTTTTCACCGGTTGTGATTCTGAAATCCATCAGAATCCTATTGTCCATTTTCTCTCACCATGACATTGAAATTTGGAATATGGATGTCAAAACACCATTCCTTAATGGGAACCTCCAGGAAGATGTCTACATGACACAACCTGAAGGGTTTGTGACACCAAAGGGTGCCAACAAGGTATGAATGTTGCAGAAATCCATTTATGGATTAAAGAAAGCATCAAGGTCATGGAACATTCATTTTGATGAAGCTGTAACGGAATTTGGCTTTGTTATGAATGAATGTGAGCCTTGTGTCTACAAGAGGTTTAGTGGAAGTGTAGTCATTTTCCTAATAGTATATGTTGATGACATATTACTAATTGGAAATGAAGTACCTGCCTTACAGTCAGTTAAGGCATGGTTGCATAAATTCTTCTCCATGAAAGACTTGGGTGAGGTAGCATATATTCTTGGGATCAAGATCCATCGTGATAGATCCAAGAGAATGCTCAGCCTGAGTCAAAGTACATACATTGACATGATACTGAAGAGATTCAGTATGGAACAGTACAAGAGGGGATTGTTACCATTTTCACATGGCATTCATATTTTTAGGAAAATGTTTCCTCAGACACATAATGAAAGAAAGAGAATGGCAAGGATCCCTTAAGAATCCTCAATTGAGTCAGTCATGTATGCTATGCTATGTACGAGGCTAGATGTTGCTTACTGATTAAGTGTGGTAGGCAGATATCAAGATGATCCTGGAGACCACCATTTGATAGAATTCAAGACTATCCTTAAGTATCTAAGGAGTACTATGGATATGTTCCTGGTTTATGGAGGAGATGAGTAACTAGTCATCAGAGGACATGTAGATTCTAGTTTCCTGACTGATCAAGAGGACATGAAGTCGTATACTGGATACATCTTCAGTTTGAATGGAGGTGTAGTGAGCTGGAAGAGCTCAAAGAAAAGTGTGGTGGTAGATTATATAGCAGATTCTGAGTATACCGCTGCTTCTGAAGTAGCTAAAGAACTAGTATGGATGCAAATCTCATCCACGAGCTGGATGTAGTACCTAGTAGTAAAGATCCTATCACACTCTTTTGTGATAATAATTCAGTAGTGAAACTTGAAAAAACGCCAAGGTCACATCAGTGGAAAAAACACATATTTTGTAAGTATCATCTCTTGAGGTATTTTTCTCAGAGAGGTTAAGTTGAAGTGAGCAGTATTTCTACAGAAGACAACGTGGTGGACCCCATGACTAAAGACTTGACTAAACAGAAACATGATCATCATGTGAGGTCTAGAGGACTAAAAGTCATAGGCAGTTTCCTCTAGTCTAAGGGGGATTTTTTAAGGGTTGGTGTCCTAAGAACCAACTGTTTTGTACTTTGATTACATTAATGTTCAATTATTATATATTTTTCATTTTTCTGCATGACTATAATATAATAATGTTCTGGAATATTTGTTTCATTGATAAAGTCATGGAAGATCCCCGCTATGATGAGAACCTTGAAATTCTATAATAATATTCTTAAATAAATTTCCACGGTTGGATGACATACTATGATATGACACATACAATACAGACCGTCATGTGCGAGTAGTCGTAAGAAGATAAGACTCTCTCTCATGGAGTTTGCACTTGGTAAACTCCAAGATGGGAGATTATGAGAACAGACCCACCAGTAGCAATTCCGCTTGTCTTGGTGTCATCAGACATTGCAATCTACGAGCATGTGTAATGGTCCACAGACTGAAACATTATCATTAATTCATGTCATGACTCGCGCACTTAGATTTACTGATCAAAACCGTCACGCAGACAGTTGGCGGGAAGTAGGGTGCGTTGGGTGCATCATGAGTGACATGTTGTTAATGGATAAGTTGACGAAGGATTTTTCACTTCCATTTATGGAAGTTTATATCTCGACCCTTTTATTGAAATAGAACTATCGCATTAAATTCCATGGAAATGTTGTAAATGAAGAGTTTATTTTAGGTAGTCAAAGAACGACGGATCAAGCATATAGGTTTATGACACTTCCATGAAACCTTCTTGATGAGATATCGAGACAAAGGGATTAAATTACATAGTAAGCATTCATATGAGGTGATACGTCAATGCGGCATCAAATTCATTATCTTGGGTGCCTTGACCCATTGCTAGATAGTAATCTTGGACATTAGGCAAGCCCGCATAATGCCAACAAGAAAGAGTCCTATAGAGTCACAGATTAAGTGTATTCAAATATCTCAAGTAGAATAAAGATTATTCACGTATGTGGTTTAATAATTACTTAAGGAATCCTAAATCATTTTAATGTTGGAGGAAGAATAAAATGAAAACACCTACACGCCGTGTATTAATTATTACACGTCGTGTAACTTTTATTTTGAAAACAAGTACACGTCGTGTATTATTAAATTTACACGCCATGTAGTTTTCATTTTGGAAGGTAAATGAATAAATGAAAACAAGATATACAGGTCGTGTATATTGAATGTACACGCCGTGTAGTTTTCAATGAAAAACAAGTACACTCTGGGTATTTTTTATTACACGCCGTGTAGTTTTTACAGTCGAGATTTGGAGGATATAATATTGTTTTATTAAATGATATTTATTATAATTAGTGTGGTCGCATGTCAAGGAACTAATTATTCGACTTGGGTTTTTCAATAAGAGTTAATGAAATAAATGAAACGCGTAACATGCTTATTTATTGTCATAACTCTACAACCTCAAACCCAATTATAAATATCCTCACAACCCCAACTCTTTTCCTACACAAGAGAATCGTTGTGCACAACAACTCTGGAGAATTCTTTCAAGGCCAAAAGAACCTATTCCTCCAAGAATACTCTCAAGACCGAGAGAGATCCTCTTCCATCGGATCAAGATGATCTAAGGAAGACAATGAAAGCAAAGGATTCTCCATTATAGCACCTAGAGACTCCTTTGGCGATGTCACGAGATATGAGGTACACGTGTGGATCGTCGCTAGAGGAAGTCTACACTTGGCTTCTGCAACCCAATGAAGAATCACATCGAAACATGATCAAGAACATCAACGAAGAAAGAACACCCAAAAGGTATTTCTTTTCAATTTGCTAAATTAATTATAATTAACTTGTAAAGATCCTACTTTGAAGTTCTGGGACATTCCTTTTCATTGTCTATTTCTGTGATTCGATCCGTGGAGACTGGCGTTTATCGTCGTATTTATCCCGGATTGATCAATGTTAATGAAAAAAAGCCATGTGGGAACATCCACCCATGCACTTCCTCTGTGCCCAGATCCTTCAATGTGGGTTATTATGAACAACAAAATGAAATTGAGAATAAGGTTTAACATCCAAAATAAATGTCCATCCCCGAAACATTTTTATCATTATCCATTAAAATCCATTTTTAAGTAATATTTGATTTTGAAGTTAATTTGTAGTGATTTATAGGAGGCCATGTAATTAGTTCTATTTTGAGATCCATCATTATGAACCAACAAATCATATTTAAATTCAGCATCTACACTTTATCAATTTCAAATCAAGATACATAAACGCCAACTTGGTTTCCCTATGGATCGACCTCATACTTGAACACTATGCTAGTTACAAGTTAGGGAAATTAATTTGGTGTTGCAAACAACACTTTAAACAAATGACACATTATGCACTATCAATATTTTTCATTAAATATACTTAGTTATAAAACTCTATATTATGTGTGAACACCTTATTCTACACCATTTGTAATTGTATAGTGAACTAAAAAATAGGCATGCACACTGCACACCCAACACCTTAATTGGGGGAGAATGGTTATAGAAAATCATTTAATCCTTAGATAACCATAGTGAGGATTACACCGATTTTAGATCATCTTTAGATTATCCTAAAGAAGATAAAAACAAGTACTCTTGATTAACACCATGTTACTACCCAATATTCCTTGAGTTATTTACTCATAATTCTGACAAAAATAGATCACAATAGAGAAAGAGAGAGAAAATGGGAATATAAAATGGATTGAAGAACAATTTGATTAAAATTTTCATATTAATTACCTAAAAAATACATAAAACCAAACTAAAATAGAAAAATTAGGACTGGCATGATAATATCTCAGTGAAGTGACATATCCCCCCAAAAACTCTTGGCCTCTCAATTTATCAGCATTGGAAGCCCATGGTTTGGTCTTTGGATATAAAACAAATTCTCTTTATATACTCAAATCATTCTCCCATTGAACCGGTCAAGGTCCTATCATTTTTAATCCAATAAAATATTTCTTATTAAATTCTTATATAAAATATAGAGAGATAGTGTGTGGATTTTACTTCCCATATTTTGTTATTTTCACCTTTGACCATATTTTAGTTCAAAACTACCTATATCGTACTTTTAAGATGAAATTTATTATTAGTGTGGTATCGAAATTGGAATTAACTTTTGGATATCTTTTTCCATGGAGGTGAATGGATGGATGTATTAGCCTAAAAAATCCACTATATTCAAAACCCATCTTACATCTACAATATGGGATTTAACAAGAATTCATTTTCGAGATGGTATATAGAGAATGATATTCTCCATAGATATAAAATGTAGGATCAAAATGAGGTAGATAATGAATGAAGTATCTAATGATGCTCAAAATACAAGAGGGTGGTGAATTTTATACTTTAAAAAATTCTTTTGGAACTTTTAAGGATGGTGATGTTTAACAAAGTTAAACATGGTAATTCACAAAACCTCTAGTTCTACACAATTTCTTGATTCTAGAAATATGATTCTGAGAATGTAATTCCAGAAAGATGGTACTGGAAATGAAACTTAAGAAGAGTTTACAAAAATAAATATTCTACCTTAAAGCGTATAGAATCTTACTAAATAAGAGTATACAAGTATGAGAAATTATAAGATAGTTATATTTTCCTCAACAAAAAAATGTTGTGGAAAACATGAAACAAACAATTAACAAGTAGTAAATATTTGAACCGAAAGAGAAGGGTATCCAACGACCTTGGATAAAGGTCCCTTGATTTAGACATTCAAGAAAGTCTATCTTACCCACACCAGGGTAAGCCCTCGATACGATGATCAGAGTCTGTCTTGCTATCCCTACAAGCCCTAAACTACAAGGTAGTCGGCACCTCTGTCTTCCTCATCAAGGAAGTCCATGAGATATAAGGTAGTTGACACCTATGCCTTCCTATCCTTGGAAGCCCTCGAATGTACAAAACAACATATAGAGTCACACAAAGAAATTCTGAACTAGATTTTCAATATGCATAAAGCAATACAATCACTCTCTCTAGAAATCACTTTAGAAACATGTAATCTCTAGATTGATAAACTTGTAATGAGATATTTCATATGAACTCCTATTTATAGGAACAACTTCAACGGTCAGATCCATCCTCCAACAGTCATATTTTTCCTTGAATTTTGGAGGGACATGTACACATGTCACTCAAACAATGGTTAGTTAGTAACAGAATGTGTGAAATCGTTTTGTAACCAGAACATGAGTAAGCAAAAAATATGGTTACATAACTAGAATCAATTATTTGGGATGTGAGGAAAAATAAAAGTTCGAAGTCTAACCAAATAACACATCCGCTGACTATAATACGTTGGTATTCAGATTCTATCTTCAGAAGAATTAGAAACCTGAATTTTATGTTATTCCAATGTCTGAATTTCAAGGAAATTCGGAGCCATCAATTCATAAGAATTCGGAGTCTAAAATTAGAAAGTTCAGAGTCTGAATTCAAAGAACTCAGTGTCTAAACTCATGAGACTTTGGAGTCTGAATTCATTAGAATTCGGAGTCCGAACATACAAAGTTTGAAGTCTGAATTTAGAGGATTCGGAGTCTGAACTTACAAGGTTCAGACTCTGAATTCAGAGAAATCGAAGTCTGAAATCATAAGAGTTCGGAGTCTAAATTCAGAGAACTCAGAACCTAAATTCAGAAAACTCATAGTCTAAACTTAGAAGAGTTTAGAGTCTGAATTCAGATCCTGAAAATAGAATGTTTTTTATCTATTTATTAATAGATTCCTATGTTTTTAGATATGAAATCGAATTTTATACATAGAGATACAATGAACAATGAAAAACATGGTGAGAGAAATTTTCTTGGGGAAGGATATGAAAGTAAAACATAGGGTAAAATGAAATTTTCCTTATGATAAGGTGTTTGTGATTTTCAAAACATGAAGGAATGGTAAAGTCATATGGAAACCATATTGACTCAAAAATCTATCCAAACATGAAGCAATGGAAAATTCATCAGCAATCCTTATTGACTCAACAATTTGTCCATTTTTGGAAAGCACAAACAACCTTATAAAAAAGAATATGAGGACTTAGAAAATATTTTTTCTGAACATTGAATTTAAAACTTATCTCCCTTATCACATATGAAAAGATGAATACTAATAACTACCCCTTAGGATTTGGAACCACTAAGGATCGTATTCTGATTTCCGGAATGATATTTTTCATTATCATGAATACATAAATCTTTATAATGAAAACTACCCTTTAGATAAACCCCCTAACTTAGGGATATTTCTTCTTTACTTCGTATTATTTTTCTATTCTCCCCCATTGTGACATTCAAAAATAAATTTGAGGGAATGGAAAAGAAATTATGGTACCTAAAATATTAGTATAAAACATCAAAAATACAAGCGACCAATAATTTCATTATGATAGAAAAATTTTATATATGGAAAGTAATACAAAAAAAGATCAGATTTAAACAAGATCATCCTTCCTTTTCCATGGGAATAAACTTCTTGACTATGGTCTTCAACTTTTTGAGCTCCTTATGATCTTAACCTTCTCACTTAAGAAGTTGATCTGAATCCTCTGCTTTCTTCTCTAGAGCCTTGATTCTATCTTCTTGAGTCTTAAAAGCCTCTACCTGAGCCTTCAAGACGTCCTCTTGTTTTTCAAGCTTTTATTCTGTCTCAATACAGATATATCTTTCTCTCTTACAGATCTAAGCAATTGAATATAATTTCCCATTCAAATCCTTCACTTCTTGGATATGAGAATTTTGTTCTAGAGATAACATCTTCTAAAAATTGTTTCTGAGATCTATGATCTTACCATATTTATTGTCAAAGGCCTCCTTGAAACTATCTTGGAACTCATCAAGATTTCTCATGTC
This sequence comes from Viscum album, assembly GCA_963277665.1. Lineage (NCBI taxonomy): Eukaryota > Viridiplantae > Streptophyta > Magnoliopsida > Santalales > Viscaceae > Viscum > Viscum album. The sequence continues at coordinate 229,168,807 of OY728145.1, forward strand.
CTCTATGGTTTTACTTTACCAATTGGTCATCGTCTTGCATGATATTTTGTGGGACTCATAGTTAATGAAAAAATTCATGAAATCAACATCAAGATTGACACACATGTCCATCACCATGGACACTGAATCTGATTTATGATGTAGTGTGTGTTGAAGCATCAGGAATCTGGAGTCTATGCTTAGAAAAATCTTAATGGTCCCAACAATCTTCTTCAATGACTGTATAATGAAATCATGTCTAAGGGATGATGATTCCGAATATAAAACTTTGCTTGGTGAGGTTTCTTTATCATGCTCAGAAATTTTACTCTTTGAAGTTCCACCAGCTTCCTTCTTCTTCACAAAAACATTAATAGGTGTATCAACAACCACTTGTTCACCCTTATCAGTTCTTTGAATGACGTCCTTATCTAGAGACTCATGTTCACTGTTAGACAGCTAAACAATTTTTTCTTCGTCTAGATGATCCTTCTCAGCTCATGCCTCAGCATACTTAGGGTGATTTAAATGATGATTAAAAATTTATTATTCATACACCTTATTCACTTCTTGATCAATTTTTTCATCTTCTCAGTTTTCATCATTCCTAGGTGTATCCAGCTTTGACGATTCTACTTCAGAATTTCAGATTGAGAGCTTCTCGGATGGGTTTTATTTCTCATGAAAATATTCAAATTCATTAATAAACTCTACGGTGTCACCACTACATTCTACTTCTTATTCAACTTCTTCTACTTCTTTTACTTCTTTGACTTTTTCTGTACTAACAAATTTCTTCCCCAGAGTTTCAGGTAATTCTTCTACTCTGAAGGATTCTGGTACTGGAAATTTTCCAGATGATTTCTCAGTATCCCTCAGAATGGATTGCACAATCTCTACTTCAGCCATTTTCTTCTTTTGTTTCTCTTATTTCTCTTCCCTTTCAAGATACTCAGTTGTATTCTCCATCAGTGATTTTTCTTCATCATGGTCTAGTCCTTTCATGGGATCCCGTTCTTTATTTTTCTTATTATCTTCCCTCCACTTAACTACTATCTCATCTGAATAATCTTTTTGTTTTTTTTTTTTTGATTTGGGGGTGCCGACTGAACTTCCTTGGTCACAAGACATTTTACCTTCTCTTCTACTTCCTTCAACTTCCTCTTTTTCACAGCATTTTTATATGGTTCAGCCACCACCTGTTTCTTCGGTATGGATTTGGATTCTTCTTCTGGTAAGTTATAATATTCTATGGATTCCTTAGAAAATCCAACATTCATTCTTCATATAGTATCATCACTAACTAGCATAACTTTTTTATTCCTGGGCTTTGAACTAAAATGAATTTTGAAAGACTCCAAGCACCGAACAATCAGCTTAGACAGAATGGTTTGGTACATAATGATCTGAGCCTTAATATTCCAATTCTTTATTTTCGTGATCGTAATCAGAATATTCTTAAACAAGTTGATCTTCCTCAGGTTGAACAGAAAATCCAAAATATATATATCACTCTTATTTAATGTGTCCTTGTCCCCTTTTCTCAGAATTATAAATCCCTGATCCCATAATTCGAGAATCCCAAATTTTTTAGTGAGGTGAAAAATCTTCGAAGTCTTAACATCTGTAAGACCAAGGAACTCCATAGAATTCACCATAACAAATCTACCTTGAACATCCAGAAACTTATGAGAACAAAATTCAACTTCACCTTCATATAAAATTCCAATCAAATTTCCAGCTGTGGTGTATCAGAGAGCATAAGTATTCCCATAGGTTTTGAAAGAGAACATATCTCTTCCTTCTTCCTTGAAAAAACATTTCTTTCATAAAAATCAACTAGGAAATCCAGATATACTAAATATTGAGCTCCTGGCTTCGATATGAAAATATTATCCCATCCATTGAGCCTGATGTTCTTCGAGATTATAGAATCATAGTTTGCAATGAAGTTTGTATGAACCAACCTTTCTCTATAAACATGCCACTCTGAGATTGGCTTGACATCAGACATGTCTTTCTGAGAAGATTCATCGGCAAACATTCAGATTTGAACAAGATTTGAGAAGCTCAGAACGGGCTAATGTAGGAGGGAAGAACATCAACACACGAAGGCTTGAGTTTCGATGTGCGACAACCATTAGGGGGTCACTTATATAGGTTTTTGAAGTGACGGTTCAGCTTCTATACTCAATCTAACGGTTGAGAAACCTTCTAATCAGATCTGACAGTTGAAAAGATAGCCACAAGGAAACCCTGGATCTGATCTTCTGAGGTATTTAAAGAAAAAAATTCAGATTTAAGGAAAAGAGAATCTAAAATTTTTAAAAAAATGGAAACACCAGAAAGTAAAATATGATTACGAAACCATAGGAAAGGAAACATATCTTTCGGATTTCTAGGAAGATTATTCTTATTGAGAAGTATTCTTCTTGAAGAACATTAGATTCTGAAAAATTTTGATTACAATTTTTTTTTAAAACATCATTACATGAAATTTAGAAAATCTTACTTTGAAAATTATCATTAAGAATGATTTGGAAAATCTGACTATGAAAATTTTCATTACGAAATATTTTGAAAATCTGACATCGAAAATTTTCATTACGAAATATTTGAAAAATCTGACTACAAAAATTTTCATTACGAAAGATTTTGAAAATCTTACTACGAATATTTTCATTATGAATGATTTTAAAAATCCGACTACAAAAATATTCATTACAAAAGATTTTAGAAAACTTTACTATGAAAATTTTCATTAAGAAATATTTTAAAATATATGACTTAGAAAATATTCATTACGAAAGATTTGGAAAATCATACTATGAAAATTTTCATTATGAAAGATTTAGAAAATCTGACAATGAAAATTTTCATTACAAAAGATTTTGAAAATCGGACAATGAAAATTTTCATTATGAATGATTTGGAATATCTGACAACGAAAATTTAGAAAAATATTCATTATGAAAATTTTAGAAAAACATTATTACGAAATTTTAGAAAATCTCATTCCAAAAATTTAGAAAATCTCATTATGAAAATCATGAAAATAGAAAAAAAAATTAGACTACGAAAAATGATTTTAGACTATGAAAAAACAAAATTAGACTATGAAAAATTTTAAACTAACTAACTAGCATATTTATTCCCTCTATGAAAAGGAGTTTATTACTGTAAAGAGATTGGTTTCAACAAAAAGTTAACAAAGAAAATTACCTTACAGTTATCATTTATAACTTTTGTTTAATGTATTTAAATCTATCTAAGGGTAAAGATTTTGTGAAAATATTAGCAATTTGATCTTGTGTTCTGATAAATTGAAGAAAAATATCTCCTTTTTGTGTGTGATCCCTAAGAATGTGATTCCTAATATCTATGTGTTTTGCACGATAGTGATGTGAATGGTTTTTACATAGGGAAATGGCACTAGTATTATCACAAAAAATTTGTGTTTTGGTAATACTCATACCATAGTTTGTGAGTGTGTGTTGCATCCACAATATTTGAGCACAACGACTTCCATCTGCTACATATTTTTCTTCAGTAGTGGAAACTGCTACTGAGTGTTTCTTTTTTGCATGACCAAGAAACTAATGAATCTATTGAGAAATGACATGTTCTAGATGTAATTTTTCTATCCATTCTACCTCAACCAATGTCAGCATCTGAAAAACGTTTTAAAGTAAAATCATTTCTAGAAGTATAAAAGAGTCCAAGATCCATGGTTCCCTTTAAGTAGCAAAAAAACCTTTTCACTGCCTTTAAATGAGATTCCATTGGATTGGATTGATATATTGCACATAAGCATACTGAAAACAATATGTTTGGATGACTAGCTATCAAGTAATGTAGACTTCTTATAATTCCTCTAAAAGATGTTTGATCTACTTGTTTCTCCGCTTTGCCTAGATCAAGTGAATTTGAGGTACCAATGGGAGTACTTATAATTTTAGTGTTGTCATATCCATACTTTTTATGAAGATATTTAATATAAATATGTTGGGATATATAGATTCCTTCTGGTTTTTGATAAATTTGAAAACCAAGGAAAAATGTTAACTCACCCATCATACTCATTGCAATATCATATTTCATTAGATCTGCAAAAAATTCAGTTAAAGATTTCTAAGTAGAACCAAATATTGTGTCTGCAACATAAATTTGAACAATCAAAACATATTTCTAATCTTTCTTTATAAAAATGGTTCGATCTAAATTTCCCCTAACGTAATTATTTTGAAGCAAAAAACCTGAATGTCTATCATACCAGGCTCGAGGGGATTTATTAAGTCCATACAAAGATTTGGTAAGTTTGAAAACATGTTCAGGATGTTTTTTATCTTCAATACCACGAGATTTTTCAACAAAAACACCCTCTTGTACAAAACCATTAAGGAAACCATATTTCATATTCATTTGAAAATGTTTGAAATTGTAAAATGCTGCAAAGGCAAGTAGAATACGAATAGATTCATGTCTTTCTACTAGAGCATAGGTTTCTTCATATTCCATTCCTTCTTGTTGATTTTAGCCTTTAGCAACCAATCTATCTTTAATTCTTACTATGATTCCATTTTTATCTCACTTATTTCTGAAGACCCATTTGACTCTAACAACAGAAGTTTCTTTAGGTCTTTCAACCAAGGTCTATACTTTATTCCTTTCAAATTCATTTAGTTTATCTTGCATAGCTTTTATCCAAACATCATCACCTAATGCTTCATCAGTGCTTTTTGGTTCTAATTGGGAAAGGAAATCTAGATGTTCTACTTCATTTCTTAAGGAACATCTATTCCTTACAGGTTGATTTACATCAAAAATGATACTATCGAAGGGATGATTCTTAAGAAACAACTAATTTGGGTTTTGTAAGACCTGTTCATCAACATAGGTTAGAAAATATTTTGGGGTAAATGTTTCAGAAATTTCCTCTTGGACATTTTCCTTATAATAAGGATATTATAAAAAAGTTTTATAATCTAATTTTTGAAAACACTTCCGAAGATGTAGGTTGAGGTTATTTAAAAATAAAAGGATCCGTTTCATCAAATTTGACATGTACTGTTTCTTCAACAATACAATTTCTTTTATTGAATACTCTATAAGCCTAAGAAGTTGTTGAGTATACTAAGAAAATTCCTTCATCAGATTTTGGTGTGAATTTGTGTAGATTATCTTTTGTATTCAAAATGAATACCTTGCAACCAAAAACCTTATTGGTAGAAATTCTAGTTATTCTACCATTCCATAACACATAAGGAGTTTTATTAAGAAAAGTTCTAATCAAAACTCGATTTATAGCATAAAAATAGTACTTAAAGCTTCAACCCAAAAGTGTTTGGCTATAGAATACTCACTCAACATGGTTCTTTTTATCTCCTGAAGAATTAAATTTCTTCATTCAACAACACCATTCAGTTGAGGTGTTCTGGGTGTTGAAAAGTAATGAGTAATTCCTTTTCTACTACGAAAATTCTCAAAATCTGAATTTTGAAATTCTCCTCCATGATCACTATGAATAGTTATCAAAGGAAGGTTTTTCTCATTTTAACTTAGTCTCTAAAACTTTTAAAATAAGAATAATCTTCAGATTTCTTTTCCATAAAATAGACCAATGTAAATCTAGTGTAATCATCAACTAAGACAAATACATAATACTTGCCTCCAATGCTTCCTGTTTGTGTTGGTCCAAAAAGATCCATATGCACTAACAGTAATGCATTAGTAGTTGAGACTTAACCAACTGATTTAAGACATGATTTATATTTCTTTCTATATTGAAAAGGATCGCAATCTTTTGAATAATCATATCTAAGCTCCGTTAAATCCTTATCTATTTTTCTCATAGAGAGTTTTCATAGGTTCCTAAGGTTACAGTGTCCTAACCTTCTATGCCATAACCAAGAATGATCTTCCATTGCACTGAGATAGGTAATACTTGGCTCCTAAGGTCTTTTAATTTTAGTGTGTATACATTCTCTTGCCTATCGGAAGAAAGAATAAAATCTTCCTTGGAAATGTGTACTAAGCACTTGTCATTACTAAAATTCACAAGGTAACCTTCATCACAAAATTGACTTATGCTACTAAGGTTGTTCTTAAGAACCTTAACAAATAAAAAATTTGAAATCAATGTTTTTCCAAGAAGAATGATGTTACCAATACCAATAATTTCTCTCTTAGCATTATCTATGAAAGTTACTTGTCCTCCCTTTATCTTGATAATCTTCTCAAAGATGTTTTTGTTACCAGTCATATGTTGGGAATATCCACTATCCATGTACCAGGTATTTCTATTGGTACATTCATTATTTTCATAAAAATAAGAGTGTTACACTATCGAAACCCAAAACTTTCTTGGATCTGGAATTTTCAAAAAGCAAAATCTTAAGAACCCACATTTTCTTTGCAAAATAGGCTTTATGAAACCCTAGAGATTGGGTTTTCTTTAAGGTACAATATTTTGACCAGTTTCCACCACACCGACACTTAGTGCAGAAAGAAGCACATTGACGAACAAAATAATTGTTACTAAAAATAAGTTTAGAACTAGTATAACCAAATCCAGAATTATTTCTTAGAGGTCGGATTTGAGAATACATCTTATAAAAATTTTCTTTACCTAAGGTAAAGTTTGAAAAACACTTCCTCAAGGAAAACATTTCGGATTTCAGTTTGATAACTATGTTCTTTTCTTCCAAAACAATATCTTTAGAACTAGAGTTACGCACAAATACATTTTTCTTAGAAATTACATTTTCTAGATCCTTAGAATTTTTTTCCTTCTCAGAATTTACTTATTCATGGTATTTTGAAATACTTTAAAAATCAAGGGTTTTCATAACAATATCTTTAGAAAGATTGGATATTTCCTTACTAAGTATAGAAATTCTAGAATTTTCCTTGTCAAGCTTTTTTTTGACTTTGGAATTCTCATTCTCGATAATCTTAGCAAACCTAGAAACTTATTCATAGGTAGGTAAGGTATCATCCTATTTAGAAGAAGATTATTCATTAGAATATTCCTAATATTTATCATTACTATAAAATTCATTCAAAGAAACATTGTTCGTTGATTCAGCATTGTGTAACTTATCCATTAGACAGTAATTTTCAATAGGTAGTCTGGCTATTAGACCAAGATTCTTCTGTCCAGAATATTCGTAATATGATGATTAATCTGAAGAGTCTCCACCACTAGGACTCCATGTGTCATTATCTTTCCATAATTTATTAGCATTATCTTTGTAATACTTCTTTCTTTTTCTCTCAAAATGGATTTCCATTCTTTCCTTTCTCTTAACCATAGGACAATCAGGCCTTATATGCCCAGCTCTCTTGCATTCATAATGACTGACTTTTGAATATTTCTTATATTTCCTTTCATTCTTCATGAATATAGATTGAAATTTCTTCTGTCCAACATTCTTGTCCATTCTTCGAGAAAGATTTGATATTCCATTTTCTTGATGATTCACTTACACTAGATTCAGATTGAATAACAACCTTCTTTGATTTGGATCGTGTAACTCTCTCAGGAGTCTTATCTTTCATATGATTTAAAGTTGTTGTAAAAGCAACACTTCCATTCCCATTCTTCTTTATCACATTATCATCATCTCTCTTCATTCTAGTCTCATGTTGAAGAAGAGTTCCAAAAATTTCATCAAGAGAAATCCGAGTAACCATTCTATTCTCATCTATAGTTGTTCTCTTTGATTCCCACTCATTCGGCATGATATCTACGATTTTTTACACAAGATCTTCATCATCTAATCCTTTCTCACCCATATATTGTAAACTAGTAACAATATTCATGAACCTTTGCTGCACCTTACATATGGGTTCTCCATAAGGAAAGAAAAAACCATGATATTCACCTCTGAGCATGGCCCTTCTTGTTTTAATAACTTTGGGAGTTCCAAAGTTAGTAACTTCAAGATTCATCCAAATAAAATTTCCTGCTTCACAGGATAAAATTTAGCAATATATATTTCTCGTCGTGGAATAATGAATAGTATTGAGTACCTTATAATTCGGTTGATATTCATGATTTTCTTGATTGGTGAAAGTACTAACATCCTTGTCAAGGATTTTATATCCTCCATTAAACAGAACAAAATTGTATACTCCAGTATTGATAATAAATTTCATCATTCCATATGCCCAGTATTCGTAATCATTCCCATCAAAAATATGTGGTCTAGTAAGATTTAGGTTTTCAATGGAACCAAAATTAATTCCTTCCATCTTAAAAAAAATATCTTTCCACACAAACTTGTTAGTAGTAAGGTTTTTAAACAAGGAAAATATTCCTCAGCAAGGAAAAAGAAGAACAATGAAAAACTTGTGCAAGGAAAACTTATATTTTAATATAGGTATTTTAGAAACCTCCTCTGATACAAATTTTTGAGATGGTATATAGAGAACAATATTATCCCTAGATACCAAATATAGGATCAAAATGATTTGGATACTAAATGAAGTATCTAATGATGCACAAAATACAAGAGGGGGTGAATTGTATACTTTAAAAAATACTTTTGGAACATTTAAGGATGGTGATGTTTAACAAAGTTAAACAAGGTAATTCACAAAACCTCTAGTTCTACACACTTTCTTGATTCCACAAAAATGATTCTGAGAATGTAATTCCAGAAACATTGTACCATAAATGAAACTTAACAAGTGTTTCAAAGATAATTATTCTACCTTAAAGCATATAGAATCTTACTAAATCAGAGTATAAAAGTCTGAAAAAGTATAAGATAGTTATACTTTTCTCAATAACAAAAAATGTAGCAGAAAACATGAAACAAACATTAATAAGTAATAAATATTTTATCCCAAAGAGAAGGGTATCCAACAACCTTTGATAAAGGTCCCTTGATTTATACTCACATGAATGTCCGTCATACCCACTCCAGGGTAAGCCCTCGATACAGAGATCGGAGTCTTTATTGCTATCCCGGCAAGCCCTAAACTTCAAGGTAATCGGCACCTCTATCTTCCTCAGCAAAGAAGTCTTCAAGCTATAAGGTATTCATCACCTCCATATTCCTATCCCCGGAAGCCCTCAAATGTACTCATCAACATTAGGAGTCACATAAAGAAATTTTGAACAAGATGTTTAGTATGCACAAAGAAATAAAGTCTATCTCTCTCTAGAAATCACTTTAGTAGCATGTAATCTCTAGATTGATCATCTTGTAATGAGCTCTTTCAAATGATCTTCTATTTATAGGCACGATTTCAACAGTCGGCTCCCTCCTCTAACGGACATATTTTTCCTTGAATTTCGGAGGGACGCGTACATGTGTCACTCAAACAACAGTTAGTTAGTAACTAAATGCACGACATCATTTTGTAACCAGAACATGAGTAAGATAAAATATGGTTACTTACCAGAATCAATTATTCGGAATGTAAGGTAAAATGAAAGTTCATAGTCTAACCAAAAAAACACATTCGGTGTCTATAACACATAGGTATTAGGATTTTCTCTTCAGAAGAATTCTGATCCTAAATTCAATGGAATTCCGAAGTCTGAATTTCTAGGAAATTCGGAGTCTTCAATGCATACGAATTCGAAGTATGAACTTAGAAAGTTTGGAGTCTGAATTCAGAAAACTCGGTGTGTGAACTCATGAGAGTTTAGAGTCTGAAGTCATTATAATTCAGAGTCTGAACTTACAAATTTTGGAGTCTGAATTCAGAGGATTCGGAGTCTAAACATACAATGTTCAAAGTCTGAATTCAGAGAACTCTGAGTCTAAACTCATTAGATTTCGGAGTCTGAATTCATAGAACTCGGAACTTGAATTCATAAAACTTGGAGTCCGAACTCAGAAGAGTTTGGAGTCTAAATTCGGATCCTGAAAACAAAATTCTCTATATCTATGTATTATAAGATTCTGAGGATTTTAGATATAAAACCTAATTTTAGACTTAGAGATGAAATGAACAATGAAAAACAGGGTGAGGAGAACTTTTCTTAGGGGTGGAAAAAAATTCCTTATGAAAGTAAAACATAGGGTAAAATGAAATTTTCCATAAGATGAGGTGTTTGGGATTTTCAAAACATGAAGGAATGGTAAAGTAATAAGGAAAAATTATTGACATAACAATATATCCAACCATGAAATAATGGAAAAGTCATAAGGAAACCTTATTAACTCAACATTCATGACTTCATCCACAATGTAGGCAGACCAGTTCCACGTCAAGCTATTCTTCCTATTATTGGCCTCAGTATGCTTCAACAAGGGTGGATTGTAGCAAATGTTTATTTATTTAACCATGCATAGTTATTATGATCAAATATATTCCCTATTATTTCTCTATCCTTGTTTAAGCTTCTCTTGTCATCCTTGAGGTCTCCAAGATTGTAGTTACAAATTATAGTTGACCTCAAGTTCTCATTGTTGTGAAAATTCACTTATTATGCTACTTGTATAGAGACGGTGGAAAGTGGAGGTAGAGGATAATTATTCAATGAAAGTGGAGGATGGTTCTTGTATAAAGCATGTCCAGGAAATAGGTGGTTGGGGGTGCTGTCTCCTTGGTAGAGAACAAGAAGCTCTAATAGTTGTGGGTAGTAGTTGAGGGAAGTAGTTAAAGAGGTTTTGTTTGCCCAACTAGATTAAATATCATTTGAGGGAGGTGAATCAAGGTTTGGAAGATTAAAAAATCTTCCCCTTTGGACCAATTTTTAACATTAAACAAAACACATCCCTCTATTTCCCAGAAAATGGTATGAATAGAAATCAAATCATGCATGAGACACAACAAATTTACATGGTTTACCCTCATTGGGCTTCGTCCATGGAGCATACAATGACAATATGACATTGTGCCAAATCCTCTAAGGCTCACTTCCAAATAAAGGCTGGTCTATATCACTTTTAGTCTGAGTCTCACTTCCCTTACAATGTTATGAGTGCAATCATTTTCCATCCTGGTTTACAACCAATCACAATTTGGATCACAACTCTCTCAACTGATGTGTGCATATTGTTCCTTTAGAATAATACACATTAATATCATGAATCAATATGGTTTACACCTCATTTAGTGTATCTTTTCGTTACATGTTTATCCAATTTATGAATACAACTTTAACACAATATAACTGAGTAACTTCGATAATTCGCACAACTTTAGGGTGTATTTCATGAATATTTTATTTCCTTGCGCCGAACATTAGACTTTAAGTGAGGAACTCTCAATATTCCATGCAATATTATGGAACACCCAACATACATGAAAATTTTCAGAAAAACAACTTACATGTAACATTTATTCATTTCATGAAACTATCTTTATGTGGAACTCATCTTACGCACAACTCATACATCATTCAAACACTCAGATTTCAATAATGATTAAGCTAATAAAATAAGGGTGCAGTTTCCTATTTATAGACCCATATAACCCTGCATGAATGTTTCTCTCTCAATGATCACCTTGTGTGCAAAATTTTAGGAAGCATGGAGGTCTAATTTTAAAGTCGCATTGGGAACATAATTCTCTCCACACTGATCACATTATCTTTATTTCTCGGGTGCATGCAACACTACATTAGTCACACAAACTCAAATTTCATGAAATTCAAATCTTTTATACAATTATTTAATTTTTCATATTTTGATATGGTGGTCCCAAAACATTCCTTGAGAACAACATTCCAATCCTCCTTAATTATTTTTGAACAAATTCCTCTGCTAAAAACACATTTCATCATCCTCTAGTTATGGACCCCAGAAACTTGGAAAATATAGGTAAAAGATACCACCAACTATAAGAAATTTTTGTGCTACCTACAGAGTGTACATTACTTTTTATTGATTCTTTGTCAACATAAGTTATCAAAAAATATCTCTAGAACTTCACAACAGACCATGAAAATCGTATTTTTCAAAAAACAAAATCAACCTAAAAACACTTCAATGTTACCTTGAGAGATTTATTACCAACAATATACACATATGGGTTTGTTGAAAACTCTTAACCCTTTGATAACATGTTAAAAATTATTCCATATTCTACCACCACTAGCTTATGACGATTAATATTGAAATTAATTATCTACTCAACACACATTATAAACCCAAATGAGTGATGCTCAGCATGAGAAACACGAGTTTAATGGAGAGATCATCAATGAAACACATTATTCTAGAAAACATTCAATTTAAATAATCATGATAATTTCCTACCATGATATATATTCTTTGATTGATCACCTTTAGCATCATCATATTTCAAACACCCCATACATCACTACTCCCCCTATCAACTTATCCCCGATTATTGATTAAGACATTTTCTCCCCTTTAATAGCCACAATTTCCCCCCCTTTGTCAATGAACCAGAAGCTCACATCATTGTGGTCTATAATAGGGTAAAAACATAGATGAACACAATTGTGAAAAAATCATACTTTACGGAGAGGGAGTCCCACATCCACACTTTTCTAAATGTTTGGAGTCTACTGAACCCCATCCCCCCCCCCCCCCCGAGTGAGTCGATTCCTTCTAATGTTTCCTCAGGTAAGGCCTTAGTTAAAATTTCTACAACCTGTAGTTCTGTAGGCTCATACTCCAACTTCACAAGACCATGCTCTACCTTCTCCTTGATAAAATGATACTTGATTTCATTGTGATTTTGTCTTTGAGGGATGGAAAGTATTTTTTTCTCAGATTTATTGCACTTGATTTATCAGAATGGATTCTGATTAGAGACTTCCCTTCAACTCGCATATCATCAAGTTAATGCTTCGTCTATAATTACTAAGGAAATCTTGAGTAGCTAAAGTATATTTTTCTTATATATTGATCAATATAAAAAAATCATGTTTCATTATTATGTAATAAATATAGAAATCACTAATATTGAATGCACTGCCTAACATCGACTTTCTGTCATCTGTTAATTCAACCCAATCTACATCTATATGTCCCAATAACTCTTGCTGATATTTTCCATTATACAACAAACCAAAATCCACTTTTCCCCTAATATACCGAATTATTCTTTTCATTGAAAGAAAATTGATTTATTTGGGATTACTCAAATCTATTTCTTTATGTATATAGAAAAAAATCTGGTTATGTAACTTTTAAGTAAAAAACCATCCAATGATTTGTATGTATTCTATTACATTAACCACTTTTCCTTCATCATCTTGTGATTGTGTTTCCCAAGTATCCATTTCAGTGTTCATATCCATGTAATTTTTCATTCTAAATCATTTTAAAATCTCATTATAATATTTATATTGAGAATTGAATATTCCATCTATTTCATGTGTCACCTAAAATCAAAGGTATAATGTTAGTTAACTACCCATTGAAATTTCAAACTCATATTTTTTATAAAATATCATAACTATAAGAAATGTACTTCATCTGATAATCCAATTATTATTCCATCGACATACACTATCACTGTAATCCTTTGATTACTACCAATGTCGACACATAGATTAAAATCAACTCCACCACACTGGAAATAAAGATTCTTCAAATACTGGTCTTGTTTTGAATACCAGGATCTTTCTGCTTGCTTCATCCTATATAGTCCCTTATTCAGACAAAAAACTCTATTATCATCATTATGAATGATAAAACCACTTGAATGATGAATATACACTTCTTCTTCTAGAACCCAATTTCGAAATTATTACTTGGCATCCATCTGGAAAAATTTGAACCTTATTTGCACTGTTATAGCCAAGAATAATCTTATTATCTCTAGATATACAATAGGTGGAAATATTTTATCCACAATAATATCGTCTTTCTAGAAGTACCATTTGAACACTAGTCTTGATTTTATTTTTAATCACAACCCCATCATCATTCATCTTTTTAAGAATGACCTATTTAGCCCCGATGACATTCTTATTTGTTCATCTCAAAACAATATCCCATGTCTAATTCTTCTCAATTTGGTCAAGTTATTCATTCATATAATGAAACTATTTCTCATATCCAGATGCTTCATCAAAACATTTAGGATTGACCAAAGGTAGGAAGGATTTTTTCTATAATGACTTTGTTCTTAATGTTTTAAATTGTGCTCCCTAAAAACTAGTGATGTTCTGATTGTCAATTTCATCTCGACTCCTCAGTTTCCATGCAGATATTGATTTGAATTTTTCATAATCATCATCATCATATTCTTATGAATCAAAATTTTCAACTTCTACTCCCCTTTAGGTGATTACCTCTTCATCGGTTTCATCAAGAAACTACTCTCTATGTTTTGGAATATTCTATTCATTCATAATTATAGTTACGCCAATACTTTTAACTACCTTTCCTAGCCTATTTTTAAAGAATGTATATGCCTTTGATTTTCCGAAGTAACCATGTAATATCCCGTCATCTCCACATGACTCAGTTTTCATATATTTCTCTTTATTTAGAATAAAAACTTACTTCCAAAGATTATAAAGTATTTCAATATTGGCTTCTTTCCATACCACATCTCAAACAAAAACTTTTATTAATTCAAACACAACAGAGCCCTATTAGATATGTAGACTGGTGCCAATAATGCTTCCTTCCAAAATATATCTAGTAGGACTTTTTCGATAAGTATTTTTCTGTATATGTTGTTGATAATCCAATTTCTCATATCAACCACTTTATTTTTTTGAGGAGTTCTCACAAGTGAAACATGATTTCTTATCTCATGTTTCTCAAGATAATCCTGAACCTAGATATTTTTTAATTCCATACTGTTATTATTATGAATCATCAAAATCTTCTACCCATGCATTATTTTAGATACCCTCCAAATCTATTTTATAAAACTAAACACATCATATTTGTGGGAAATGAAAAATAACCATTACATGGTGCTCAAATAATCCATGAATAGAATGAAGTACCTATTTCTGTCAATGGATCATGCATAGATATGTTCACATACATCTTCAGGCACCAATTCAAGGACTATGGATGACTTTTGTTCTGATTCCTTATATGTCTTTCTGATGATCTTCACTTTTTAACAAGTATCAAACGTATGTGTATGATTAGGTGACATCATTGGGAGATCTCGAACAACAACACATTTGACGAGATATTATAGGGGTGGTTGGCATAGATGGAAATCATTTTATGCAATTACATATTTTATTCCTCTTTGGATAAAAAAAGCACATATCCTCTTCTCAATTTATATGGTTGAGAATATGCATTGTAATTTTCCCTATAAAAAACTATACCATCTCTACCTTTAATGATACAAATATTTATAGCGAATCTTATAGCATTCCTTGAGTCACGTAATAGATTGAGAGTTATAAAGTTGTAACTGAGACCATGAACAACTAAGACATTAGCATATCTCATTTCTTTTTCCCCAAGCTCAGATTTTACTGATCCAATTATCTTCAGGGCTTTATTATTTCCAAATTTCACAACACCTTACTTTTCATATTTCATGTCGGTGACAAAATCATTATTGCCTGTCAAATGGGATGTGTATTCGCTGTCAATGATCTATATACCAAAACGATATAATGCTTTAAGGGAAATTTTTTCAGCCACTACCTTCTCATCTATTTCCTTAATAATCTATATTTTTTACCATATACTCGGTATAGATTAATAATATTAATATTTATTGTTGTATGATGGACTAGATTCATCTTTTAGAGTAGTAGATCAGTTTTTTATTTTTAGCTCACTTGATTATTCATTATGTTGCTTCTTTCAACTGATTTGGTTTTGCTTCTGCACATTTCTTTGTATGGTTGATGTATAATATCTCTCCATGTAACCAAATCCTCCACACAAAAAACAATGACCCTCAGATGATATTCTAGATTATTGAGCACCCTTTGGATTTCATTTTTGTTATTGTTTCCTTTGATATTTCATGGATATGGATCACACATTTTATGAGTGTGTCATCGTTCCACAAAAATTACACTGGATGCGGGGTGAATTATTGTTTTAAATCTACACCACAATTTATTGCTTGGGTTCCCTGAATATTTTGATTCTACTTCATACCCAAATCATTCTTCAATATTAGAGTAGGTTCTTGTGGTCTAACTTCAACTGTTGCTTCTTTCTATTTTCGAGCAAGCCTTATATAATCCTTTTCATTTGGATTTAACTCTTTCTTATATCTGGTTGGATATCTATGCTCCACATATAACTTTTCAATTGCTTGAATGATCATCAATCCTGATGTTTTATTATGAATGTAGAGTTTTTAATGATCCTTATCACTTTCCCATAGACATACAACATCCTCTTCATGTTCTTTGATACATTTTACTTGATCTCTTCTGGTGCTACTCAAACTATCTATTTCTATTTTATGTTCTTCTATTTTGACCCTATACTCAACAAAATTTTATGAGTTATCTATAATTAGAGGCTTCAACTTTTCTATTTCTTCATTCATCTAAGAATTCTCTTCTTTCTAATGTTATATGTATGTTTTTTCCTCATGAACCACTTTATTGGATTTGTTTATTTTTTCTGTCCAAAAATATATCTCCCTATGAGTGGATTCTAATTTAGCCTAAAAATCATTTCATCCATGAAATTATTCTTCAATATTTTCTCTTTATTCCCTTTTTTGGGAACTCCCAACAACATATATCATATTATTTTCTCCACGATCTTTGCAATTCTCGATCTCATCAACCTCAAATTCTTATGAACATTTATTTCCTTGTGAAATAAGATTCCTTTATTTGATGAAATTTCTCTTTATATTTTTCCTACCTTTAACATAGTTTGAAGACTTCTTCATTGGATGTTCAAATTCATCATCATAATCTTCTTGAAACTTATAAGGGACTTTGTAATAATAGGTTAAACATTTCCATATAGAAAGCATGAAGTGGGAGTTTTCCATTGAAATTTCCTTTTCCTCTAAGTAAATTTTGAGGAAATACTGACATCACCTTATCTGTCTCTTCTTCTTCCTATATATCTTAATTGGTGGGCTTCCTCATGGACATTAATTCCACCACTTTTGACTTCTCTATTTTCCATTGACTCATTATCATCATTTTTCATCTCATATGCTACTAGAGTACTTTGAAAACTATCCAAGGTCATCTCATTTATTATATTTATCTTCCAATACATAAATAATTAGATACATCCTAGGTGGAAGTCTTATTAAGATGTGATTAACAATAATTAAATATTCAATAATTTCATTAAAACGTGCATTTATTCCACTACATCATTCTCCTGATCAAAAAAATGCATCAGAAGACTCCTTAGAGTTCATTCATAGATCTTCATACTCACTCCACAAAACATGATAATTTTCTTCTATGACCTTTGAGTCTCCATCATAAATGGTTATCAACTTTTACCTTATACCATGTGATATATTTCATGACATCAACTTTTTATATATTTCATTAGATAGGTATCCCCTAAGGAATTTATTCCTTTGGAATCAACATTTAATTCCCTTTGGTTAGCTTCGGATAAACAGCACTATCCACACTGGCTGAAATACCACGCATGGATACTATAAAGAAATACATTACTGATTATAATAAATAGTGTTTTTTTTATTCATACATAATTAATAAAATCCATCAATGAAAAAAATCCATTTAAGATTAACAACCTCTATGATAGAAACACTAAAATTAACCTAGCTCTGATACCAATTGTTAGCCCATCTAG
This sequence comes from Viscum album, assembly GCA_963277665.1. NCBI lineage: Eukaryota > Viridiplantae > Streptophyta > Magnoliopsida > Santalales > Viscaceae > Viscum > Viscum album. The sequence goes on from OY728145.1 coordinate 229,186,476, forward strand.
GTTAAATAACCTGAGATGGGGGGTGAATAAGGGTATGAAATATTAAAACAACTATCAAATTGAATATTTTTTGTCGTTAAACAAAAAACCATTCTCTATTTATCCCATGATAATGAATGAACAAAAATGAAATCATGCACGAGAAATATCATATTTATTTGGTTTAACCTCATTGAGCTACATCCAAGGATAATACAATCACAATACGTTGATGTACCAAATCCAGTAAGGCTCACTTGTAAGTAATGTTTGGGATATATCACTAATATGAATAGGATCATCTCATTTAAAATATTTGGAGCATACTCACTTTCCCTCCTGGTTTACAACCCATCCGAATATGAAATCTCAATACACTCTCAAATGAAGTGTGCTGGCAAATCCTTCAAAATAAAGCACATTGATCTCATGAATTAGGAAGTTTTACACATCAATTAGTTTATCTTTTAGTTCCACTTTCATATAGTTGTTGAATACTAATTTACCATAGTATTACTAGGAAACTTCAATCATTGGACGACTTTTGGGGGTCTTGCGTGCAACATTTTTGCTTTTAATGAAAAATTATACATGAGGTTAAGAACTCTAAATCATCTGCACAATATTGGTGAACTCCCAACTTCAAAAGACAATTTTAGAACAAATAGTTGCCTAAAATTTTTAGGCTTTTACAGGAACTGTATATACAATTAACTCCTCTTGCATCTAAATTTCATGTGATTTAGAGGCTTGGATTTCTCTAAGGGATGAGTTTCTAAACTATGGGTTTGGGGGGGTTCCACTTATTTATATGTCAGGATGAACATGCTTTCTAGTTTTTCATTCACTAAACACCTTGTGCGCAACATTTACTAAAGAACATAAAACCATTTTTGACATCTCAATGGGTGTGTAACTCTCTTTTAGGATAATCAATGCATCATTATTTCGCAGGCGTGCACAACTCAACCTTTATCACACAAACTCATCCTACACACTGATTTCGATATTTCACTTACTTCTTTCCTTTTCCATATTTTGATGTGGTGATCACATAAAATTACTTTTACACAACATTCCAAACCACTTAAAATATTTCATGAAAATTAATTTGGTTAAAACACATTTCACCATCCACCAGTTTAAGACACCAAAAATTTGGAAGTCATTGGGAAAAAATGCCACCAAGTGTACGAAGATTTTGTACCACCTCAAGAGAATACATTCCTTTTTATTGACTCCTTTTTACATATCATGTCAAAAATATCTATGGAACTCCACAACAAAACATGTAAATCGGCTTTTCAAAAAACAATATCAACACTAAAACACTACAATGTTACCTTGAAGAATTTTTTCCCAATACGTTTCACTGGAGGTAACATGAAATGGGAAATAATAGTAGGTAGTTGAAGTGGTAAAAGATGGAGGTAGAGTAATTACCCAGGAAAGATAGTGGTATCACTGAGAGGGGGAGGCAGTTAATAAATGATAACATTTTCATTTATGTTTTATTACAAATGATACAACATTTGCCTCCTATTAAATATTTATTTCCCTATTGATCCATAGGAACCAAAGAATTTACATGCTTCACTACTCAATAAGAGTACCTATATCCTTGGTATGGTTTCCAAATGTGCAAATACCACAAAATACATTACAAAAAAATCATTTTGTGTGGAATAAAATGAGTAGGATATGGAATTACACTCATCTATCTATATTTTTCATAAAATAGTGCATGTTATCCAAGTAGTGAAAATGATATAATTTTGTTTTTGTAACAAAAATGTTACAGCGCTTCTGGATAAACTTTCACAAATATAATCATTCAAAACACTTATTCACATTCTTACCCAAATGCTAGTAAGAAATTATTATATACATTATACTAAAATATAGACCAATTTCCTGGTCTGATTTTCCTTGTCTGATTCCTCAATGAAGAAAATATATGGCCCTATAGGAATAATTTTGAGACAATTCTACAAAAATTATGTCTAAATCTATAAATCCCAATACTATTATTAAGTATGACTGATCAATACAAAAATCGTGAATAAAATCTTGCCTCTTCTCTAATTTTTCTATTATTTAGAAAAATTCTTAAAGAAACTCATTTTGAAATCATATTTACACTATAATTATCCAGTGCTCCACCCTCTATCTACCTTTCTTGAATAGTAAATCTATTATAAATTACAAAGTACTTTCCCTTTTATATTCCTCCTTAATATGGTTGGATAAATATTCTAAAAATTATCCCTGCTAAACCAAATTTCCAAAATTTAAAGGTTTCAGTTAATTTCAGATACATTTATGACTTAATTAATTTTTCTCAACTCTTAATGAACCCTCTCCAATATTATAACAAACTAAAACTCATTTTTGGATTATTTTATATACTTTAGTCTAATTTGGATTCTCCATTATGATTCCCCAAAAATATTTCTTCATTACGATGCTCCTTACCTCTTTCATAGATGATAAAATAAACAAATTTAATCATCTCAGAAAACATCATACTTATTTCGACTATGATATAAAATTACAATTTCTTTAATATGAAGACGGAATTGGGTTACTCTAAATTTCCAGATCATCTAGACAACTAATTTTAATAGAATACATCTCATTATATTTCTATGAACCAATAAAAAAATATTTTTCTTTAATACCTTCATCATTTTTATCCCACTTTTACAGTATTTTCAAAATATCTTCAAACTATTTGATTACGATTTAATACGTAATAGTACTCCAGTCTGATTCTGGTTCTGATTATCATTATGATCTGCCTCATTAAGATGAATACATATGAAAAATAATATATTTGTATTATCCTTTTCTCTAACATCGTTCTCAACATCTCCAGATGAAAATTATTATGTCTCTGATAATTACGATAGTATAATAAATCTGACTGGCTGGTATTGGTAGCATCAAATTTAGAAACTTATTTATTTTTTAAATATGATACCAATAAAATTTCAACTCTTAACTTCTTTCTCGTTTCTAATTATGAAACTCATCAATTTATTTGTCTAATGATTTTAATATTTTTTCTTTTCATCTAACTGAAAACCAGAATATTCATTATGCTCATCCTAATCAACCTTTAAACAAATATGAATCTGATTCATTCACTCCAACAATCTATGTCCGGAAATCATTGCTTCAAAAACATACTTCTTTTAAAAATGTTGTCTTGTAATAATGACTTACTTCATGTCTTAGATTTCATTTAGGATAGCTTTAGCATCATCTAAATTATAATGGAATGTATTGTGACTTCCCATTCCTCATCAACCACTTTCTTTTATTCTCATCTTAAATAAGAAATTCCTTATTATAATAAGTATCACCTGTTTTATTTTAATAAAATTCTCAATACAATATTCATCACTTATTCTCCCCATTTATTTTATCAATATATAATAAAAAGTTTCATAAAAATACTTATTATTTATATGTCATAATATTTTATAAATCATCATCATATTTATAATGGATCCATGTTAAATCTAATTCTATTTTTCATTATAATAAGAGCCTCATTCAGGACCTAATGTAAATCTGAGGAGTCTTTTCATCCTGATAGATTATTCTCAATAAGATGAAATTTCTTAATCATTGTGAGTCTAATTTCTTGAATATGTTGACCATTCTGAATTTCTCAATCTTTTATGACGTGATTTGATTTAACCCTTTTGAAAATAAAAGATAATACTTTTTTCAAAATAAACTTATTCAAAAACTTTTCTCCAGCTACCTTTATCCCAAAAACACCCCCTTGGCTTTTTTAAACAAACAATTATAAATCCCATAACATTGTGACCTCAAGATATGGATTACATATGAACGATTTTAATCCAATGTGAGCTAATTGAGTGTAGGAAATAAAAATTATTTATAGAAAAGTCATGCAATCTGAAATTAGTTATCTTGGAAACCTTCTTCATATTTTCAACATTACCAGAATATAAAAAAAAATTACTATAAATACTCAAAAAATATTAAGAATAGTTCACACATTTACATTTTTAAATTAACATCTTACCCACCACTGCCCAATTTCACAAGCTTCCAAAAGAATAGATTTATGAAATAATTCACCCTTGATAATATTATCCAAAGGTAAGATGAGAGAGGGAAAAAAGAACATACCTAAAACCTTTTGAGAAAACGTTTGTACACCCATGTTCATACTCAATTTAGAAAATCCATCCTTTGGTAAAGGTTTTTTTAAAATTTCTAGTACTTATTATGATGTAATTACATACTCAAACTTCAACTCATTATTCTCCACATATTTCTTGATGAAATGAAAATTGAGATCAAAATATTTTGAAAGATAATGTTGAACTACATTGCTAATAATGTTGATGTGATATTGAATATCAAAACCCAAGATTAAGGGTAACTTCACTTCAATAAATATGTTTTTTAATTCAGTTATCATCCACATAAGTTGGGTAGCATATTGGGTGGTAGAAATATACTCAGCTTTATCCATAGTATGAGTTACTGATTTTTATTATTATTTATAGGCCAAAAAAATTATTTTTACCAAGAAAGAATACTCCACTACATGTGGATATTATATCATCAACATTGTCTTCCAAATCAGGATCTAAATACCCAAAAAACAATATTGTCTGGGATATCGTAACTGATTTTCAAACTTGTTGTGCCTTTGATATAGCTGAGAATTCTTATTCCAGATATTAAATTGGATTCTTTAAGAGAACTTTGAAATTTTACCATATGGTATCAACAAGAATAATATTGGTTCTTGAGGAAGTAAAATATAAAAATATTTCTAATCAACTTCTGAAACCCTTTATAATCTACTTCCTTTCCCTATCCATCTTTACTCAACTTTTTTCCAACTGAAATTGGTGTGGAAACAAGTTTTTAATTTTCCATGCTGAACTTCATAAGAAGTTCTGTAGAGTACTTTTCTTGAGAAAGAAAATTGTTTTTCTTCATTTGTATTACTTATAACCTCAGAATGTATTTCATTTAACCAAAAATCGAATTCTCAAAAAACTATTTCATCTTCTTATCAAATCTTTCATAAGATCATTCATCATTCCAAAAAATATGTTATTAACATAAACAATTACAGTGAGGGGAAAATTTTGAATTTCTTTAATGTAAAAGTTTTTATCATTTCTTCTATTCTTGAAACTCATCATACATAACCATGTATAAAATTTCAAATACCAAGCCCTCGGATCTTTCTTAAATCCATATAAATCTATCTTCAAATCAAACAAATTACTTTCATCTTTCCCAAAAATAAATTCACAAGGTTGTTTAATTTAAACCCCTTCATCCAGACCCTCTTTAAGAAATGTCTAATTTACATATATTTGAAACAATTTGTGAATTTATTGTGTAGCAATAGTATGAAATCTTTTAATTATTTCTATCATTTCCACTAGATCAAAAGTCACATAAAAATTGCACACCTTAAATTTGTGAGAAAACATAGGACACTACTATTTCTTGGTTCCTTATCACATGGCCTACATCATTCATGTTGTTAATGAAAACCCATTTTATACATATAGAATTTTGGTTATCTGTCGTAGGAAAAATTTCCCAAGAATAATTATTTTCTATCTAATCATGAACATTATACATAGCCTAAAACCATTCTGTATTTTCAAAATCTTCAGTCACATATTTTGGTTTAGCATTTGAATACAAGGAAGAATTTTTAAGAGAATTTATTTTTCTTCTTATTTTAACATTTTGATGTTGATCACCAATAATGTTTTGAGAATCCACTTGCATCCTCAACCTTTGATGAGATTTTTGGGATTCGTATTCATCATTGGAAATAGATTAGTTTTATTCTTCTTCTTGAGTAAGATTAAAATTGTTCTATCCTTATCAGAAATGTTAACAAAACATTCCTTGTAATGCTCAACTTCCTTATCTGCATGAGTCTATTTATCTTCCATGGTTTTTTCAAAAACCTTCACTTCAACAGAATTAAAAATTATTCCTTTTTATTTATTAATAAACTTGTATTATCTTTAATCTAGAGAATGACAAATAAAGATTACAACTTCACCAATCTGTTCAAACTTTATATATTTTCTATATTTCTTCTTTATGATGCATGGACTCCCAAAAACACTATAACGTTACAAATTTTGAGTTTTGCACTTATATAATTCATATGGAGTCATATGGGATCTCGGACTATAGAAAGATATATATTGGATATATATTGTATTACTCATGGTTTTCCTTCAATATTAATCTGAAATACCATGTTCAAGTAACATCATTCTTTTCATTTCCACTAATCTCATATTCTTTCTTTTAAAAACCCAATTTTTTTTAGGTGTGTATAGTGAACTATACTCATACCTAATTCCTTGATTCTCAATATAACATTAAAATTACTCATTATTATACTCACCACCATTATATGTTATCAACTTCTTTTCTGAATACTCACATTCCTTCTCCGCTTTCCTCCTGAAACATTTAATTTTTTTAGATAATGTGACTTATGTATCATATACATAAAATAATCAATATAAGTAAAGACATAAATGATTGTGATGAAGTACATATCTTCATTTATATATTGTTTGATCATTGTACCACATATATCAGAATAAATAAGTTCCATGGGTTGTTTTGAACAAATCTCTAATTTATTATGCACCGAGTTTTTAATTTTTCCCTTCAGAAAAATTGTGCAACACCAATATCTTCTTCATGGAAAATCAAGAATATCTCGGACACTATCTCACTTTGATAACAGGATCGTGTCTCTTTGACACATGTGTTGTAGAGACCCGAAGCTTAACGTACATTGACATTACATTAAATTTGCGGAATACTTAGTACATAACAAAAACACACACACAAAGATCATAATAGTTTAGTGTCTTTAGAAACTCTGAATATAATCTTCTAATCCTGGTGAAAGATATTCAACATCTCCCATAAAGATCTTCCTTTTTTTTATACCTAAAACCTTTCTTTATATCCTGGGGAAAAGAAAACATAAAAGGGTGAGTGCAAATTCTCAGTAAGGGTAAACAAAAGAAATATCAATCACATCATATACATAAGCACATAACTTTTGGAAATCTTAACCCATAAAAGAGATCAAAATTTCATAACCTGTGATAACTCATGGCAGTGAAATGTAATCACAATAATCATAACATAAAACATTAAACTTTGTGGAATACACACATAATCATAGAGAATCATTTCTTATTAGTCAAGTCTCATTTCCAAGACTATCTTAGTGGACAAAATCCCTTTCTGAACCGAGTCACCCTCGTTTCAGTCATGTTTCACTGAACCGGTATAACCTACCATTCCATCCATGTCTATCTCATGAGATATAATATCTTTACCCAATGAATTGGAGGGAGATATAGGTCCCACCCATCTCATAATGATACCATTCTTATGTGTGCCACAAAATCATAAACCATACATCATTGCATAACCCATGTAATAAAAATGGGAATCTTAAACATCATGACATCATAAAACAATTCATATACGATAAAGGAATTCATAAAAATAATTACATCACAATATAATCTAATCAATGTAATAATAGGGATAAAAACAGAACCCTTTATTATCTTAGATGGAAAATAATTTTGATAAAACACTTGAACTTCATTCTTGAGGAAAATATCCTTTCTACTTCAAAAACACTTTTCCTTTCTTAACATGTCATAAAATTTTAAACTAAAAGAAGTTGATTAAAAATAAACTTGAAAACTTGTAAAGGAATCTTTTTGGAAATAATGTTTTAAAAATCCATTCATGTCGTATAAGTTAAAAAAACATTCTTCTCGTACTTTTGTCGGAAAAGTCAAAAAAGTACCTCGTACGAAAAACGACAAAAGATTCCTTTCATATATTTTACTAAAAACTCACCGAAGGATAAAATGTGATTTAAACAATTTTAGGTGAATTTAAATAATATTACATATTGAGGAAACATGGATGTGGATGATAAAATACACCTCAGTAAATGCCAAAGTATAAACAATCTCAGATAAAAATGAGATTGTGATATTTCCCTTACCTTAGGTCCGATTTGCTTCGTAAGTGTCGGAAACTCCTGTATAATGATTTAAATAATGTCATTGAATTATTAAAAAATCATATTAATTGTTATGAAATCATATATGGTTCACTTATGACTTTATATTACCCGTTCTTTTGTAAATTCCATGTTAAAGAGCGTTTTGGGTAAAATTGTTTCATTTGTCATCCGTGTTTTGACTTGTAATTATTCATATGATTACTTAGATCATGATTACTTAATTCCAGAATACAGAACATGATTTATATATATATATTCAGAATATACATATATATAATAAATCAGTAAATGGAAAGAAATACATCGTTCATGGAGACGGTAGGCCGTACGTACGCATGAACGCTGTTTTCGTTTCCTTATTGAGTTGAACGGAATTAAGTAGATGACATACATATATATACACATAAATCCAGTATCATTATTATGTCATATATTTCATGATTACTTATTATATATACTTTATAATCATTCATGAATGGTTAAAGTGGAGAATGAATCTCATCGCGTCGTGGAGACGGTAGTCCGTACGTACGCACGAGCGATGATATCGTTCTCATGATCGTGGGACTGTATTGGAGCATATGTATACTATTTCAGAATCAATATCACTTTAAAATAATAATATATAGTTATTATTTACACCATTATACCCATCCAAGTAATGTGGTGGTGGAAAATAGATTTCACCACGACGTGGAGACGGTATTCCGTACGTACGCACGCGCGGTGATTTCGTTTTCCGTAGGATGGATAGATGGTGAAATAGGATTGTTTCATACTTATAATGAAATATCAGTATATGAGAGATACTGATGTTATTACTTCATAATGAAACAACCTAAGAAGAATAAGTGGAAGAAGAAATAAAGGTGAAAGAATCGGTAACGGAAATTACCTCTTCTTTGAAGCGCCTCTTTGAGACCTCCTCTTAGGGCACTAAAATTGGTCTTTGAGGAAGACCAGAACATCTAGGATGTTTCTAGGGAAGTGGAGAAGAGAATTCGGTAGGGTTTGGCCGAACTTGAAGGCTCAAAGTTGTGTGAGGAAGAGAGGGAGGAGGTGCCCTTTTATAAGGGAGGAGAGGGGCACCTTTGGAATAACTAAAAATATTATTTTATTTTAAAGTAAAGTTCGGTTTTAAATAGCTCCAAATTGATTTATTTAGAGGCTAAGGTGGGGATGGGTCGAAATCCTCTCATCCAATAGAATTTAGACAAGTTTAGGGTCCTATTTTAACCTTATCATTTAGATTTAACATTAAGTTAAATAATTTTACTTTTACCGTGTCTTCTTGTGTTCTTATACTATAAGGTTACTAAACTTACTATATCAAGACAAACTAACCGCAAGTTGTTTATTATTAATATATATAACCTTATCTAAGTCATTTTTCCGAACCTTAGATTTTTTGGAATAAAATAACAATTAATAATATAATATTTGTTTTAAAAACTATTTTATGTCAATTTTGACACTATTTAGTAATTGATTTTTGTGAAATCATAACAGAATGATTAGTTCGAACAAAGTTAATTTAAACTATAAAAACATGTCATATTAACCTAGAAAATTAGTGGAATTCATAAAAAGTCTCAAATTATATTTATTTGGGTATTTATAACATCAATTATGTAAATATTTCATTAATAAGATAATTATTGTATCATCATTGTGTCATAAATAAATTAAATTATATAACGTCTAAAAATTAAAAATAAAATACCATTATGTACTAAATCTTTTTAGCTTTCTAATGCATATTTATAGTCTAATTTATCTTATGTATAACCCCATATTAAAAATGATTTACTTATTAAACGTTGATTTTAACTATTTTAACCCTTCTTTAAATAAATTAATAATAAATGTCCTAATCTAATCCAAGTGGGCCTAAATGGTCATATTTTATTCCTAAGGTTGTTTTTGATCGAATTACACTTGTCCAATAGAATTAGGACATGTGTTAGGGTAATAATAATATCATTTGTACCCTTAATTACCCTATTTACTTTTAACCGTGGTAAAAAATAGTAAAAAGTTACTATTCACCAAAAAATTATTTTCATCTCATTGAACCAGATTTTACTTACTGACATCAACCGTGTCTCTCGGATTTTCGAAATTCCACTCACAGAAGCGGTAAAATTAAGTTTTATTAAAAATTCAGTTTTTTAACTACCACTTAGTGGTTTCACTATTCATCAAAAAATGAAAGTTTCCAAAAAAATACCAAAAATTAGATCTAAGCTATATTTGATATTATGAATTCAAAAATGATGTCTATTTTATCAAATTCAAAACATATCAGTTGCATTAATTAATTTAAAAATTAATTCCCGTCGTCAAAACAAATAGCGTGTTCTTAAGAGATAATAACTATCAAAAGATTGACACTTGTTTATGACTGGTTTAAATGTGAAATTACATCCAATGACAAACATTGTATTAAATTGTAAAAATATATTCTAAATATACTTTAAAACCACTCAAATTAATAATTTTTCACTATTAATTATTTCGATTAAAAAAAATTGTTTTTAATTATAATTTAGTAATTTTCACTATTCATCAGAATATGAAAGTTATCCAAAAAGTACCAAAATTTCACCTTAGGCTAAATTCAATACTCCGAATCCAAAAATGAAGTCCATTTTGAGAGCTAAAATTTATAAAATTTTAAAAGGTGGTTATTACTATTCATAACAGCTAGTTTTAATAATATTTTAATAGCATATCGTTGTTTAGTGAAACTCGGTATTGCATACTACACACGCTATCGAGGAAGGTCGTGATTGCGTGTAATACAAGGCAAGTCAAGGATGTGTGTTGAGCAAGCTCCTTTTGGTGTAGCATACAACACAATACATTAATGAAATTAAAAAGAATATTTTTCATAAAATCTCGGGGTGTTACATTCTACCCCCCTTAAAATCAATTTCGCCCTCGAAATTCATCGGGGTTATAAATGGTTTACTATTCGAAAGTTTCTTTGATAGAAACCCACATCGTAAAAAGGAATACCAAAACTAATCTTTAAAAAAAAGTATGAAACTTAACGGTTACCCAAATAAACTAATCACTGGGTTTCCACATAGGTGAAAATATGGATATGGGAGAGAAATCTAACCATCATGTTCTGATGGAGAGTGGTAGAGAACATGGCTATGGAAAAGACAGCAATCACAAAGCCATAAATTTTTGATGATATAGGGTACCATCTGATTCATCAGATATAAGAGCACTAGGACAACATTTTTGGTTTTTAAGATCATTTCACTAAAGTTGATGAAATTGGAATTAGAAGAAATACTTTCATGATTTTGGTATAGTCTCACCGTTTGTCGTTATTTAGACAATTTCCACTTTATCTCTTAAAGAAATGAATTTGAATTTGTCATTCATGATGTGTTAGCAGATCGTGTGATAGAATGATGGGTCATTCCATCTGTCTCAAACAAAAGGTTAGAAAAGTTATCAAAAAAAATACATAAGTCCATCTATAGTGAGATTAATCCTATATAGTTCCTAAAATGAACTTATACTTCATATATCATACCGCTTAATAAAATAAAACCAGTTTCCACTAACCAGGGACTTCTTGTATGCCAGTGTTAGGCGATAAAGGCCAGTCGCACTTCGGTTGTGGGTTCGATTCCTACGACCTTGTCTGACGCGTTGGGCTGTCGCCCGTCCTGCAGGTTGTCCTTTTTCTAAAACTATATTACTATAACATCCCATCAATAATATCGAAAAAAACTTCTATCCTTAAACAATACTAACTTATGTCCAACATAATCCATTCTAGTCTTTAGGCTTATCCATAATACTGTAGTCCATTCTCATAATATAGTGAAAATGATTACTAGAGATTTAATACCATCGTTGATCCCCATATATCATAAGATATGTCTTGTTGGTCACATTCCAAACATTCAAAGGCCTTAATCATGTATTCTCTTGAATACCCATTGAACCATAGTCAAAACTTGAATGCAGTTAAAAGTTAACACTTTTCACATACCAAAATCCTCAAAATTCTATATACTCAAACCATGATATCACTTAGTCCTTATATCAATCATGAGCTCATGAATACTATTAAACATTTTGTTTTCTCATTTTCCCTTCATTATGCGCATATCATCTTATTTCCAAAAATATCTCAATCACTTTGAATACCACATTATACCAATACAGAAATATTCCAATACTTTATGATAAAACATTATTTTGGAATCCCATTACATAAACACTTAATCATTTTACCACATCGTTGTCATATTCAACATCGCCAATAGTGATCACATGTGACTTCCCTTTGTCCTTTGACTTAAGTGGTTTCTCATGTCGATCATCACTAACCCTTGGATTAGGGCATTTATTAGCATAATGCCCCATTTCCTTGCACTTTAAGCATTGAAGTGTTGGTGGTGCGTTCTCTGCAGTGTTTGCTTTATTCACATCATTAGAAACCCTTTTTCCATTACTTAGACACTCAGCTGCTCGATGACCTTCTTTTCCACAGTTAAAACATTTTTTATTCCCTTTAAGACAATCTCCAACATGCTTCTTTCCACACTTTGTGCATAAAGAAACATTCATCTTCTTTTCACCATTATTTTGAGATTTCTCCTTGAACTCCATCTTTCGTTTCTTTTCAAAACCATGAGATGGATATGTAACACCAACTTCCATTTCTACCTTAATAGCACAACGCACAATTTCTTCATAGCTACTGAAGTCTCTTATAGCTAATGCCCTTCGAAGACTTGGTTTTAAGCCACTGAAAAATCGATCAACTTTACTTTCAGGTTGGATGATAATGCTAGATGCATACCTTGCAAGTCTTGTAAAATTCGCTTCGTATATACCAACAGCTTCATCATCCTTCTGCTTTAGCTCAAGAAACTCCTTTTCCATCTTTGTTTGAAGAATATGAGGGAAGTACTTACTGAAAAACAAGTTCTTGAACTCATCCCATTCCATGGACTCAATTTCATCTCCTGGCCTCGTATTCTTGATAAGATTCCACCATTGATCAGCTTCACCTTCCAAACGATATACTGCTAAGATGACTTTATCATGCTCAGAACATTGAAGAACTGAAAATATCTTTTCAGTGGTACAGATCCATTGTTCAGCAACAAGTGGATCGGAAGACCCACTGAAAGAAGGTGGATGTTGCCTCATAAAGGACTCAATAGAATATTGTTCCCTTCTCTGCTCATTTGGAAGTCCAGAATGATTCATAACTTGTGTAAGTATAGAAATAAGATTTTGCACTCCATCTCCCATAACATTTGTTTGTTCAGGAGGGTAATCATTGCATTGTCCATTGTATTGATCAACACGGTTCCTTCGGGTTCCAGCCATCATCTAAAATCCAAAAAGAATAGTGTGAGAGGAAAAAATCATGCTAGGGAAAACAACATAATAAAGGGGGAGTACCTTCAATATCTAACATCTTAGGTTTAATTCTATGATCGTTAGCGTAATTCTAGTACTATAACCTATACGTATACTTAACCTTAGGGACATCCCTAGACATACCTTAGAAATATCTCTAGGGATCTCACTAACATTTTCGAATCCTAGTTTCCAAAGGTTGACTAAACCTTTCCTCTAATACCAACTGTAGAGACCCGAAGCTTGACGTACATTGACATTACATTACATTTGCGGAATACTTAGTACATAACAAAAACACACACACAAGGATCGTAATATTTTAGTGTCTTTGGAAACTCAGAATATAATCTTCTAATCCTGGTGAAAGATCTTCAACATCTCCCATAAAGATCTTCCTTTTTTTATACCTAAAACCTTTCTTTATATCCTGGGGAAAAGAAAACATAAAAGGGTGAGCTCAAATGCTCAGTAAGGGTAAACAAAAGAAATATCAATCACATCATATACACAAGCACATAACTTTTGGAAATCTTAACTTGTAAAAGAGTTCAAAATTTCATAACCTGTGATAACTCATGGCAGTGATATGGAATCACAATAATCATAACTTAAAACATTAAACTTTGTGGAATACACACATAATCATAGAGAATCATTTATTATTAGTCAAGACTCATTTCCAAGACTATCTTAGTGGACAAAGTCCCTTTCTGAACTGAGTCACCCTCGTTTCAGTCCTGTTTCACTGAACCGGTATAACCTACCATTCCAGCCATGTCTATCTCATGAGATATAATATCTTTACCCAATGCATTGGAGGGAGATATAGGTCCCACCCATCTCATAATGATACCATTCTTATGTGTGCCACAAAATCATAAACCATACATCATTGCATAACCCATGTAATAAAAATGGGAATCTTAAACATCATGACATCATAAAACAATTCATATACGATAAAGGAATTCATAAAAATAATTCCATCACAATATAATCAAATCAATATAATAATAGGGATAAAAACAGAACCCTTTATTATCTTAGATGGAAAATAATTTTGATAAAACACTTGAACTTCATTCTTGAGGAAAATATCCTTTCTACTTCAAAAACACTTTTCCTTTCTTAACATGTCATAAAATTTTAAACTAAAAGAAGTTGATTAAAAATAAACTTGAAAACTTGTAAAGGAATATTTTTGGAAATAATGTTTTTAAAATCCATTCATGCTGTATAAGTTAAAAAAATATTCTTCTCATACTTTTGTCGGAAAAGTCAAAAAAGTACCTCGTATGAAAAATGACAAAATATTCCTTTCATATATTTTACTAAAAACTCACCGAAAGGTAAAATGGGATTTAAACAATTTTAGGTGAATGGAAATAATATTACATATTGAGGAAACATGGATGTGGATGATAAAATACACCCCAATAAATGCCAAAGTATAAACAATCTCAGATAAATATGAGATTGTGATATTTCCCTTACCTTAGGTCCGATTTGCTTCGTAAGTGTATGAACCTCCTGTATAATGACTTAAATAATGTCATTTACTTATTACAAAATCATATTCATTGTTATGATATCATATATGGTTCACTTATGACTTTATATTACCCGTTCTTTTGTAAATTCCATGTTAAAGAGCGTTTTGGGTAAAATTGTTTCATTTGTCGTCCGTGTTTTGACTTGTAATTATTCATATAATTACTTAGATCATGATTAATTAATTACAAAATACAAAACATGATTTATATATATATATATTCATAATATACATATATATAATAAATCAGTAAATGGAAAGAAATACACCGTTCATGGAGACGGTAGGCCGTACGTACGCATGAACGCTGTTTTCGTTTCCTTATTGAGTTGAACGGAATTAAGTAGATGACATACATATATATACACATAAATCCAGTATCATTATTATGTCAAATATTTCATGATTACTTATTATATATACTTTATAATCATTCATGAATGGTTAAATTGGAGAATGAATCTCATCGCGTCGTGGAGACGGTAGTCCGTACGTACGCACGAGCGATGATATCGTTCTCATGATCGTGGGACTGTATTGGAGTGTATGTATACTATTTCAGAATCAATATCACTTTAAAATAATAATATATAGTTATTATTTACACCATTATACCCATCCAAGTAAAGTGGTGGTGGAAAATAGATTTCACCGCGGCGTGGAGACGGTATTCTGTACGTATGCACGCGCGGTGATTTCGTTTTCCATAGGATGGATAGATGGTGAAATAGGATTGTTTCATAATTATAATTACATATTAGTATATGATAGATACTGATGTTATTTCTTCATAATTAAACAACCTAAGAAGAAGAAGTGGAAGAAGAAATAAAGGTGAAAGAATCGGTAACGGAAATTACCTCTTCTTTGAAGAGCCTCTTTGAGACCTCCTCTTAGGGCACTAAAATTGGTCTTTGAGGAAGACCAGAACCTCTAGGATGTTGCTAGGGAAGTGGAGAAGAGAATTTGGCAGGGTTTGTCCGAGCTTGAAGGCTCAAAGTTGTGTGAGGAAGAGAGGGAGGAGGTGCCCTTTTATAAGGGAGGAGAGGGGCACCTTTGGAATAACTAAATATATTATTTTATTATAAAGTCAATTTCGGTTTTAAATAGCTCCAAATTGATTTATTTAGAGGAAAAGGTGGGGATGGGTCGAAATCCTCTCATCCAATAGAATTTAGACAAGTTTAGGTTCCTATTTTAACCTTATCATTTATATTTAACATTAAGTTAAATAATTTTACTTTTACCGTGTCTTCTTGTGTTCTTATACTATAAGGTTAATAAACATACTATATCAAGCCAAACTAACCCCAAGTTTTTTATTATTAATATATATAACCTTATCTAAGTCATTTGGCCGAGACTTAGATTTTTAGGAATAAAATAACAATTAATAATATAATATTAGTTTTGAAAACTATTTTATGTCAATTTTGACACTATTTAGTAATTGATTTTTGTGAAACTCATAACAGAATGATTAGTTCGAACAAAGTTAATTTAAACTATAGAAACATGTCATATTAACCTATAAAATTAGTGTAATTTATAAAAAGTCTCAAATTATATTTATTTGGATATTTATAACATCAATTATGTCAATATTTCATTAATAAGATAATTACTGCATCATCGTTGTGTCATAAATAAATTAAATTATTTAATGTCTAAAAATTACAAATAAAATACCATTATGTAGGAAATATTTGTATATTTCTAATGAATATTTATAGTCTAATTTATCTTATGTATAACCCTATATTAAAAATGATTTACTTATTAAACTTTGATTTTAACTATTTTAACCCTTCTTTAAATAAATTAATAATAAATGTCCTAATCTAATCCAAGTGGGCCTAAATGGTCATATTTTATTCCTAAGGTTGTTTTTGGTCAAATTACACTTGTCCAATAGAATTAGTACATGTGTTAGGGTAATAATAATATCATTTTTACCCTTAATTACCCTATTTACTTTTATCCGTGGTAAAAAAAATTAAAAAGTTACTATTCACCAAAAAATTATTTTCATCTCATTGAACCACATTTTACTTACTGGCATCAACCGTGTCTCTCGGATTTTCGAAATTCCACTCACAGAAGCGGTAAAATTAAGTTTTATGAGAAATTCAGTTTTTTAACTACCACTTAGTGGTTTCACTATTCATCAAAAAATGAAAGTTTCTAGAAAAATACCAAAAATTATATCTAAGCTATATTTGATATTATGAATTCAAAAATGATGTCTATTTTATCAAATTCAAAACATATCAGTTGCATTAATTAATTTAAAAATTAATTCTCGTCCCCAAAACAAATAGCGTGTTCTTAAGAGATAATAACTATCAAAAGATTGACACTTGTTTATGACTGATTTAAATGTGAAATTACATCCAATGATGAACATTGTATTAAATTGTAAAAATATATTCTAAATATACTTTAAAACCACTCAAATTAATAATTTATCACTATTAATTATTTCGATTAAAAAAAATTGTTTTTAATTATAATTTAGTAATTTTCACTATTCATCAGAATATGAAAGTTATCCGAAAAGTACCAAAATTTCACCTTAGGCTAAATTCGATACTCTAAATCCAAAAATGAAGTCCATTTTGAGAGCTAAAATTTCTAAAATTTTAAAAGGTGGTTATTACTATTCATAACGGCTAGTTTTAATAATATTTTAATAGCATATCGTTGTTTAGTGAAACTCGGTATTGCATACTACACATGCTATAGAGGAAGGTCGTGATTGCGTGTAATACAACTAAAGTCAAGGATGAATGTTGAGCAAGCTCCTTTTGGTGTAGCGTACAACACAAGACATTAATGAAATTAAAAATAATATTTTTCATAAAATCTCGGGGTGTTACATGTGTTGCATATTTTTATTACACAACTGATTCTCTTCCACCATACCAAAGTAAAAAGAGTTTTGAATTTGAAAAATATGGAACATGTGCACTTTATTACGTTGGTCTCTTGTAACTATTTTCCATCTTCCTCACTTTTCACAAAAAACATATTTTTTTAAAATAAATTTGTTACCTTGCTAAGATAGTTATGAACAATTATAAATTTGTGTTTCAGCCCATCAACATATAATTATTTTGTGGATTTAAACTTTTCATTCCCGATGATGGATGATCCAACATGTGTGATTATTAAGGATTTATCATTTCCAAATGTCATTGTTCCTTATTTAAAGTATTTTACATTCCCCAATAACTTTAAATATCCTATCATATGAGAAGAAAACCCATTATCGATAATCTATTTCCATTCTCCTTTTCTAGATTTCAGGGTGGATTCTACGAGAATATATTTATCATTCTTCATCTAGATATTCTAATAATTATTAAAAAACATTTGATGTGATAGTAAAAGAACAAGAAATAATTTTAAAACGTTTCTAGTGTGTTCACATATCTCACAAATAGTTTAAAATAGTTGGAAACTATATTAAAATTGCATAACAACTTTCTCAAGATTATTTATTTTTGGATATTGATTCCCCCTCAAACATTTCCTCCCATAACATATGGAATAATATTAATGTTTTTTATTAAACTGAAACATATTCATTTTATGCCCAAATCCACCCCTATACCAGTGGTATCCATAGAAAGAATATTTTCCTATGAAACATTAATACTAATTGGAGTGGTGAATATGATTTTCAGAAAGATTAATTTATTTCTTATCTGATATTTGTTGACATCCAACATTTATGTTATCAATTGAAAAATTATTTTTCAACTCTATTTGGTTTTATCGTTATAGGAACGAGAAGTTTTTAAAACATTTTAGGATTTACAATTTTTAAGAAACATTTCCAGTATTAAGGTTTTTAAAAAAGTCTGAATTATCCACTTTATTAATATTTTCATCATGCATATCTTTCACAACTTTCTTCTTTTAATAAAAATTATTGCTTTCTTCCCTACCTTTGAAGGTAAATTTTCTTGATCCTTCTATGGTTTCTCCAAACAAGAACTTACAAAAATATCAGAGATAGTGTTTCTGAAACTTGTATCTTTCTATTCAGCTTTAGAATTTTTTTTGAAAAGTTCCAACTCTTATTTGTTTTTCTTTGAGCTTCACATCCAAATGATCATTTAAATTATTTTCTCCCTCGTGAGATTTATTTAAATAATCAATTTATTTCACTATCTTAATATTAAAATTTGGAAAAAATACATAATTTTCAAGGAACATTAATTTTTTAACTTTTTAATTTCGTTCACTTGCCTTCAAATATTTCTCAACCATTCTTTCAATTCTTCTTTTAGATAGTATTTTAATAGAGTTTCTTATTTTTCTGAACTCCTACTTCCAAATCCTTCATTATTAATTGTTTCTATAAATGTATTATCACTAATATACTGAATATAATTTTTTGGATTCACCATCATTATATTATTCTTCATTATATTTTGATAAGATACTTCCTATTTTGTATTTGAATAACTTTTTTCTATCCCATTGGGAAAATATTTAATCTTATCCACTAGTTTCTTAAATAATCTTCTTTTCCATCATTCTTCTTCATCATTATCCTCTTATTTATTCCTTTGATGACAATTAGCAGCAAAAATCCAAATGGATACACATTAAAAGGATTTCAAGGGAAGTTTCCTTTTATATTTACCTGTATCTCTTCTCATATTTTCAGAAAACAAAAAAAATATCATTATGATTTTTACATACCACATTTTCAGAATCATAAGCTACATCTTCTTCTCCAATAAAAATATTCTTTGAATTTTATTTCATGGATTCCTTGAAAGAAATATATCTATAAAATGTTATTACTATTTTCATATATTTCTCATTTATTATTACATTTTCTATTATAGTGCTTTGAAAATCATCAAGATATAATGTTTCAGGATATCTATCTTTCATTGGAGAAACATTAGCATCAAAAGTTTCAGGAATAATTCATACGATCTTTTCAAAAACTATAGAATCCTCAAAATTTTCACCAAGGCATCAAATAGTGATAAAATTATCATTTATCTTGGAAAATAAGTCCCCAATATATTCATACTCAACAATTTTTAAATCTCTATAATTCATCCTCTAGATTTATAATTTTTCCATGCCCACTTTTTTATTTCCTTCGTATATGTTGTTCAACTTGTCCCATATACCTTTGGTTGTGGCATTATGATTTATTCATAAGAATTAATTTTCATAAAGTGATAATAGTAAAGAATTATTGAACCTTCCATCATTCTCAAGATTATTCTTATCAACAGGTGTTAGAGGAAATTTATCATCAATGGGAGGAAAACCATATGTTGCACCTTTAATAACAACATACAATATAGACATAAGATAAGGAAATATTCTATCTATCCAGATATGATAATTCTTACTATAAAAAACTATAATTCTTTTACTATAAACACAATTTAGATTCTCCATAAAAAATTATCTTTCAAAACATCAGCAAAGAATAAATGAAGGGAACATGGATATGATACCAATTGTAATTTCCCAGTCAATATATCTGTATCACTAGAATAGGGAGGTGGTAAATTAGTGATATCTTTTTCTTTTATGTTTCTCTATAAATGATACAACCTTAACCTCATGTTAATGATTTATTTCCCCGTCAAAAAAAATTCAAACACATATCCATAGGAAGACAATAATTTACAAGGTTCACTACTTAGTATTAGTAGCTTCGTCTTAGTATGGTTGAAAAATGATCCAATACCACACAATGCACTAGAAAACAATCCTTTTTTGTGGAATAAAATCAACAAGATATTACCTTACACTCATATAGCACAATGATCAATACAATAGTGTTTGTGCATCAATTAGCATGAAATGATATAAGAATGTTTTTGTAGAAAACATGTTATCATGCTTCTTGATCGACTATCATAAATAATATCTTTCAAAACAATTCATCATTTTCATACCCAGAAGCTGGTAAGAACATTTTATATAGTTTTTAACAAAACTCAATATGATTTTCTATATCTAATTTCACAATATGAAAAATATATGGCCCTCCCAAAATATGATTGAGATAATAATAGAACAAATCTATCTGAATCCAGAAATCCCAATCCAAGTACTAAGTGTGATTGAGAAATACAGAAATGCTAAATACAACCTTGTCTCTTCTATTATGATTCTTATACCTAGAAAAATTATTCATGAAACCCAATTCAAGAAAAAATTTTCTCTATAATTATTTACTGATCTTCCTCCTCTTTACCTTTCATAAACAATACATTTGTTAGAAAGAAGAAACTACATTCCGTTTTTTAGTTAACCCAAATATAGTTTGGGAAGGATTCAAAAAAAAATTCCTGCTCAACTAAATTTCCCAAATTTAAAAGTTACCTTGAATTTATGATACATTTATGACATTTTCAATTATTCTAAACTCTTCTCAAACCTTATTTAATATTATAACAAACTTCATTATTCTTTAGGATTCTTTAAGATTCATCAATCCAGTTTGGATTCTCTATTCTCATTCTCTTATATTATTTCTTCACTACGATTCTCTGTACCACTTAAATAGAAGAATAAATGGAAATCTATAATATTATTATAAAACATTACTATGAATTTTATCATGAACATCTATTATGAATTCCTAAATATGATGAGGGAATTTAGTGACTCTAAATTTCCTTACTTTCATTTAAACTAATCTAAACTGATGATATCTCATTATGTTGCTCTACACCAATAAAAAAAGAAACATATTATTCTTCAAACTCTATAATATTCTTAATCCCTTTTGACAATATTTTTAAAAAAACTTCAAAATCATTGAGAAATACTTGAGACTTAACAAAACTCTAGTCTGGTTTTTGTTCTAATTGTCATTACAATGTGTATCATTATGAATAAGATAAATATAAAACAATAGATTCTTTCTATTTTCTCTAATAGAAATCCCAGGATGTTAAAATGAAAAAAATTATACCTCTAAAGAATATAATGGTATACCAGATATAATGGATGGGTAATGGCAGCTTTGACTTTAGCAACTTCTTTCTTTTCTAAATAGGATATCAATGAACATTCATATATTACCTTCTTTCCCTTTTCTGATTGTTAAACACCTAAATTTATTTCTCTAAAGATTTAAATATTTTATATTTTTGTCTGACTAAAAACCAACAATATCATTAAATTAAACCTCCTCAGTGTTTAAACAAATATGAATCTAATTCATTCATACTAACAATTTGATACATGAAATATTCAGCTTAAAAAATTTCTTTCTTTTACAAACATTGGGTTGAAATAATGACTTCATTATTGACATTGATTAAAATTTTGATGATGTATAGATTTCTCTAACTTTAAATGGACAGTATTGTGACTTCTCATTCCTCAGCAGCATCTTTATTTCCTTCTCTGCATAAATACGATTGGCCTAATTATGATCATCAGTACATTTTTTCTTCCAATCAAATTCCCAATACGATTTTCATCACTTCTTCTCAACCTTATTTTATATAGATATTATCACCAATTTTAAATATTAATTTCTATTTATGGGAAATTCAAAACAACAATGCATTATCAGATTTATAATGGATCCATGATGAACCTGATTCTCTTCCTCATTACGATCAAAACATCATTACAGATACAATGTGAATATGATATTTCTTCAAGATGAATTCTTCTCAAAACGACGGACTTTCCTAAACATTGTGAGTTTTATTTTTTGAATATGAGGATGAGTCCAAATTTCTCATTCTTTTACTAAGTTAATTTATTTACCATTTTTAAAAAATAATACATTACATTTGAAAAAAAACACTTCTTCAAAAACCATTCTCTGGCCAACTTGGTGATAAGGGGTAGCATGTCCCAGAGGTCATTAATTCTCTACAAAATGGGATTTCATGGACTATCATGAGCTCCCAGATATTATCCATGGTAATTTCAAGCTTCATTAGTGGCCTTTGACATTGTGCTCGATCTTGGTCGTTACATTAAAGGAGTTTTTCCTAACCATACACTTTCTAATAAAACCTTGAGTTATCATTATGTATGGTATAGTAAACACTTAATTAACTAGGATTTACCCTTACATAAATCACAGAAAACCAAATTTACCTTTTGGACACTCTTTATATCTCAACATTTCATTTATATAGCTATTTTCTTTCTTTTATGAAAAAACTATCTTAACCTTATGTTGTTGTTGTCTTACCTATAAAAAAATCATAAAAACTATTGTTTACCCTTACATAACACCTAAAAAATGGGTTACCTTCATCCAGAACAAGTAATAATTCTCTTTTATTGCTATAAAAAATATTACCTTTAAATAACCCAAGGCCATATGTAAGGGTAAACCAAAAACATAAAAATTTTGATCAGTAAAATCTAACTTCCAAATTCAACATTTTCATCTCTTTTACTCCAGATTACATAATTAAATGTAAATCTAAAATTTTAATAAGATAATAATTACTTCAAAAATTTATAATACATTGAAATTTATAATTAAAATGTTAAAAAAATTAACAAAAAATAAGGGCATCAAATATTAGTGCGGCAGTCTCATTTTCTCAATGGCTTGTATGTGGGTGTCTCCCAAAATATCTTTTCCACTATCTTGCAGTTTTCATGTGAGTATGTCCCCATATATAGTAATTTTAATGTTCCTCTCTCACAAATGTCTCATATACATTTCCAATAGGACCTTTTATTTTTATTTCTTATCATTTTTTTCTCATGGTTGAATATCTCTTCAATATTACTCAAGCATCATCAATAACATTATTTATCTCAAAAATAATTCCATAATGGAAATAAATAATTAATAAAAATAAATTTATGGAGACTCAAATATTATTCATACTTTCAAACCGGATCATATATTCATTACTCAAGAGGTTTAGTAAAAACCTATAAAGACTCAATTATTGAAGTTTTAAATCTCTTAGCACCATATTATTTATCTATATTGAACTTGAATCACATATTATTTTGTGATATTTAATTCCACTAAAAATAAGTACCAACGTCATCATAATTAATTTTTAGATTTAGCTTAAATGGAACATTATTTATTTTTAATAAATATATTTCTATGAAATTCATCCGGCTTTGATCTCTTTCTTAATAAACTCAAAGACACTTTTCTCACATGACCAATATTACATGACACTTGATTTTGTGATTTTTGATCAATTAGGATCTACATTAAGATTATCATATTTTTTCATCATTTTTTGGATGATTTCTACAGAAGATTTATATTCCACCTTCCATATATCCTTCACTTTGACCTTCTTCCTCATGGATTTAAAGATCAATTATGTAACATCTAAAGCTTTAATCAAACACCATTTTGGTTTTTTTGATGTCTAAAAAATTAAGAATAACCTAAGTATTATTGAAAATAATTTATTAATCGTAATATATTGTAATAAACTAATAACATTATTTATTTTTCATATGATGTTGAAATCAAAAATTCCTAAACTCAGCCTAAACATCATTTGAGGATTCAGATTATCTATTTAGTATAATTTGGAAAGACATAAGAAGTCCATACAAAATCAAATGCCACCTCAAAAATTCATACGTGGGAGTAAAAAAATCCATACATCTAGAATGATAGATGTTAAAAAAAGTTCTTCAGAATTCATATGTGAAATAGGTAAACTCCTACACATCTTCCAAAGTCATATAGTAGATTCTCAAGAAGTCATATAGAATAATACTTGGACATTTTTTTACTATCCATAATAATTTTTTTTTCAAATTAAATCAATGTTGTTCCCATTCAACTCATAAATTCTAAAACTATTCAAATCAAATAAAAACAATTATGTAATGCATCAAACATTCTCAAAACGATTCAAAAATCCATCCCAGAGTCTTACCAGATTTTAAATTACTTACACATGGGTTTGAATATTGTACAATACCCAGTATCGTGAAGCTCTTATAGAAGTCATCATAGCTTGATTGACATAACCATTACTAACATCTTTTAAACAGTTTTATCAGAAGAATTATCACATGACATTGATATCAGGACGAAATCTTCAATCATATAACGTAAATAGGATAATTTCCAATATAAATCTCTCCTTTCATTCCCCAATTACATGGGTAACACCTTCAACCTTTAGTGGGTGGATTCTCAATCCATCACCCAACATTTATAACATAATGGCATTAATAAACAAGAAGTTTACATTTAAAAAAATAGAACAATGTCTCAATAAATACACTAGGGTACTTAAATATCCCCCTATGGTTTTTTAAATATCTAATTACTTCATAATTCAAGGTCTTACTGCTCTCAGTTGTTGAAAATAAATGTCAGGTTGGAAAATTTTCATTGTGAGGGAACCTGAAATGGAAATATTTATCTCCCACTTTGTCTCTTTGTAACTTATTCTCCACATTATCTTTCACTTTCTTCATTATCTCCATTCTTGATAGAATTGGTCATATTTATAAATAAGGTATGTACCACATGATTATTAAGAATAAGCCTTAATTAAGTCAATTTTTTGTCTATACAAACTAACCTAGTGTAGAAAACAAGTGTGAGTTGACTAAAGAATCATGGATTTCCATACACACTGATCTATGTAGTATCAACTCTGAAACTATCTTCATAGCATTTATAAAATTGGATTTTCATGAAATTTAATAAACCTGTACTCAACTTGAGAAAACATGTCAAACTTATTCAAGTGAATTCCCCCCCCCCACATTTTTCTTGGATAGTCACTCCCATTTTATAATATATACTAGATAAACTAAAATAAAAGTTAGTAGAGTGAATGTTATACCACAAATTCATATTATGTTGGGGTTATCTAGGATTATATTTTTAGTCAAATACAATAAATATTTAGTTGCATTGTCTTATTTGATAGCTCCACCTCAAGGGATTATCTCCATTATTATTTGATAGAGTTGTTTTCTTCCGGAAAAAAGCACTAACCATTCATGATACCAGTTTATGTCTTATACTAATTAAAAATTAATACCAATTGAAATTTTAGTTCACCATGAAGGATCATTATTTAGCTGTAAAGAAGTCACATCCTTCACTAGTTTTTTATGGTTCACCTCGAATTCCCTCCTTTTCCAAGATACATAATCATTTAAATGTGGGAATAATGTTAGTATTTTTAAGATACTTAGTTATAACATATGATATTTGATTTTTTATTTAACCTATAAATCCTCTTATTTCCATCTCTAAAGTGTTAGGAGATCTTAATGATTGATTTTTTCCTTTATAGATCGGAGCATTTTAAGGAAGCATAAATTCTTTATTGTTTTAAACTTCCTTAATTGCTAGAATTAGATTTGTTTACTTTAGAAATTAAACAATTATCTATATGTTTAGTTTGTTCTTTATTCTTTTCCAACTCTATCGAATTAGACCATATGACTGAATAGTTTTTTGATGGATTGGTCTAGCCCAATCCATTTTTTGATGATGATTGGGCCAAATTTATCTGTCCCATATTTCACACAACCAGACTACAACATACATGGCTTTATCTCTTTGGTGAGCTCATTAGGGGTTGTATGGGGAAATAATCCCTTGTTCTAAGAGTTTTGGGGTTGATGTAACGCAAAAAAGTTTTTTGGAGAAGTGTAGAAACTCTGACCACTATAGCAGAGCTGACCGACCAACACCGACAGGGCACTATAGCATTGTAGAATTTTTTCATAACTATTATTGAAGGTCGGACACTAGAGTCAATTGTTCTATAGTGATGTTGACCTCCATCTTTCATCCACTGTATCACATAATACTTGAGTGTTCACAACACTATAGCGATGCAGACTTCCATCCACCTTTCATAATAACACAACAGACATCCTATTTGGTTAGTGGAATAGGGATATGTCTTCTTTATTATCGCATTTCTGGATAGGGTTTCTATGTTTTTTGAAGATCTGATACTCTCTTTAATTTTTACTCTCTATTATAGTAAAATTTCAGCCACTACGTGGATGTAGGGGTCATTTCCTGAACCACATAAATCTCTGTGTCCAAGTTACTCTTCTTTTTATCCTTTTTATCTTTAAGGAATCATTTAGTTTTGTCACTGTGAATCCAAACAATTCTGCATCACTTTTGAAAAATGTCCAGACTACTTCTAGGGAATAAACTCTTCCTTTACTACTTTTGTTTGACATTTACAATAAATGGTGTTTCCCTTGGTCACTTTTCATATCCTTCCAACCATACAATCATGTAATGCATTTAGTGGCTATGTTTCTTGCCTTTTTTCACATTCCACACACATATTCAATAACCTTGGTGTTTCCTTTCTTAAGAAACCCCTCAAAATCATCATATATAATATCTTACACCATGTAAATATACTTTTTCTTTTACTTGATTTTCTCTTCCATGTTTTTTATCTTTATCCCATGAATATTAATATCAATATCCAATTTTCAATGGAACATGATATGGTATTTTCTACCACAATATATGAATTTTCCCTCCTCTAGTGTGACATATTCCTCATCCATCACCACTAATTTCTTAGAGAAACATTATTAGTATAATTATTCACTATTTTACTTATCATGGAAGAATTACTTCCCCTTATCACCTTCTTTTGAAACAATTTTATTTTTTTATCATATTCACAAATGTTGTTTTTTGATGGTATATGCTAGTATTTTTAAAAACAATTCCCACATTCATTGCATTAATCATAAAAACTATAATGTATTTTAGTGGTTTCTCATAGACGGATACTTTTCTTTCTAAGAAAACTAATTATTTATAATATGTTTTTTTCTAGATTTAACTCTACCCATCCCACCTAAATTGAGATTTCTACCACTTTTATAAGTTGACACATTATGAGAAAACTATATGGACTTGTATCCAATCCTCCAGTGGAACTAATAATAAACATATAATAACTTTATTCTATCTTTACGAGCTATCAATAAAATTTATGTTGCTTACTAATTTAGGGTGGAAACCCTTGGATTTTGGTCACCATTTGGGGAGATTCTTATATTTTATATACTTTCATACACTAATGTGGTTTTAATGGGATTTTAAATATCTTTATCCTTCAAAATGTTTCCATATTTTACCATTAATGAATCCTTAGTCATAATGGTATAATTTGTGCCAGAAGAATCATTGAAACTCTAGGCTACCATTAATCCTGAGAATGAGGTGGATGCTTTTCAACAAGTTCTGAATCTCTATTTGTCATAGTATGAATCTATTTTTAGGTAAAATAGATATCTAAAACCTAAGTGGAGGAAGGATTTATTCTAGTGTCGTATCAAGTTCTACAATGTGTCAATTCAAGATTATTCAACATTACCTCCATCTCTAGTCACTTCATATTGAGGGAATATTTCTATTCCAACCTTACATAACATTTTTTAACTTATAAATTTATTCATCATGCATATTTTTAATCACTTATAGTGAATTGTTATGTTAATTAGATATTTTTCCCTTCATATATAGCATTGAATTATTGACATTTGTTGTGACTTTATGTAGTTTCTCTAATGCAGGTATAACATTAATAGCAATAGGCTTAAACATATTATTCTCACAAAATATTATTTTAAATTCATAATAAGTAATAAAATTTTATCATTTTAAAGTGAAACTGTTTCTCCACTAGAATTCTCGAGTTCTAAAATAGTGATGAATGTGTTAACCTGTTTATATAGTGTATCATCAATGGAATCAGTTTCCTTCTCTAACTATGATTTTTCAATAAATAGTTCCTTTACAAAGTCAAGTATAAAATTTATTAATAAAAAACGTTATTCAAGTAATATTTATCATGATAATATAAGTATTATTCTATTTTGATTGTTTATTTCTATTTATATTCTTTATATATTGTACTATAATCAGTAAATGGGTCTTTTATACAACTTCTATTGACAAACACATACTTATTTGATAAATACAAGTAGTGGTTGATACTTTTCCTACTTTAAAATTTTTATCAATTTCATATACTCCATTTTCATCTTTTTTCAATCTATTATAAGAGACTTCAATTTTTGAATGAACAAGAGAATAAAATTATTCATCCATTTAAGGATCTTCTATTTTGTATTTCTACCTCATCAAATTTTATTAATAGTCATTGTAATAAAAATTTTGATCCAATCAGAGGGAAACATGGATATAATTCAAATTTAAATGTCCATAATGGTTTGATGTTTATGCATAAAGGGGAGGTGAATATGGTGTCTTATATTGTTAAAAAATTCCTAATATTTTCTTCCTTGTAATTCATACCTCTATTATAAATGAGGATAATAATGTATCCACTTAGTATTTATCAATCATATATACCACCTGAAATGTAGTAAACCATGTAAAGGATGGTTTGTGATATATTTAGAAGTTTTGGATCAAATGTGGGAATCCTATGCCTTTCCATGATTGGTTAATTGATGCAATCCCAGGTTATATTATCCACAAAATGATGAAGTGAATGAAATGGGTCTTCATAACCCCAAAGTGATTCAAATATTTTGTCGACTTCTCACATTGAATATAATACTTAATGATCATCATGTTTTTTCCAAAGTTGCATTGTTATATCCTTGCTTAACCAATGTCTCACTAGTTACATATCATCCAAAAATTTATATACCAATGGGTCATTCTATTGGATTCATGTATCCTGATCTATTTTGATTGATGTTGGGCCGAATGCTTGTGGCCCATACTGCGCACCAGACACCAACTCTGTGAGTTGAGCTCTTTGGTGGGCTCATTTAAGGTTGTAGGGGAAAACACACCCCTACTCTGGGGGTCTGGGGAGAGAAATCCCCTGAACCTTTTTCTTGGGTACTGTAGAAACTCTGAACGACTATAGTAGAGTTGAGCAGATGATGCTGGCAGGGCACTATAGTAGTGCTGAATTTTGGAATAACTAATATAGCAGGTATAATTTTGGATACTATGGTACTTTTTGTCTGCAAACATCCAGATATTGGATACTATAACATATTTTACGTGGGTGGGTGTGTAACTATAGCGATGTGGGCTTCGAGCCACCATTCACTATAATAGTGTATAATTTTTGTGCACTTTGTGGCATGATACTTTATCATCTTTATTAGTCCATTTCAGGCTAGGGTTTCTGTGTGTGAAACTCTTTGATATCCTTGTAATATGTTCTCTTGATTTTAGTGAAGTATTTATGTATCTCTATGAACATAAGGATTATACCCCGACCAAAAACATCTCTATGTCCTCATATCCTTGTTCTTTTGATTTTCCTTATTAGTACTATTTCAATTCTCGGTCGATGTGACTCCCAGCAAATACGCAACACCTTCCTATCCATTTTTATGTTTATCTCTGATAATCATAGGGATGAAATTTAATCTATGAACTATATTTCCTTCTCCACATCATGGATTACTTAAATTACAATAATTATTCAAGAGAAATGCATGCAACATAG
Organism: Viscum album; assembly: GCA_963277665.1. NCBI lineage: Eukaryota > Viridiplantae > Streptophyta > Magnoliopsida > Santalales > Viscaceae > Viscum > Viscum album. The sequence continues at coordinate 229,217,008 of OY728145.1, forward strand.
TTCTTGTTTCAACCCAACTTTGTAGATCATTCACAAAACATATCCACCTAACTTTATCAACTCAAACTCATTCTCCTATGATCATTTTGAATTCAATGTCTCCAAAATATTCTCCATGTACCTTAACTACAAATATATGATCAGTATAATTCATATATATCAATGTTTCTCAATTCATCTCCTTCATTCTTCTTCATACTTCTTCGACTGGATCTATATTTCATAACCCAGGTCAAATACTTATCTCTTTTATCCATCGATACTAGTTAGTTATTATTCATTAGTTCAATATTAGATTCGGTATAATCTATTTTCTTTGAGAGGGTTCAAATTTTCTTTCAAAACTAATTATCCCGATTTCCCTCAAGAAAACATTTTCTTTTTTTAATGTCTTCTATTTATACTTAGGTCTCCACCATATATTTTATAAATTCAAAATATATAAAACCAAAATGAAATATTAGTGTCGCATTCTCTTGTTATCAATGGACTATATATGGATGTCTCACATGATCTCTTTTCCAATGTCATGTAATTTTCACATTGTCGTGCCCCTTATATTTTTTTTATTCTTTTTAACTTGCATAATTTTATCCTATATATTCTATAGAGTTCACTTATTTTTTATTTTTTATCATTTTGTATCTTGGATGAATATCACTTCTAGATTACTATAGTAGCCTCAAGAAATTTCTTCTTCTAAACAATAATTCCAAAGAATCCATAAATAATCATTTATCAATGTTATATAAATAATTAATCATCATTCATAGTTGTGGAGTAGAGTATCTCTACACTACTCGATATCATCAACAAAAACACACACAGAGAGATATATATATTCCATTCTTTAATTTATAAATCTCTAATAGTAGTTGTGTACTTTCTTCTTCATATCCATTCAACTAGAATCCCATATCAATTTTTGATATTTAATTCAACTATAAATCAATAATAATGTCATCAAAATTAATTTATTGATTTACCTAAAAAATAATTTAATAATTTCTAAATTAATTTATTTCTAATTAATTCATTAAGATTTGATCTCTTTAACAATCAACTCAATGATCGTTTTCTCACCCGACCATGCTTGGATTACAATTTATTTAGTATTTTATTCTAATAAGGATTCACATTACCATAATCTTATCTATTTCCTTAATATTATAGAATATTTTATTTGAATATATATTCCATATTGCTTTATTTAATATGATCTTCTTCCTCACCTCATTGAAGATCAGTTTCTCAAACTATCAATCGTTTATCACACACCCTTTTGGAGTTTTAGATATTTATATCAATGAAGAAAAACCTAAGAATCATCCAAATTTAATTCATTTTTAGAATATATTTCTAAAAACTCATAAAATTTTATATTTTTACAAGTATTTGAAATGAACATTCATATTCTTAGCCGCAATGTCATACGTAGCATCAAATTCATTTTTTCATATGGCATGGAATGTCATTCAAGGTCCATGTAAAGTCATACTCTGCTTTAAAAAGTCACACATGAGATCTTCATAATTCATAAACAACATGATTAAATTTGTACATTCCTTCCACAATCATATGATAGCTTCACTTGAAGTCTCAAGAAATTAGACTTGGCCATTTTTTCACTTAAACCCCAAAATATAGATTTCGTAAAATTAAATTTTCATTGTTCCCATTCCACTTTGTGCTTCTAAAACTATTAAAATAAACTCAAAACACTAAGTTAATGTATCAAAATTTCTTAAAATAGTTTATAACCATTCCCAAAGTCTTGATATATCTTCAACATTCTATTTTTTAGAATTTCCAAGAACTTTACTACATTAATATTTCATATTATAACTCATCCACAATTATCCTTTATACATGTGTTCATTAATAAAAAATATACATGTTTTTAATATTATAAACATAGTGATGTTTTCTCCACATTTCAACACTTTAATTTTACAATTTAATATAGTAATTAACTCCTTTAAGCACATTATTATACGTTTTACAGTAAAAAACATCTACAAACTCCTCTAGTGGATTTCTTAAACTACTTTAAATAGGCCTTATTAATATTTTATAGAGAGTGTTCTCACTAAAATTATCTCTTTCCTTTAACATGATAAACAATTATTCAATTACATAATGTAAATGGATCACTCACAAAGTAACCTATACTTTTTCTTTTATTAACCAAATTTGTGGGTACAGATATTCACCCCATCACCGAACTTCTCTAACACAATGAAATTGATAAGAAACTAATAAATAGTATATAGAAAATACATTAATAGATCTATCAATCCACTAGTTCAATTTAATTTCCAATTAAAACCCACAATCTATTCAATATAAATCCCCACTTTCAGAAAAACATTAAAGAACACTATTTTTTCATTCATCTATCAAATATTCAATCTTAATCAAATTTCAAATATTAAGAAGAGTATGACTGATTAATGTTAATCCACTGGTGTAAAAAAAATTCAACATCAATACCTTCAATTTCTGCATATCTATTATACTCCTTGTACGCCTTGTTTCAAATCCCATTTCTATTCTCATTGAATTTAATCTTGAAAACCCACATTAACTTTTGAAAAACACACCAATACCCATGGTTTTTAATGCAATGTGGGTATAGGTTTTGAGGGAATTTTTTTACAGGATATACATATACCTACAATGTTTTGAGAACCATTGGTATAGGTCAACCCTATACCCACAGTATTCAGAGAACTGTTGTTATAGGTTTCACATGAATTTTTTTTGTGGGAAATACCTATTCTGATGGTTTTCAAAAACCATGTGTACAGGGTAGTATATACACATGGTTTTCCTAACACGTTGATTATACAGTAAAAACATATAATTTAATTACATTTTAATGGTATTAAATGTTCATTTTTGATCTTATGGACCTGAGTTAGTGCATTTTCATTATGAACATCCATTCTCATCATTTGTGCACTTTATGCATAATATACACCAATTTAGGCCCAATGAGTCATCTGATTCTAGTGAATGTAATTATAAATATTTTAATTTGATATTTTTGGAACTATATATACACGTAAATGTGAAAATATTTCATTCAGGGATCAATGGATGATTCATAAACGATGATGGAGATATTTGGAGATGAATGGAAGCAATTCTAGAGAAGGCAGATTGGACACCAGCCCACTTATGAGACTGTGGGGCCCATAATACAGGCCCAATGAATCCTATATTTTGTGGGATGATATAAGAAATGTTTATTAACAAATAACTCTTCAGGAGATAATGCTAATCCGGACTCTATGGTGGTCATTAAGGCGCCCCAATTTAGAGATACAATTCTGGGCCAGATTCTACGTCCTAGAAAAACAGCCCACTAATTTGCTCATATCTCAGAATCCACAACTCCAAATGGTCCCAACTTCTACATGAGGTTAGAAGAAATCCAGAGCTCCATTTTCTTATTCTAGGTCCCACTTTGATTCGTCCGTCTAGAAGGTCGTCCAGACGCGTCTGTTCGGTTAAGGAAAGTTGGCTGCCACCTCAGGTCAAATGTGGAAAAGTTCAAATTCCACAAGCTTTCCACCACCTATGGCCTACCAAAATTAATTAATATTCGTTGTACTATTGGAGGCTAGACCCAAGGCTCCCAAAATACCTATTTAAGGCAGTGGTGGTGAAGGAGTTTGAAATCTTGGATGCTTTGTTCAATTGTAATATTATGCTGCATTTTTGTTCCCTCAAATTTGTCTTTCACATGTAAGTTGTTCAATTCACTTTAGTTTCTTAATAAAAGTTCTTCTTCTACTCTTATTATGTTGTTCTTCATATCACTTTGATACCGTTGGATCAAGGTGTGAATTTATTCACACCAAATCTTGGGAAATTTTTCACACAACGGTGGAGTGATCATTTTATTTTTGTTGTTTTCTTTACTTCTCCATTTCCTCCCTCATGAGTCTACTTTCCGCTTCCATTGAAACCATGAGATCAATGGAAGGATAACCCACTTATGGGTTGATCCAAGGGAGTATCAAGGGGCTGGATTGGATGTTATTTATCACCTAATTAATGTATAATCACTTCTTTAATTGGGATTTTTATTTGATGATTTTTAAAATCCATCGTCCTTGTTGAATTTAAGGCCACACACTTCAAGTACTAATACAAACCTTTACCTTGAAGTGCTCAAAACGTTGATCCTTCAAGTGTATAGTTGATTAGTATTAAAGGGTGTAGACACTAAACCAGTATGTTATGATGTTGTTTTATCTCCTTAAATGAACCCATCTCAAATTTAAGAAATTGAAATCATTAAAAAGAAAATACGTCCAATCCACTCCGAGCGATAACTTAGGATCAACTCATTGTTTTAAATTTAATTCACTTAAATCTATTAGATATCTTTAAAACCCATCCAAAATAAATCCAATTTGGCCACTTAATAGCCGAAAACAGTCCATAGAATGTACGTGTCTATAGGTTTCTTCTTAGGTCTCTGTGGATTCGATAACCGAAGCTAAACTACAAGGACCGTCTTACCTTCTTCTCTTGGGTAAATTTGAGCGAGAATCAAATTTTGGCGCCGTTGCCGGGGACCCAAGTAAGTCTTCTAAACACCAATTCTATTCTCCCCCATTTCTTCTTTTCTCATCCAAATTCTCTTATCTTGTCCCTTTTTCATTTTTTTTTATTTTGGCGCATGTCCGCCTACACCCGTGATCAATCAACCCGTCTAGTTAGGGTGGATAGTCCTGGGGTTGGGGAGTCAAGTAAACCAAGGTACCTCATTCCATTAGATCCTAATCTTACTAATACTCTATAGTACAAAATTGAGCCAATTTCAATGGAAGGTATTCAAAGAAACCAACTCATAAACCCGGGTGGGAACCAAAATGGAAACCCAAATAAGGCAGCCCCAAACTTGGGGAATGCAATTGATCAAACCATGAATGACTACCTCACACCTTCCTGGACCAATTCCCCCTCATGCATTAGACACAATTCCCTAGGAGATTCCAACTACATATTTAAACCACATGTCCTAAACCACCTTCTCACATTCCATGGAATGGAGTCCGAGATGCCCTACCTGCACATTAAGGAGTTCAATGACATTGTAGAAACCATGTGTCCCCCACATCAACTAGAATCATCTAATATGAGGCTATTAACTTTTTCTTTAAAGGATCGAGCTAAAAATTGGATAAACAATTTGAGACCATCATCCATCAACTCTTGGGACCAACTACAAAGATAATTCTACAAAAATTACTTTCCCCACCATAAAACAATTTCACTTAAAAAGAGTATCCAAAACTTTTTTGAAAAAGGGGGGGAGTCATTCTATGAAACATGGGAGAGGTTCAAAGGCACTCTAAACATGGTTCCACACCATGGTTTTTCTATTCCTGAACAAGTGAGAATTTTCTATGAAGGTTTGGGTCCAGGGAACAAACAATTCATTGACATGAAGTGTAATGGAACCTTTAAAAACAAAGCCCCAAATGATGCTTACGAGTATCTAGAAAGCCTTTCTGAAAAAAACAAAACATGGGGAACTTCACCTTATTCTGAAAAGACACAAAGAACTACTGGAATTCATACACTTAGAGAAGAGGAAAGCCTTAGGGATAAACTTGCAGCACTCTCTATGAAGGTTGAAGAGATAGACCTTAGGAAAGTCCATGAAATCCAAACTGTTGACCCTGTTTGCACAATTTGTGACAAACATGACCATAAGACAGACAACTGCCCAACCATTCCATCCATCAAGGATGTTCTCTTAGGATTACCCCCAGCGGAAGTAAATGCTTTGAACTTTCAAAAGCCTCAACACCAAAACACCTTCAACCCAAGGTATAACGACCACCCAGGCTTCCGCTGTAAAGATAACCAACAACCTAGCCAACCACAAGGAAAAAATCCTTAACCCCATCAGAACTACCAAACCCATAACCAGTTCCAAACCCAACATATCCAATACCAACAGCCACCGGTCCATTTTCAACAAAACATCCCACTTCCAAAATATCCCCTGGGATAAACCAATCTTATCAAGCACCAACCCAAACTGTTCCACAAAGCCTATTAGAACAATTATGCAAAAAATGGAGAGGATGAACTCAGAGTTATCTTCCCTAAAACAAGAACTTCAAACCATCAAAACCGGAAAGGAACCCATGCCTACTCAGGCGGTTCCATCCTCAACTTCAAGGGGAGAGTCAAGTTGTTATCAAACAACTCATGAACAACTAAAGGTTGTGACTGTTTTAAGAAGTGGGAAATTAATTGAGAAACCTAAACAACTAATTCAGAACCCACTTGAAGATTCAAACTTTGATGAAAATTCAAATGAACCACAAGATCAAACTGAGGAAACTGATAACATTGTCAAGGAAACAACTCTTCAACAAACAACCCCACAACATGCACCATTTCTTCAATGCATGAGGGGGAAAACCAAGACTGGACTGAGTGAAGCATTGAGGGAAATATTTTCAAAAGTCAAGTTGAACATACCCCTTCTCGATGCAATACAAACCATACCTGCCTACTCAATATACCTTAAGGACTTGTGTACTTTTAAAAGAAAATTTTCACATAAAAACCAAGTTCTTTTGGCTGCTAATGTGAGTACCAACATTCAAGGGACCATTCCTCCTAAGTTGAAAGACCCGGGTTTCCCTTACATCAACGTTGAACTAGGAGAAAGCAAAGTTTTCAAGGCCTTGTGTGACCTAGGTGCTAGTGTCAATCTCATCCCATATGATGTGTACTGCCAGTTAGGCCTAGAAGAACTCCAACCCACATCTGTCACACTTCAACTTGTTGATCGTAGCATTAGGGTTCCAAAGGGGATTTTAAAGGACGTTCTGGTAAAGGTTAAAAACTTCATCTATTCTGCTGATTTAATTGTCCTTGACAACCATCCAAACTTAGGAAATAAGGAACAAACCCCAATCATCCTTGGTTGTCCTTTCCTTGCAACAATCAACTCTGTTATCCGAGTCTGAAATGGGAACATGACCATCACCTTTGGGAACATGAGTCTAGACTTGAACATCTATAATGTATTCTCACAAATAGGGGATGATGAGGACATTCATGAAGTAAACATGATAGGAAGAATTGATAATGAATCCATAGAACATCAAGGAATATTTAATGAATGTTTAAGTCAGGATGAGATTGATTTCCTTTTTTCATATAAAGGAAGTTTATCTCCTTGGCTTGAATCATTTTCAAATTTCTCTTATGATGAAGTCTTGGGTCCAACAATCAGTGAAACCCTTCAAGAAACCACTTTCTTAGAGACCCCTCTAAATTCCTTCCCTAAATCTGATCAAGCCAATCTAGTAGCTGAAACTTCTACATGTGAGGAATCAATCCTATCTGAAACTCTAAAGAAATAAATTGATCTTGATCCAATGTCCCAATCTTCTGCTAAAATTCTGAACCAACCTGATCTTGAATTAAAGGAACTTCCTGATACACTCAAGTATACTTTCCTAGGGGACAATCAAACACATCCTATTGTCATTTATTCTTCTCTTGAAGCCAATCATAAGAGGATGCTTCTAGATTTCCTTAGGAAGCATAAGAAATCCATTGGTTGGACCCTTTCTGATATTCCTGGGATTAGCCCACTTATCGGGACTCATAGGATTGTTTTGGAATCTGATTCAAAGCAATGTCGTCAACCTCAATGGCGACTCAATCCTAATCTCATGGAGGTAGTAAGGAAAGAACTTCTGAAATTGTTGAAAGCTGGAATCATATATCCCATATATGAGAGTGAATGGGTGAGCCCAATCCAAGTGGTTCCAAAAAAGGCTGGAATCACAGTGATAACCAATGAGGATGCGGAGATTCTTCCAACAAGGGTGACTGGTGGATGGAGGGTCTGCATTGACTATAGGAAACTAAACTCATTCACCAAGAAGGACCATTTCCCCTTACCATTCATTGAACAAGTCCTTGAGAGAGTGGCAGGTCATGCCTTCTACTGTTTCATAGATTGGTACTCGGGGTACAATCAAATTGAGGTCTCCCTAGAGGATCAAGGGAAGACTACATTCACATGTCCTTTCGGTACCTTTTCCTTCAAACTCATGCCCTTCAGGTTATGAAATGCCCCTGGAACCTTCCAGTGGTGCATGATGGGAATCTTCTTAGACATGGTAGGGGGTTTTCTAGAGGTCTTCATGGATGACTTCTTTGTGTTTGGGGATAGTTTTGAGGGATGTCTAAGGAATGTAGAGAGAGTCTTGTCAAGATGTGAAGAAAAGAATCTAGTCCTAAACTGGGAAAAATTCCATTTCATGGTTAAAGAGGGAATATTTTTAGGCCATCTGGTCTCAGGTAGGGGGATTGAAGTTGATAAAGCCAAGGTTGACATCATTCGTCACCTTCCATCACCCAAAACTATCAAGGAAGTGAGGTCTTTCTTAAGACATGCTGGTTTCTATAGAAGATTCATCATGGACTTTAGTTCAATATCTCGTCCCCTTTGTGCTCTCCTAGTAAAGGATGCTCCATTTGTTTGGACAGAAAGTTGTGAGGGTTCATTCTCAACCCTCAAATCCTCTCTCACCTCTCCTCCCATTATGAAATCTCCAAATTGGAACCTTTCTTTCGAACTTATGTGTGATGCCAGGGACATTGCTGTTGGAGCTGTGTTAGGACAACGCTGTGATAAAACACCTTATGTCATTTCTTATGCAAGAAAATCCTTAAATGATGCCCAAATAAACTACACCACTACTGAAAAGGAGTTACTTTCTATTGTGTTTTCCTTAGAGAAGTTTAGGTCCTACCTCTTAGGATCCCCCATCACTGTGTTCACTGACCATTCTGCACTAAAATACCTCTTCCAAAAACAAGATGCTAAGGCTAGACTGATTAGGTGGGTCCTTCTCTTACAAGAATTTGACCTCACAATCAAGGATAAAAAGGTCATTGAAAATGTTGTAGCTGATCACCTCTCTAGGATGGAATTCAAAGACAACTCAAATCACCTTTCTATGTCTGATTCATTTCCTGATGAACACCTATACTCTATGAGTGACTTCCCTTGGTATGTTGACATAGGAAATTTCTTAGTGACATGAGTCATTCCAAAATTCTTAGGGACTCAAGCTCGAAGGAAATTCCTTTCTGATGTTAGACACTATGTGTTTGATGATCCATACCTCTATAAGTTCTGCCCTGATCAAGTCATTAGAAGATGTGTTCCAGAATCTGAACAAGAGTCCATCCTTAAATTCTGTCATAGTGAGGCATGTGGAGGTCACTTTTCCTCTAAGAAAACATCTGCTAAGATTCTTCAATGTGGTCTTTTCTAGCCCACCCTCTCAAGGGACTCCTACACATTTTGTCAAATCTGTCCTAGGTGTCAACAAGTAGGGTCCATCACAAAAAGGAATCAAATGCCACTCACTCCCATCTTAGTGGTTGAAATATTTTACTGTTGGGGAATTGACTTCATGGGTCCCTTCCCAAACTCTCGGGGATACCTCTACATACTCTTAGCTGTTGATTATGTCTCAAAATGGGTTGAGGTCATTACCACTAAGTCCAATGATCATCAAGTTTTGATTCGATTTCTAAAAGAGAACATATTTTCAAGATTTGGAATTCCTAGGGCTATAATCAATGATCGAGGAACCCATTTCTGAAACCGCCCATTCTCTTCACTAATGTCTAAGTATGGTATTTCTCATAAAGTGTCCACTGCATACCATCCTCAAACCAATGGTCAAGCTGAGTTAGCAAATAGGGAGATTAAGAAAATTCTTGAAAAAAATGTCAACCCCTCTAGGAAAGATTGGTCTGAGAAACTCTTAGATGCTCTTTGGTCCTATAGAACCGCATATAAAACCATTTTTGGAATGTCCCCATATAGGTTGGTTTATGGTAAAGCATGCCATTTTTTAGTGGAGATTGAACATAAGGCCTTTTGGGCAATTAAGAAAATGGATTATGATCTCTCATTGGCCGGAACAAAAAGGAAATTAGATATCAATGAACTGGAGGAACTAAGGATGGAGGCTTATGAAAATTCAAGGATCAATAAAGCTAGAGTTCAAGCCTACCAATCTAGGAATATCAAGTTCAAACATTTTGAACCAGGAAAACTTGTACTCTTTCATAGTTCAAAACTTCATTTACACCCGGGAAAGTTAAGGTCTAGATGGTCAGGTCCTTTCATAGTGCATCATGTATACCCCCATGGGGCAGTAGAGATTCAAGATCCCACTAGTGGTCATATTTTCAAGGTCAATGGTCAAAGGTTAAAAACATTCATTGAATCATTCAATAAACAGGAAATAGATGTTGAGTTAATTGAGCCAATCTATGAACCAGGAAAAAATTGATAAGTTTAGGATCTATGTCGGGCTAACGACGTTAAACAAAGCGCTGCACGGGAGGCAACCTGTGGTTTTTATGTTTCTAATCTTTCTGAATCATATTTATTTTTCAAATAAGATTAATTAATCATTTTTATATTTAAAAATAAAAAAAAGACTTTTGACCTGTTCTTCTATTATGATTATGGATGGGTACGAAAGGGGAGCACCATATTCATCTGTGTCACGTGGTGTGATCCTTGAGTAATACATTACCCAGAAATTTAAAAAGAAGACAATGTATCATCAGTTTATTTTTATTATTTTACAGTTTAAGATAAAAATAATAATAATAATAATAATATAATAATAATAATAATTAAAAAAGGGACACGCCATAGGCAGTGGGGCAAAACCCGTCACAACCGGCGAAGCCGCGGGGACTCGAACCGGGGACCGAAGGGAGACAGGGGCGCACGCTTACCACTGACCTGCGGCTTCTTGTGCTTCCTTATTCTATAATTTATATATATATACTTATATTTTACTTCCTTTATTATATATATATATATATATATATTGTTTTTTTCCTTTTTCCACTAGGGAACTTCGCATGCGACATGGATATCAAAGGAATAAATTTGAGCGGCAAGAACTTCAAACTTCAACCACCAGGTGACTTCATTCCATGATCCTCATATTTCAATTTCCTTATTGAAATCACCTTTTTATTCCTCTACCCCATTCTAAATTTTATTTTTACGAAACTAAGGACAGTTTCATTCTAAGTTGGGGGTCTGGAAACAAAATGTTTGTTTAAAACAAAACAATGATAAAAAAAGAAGTAAAATTCTTTTATCATTCATATAATAACATCTTTTCTCACATAAAAACTACATATAAAATAATTATTATTATTTCCTTGACTCTTAATTTAATTCATGATTAAGTGTAAAAGCATTGATTTTGGATTTTTGGTTGTCCAATGAAAATTTTCATCATTTTTATTTTCGTCCATTAAATCAAAATGCCACAATGCACGTTCTTTATACTATGGGGTAATAATTTGAATTTTTGGGGTCCCATAATAAATAGACTAGGCTAGTTTGATTTTTATGAATAATATGAGTATTCAAAAAAAATTAAAAAAAAATTGCCTGTAGAGCAATGGATTGAAAAAATACGAGGCTTTCGGCACTTGGGGATCGTGACTCCAGAGTTGTCTAGCCCTAAGTTTTTCAATATATCTCTATTTATGGTAATATGACTTTGTTTTTGATTAAGTTAACTCGAGACGATGCCCGAGTATGTGGGCTTCACTTGGTGCCCTAAGGCCTTTGAGTCTGAGAGTCATCGGCAAAGTCTTGCTACATGGGTTAATTTGATTAACTGCAATCTCAATTACTATGGAAATATTGCAAAAAAATCCAAAAAAAAAAGAATGAAGAATACTCATATTAGGATTAAATGTGATTCCACCTAGCGCTTCCATGATTTCCCCCTTGAATGAAAATGAACCTCCATATCTATTGTGATACAGAACACATCATTACACCTAATTGAGTTTGATGAAGTATGATGATGGATTTGATCAAAGAAATGGGTTTGGGATTGGGATCTGCTTTTAAATTCATCTTGTTTTGAATTATCTTGATAGGTTATAAAAATATATTGGTGTGCAGTTTACATTATGATCATTGTTTGTTATAATGTGTTTGAAGAAAGTAATTCAAATAAAATCATTGAATTATTTGCTCGGGACTAGAAAATATCAAGTTGGGGGGTGTGATTATCCAATAAAAACATACAATTTAATTACATTTTAATGGTATTAAATGTTCATTTTTGATCTTATGGGCCTGAGTTAGTGCATTTTCATTATGAACATACATTCTCGATATTTCTGCACTTTATGCATAATATACACCAATTTAGGCCCAATGAGTCATCTGATTCTAATGAATGTAATTATGAATATTTTAATTTTATATTTTGGGAACTATATATAAACTTAAATGTGAACATTTTTCATTCAGGGATCAATGGATGATTCATAAATGATGATGGAGATATTTGGAGATGAATGGAAGCAATTCTAGAGAAGGCAGATTGGACACCAGCCCACTTATGAGACTGTGGCGCCCAGCATACAGGCTCAATGAATCCCAAATTTTGTGGGACGATATAAGAAATGTTTAGTAACAAATAACTCTTCATGAGATAATGTTAATTAGGCCTATATGATGGTCATTAAGGCGCCCCAAGTTAGAGATACAATTCTGGGATAGATTCTGCAGCCCAGAAAAACAGTCCACTAATTTGATCATATCTCGGAATCCAAAACTCCAAATGGGCCCAAATTTTACATGAGGTTAGAAGACATCCGGATCTCTATTGTCGTATTCTATGGCCCACTCTGATTCTGCCGTCTAGAAGTTCTTCAAGATGCGTCTGTTCGGTGAAGGAAAGTTGCCTGCCACCTCAAGTCAAATGTGGAAAAGTTCAAATTCCACAAGCTTTCCACCACCTATGGCCTAAAAAAATTAATTGAGATGCTTTTTACTATTGAAGGCTCGACCCAAGGCTCCCAAAATGCCTATTTAAGGCAGTTGTGGTGAAGGAGTTTGAAATCTTGGATGCTTTGTTCAATTGTAATGTTATGCTGCATTTTTGTTGCCTCAAATTTGTCTTTCACATGTAAGTTGTTCAATTCACATTAGTATCTTAATAAAAGTTCTTCTTCTAATATTATTATGTTGTTATTCATATCACTTTGATACCGTTGGATCATGGTGTGAATTTATTCACACTAACTCTTGTGAAATTATTCACACAATGGTGGAGTGATCATTTTATTTTTGTTGTTTTCTTTACTTCTCCATTTCCTCCCTCATGAGTCAACTTTCCACTTCCATTGAAACCATGGGATCAATGGACGGCTAACCCACTTATGGGTTGATCCAAGGGAGTATCAAGGGGCTGTATTGGATGTTATTTATCACCTAATTAATGTATAATCACTTCTTTAATTGGTATTTTTATTTGATGATTTTTAAACTCCATCGTCCTTGTTGAATTTAAGGCCACACACTTCAAGTACTAATACAAACCTTTACCTTGAAGTGCTCAAAACTTTGATCCTTCAAGTGTATAGGTGATTAGTATTAAAGTGTGTAGGCATTAAACCAGTAAGTGATGATATTGTTTTATCTCCTTAAATGAACCCATCTCAAATTTAAGAAATTGAAATCATTAAAAAGAAAATACGTCCAATCCAGTCTGAGCGATAACCTAGGATAAACTCATTATTTTAAATTGAATTCACTTAAATATATTAGATATCTTTAAAACCCATACAAAATCAATCCATGTTGGCCACTTTATAGCTGAAAACAGTCCATAGAATGTACGTTTCTATAGGTTTCTTCTTAGGTCTCTGTGGATTCGATAACCCAAGCTAAACTACAAGGACCGTCTTACCTTCTTATCTTGGGTAAATTTGAGCGAGAATCACACGTGAAAATGGGTTTCATGAGTTAAACGTTTTTTAACCTATACACACGGTTTGACCAACCCATGGGTATAGGTTGACACATTATTTTTTATTAAAAATAAAAAATAATAATACATTATATATATTTGTGTATGTGTGTGTGTTTATTTAAATATATATATTTTATATATAATAACATTAAATGTGTGATAAAGTAGTGGTAAGGTCGCTGGAATGTAAGGGGACAATGCTAGGATCAATTCCTAATGGGTGTTTTTTTACTAAATGACCTACACCCGTAGTTTGGTCAAACCATGGGTATTGGTCTACACACCCAAAATGAATATACCAATGGTTTAAAAACCATGGGTATAGGTCTATAATAATATTTTTACAGACAATGGTTCATATATCCATGGGTATATCCTATGCCCAAGGTATTTTAGGCTACACCCATTAGTTTGAGTTGTGGGTATATGTAAAAATCCCAGTAGTGTTTGTTTTGATTACACAGTGATGTTGAAGCTCATTGAAAAGTTCCCAAGCTTGATTATTATAAATTTTATCAAATTTGTCATTCCTGGATCTAACCCATGACTTCTATTTATTATAATCATCAAAATAAATTAGTTCTAATATTGAAAAATAAAGGACATGATCCACATTACTTATCCGTCTCATTTTTGTTGGAATAGATTTATCAATGATTATTTTAGTTGGATAAAATTTTAATCTACTATTTCCTCTATATGATGTAGACTAGTTATCTTAAACAATGATTCCATTCTCATATTTATCCTCAGAATCATAATAATTTGGGAAATTTTTATAAATTTAAAATTTATACTAACTTCATAATCTTCTACACATAATTCTTCAATGTTTATGTTTCTAGTATTCTTCCCATATTTTTCCTCAATTAATTTGACATCATTACTATACATAGTTTTATTCATCATTTAGTTGATTTATTTTAATAAATTAATCTTTATCGAGTATTTAAAAAATAATCCACATTCTCATGTGTCACTATAATTTCCTTGATTGACCTCTTTATTTATATAAAATATTTTTTCATAAAAAATTGAAAAAATTTCAAAGATGGATTCCTTACATGTCATATTTCATTTGGGTTCCTCTCTTATTTGGGGATCAACAGTGGTCATTTTTGAGTATATATGAAAACTTATACTACCTTCATCTTATAGTGATGAGAAAAACCAATATTGTTGAGAAATGTTTTCCCATATTGTTCACCAATCAATTTCTTCTTCAACCATATTATCATTTTGATAATTTCACACTAAATATATCCCATGATTAATTCCATCCATTTAGATGTATTTTATTTCATTTGAATATATGGTTATTCTAGTCCATTATTAGACCACATGTTTTCTATTATGCATTTGGTACCATTTCCAACCATCCTTTGATATTTCATCCTTCACTCAACAACTGCATTTTTTATATATATAAGTATTACATAGGTCATTTTACTATATTCATAAAAAAACAATTCTTTTCTCAATTTGGTTCATGATGATTCATAGACAACATGAATTAGTTTTTACCAAATCAATGTGATTAGACTCTCTTTTATTCTTTTTCCAATAATTATTTCAGACCAACCGTAAGATTCCTTCTTTTTCTAGGAATGTATATCTATGAGTTTTTCATTAAACTTATATATTTTGTGTTTTACCTTGTCTTTAAACCTTTTTGGATTTTTTTCCTCGTGTATTTATAGTTTTTTTAGTAAATAAAGTCTTAGCTTGCGAGGAAACTAGTGAAAACCAGAGAGGATCCACACATAAAGACTTTGTTGGAGAAAGTGACTTTTAAGTCCATAAATGTATAATTGTTTGAAATAATAGAGTCCAAGTATAAATGGGTAAAGTGTTACCATGAGTTCTTGGTATGATGAGAAGATTTAAAGGGTGTTTGAGTTGTTTTATAAGGAAAAAAGTTTGAAAACCACCTAAAAAACATTTACAGACTATTGAAATGGATTACACATCGAGTATTGTTCCTAGGAATTTAATATTCAGATGAGTTGATAGGTTTTAAGCATATCCAACTAAAAATATTTAAATAATGTTTAACTATATTAAACATAGTGTACATTCCAATCCATCAGTTTTAATTTATATTGTATGATTGAATTTGTTTTCATCTCGTACATAGCTTTATCCTCTCAACCCTAGAGAGGATTCCCATTGAATTTGGTGCAACTCTCATTATTCTAAACCTCTTGATCATGCATTTGAAATTGGGTAAGTGGTTTTGGTTTATTTTTCCCTTCTCTCCCTTAATTCTCATTTGATTTGGTGTAACATCTTAAGCGTGTGGATTTTTGGTTTTGATATTTGTCACGACCTGTCCTCGTGGCCCGTGCCGTGACTACCCCAAGCCCGCCTTTCATAGGCCAGGGGCTGGCGACTAGCACCAAGGCGTAAATCCCGGAAAAAGGGAAGGCATTGAATTTGAAAAGTAAACAATCACCACAGAGTAAGAAAGCGGAAAAGTAAACACTAAGTAAAAACTGTAACAAGATGTGCTGAAAGTAAAAGGGGCCGGAAATACAAGCCCAACTGTAAAGTACAACTGAAAGGGAAAAACAACAACTGAAAAAAAAATCCGCAGCGTCGATCCGTCCTCTGGAAGTCCCACTTTAAGGGTGGGTACAGATAGCCTCCACTGCTCCTCGGGTCCACCTGACCGCTCCGAGTGCGTCCCGCCCAGTGGTCCACCTCCAGGTACCGTCCTGCTCCGCAAGCCTCCACCACGATCAGCGCTGTCTGTCGTCTGCATCCAACACAACGAAGTGTGGGCATAGCCCATGCAGGGGTGAGTAGAAACTACTTAGTAAGGACCCTGAGACCCCCTAATGTCTCCCGAATTCCACAAAGGATAATCCAAAAAGTAAAGATACAATCACGAAGTAACATCCGACACGGCTTAGGTATATACCCATACATATTCCTAAGTCATCAATCCATGATCGGCTCCAACATCCAAGCCCAAGAACAACCCAGTCCACACAGGAAAGCAAATGTAAAACCACAAAGGATAGCACAATACAATCCACAAAGGAGAGTAAACAGTAAATCCACACAGGATAGCTCAACACAATCCACAAAGGAGAGTAAACAGTAAATCCACACAGGATAGCTCAACATAATCCACAAATGAGAGTAACACAGGATTCAGCTCACACAGGTATACTTCTTCGAATGATGATAAAGATGATCACTGATCCATCTAAGTCGTCGGACCCACAAAGGATCGATAGGTAACTAACCCCCGCAATGACCCACACAGGATCAGGCCCACACAGGACCTGTAGGCACTGGCTCACACAGAACCGCTGAGCGCTGACCCACACAGGATCGGACCAACACAGGATCGGGCCCACACAGGACCTGTAGCACTGACCCACAAGGGATCGCTGGGTGTTGTAGTCGTCGCAGTCCACTGAGGACCTCTGCACAGTCGTCGTCGCAGTCCACTGAGGATCTCTACACAGTCGTCTTCGCAGTAGCAGTCGCAGCCAGCTCTAGGGTTCCCGCACACAGCAAGCTCGATCGGGAGGGTCCGCTCCACGAGCTGAGAGGCTGATACATCAACTGACACAAAGTCCGAAGTTTATGTATCCAAAAGTTCCATATCGTCAACAGGAACTCAACGTCGCAGAAGCGCGTCAATCGGACGCCCAGTCTGAGAGTTATTGGCTTTTTCGTCCCAGGGGCCCGGTTGGTTTTTAAGGAAAAACCAACCCGACCGTACTCTACCTGCATCCAAACCTCGGGCGGAGTGAGCCAAAATATCCTTCTCACTTAGAGGAATCCACCAAAGCCGACGGCACGTCAATCGGACGTCCGTAGCTCAAGATATGAGTGTTTCAGCTCCGAAGGCCCAGTTGGTTTCGTGTACGAACCAACCTGTCCGAACCCAAAGTATTCCGAAACCTTGAGTGCGGTATACCGAAACGACCGTCTCGGTCCAAGGATCACATTGCCGCTAACGGCGCATTGTTCGTAGGCCCGTAGATCAAGTTACGGGCAAAAGACCGAAAACAGTCCGAAGACGGGGGGTCTGGGCCCAGGCCAACCCGGCCCGACCCCCCCTGGGTCGGCCGAACCGGGTCGACCCGGTCCAACCCGGCTGGACCCCGGTCCGGTCCGGCCAGGGCGCGGCCCGGCCGGTCGGACCAGCCAGGCTCGGCTCGGCCGAGCGGCCGAGCAGCCGGGATGCCGCGAGGCGCTGCCCCCGCGGGTTGGAGGTGCCGCAGCCCCGCGTGGGGCCGCGCTGGATCAACGGACGCGGCATGTCGCCGCGTCCCGTGTGGGCGAGCCGGACTCGCGCAGCCGCGGGTCCGCTGGCTGCCGCCGACCGCTTCCACGGGCCACCGGAGTTGCTTCGGTGGTCCATTTTCCTTCCCGTCTGCGTCGTTGTTCCTCCCGGGTTCCGTTCTTCACTACGGGGTCGTCAAATCGCCCTTGCGTAACATTTTGTCATCACCCGCCAAATCCGCACAACCACGAAGAACGGTGGAGGGTTTTCGGGCCGTGTTCGTTTGGCACGCACCCTTCGTGTTAGATAAAAACAACGGGAGAATTATTCAACACATGAATACATAACCAAAAACAATTTTAAAGAATTAGAATTGTTTTCATGAACCGGTTACATCATTTTGAACGGAAACAAACACGGGAATATAAAACATCCAAATAAAATCCCTACCTCGTCAAGTCGTCGCACGTGGGTTCTTCGTGGGTTTGATCGTCGCGGAAGGAGGGGTTCGTCGCGTCGTCGAGGTATCCGACGTTGCGTCGATGAACTCCGAGGTCCAAGAAACAACAGATTTAATTAATAATAATTAAATCCGTGCATTGTTATAAACCACAAAAAAGTTTTAAAAGAAACCCGAAAACTCTTACCTCAAATAGATGATTCGAAGATTTCGTTGTGGAAGAAGGAACGTCACAGAAGAACGTCGCGGAAGAGGAAACGTCGGCGTCGCGGCACACGGCGTCGCGGCACACGGCGTCGCGTCGTCGATTTCCGCGGTTTCGGCGTTCTTCGTCGGAGGCCGGCATTCTTCGCGTTCTTCGCGTTCTTCGCGTTCTTCGCGTTTTTCGCGAAGAAGGGTGAAGGCACAAGAACTTCTGTCAAAAGTCTCTCAACGTGTAATCCTCCAAAAGTCGGCGTTGGTCTTATTTTATTATTACGCCAACAAATGAAAAAGAGGTAAGTAACGACCCATTAATTCGTAGAATTAATTCTACGAAAGAAACTGCCCATTTAATTAACGAATAAAACTTCCCAATTAATTGGTGCGTTAAGAAATTAAGAAAACGCGTCAGTTGACTTTCATAATGATGGGTTTTCGCGGGTGCGTTACTTAATGGAAAAGAAACGGTGGGGCTCGTGCGGGTCCCACCTCACAAATATCCTACCAAGTGGGTAGGATATTTTTGGATAGCATCCTATCTGGATCAACTCAGCTTAAGCCGCTTTAAGTGGCTTCAAGTGGCTTCCAAGTGGCTTATATGAAATAAAATAATGTTTTTCATACAATTATTTTATTTCTTAACTTTATGCCCGAAAATTAAAAACCACACCCGAGCAAACGCAACTCCGGAAGAGGCGTTTCTAGGAAATTATCGGCGCTGCGATTCCATTGGTTCCCTTAGAATTTGATTCCGAGCACTGGTTCAAAAGTTAGAAAAACCCGCTCGTCCGTTCACTGAACGTACCTGAGCCAAACTTCGAAAAATGATTCCGGGCACACCGGGCCTCGGAATCAGGTGCCGTCAGAAATTGTGTTCTTGTAAAATTCCAAAGAAAATTAAGAAAAACATTTCCTTGAAATTTTATGGTCTTTAAATTACTCCCACCTCAGGGCTTTACGTCCCCGTAAAGATACATCATAAACTAGGGAAACAAATGTGGGTTCTGAGCACGCATCTGAGCCTCCCGCTCCCAAGTGCTCTCCTGGAGGTTACCGTTCTGCCATCTGATGCGCACTAGAGGAATCGATCGTCCACATAGGACCCGCTCATGTCGATCCTTGATCTCCAATGGGACCTCCACAAAATTCACCCCATCATCCACGTCTAGCTCCCCATGGTCAATGATGTGCGTCGGGTCGTGCACGTATCTCCTCAGCTGAGATACGTGGAAGACGTCGTGCACCCGGTGCAACTGAGGTGGTAGAGTCAGGCGATAAGCCACCTCGCCAATCCTGCTGAGGACCTGGAAAGGTCCGATGAAGCGTGGAGACAACTTGCCGCCTCGGCCAAATCTCCGTAATCCACGTCGAGGTGAGACACGCAAGAAGACGTGGTCGCCATCCTTGAACTCTAGTGGCCTCCGCCTCCTGTCAGCATAAGACTTCTGCCGGCTCTGAGCTGTCCTCATCCGCTCCTGGATGACCTGGACCTTCTCTGTCGTGGCTCGAACCATCTCTAGTCCCACAAGTGCTGACTCCCCAGGGTCTGTCCAGCACAAAGGAGATCTACAAGGTCTATCATACAATGCCTCATATGGTGTCATCCCGATGGTGGAGTGGTAGCTGTTGTTGTACGCGAACTCCACCAAGGGTAGGTGATCCTCCCAGCTGCGACCAAAGTCGAGGACACATGCGCAGAGCATGTCCTCGAGAGTCTGAATGGTCCTCTCCGTCTGACCATCCGTCTGAGGGTGAAAGGCGGTGCTCAGACGTAGCCGCGTCCCGAATGCCTCCTACAACCCCTTCCAAAGCTGGGAAGTAAAACGAGCGTACCGATTGGAGACGATAGACGATGGCACACCGTGAAGCTGTACAATCTCCTGAATGTAGAGACGCCCCAAGCTCTCCACTGAGCCCTGCTCTCTGATGGGTAAGAAGTGAGCCGACTTGGTGAGTCGGTCGACAGTCACCCAGATGGAGTCGTGACCTCTGGAAGTGCGTGGAAGCCCAGTCACAAAATCCATAGATATGCCGTCCCACTTCCACTTCGGGACCTCCAAGGGTTGTACCAAGCCTGCTGGTACCTGATGCTCTGCCTTCACCTGCTGGCAGGTGAGGCACCGTGAAACGAACTCTGCCACAGCCTTCTTCATGCCCGGCCACCAGTGATGTCGTCTGAGATCCTGGTACATCTTCGCCACTCCAGGATGTACCACCAAAGGAGAAGTGTGAAACTCTCTCAGCACCTCCTCTCGTAAATCAACTGGTACCAAGGTACATCCTCTGAAAAGGACGTCGTGCTCTGCTCTAAGGGAGAAACCATCAGGTGCCTGTCCCGAGGATATCTGTGCACGCCTTGTCTCACAGTCAGCATCCCCACGTTGTGCCTCTCTGACCCATTGTAGGAGTGGAGGAGAGACTGTGAGAGACTGAAGGAAGGCTGCTCCGCCCCTATCCACGAAGGATATCTGCAAAGCGGATAGCTGCTCTGTCACCTCCTCAAGTAGTTGGATGCTCGTCCCCCTGCTGAGGGCCTCAGCTACCACGTTCCCCTTCCCAGGAGTATAGACTATCTCAAAGTCATAGTCCCGGAGGAACTCGAGCCATCGCTGCTGTCTCAGGTTCAGGTCCTTCTGTGAGAAGATGTACCTAAGAATCTGGTGGTCATAAAAGACTGTAAAGCACTCTCCCATCAGATAGTGCTGCCATGTCTTCAGAGCGAAGACCATTGCTGCTAACTCCAGGTCATGGGTAGCGTAGTTCTTCTCATGCGGCCTCAACTGATGTGATCCATAGGCAATCACGGCCTGCTCATGCATCAGTACACATCTGAGTCCGGTCCCTGATGCATCGCAGTAGACTACGTATCCAACTCCCTCCTCAGGAAACCTCAAGATAGGTGCGCTGGTCAATCTCTGTCTCAGCTCCTGAAATCTCTGATGACATATGTCCGACCACACAAAGGGTTTCCCCTTCTTCGTCAAAGCTGAGAGTGGCGCCGAAACTCTAGAGAAGTCCAGCACAAATCTCTGATAGTATTCGGCTAGGCCCAAGAAACTCCACACCTATGTCACGCTCCTGGGTGGCTCCCAAGCTAGCACTGCCTCGATCTTCGTGGGATCCACTGCAACTCCCGCCTCAAAAATGACGTGCCCTAAGAAGTGGAACTCACGTAACCAGAACTGACACTTCGAGGGATTTCCATAAAGCTGGTGCTCTCGGAGTGTGTCTGGTACAACCCGCAAGTGGTAGGCGTGCTCCTCCTCCGTGGTCGAGTACACCAAAATGTCGTCGATGAAGACCACGACAAATCGATCGAGGTATAGCTGGAAGATCCTATTCATGAGGCTCATAAACACTGCTGGAGCGTTGGTTACGCCGAAAGGCATAACCAAGAACTCATAGTGGACAAACTGACACCTGAAGGCCGTCTTCTGTACGTCCTCATCTCGAACTCTGAGCTGATGATAGCCTGACCTGAGGTCTATCTTCGAGAACCACCGTGCTCCCTTGAGCTGATCGAAGAGGTCATCAATCCTCGGTAGCGGATACTTGTTCATCACTGTCACCTGGTTCAGGCGACGATAGTCGACACACAGTCGCAAGCTCCCGTCTGCCTTCTTGGCAAACAATATTGGGGAAGCCCAGGGTGAAACACTGGGTCGGATGAACCCCTTGCCATGCAAGTCCTCCAACTGTACCCGCAGCTCTCGAAGCTCAGTGGGGGCCATCCGATACACTGGAGTGGATATCGGGGATATCCCGGGGCACAGATCAATATAAAAGTCTACCTCTCTTCGAGGAGGTAGCCCTGGAACGTCGTCGGGGAAGACGTCCGCATACTGATCCACCACTGCAGGAAAACTAGGACTCTGCACGTCAAATGCTCCAAGGATGAGGCTAGCCAACTGATGAGTGATGGGATGTCCTCTCCTCTGCGGAAGTCCATCCTGTGCTGCGAAGGATCCCTTCTCGCCGTTGAAGGTGAACATGCTCCCGTCGGTGCGCACACATCGCACCTTGCACCTAAAACAGTCAATCTGAGCATGGACTGTAGATAACCAATCCATTTCCAAGATGACGTCGTAAGGCCTCGACGCCGCTAAAAGAAGATCCCAGCCGAAGCTCTCGCCTCCTAGAGTAAGCTCACACTGCCGGCACCAGCGCGTAATCGTCGAGTCTACTCCCGTAGGGGTCTCTAGCCGTAAGGATAGAGCCAACGGCTCTGTCGGAATCTCCGAGCTCCGAACAAGGGCAGCGGCTATGAAAGAGTGACTCGCTCCTGTGTCTATAAGAACTGCAGCAAGGGTGGAATAGACACAGATCGTACCTCGAATCATCTCTGGTGAACCGTGGTCGTAGGCCTCCGCTGCCTAGACCTGTGCCTGTCTCTGCCCGCCAGCTCCCTGTGGTCGGGGCGGACCTCCTGGTGGTGGTGGTGGCAGAGCCTCAAAGCATCGTCCACCACCTGCTGCTCGGCCAGCTCCTATGCCTCGTCCGCCTCCTCCCTGCGGACCGCCACGGTCGACCCTCTGCCTCTGCCTAGGTGGCCTCTCCACCATCTACTGCTCCTCAGTACGGCGGGTCGGGCAGTCACGAGCCATGTGGCCCTGCCCGCCGCATGCGTAGCACTACCTACCTCTCGAAATACTGGCTCCATGCTGTGTGCCCCGCACTGCTGAGCCAGTGTCCCGAGGTCGTCTGCTGGAAGGTATGATCTGTCTGGAACCCTGAGTCATCCGTCGGCTACCTGCAGCCGAAGACTCCGCTACCTGCCGCGCTGCAGTAGGTCTCGCTGCTGAAGTAGACTCAGCAAGAAAGCTCTCGATCAGAAGGGCTCGCTCTAGTACTCCTGTCTGGGTCGGGATGCTGAGGGAGATCAGTGATGCCCTGATCTCGTGTCTCAAACCCTGCTCAAAGGTCCGGCCCGAAATAATGGGTCCCGTACCATATCTGTCGAGTAGAGAGAAAGATCGGTAAACCTCACCGCGTACTGGGAGACCGTCAAGCTGCCCTGCCGCAGCTGAAGAAGCTCCTGAATGCGCACCGCACGGAGGGTGGATGGGACAAACTCTGAGCGGAAGAGGCTCTCGAAGTCCGTCCAGATGAGAGAGGCCTCATCGTGCACCTGGAGCATCAAGCTCCACCATCGTACTGCTGCTGCGTGCAGTAGGCTCACCGCGAGGATCACCATGAGGTCTGCTGGTATCCTCACTAGCCTGAAAACTCGAACGACCGCCTCCAGCCAATCCACGGCTGCCTGGGGGTCCGTCTCCCCACGAAACCTGGGTGTTCGCTGGCGCTGGAACTCGTGCAGAGCTCCGAGGAGACGTGCATCGTCAGTGGTCGGTGCTGGAAGCTTCAGGGGCTCGGTGGGTAAAGGTACCGCCGGTGCCTCTGCTGTCAACGGGCCCTGTACCGAGGCCTCGTCGCTCGGCGGGCTCTCGTCGCGCTCTACTCTCGGAACCCTAGCTGGCTGCCATCGTGGGGTCATCCTCATCAAGGAAACAAGTGCGCCACGTTCAGAACATTATACCTGGTGAGCTGACACAAGTAATCACAAAGAAAACTTGAAACACACATGCAATCAATGTTTTCATGCATTAAGTCGGAAATCAGAAGTCAGGGTCCTGGTGTACGGATACGTCGGCCGCCGCACCAACACTGGACTCCCTGGACTGATAACCACACTCAATACGCTAAACACTATTGCTTCACATAGAAGAAAGATCAGAGTCTGCGGTAGAACTGACCACCTCTAATACCAATTTGTCACGACCCGTCCTCGGGGCCCGTGCCGTGACTACCCCAAGCCCGCCTTCCATAGGCCAGGGGCTGGAGACTATCACCAAGGTGTAAATCCCGGATAAAGGGAAGGCATTACCTTTTAAAAGTAAACAATCACCACAGAGTAAGCAAGCGGAAAATTAAACACTAAGTAAAAACTGTAACAAGCTGTGCTGAAAGTAAAAGGGGCCGGAAATACAAGCCCAACTGTAAAGTACAACTGAAAGGGAAAAACAGCAACTAAAAAGAAAATCTGCAGCGTCGAGCCATCCTCTGGAAGTCCCACATAAAGGGTGGGTACAGATAGCCTCCACTGCTCCTCGGGTCCACCTGACCGCTCCAAGTGCGTCCCGCCCAGTGGTCCACCTCCAGGTACCATCCTGCTCGGCAAGCCTCCACCACGATTAGCGTTGTCCGTCGTCTGCATCCAACACAACGAAGTGCGGGCATAGCCCGTGTAGGGGTGAGTATAAACTACTCAGAAGGGACCCCGAGACCCTCGAAGGTCTCCCGAATTCCACAAAGTATAATCCACAAAGGAAAGATACAATCACGAAGTAACATCCGATGCGGCTTAGGTATATGCCCATACATATTCCTAAGTCATCAATCCCCGATCGGCTCCAACATCCAAGCCCAAGCACAACCCAGTTCACACAGGAAAGCAAACGTAAACCCACACAGGATAGCACAACACAATCCACAAAGGAGAGTAAACAGTAAATCCACACAGGATAGCTCAACACAATCCACAAAGGAGAGTAAACAGTAAATCCACACAGGATAGATCAACACAATCCACAAAGGAGAGTAACACAAGATTCAGCTCACACAGGTATACTTCTTCGAATGATGATAAAGATGATCACTGATCCATCTAAGTCATCGGACCCACAAAGGATCGATAGGTAACTAACCCCCGCAATGACCCACACAGGATCGGGCCCACACAGGACCTGTAGGGGCTAGCTCACACAGAACCGCTGAGTGCTGACCCACACAGGATCGGGCCCACACAGGACCTGTAGCACTGACCCACAAGGGATCACTGAGTGCTGTAGTCGTCGCAGTCCACTGAGGATCTCTGCACAGTCGTCGTCGCAGTCCAATGAGGATCTCTGCACAGTTGTCGTCGCAGTAGCAGTCGCAGCCAGCTCTAGGGTTCCCGCACACAGCAAGCTCGTTCGGGAGGGTCCGCTCCACGAGCTGAGAGGCTGATACATCAACCGACACAAAGTCCGAATTTGATGTATCCAAAAGTTCTGTATCGTCAACAGGAACTCAACGTCGCAGACGGCGCGTCAATCGGACGCCCGGTCTGAGAGTTATTGGCTTTTCCGTCCCAGGGGCCCGGTTGGTTTTTAAGGCAAAACCAACCCGACCGTACTCCACCTGCGTCCAAATCTCGGGCAAAGTGAGCCAAAAGATCCGTCTCACTTAGAGGAATCCACCAAAGCCGACGACACGTCAATCGAACGTCCGTAGCTCAAGATATGAGTGTTTCCGCTCCGAAGGCCCGATTGGTTTCGTGTACAAACCAACCCGGACGAACCCAAAGTATTCCTAAACCTTGAGTGCGGTATACCGAAATGACCGTCTCAATCCAAGGATCGCATTGCCGCTGACGGCGCGTCGTTCGGAGGCTCGTAGATCAAGTTACCGGAAAAAGACCGAAAACAGTCCGAAGACGGGGGGTCTGGGCCTGGGCCGACCCGGCCCAACCCCCCCCCCCCCCCCCCCCCCCGGGTCGGCCGCACCGGGTCAACCCGACCCGGTCCGACCCGGATGGACCCGGTCCGGTCCGGCCAGGGCGTGGCGCGGCCGGTCGGACAGGCCTGGCTCGGCCCGGCCGAGCAGCCGGGATGCCGCGGGGCGCTGCCCCCGCGGGTTGGAGGTGACGCGGCCCCATGTGGGGCTGCGCTGGATCAACAGACGCGGCATGTGGCCGCGTCCAGTGCGGGCGAGTCGGACCCGTGTGGCCGCGGGTTCGCTGGCTGCCGCCGCCGGCCGCTTCCGCGGGCCACCGGAGTTGCTCCGGTGGTCCGTTTTCCTTCCCGTCTGCGCCGTTGTTCCTCCCGGGTTCCGTTCTTCACTGCGGGATCATCAAATCTCCCTTGTGTCACGTTTTGTTGTCACCCGCCAAATCCACACAACCACGAAGAACGGCGGAGGATTTTCAGGCCGTGTTCGTTTGGCCCGCACCCTCCGCATTAGATAAAAACAACAGGAGAATTATTCAACACATGAATACATAACCAAAAACAATTTTAAAGAATTAGAATTGTTTTCATGAACTAGTTATTTCATTTTGAACGGAAACAAACACGGTAATATAAAACATCCAAATAAAATCCCTACCTCGTCAAGTCGTCGCACGTGGGTTCTTCGCGGGTTTGATCGTCGCGGAAGGAGGGGTTCGTCGCGTCGTCGTGGTATCCGACGTTGCGTCGACGAACTCCGAGGTCCAAGAAACAACAGATTTAATTAATAATAATTAAGTCCGTGCGTTGTTATAAACCACAAAGAAGTTTTAGAAGAAACCTGAATACTCTTACCTCAAACAGATGATTCGAAGATTTCGTTGCGGAAGAAGGAACATCGCAGAAGAACGTCGCGGAAGAGGAAACGTCGGCGTCGCGGAACACGGCGTCGCATCATTGATTTTTGCGGTTTCGGCGTTCTTCGTCAGAGGCCAGCATTCTTCGTGTTCTTTGCGTTCTTCGCGTTCTTCGCGAAGAAGGGTGAAGGCACAAGAACTTCTGTCAAAAGTCTCTCAACGTGTAATCCTCCAAAAGTCGGCGTTGGAATTATTTTATTATTACGCCAACAAACGAAAAAGAGGTAAGTAAAGACCCATTAATTCGTAGAATTAATTCAACAAAAGAAACTGCCCATTTAATTCACGAATAAAACCACCCAATTAATTGGTGTGTTAAGAAATTAAGAAAATGCATCAGTTGACTTTCATAATGATGGGTTTTCACGGGTGCGTTACTTAGCGGAAAAGAAACGGTGGGGATCGTGCGGGTCCCACCTCACAAATATCCTACCAAGAGGGTAGGATATTTTTGGATAGCATCCTATCTAGATCAACTCAGCTTAAGCCGCTTTAAGTGTCTTCAAGTGTCTTCCAAGTGGCTTAAGTGAAATAAAATAAAGTTTGTCGTACAATTATTTTATTTCTTAACTTTAAGCCCGAAAATTAAAAACCACACCCGAGCAAATGCAACTCCGAAAGAGGAGTTTCTAGGCAATTACCAGCGCTGCGATGTGATCGGTGCCCTCAGAATTTGATTCCGAGCACTGGTTCAAAAGTTAGAAAAACCCGCTCGTCCTTTCACTGAACGTACCCGAGCCAAACTTCGGAAAATGATTCCGGGCACATCGGGCCTCGGAATCAGGTGCCGTCAGAAACTGCGTTCTTGAAAAATTCCAAAGAAAATTAAGAAAAAAACATTTCCTTGAAATTTATGGGTCTTTAAAATATTGATCAGCTTTGATCTAGTATCCTTCTTGCGATCATCCACACCTTCTCCCTCATTGTTGTTTGTCTTTAGAAGAATTGATGATAAACATTTAAAGGTAGGTGGTCTAAATAATAATCCTATGGTTTAATAATTTTTAAGAATGTGTAATATTTTAATTTCACCAATATTTCATGCACTGAATAAATTAAATGATGAATTATATAATTCCATTGAGTCCCTTTGAATCAAATTCTAATTTGACCTTGCATGTGGCTATCATTCGACGGAGAGAACCCCTGATTATAAATGAATTTTTTAATGGATTAATGTGTGTTTATCATGAAATGGGATTTGGGTGTTTTCCTAATATACCAGAAAATTACATCTCAATGAAAAGCTTCTAACCATTTAATAAAAAATAAAGAAAAAGTACCGAAGAGTAGCATATGGCGTCAAAAAATATAAATACCCTCATCAACCAAAATTTCTCCAGAGATCAATGAATGACATCACATTTCTACAATAAAAGTAACAATAAGTCTCCCACTCAATTTTAGAATTATCCAGATTGAATATTTTAAGGACGTCTATATCCACCTTCCTTGACACATTAGAAGACGTTCTAATAGAAAAATTCCTATGAAAATTAAAATAATCTATGTGTGGTCTCCTCTTTTAGGGATAGAGGTGAAACCCTCTCTATGATTAATATTATCATTTCCCATTAAGATTGCATCCTTTTCAGAGGCATTCCCACCACTACCTAAGACATTAATTGGGGTACCAATATTCTCTTATTAATCCTCAAATATGTTCCCCCATTTATCAGATAATTCAGATGATAAAAAGATTTTATATATTTCCTACCGATAGTCAACATGCTTTTGTGCATCATTAATATTGGAGACACCAAATTAATAAGGATTGGAAGTCGTCAATTTTAGGGACCCTGTATGGGTGTCCTCAATTGGAGAAAACTATTTAACCAAATAAAACTGAGTATTCAAGGTGAAACTGTAAGCTTTTTCTAGAGACACATCCATTAGCAACCCATTTCCTGAATCAAATTTCCTAGAAATTGACACATCAACCACATTGGGGAATGGATAATTAAGTGAATCACCATCATAAATTATAGGCTTTGAAAAAGGTGAATCTTTCATCTTTGAATTCCTTTGAGAGAGAGTTTCTGAATGACGTCTCATCCCACACTGCTCACAAGAAATATTCTTCCGACATAACTCAAAGGAGTGTCCTACAACCATACAGTAATTGTAGAAAATAGGATTTTTCATACTCGAGATTGATTTTAATGTAATAAAAAGGGTTATAAAGGGTTACATTTTCAATAAGAATGTATTTTAGATCATGCACCATAAACACCCAAGAAAAGTGGCGAAACTGGACATCCTTTTTCCACTACTCAATCCAACTCAGAGTCCCAATTTTTGTTCCAATTTCATTCAAACTCTTCAGATGGTAGGGGACACAACTGAGCCCATGTAGAAGATTCTAGAGCTGCAAAAAGACATTTCATACCTGTGAGACATTAAAATACAAAGACCATTGGTGTAAATGGATCCATCCATGTTTCAAAAATAGGGTCCGAATGGTCCATGGTCTAGGTTTCAAGTAATCTTACAGAAAAAGGCAATGAAAAAAATCCTCAACCAAGAGAGACACATTTGAAGTTAGAGAAACCCCACAAATGAGAGGTTATTTGAATCAAATAGTCATGTTTCCAAGGTTGTGTACCTTTAGGAAGAACAAATCATTCAATAAAAGAGTTTTTTTTTCAATTTTCATTATCATAGTAAGCATTTTAGTGTGGGATTCAATGTTAGCTGATGAACCATTATGATGAATTCTACCAAGACAAGAGTCCTTGATAAGATCCAATGAACTAGCACCATCCAGATTTATCCCTAAAATTTGCTTCTACAATGCATCAAATTATGATTTATAACTAGGAAAATCATAACCACAAGTTGGAATAGGAATCCAAGCTTCCGGAAGTAACACATCAAATACAATCATGGCTGCTACAACATCCTCCCGACCAAATGACCTCTGTGAGTCACCACGCCTTGTGTCAAGGTTTAAGGCCGCAAAATATTATTTTGATTCCTACTCAGATATGGAGAGAGGATCTGTAGATGATTGAAGGTAGTCTAATGGATTCATCTTTAATGCAACCAAAGGGTTTCCAACATATACAGAAATCTGTAGGTCACGAAAAAATAATAAGGAGGGAAACGCAGACGCCACGCCACCATGAGGAAAAATGTAATCGATGCTGAGGAAGATTGAGAGTTCCATGGATGAATGGAAACCCTAAAAAACATAGTTATGGGAAAGAGAAACCACAACCCTTAACAGAAAACTTTTTTTCGGGTAATGAGGTATACATGTGGTCTCACCTCCTGCATTCCAGACAACCCCATCAAGGCCCATGGTGACCAAACCATGGGCTTGGGCTTCTTCCCAATGGGGTATAGTGGGTAAGAAGAGGTTATAATGGAATATAGTATGTGTTTCTTTGAGTGGACTTGAACCTGGAACCATGGGGTCCAGACGCCACTGCTAGTAACCAACAAACCTATGCCTCATGGGAAAACATATATTCGGGTAATGAGGTATAGCTACGATCTCACAACATGTGCACCACATGTCCCCAACGAGGCCCATGGTGACCAAACCATGGGCTTGGGAAAGTTACCAATGAGGTAGATGGACCCACAATAGGTTATAATGGAATATAGTGTGTGTTTCCTTGCAAGGATTTGAACCCAAATCCTCATGGTCAGGACACCACCACCATTAACCAAATCACCCATTCCCCACGAGAAAATGTGTACTTTGGTAACGAGGTATAGGTTTGGTCTCTCCACCTACATGAAATATGTCCCTAGTGAGTCCTAGGGGGACCAAACCTTGGGCTTAGTCCAGTTCACAATGGGGTAGAGGGTCCCTTGAGGGGTTACTATGACAGATAGTGTGTGTGGCCTTGTGAGGAATTGATCCTGAAACCTTGGGGTCAGGACGCCACCGCTAGTTACCAACTCACCAATGCCCCATAGGATTTTCTTAGTATAGACTAATCTTGGCATGACTTTATTATTAAAATAACTAGCATGTTATTGGTTATGAATAAATGATAAATAAAATGTTTAATTGAAATACAAATGGAAATTTTAATTATTTACAACTGAGTCTGATGATTTGATATTGTGATATCATCGTTGCTATGACAGGTGCTCTGATAAATGTTTTAATGATTATATGGGGCATTAACCCAGTTTAAATGCTAAAATGCTTATATAAGGGGATATGCACATAGACATGTTGAAATGATTATACATCTATTTATTTTCTAAGACAAGATAAAATGATTATATAGTAGGCTCTACCAAGTGACACATTCTAAAATTCTTATATACTGGGCTTAGCCCTGATAAATGTAGAATTTCTTATATACTGAGCTCGGTCCTAATTAAATGTAAACATACATTTATAGAAATTTTTGTCCAGAATATCTATGAATTATACCTTGGTTATAAGGTTATATTTTACCATGGTCATATGGTAATGGTTGGTGTGGTTGTGAGTCATTCTCAGAGACATTGCATCATGGTTCCAAGCCCAGTTATGCTTAACAATGATTATATGGTTATGGATATTATGGTTGTGATACATGCTCAATGATATTTTTTCCTGGAGGTAAATATGGTTGATATGGTAATAATTTAATTGTTTAGTTAATTAATAAACTAGTTTATTTAATTTTTGCATACACTAAATATCATGATGGTTATATTTACACATCCTGGTGTTTATCTACTGAGTTATTTCCACACTGTATTTCTGGTCACTATTTTCTACCTAAGAAAATTACCTGGATGCAGGTATAGAAATGGAAAAGGACCTTTCTACTGAATGTTGCTTTCTGAATGGGTGTGAGTATTGAGATTGGTTCTATAGGGGGTTTGGGAATAGGGACATCTAAGTCATTATTTTTGGCTTCTAGTCCTTTATTTTTTTTCCAGCATGATGTTCAGTTACATTCCATCACATCATTACATTATTCTTTCTTTGTTTTTTGGATTATCTAGATGGATTTTGTTGTTGGTATTCCACTACATTGTATTGTTTCCATTATTTCCCCACTATGAAATATAGTTATTTTAATATGTCCATTGTGTTGTAAAATTTAGATACATGGGGTATAGTCCCCCTATAATACTTATCATACCCCTGCTACAAGTCGGAAGCCTCTAATGTATGGTAACATGTGTTTGAGGTCTTGTGAACAACCATTTCTAGCCATGTTGGAGTGTGCCATATTGAGGGACATTACAAAGTGGTATCAAAGGATGTTTCATTTATATTTATTTACTATTTGGGGAAGGTAGAAATGAGATTAGGATGTGTCAGGACATGGTAATAAGCATGTACATGGGAGAAGTTAACCCATGTATGGGGGAAAACCTGAGTTCACAGGGGTAGATTGTTTTTTATGTTGTTTTATTTTTATAGATGATGTTATTTAACCTAGGGTAACTCACATGTTGCATGAGGTTTCTATTTATGATGTTATTACTTCTTTAGATTCAAACACATGGCCCAATATGTCACGATATGTGTATTCATGCATCATAATAGGCACATAAGGATATATATTGACATGAATTGTTCATGATAGGGATATATTTATTTTCAGGTGATATATATTTTCCTTTTGAACTATGATATAATATATCATTTATATATATGAAAAGAAAAAATTGAATTAATATGTCATGCTAAAACACTTATAATCCATTTTTAGAGATACCAGGAGTTAGTGGTTCACTGTTATTGTCATCAATTACGGTTGACCTTGTTATGATAACTTGTGTTCTATGGAGTGAAAATTTCTTATATAGAAAATGTATCCTCATCTTCTTTAAGATGAAAATCATGAGAGTTGGAATTATTAAACTCCTAAAACAACTGAACTAGAGCTTCATGTAGTTGTTGAGGATCAAATGGATGTTCAGTTTCATAACAACTTCTTGGGGGTCATGTGATCCTTGGGAAGAGAGACTGTTTGAACCTTATCTTCAATGTTTGGGATGACTGGAGTGTTATAGATAGATCATCCACCTATGTTTTCTAGGGAAGGAGTACCCCATGTAACTGAGTTCTAGATGGAGTCAGTCCAGAAGTTCTTTAAGCAACTTAAGAAACCTGAATATAAGAGGAAAAAACATAATATGTAAATGCTTCATGATCCATCAAAGAATTTGTGGGTCATTCTGGAGTAGGAAAGGATGAACGATAAGATATCATGGGCACACATGGAGATGATGTTACTAATACATTTATATCCTAGTACATTCATGGAATAGAAGGCTCATGAGTTATTACACCTGATATTGGAGGGAATGCTAGTGATGAACTACTTTAAATGTTTCACCAACATGAAAATAATTTCTATGACTTTTGAAACTGATGATATTTTCATGGTGGGATATTTTCAGGGTGGTCTTCTCTAGGAGATCAGGTCATAGGTGAATGTGTTCTGTCTGAGTAGTTTTGAATATGTGATGATTTAGGAACTCATCATGGAATTAAATATGAGAAAGGCCCGATTTAGAAATTAGGATGTTTTTGTAGGGAAAACAATGAGCACATATTCTAGTGGAAAGAAACATCATTGTGGTAGTTTTTTCCAAGGAAATAATTGGAATAGTAGTCCGGGAAGTGGGCTGCTAACTCTGGATTGATTATCATTACGGTGCTATTAGTGGGGAAAGATGGGCCACAAACTGTGTACCCTTCTTTAGAGTTTCATTCTTGTGGGGGATTAGGATACATATAGAGGTATTTTTGGGGCACACAGTGAAAAAGAAGTGTTAGGGGAACATGACATCGTCTAGAGTATGGAAAGCACTCGACTACTCCTTTGATGACATGTAGCTAGAGTTCCATGGGATGTTTTGTTCATGGAAGGGGATGTGGTACCACCGTATAAGAATGACAACATTAGGAAAAGGATAATGATTAGTGGAGTCAAGATAGATCCTATGGTATAGGGGTTGGTCTGCTACATGTTATGTAGACTACACCGATTATTGTGGATATAGGACATGCTACTGTCAGAGGTAAGATTCTTATATCATCTACCCTTTCTTGGGTTTTATTTAATACATGAGAATCACATTCCTTTTTATCTACACATTTTTTAAATTTTTTGGGATTGTATATGAAAAACATAGATGTTGTATTGACCATATACACATAATTGGGAGTGTGGTAAAAGAATATCAATTATTGCAGAGTGTGTTCTTTATATATTGGTGGTTACCATTTCATGTGGGAACCATTCATGTTTGAAATGATAATATTTGAATTGATTTTTAGTATGGATTTGTTTAGTTCTATAACAGGATCATATAAGCTATTACCAGATGAAATTTAAATATCTAACTATATGAGGAAACTACTTTCTTGAGTGTGAGTGGGATCTTTATGATGGTTGTACAATAAATATTTAGTATATATTGGATTTTCTAATGGCTCAGATAGATAATATTTCTCCAGATGTTGGTGGAATGTAGCATGATTGTTTTTCTATAGTGGTACACAATTATTAGGTTTTATTTCCGGATGATTTCTATAGCTTACCACCCAAGTAGGAGATGTAGATCATGATTGAGTTGGTATCAGGTGTTGAGCCAGTTTATATCATGCCTTACAGAATGACACCAGCAGATATTAGAGAGTTGAAAGTTCAGTTGGAAGATCTAGAATCTAGAGGTTTCATACGGACTAATACATCTCCTGAGGGTTCTCATGTTCTCTTTTCTAAAAAGACTAATATAAATTTTCATATGTGTGTAGATTGTCAGAGATTGAACCAAATAATTTTTAAGATCCAGTACACTCCTCCGCACATTGAAAAAATCATTGATCACCGTAGAGGTGATAAGATCTCCTCTAAGATTGATTTTAGATTAGGATTCCATCAGTTAATGGTGATACCAGCGGACATACCTCAATATTCATTTAAGAGAAGGTATGGCTTGTATGAATTTGTAGTGATGTTGTCTGGGTGGACTGATGTACTGGTGGTTTTCATGGCCTTGATGAATAGGATCTTTTCTCCTTTCTAGATCATTTTGTGGTGGATTTTGTTGATGACATATTAATATATTACAAGTAATAATATGATCATTCCCAACATATTTACATCATACTGAGTACATTGAAAGATCATTGGATTTATGAAAAGCTAACCAAATGTAGTTTCTGGATTGATATCGTGGACTTCTTTGGCCTTTTCATCTTATAGGTATGAGTTTCAATGGACCTAGAGAAAGATGCCTTAATGGTATATTGGGATAATCCCATGAATGTCTTAAATATTTAGAGATTGCAATTTCTAATAGTTTATTGTCAATGTTTTATTCGTGACTTATTAGGTCTGGTAGCACCGAGGTCAGGGATGACCAAGAAGGGAGTAAAGTTTATTTTCTTATATTATTGAGAGATATATTTTCAAGAGTTGAACGATATGTTGTCCTTAGAATCTATCCTCACGTTACATGTTGATGTGGCCATAAGAAAGCTTATTTTGCCACATCTTTTTGTTAATTTTTAATGAATTAATTGGTTATTCTTGTGCTTTATATTAAATATTTACACTTTTTTATTTTTATAAATAAAATTATCAATTAATCAATTTTTATAATTAATCATGTGTCTTATACTATAAATTAGTTAATTTGTATCTTATTTTAATTTTATGGTTTAATGATTATTTATTAGTTTATTGATTTTGTCTACATATCTAATAATTTAAATTCTTTTAGTTATTTAATTAACTTTGATATTGTACTTAAACAATGATGTTTTAAATAACATCTCATGTGATAAATTTTAATTAATTGAAATAATTTAATCTAATTGTAAGATGTTTTTTAAACAAGTCATTATTTATAATGCTAGTTTTATAAATTTACTACTTTTATTTGGTCTCTTTAATTTAATTTCTTTAAGTAACTTAATTATATAATTACAAATTAACTATCTTGTTACTTTAAATAATTTAGTTTATTTTTAGTAGTT
This sequence comes from Viscum album, assembly GCA_963277665.1. Lineage (NCBI taxonomy): Eukaryota > Viridiplantae > Streptophyta > Magnoliopsida > Santalales > Viscaceae > Viscum > Viscum album. Next base: position 229,253,170 of record OY728145.1, read on the forward strand.
TTCTTTATATAATTTATCTTTGTTTTATAATTGACTAATTTAATTCAATTTTTTTTAGAAGATGATAATAATTTAACTAAAGTTTAATAGATTTCATATATTCATTAAAGTTTATGTTGTAATTAAATTTTCAATTGTTTTTATTATGTTTTAGTTTTTATTAATTATTTTGTTCATTTTTAATTTTTGTTTTAATTTAATTTATTTTCCTTATTTATTCGGCAGTGTCACGGTTCCATCACACACCGTTTCTTACTTTTACGGTCTCACTGTATCCCAACGGACGGTGCCAACCTTGCTACCCTTTCAGTAGGAGTTAGTTACGTGAGTCAAATTAGTGTGACGTGCCTGTCGTGAAAAAAAGCACACGTGTGTGGTGTAGAACTGAGGGACATCTGGAGTTGGTGGAAGCATGCAGTGAAAAGCAGAAAATGACGGAGGATATTAAAATAATGATGCAACATATTTCTTGGAGAGACTCATTCATTCCAAAAACATACCAGAATCGAGGAGGGGGAATTCATTCGATCATTCACTCGGAGTAGAGCAAAGAACCTAGCGCACTTTTCGGAGAGCCATTCTTCGGAGTTCTGAGGGCCAGGAGCAGCAGCAATTGATACAAACAGACAAATTTTTCTTCCTCTATTCTCATTATGTTTTCTTCATCTTTAATTTAATGGTTTTAGTATATTAATAGAGATGATGATAGGATAAGTACTTCCAGTTCGGGGTTTAAATTGAATCTACTTGTTAATCTTTCTTTTTATTTCTCTTTATCATTTTAAATTTGATCGGCATTGGTTGGAGAGATCAGTTCTGATTTCATTTAATTTCAACAGATCACCAATACTTAATCTTGGAATTCCACACTCAATCGGTGAGTTTGATTTTAGAATAAATTCTTCAATCATTTAAATGGAAATAAAAGGCTACATGACATACGGAGAATTTGTTCTGTGATCTTTTCAAAATAGAATTATCATGTTGATTAACCAAGGAATGGCGAACTCCATGATTTGTCATCTTGGGTGATTTATCTCCTGGTGAGGGAAATAAATCACTCCTTTTCAGTGGTATTAGTTGTAATAATTTTTGTGAGAAGGAATGTTTTCAAAACCAGTAGAGTTGATATTTTTCCTGGACATATTTCTCTATATTGTTCACTCTTAAGCGTATTATTTCTCTGTTACTTACTATTTTTAGACTGTTTCTTTCTTTTATATAGTTCATAACAAAAACATAAATAGATTGTGACATTTCATTTCTGCCTTATAATAAACAAAATAAAAAAATAGAAAAATAGAAACTCAATTCCACTACTAAAAATAGTGGGATCTTTTAATTAATTTTTAGAAGACTAGTGGTCAAAATAACCTTCCCTGTAGGTTCAAACCTGCTTACCACATATATAATAGTTAGTAGGATTTTAAATTTTAAACATTTACTAACTTCAACAACAGTCTAGGTCAAGGTTTTAGCACCGTTTCCAGGGTAGGCATGATCCATTACTCTAAAAAACATTAAAAAAACTCATATATAAAAATCTTTAAAACAATTTGAAAATTAAAAAAATATATGTTTCACTTCATATTGGTTTGTTACTAATGAGTTTTTCTTGTTTCTTTTTGGATGAGCACAAGATCTTCTGGTGTAATATTAGAGCCTTTAAACCTTGAATTAGATAAACATCACACTCCTCTAAGAAAGAAGAACATAATTGAAATGAAAAAATTAGATAATAGAGTTCCTGCACCTAAAACAACCAAAATCAACCGAACTATTATATGAAAATGAAAGGCCTAGGATGAGGGAGTTCCAACTTTCTCACGTTTCAAGCAATCCATAATCCATCAGACTATGTCCTAGGGCCAGAAACTATGAATTGAAATAGTCACACATTTCTCTATTGCCTGCTTTTAATGGACTATCTAATGAGGACAATTTAGCCTTCATTAGAGACTTCAATAATACAATGAAACAACCACCTCTTCTAGGAATCATAGAGAATGAACTTACAATGGGAGTTATTTCCATTTTTCCTTAAAGGGAATGCTAGGAATTGGTTTCTGAGTCTAGATGAGAACATATTCAAAAAATGGGATCAAGAGTATAATTATTTCATTATTAAATTATATCCACAAAGACTAAAAGGTGAACTTAGAACTAAAATCACTAGTTTTTATCAAGAGGATAGAGAATCTATTCATGAAGTTTGGGATAGATTCAGGGATCTGCTTAGGCAGTGTCCTCATCATCAACTCACATCACACCTTCATATGGATACCTTCTATGAAGGGTTGTCCTCCTCTAGATATAATCTAGTTTATCAAGCTACTGTGGGTAATTACAATGATAAAACTGAAGAATAACTTAGAAAATTTTTTAATAATATTTCACTGAATTCACAACATAAAAATTAAAGAAGAAAAAGAGTCCACAGAAATGATAATACAAACACTGGTTCAATTAATGAAACTCAAGCTCAACTTTCTAAAATCACTAAACAACTTCAATCCTTAATGAACCAGAATTCAAAACAAACCGTTAACCAACATGGCTATCAAAATACCGACCAACATTTAAGGGAACAATGTGTCCAGTGTGGTATGTTTAGGCATACTGAGAACTTTTGTCCTAACATTGATATGTAATCCCAACAACAAGAGAATTCAAACATTGTTATCTATGGTCATACAATTCTTCCTAAAGAAGATCCATCTTCAAACAATTACAACCAAGGATATAGGAACCATCCAAATCTTCCCTGGAAGGATCAAGGCTTAATCAAACAATCCACTGCCCCCTAATTTCTCTAATCAACCAAGACCAAATTTTCAAAATCAATAGAGGGGTGAGTCCTCAAATGTACATGGAAACAATGATAGTCACATATCTTCTAAACTTGATTTAATTTTGAACAAAATAAACTCTCAAGAGGAAAGATTCAGGAATCAACTATCCAATCATCAAAATCAATATGATTCTAATAAAATTAAAATTGATGTTAGAAAGAAAAACATGGAAACACAACTTGGTCAATATGATATGGATTTTTCATCTAGGGAAAAAGGTAGACTTCCATGTACCACTGATCTTATTTATAGGAATAATTACATGGTTTTTATCACTTGAAGTGGGCATAATATTTATGTTGTTGCTAAAAAACTCACTGAAAATGATCAAAATGAAAATATGATATAATCTAGTAAGAAAAACCTACTTTGTACACATGCTGGAAATTCACAGAAAAGTCTTGAAAATTGTCAGAATATGAATTTTTCACATGAAACTCAAACTGAAACATCTTTTAATAATCAAAAGAATAAAAGAAAAGAAAAAGTTTTGGAAGGTGTAAGGGATATACCCACTGTTATGAAATTTTTTTCCCCACCCATCCCTTTCCCTGAGAAGCTGAATCCATAAAGTAACCTCAGGGTTGTACTTCTTTAGTTCCTTGGTCTCCTTTCAAATATTCAAGTGAACATTCCTTTCATAAAATATTTAATTCAAATCCTATCTTACCTGAAATATCTTAAGAAATTTGTTTCAAAAAAACTCTAGAAGAAATTGCTACTTACAACCTCACTAAAGAGTGCAGTCTTGTACTTCAAAAGAAAATCCCACCTAAACTGAATGATCAGGGTAGTTTTGTCATACCTTGCACACTAGGAAACTCTTATCAACTCAACTGTTTGGGTGATTTAGGTTCCAATATTAAAATTCTCCCATACTCAATGTTTCAACAGTTGAGGTTGGGTGACCTTCATCCCACCATAGTCATACTATAGTTAGCTGATAGATCATTCACTCAACCTGTGTGTAGGGTAGATGATTTTCTATTTGGGTTTGAGAAACTGTTTTTGCCTGCATACGTTTTAGTCTAGGATATGGAATGTAATAAAGAGAATCCCATCATCTTGGGTATGACCTTCTTGGCCACAAGTGGTGCTATCATTAATATATCTAAGGGTCAATTAATTTTTAGAATTGGAGAACAAAAAGAAGAGTTTAATGTGTTAAAAATGTTAAAGGACCAACTTTTTCTGAAAACTATTCAATGCTAGAGTCCATATAAAATGAGAACTAAACTTGAAATATTGAAAAATCTGAAAATCAATCCTCAATTGAAGAAAATAACGTTAAAGCTGAAAAATTTTGTGAATCTATTTTAGAAATTTAAAATACCGATCAAACTCAAGATCTAGAAAATTTTCCAGAACTGGACAACTGTCCAGTTTTTTCTTTAGAAGGGTCCTCTAATTCTGAAGATAGGATCTTTTTGAATGAATTTGAGGGTGTTTCTGTTAACACCAACTTTGATGAACAAATTGATGATATTGAGAGAGAAATTATAAGACAACTATATGATTCTATTTTGATAAACTTGTTAAAATATGATCTGTAAAGTCTGAACAATGTACATCCCACTTTGGACAGTGGCACTATTACTTCTGAATCTTAGCTTGAAATTGAAAACCTTTTATCATTTAAAACTCCTTATAAAAAATATGTTGAAGATCTTGGACCTCCCAGGCCTAAGAGTCTTCCTTCGAGTGTAGAACCACCCACTCTTGAGCTAAAACACATTCCTTCTCATCTTAAATATTCATTTCTGGGTGAGAACTCCACTTTCCTGTAATAATTTCTTCTGAACGAAATAAAAATAAAGAAGAAAGGTTGTTCAGTTTTTTGAAAAAGTTTAAATCTTCCATAGGCTGGACAATAGTAGATATCAAGGGTATTAGTACCTCATTATGTATGCATAAAATACCTATTGAACCTTATCATAAGCTTAGGGTATAATTTCAAAGAAGATTAAATCCAAACATGAAAGAAGTTGTGAGAGAAGAAGTGATCAAATTGTTGGACACTAGAATATTTTATCCCATTTTCCAGAGTGCTTGGGTCTGCCCTGTCCAAGCAGTCCCCAAGAAGGGAGGTTTCACTGTTGTTAAAAATTAAAAGAATGAAGACGTCCAAGTTAGGAAAGCCACAAAATGGAGAGTCTGTATAGATTATAGGAAGCCTAATTCAGCCACTAAGAAGGACCATTTTCCAATGCCCTTCTTGGATCAAATACTTGAGGGGATTGCTAGAAATTAATTTTTCTATTTTCTGGATGGGTATTCTGGTTACAACCAGATTCTTGTTGATCTAGAGGACCAAGAAAAGACCACTTTTAGATGCCCCTTTGGACCATTTGCCTACAAGAGGATGCCATTTGGGTTGTGTGGAGCTCTAGCCACCTTCCAAAGGTGTATGATGGTTATCTTTTCAGATATGATTATGATAATCATTGAGGTTTTAATGGATGATTTTTCCATTGTGGGAGATACCTTTTATAGTTGTCTTGGAAATCTTGAGTTAGTCTTAGATAGATGCATTGAAACCAACATTGTTCTTAATTGGGATAAATGTCAATTCATGGTTACAAAAGGTATTGTGCTTGGTCATAAAGTGTCCAAAAGAGGGCTAGAAGTTGATACATCTTAGATTTATGTCATTCAAAAACTATCGCCTCCTATAAATGTCAAAGGTGTTAGAAGTTTCCTAGGGAATTATTGTTTCTACTAGAGATTGATAAAATATTTTTTTAAAATAACTGAGCCCTTATGTTCATTTCTGGTCATGGATGCACCATTCAATTTTGATGAGAACTGTTTGAAATAATTTAATTTTCTTAAAGAGAAACTCACTACATCCCCCATCATTACTACACCTGACTGTAAACTACATTTTTTTCTAATGTGTGATGCAAGTGATATGGCTGTAGGTTCTGTCCTTGGACCGAGGAAAGATAGGGAGTTACATGTGGTGTATTATGCTAGTAGACTGCTAGATGATGCCCACAAGAATTATACAACCACTGAAAAATAATTGTTAGCTATTGTGTTTGATCTAGATAAGTTTAGAAAATACTTATTAGGTTCCAAAGTCATCATTTTCACTGATCATTCTACTTTAATGTACATTCGATCGAAGAAGGAAATTATTCTCAGGCTGATTATATGGATTTTATTGCTTCAAGAATTTGATTTAGAGATCAGGGATAAGTAAAGAGCTGAGAATTTAGTTTTTTACCACATTTCTAGGATTCCTATTACTCAATCTAAATCTGATGATCCTAGGGAGATGAACTCTTCCTTTCCCGATGAAAAGTGTCTTAGTGTGTCAATCAGGCAATTTTCTTAGTTTGTAGATTTTCACAACTACCTGGAAATAGGTGTTTTCCCAAAATCTGCCCAATAATCAAATAAAAAAATTTATTTATGAGCTTATGTACTACCTTTGGGATGATCCCTTTCTATTTATGAGATGTGCTGATGGTATTCTCTGGAGATGTATACCTAAGGAATAGATGCTTCCTATATTAGAGAATTTTCATTCTTCACCTTGGGGAGGTCACCATGGTGGTGAAAGAACTGCACAAAAAGTCCTACAATCTAGTTTCTATTGGCCTACTCTTTTTAAGGATGTTAGGAGTTTTGTGGTTGGCTGTGATAGGTGTTAGAGGCTAGTAATGTTGGTAGGTAGTAGGAGTTACCTTAAAAAGGAATTCTGGAAGTTGAGATTTTTGATGTCTGAGGTTTAGATTTCATGGGTCCATTTCAATCATTTCATGGGAATGATTATATTCATGTTGTTGTAGACTATGTTTCTAAATGTGTTGAGTCCGTGGAACTTCCCAACAATCAATCCAATTCTGTAATAAAATTAGTGAGGAGAATATCTTTAAAAGATTTGAAGTTCCAATAGCTTTTATAACTGATAATGTAACACACTTTAAGAATTAAAAATTTAATTATTTAATGAAAAAATATGGTTGTGTTCATAAAACGGGTACTCCTTATTATCCATAGTCTAATGGATAGGTGGAAATTTCAAATAGGTAACTGAAACAAATACTTGATAAAACTGTGTCAAACTTAATGAAAGATTGGGCTCTTAAGTTGGATGAATATTTATGGGCTTATAGAACTGCTTTCAAGATCCCAATAGGTATGTCTCCATTCAGGATGTTGTTTGGGAAATGATGTCATTTACCAGTAGAGTTGCAACATAAGTCTTATTGGGCAGTTACGGATCTAAACTTCGACTTTAAAAGTGTTGGTGAGAGGAGGTTACTTGAGATGAGTGAACATGATGTGATTAAGATAGAGAGTTATGATAATTCAAGAATTTATAAAGAGAAGACTAAAATATTTCTTGATTCTATCATTCAAAAAAATGAATTCAAACCTGGACAGAAGGTCCTCCTTTTTAACTCTAGACTTAAACTTTTTTCTGGGAAGCTGAAGTACAAGTAGTCTGGACCGTTTTCTGTTATGAGATTTCTGAAAAATGGAGCTATTGAAATTGTAGGATAATAGAATAAACCCATGTTCGTTAATGGGAATAGAGTGAAACTTAATTTTGAGGGACATCCAAAGGGATTGGTTGCCTTCACTGTGCTAGAAAACTGTTCTTGAATGAATTCTGGTAGTGGACTTTAAACCTAGCACTGCATGGGAGGCAACCCATGGTCTCTGTTGTGTTAGTAAAAAAAAATTTGTAATGAAATAATGTCTAACTGAAGACTTTAAATTCAGTGCTTCATCAGAGTAAACCCATGCTCTTTCTTTGTATTCATTTTTGTACTGTTTTGTGTTGAATAAAGTGATGCTTTGATGTATTCCATATGAACAATCTCTGCGGGATTTGTGTTCCTGGTTTACATGCTCTGTGTTTCTAGGATGATGATACTGTGTAATAAAGGAGTGGAATTCCTATGATCATTTTTGGACAAGAACTTAGTCAGGGAAGTACTTCAACTTTTTGCATTTATTTATGCTCATGTTTTTGCTAATAAAATTCTGCTCACTAAAAAATTCTTCTTTATTAAAAAATTTTGCAATATGTGTATTGAAAATTCTATTGCATGATTTGAACTGTAAAAAAACCTGCTGCATGTTTTTCATATAAAATTCTGCTCTATATGTTGTGGCTTTAAAATAAATTCGGCTACATGTGTACTAAAAATTCTGTTGTATGTCTGTTGCCACTTCAAAAGTCTGTTTTTATTAAAAAATATGTGTGTGCCTATTTCTGTAAACTGAATTTCATTATTTAAAACCCATTCACTTCATGAAATTATGTGTGGGGTGGTACAGGATTTCTGGTATTTGTGGTTTTCATTGGAACTAATTTGTCTATAGGGTGTCTAGAATGCATCTTTCTGCTATATTGAACATCCATTTGAATCATACTTTGTTAAAATTCTTACACCCAATTAACTATGCACCCACACCTTATATGCTTCTAATGAGCTATATTGAAAATCTTTGCCACTAGACTTAAATGTTAATGTTTGTAATTTTTAATGAATCTGCTATTAATTTATTCCTTGTAGTGAACAATATTTTATATCTTCATTGTGACCTTTATACGTGTCATATTTCTACTAAATTAAAAATCTATTTTGAAACTTAATTGTTTAAGTGTTCTTCTCCACTTTAGAAGTCAACATTGGGGACAAAGCTGGGTTTCAAGTGTGGGGGAGGGGGTCAATTCTTGACTATTCTTAACTGTGCTTAATTGGAAGCCCATCAATTCCCATTGTAACTTAATTCTCTTTGTTAAAAAATGGGTAAATGTTTTTCAAAATTCTTGCTTAATTTTAGGTTGTTCACTGTTATTCAAATGGATCTTTCCTTGAACAGTTCTTTGATTGCTCGTTAAGATTTGTTTTGAATATCAAGTTATTGATAATGGATGATTGTTGAGTGATCTATCTTAGTGATCTAATTGAAATTTTGGTTTAGGAATTATTCCTGAGAGTGACATGGGTGATCTTTTAATGGAACTATGATCAGAACTCTTGGAATTGGAAATTTTATTTTGATCAAAGGTAACCCATTTTTTATTTAATAAATTAATTACCTTAATGAGCCAATGTAAATGATTTTTGGTATAAATATTTGGAAACTGGATTAGTTTGGGCATTTGGGATCCCACAGTTAGTCTCTAAGACCTTAGATGATGGGTGTATTTCTGTTTACTATATGCCCTCTATACACGTTGAATAAGTTCATTTCACAGTGCTTAGCACATGATACATGTCTTGGGAAAAATAAATAAAGTTTCTAGGGTCAAAATTGATTTCATTAAGATGAGGGGAATGATGAATGCCAAATAAAGAAGGGGTCAACTGGTTTATATGGAAATCATTTAGGTTGTATCAATAAAATGATTCAAAAATTTATTTATTTTTGGAACCTAGGTGAAAATTTCATAGTATAAAGTTCCTACTGTTATGTTCTTAATTCCACATAAACGTTACCTTTTGTCACTCTTGGATGTAACGTCCCGACCCCAGTTACCTAGAGTCGGTGCATTATTACATAACATTGGCATGATCACAAGAAAGATCAAATCTAGAAAGACCGATTAGTTTAGTAGCCTTGGAAAGACTAGATATATTCATAAAGTTTTACATTACATCATAAAATGAAAACTAAAACAATATAGTTTCCATAGTCCACACTCTTATCCCCTCATACTATCCCTGTAGGTCATTCATAAATTACTTCTTCACTTCCTAGGATAGATAAAACATAGAAAAGTGGTGAGCTCAAATGCCCAGTAAGGATAACAATATAGCGGAAACTTTCATAAATAAGAATAAACATTTAAGGAAATGTATAACTAAAACAAAAGTATTTTTAAACTTGAACTTCAACATAGTATGGAAAAAATAAAATGAAATAATTCCATTTACTTATTCACATGGATATTCTACTAATCGAATAATCACAAGCAATGTCAATAACCACTTTCATAATGATGGAATGCATAATGCCAGACTATCATAACCACATATTCAAGGCCTCGTGCCAAGAATAAAAATAATATTTTGTCAAGGACTTGTGCCAAGACACTAGTTTGTCTCATGAGACCTACCGATGCATCGAAGAGCTATAGCGAGCTCCACCCGTCACATATTAAGTCCAATGCATTCCCATATGAAAAGGTTTAAACATAACATAAACTTTCGTATTAAAACTAGAATACGAAATGTAAATACTTCCTCTATAAACCATGAATGGTATAGAAATAACATTTCCATAGTCAAACATATCACAAAACCTTCAATACAATATAGATGTTTTGTATCATGATAAATCACCTTCAAATAAGTGTAAAATCCATCAAAGGATGTTGATACAGATGAAATCAAAACTCTTTTTAGAGAAATATCTCTTTCTATTTTGAAATAATTTAAGAGTCATAGATTTATAAAATAAAACATTTTCTTTGAAAATATTATTATAAGCTTGTAAGGGAAGCTTCGATGATTTTATAACGGCGGAAAATAGCCGCACCCGCCATATAAGTTAAAAAAAACATTCTTACCTTAATTCTGTCAAAAAGGTTAAAAAGGACCTTGTTTGGAAAAGGACAGAAATATTCCTTTATAAAACACTTATAAAAGTAAAAAATGGTATAAATGACTTTAACCCATAGTAAAACTATTTTGAAATACATTTTTAGGAAACATGTATGTGGATGAAAAAGAAGTCCCAGTAGATTATTACATACAAACAACCTCAGATAATGAACAGATTGCTAAATAAACCCTTACCTTGTAATTTTCCTTGGTTTGGGTAGGTTAAACTCTTTTATAATGGTGAAATAATTGTTATTAAATTATAAAATAATCATATATATTATTATGTTTTCATATATGATCTTTTAACATTTCTTTGTTAATAATATTTTAGTATTATCGTCATTCTGGGTGTTAACTTACTCATTTTCTTTTATATGTTTTATAACGTAAGACATGTTTTTCATGGATTGGTTGTATCTTATTCATATCCATAATGATATCAAGTCCTTAAACATTATTTTTAAATCATGAAATGATAATTATACTTGAATGGATACGATGGAGAATGAATCTCATCGCGTTCGTGGAGACGGTAGTCCAAACGTACGCACGAGCGACAATATCATTATTTTGATGTTAAAATAATATATAATTGGATGTTATATCATATAGAAAGAATAATTATAATGTTATATTTATTATTTACATGAATTAAACATCATTGTTATACTCATCCAAATAATAATTTATTGAATGACAATTACACCACGATGTGGAGACGGTAAGTCGTACGTACGCACGTATGGTGACATGTCATTCAAAGGATGGATAGAATACTGAATATGGTTGTACCATATTTATAATAACATCACAGTATATGGAATATGAGGGAGTTATTATTTTAGAATATAAATAACGAAGAAAGAATAAGTTGAAGAAGAAAGGAACTTGAAAGAGGGTGGTGAAAACATTACCTCTTCTTCGGGTTCTTCCTTTTGATTTGATCAAAAGGGCTCTTTAAGTTGGATTTCTTACTAAAGTAAGGCCTCTAGGATGAATTTAGGAAATTTTAGAGAGTATTTGGTAAGGGGTTTTCCGAACAAAAAGGCTTTGAAGGTGTGAATTAATTATAATGAGGAGTGCCCTTTTATAAGAGGGGTGAGGGGCACCTTTGGAAAAGTTAGAAATATTATTTTATAATAAATTCTTATTCGGTTTCTAATGGATCCAAAGTGGATTATTTAAAGGTTAAGGTGGGGATAGGTTGCAAACCACTCGTCCAATAGGATTTAGACTGGTTTGGGTTACTATATTAACCTTATCTTTAAGTATTAACTCTTAGTTAATTAGTTTTACTTTTACAATGTCTCTTTGTATTTTTATATTATATGGTTAATAAATGTACTATATACATCCAAGAAACCCCCAAGTGGTCCATTAATGATACACCTATCATGATATAAGTATCTTTTCCAAACATTAGGTTTTTAAGAATTTAATATCAATTAATAATATAATATTTGTTTTAAAAACTCTTTTATGTCAATTTTGACACTATTCAATAGTTGATTTTTGTAAAACTCATAACAGAATGATTACTTCAAAAAAAGTTAATTAACTCATTCCTAACATTTCATATTAACCTATAAAATCAGTGTAATTCATAAAAAGTCTCAAATTATATTTATTTGGGTATTTATAATATCAATTATTTTAATTGTTCACTATAATGGTAATTACTTCATCATCATTGTGTCATAAATAAATTAAATTATTTAATGTATAAAAATTATAAATAAAATATAATTATGTAGGAAATATTTTTATCTTTATAATGAATATTTGTAGTCAGAAAATTCAACATATATAACCCTATTTAAAAATTGTTTTTCTAAAAGATATATACTTATGTCATTTTTGTATTTATTTTAACTTAATTAAAACAATGTGTCACTATCACCTACAAGTGGCTCCATGGGGTCCCAAAATCGACCAAAAGATGTCCATTTTCGGACATGTATCCACCAATAAGGTTAGGACACGTTTTAGAGTAATTTAGTATTATTATAATATTATTTTTTAACCCTTATTTACCAGATTTACCCTTTAACCATGGTAAATAATATATTTACCGAAGTAATTATTCAAAATGTCTAAAAATAAAAGTTACATTTTACACAATTTGGACATCCTGATTCCAAATATGGAATCCATTTTTCCAAATTCAAAACACAGAAGTCGCAGAAATTAATTTAAAATTAATTCCCGCTGTCAAAACAAAAGTGTGTTTTTAAGATATAATAACTATCAAAAGATTGATACTTGTTTATGTCCAGTTTAATTGTGAAATTATGTCCAATAACCAACATTGTATTAAATGGTAAAAATATATTCTAAATATACTTTAAATCCACTCAAATTCATAATTTATCACTATTAATTATTTTGATTAGAAAAGTTGTTTTTAATTAAAATTTAGTAATTTTCACTATTCATCAAAATATTAAAGTTATCCGAAAAGTACCAAAATTTCACCTTAGGATAAATTCGATACTCCGAATCCAAAAATGAAGTCCATTTTGGGAGATAAAATTTCTAAAATTTTAAAAAGTAGGTATTACTATTCATAACGGCTAGTTTGATCGGTTGTGGTGTGTGTTAGAACTCGATGTTGCATACAACACACGCTATTGCATTATTCAAAGAGAAGCATACCGTAAAAGATTGGGGTGTTACATTCTCCCCTCCTACAAAAAATTTCTTCCTCGAAATTTCTAGAATACTACCTCATAAAAAGACTCGGGTGGTTCTTCATCATAAGTTCCTCAGGTTCCCACGTTGCCTCTTCCATATTATGGTTTCTCCACAAGACTATTGTCAGACGAGTCATCCGGTTTATCAGTACTTGTTCTCTCGTATCAAGAATCTTGATGGGCTCTTCGCAATAAGACTGATCAGGTTCCAGTTCTAATTTCACATAGGTGAGTACATGCATTGGGTCAGGCATGTATTTCCACAATAGTGATACGTGGAACACATCATGAACTTTGGAGATACTTGGCAGCGTTCCCAATCGGTAAGCTACAGCCCCAATTCGTTCTAGAATTTCGAAAGGTCCGATGTACCTGGGACTCAATTTACCTTTCTTACCAAAACGTATGACTCCCTTCCATGGAGATACCTTTAGGAAAACATGATCACTGACTTGAAATTCCAAATCCTTCCTTCGATTATCTGCATAGCTATTCTGCCTACATTGAGCTGCTTTAATATGGTTTTGGATTACCTTCACCTTTTCCATCGTTTCCTCCCCCAGTTCTGGGCCTATAAATTTTCCTTCACCAATGTCATCACAAAAGTTTGGTGTACGACAACTCTTTCCGTATAACGCTTCATATGGTTCCATATGAATACTCGAATAGAAGCTATTGTTATAGGAAAATTCTACCAGAGGTTAATATTGATCCCACATACCCTGAAAGTCAAGTGAGCAGGATCTCAACATGTCTTCTAAGGTTTGAATAGTTCGTTCTGATTGTCCATCTGTTTGAGGGTGGTAGTTAGTGCTCAAATGAAGTTTAGTATCCAAGGCTTTCTGAAGACTTTTCCAGAATCTTGAAGAAAAACGGGGATCATGATCAGAAACAATCGACAGGGGTACTCCATTAAGTCTCACAACTTCATCAATATATAGTCTTGCTAGACGTTCTAGTGGTAGATCTTCTCTTATAGCAATAAAATGTGCTAACTTTGTAAGATGATAAACAATAACCCATATTGCATCATTTCTTCTAGGAGTCTTTGGTAGTCCCATGACAAAGTCCATCGTGATATTATCCCATTTCCACTCAGGTATGGGAAGAGGTTGCAATAATCCACCAGGTTGTTGCCTTCCAGCTTTCACTTTTTGACAAACCATACATCTTGACACAAAATCAGCAATCTCCCTCTTCATGTTGTCCCACCAAAAATGTTCCTTCAAATCTTTATACATTTTGGTGCTCCCAGGGTGTATAGAGAAATTGGAACAATGAGCATCATCCAGTAATTCCCTTTTTAGATCAGGTATATCGGGAACACAAAGCCTCTTCCTAAATTTCAATATTCCTTCTTCATACACTACGTCTCTTAATATCCCATCATTCACAAAATTAATCTTCTTTTGAAATTCTTCATCATCAGTCAGAGAACTCTTAATCCTTTATAGTAAAGTTGGTTTGGCAACCATTTGAAAAAGAATTGATGTTTCACCTTCCCTGGTTATTCCCATGTCCATCTTCACTAGATCCATGAAAATTGGATCCCTTTCAATTCTCATATTGTTCAAAACTCCATGGTCTTTTCTTCTCAAAGCATCTTCCACCTAGTTTTCTTTCCCCTGGTGGTAGTGTATCGTGTAATCAAAATCCTTGAGTAATTCAAGCCATCTCCGTTGCCTCATGTTGAGTTCTTTTTGTGAGAAAATATACATCAAACTCCTGTGATTAGTATAAATCTCACATTTTTTCACCATAGAGGTAGTGCCTCCATATCTTCAAAGCAAAGATCATAGCTGCTAACTCGAGATCATGAGTAGGATAGTTTTGTTCATGAATTTTCAACTGTCGTGATGCATAGGCAATAACCCTATCATTCTGCATAAGGACACAACCAAGTCCTTTATTCGATGCATCACTATAAAGAATGAACCCATCATTCCCCGATGGTAGAGTCTATATAGGATCATTGACTAATCTCCTCTTCAATTCTTCAAAACATTCTTCACACTCTTTTTTCCAAACAAATTTAATCCCTTTACTGTGAGCTTTGTTAATGGGTTAGCCAATCAGGAAAAATTCTGGACAAAACGTCGATAATAACCTTCCAAACCAATAAAACTGCGTACCTCAGTTATACTCGTCAGTGCTGGACATTCTTGGATTGCCTTGGTCTTAGAAGGATCAAAAAAGATTCAATATTTAGAGACAATATGGCCATGAAAAGAAATCTCCTGAAGCCAGAATTCACACTTGCTAAACTTCCCATATAATTCATGTCTTCTCAGAGTCTTCAGGATAATGTGCAAGTGATTTTCGTGATCCTCGTAGCTTTTGGAGTATACTAAGATATCATCAATAAATAACACCATAAATTCATCGAGGTATCCCTTGAAAACTCTATTCATCAGATCCATGAATATAGAGGGTGTATTAGTCAATCCAAAAGGCGTTACCGTAAACTCGTAATGCCCGTACCTTGTTCGAAATGATGTCTTCAGAATGTCTTCCTTCTTCACATACAACTGATGGTATCCAGATCAAAGGTCAATCTTTGAAAAGTATTGAGCTCGATGAAGTTGGTAAAATAAATCATCAATGCGAGGTAGGGGATACTTGTTCTTTATTGTTATAGCATTGATCTCCCTGTAGTCGATACATAACCTCATAGATCCATCTTTATTTTTAACAAAAAGAACAGGGGCTCCCCATGGAGAAACACTAGGGAGAATAAATCCATTATTACTCAATTCCACTTGTTGTTTCTTTAGTTCAACTAATTCTACAGTGGCCATTCTATAAGGGGTCTTCGATATAGGCCTTGATCCAGGAATTAAATCAATGGAAAACTCAACTTCTCATTATGGAGGATGTCCAGGTAAATCTTCCGAAAACACATCTACATATTCTTTCACAACAGGTACATACTCTATTTGAACATTCCTTTCATCACCCATAGTCATTTCTTCCTCTTCCTCCACAATAATTGAATTTAGTTGTGTTACTGGTGGTGGATCTAGATAAGAATTAGGTGGTGACGATTCTGCTCTAATGATAAGGTGTTCCTTATCATCATCATCAAAAATCGTAACCTCCTTCTTCTTAAAATAAATCTTCTTATCATGGTCTGAAAGCCAATCCATACCGAGGATTATTTCAAACTCAATCATAGGTATGACGATGAGATTAGCAGATAAAGAAGATTTATGTGCTCTAATGGGGACTGATTCCCAAAACTTTGTTGAAATGATACGTCCCTTAGGAATTTTAACTTACAACTCCCTTGTTAAATCAAATTGGAAATATCTAATTTTATTAGAAAACTGGGAAGATATGAAACAATGTGATGATTCAGAATCAAATAATGAATTTGTTAAACTTTAGGAATCCATTAAATTACCTGCCACCACGTCTTTCAGAGCTTCTACACCTGCAGTAGTGATAACATAATCTTGGCCTTGATCCCTTAGCCTTTTCTGAGGTAAGTTCCTCTGAGGCTTAGGAAATTCATTTGCATAATGTCCCATATCCCTGCAATTGTAGAACTGAACATTGGTAGCTTCCTTCTTCCCTTTAAAATCACGATCTTGGTGGCCTTTATCACCACACTTGTAACAGACACCCATTCCTTTCAAGAAAGTACAGGGGTGTTACTTCCCAAATTTACCACAGGATGGATATTCAACATTTCCCTTCTTCCCCTTATTTCTATTCCCAGATGGATCAGTAGATCTCTTCTTCTCTTTCTTTGCTTTAAAGTCATAAGACTAAGAGAATTCCTTTTCTGTCTTGATAGCACATGAGGCAATGTCTTCGTACGATGAGAAGGATTGTGAGACAAATGCCCGACAGAGAAATGATATTAACCCATCAAAGAAACGATCAATCTTACTTCTTGGGTAATGTATATAATCTCCAGCATACCTTGCTAACCTTGTAAAGTTATCCTCATACTTTGCGACATTCTCATCCTCCTTTTGTCTCAGACTCAGAAATTTTCTTTCCATATCTGCTCGATGGTCACGAGAAAAGTATTTTTCTAAAAATAGATCTTTGAACTCCCTCTATTCCATATTTGATACTTCATCATCTTCCTTCATGTTTTGAATCAATGACCACCATTGATCAGCATCTCCAGTGAGGTGGTAAACTGCCATGATAACTTTTTCTCTTTCACTACTCCCCAAATCATGAAATATTTTCTCTAGGGAATTTATCCATTTCTCAGCTACTGAGGGATTTTTACTCCCATTGAACGTTGGTGGTTGATGCCTCATGAAGCGATCTAACATTGACCCTCCACGCTGTGGATCAGGGTGCTCCATACGGGTAAGGTTATTATTCATAACCTGAGTGAGTTGTCCCAGTATGGTGATTAGATGATCGGCACCAATAGCATCACCAGCTCCACTATAATTATCTTCATTAGGATGGAAATCCCTACACTGAGTGTGTGCATTGATACGGTTTCCATTTCTTCCACTAGGCGCCATTTCTAAACAATGGCATAAAGTATATCAGTTTATGAATCAAAATACATAATCCCATACTTATAAAACACTTAAGATAAATTAAACTATTTATGTATATAATCCATAATCATAAAAATGTTTTCTTTGAGGAAGTATATACTCATAAGCCCTTCATAATGATTTGTAATGAAAATTAGATTTATCCTAAGCATATCCCTCAGGAGTGTCGTAACCAAGAGTGTAGCAAAGACCGTTGTCGTGCACCAGTTCTCGTTCGAGTCTAGCTCAAAGCGGTGTTTTTGGGTTTTACCCCTAGGTACATCTGTGCCAGAGCCGACTCTACCTGCTCGTATCCAGACAGGGATGTATTTCTCGGAAAACTCACAAAATCTCTAAAATACCAAAATTCTAGGCAGTTCTTCTATATTAATCCTCAAAGTCCATCTTAAATCTATGTGCTCTAATCAGAGTTTATCTAAATCTAGCTTTCAAGGTTTGTACTAAACTTTCTCTGATACCAACTGTAACGCCCAGACCCTAGTTACCTAGAGTCGGTGCATTATTACATAACATTGGCATGATCACAAGAAAGATCAAATCTCGAAAGACCAATTAGTTTAGTAGCCTTGGAAACACTAGATATATTCATAAAGTTTTACATTATATCATAAAATGAAAACTACAATAATATAGTCTCCATAGTCCACACTTGTATCCCCTTATACTATCCCTGCAGGTCATTCATAAATTACTTCTTCACTTCCTGGAAAAAATAAAACATAGAAAAGGGGTGAGCTCAAATGCCCAATGGGGATAACAATATAGCGAAAACTTTCATAAATAAGAATAAACATTTAAGTCAATGTATAACTAAAACAAAAGCCTTTTTAAACTTGAACTTCAACATAGTATGGAAAAAATAAAATGAAATAATTCCATTTACTTATTCACAAGGATATTATACTAATCGAATAATCACATGCATTATCAATAACCACTTTTATAATGATGGAATGCATAATGCCAGACTATCATAACCACATAGCCAAGGCCTCGTGCCAAGACTACAAATAAGATTTTGTCAAGGCCTTGTGCCAAGACACTAGTTTGTCTCATGAGACCAACCGATGCATCGATGAACTATAGCGGGTTCCACCCGTCACATATTAAGTCCAATGCATTCCCATATGAAAAAGGTTTAAACATAACATAAACATTCGTATTAAAACTAGCATACGAAATGTAAATACTTCATCCATAAACCATAAATGGTATAAAAATAACACATCCACAGTCAAACATATCTCAAAATCTTCAATACAATATAGAAGTTTTGAATCATGATAAATCAACTTCAAATAAGCATAAAATCCATCAAAGGATGTTGATATAGATGAAATCAAAACTCATTTTAGAGAAATATATCTTTCTATTTTGAAATAATTTAAGAGTCATATATTTATAAAATAAAACATTTTATTTGAAAATATTCTTATAAGCTTGTAAGGGAAGCTTCGATGATTTTATAATGGCGGAAAATAGCTGCACCCTCTATATAAGTTAAAAAAACATTCTTACCTTAATTTTGTCAAAAAGGTTAAAAAGGGCGTTGTTTGGAAAACAACGGAAATATTACATTATAAACCACTTATAAAAGTCAAAAAGGGTATAAATGACTTTAACCCATAGTAAAAATGTTTTGAAATACATTTTTAAGAAACATGGATGTGGATGATAAAAAAGTCCCAGTAGATTATTATGTACAAACAACCTCGAATAATGAAGCGATTGCAAAATAAACCCTTACCTTGTACTTTTCCTTGGTTGGGGTAGGTTAACCACCTGTATAATGGTGAAATAATTGTTATTAAATTATACAAGAACCATATATATTATTATGTTATCATATATGATCTTTTAACATTTCTTTGTTAATAATATCTTAGTATTATCGTCGTTTCGGGTGTTAACTTACTCGTTTTCTTTTATATGTTTTGTTACGTAAGCCATGTTTGTCATGGATAGGTTGTATCTTATTCATATCCAGAATGATATCAAGTCCTTAAACATTATTTTTAATTCATGAAATGAAAATTATACTTTAATGGATACGATGGAGAATGAATCTCATCGCGTTCGTGGAGACGGTAGTCCGTACGTACGCACGAGCAACAATATCATTATTTTGATGTTAAAATAATATATAATGGGATGTTATATCATATAGACAGAGTAATTATCATGTTATATTTATTATTTACATGAATTACACATCATTATTATACCCATCCAAATAATAATTATTGAATGACAATTACACCACGACGTGGAGACGGTAAGCCGTACGTACGCACATATGGTGACATGCCATTTAAAGGATGGATATAATACTGAATATGGTTGTACCATATTTATAATAATATCAAAGTATATAGAAGATAATGGAGTTATTATTTTAGAATAGAAATAACAAAGAAATAAGAAGTTGAAGAAGAAACGAACTTGAAAGAAGGTGGTGAAAACATTACCTCTTATTCGGGTTCTTCCTTTTGATTTGATCAAAAGGGCTCTTAGGTTGGCTTTCTGACTAAAGTAAGGCCTCTAGGATGATGTGAGGGAATTTTAGAGAGTATTTGGGTAGGGTATGGACGAACCAAAAGGATTTGAAGATGTGAATTAATGAGAAGGAGGAGTGCCCTTTTATAAGAGGGGTGAGGGGAGCCTTTGGAAAATCTAGAAATATTATTTTATAATAAATTCATATTCAGTTTCTAATGGATCCAAAGTGGATTATTTTAAATGTTAAGGTGGGGATAGGTCGAAAACCACTCAAACAATAATATTTAGATTGGTTTGGGTTACTATATTAACATTATCTTTAAGTATAAACTCTTAGTTAATTAGTTTTACTTTTACAATGTCTCTTTGTATTTTTATATTATATGGTTAATAAACATACTATATACATCCAAGCGACCCCCATGTAGTCTATTAATGATACACCTATCATGATATAAGTCTCTTGGCTGAACCTTAGATTTTTAGGAATTTAATATCAATTAATAATATAATATTTTTTTTAAAAACTCTTTTATGTCAATTTTGACACTATTCAATAGTTGATTTTTGTAAAAATCATAACAGAATGATTACTTCAAAAAAAGTTAATTAAATCATTTTTGTATTTATTTTAACTTAATTAAAAGAATGTGTCCCTATCACCTACAAGTGGCTCCATGGGGTCCCAAAATCGACCCAAAGATGCCAATGGTCGGACATGTATCCACCAATAAGGTTATGACACGTTTTAGGGTAATTTAGTATTATTATAATATTATTTTTTAACCCTTATTTACCAGATTTACCCTTTAACCATGGTAAATAAAATATTTACCGAAATAATTATTCAAAATGTCTAAAAATAAAAGTTACCTATTTATACAATTTGGACATCCTGATTCCAAATAAGGAATCAATTTTTCCAAATTCAAAACACAGAAGTTGCAGAAATTAATTTAAAATTAATTCCCGCTGTCAAAACAAAAAGCGTGTTTTTAAGATATAATAACTATCAAAAGATTGAAACTTGTTTATGTCCGGTTTGAATATGAAATTATGTCCAATGACCAACATTTTATTAAATGGTAAAAATATATTCTAAATATACTTTAAAACAACTGAAATTCATAATTTAACACTATTAATTATTTTGATTAAAAAAGTTGTTTTTAATTAAAATTTATTAATTTTTACTATTCATCAAAATATTAAGGTTATCCGAAAAGTACCAAAATTTCACCTTAGGCTAAATTCGATACTCCGAATACAAAAATGAAGTCCATTTTGAGAGATAAAATTTCTAAAATTTTAAAAAGTATGTATTACTATTAATAACGGCTAGTTTGATCGGTTGTGGTGTGTGTTAGAACTCGATGTTGCGTACAACACATACTATTGCATTATTCAAAGAGAAGTGTACCGTAAAAGCTTGGGGTGTCACATTGGACTTTGGACATGAGCCTGGATTTAAGTTAGTCACTAAGCAGTTCCCCATATGAGGTATGCCATTTTCATTTCTTGTTGATTCATTACTCTCTAGACTACCAGTGAGTATTTGTTCTAAGTAAGATTCATATAAGAAATTTATTTTCTGAAAGCCTATTGACTTGTTTTTGAAGTCCCCTATTTAAAGTTCTGGACATGTTACATTTTGATCTAAATTATAAACATACTTCTATTTTCAAGTTTAATAAAACATTAGATTGTTTGAGGACAAACAATGCTTAAGTGTGGGGAAATTTGATGTGGCCTTAAAAACATATGTTTTGCCACATCTTTTTGTAAATTTTTAATGCTTTAATGTGTTATTCTTATGCTTTTTATTAAAAATTTACACTTTTGTATTTTTTTTAAATAAAATTATCAATTAATGAATTTTTACAATTAACCGTGTGTCTTATGCTATAAATTAGTTAATTTGTATGTTACTATAATTTTATGGTCTAATGATTATTTATGAGTTTAATGATTTTTTTTGTATAACTAATAATTTAAAATCTTTTAGTTATTTAATTAATTTTGTTCTTGTACTTAAACCATGAAGTTTTTAAATAATATCTCATGTGTTAAATTTTAATTAATTGAAATAATTAAATCTAATTGTAAGATGTTTTTTTAAACAAGTCATTAAAAATTTACTACTTTTATTAAGTCTATTTAATTTAATTTCTTTAACTAACTTATCTATATAATAACAAATTAACTAGCTTCTTACTTTAAATAATTTAGTTTTTTTTAGCAGTTTTTTTATATAGTTTAACTTTGTTTTAAAATTGAATAATTTAATTCAATTTTATTTTAGAAGATGATAATAATTTAACATAAGTTTAATAGGTTTTATAAATTCATTAAAGTTTATGTTGTAATTAAATTTTCAATTGTTTTAATTAATTTTTAGTTTTTATTAATTTTTTTTCATTTTTAATTTATGTTTTAATTTAATTTATTTTCTCTGTTTATTTTGCAGCGTCACGGTGCCATCACGCACCGTTTCATACTTTTACAGTCTTACCGTAACCCAACTGACCGTGCCACCATCAATCCCTTTTCTCTATCTCATAGCCCCTGCCACCGGTTTTGGCCACACATTTCTCTATCTCATAGCCCCTGCCACCGGTTTTGGCCACACAGTTCCTTGCTCATGGGCTCACAATCGCTTCCCTTTGCACCGCAACACCACCCACTGTTTTATCCTTTACTGTCTCACCGTAACTGTATTCCCCTTTTTAGCATCGCAACACCATGTCTCTGCATCCTCTCAAAAACTCCGCATTCTCAATCCGTGGAGGACCACCAGTTTCTAGAAGTTCCACTGCAACTAAGTTGCGGTTAGAGAAGCAGCTTATTTTCCTGAAGGAGGCCGATCTTAGGGAGATTTGAGCCACTGCCAAGTATTTGAGGAGGAGCTCTTTCTTCAAGCCACCTTCGGAGCTGGAGCAGTTCTAAAGGAGGATCCCGTTGCAACCCAGGAAGATAGGCCAGCACCTCCCCTATTTGAGGAAGGAGATTAAACATTCTATCATGTTCACTTCATTGAAGAAAGGGGGATCCCGACCTGTTCGAAGAGGAACGGTGCAGCAGTGTTGTCATGCGCGCTGAAGATGGTCACCGCTACTTTGAAGGAGTGTGGCCTGTGGAAGTCTGCTGCATGTCTGTTGTTCCGAGGAGGATGACTAAGTTGTCGCAACCCTTGCCGCTGCTATACAGGAGGAGGTCGCTTGAAGATGAGAAGCCACCACTTGAGGGAGGGCCACACTACACCCTTGCATGCACTGCTATGCGAAGAGGTTCATCTGCCGCGGCTGAACTTATATCAAGAATAGAGGATAATCCAACGTCGTTGCTGCTATTGAAGACGTCACGTCACCAGCTGGTGCCGCCTTGTGGAACATCTCGCTGTAGCCGGAACGGACCTACACAAGGAAGGCGGTTCAATTTGCGGGCGAACTAGAGGGCGTCGCCATTTCAGAGAATGAACCGAGGAAGAAGACCCTCCCCTTCTTTGCGCCGAAACTGGGGGGTGATGCAGATATAAAAAAAGATAATATACATAATATAAATGAAAAAGAAAACATAAAGTAACAGTTAATTTTAATAAATTAATCATATGAGTATAATATAATTTGTAAAAGTTATAATTTAAAACAATTATAATATTAATAATAATTTATTAGTTTGAATTATAAACAATTATATTTAATAAATTAAGTTAAATATTAACTTATATAAATATATTAACACTTTAATTTTATTTCAAACAGAATAATTATATTAATAAAGTAATTAATATTAATGTAATTTAAGTAATCTAATTAAGTTTTACTTTCTAATTACTTAATTATTAATAATAACTAAATAACTTTAGTAAAGATTTTATAATAAATTAATAATCAATAATAATTATTAATTAAGATATTTAATAATTACCTTTATTTACTTTTTAATAAGTATTATATCAGTAAACTTAAAATTATAACTATAAAATATTAATTAACTTTCATTGAGTTTTAATTATATCATTTTGTTTTTAACATATGTGGGTTCATTCAAGAGTCGATTATACGTCCAGAATCACTTAACTAACTCAGCGGGAGTTAGTTACGTGAGGAAATATAGTGTGACATGCCTGTCATGAAAAAAAGCACACGTGTGCGGTGCACAACTGAGAGACTTCTGAAGTTGGTGGAAGCGTGAAGTGACAAGCGGCAGATGAGAGAGGATACTAAAAAAGAGATGCAACAGATTTCCAGAAGAGGCTCATTCATTCTAAAAACACACCAGACGTGAGGAGGGGGAATTCATTCGATCATTCACTCGGAGAAGAGCAGAGAACCTAGATCACTTCTCGGAGAGCCATTCTTTGGAGTTCTGAGGGCCAGGAGCAGCGACAATTGATGCTAGAAAAGGGATTTTTCTTCCCCGGTTCTCTTTCAATTCTCTTCCTCTGTAATTTAATGATTTTAGTATACGAATAGAAATGATGATTGGATAAATACTTCTAGTTCAGGGTTTAAATTGAATCTACTGGTTAATCATTCATTTTCCATCTCTTTATCATTTTAAATGTGATCGACATTGATTAGAGAGATCAGTTCTGATTGCATTTAATTGAAACAGATCACCAATAATTAATCTTGTAATTCTACAATCAATCAATGAGTTTTATTGTGGAATAACTTCTTTAATCATTTAAATTTAAATAAAAGACTACAGGACATACGGCGAGTTTTCTCTATGATATTTTCAAACTATAATTCTAAATTTGATTAACCAAGGAATGGCGAACTCCAAGATTTGTCAGCTTGAGTGATTCATCTCTTGGCAAGGGAAATAAATCACTCCTTTTCAGTGGTATTAGCTGTAATCACTTTTGTGAGAAGGAATGTTTTCAAAACCAATACAGTTGATATTTTCCCCAAATGTATTTGTCTAGATTGTTCACTCTTCAACATATTATTTCTCTGTTACTTACTGTTTTAGGCCTGTTTCTTGCTTCAATATAGTTTAGAACAAAAACATAAAAATATTGTGACATTTCATTTGTGCATTATAATAAACAAAATAAAAAAATTTAATAATAGAAACTCAATTCCACTGCTGACAACAGTGGGATCTTTTAGTTAATTTTTAGAAGACTAGTGGTCAAAATAGCTTTCCCTGTGGGTTTGACCCTACTTGCCACATATACAGTAGTTAGTAGGATTATAAATTTTAAACATTGACCGACGTCAACGACGGTCTAGGTCACATGTGTCGGTTAAATCATATACCATGTACTATGACGCATCGAGAGTTGGAATCAGATCATTTCTAGTGTAGGAGGGTTGATTGGTTACTTATGGCTCCAAATAGTTGAGGCCGCATGAGGGAAATTATCCTACACATGATTTTGGATTATTATTAGTGGTAAATTACATGATATTATGGATGCATAATCTAACGAGTTTGAGGGTTTTCGTTTACATGGATCATAAGAGCTTCAGGAACATCTTTTCTTAGTGAGACCTGAACCTTCGACAGAGGAGGTGGGTCGAGTATCTATAATATTTTGACTTTGAGATGTCTTATACATTGGGAGAGGAAAATTTCATTACAGATGCATTGAGGTAAAAGAAAAAAATAGAGGCACTGCATAAGTCTTATGACGAGTGACGGATAATGGATCTCTTTACATATATGCATTTAGATGTTTAGGAGTCTTTGGGATGAGTATCTCCGTGTTCGACATCTGTTATACCCGTGGTTTTGTACAAAATAAATACTGAGCTATTATCTGATCCAAGGGGTTAGTTTTGGGTGAAATATTATATGGTGCATAGATACCATTATGACGAACTATTGGAAATTGAAATTCCCTACTTTTTTTGTGGCCAGGTATGGGTTCATGTGGCCTTGTATGAGAATCTATGCATGGAGTTTTATTCTTCTAGATGGGAAATACATCTTAATTTGAAAAATATATATCATAATCCTTGTAGACAATATTAGTGGTCATGAATGAAGAAATATGTGGCAAGATTAATGGTAAGATGTTTCACTTGTTAGTAGGTGAATGTTGAGCATCATAGGCTAATGGGGATTTTGCAGCATTTTCCCATTCCTGAGTGGAAATGGGTTGATGTAAATATTTTTTTATATGATTACGTTGGAAAACCTGTGAGAATGATGTAGTTTTGGTGATTTTGGATAGACAGATGAAGGTAACCCAATTCTGACCTTTTAGGGAGACCTTCACAGTTGATGATATGGGCAATATTTATGTGTGTGAGGTAGTTTGGGTGCATGGTGATCTAGGTAGTGTTATTTCAAACAAAGATCCTCATTTCACATCACATTTCTAGCAGGGATGTTAGAAGGCTATGGAATGGTAGGTTCTTTTTTGTACAACCTATCATCCTCAGTTTGATGGTCAATTAGTGAGGACTATTCAGGTTTTTTAGAAAAAGTTACGAGATTGTGTTTTGGATTTTGTGGTTTGTGGTAGAAAAATATGGAACTCGTGGAGTTTGAATATAATAACTTTTTTTTCAGCTTCTATCCAAATGGAACCCTTCAAGGCTTTTGTATGGTAGGTCATTCAGTTCACCTCTTTGTTGGCTAGAGGCAAGTGAGTCAGTGCTTGTGAGGCCTAGTCTCAAGTAGGAGATGTTTGAGCGAGTTCTGTTGGCTAGACTGTTGTTTTTGACTCTACAAATCAGTTTGAAATTGTATAATAGCCATTGGAGACACCCATGGAGTTTGAGGTTGGTCATCATGTTTTTCATCAGTTGTCCCCTAAGTTGGTTGCATTTCAATATCAGGAAATAGTTAAAGCCATCTTCCAGGTGTTTTGGCCTTTTCATATAGTTGATAAGGTCGGTACAATAGTGTACCAATTATCCCTACCATATTTTTTTGTTCCATACACGATGTGTTCCATGTTTCACAAATTTGGAGATATTTTCTAGATCCTTTTTCATGTGATAGATGTAGCATACTTCTAGCTTAGTGTTGGTGAGTCCTTTGAGAAGCATATGTTAGGTATTGTGGGCCATATTGAGAATAATCTTTGAGGAAGGACTATATCATTGGCTTGGGTGCAGCAGAAGCATGGGAAATTTCATGAGGAGACCTAGGAGATGGAGTCTGATATGTGGGAATAATCGAAACCCTATAGTGATTCTTGGAACAGCTCAGGGAGGAGTTTTTATATGAGGGGGAGGTTTTAAGATCTCATCTTTTTCTAAATACTTCTCTCTCTTAGTTTTTCATTAAACATCCCTTGGTTGGGTTTTACCTCATCATTAATCATTTGTGATTTTTCTTTCCTCATGAAAGTTTGTTTGTTTGAATAAACGTAGTCCTAGGTTGTGAGGAAACCTAAGAATACCGAAGAGGATCCACTTTGAGAGAATTTTTTTAGGAATATGATATAATGTCTGGATATGTATGTATGTTTGAAATAATAGTGTTTAATTATAAATGGTTCTATTGTTACCATGGATTCTTGGTATGTTTAGAAGCTTTAAATGGGGTTCAGGTTGTCTTATAAGAAAAAATGGATGAAAACTGCCTACAAGAACATTTACGCGCTGTGTAAATGGATTATATGTTATGTAATGTTGAGGAGAATTTAATATTTAGCTGAGGCGATGAGTTTTTTGCATATCCTCCTAAAAATAATTAAATGACATGTAACTATATTACACTCCATGTAATTCCCTTACCTTCATTTTTAAGGTATGTCGTGCGGTTGAATTTCTATTTCATCTCTCCTGTAGCTTCCTCCTCTTGACCCTCGTGAATCTTCTAGGGAATTTTAAAGCTCCTCTATTGATTTTGGACGTCCTGATCATGCATCTGATCCCTGGTAGGTGGTTTTGGTTTAGTTTTCCCTTCTCTAACTTTGTTCTCCATCTGTTTTTGTGTAACCTCTTGACCGTGTTTGTTGTTGGTTTTGATCATGATTAGTTTTGATATTTCATCCATCTTTCCATCATCCACACCTTCTTCCTTGTAGTAATTTTTCATTGGAAGCATTATTGATCAATAATTAAATATAGGGGTCAAAATCATAACCCTATAGTTTGATACTTTCCAAGTATGTGTAATATCAAAATTACACCAACATATCATGCACCATATAAATTAAATGATGAATTGGATTATTCCTTTGAGTCCCATTAGATCTAATTGGATATTGACCTGGATTTTAGCTGTAACACCCCAAGATTTCATAGTATGTTATTTCTTCAAAGTAATTCAATAACTTGCACTACACGCAACACCGAGTTCTAGCGCACCATGACTTACCAAACTAGAAGTTCAAAAGTGGTTATGAATAGTGTTAACTGAATTTTGAACTTTATATAATCCTTATAATTTTAGAATCCATATTATGAGTTTCTTAGACATAATATTAGAACAAATTCATTTTTTTCAGATAAAAGAAGCATTTTTCAAAAAATGAAATTTTATTGCCTTTTAATAGGGAACCTTTTAGAAATAAAATATTTTAAACATATATATATATATATATATATATTCAATTTGAAAAAATAAACATCTTCTTCAAAATCGGGACATAAGAATTTATTTTCAATAAATATTTTGTGTTTTTCAAATAACTTTCATATTTTGGTGAATAGTGAAAAATACTATATTTTAACTGAAAACAACTTTTTTAATCAAAATAATTTATAGTATTAAATTATAAATTTAATGATTTTGAAGTAAAAAATAGATAATATTTTTACCATTTAATCCACTTCTGGTCACTGTAAGTAATTTCACTTTGAAATTGGACATAAACAAGTTTCAATCTTTTGATAGTTATTATTTCTTAAAAATATGCCTTTTGGTTTTGATAAATGGAATTAATTTTAAATTAATAAATGAAATTTATATGGTTTAAATTTGGAAATATAGACTTCATTTTTGAATTCATAATATCAAAATTAGCTTAGGGTGAATTTCTGGTATGTTTTTGAAAACATGCAATTTTTGATGAATAGTGAAAAAACTGTGTTATTGGTTAAAACCGAGTTTTCTTTTAAATAATTATTTATTTCATTTTAATTTATTTTATGTCAAAAATAGATACATAATTCCTATATAAGTTGAATTTAATTCATTGTAGTCATTTTATAATAAGTTTAGATATATAAAAATTTTATTTAAATTTTACCGTCTTTTACCCACCTCCTAGGAGCATTAGGAAATTTGCATAAAACATAATTTTACCGCTTCTGTGAATTTAATTTCAAAAATCTCAGAGACACTGTTGATATCAGTAAGTAAAATGTGGTTAAATAAGATAAAAATAATTTTTTTTGAATAGTAACTTTTGACTTATTTACCACGGTAAAAAGTAAATAGGGTAATTAAAGGTAAAAACGATATTATTATTACCTTAACACATGTCCTAATTCTATTGGATAAGTGTAATTAGACCAATAACACCCTTAGGAATAAAATATGATCCTTTAGGTCCACTTGGATAAGATTAGGACATTTATTATTATTTAATTCAAAGAAGAGTTAAAAGTGTTAAAGTCAAAGTTTAATAAATAAACCATTTTAAATATAGGGTTACACATAAGATAAATTCTATTATAAATATTCATTAGAGAGAAAAAAATATTTCCAACATAATGGTATTTTATTTATAATTTTTGGACATTAAATAATTTAATTTATTTTCCACACAATGATGATGCAGTAACTACCTTATTAATGAAATATTAAAATAATTGATATTATAAATACCAAAATAAATGTAATTTGAGACTTTTTATGAATTACACTAATTTTATAGGTTAATAAAACATATTATGGTTGATTAAATTAATTTTTCTCGAAGTAATAATGCAGTTATGAATTTAGCAAAAACAAAATACCAAATAGTTTCAAAATTGACATAAAAGAGTTTTTAAAACAAATATTATATTATTAATTGGTATTCTATTACTAAACATCTAAGGTTCGGAAAAAGGGCTTAAATACTGTTATATATGTCATTAATGAACTACTTGGGGTTCTCTTGGAAGTTTATAGTAAGTTTATATTATATTATTTTTGATATATTCACCAACTTAATGTGTTTTCTAGAGAATATATCATTGTTGTGATCCATATAATTAATTTAGAAACCCATGCAAGTGACAAAAAAATACCTTTCGAGCATAATTCAACATTGTACAATGTTTTCATCAGATATCTATTCGGAGTGAGTGGATAGTCTACCATCCATGTTTTTTACTCAGATCACAACAATATTATCCATTTGGATGTGTGGAGCCTTATTCATGATCTCATTAACTGTGGAAACATGAAAGGAATATTGGTAGAAGATCATTTTTGATGTGTTCTGAGATTGAAGCTTGTTTAGTGGTGCTCGAAAAGGTAGGGATGGCATTGATGCTTTCATAATCCCTAGAGTAGTACCAAATTACCCTCCAGTGTATCACCTTTCAGTGGGCTTGGGCAGTGGATCCACCATTTTCTTTTTAGGGATTACCCTCCAGTGTATCACCCTTTAGTTGGGTTGAGAAGTGGCATTCACCGAGGAATCTTCAAGGCTAACGCTCCAGCATATCACCCTTCAGTAAGGCTATATAGTGGCATTATCCGATGACTCTTTAGGGGTTCCCATATTGGAAATCACCCTTCATAATATCTAGGCAGTAGCATTCACCGATGACTCTTATGGGATTACCCACCAGTGTATCTCCCTTTAGTGGGGATGGGCAGTGTAAATCATCATTTTCTGTTCTGGGATTACCCTCTAGTGTATCACCCTTCTTCGGGGCTAGGTAGTGGAATTCATATTTTACTCTTCAGGGATTACTCTCTAGTAAAGAAGGGAAGTGGTGTTACCTTACTAATCGTGATGATACATGTTTTGAAATACATTTGGACTCACGAGAAAGAGGTATGCTTTTTCCATGAAGACACCTCCTTGTGACGTGACCTAAAACTGTTAGGGAGAGGCAGTGTCATCCAATGCTGATAGTATCAATGTGCAGTGATTGAGTCCCTTTGACTATCAGTTCAGAGTAGACATGTGGGATTCTAGGCATTGATTTTTACTTTTGGGACTCCTAGCTACTCATTTTACTGGGTTGAGTTGTGAGATGGAGATCCCCATACTCCCCCATTTGGGTTTCTTTGACTGTGCATATATATATATATATATATATTCTTTTCCAGTTCCAAATCCTTGGGGTTTTTCTAATCTTCTTCCAGGAGAGGCAAAGATGTGGGGGGTAATCCACATGCTTTATATGTCTAGCTTCTCATGGTTAGATGATTCCACTCTCCCACTATAGGTGACAAATACTCAATGAGAATTTCATATTCTCACCATTTTAACTCCTCGTGTTTGGATGAGATTACTTCACTCTCTTTTAGGGTTGAGTTGCACTCATTTATATATACCTATCCTATCTACTAATTTCCTTTTAAGAGTATCTCATACATCTCCCCTTCTCCTTTTTGAGATTTTCTACTAAGTATGTATATACTCACCAATGTATCTGCTTCCCCCAACCCATGACATGTCTTCTGTAAATGGCAGAATGATCAATCGTGATTTCAAATATTCTTTGGGATACAAGATGCGTGGAACACAGACATTGTCCGTATTTGGGATATTAGAGCATAGTTCTCCTGGCTATTACTATTTTTTAGTTTCTTTCATGTTGGGACAATTTTCTAGTTTGGATGTAGGTTTTCTCCCATTACTTTTCCTTATACACTAACGTAACTTTATACTGATTAGAGGTGCATATATTTTCATTTTATTTTATATAATTTTCATTTTTTATTTCTTTTACCTCTACATTTTTTCATTGGGTTAGTTGTGTGTGTGTGTGTGTGTTTAGGTAAAGGCCTCCCCGAGTTGTTATACCTTCGACCCTAGTTGTCAAAACCTAGCCAATGAAGGGCGACTTTAGGTATTTGCTGATCGTTCCGCCTCATGGGTGGGGTTGTGACATCCTAGGTATTTAAAATTCTCACATAAGGGTTTCAGGAATAGTTTACTCCCTTAGGAATAGTCAACATATGGGTACTGTTCATGTGAATAGTAACATGGGGTTAAAATTCATGATAAATATAAATATATAAATAAATATTTATAAATAATTTTTAATATATATATATATATATAATTCTAGTCAATGTATTTGGATACCAACTAGTGGTAGTTGGCCCATTGAATATTCCCCGAGATTAAAGTTCATGTGAATTATACATGTGGTACTACTCACATGAACATAAATTCACATTTTAATTATTTTTTCAACAGAAGTATTTTGGACTGTAAAATCATCTTAATTTCTTGATTCATATTTTCACTGATGCTTCATCAGTGGCATTTTGACCACATCTAATCCCTCTACCTGAATTATAGAAATTTTTATCATAATTTTGACATAAATATTGTATGAATACTCCAATACCAATTGAAAGAACCCAAGAATTGTGGAAGCCTGAAATATAGGTATTTTATAACATATCTAGGTCTTGATTCAAGTAACATCATTGAATCTAGATTCTCTTACCCACAGTCTCCCATGGATCTCCTGAAAATTAATTTAATCATGAATAAATAAAATTGAAATCGTATCTTGTTTAGTTTTGATCAAACATGTGTATTATAGTTAGTGGTGATCATTTCTCAAATGAATAACAGTTGATACCCTTTAGATCATCTACATGATCTCAAAAAGCCTTCTTGATCATCAATATTCATACTCTAGGTGTGGACATGGAGAAACAGAGTCCTATTCGATGTTGTCTTGATTGTTGGAACAATGATACATTGATTCGGAAATCCATCACTGGACAAAAAAGAAATCAACCCCAATCTCTAGATTTTTAAAAGGGGAGAGAAGAGTGAGTGTCTCATAAAATCATGGTATGAACATTCCTTTAAATTATGAGATTCTCTCATATTATATAGGTAGGTTAAATTTTCATAAATTTCACATTGGCCCCCAAACATGAATAACCTTAAAAAAGCCTTAAAACAACACTAATTGTATTTAAAACATTTCTTAAATATAGAGATAATTTCATCACTCCCTTATTAAATTAAAATATTTATTTCTAGATAACATATAAGACATTAATTAAGCTCATCTATCTTATAAAATATTAATTAAACATTGAATAATATTATTCAACCGTTAAATATTTTTCCCATTTTCTCGTAATAACATTTGAATACTGGGAGTAAATAAAATCAACCCTCATTATTCAAAACTCAAATAAGAATGAATTTATTTATTTATTATAATTGATTAAACATGGACATATACTTACTGACACTATCAGGTCCCCCCATGTTCTGAATACTAGTTTCATAGAAATGGTCAAGCTTGTCAATACACTTAGTGTGAAAAACTCTTAGAATTTAACTTGATAGAAATGAGTTTTACTCACATATTTTAAATGGAGTCTAAAAACCCATCGAATCTCCTCATGATATATGGTTTTTTTTAGAAATGAAAATCCACCATGAGGCCCCCCATGTTTTTAAGCTTTTAAACCACTATTATATTTTCAAAATTATTGAAACAACATAAACGAATGTGTTATAAATATGTTACCCCTCTTTTTATGGGTTCAATATTCCTCTCACCTAAATGGATTCATTTTTGACAAGGTCCATTTGATATTTATTTTTTTCCGGCCATAATTATGAGAAAAGTAATATGCATAACACTTATTGAGATGGATTTATTTAATTACAAAAACATACAAAGTTCCGTTGTCTTAGAGATACATTTTGGGTTCATATTTTCCATTTTTTATTCTAGGTTTAAAGGATTTATATAATTTTCATTTACGTTGGATCCATAAGGTGTTCTATTTTATTGTGGTTTAGATCCCTCAAATCATGTTCAAAATTCCAATGACATAATGTTATAAAATTTATTGAAAACAAATATTTCTTCTCATACTCAATCTCCTAGAAATAAGACTAGACTTCCATTAGTGTAGGAAAAAACTCACTCAGCAAACACTTAATATCTTACAATTTTAGGACCCATGAAGCACCTAAATTATAACCTGGCATCATTAAAAAATTTAGGTTGTGATGTAAAAGAAAAGGGCATAAAATCATAATAGAAAATTATACATAAGAGTAAAGTAGAGGACATTACTTCTAAGATAATGGTTTTTTATTTATTTTATGATTCAGGTTAATCTCTTCTGCACACATGGTTCTAATATTATCCTAGATTAATTTCAGAATGCATTTTTCTATGAAATATAGTTCAATAAAATAATAATCATTGAAAAAATTATGGAAAGATACAACCTATTAGTGATTAGTTGTAAGAAAAATGAAGGATTCTAGACTCCCCCATAGGGTCTTTCCAAAATCCCTCTAAATAATTATTCACTTATCTTCCATTTACCAAGAATGGTTGCATTGAACCTTGAAATTTAATTGAAGCTGCACTAAAAATAAATGTATTAGATATTTTGTATGGAATATTCTATTTGGTACGAATCTTTCCATGAAAAAGATTCATCCTTGAAGACCATTGTAGTAAATTGTTTCTAACTTGAAATTATATTTTCCAGATCAACTTTTCATGGGATGATATTGTTTTTTCTTTGTACAGTAGGGATTTCTCATATTCCTCTCTCTTTAATTATTGAATCTCCATTAATTTTTGTGTCATTTATTTTATAGCATTGCTAAATTCTATCATCACATGTTTGAAAACCCAATAATATTTTTCATAGATCAAATGGAATGTGGAAATGATTACTTTAAAAAATTCGTTAAGGGGACATACCTAATGAGGTTTTATAGGCAAATGTTTATTCCCATAGTTCACATTCCTCCTTCTTAATCTAGTACATTTAGTTGGGTCATACTATCTTCTCCAAGATCCTTTTACTTATCTATTGAACACCTCTACCAATCCATTTGTCTTTGGGTGATAGGCAGTGGTGATTTTATGGTGTACTCCATATTTTCATATGAGGAATTATGTGTTCCTATATCATAAATGGGTTCCTTAGTCATTGATCAATATTCAAGGAATTCCAAACCTACGAAAATGTTTTATTTTAAAATTGAAATTATAATTTTTGAGTCATCATACTATGTAGATTTCAACTCATTCCATTTAGACCCATAGTATACTACCAAAAATATATAGAAAAATCCAAATGACATGGGAAAAGGGACCCTAAAGTCAATCCCCCAAACATGAAATATTTTAAAAAAATTAAAAGTGTTTAGGGAATTTTTTATTTCCTAGAAATTCCACTATTTAACAAGAATTTTAGACATTGTTTACTAAAAGAATAAATTTTATTAACAAGGGTTATCCAAAAAACCATCTTCAAAATATTTTCTAGTAGTTTTATGAGTTCCAAAATAGCCTCCAAATTCAACCATGTTGAAAAAAGAGAGTAAAAAATGTATCTATTCTTTATAAATACAACTTGTAATGATTTGATCATTGTAAATTTTCATAAATAATGTCAATACCAAACATATTGATTGGATTTAGATTTTAATATAGCAATTTGATGTTTAGAGATGAAGGAAGGTACATTGTATGTGACCATAAATTTTAATATATCAGCATTCCAGGGAACCTGGTTTTGGCTATATAATTTCTCACAAGGGAAGGAATCATCTAGACCGGTTCCATGGACTAGTTATACCTCGAAAATTTGAGGCATCCTACTCAAGTAGTTAGCCACTATATTTTCATATCCCACATTTTCCTTAATCTCAAGGTCAAATTCTTTCACAAATAGAATCCATCTCACTAACCTAGGTATTGTACAGTCTTGTTCATCAAATATATTAAATTTTCATGACCCAAATAAACATTTACCTTACTTCTTAAGAGAAAAGAATTGAATTTTTATAAAACTATAACTATAGAAAATACCCCTTCTATTTTGTTGTGTAGTTAACCGGATATGTGTCCAATGTTTGTGGAATATAGTCTATGTTTTATGAAGTCTTATCAATCATTTGGGATATCATTCCTCCTAAAACTCTACTAGAAAAAACAATTGGTATCTCAAAGCAGTGTGTCTAGTTTGGTGGGAATATGAGGGGGACAGTGGTCAAGCATTTTTAAATTGGTTAAAAATTTTCATACAGGAATCATTAAAAACACAAGTATTGAGGATGGGGGTCATCGACAGACCTCTCATTCAGAGAATGTTTTTCCGCTTTAAATTGTGATTTGCTACTATAATTCTATCTTATGAGTAGGGAACATGTTCATCCATTGAATTTTAGAATATTTTAGGGATTATTTTAAAATTTAGTTCGATGGTTCAAATGTGTCCCCTGTATGGGCATAGATGAAATATGTATGGAATCCTTACACTTCCATGATCTAGTCCAATATTATTTTGAAATTAAACATGTCTAGTGCTACATAGTTGTGGAAAAAGGAAAGTAGTCCTGGGAATTTAATTGTGGGCCTTTTTATTTCTTACAATGAATGGTAATAATTATTTTACCCATTAAATATCACTTATGATAGAATATGAACTTGTATTCTCCATTCATTTTCCTACGAAGGCCCCTCATTTAATTTTCAGCGGCACTACAACTTCTCTGCAGAATTGTTCATTCTTCTCACCTCATACTAAGATATTTCACTCAAAATACTTCTATTTAATAGTGAAGGGGATTTCATAAATAACAGGGACAATGCGACTCCCTAATTTTATTCCAGAACTCATGGGAGCCTAGTCCATTGTTATACGATTTTGGCATTGACAAGCAGTATTTTCCTTCGTGAAATAATTGAACACTAGATCTCACTAAGAAGCTTCATAGGAAGGCCAGATTTATCAAGGAACACTTGGGTGGATATCTGATCAGTTAAAGAAGAGATCCTATAAGTGCATAGTACTAGCCCAAATCTCCCTAAAAATTAAATTCACTCCATCAATATCACAAATAAAGGGGTGGTAGAAAAAGTGACATTTAATGTGCAGGCGTCTCCTTCTTCTTCCTCAGGATAATGGTACATAAAAGGGGTTGGTATCCTCTTTTTTTAGAGTATCAACAAACCTTTTGACCTTAGAAAGTATCAATCAACGATTTTGTGATCTTATAAGGAGTAGGAGTCTTGATTTGTATTGATATGTATATGGAAGGTAGAGTAATGGTAGGGTGGGTGAATATTATAGTAATAATGGTTTCTATAAAATATGTAGCTAGTGTCCTGACCACAAGTTTTATTTCGATAAGTGGGATCATGGTACATATGAATACCATTAGAGTGGTGGTATGGTAATAAAACTACTTCACAGAGTCACCTATTGTTTCCTTTGTGTATTTTTTTAGAACACGTGGTTAGTTGAGGGAACACATGGTAAGTATGCCTACTATGCAAATAAGGTTCTATAATGTGCTCAGATTAGCATGAGTAGTGATCTTTGTAGGATAAAGTACCGGTCACCATGTCTAATGTGTGAAAATTGGTTCATGCTGGGGAAACATATAGTCATCACCTATGGAAAGCATAATGATTTTTGATTCCATGGTCACTCTTGTCCTTTTCAACTTTCTATCCTAAAATAGCTCACACATTTTCTTATTGAAATATTTAATTCAACCCCCCAAAAAAAGAATTTTCTTATGGAAGAATTAAAAATTGAAATCAAATGTTTTATTCGTCATTAAATACCATATTTAAACCCAATTTCTAATTAAGTTCTAATTTAATAAAGTTAATAGAAACAAATATTAACCTAGTAATTTAAAAAAAATGAGATGTATTTGTAATGGAAAAAATTCATTTAAGGAGGAAAATTTCAGTTCACATCACTCCCCCACACTTAGAATATTTCACTCCCGGGTAATGTAATCATCGAATTCAATTTATTTAAATGGGGAAAGAATGAATGTTACTCTTCCTATATTTGAATTTACTATTCAATGAAAAGTTAATACACGTATTTATACTTTGTTCAATTTATCATGCTTAAGTTATAAATCAAGTCACTTCTTTATTTCATTTTAATAAAATTTTCAGTTTTAGAGTGGATCAAATTATTGTTAAGCAGAATCAAAACATAAAAAAAATTCCATTAATCCTCTTCTCTTAGTCTTTTTAAATCAATCTTTTATTTTACACTTTATTGAAACAACATAAATTATTTTGTTTTATGTCAATTGACCCTCTTTTTAGGGGTTCAATATTCCCCTCACTTAAGTGGAATTATTTTTAAAAATTTCCTATTGAAGTGTATTTTTCCAAGACATATTTGTGTTCAAAACACTATCCATAGTTCTTATTGATAAGGATTTATTTAATTACTAAAACACACCCAATGCTCTTGTCCCTGAGATCCATTATGTGTTCCCGATTTCCCATTTTTATTCCATGTTTAATTGACTTATCTTGTTTCCAATTATGTTTGATCTCTAAGGTGTTTTGTCTCATGGAGGACCAGTTCCCTCAAATCATGTTCAAAATTCTAGTGAAGTAAATTTATAAAATTTATTCCACACACACTCTATCTCCAATTCCAAGACTAGAATTCCACAAAAGAAGTGAAAAACACACATAGAAATCACTTAAAGTATTATAGTTTAAGAACCTATGAATCACCTTAATTATATCATGGTATCTTTAAACTATATAGGGACTGAAGTTAATAAAATGGGTTCAAAATAAAAATAGAAAACAACACAAAATAGAAATTTACAGTACTATACTTATAAGAAAAAGTGTTTTTTATAAATTCTGGTTAATATCTTCCCCCACACATGGTTCCAATACTGTCCTGTAATCAATTCAATATTCATTTTTTCTAATAATGACAGTTCAATAAAATAAAAATCAAGAAAAAAGTGTGGGAAATAGACAACCATGTAGTGATTAATTTTCTACAACATGGAGAAGTCTAGGATCCCCCACGGGGACTTTCCAAAATTCCCCAAGGAATATTTTTTGCTGTTTTTATTCTAACTTGAAATGTTTCTTTGATCCTTGTACTTCAATTGAAACTACAAACAATTGAAAAGTATTAGTTACTATGTATGATTCAGTTCATTTGGAATGAAGGTTACTTGGAAAAAATTTCACACATAATGAAAATAGGTGTACCTTGTCTCGAGGTTGAAATTCCCATTTCATGACCAACATATCATGGGATGATGTGGTTTTTTATCTTAAAATAGTGAATTATCATATGCCACTCTTATCAATTACTCAATATATATTAATTGTAGTTTATTTTATTCTCTATGCTTTCAAAACTCCAGGGCCACTCATTTGACCACCCAATAAGCTATGTATTGTAGCTCAATAGAAAATTAGAAATGTTTACCATAAAAATTGGTGTGGAGACATCCCTAATGGGGTTTTGTTGGAAATTATTTATTTTCATATCTTATCTTATACATTCTAACTTCATTTCTTGTGGTTTGGATTTACTATCTTATACAAGATCATTTTTACTTTTATTTTGGACAACTCTACATGTCTATTTTTCTTTGGGAGGTGGTAAGTTGAGGTTTTATAGTGTACTCCATGTTTTCTCTAGAGGTATTCTTTATTGTTGTTGTGGGAATAGGTTCCTCATGTCACTGATAAAATATTAGGGTATTCAAAACATACAAAATATGATTTATTTTAGAAATGTACTTATAGTTTTTTAGATACAATCCTGTGTGTATTTTTCCTCCATCCATTTAGGCACATAGTATACTTCGAACAATATATAGAAAAAATCAAATGACCAGGGAAATGGTCCTATAATTTCAATTCCCCAAACCTCAAACATTTCTTGAAAAATCAATGGTTTTGGGAGAAATACTTATATCTTGGAAATTCCACCAGTAAATTTGTGGTTTGGACATTTTTAACAAAAATCATAAGAATTTTTAAATGGTTGGAAAAAAATATTTCCTTCAAAATATTCATAGTGGTTCTCTGAGATCAAAAACGGAATCCACTTGTAATTGTATGGAATAAAGAGAGTACAAAATGTATATATTTTTTGGGAATACATCTTCTAATGATTTGACCATTACACATTTCAATGAACAAGATTCATTGTAAACATAGTGTTTGGATTTTGAACAAGGTATGTGTGGGAGAAAGATGAAATATCCTTATTTTTACATGATATCTAGATCCATGTAAGAAGTATATTTCTCTAAAACAATGTATATCTTAGATCATGTCATCATGAGATACGTAGTGACACACAAAACCTATTTCCTAGGCCCATCCACAAATAACAGGGAAAATACCCTTCTTTTGGTATGGTTTAGACCTTCACGGGGAATTACCAACATGAACTACATATGGATTGAGTCATGTCATCAAAAGATAAATTTTTATGTCTAGACACTGCATTATGGGCCAAACTACAATTTTCCATCCATCATGGGATAATTTTATTTCCATTCCCTAGACTATGGCCTCATTTCATTGTCATTAATCAGCATATTTCACTTCTAAAAAAATCATCCCTCTTATGTTTTTACACCATTTTCCTTGATATATTACATTAAACTGCATGGAACTATGGTGTCCCCATCTGGGTGGGAAACTCCGTTGGCATTATTCATCTACCCAACCATGTTCAAGAACTAAATTTTTCTTGATTCCAATTCAATGGGATACATAGAGATATTGGATGTCAAATGTTGGGTATGTCCTCCCCTAGAAAAATACTCTCAATCTACATATGGTATTAAATGTTGTAGGGATTTTATTTAAATAAAAATGAATAACCTTATTTTCATTCATATGTGACACATAGAGGCACCCATAAAGTTTTCCTTCAGGCCTATACACAAATCCAATCAACCTTATTGCCCCTTTTCCTATGTTTCCTTTAGGAGACAGTTGTGTGGCATGGGTCCACTTAGGTCCTCATTCACATCTGGTAATAGTAACTCCACCATTCACCTCGCACTGGAATACTTATTTACCCTATTCCTCACAACATGACATTATACTGTGATACAAACATCCTGGACACACAATCATAATCTAGATAGCACTATCCATCCTAATTTCATGATGATAAACTGTGAAGCAACCATCATCCTGGTTGCATGATAGTAAACTACACAATGCCATCACGATGCCCTCACTTGAGAGTACATCTCCCCCAGTATCGTTCATTCACCATTATGTGTTAGAGAACCACACATGGATTTATTCCCATCATATGGGATACATAGTGACACAAAGATCATTAATCTTGGGTCTAGACACAATATTTAGTCATCGCATCAAGGATCCTAAGTCCGTACCACATGACATTAGACTATATAGTTCCAAAAGGACTATATATGTCTTGATTGTTGTTTTTATGAAATTCAAAGTTACACCTAGGATTTGTATCATAGTACTGGCCATGAATCAAAAAGATTCACCATATCATATATGATAACACAAATCTATATAGGAATATCATGTTTGGATGCCTTTTTTTAAAGCAAAGTATAAATAAATTTAAAAAATGTTTATGGGAGTATAATGTAAGGGATCATATTACAATATTTTTCATGTATGGAAATAATATCAACAGGGAGGTCTTCGAACCAAGTAATGTCTTGATTTACTCCCATCTTAGCCAGGCCATCTGCAACCATATTTGTTTCTCGATAAACATGAGACATGTTTGGGTTCCTCATTCAGGGACCCATCAATGAAAAATAAGTGATCCCCCCCCTGAAATATTATTTGGATCTATGTAGGTAGTTTAACACTTCATGTCTAGTCATGGCTTGGATGTTTCTTATGTACATGGACACATTCCGTCCTTTCATCAGACTATGTTCCCCTTGCAAAATTATATCTTCAAAATCTTTCTACGATCATCCGAAATAGAGTGTCACTATTATTAGGACACCATTTATTGACTATGCATAATATTCCCTTGTTGGTTCTACATAAGTTTTCCACATCAAAGGCCTTTCAACCAGAGAAAAATTAGTCCTTAAGAGAGACCTTTAATATCTCTATATTCCACAAATAGATTCCATACCACATATAATTTTTCTTGATATGAGAATCCATAAGATCATGGCTTATTCCATCTTCCCTCACCACATACTAGCTATGTCAAAACATCCTAGCTTGATTATACTTTAGTTATACATGGTTTCTTTGATAAAGCATCACGGCTGCATGATAATAAAATTCATGGAAAATTTCCCTGACAAATGGATTTAAATTTCATGGCCGATGTCCTAGGAATTAGACATTCAATAAACTATATTTATAACTACTTGTGGATTCATTCATTCAATTACAGGGTATGTAGTAACACCCAAAAGTTCATTTTTTTGGTCTAGTTGTATAATAAATTAAAAATTACCCTTACCTATTAATAAATTATACTTTCATGGGGAAAATTCAAAGAAGTACATCCATATTGATTCTCTATTATCATAGGATACATATTGGCACTAGAATCCTATATTTGTAGTCCAACCATGAGGTAAAAATGTCTTCTATTTTCCTATGAATGTGCCTGGACTATTTAGAAAACATCTAGACAAAACAAAATAAACATCCCCCATGTTTATTTTCATGAGATTGATATGTGTAGGAATGTCCAATGCGATCCTCCACTCGTTTATGAGATCATATTCAAAGGAAAATATAGAATTCACTAGGAATATTCCATACATGCATGGGGAACATCCTAGAACTAGGAATGGATTGATTCTCATTTCATATATAAATGTAGTGATTCCCAAAAATCATATCATGGACCAAGACATATAAAAAAATATGTATTTTTATCCCATGTTTGGGTTAGAATAGATTAAGATGAACGCATTTACCTATTCTCAGGAAATTTAGGCTTCAAATTCTTCATCCATGTTTAGGAACACTCGTTTCCCAAACCATACTCTTTGTCTAGAATGTTTTGAATCCCCATAAACCACTCTATCCATAAAAAATGGAGGGAGAATTTCATGGGGTAAACTTTGATTGACTATGTACAAAATTCCCCAGTTTGCTATGCATAATTTTCCCACAAAATAGACATGTCAACTAGAGGATAATTCTTCACCTAGAATGGATTTTCCTATCTTTTTATGCCAAAAATGAAGATTACATTCTACATCACTCTTTAGAATTAGAATCTCCCAATATTATAGTTTTCAAACTTCCCCACTTTCATCACTGATGATTATAAAACATTCCTTCTCTGATTATGGTGAAAAGGTATAATCATTTATTCACTGGTCAATGCAATGAAATATTATGTTTTGAACCCATGTCATAGTTGTATGATATTAAAATAAACCATGATTCATCCCTAATTTAATCTAGCCAAATTCATGTGAATGTGGTTTCTAATTTAAGGCCAAAGACGATATAGATTCCCTCATAATTTTTAGATATCACTACCATAACCAGACACTATTCTTGGTCTTGAAAAAGACAAATTTCTAAAATGTTACATGGAAATTGGAAAGGGGGACCAGTTTCCTGAGGACACCATAGTTTTATTATTCACAATATTCCTGAGTTGGCTCTCCATATGATTCCCATAGAAATTCATATAATTCAAAATAAAATTTGACCTCAGGAGAGGTTTTTTCATACCCCCATACACCCAAGAATCATCGTGTTGGAAACCATTTTCAGATTTACTCACAGAATACTTTACCCATATGATATTTTAGATTTAGAAATCATAAAACTAGGGTTAAAAAAATTCCCTCATTCATGTTTGAAAAATTTTATGATATTCTTATCCAATGAATCCCATTGGGGATCATTCCCTACATTTCATAGTAAAATATATTTGACCA
The DNA here is from genome assembly GCA_963277665.1 of Viscum album. NCBI lineage: Eukaryota > Viridiplantae > Streptophyta > Magnoliopsida > Santalales > Viscaceae > Viscum > Viscum album. Next base: position 229,297,117 of record OY728145.1, read on the forward strand.
AAAATATAAGTGCCATTTTTTTGGTTTGAAGTACACTAAACTTCTCAAAAGAAGCAGACACATACCTCTCCAGGTCAAAAACCAACCAAGGGAAACTATGGTGAAAATTGAGTATCAACTTTCTAGACTTATTATTCACAATATTTGGACAAATATTGAGAAATAAAATATTAAAGAGGCACAATGCTGATAGGTCGAAAACCTGCAATGGATGGAAGAAGAAAAGGCGAATTTAAGGTTAATAATCTTTCACCATAGTTGACATAGTATAATATTATGATTGAAATAGAACAAAATAATGTTTTATAGTTTTTGATGTGACCCTTTAAATAGTGGAAAAAATGCTCACTGAGTTCCTCAATTCAGCATAAAATTAAAGCATTGTATGATCATTTCAATTCAGTTATCACATATTGTGACTAAAATTGATATCCAGTGGATATAATATTTCAAAATGAGACCAACTTTAATTTATTGTCATTTAAGGTAATGATAAAAGAATTATTTGGGGAGAAAAAAAGTTTTCAGTCCATTGAATAATAAGGGAGGTGTATCAACAAACTAGAGTCTCTCAATATAAGAAAGAAATAATAATAAATGGATTCACTTAGAAAATTTGAAAAGATGTAACAAAGACTGGCACGTGTTCCCTATATCTCATCGAATCCCAAATAAGGTTAGAGTATAATTCTCTACGTCATCCTGCATCGCCTCTTCCTCTTTAGCTATATCGGATCCAGCCTTTTACTCCTCCTCAACTAGTCATTTCCCTTCGATAATCGCCTCCCTACTATGAGAAAATTCATTCTTGGGATGATGTAGTTTCTGTCTATGCTACTCCACTTATTGATGAATGCACTCTATTGAAATCCTATGATTTTAAATTTATACTTCTCTCTAAATTTCAATATCAAAATTCTTAATAGATTCATTGAGAATGATATGTCTAGAATCAGAAAGATGAGCCACGGGCTCTACAGTTGAGAATGGTGAGTGGAGTATGCTAGATTTCTCCTAGGCAACAATCACATGTTTTAATATGCAATAAATTGTGTATGTATCAAATCCACCATCCCAAAGGAATGAAAATGGATGATGCAACATGGTAAACCTCATTATCAAGTATTCCATGGGAGTTTCATAAAATAGATTCCATATATCCTTCAATATATTTTGATGGGTAGTACGGTGGTCAAAAATTCCCTCTTGGTCTACCACAACGTCTTTTTCACATGGGAAATTATATTTAGGGATATTATCCAAAAGGCAAGGCGTTTTCTCCACCCCCTTGTTATGATTCAACTACGTGATAGCCTACTTCCTTATAATGATAGATTGTTTGGATATTAGGGCATCGATTTTAACTGGAGGGATTAGTGACTTCAATCCTTAATGAAGATGGATGAATAAATCAAAACCTAAATCTATAAGGAAAAAAGGGAGTGGTTGCAAGGATTGAGAAATCACCTATACTTTGAGGAACATTTATATTCATGGAAACCATTGTTTATCATCACCCCGACAAAGTGTGTGATGGTCCATCTATTTTCTTATTAATTTTGGGTTACTCTAGAGATTCTCGGTGTACAAATTCATGCCCGAACAGGTCAGAAAACTCTTGAAGGACACTTATAGATATCGTTCTTGTAGGAATAATCATCAAACAATTAGGGGTGAAAGCTGATTCAGATTCTTATTAGGCTTGAGCTACCCCTTATTCGGTGGCTGTGATCCTCAGAGGCTTGGGATTAAAATGCTCCATAAAATAGTAAACCATGAAGAAACCCCCTATATGGGGTCATAATTATTTTTATTAGGATAGGTAAAACTCATGGGACATTGGATCTCCTAGATATCCTTTATTTTTGGTGGTTCCCTATTCCTCTTAGCCACCACCAGTAACCTTATTTCATTCTTCTTTGCAAGAGAAGGATCAAAAAGCTTAGTTAAAGATTATAACTCCGAGTGATCCCCAACTACTAGTATATAGGTTTTTTTAATATGATTCCATGGTAAAAATACTAGAGCACTAAGATAAATCAATAAAAATTAAACAAGTCGAAAGGAGGGGAATTTATTACAATCATTCTAGTGAATAGTGGTGATTTCACCAGGAAAGATCTCCATGTGCGTGTGATTGATATCAATACCCTTATTGGAAAGGAAATCCTACACTTTATTTGTCTCTCTATAGGTTTGAGTGATAATATGATTATTCCCAGAAAGATATTGCAGGAAGATGATCCATTTAGCAGTGAGGACCCATGCCAGATTAATTGTTCCATGTCTAAGTTCCTGAAAAATGGTCGTTGAATCACTTTCAATCCATACATTGATATATACTTTTTGCCTTATCAAATCAAAAAAATTTATTACATTGAGAATATATGATTCTAGGGAGGATACATCACCAAAAAAACCATAGAAGCATCCAAGAATGTCTCCATTGTGGTTTCTGTATATGATTCCATAGCCGGTTGGTCCGGGGTTTCCTTTTGAGGCACCACCCACATTCAGATTCATGCACCCTGGAATAGGTGGTTTCCAGAAAAATTCCAACATACCTCTTGGTGTTTGGTATCTAACTTTGATCCAAAGTCGCCTCATGATACAGAAATCCTTAATTGAATTGTGGAAAGTACATATTTTCATGATTCCTGTCTCTATGATCACCGTACGGATTTTAATACGAGCTTCACGAAAATTGAATGTATTATTTTTGTGATTAATTGAATTTCTTTTATATCAGATAAGATGAATCAGTTGTTCCACATATGCAATGAAAAGTAAGTGAATTTGAGGAGAGGTATCTGTGGAAGTACATTTTTGAAGCTGCAATCCAATAGAATCTAAACTTGTCCATCTAAAAAAAATGTCAAAAAATGTAATCCCATAAAGCAAAAGAAGTATCACAAGATAGAAATAAGTGATCAATGTCCTCTCTATTTTGGTTACACATGAAAAATTTGGAACAATGTTGTATACCACACATCTGATGATTGAAATCAGTGGGAATTCCATTATGATCAATCCTCCAAACTAGAGTGTGTCGGGAGGGCCAAACTCATTTTTTGTTAGAATTACCTAATCATGAAAAAATGGAGTTGTCTGTTACATTATGCCTATAATAAATCATGGAATATATCACACCATTATGAGATGATTCCTAAACTAAAAAATCATTGGTGTTGACAAAGGTATATTTATTTATAACATTAGAGACATCGTCCGGTAAATCAGCATTAAGGTAACTCATCCAATCATTTATGGGGATGTTTAAATTTGTGAAAAAGGGATGTGATAAAACATGTTACATTGAGGCATGCCATTCCAGTTATCTAACCAGAAAAGAAGATAGGAATTCTTGTTGAATACCCATCTAGAATTGGCCATGATCTTAGAAAAACTATGCTTGATTAATGGCCATATCGAGGAGACCATATAAGAATGTTTTCCCCTTCTGAGGTTATTGTAGAATCTATAACAAAGGAAATCATATGTTTGAGAGTTGTTGTTCATAATATTCCAAGTAAGTTTAGCTTGAAAAGCCTCATTGAAATTATTAAGGTTCTTAATACCTATCCCTCCATTAATTATGGGAGTGCGAGAGGTTTTTCAAGGAGTAATGACAAGATTCCTTTCTCGAGTGCTTCCACTCTAGAAAAAATTCATTATCCTTATATTTATCATTATTAATAAGTCTATGGGCCATTTTTACACCATTATAGAGTACCCCATTGTTGAAACAATAGAGTGCTTGATAAGACAAATTCGTCCAACCATCGATAATGTGTTTCCCTTCCAGGAGGATTGTTGGTTATTCATTTGGTAATAAATGTTTGAAATGTATTTTTTTGGGCTTCCACCAGAAGATGGGGACCCAAAGATAGTTAAATGGGAAGAATCATTCCTTTATCCCATATTCATTCATGGCATTAATTTTTCTAGGAGTGAGGATGTTTTTTCCAAAGAAAATGAAATATTTGCTCTAATTTATGGAATGAACAGAGACATCCACATGATGGGAGAAGACATACTTAAACTTTTTTATGTTTTTCTTATATCCTTGCAAAAATAAAATTATATCATCAGTGAATAAAAGATGCGAGGGGAAATTCAAAGTTCTAGAGGCAAAGATGGGCTTTATATTAACCCGATTAAAAGAATCTGTGATAAGCATGATAAGGTAGTCTTCAACAATAATTAAAAGGATGCTAGAAAGAGGGTATCCCTATCTAACACCTTTTGTAGAAGTGAAAAAACCCTTAGGGGAACCATTGAATAGAACATAAATGTGGGAAGAGTTAAAAATGGTTTTTATTTTTCTATCAAGGTCATCATCAAATCCAAATATATATAATATTGTGTAGATGAAACTCTAATCAGTGGTATCTAAAGCCTTATTAATATCTAATTTAATGGAAACACCTCCTTCTCTTTGAATATTTTTTAAAAAGTTTTTACTTTCAGAGGCATGACATATATAGTCCTGTATATTTCATCCTTTTAGGAACCCAATTTGATTCTAGGATATAATCCTATTGGAAATAGGATCCATTCTCATTGATAAAATATTGGATATAATTTCATAAATAGTGTTAATAAGAGCAATGGGTCTTAAAATGTGAATTTCTGAAGCAGTTTCCACTTTAGGAATGAGGGTAAGAAATTGAGCGTTGATAACACAAGGTATGTATCCATTATTGAGAAAATATTTAACCAGGAGACAAACATCGTTGGAAAAAATATCCCAATGACACTGAAAAAAGGCACTAGTAAACCCATCAGGGCTAGGGGCACTATCCAGTATTAGACTAAAGACCACTTCCTTGATTTCATGATCAATTGAATGAATTTTCAAAAGATCATTATCATTTCCCCCAACCAAGAGAGGAATGATATCATGCTTGATATCCTTATCCTGAGAAGTCCCATTAAAGAGGTTACTAAAATAATTAGTGACATGATAGTCCAATGTCCCCTCATTATCAATTATGATATCCCTGTCTTTATGTAAGAGGATAGGTATGCTATCCTTTCTAGTCCTTTGAAGAGAATTAAAGAATTTAGTATTTCTGTAACCATATTTTATCCAGTGGACATAAGAGTTTATTTCCTGATATTATCCTTTTGGTAAAGAAGAGTGTTTTTTTATTGTGAATCTCTATTTCCTAAGTTGGATCCATAGTAAAGTCATTTTGAGTTAAATAATTTTGAATCTGGTTAAGTACATGCTCTAGGGAGATAATTTCAATATCATTTTTTTGGATTTTTTCCTTACACCAGACCTTTAATTTTTGATTTAGAATTTTAAGGTTCATAATGTAGGAAAAGGTATCATTAGAGTTAATTGAGTTCAATGTGTCTCTGAAAATCTTGTTACAATCTGATTCTGTCGTATCTATAGGAGGTAACACCTCTACCATTGAGGAAGTAGGAGCTACAGAAGTCCAAGAAATTACTGCTTGGTTTCTAATCAGACATGCACCAGATTATGTACATTATGATTAGTTTGGAAAGTAAAGTATATATAATGATAATTAAATAATTAATTCTTGTTATTATATGTGATTCTTGTTTTTAGAGGTTTCATCAATTGCGATGCTAGATGAGTTTTTTGGTACGCCGCTAGGATTACCGTTTGTATAGATAAAAGGGTGGGGCCAAAGGTTAAAATACTCTAACAGGATTCACAATGACCACCTCAATACCCTCCAAGTCCCTAGGGGAGCCCTATATAGTGACTTACACATCAAAATGGATATCCTCCCTGGCAGTAGTTCCCCCTTGGGGTGTATTTTGGTGATGAAATCATCTCTCTAATCTCCCGAGAGTCCAATAAGTACCAGGAGTAGGGGTTTATTTTTAGGATAGTAAGGGAAAAGGGACATGGTGAAAATGACATCTTCTTCAGTATCATCTCGATCTTCCACGATTGTAGCTATGTATTCAACTTAATCAGGACAATAAGGTCATCCCTCGAAATAGTGGAGATATGTATCCATATTTTCACAATATATAGCTACCTCACATGAATCATCACATATTGACATCCATATTGGAGAATTTATCACTGTGCGTCCCATTATTTTATAGGGATCTTCTTGAAGAATCTACCAGATATCTTTAGTATAAGATCATTCTCTAAATGTGTTCCATTAAATCCAAGACTCTAGAAATTCCATAATAATGGGGATGTTCAATGTTGGAGGATCTTCCTCAGTAAGTGAGTATGGTTCTCATAGTCCCAACTCCTTTTTTGGCACCTCACACACCTTGGTGTCCTCTAGTGTTGGGCACTTTCCTGATCCTAAATGAGAGCAAGAAACCTCCCCATGTCCTATTGTGGTAGGAGGTTCAATTTCCTTCGCTCCCCTAGGGGCATGGATATCATCATCATTATCATAATCAATTTTGATACCTCATCATAGAAATAACTCAACACGAATATCTACAATGGTTCTATTTAGAATGAATTGTGGCATCGATCTATTAAAGGTATAAACCCACCTTATCTTGTTCATCATCAAAAGAAATGTTAGTGGAAACAAATATGTAACCATACCTAGTTATGGAAACCTCCTTCTCTTCAATATTGATCCATAGAGTTTGAGAGGACTAAGCACCATTCAATGATTCCCATTAACTCAAGGCCACTAGAAATTCAATTTCCTAAGTGAATGATTATTGGCCCTTTATAGTAGCATCGATAGCACAGGAAGATGAACCTAGGGATTTCAAAACCATCACTGGGGGTTTAGAAACAAGGGGTTTCAAAGGATTATTTACAGGCCTATAATGATTGACTACCTTCTTTTTTCCCTCTCGCCTCAGAAGATTTTCAGTCCTTAATAATAGGAACTAGTTTTTCCAGTTAACCCTTGGTGTATTATTGGATCAAAATATTGAAAAGGATCTTGTTAGGATATTATTAAAACCTACAGGAGTCGGGATTCCAATATTACATCATTTTTATTCTGGAGTAAACAGCAGTCCAAGCTATAAAGCTATCATTAAATGATTCTTTTGGCATGTATTGTTGAGGGTGGGAGGACACCTCATATAGATACTATTGAATTGGAAAAAAAATTATATGGCCATCATAGATAAGTTCCCCATCAATCATAGAATCCAAAATACCTTCACTTAAAGAGATAAGTTATTGCCGCTTGACAAATTCCACTGATCCATCAGTCACCAATGTACCCAAGCGGGAAGAGTAATGATGATAGGTGAGGCGTTCATGGTAGTTGAGCTATCCCATTAATTCCCACTCATTATAGTATGATGGAATGACCCAACTTATGATTTGGAGGTATCTCTAGATGGAAACGCTAGAAATTGACTGAAGGATAATGAATACCTAGCCTCCAATATGAGATATTACCAAACAATAGATAATCTAGATTGGACCAAACAACTAGTTTAGTAGACTCCCCTCACTAATCATTCCAAATAAACAATTGATTTTCACTAATAATATGATGAAAAGGTTAATAGATTTTCCAGAAACCAATTGATCTTCCATGAAAAATTTCAAAACTCTAACTGCAGTATGGTAATCAAGCCCTAGTAGATGCTAGTAGCTTAGAAACATGGATCATAATGTTTCCAATTGGAATATCCAGTCATCATTATGGATAATCCCCACCCACATTCGTTTAACCAACCCTCTTTCATAATGGAGAAGTAAGAACCCATTCTTATTCAAGTTAGATAGTTGGGAATGTCCTTGGTCTCTGTGCATTGTTCTCTTGATGACTTTTCATAGAAAATGAGTTAATAAAAAAAATATAGAACATCTTTCATTGGATTATGGTCAACATTAAAAAGGGATGTTTACATGGAAATAGATTCTTTATAAAGAGTACGAGTCCTCCCATTGTCATCCCAGGACAAGGTATGTGGAAAAAATTTATAATACATGTCACTAATAATGGTATCCCCTGATATTAACTGGAAATTCATATGGATGATGTCAATGTATCCATGTACCAATTTGAAGGTGTGGTTTATGGATAAAATTTCTAAAAATTTTTGGGATGTGCATTTGGATTCGATGAGAATAAGTCTTAGATACCTAGGCTACCTTGTATTGCCCCACGACCTTTAACTCGACTTTCAATTCCTTATATCTCTAGAGGACCCAAAAACTCCACCTCTTGTCAAAGCTAAATGAGCCCCCAGGGCAAAGCTACCATTTTGAAAATCATACCTATTGATCATTCATCATATCCTTCTACATAATGTTGTGATAATAATATAATTTTTCATCTAGTACCTTCAGGGTTTCCCCTGGTGAAAAAGGAGTGTACTTCAAAAGGACCTAGCATTATAGATTTTCCCAAATAAATCTCCCCTAGGATAAGATATTGGTTTGAGTGATGTTACTATTTTTAAGTATCTAGTCTACAATTTGATTTTTTAGATATGGTGGTAGAATCCCAACATTAGATGGTAGGCATAATCCATAAATGGGTAACATGATTGAGATCAGATAATATATTTGGAAAGCACTAAGAAGTAACTCTAGTAGTTGATGAAGTGGGAGGATGATATTGTTTTTTTTCAAAACAGTGCATTGTGGTCTTCCTCTTTTCATGAGTATCAAAGAGGGTCATGGCAATAGAGCGTCACTAATAGAAGTAACTTTTTAAGGGTCCATCCATTGGATACATCAATGTCTAGAATTAGACAAATTAGTTTTCTCAAAAATTTAAAATGTATGAAGGCCATTGATTATCAGTTTGTCTAGGAATAGGGCCATGAACCATTAGTCCACATAATACTTTAACTGTGAAATAATAGCTCATGATGCTACCTCTTGTGAGCCATCAGTTTGTGATGTCAAAGAAGATTGTGAAGGAATTGGGACACAATGCATTGTCCAATAATATAACAGTTTGTGGAGCATTCTATTTATGAAGTATATAGTTTCTATGTGTAGGTTCAAAACATATTTTTCAAAGATAAGGTTTTTAGTTTTTTGTTTATGAAATCTGTTTTTGGATAAGGGTGTCGACAAATGAAAAAATTCATGGAAGAAATGGTGATCGAGAGAGGTAACTGAGTTCTATGTTTTCCAATAAATATGGTAAATGAAAAATTATATGGACCCACTATATATTGGTGTATTATACACTTCAATGTCTACTCATGTTCCACAAACTGGTTTAAAACATGACCTATTTCTACATGGTAATATCCTTCTTTTGGTCCAGATAGAAATCCATTCTGATGGGGGAATTTCCTAGGTCCTGAAATTAATAAATTCAATATCAAGAAAAAGGGTATAATAGAATCCATGAAGAATGTTAATGAAAATTTTCAAAGGGGAAAACTGTGAAATACAAATTCCTTCATTGACCGCCACTCTTAATGGAGATCCCATGCTTTAATAACAACTCATGAATGAAAAAAGTTCATAGGATGGATATGATGGAACTGGTTCTTGAAAGGTGTTATCATGTGAGCCCTAAAATTATTAGTGATTTTTTAGGTTACATAGGTTCAACAGAGTGGCTGACCAAAGTAATCTCTCAAAGGTGGAAGTGAATTAAAAAACATTCTTAAATATATTATAAAAATAAAATACAAGAGAATAGAAACACTACATGAATGGATGTGGTTTTTTTATCAGTTATAAAAGTAGAATAATTTCCTTATAAGAAGATTTCATTTTTTTAATTTTTATTTTTTAAATGAAGTTCCATTAAAATGACACAACAAGAATATGTTTTTTAGAAAATATTTAAAAGGTGTAATCAATCTAAATCTACCTCTTCATTTACATACTAATCATTATTATTTAAATTATTACCCACTTAATTATGATCCCCTACTTTTTTAACCCTCAAACCCTACATGAGTTAACTAAACCACAATGATGAAATTACATAAACCCTAGGCTAGCATGAGAACACACAATCACAACACCCTGCTTATATTTTTGTTCTAAGGTTAGATTATAGTTAGTGGTTAATTAGAGGACATATTAATTCTATAGAAGATTATTAATTGGGTTTATGGATTATATTTGAACTCTACAAACTTCTCACATGTGGTCTTGTATTACTGATTAAGATCACACTCTCACAATTCACACCGTACTCGACCTCGCGTGTTTTTGTGTTAATTGTTAAATTTCCCGATTAGTTTCTTGAAATTTAAATAACTCAATTCATAGATCATATTAAGTGAATTACATTAGATCAATTATTCAAAATAATAAAATGAAGTGGGTCGATGATAGATCTATTATTAAAAATAAGTACCCTTCCATGGGTAGTGTAGTCATCATAAAAATGCTTTGCATGTGCAAATGTTTAGAAAGGGTATAACCCAATAAAGTTTCTACTATATATTCCAAAAAAAATAGAAAGATTAAGAGAAGAATAAATTTGAACAAAACATAAGAAAATAGAATAAATAAAATATGAAAAAATAAGTTTATTAGGAAAACATAAACATTACAACATGACGAAGAAGAAGAGGGCTTCGATGAATGGATCCTTGCTTCGGGAGATAACCTTATTAAATTTCTTGGATAATTTGAGTGAAACATCTTATCCTATGACCTAGACTTTCTAATGCGCGTCCCAACCCCAGAAAATGAGGAAAAACCAATTTATAGAGTGGTGGGGATGCTAGGTTCAATGTGGTTTCATGTGTGAATGGGGAATCTCGTCCAAATATTTTATGCCAACGTGAACCACCCATTCGAGAACAAAAACATTTGAAATATCTATTCTTATAGAAGGATGATTTGTGAATTTTTTTTGGAGATATATCAACATTTGGGCTCCATCCATTTGTGGATGTAGAAGTTATGACCCAAATACAGAACCCATGTCCAATCTGGCGAGTCCCACCAAACTTTGACTTCAGGGCCCATTTGCACCAACCAAATGCATGATTTGGATCCAATGTACTCAATTAATGTTGTAGAAAATTATTTCAAGAACACATTTAAAAAATAATAAATTCAAATAATTAAAATAAATTTATTTTAGTTCAAAATACTATAGAGAAGTTTTAAAGGATAAAACTAGAATCTTCCTCAAATTTTCAAATGAATGATCTAATACCAAATATTCCATAAATGAACATAGTTAACACAATGGGAGGAAATTATATCATTTATTATATATAAAATATTCAATAAAATTGTTTTTCATCAACTCCCTCACACTTAACCATTTTCACTCCTGGGAAAAACCTCATATCATGTATTTCTAAAAATTGTGACAATTAAACATCAATATCGAATCAAAACAAATTTTAAAACACATATCCTTGAGACCCAACAATTAAAAACCAAGAAGAAAAATATATCATGCCTCATAAAAAACATTATTTCAAGTACTCAATTTATATCCTTCAATATATTTCCACTTAATTTATCCTCTCATGAACACAAAACACTTACCTCACTTGAATTTTCTCTTATTACACAGATGTCAATTTTTAGCAATGTATTTCTCATCCAAACTCATAATTGGGTCACAATAGGCTTGATAAATTCTGAAATTTCCACCCGATGTGAGTCAAAGACCTATATTTATCATGAGGAATTATTAGTGTTATTCTGTGGCTATCGGTTGGTAGGATTTAAATGTGAAACGATATGAGGATAATTGAGGAGGGATTGAGATTTTTTGAAGAAAAATTGCATTATTCTAATTTTTACATAAATATGGACTCCTCCTCAATCTTTATAGCATCAATTCAGGTTCATCATCATGAAAAATAAAGTAATGTGAACACCATTAAACATTTCAGCAGTAATAATGTCAATTTTCTCAAACATGATTTTCTTGAAAGCTCCAGATAGGCGCAACATTATCTCTTTATTAGATGCTCCATAAAAACACAACTTCACTTATCATGAAAGCTCTAGAAAAGGCACAACTTTTAATATAATTATTTTCTTCGGTAGCAAATACATATCTCCAGAATTTAATTTTCCACCCAAAGTATCATAGAATGTGGTACCACAACACAAGACATATTTCCCCGCACATAAGATCATCTAGATTATGCAATTTCACTTCAAGAGTTGGTTAGATAGGGAAAATTGTCATGTAATGTGGAAAACCTAACAGGATATTCATGGAATCTAAGGTCTACAAGGATTAATAGTTTATGGTAGTTTATTATAATAAAGTATTATTTGTAATAGGCGCTTTAATACCATCCAAATGCCTCAATCATTTAATCATAATTACCTCAAACCCTCAAGTTTTGACAGAATTAAATCAAATTCTGGTTAAATCAAGAATGGTTTGGTTACCTCAAGAATTGAGGTAAATGTATATAATTTGAAAATAATGGTTCAGAAGCCTCATAGTAATGTGATTTCAAATATAATGATAGTGAGATGTGGCATGGGATTCAAAATTCAGAGTACTTTTCATGAAATTGCTAAATATTTGAACACAAAAAAATGTTATTTTCATCGTTCATTTAATATCGGTTTCATAGGATAAATTGTTTCACTTATTAATATGAATTTCAAAATGGTGATGAGAATCATTTGAGCTGAAAAGTTTCAAAAACACACCTTAAAAAACTGAAAAATAAAAAAATTGAAAAACACCCAATTTTTTAAAATCATTAAAATAAAGAAAAACAATTAAAATTACTAAACTAAAAGGTTCCCTACCCCACAATTAACATATTTCATTGTCCTCAATGTGAAACAGTGAGATGATATATGCACATGAAATTTATAATTTTAAATAGGACATAGAATAAAATAGTGAAAGGGTTAGGATCAACCTGATATGCTCAAGTGATGATAGGGTTATGTAGTGTGATGAAATCCACTGCATCAATAGGAATTCCATCAATGTATTTCATCAAAAATTTCCCATTAACTGTAAATCTTATTTTTGTGTACTCTTATGTGATTTCTACTGAACCATCATGAAACACATTAGTCACAACATAAGGACTTAACCACTTGGAACAAAACTTACGAGGAATCAGCTTCAGTCATGAAATACAGAGCAAGACTTTCTCTCCAACTTGATATTATCTTTTATGGATCATTTTTTCATTTCATGATTTTGATATTTCCTTATAGAGCCTAAGTTATCATATGAAGAAAATTGAATCTCCTCAACCTTTTGAATTTGCAGCTTCCTTTGGATTTCAACTTGGGACAAATCCCAGTATCATTTTTTATATCCCAATAAGTCAGATGCTCAAATTCCACAGGGAGAAGACACGCTTACCAAAAAAGAATCTGAAATGGGGACATACCAATGGGTGTCTTGTATTCTTTCCTATAAGTCCACAATGCATCATCCAAGCGCTTTCTAAAATCCTTCCTATTTGGATGCATGGTTTTCTCCAAGATTTTTTTCTACTCCCTATTTGAAACCTTATCCTGACCATTTGTTTGGGGGGTGGTATGGTGTTGATGTTTTTTGTGTCACCCCATACTTTAAAATCAAGGAATCTAAATTCCGATTGTAGAAGTGTGTCCCCTGGTCACTGATGATGGCCTTCGGTACCCAAAACCTGTAAACAATCTGTGCTTTGACAAAGTCCACAACAACGTGAGAATCATTAGTCCTAGTGGCCTTAACCTCCACCCATTTTCTCACAAAATCAATTACAACCAAAATATATAGGAAAAAAAATCAACTAAGAAATGGACCCATAAAATCAATTCCCCATACATAAAAAATCTCACAGAATAATATGGGTTGTTGGGGCATATCGTGTCTCCTAGAAATATTTCCAGTGTGTTGGAAACATGAGCACGACTTACAAAACACATGAGCATCATGGAATAAACTAGGCCAATACAATCCAGATTCCAAAAACATTCATAACTATTCATTGGGGTATATAGTGTCCACCATAAAAAGGTGTATGACAAAATTGCAGAACATACTCAAACTCATGACCAGGAACACACCTCCTAATAACTTGGTCACTACACATGCGCCATAAGTAGGGACCATCCTACACATACAATCTAGACTCACTCTTTAACTTTTGGACATGATGTATGTTTAAATTTTCAGGAATTTTAGAGGCAATAAGGTATTTAACTAAATCTATATATCAAAAATGCATACCTGATATGGTAGAAAGATGCTCATTAAGGAAAGTGTCTCGAAGTGGTACCTAGTTAAAGGTGTCATCATCCAGTGTGTGAGTAAGCCTACTCTTGTGGTCTTCCACCAAGTTTTTTGACCCCTTCTTGTCCTTTATCACAAATACAAATTTTTGATTATGGATCATTAATTGGAATCTTGGGCTTTTCATCTAGCTTCTTCAATAGGTACCTCAGTGCTGCATGGTCAGAGAAAACAATTACTTTAGAGCCCAACAAATATGAATGGATTTTATCTAAAGAAAATATAACCACAAGAAACTCCTTTTATGTAGTTGTGTAGTTTGATGGGGTGTAATTAAGTGTCCTAAATGCATAAGAAATCACATTTGAACGTCCCTCCACCCTCTGAGATGAGACAGCTCCAACCACGATGTTTGAGGTGTCAATCATAAAATCAAAAGAAATCTACCACTATGGAGGCTGTATGATAGGTGGAGTGGTCAGACACTAATTTAGTTCATCAAAAGAAGTCTTGCAATAACCATCAAACACAAAATAAGGATCCTTTTGAAGTAATCGTGATATAAGAAGAACAGTCTTTCTAAAATATTTGATGAAGCACCGTTAAAATCCTGCATTCCCTAGGAAAGATCTAACATCAAACACACATTAAGGATAGGGTATGGATGAAATGACATCTACCGTTGATATTTCAACCACTATCCCATGTTTTGACACTACTTTCCCTAAGACAATCCCATTATCTAACATGAAATGACACTTCTCAAAGTTTATGACCAGATTCATCTCAAGATAATGATTCAAAACCTTTCCAAAAGTACTCAAAAATTCATAAAATGAAGATACATACACTCTAAAATCATCCATAAATACCTCCATTCAGGTCTCAATTAAATTATAAAAAATACTCCCCATGCATCTCGGGATGGTACCACAAGAATTGAAAAATCCAAATGGCATCCTTTGGTAGGAAAATGTACTGAATGGAAAAGTGAATTTTTTCTTCTCCTGATCTTCCAGAGCAATTCGAACTTGAAAATATCCAAAAAATAAATCCATGAAACAAAAATGTGTCTTCCCAACTAGTCTCTCAAGCATTTGATCAATAAATTGGAGTAAAAAATGGTCCTTGCAGGTGGACTGATTTAGTTTCTATAATCAATTGACACACACCAACTATTTTGTACCCTCATTGTAGCTGACTCATCTTTCTCATTTTTAAAAATTGTAACACCACTTTTCTTAGGCACAACCTGAATAGGTCTTACCCAACAAGAATCTAAGATGGGAATGATTATACCCGCCTCAAGTTATATTTCAAATTATTTTCTAACAACTTCCAAAAGAGTTGGATTCAGTCTCGGTTGTGGCTGCCTAACTAGTTTAGCCCCATCCTCTAATACAATCCTATGCATGAAAATGAAGGGGATAATACCAGATATGTTATCTAAGGTCCACCCAATTGCCCTGATGTTCTCCATCCAAAGAGTCCAAAGTTTTTCTTCATGATCATAAGGCATATTGTTAGCAATGATAACATGTAATTTCTCACCACTCAACAAGTGTGGGTATTTGAGATTTGGTGGCAACGTCTTGAGTTCCAGTGTAGGGGGCTAGTGTATGGATGGAAAAATTGAAGGAACTAAAATATGTGCACAATGAACATCAATATCAAAATATGCATAATCAAAATCAGAAAATAAATCATGAAATCAATCAGCATACTGAACAACCATGTCATAATCAGAGTTCACATGATCAACATCAGAATATGAATCCATTTCAAAATCTAATCTAAGAGATTCTTGTGCATTAGAAAAAGGTGTGGAAGTACTCTTAGAAATATAACTAAAACCAATACTCATAATCTCCCTAAGCATAGGATAATAAAATTCATATGGGGTTTTTACTTGGTGGTTCAAAAATGGTGTTAAAAAAAGAATAATGGTCCTATGAGGGGTACTTCATGGAGTCCATAACATTAAATATTACCACTTCATCTCCAAACTCTATATAAAGTGTACCCTCATTGAAATTTATGATAGTTTTTTTAGTTTGGAGGAAGATTCTACCTATGATAATGGGAGAATGAGAACATACCTAGTCATCCTCTATGTTAAGCATGTAGAAATCTTTTGGAAAGATCATGTCTCTTACCCAGACAAGTACATACTCTAGGACTCCCATTGGATATGTTGTATCTCTATTCGCAAATTGCACCACTACTCTCATCGGTTTCAACTCACTAACCTATAAAGAAAAGAATATAGAGCGAGGAATCACTTTTATGGATGATCTCAAATCACAAAGAGAATAAAAAAAGTGTAACTCCACTATGGTGCATGGGATATTGAATGTCCTGGGATCCTTGCACATTTTCGGAATTGCTAAAGTTTGTGTAATGAATGATGAAAAATTCCTTCCAAGATTGATCCGCTCATTTACCTTGAGCCCTCTTCGATTGGTACAATGTTATTTGACGAATTTCACATACCTTGGGATTTTCCTGATGTCTTTAAGTAGAGGGATATTAATCTCCACACGCTTGAATATATCCAAAAATTTTTGTTTTCATTTCCTCTTCAGCTATCTTTTTGGATTGTACAACTTTTTCTAGAAATGGAAGGGGTGTAGGAGGAACATCATCAATATTTTTCTTACCATTATCTTTCTACTTAGATTTCTCATCAGTTTGTGTGGAATGGATCTTCTCTGGATTTGAGGTGAATCCTTGTGGAACAATATGTGTAGATGTATCAGTTGTTTTTTTCCCACTTATCAATGTGATGTCACTAAAATTCCCTTTGGGATTTAGAGTAGTTTGGGAAGGTAGATTTCCTGAATTCTTACTTACCAGTTTATGGATGGTGGTGGAAATCTGGCTCATTTGAGTATTCAACTCCCTCATCTCTGAACCTTGACTCTTCAACGAATTCTGTTGATTAAGAAAAATTTGGTTCCAATGTTCGTCAATGTTATAATCTACCTTTGGTTGAGATTTCCCTTTCTATTGACTTGTTGATTCTTGACCTTCAAATCGCCTTTGGGGTTTTTGGGAACCCTGTTGGTATGGTGAAGGCTGTTGGAAATTTTGTTGAAAATGGGACCTTTGTTATTGTCCAGATACATACCTCATGTCTGATTGATCCTTCCACCCTTGGCTGTTTGTTGGAGAAAAGGAATCAAGATTTTTTTGGGGATATGGTTGTTGTTGCCACTGATATGGTCTCCCAGGAAACACTATTGCACAATCATCAATTTTTGTAGTATGAGGCAACAGTTAGTTGGGTGTCTTGTGTAAGTGAAAATGCCACTAGGCCACGAAGGAGGGGGTTGGGATGTCTTTTGTTCCAAAAAATGATCCCTCACAATTGTGGTATTTTCTTCTAACTTATTATCAATCAAATTATTTTGAAGAGCGGAAGGACTTACATGATGTACTCCCTTGACATGTGGTGTACCTCGATTGCCAAATTGATGGGAGTTTTGTGCCATATTGTCTATCAATGCACATGCATCTACTGGTGTCTTGTCTACCAATTCCATTAAGCTGCAACATCCACCTTGATCCTCTCCATAGGTGTGATTCCTTCATAGAAGTATTGGATGGGGATTTTCTCACTGATTTTGTGATGTGGCCAGCTTGCACACAACTTCTTGAATCGCTCCCAGTACTCATACATTGACTCCCCTTGTGCTTTCTTAATCATTGAGATCTATTTTCTTATGGATGTGTTCCTTGATGCTGGAAAAAATCTCTGTAAGAAAAGGCATTTCAAATCGTTCCAACATGTTACATCTTTAGGTTTTAAATAATATGTCTAGTCTTTTGTAGCTCCATTAAGTGAAAATGAAAATACTATTATTTTGATTTCATAATAAGAAAGATTTATTAATTTTAAGGTTGATAAAACCACATTAAATTCATTCAAATGATTATTTAGATCCTCACCAGATAATCCATGAGAATTTGGAAGAAGATGAATTAACCCAGATTTCAGTTCAAAGTCTAATTTGAGATTTGGGTATGAAATGCAATTTGGCTGATTGTTAATTTCTGGTGCAGCCAACTCTAAAACAGTTATATTAGTTTCATTTCCATTATTTTTAGACATTTGGATCTTGTTTTATGTTTTAATTTTAATTTTTTCCAATTTCAATGTTTTGAGAGTGGAGGCATTCTCAAACTGGTTGAATGTTGAAACTTCCCATAAACTAAGAATGTATGAATCAAGCCCTAAGGAAGCGTTCACTCTGAAGGTCAACATCTAAGAGATCATCAGGATTAGTTCGTGTCATAAATCATATAAAAATAAAAAGAAGAAAAGTGGACAATAATAAAATAAAATATAAAATGTTTGAGTTGATGTTCCAAAAAGAAGGAAAAGAAAATAAAAGAAGAAGAAAAAATTACAATTGGGTAAAGAAGGAAGAAAGAAGAGAAGATGAAAATATAATGTAAAATAAAAAATACCTCTAATTATTTGAAATAATTTCTTTCCTCCCAGACAATTACACCAATATGAATGGTTATATTGGGGGAACCCTCAAATTATTAGTGATTTTTTTGGGTACTTAGGTGTAGTAGTGTGGCTGACCGAGGTCTTCTCTCGATGAAGGAAGTGAATTAAAACAACTTATTAAAGATATTATAAAAATAAAATAAAAGGAAATAGAAACAATTCAAGAAAAGATGGTGTTTTTTATCATTTAAAAAACTAGAAGTAGTTTTCTATAAGAAGATGTCATTTTTTTAATTTTTAATTTTTAAATGAAGTTCTATTAAAATGACACAACCATAAGATGTTTTTTAGAAAATATTTAAAAGGATTAATCGATTTAACTCTTCCTATTCATTTAATTATTAATAAAAATTATTTAAATTAACACCCACTTCATTATGATCCCTTAATTTTTTAGCCGTCAAACCATACAAGAGATAACTTAACCACAATGATGAAATTACTTAAACCCTAGGAAATCTTCGGAACACGCAATCACAACACCCTACTTTTATTGATGTTCTAAGGCTGGATTATTTTTGGTGGTTAATTATAGAACATATCCATTCTAAATATGAGGATTAATTTAGTTTAGGTATTATATTTTAACTCTATAAACATATCATGTGTGATCTTGAATTACCAATTAAGATCGTGCTCTGACAATTCATACAATACTCAACCTCGCGTGTTTTTGTGTTAATTGTTCAATTGCATTATTAGTTTCATATAATTTTAAAAACTAAATTATTAGATCATATTATAGGAATTAAATTATCTCAATTATTTAAAATAATTAAATTAATAGGGTAGAAGTTATATTGATCACTAAAAAGAACTCCTCTTCCTTGTGTGGTGTAGTTATCATAGAAACATTTTTCATGTGCGATGGTTTAGAAAGGGTATAACCCAATAAAATTTCATGTCTTGATTACATCCCAATTAAGAATATTAATAGATGAATAAATTTGAACAAAATAAAATAAAAGATAAGAAAAAAATAAGAACAAAGAAGTTTATTATGAAAACACAATCATTACAACACGAGGAAGATGAAGAGGGCTTTGATGAAGGGATCCTTGCTTCAAGAGATACCCATAATGAATTGCATTGAGAATTGGTGTGGAAAATCTTATATTTTTCCCTAAACTTTATAGTGTACATAAAAACCCCACCAAATGAGAAAAACACTAAATTATTGAGTGGTGGTGAGGCTAGGTTCAAAGTGGTTTGAAGTGTGAATGGGGAATCTCAGTAAAATATTTTATGCCAACTTACACCGCCATGTGTCCACCAAAACGCATGAACCAGATGTTCTTTTAGAAGGCTAAATTGTGCACCAATGGGTTAAATATCTCCTCTAACTATTTGGGCTCAATCTATTGGCGTATGTAGAAGTTATGACCCAAATATAGAACCCATGTCCAATCTGGAGAGTCCATACCAACTTTGACTTCATGACCCATTTTCACCAACCAAATGCATAATTTAACTCCAATGTCCTCAATTAAAGTTGTAGAAACTTTTTTCAAGAAAAAGTAAAAAAGTATTAATTTTACATAATTCAAATAAACCTATTTACGTTCGAAATACTAAAGTGAATATTTAAAGGGTACAACTGAAATTTTCATCAAATTTTCAAATTAATGATCTAATCCCAAATATTCCATAAATGAACATAGTAAACACAATGTGAGGAAATTATATCATTTATTATAAATAAAAAATTCTATAAATTTAGTTTTATCAGTTCCCACAAATGTAACAAAAATCATTTTCAGGAAGGCGGTGGTGATTTATACCCGCATAAATTAATATACTACATGAACTATGTCGTTCATGGGATGTGGAAATGTTGTCGGTTCCAACAAACAAATCCTATGTTTTTTTGTGGTACCAAGATGGTGATTTACACCTCCAGAAATAAAAATTAACCAATAACTATAATTTTCATACGAAACTATTGTACTATCGGTTCTTGTAAATGAGATGATGTCATATTTTGATCCGAGGTGGTGATTTCCACCCATGTAAATGATGTCCCCACTAACTATGCCAATCCCAGGAAGGAGCATCGTATGTGGTCTCATGAAAAAGAAGACTCACAACCCTCTGTGATCAACCAACCATGATGATACCCCATTCCAAAGCTCCTCTATAAATGGAACTTGGGTAAATGTAATAAAAAGATCCACAGTCGTACATATTAACTGAAGAGATCTGAAGCAATGCACCATGAAAATCGAAGACCATCAAATATTCCCTATATATAAAATCCACTACATATCATCAATGGGGAAATAATAAATCATCTTTTTTATCCGTGAACCCAAATTCCATTGAAGACACAACCCCTTGAGGCATAAACCAATGGCCCCTTTGTGGATAGCAATCCATCATAGAAAATTTCAATGTATGCGAAACCCTACCCCGTGTAGTAAATCACTACGAGCTAGGAACTTGGTCCTGTGTAGAAACATGATACACATGAAAAACCTAGGTATTCATATAAAATTGAAAAATAGTCTATACCCTAACCCACGTATCAACATGATATGAAGATCACACCCCATCTTACATAAGAAGAATCAAAATGGAATGAGGTACCATTGGGAGTTATACTCTCTAGCCCCTACAATTTTTTTCCATCTTATCATTAGTCCCCTTTTTGGTCACTCTATGAACTAGTCTACCCACATTAGGCTAAGCCCTCTTCCAAATCCATCTGACATGTATGATAATATTATCAATAAAATCAGTGTGTCCTTTTGAGTTTACATTAAGAAGTTATGCAGAGTTGTGTGGGAGACCCCAGTAATATAGAGGAATCTCAATATAAACATGAGTTTACATTCCCCTAGAAACAAGGGTTCTAACTCTGGGGTGCTCACATGAACTCCCTCCTTTTCTATAGATTTAGAGGAACCATCGGCCCTTTTCTTTGATGAGCGCTAGTGTTGAACATTACTCTATTTATGGGAAATAATTTTAGAGAAATATTCCAGAGGCATGCCCCTAGACTTTCTTACTAGAGGTGACACTTTTTCTTCTTATTAACTCCGCCCGAGATGTACCTAGATAAATCCCCAAATCTTACTATCCTGGATATGAAAATATAGGGGAAATGGGCACACTCAAAGCCCTTTCTCACTCTATTTGGGCTCCAGAACTATTTATTAGAAGATAGAGTGGTTCGTTCTATCTTCTGATCCACTAATTCTTCTTTTTTATCACAGCAAGAATAAATCACATGGTATTAGAGGATAGTGGCTATCATGAAATTTTTGTATTCCCAAATCCCAAATGAGAAGCTTCCATGCATATTCCCTAATAGACTTCAATCCCAAACATGCAACATCCATACATAAGTCCCATCAAACTTCAACCCCAAAATGGGAAGATTCCATGCGTATGACCCAAAAAACATCAACCCCAAATTGGTAGTTTCCATTCATAAGACCCAACAAACATCAACCCCAAATGAGAAGATTCCTTGCATAAGGACCATCAAATATCAACCCCAAATGGATAGTTTCCATGTGTAATCCATAACAATCTTCCACCCCAAATGTAAATATTCAATTTACAAGCCCCAACAAACTTCAATACAAATGGGAATTCTATAGAGATGTAATCCCCATGACAAACTAAACTATGTGGTCTTTTATTGTCATCTAACTGGGATATGTAGGAATCATCCTTCAGGTCTAAACCCAATGTCCCTAATTCACTATAATGTTATTTTTTACATTTTCCCGGTAGGGTTATATCTATCCTGGAGAGTAAATCTCTTTTGGGCTCCTCAAGATTCTTTGAAAAATGTCCCAGAACTTATTTGATCAAGATCCATTCTCTTTGACATCCATTCCTCATGAAAATAAAAAATCAAGGTTGGGTATTTTTCACATGAACTTAAAATGTGATGTTCCTTGTTGAGTGAAATCAGACTATGTAGTCTCTAATTCCTCTCATGAGGGTGTGTAAGAATCCCCTCTTAATGGTTTGATCCCGAATTCAAAATATCCTCCATAACCCCTGATGAAAAAACCCCAAAAAACCACACAAAATTGAATGAAACCATCTTCATCATAATGAATAACCAAAGAATCACTGACCTTACTATAAAAGGGTACCATTAATATAGAACCTCAGATACATAGAGTTGATTCTGAACACATGCGTAGTCATAATGGACCACTGCTTCTAGGTCATCCACATATGCATTATTCGAAAGGAACCAATGATTTATGAACATCTCTGAAATCTATAATAAAGTCTCAAAATAAGTAATAGTTTCCCCCAAAATGGTGTGATGATCTGTAATTCCCATCCCCTCGACCAATGTGAGTTCTTATGTGTCATTGTCCATGTTAACCAATGATAGATTTACATTTGAATGTGGGTGAAAGAATCATGAATGTGAGAGAGGTTGGTCATTTATGGCTCCACAAGTAAACCATGTTGGAAAACATTTAATTTTATATACCTAATGTAAGTTATTAAACACCATTTTACCCTCTAAAATCAACCAAATCAGGGAAAAAATTGTTATATGTCAAAAAAAGGAAATATTGGTATGAAATAGTTAAAAATAGATCCTTTTTCACGAGATAAATGGATATAGTGATCAGTACTCATTAGATCATTCCATTCCTAAATGCAAACCTCTCTTAATCAGTACCAAAAATGTTCATGTATTTATATAGTTATGTACTAAATATCTTCATTATAAACCCATTCATTATGCTCTTTCAGTTATTGATGAAATGATTTACTATGATCAATGTGGCTCACATGAATTATGGAAAATGATGGATGTGACTTGATTGTTCATCAATGCCTTGATAAATTAATTTGTAACATCCCTTAATCTAGAACTATATCACATGGCTTTAATGGGTTGGTTACCATAAATTAAGAATTCCTCCCCATATTATAGAGGATTCCAATTAGAAGAAGGGGGATGTGAATTGTATTGTGGGAAGAAAACACCCATGGATATATAGTTAACACATATAAGAATAATAAAATAAAAATTATTAATAAATATCAGAGTGTGGAAATAATGGAAACATCACAATATATAGGAATTTTTTTTTGAATAATACAATAAATAAGAAACGGACAATGTAATTTTATAATGGAACATAACTAAATGTCATTCATAATATAATAAAAAAAGACTAACAGACTCAAAAGAACTCATCCTACACCCCATGTTTTCCCATCTAAAAACTCTAACCCATCCTACAGGATACAATCAGAAGTAATGTCCTTTTCCATTTTTTATCTGGAATCTATGAAATCATATCGGTAGAAAATTGTATCCCTAATAGATTGTGAGTATAAATACGTAGTTTGACACCACCATGTTTAATCATAACCATACTTATAAAACCTTCATGAAATAATGAAATAAAAAGTGTATTAATTAATTAAACAATTGAATTAATACCACAACATCCTCATTAAGTAGTATGTCGTATTTTCTCTAAGAATGTCTCACATCCATTCTAACCATACCATATAATCACGGTAAACATAACATTTCTCAGTGCCATTATAGAAATTCTCTGATAATGTCTAAAAACCATGACAACCAAAAACTTATATACAAGGAATTAATCACATAATTCTTGTTCAAAACTAGAAAAATAAGTATTTTATTATTTAATAAATGACAAGACTAATATATAATCATTTCATCACGTATTAGGGCCAAGCCTAGTATGTATTCATTTTAGAATGTCTTTAGTCCAAGCCCGATATATAAGAATTTATGCATGTGTTAGTGGGTATTGGTCGTTATTTAAGAGTTTTAGCATGTTCCACTAAACATATCCTGTTATAGAATCATATTAGCTTGTAAACTAGTCCAATTCTCCAATTTATCATTAAATCCTATAAATCACATCACATGTCATCGAAACAAGTACATCACAATATCATATCATTATGTTCAATCTTTAATTATACAAATTACAAATTTTTTCAATTATAAAGTTCATTTATCCTTTGGTGATAAACAAACTAGAAGAAAATAATTTCAACAATTATGTTAATTTAGGGTGATTCAATTTCAAAAATACACCCAAATACCATATTATTCTAGAAAGAATCAATCCATTAATCAATTCATTTATTATCAATGGTTTGATCACCCAAAGGGTAGCCACAAGCCATGTCAATGACCAGTAGAACCCATAGGGACATTGAGGAATAATCCATTTCATTATTTAATTCATTCAGGATAATGATACTCTTGATTAATTAAAATATTGCACATACTTGAAATTAAATAGACCATAGGATTAAGAAATAGACCCCATAACATTAACTAATGATGAAAAAAATATCCATATGAAAAACACCCATGATGAAAAATGTATAGATGTTATCTCAAAGGATCATAGATCAAAACCAATCAAGATCAAAACCTATAATATCTTCAGCTAACATGATTACTCCACAACAGATGCAGAACAAAGGAAATGAAGGGAAAACCTAACCAGTGCAACATAACAGGGATCCATTGTGTGATCGATATGTCCGGAAGCTTTCCTAAAGTTTAGAAGAGAAATATGAACATGAAAATGAAAAGAATACAAAATTCATAGCACATATAAATAGATTTATTGGGAAATTATAGGGTATATAATTAAGACACATGTCATGTATTTTTTTGATGGATGTGAAAAAACACATCGCCCTAGGTCATTTTTAACAATGCTTGAACATTACATGATGTGTAATAACTTCATGAAATGTATTCATTTAATTTTTTAAACCAGGATCACACATGTTCCAGATAATAGTTACACTCCATGTAACATCATTACATGGTCTTTAATTTTTCAACATATAGCCTTTATCCTATTTACCATTGATATAACCCAAACCACCTCTAATCAATCCAAAGTAATAAAATCCCTCTTAAACCCATTTATCAGAATTATACCCCAAATATATTAATTCAAACAACATGTATCCCTCATCCTTATTTAATTTCCCCCAAAAATATTCATGTCTCTGAACAAGACTTGTCCAATAGGACTCCAATGAAAAAAATAATAAGGGGATGTATCTTGAAAAAGAAGACATCTTCCAACTTCCCCACCATATAGTAGATCATCCCTAAGATACTCCAAGCATCACTATGGGGACTCTATGAAAAACTTCTAGGCACTGTGATCATATAAAATACTCCATTTCTTAGGTCTCCTATTAAACTCTCTCACGAAGACACATCACATTAACCAAGTGAATCTCTCTACTATAGATATAATTTTCACTAATGTGCACAATCCATATCTGATTCACCTCAAAGGATGAATAAACACAAATATCGACGTATACTAAATAATCAACATTATAAGGGTTTGAATAATACCTCTAAAGATAAATCATATGCAACACATCATTTAGTGCACTATAGCACTTTGGAAGGGCTAGTTGGAACTCCATTAGGCCACCTAAAACAGTCTGACAAGCATGGGCGAAAGCTTTATCAGTTTTCTGATATGACGTTCCCCAATCCTAGGTGAAACCCAAAGGACAATACGATGAACAATATCAAAATTCAATGGTCATATCTAATGGTCATCCTAGTATTTTTTCCCTCTGTGTTGTCACAAACCACTGTCTAATCAACTGAATTTTCTCATATTTATCTTGCATGGGACTAGGGCCAACAAGTGCAGACTAACCTACCTCTATCCAACAAAGTGTCTAATGAAACATCCTTATATACATAATATTGAATGTTTCCACATGGATTGATGCATGAAATTTATTATTTTATAGAAACTCCATGAGTTCCATATGTTTCTCCCACAAACCCCAAAATCCAAAAATATGCCCGAAACATATCCCCCAAAACTAGAATATCCATCTTAGATTGGTCGTAATTCTGAGTATCAAAGGTTATACTCAAAATAACATGTGATCCCATATCCTATAAATGACCTTTCAATAATCTTGATGTTAAACTAGGATCTCTATCACAAATGGAACACCTCAGAACACAGTGAATTCAAACACCTAGATCACATAAAGACTACACAAATCATCAACTGTGAAGGTCTCACTCATTCAGAAAATTTGGGACAATTTTGTTAGTTGATCCATGATCTCCCATACATCATCATTAATTTAGGGTGGGGGGGGGGTCCTAGGTAAACTATTCATAAAATCCATAGTGACATCATACCATTTTCAATCAATTATTGGAAAAGGCTAAAAAACCCAGCTTTCCTCTGATGATTGGATTTTACCAGTTGACAGGTGAAACATATCCCCACAAATCATACTATTTACATCTATATTATTTAAAAATAGTATATTCTATGAAGAAAATGATTCAAATTTGTCAAACAGGACCACACCTCCCATCTAGAAGCATGAAAATTTATCATCACATCCTTGTGAAATCCCATAAGAACCCATACTCAAAAATATAAAATAATAGAATTGATACTGCCAAGAGACCATACTAATGGTGTATCGCTACCATATAAGTTGTCTCTCAGAACTAATCCCTCTATATCAGACAAAATCTAATTATTGATCTTGTCCCAATAAAAGTTTATAATAGATTTCAAAGTCAGAGCTACTCAACCATGAGACTGTGGAACATCAATATGCATGTCTACAAAAAGGTAAATTAGAAAATCTCTATTAGAAGACTCCCATAATGCCTCTATCGATGAATTTTTTTAATGAATCGAAAAAAATTATCCATTTACCTTTGTATAAGACAACTTGAATTCAAATTAATGTAGATACTCAACCCAACACCTATGTCAATGGTCCAGGTTTTGTTGTGAAGAGATGTACCTGATGGTCTTGTGGTCCATGTATACCAAAAATATCATACCCATGAGAAAATGTATCTGAAATCATAGGTTATGTACCACTACTACTAAATCCATGTTGTTAGTAGGATAAATCCTCTAATTCGGCCTTAGATATCTGGACCCATATGAAACCACATGATCCAACTGCAATAGAACTTCTCCGAGTAACAGTTCTAATGAATCATAATACATAGTATATTCTTTACCCAACTAATGTAATGTGAGGATAGGTTTTGAGTTCATTATTCATTTTATCTCCTAAAATTAACTCATGCATGCCTCAGACCAATCAAACAAAACTTTTTTTTGGGTCATCCTTTACTTCGGTGCTCATAAATGGAAAAATTACTTGATAAAGGGTCAATAATAACTTACTAAACCCTAAAATCTCTGAATCATGATGAAATTATTGGGTTTCTATCATGATACCATGTCTACAAATTTCATTGAGTCTTAAAAAACTCCTTTCTCTAAGAGGACATGACCTAATAAGTGAACATCATCAAAAAAGAAACTGAATTAGGTTACCTTGGCAAAAATATGATGGTCACTCAATGTAATTAGGAAGATTCCAAGATGATGGGAATGATCATCTAATTATTGGTAGTACACTAATATATCATATAATAAACCACCACAAATTATCTAAAAAAACTAAAGATCATATTCATCAATGTCATGAAAACCACCACTGTGGTGGTCAAACCAAAATTCATCACTACGAACTCATTTAAGACATATGTTCTCTTAAATGAAATCCAAACTATGTCAAATTGTCTCACCACCAACTTATGGTATCTTAATCTCAAATAGATCAGTTATAAGATCTTATCAACTCTAAGATGACCGATGATATTTTTGATGTGTGGAAGAGGATATGAGTTCTTGATCATCATCTACATCAATATCTGATAATCCACACAGAAGAAAAAATACCCATCAGCCTTCTTAGTTAGTAGAAATAGAGAACGCCAAGGAAATCTACTAGGCTATATGAAACGATAATATTTCAGATCATCCAACAAAACATTCAACACTCAAAATATATTTTGGTGATGTTCAATAAGGTGGGAGAGAAACTAGATATTATTCTAACGCCAACATTATCATAAAATTGATCTGTAGATAAGGAAATAATCTATAGAAGTCACCATGAGAAACATAAATAAAATGGTCTACCACTACGAGAAATGAATTAATTTAAATTAAACCATCATCTAGATCAGACACAACTATATTAGTTATGAGACAATCCAACCAATACGGATTTGGTCCTGCCCGACCAGCCTAAAGATCCTACTCACCTTGGTGGGAATAACTGCCTCATTCCTCAGATAAAATTTTTACTCTCCTCTGTTAAAATTATATATGATACTTTTATATAACTAACTAGAATATACAAAGAATCAAATCCAAACATATCATTTCCAACACAAACTGTTCCCAAAAGAAATTGAAACCACCAATATCTAGGGAACCACCTTCCAATGTGTGATATTCTCTAACCACACTCTCATCAGTGTATCAATAGTCAAAATACCATCAAATATTTACAAATAAAATTCCAAACAATTTAATAAAAGAGGGGATAAAATGTAATGTGACTCTACTATATCAAAACAAACACACTAAATGGTAGATGATAGATGAACTCTACATCTGATAGTAGATGATTCTTTATCCTTAGAAGCTATAGTGGTAGGCATAACATGAATATGACCAGTCCCTCTACCATGGAATCTATATGGACTCCCCATATTTATACACTATTGTTTTTACTTCCAATCCTATATGGGGGTACAATATTAACTTCCTTGAATAGATCATCCTATGGAACTCCACATTCTTACTAGTTAAGGAGTAGTTGAGTCATTACCAGTCTGTATAACCAATCATGTTCCCCGAACACTAATATGATGTTTCATAACCCAGAAAAATGTATGTATTTTGACCAATAATCCCCTATAACAACACTCCAGAGAAGGTTATAGACCCTGGGTCCATTTATGGCCCATCATTCCACAATAATAGCACTACAACATAACCTAATCCATATATGGATACTTAATTTCATGAATTTCTTCTCAAAATTTCTATAAAAAAATTATCATAGAAGCACTTCTTTTACTAGAAGTAGTTTTCATAGTTTTCCCTAATAAGACATCCTAAATATTGTTTCGGGCCCCACTAAGATTCCCTTCGATGATGAGTTACTAATTCATCCCATCCACAAATACTTCTCATAAGAAACATGTTCATATGTAACCTGATCTCAAATATAATAAAATCTAAAAGAATTATCACCATTGATATCTTATAATCTTCCACGGAGGGCGAAAAGCACTACAGGTCAATGAAATATTCAACATAGTCCATAATTGACATACCCTCATGCGTTATGGACATGAAATCATGAGCCTTCTCATACCTCAATGCCTTGAGAGAGAAATGTTTTTGGAAATTCATCTCAAAGAAATTATATGATAACTCATCCTACTTCCTATCATGCTCTATAATATACCAACTATACATGGTAGGTCCATGAAGCTTATATGATGCAAGATTCACCCATGTATGTGAAGGCATCTCATGATGCTTAAAGATCAACTGGACTGACTTGATCCATAACTCGGATGCTTGGACACCCTCCCCACCGAACCTTTGTAGATACTGTGGTTGGAACTCTCTCATCATATCAGGAATCAAAGTAACAATACTAACAGTCTCTCTATCCATGTATCACATGACCCTCAAGAATCTATCTTGAAGGTGAACATTCATATGATCTTCAAGAACTGAATGAATCTCTAGTTCAACAATATTTGGAGTGTTCTGATTTCCACTATCATGATTATCATGTCAAAGATTAAGAGGAATAATTTTCATTATAATACAAACACTACTGGAAAACTAACCTATACCAACGGTTTGGAACTATTGGTATAGGCCTCCAAACCGTTGGTATAACCTATACCAATGGTTTGGAGAACCCTTTCCAAGTAATCCATTGGGATAGGTCTATACCAACGGTTTTCCCAAAACCGTTAGTATAGACCTATCCCAAAGGTTTTGGAAACCGTTGGTATAATGAATATGAAAATCTATACCAATGGTTATGGAACCGTTGGTATATGTATTTCAAAAAAAAAACATTCACTGGCATTTGATCCCAGGACCCCTAGTTTATTATTCAACAACTTAACCACTAACCTAACACGACTTTTGTGAATATAGTTACTTAAATATTTATACGTATTCTCATAATGATTTGAAATTTTGATTTATATAATGTTATGGGTAAGAAGAAATGATAAAAAATCAAAGGATATTTCCCAACGGTTGTCAAAACCATTGGTATAGGCCTATACCAATGGTTTTGACAACCGTTGGTATAGATTTTGATTCTGGTTTTTGATTTTGGGAAAGGTTGATTTGTGGGGGACCTTTCCCAACGGTTTTGGAAAACCGTTGGGATAGGTATACCCTTTCCCAACGGTTTTGGCAAAACCATTGGGAAATATGTCCACAAAGCCATACCCTTTCCCAACGGTTTGGCCAAACCGTTGGGAAAGGTGGCCTCAAAGTGGGATTTCCCAATGGTTTAGCCAAACCATTGGGAAAGGGAACCTATACCAACAGTTTTTACGAACCATTGGTATAGAAGCGTTGGGAAAGGTCCGATTTCCAATAGTGAAACAAACTCCATAGAACACTAGATATAATAACAGGTTCAAGATCAACTGGTGATAGAATCAAAGAACCACTGAAATAAGATCTCTCTAAACATGGAATACAAGTGTTTCTACATGAAATAATAGTTTCATAATTTCATTTAATAGTTATAATAGGTATGTCATATCATAGTACAATAGTATTGTAAATACCACATGCCGTAGATATATACATTTCATGAACAGTTCATGCCAATATATATACCTATGTGCCTTTAAAAATGCATTCATACTCATCCTGTGCCATACCTGCCTATGTGAATAGATCTCAAGAATGAATAAAATCATGAAGTATTATCCACACACAATACGTTAATCACTCAGGGTGAAACAAAATCTAATGTGAAAAGAAAATTGTATAAATATAAATCCACCTGAGGGCACTTATATTTTCTCCTATAGATAGGTTAGATACTCCCAAGAACAAGATCATTAACAAGTCCCGACCTATCCAAATATCATTTATACCTTCCTCCAAATTGTAAATAAACGGAAAATAAACAAGGTGTTTTATGATATCTATTTTAACATCCCCTGATATGATACTATCTCATATGGCCAAAATAGGTTCGTTACTAGACCACAAGACTTCTTCCTCATACACCATAGGCTTACGACATGCAGTGATGGTGTGATATATGTTTTGGGGAGACTATACCCCCTATTTTTAGAGTTACAACATATCATAATAATCATTTTACAATAATAAATAATTATTATAGGGAGAAAATAATTGTAACAACACTATATAGTGGAAAATCCAATGGAATAATATAATAAATAATAAAGGTATAATGAAATTTCATGATGGAGTAAAATTAAATTTCATGATATTTATAATAAAAATAAAATACTAGAAGTCTCAAAAGACCCCAGTCCTAACCCCTTGTTGGCCACATCTCTAAACTCCATCCCATCCAGGAAGGAACAATGAATAATAATTTCCTCATCCCATGTATAGTCCTGCATCCATATAATCAGGTTGGGTAACAAACAGAGGCCTAAAAATCATGTCATTATTACTCATTTAGGTGACACAACCATGTCTAAACATAACCATTATAATAAAATGTGCCTGAAATAACGAAATAAACACATTCATTAATTAAATAAATAATTAAATTAATACCACATCAACTAGATTAGAAACCATACAAGAATGTCTCTGATCATGTCTCACAACCATGCTAACCATAACCATATAAACATGGTAAATCATAACATACCTTGACACCATTTAGGAATGACCCTAGTCATTTCTCATAGACATGAAAATCATAACCTTATAACCAAGGTATAAATCACATAAATATGGGCCCAAACTAACTATATAATCATTCCCTCATTTAATCATAGTCGAAGCTAGTATATAATCATTTCATCATATCTCGGGGCCGAACCATGTATATTATCATTTCAAAAAGTCTCAACACCAAGCCCATTATATAATCTTCCTAACATGTTTCACTAGACATATATTGGTATATAATAATTTCAACTTTAGTCTCTGGGAATTGCATGCAGTATAAAAATTTCAGTAAGTAAACAGGGCCTACACCCCATATAAGAATTACAACATCTATATCACATAATATCTCATAACAAAAAGGACATAAAAATATCACATCATTAGGCATAATGGTTCATTATGAAAATTACAATTATATTTCAATTATACATTTCATTTATCCTTTGGTCATGAAAAAAAATATCCAATCATTTAAATAATTATTCTAATAAAAGGTGAATCTATATCAATAATACACCCAAATCCTATGTCATTCTTAACAAAATTTAAGCCATTAATAAATTCATTTATAATCATGGGTTCACTCAACTGATTGGTATCCATAATCTAGGTTAGTAAATAATTAGATCCAAAGGGACAACAAAGAGTAATCCATTTCCTTATTTGATTTATTCAAGTGCATGATATGTTGGTGCAATCACAATATTTCACAAACTTGAAATTAAGTAGACCATGTTTTAAAGGTTTATAGCCCCAAAATTTAATTAATGATCAAACAACCCATCCCACAAGAAAACTCCCCTGAGGAAGAAGATATAGAAGATCATACGATGGATCCTAGATCAAAACCAATCAAGATAAAAACCAAAAACCACTATAGTTATTAAGATTACAATGAAACCACTAGAGAACAAAGGGAGGGACGGAAAAACCTAAATAAACTCATTACTAGAGATTGAGTGCATGATTTATGGATCTAGAATCAAGATAAGTGGCCCAAAATCTCATGAATGGTCATATATGGACAAGAGGATAAATCTAAATGTGATAATGGTAAAATATCCAACAAATGAAACACTTAATACTGATGATCGGGAAATTACATATTGGTTGATTATGTTACACGTCATGTATTTTTTAAAGGGATATGCTAAAAAAATGTTTCCATCAGTTATTTTTCATCTTGCCCAAATATTACCGAACACGTAACAACTTTCTAGAATGTACTCATTTCACACCAAGAACTGGGATCATGACACATGTCTTACAACAATTACATGTCATGTAACTTCATTACAAATAGTTTAATTTCTATTTAGATAGTCTTCATCTTGTTTTACCTTAAAATAATCGAATCCACCTCTAAATCCATAAAAAGCATTTAAAACCCCCACAAACCCATTTAAAACATTTTTTACCTAGACTCCATTTATTCATATGTCATATATCCCTAAATAATTTTCCATTTTTCCAAAAAAGTCTCCGCATCTATAAACAATATTCGACTACCTTGTCTCAAATAGAAAACTCATAGAGGGAATTACCTTGAAAATTATGTTATCTTATAGAATTGATCTCTATAGAAGACATTTTTTATGATTTCATGGTGAATAAACTTAGTAAATATGAATTATGACACCCTAGTGATAAACCTTGGAGATATTTTTAGGAATGTCTCATTTTTATGTTGTATGCACATTTCTATGTCCTAATTCATGGTATTTATAATATGATATGCCTCATGTTCTTAGAATAATGCCTTATTGATATTCCTGTTGGTCATATGCTATGTATTTCAATTGTTTATTCTGTATCTGGGATATATTATCACTAAATTCTTTTATCCATGTCATAGGTATTTGAGATGCTGTAAAATTAAATTGGGATTAGCTACCAAAAAAATCACTCAACTAAATTAGATAAATGTTTATGTCTCTATTTTTTTAATATTAAGTCCCTTTTTCCAAGACACTAAACCTCAAAAGATCCTTTTTATTCTTAGATTGTGTAATATATAACGAAATGTTTTTGAAATAAAAAGGTAGTTCGGCATATTTTTCATCAAAATATGGAATAGTTATTTTTTGAAATAAGGACTGAAAAAGTAATCTTATAAACCATAGATATATGTCTAAATATAGGAAATTTTGTAGTTTTATAGTGTAGTATTAAGTAGGTGGACAATAAAATATATATCCCTGTAAGGATCTTATAAGATGATTTGGATCTGGCCCCATTTTTCCTAGGGGTAATAACCCAAAAAAGGTATATTGATCTGGACTTTATAATAATTTGGTGCACAAAAATAGTCATTTCTACAAACCTATATTGAAACTTTTTGGGAATATTCTTTTGTTATTCCCATACTTGTACAGACAATAATTAAGGATATATAGATAATGTAATTTTTTTTAAGATTTAATTATATCATCCTAGAAGCACAATATAAGAAGATTTTAAAATTAATATTTCCATTAGATTATTAATTATACGATTCCTGATAGTATGAAATTTCTCACTTAGGATTTCTCTGTTTAGGAAAATGGAAGGAAATAGAAGGAATTGTGCAAACAATGGATGAAATAGAAAATTTGATTAACAAATTACCATTATGGGTGGAGAAAGAGTTGAATAATTCTAGATGATGATGAATTAGTTAAAAAAATTCATGAGCAATAATTGAAATCATGTAGAGTGTCGTACTTCACTATGTAAAGAGAAACTAGTTGTTGAATCATCCATTCATCATTGATTGGCTGTTTTTAGTGGAATCAATGAATCAACAAATCATGGAATAATGGATCCAAATTTTATAAATCATATTTTATATAATCCATTTTTCTAAACAAGAGAATGATACATTGGTAATATATCACTTAGAGGGAGAATCTGATCAGTGGTAAACACTGACCAAGAATAGAATACCAGTATATGAGGTGGATTCCGTGAGATATGATTCCATTAAAGTAGTTTTTTCATCAGGTATTTTCTTTATAACCACTATTCTAAAATGTAAATGGATTAAATTGAGTTGAAAAATAGATAAATTAAATTCTTGGGAAATAATAAGATGAAATTTACAAGGATTTATCATTATGCTTCTATATTTTTCATTGATTATATTGGGAAGGTATGTTGATTCTATGGTAGTCTAGGAGAATATCTTCAAAAAAAATTGTAATCTGAGACTTTCAGAGTTTTAAATAAATATTTATGTTATCTAAAGTTGAAATGGAGTTTACAATTTCCTAATTGACTCATAGATAGAATAAAATAAAGGGGAAGATAGAACAAAATATTGTCTATAATCAGAATGAGAAGAATTTAAAATATCCCTTGTACAACAAATTTGGGAAGATGAATTTGTGGAATGTTTAAAAGTATGTGGAAAGTGATGTAGGTTAAGAATAGTTAGTCATATATATTGAAAGTATAATGGATATGTAAATCCTCAATATCTAAATAAAAATGGAAAAGGGATCATGGTGAAAGAACAACTTTCCTCAAAATGATACAACTACGAGGAACTTTGTAATTTTTCAAAAAAATGACCAAATTAGAAGATAAATGAGGGAAACAACCATAAACCCCATCCATGGAGAAGGGAGAAATTTCATTAATTCATAATATAGAGGGATGAAGTTGAGGATCCAAATGATGTTGTGGACACAACCCTAAACTTAAAATAAAATTTGGCATATACATTGGTTTATTTTGATTTTAATAACTCTTTATTTCTATCATGTTTGTAAATAACATCATGAAAAACCCAGACCATCTAGTGGTAGAGTTTTTTGTTAAAAATCATGGGTGAACTATTTTAGCATAAAATATATATAGGGATTACTCTAGTATTTTTGGTGATTAAAATATCTATGAAAATATGGTGATCATTCCGATGGTGGGATTTAAACTAATACATGGGATCAATTGGTTTACAAAGTATAATGCCAAGATCAGCCATATGAGTAATGATATTTTGGGAGACCTAAAGGGAAAATTTCTAATAATATTCAAATGAGAGATTTTCCATCCAAATTAATTCTAAGAAAAACCTTTTATTTCCTTTTTTATGGAAATTATTAGTTAAGATGAAGAAGAAAGATAATGTCAAAATACTGTAGATGCTACTATTGTTCAGGAATACATTGATGTATTTCTAAAATAGTTACTGATACCTTCCCAAAAAAGAGATGTAGAGTTCCCAATTTATCTGTTACTTAGATTAAATCCAATATCAAAACCCCCATATAGAATAGAATACATGTTGTATGGTAAATTGAAGAAGAAGCTTTGTGATATGTTGTATATGAGCTTTTTTTGCTCAAGTGTGTCTCTTGGGGCCAACCTATAATATTTTTATTGAATAATTATAGAAAATGAGGCTTCACCTTTGTTATAGCGAAAATAAATGGATCATAGTGAAGATCTAATATCCTTTTCAAAGGATTTAGGATTTCTTCTCCAGCTTCATAAAGCTTAATTATTTTTCATGATTGATCTTTGGTCTAGGTATCATCATTTGTGGGTGAGGAGATAAGATATCCCAAAGTACCCTTCATAAAAGACATGTGAATTCTGAATTTTTTATTATAGCTCTAGTCTTGACTAATTAAATTTATTTTTTTATGGATTTTATGAATGTAAATATTAATGACTAGCTTGATAATTTTGTGATGGTTTCTCTTGATGATATTTCGATATATTACAACATTAATAAAGATAATTAAAATCATTAATGGGTAATATTAAGAACTCTGAGGAATGATAAGTTTTTTGGTAAATTAATTTTATTTTGTGTTATGATTAAAATATGTAGAATCCATGGGATATACTGTGTCTAGTAAATAAATCTCAATGGGTCTAGAAAAGACAATGGACATAGATGGTTGCCACATCCTACAATTGTAACTAAAATTCATAGTTTCCTTGGTCAGGAAAGATACTATAGAAATATTGTAAAAAAATGTTTCATGAATTTCAAATACATAAACCATGTTAACTTGATTACGATTTACGATTTCGTTGAAAGAGGATTATGAAGTGATTTTTCAAGAACTAGAGGAGAGGTTTATTAGTAAACCTATGTTAAATTTAACCTCTGTTGGGGACAGAATTATCATTTATTTTTATTATTCCTTAATGGGAAAAGGATTTGTACTCATATTAATTGATAACGTGAATGCTTATGCATCTCGATAGTTAAAGCTTATTGAATTGAATTATCCAACACATGATTTACAGTTATCTTTAGTTATATTTTCACTCTAAATATAAGGAAATTATATTAATGGAAAAAATGTTATATATACAAAGAGAACCAATGTTTGACATATATATTCACACAAAATGATATTAACATATGTTAGTGAATATGGTTAGATATAATAAAATACTAGGAGGAATCTATACACTACCATCTGGGAAAGGTGAATAAGGATGAAGATGCTCTAATTAGGAAATATCGTACTATACTATCAATGATACTAGATCAAAAAAGATCTTATCTTCATGGATCTAGAATAGTTATATATATAAATAATAATGGAAATTAATAAATCCAACCTATACCAATTAATTTTCAAAACATTTATAGAATAGTGGATAAAGGAGGCACAAAGGGTTGTTCAAGGACATACAAAGAAGGTGAAATAAGTAATGGAGGAGAAACTTTACAATTAATACAATGGGGAAGATGGTGTCATGCAGTTTAGATCTTGAAATTTGGTTTCTTAATCACTAGAGATAATGAAATAACTATTGGAAAATTTCCATAGATCATTCTTATGCATCCATATTGGAAGTACCAATATGAATTGTGAAATCGAGAGATCCTCATATGGGATAATGTGAATTGGGAAATTGATGAGTATAACTCAATATGTATGCAATATCCGTAAGTTAATGTCGGGCCACAAATATATAATGGGATGATGAAACCATTTCTCATATCCAAATGGAAATGGGATAACATCACTATGGAAATATTCTATAATCTTACAAATATATCCAATAGCAGTAATCAGATATGGTTTTTAGTTAATTGAATCCCTAATAATTCCTAGTTCATCTATATTCATGAATATTTCTCCCTTGACCAACATGTAATGGTATAAATAATGGAATTTGTGAGGCTACATGGGGAACCACATTAAATTTCTTCTAATCATGATCAAAGGTTTACTAATAAATTAAGAATATTTTTTAACATGATAGAAATAATTAATTGAATTTTAGTATGGTCTATCACCCCCAAACTGAGGGGTATTCTTAAAGGAACACTCAAATAGTTGATTACATGCCGGTAGCCTACAAAATTTAATTTTAGAGGTTACTGAGATCAACATCTATTGTTAGTTATGTAATCATACAAAAACTGGTTCAACTAAAGTATTTAAATGGATCTGTATGATGCCCTTTATGGGATGTGATGTAGAACAACGACATGTTGGGATGATGGTAGTGAATGGAAGATACTTAGTCCGGATCTTGTGAAAGGTATGAAAGATATGTTCTAAGCTATATAGAAACACCAAAAAATATTCTCTAAGTTTGTATATATGTTATGTTTTCAACCATAAAAGGAATATAGTGTTTGATATTGGACACAAGTTTCTATATGGAATAACCAAATAAAGTAATTTCACATGGTCTATAAATTAAAGAAAACATATACCCAGCTACATTGGCTACATTAAAATCCTTGATCCCATTAGATATGTGGAATATTGGATAATACTTCCACAAGACATGGATCAAGTTCATGATTTTTTCCATGGATCCCTTATAGGGAAGTGCATACATGATTCAACACATGTATTGAATCTATATGTTGAACTACTAGTGGATAAACACTATTTTGAGGTGAAGCTAGTGGAGATCTCAGACAATAGAGATAATGTTCTATGAAAATAGACAATTAACCTTTTCAAATTATCTAGAGTCACCATAAATATGAAGATAAATCTAAGGAATTGAAGGATACAAGGAGATATAAGTACCATCAACAATTCTCAAGCAAGAATATGAGATTAATTTTTTTGGGATGTAATTAATTTAATGGGGGAGAATGTGATAACCTAGAATCGTTTCTTCATTTAATCATAGATATCTTTTCTCTAAATAACAATTTACTATTTTTTCATATCATTATAATATAGAAATTTTTACAATTTTCACATTAATAGTGAACATCATGTGTTGGTATGAACTAGTACAACATGGATATTAATGGGATGAAAACGTATACTACAAACCATTAACACTTTATTCGTTATTTATGAACATTAAATTCAGTATAAAACAAATTCTGATACCATTCAAAATATTTTAATGGAAAGATAAATGGAGGATAAATAATGTACTATACAAAAACCTAGTCCACTATATTTCTATATAATCATAGCACCAAAAAACATCACTATAATATAAGAGAAGACATTTATAAAGTCAATATTTATTTAAAAATGACATTGAATCTCAATTAAAATAAAATGAATGATATAATGTATTGATGATGGATTATTTATAGAGAATCATGATCAAATTCCTCTGTGCTCATAAACTAAGACGTTTGTTCAGAATTATGACCATTAGTCATAAAAATTTTTGGTCATCATTATTGGTTAAATAGATGAATTTAATTGCGCATTGGAAAATATTATTGATATTATCAAAAATGTATTATTTCTGTTGAATATTAACATACAATATTAAAATTAAATTTTATGATAATTATCAAATTTTTAATTAAAATTATTATTCTCGAAATAATCATATAAATAAATTTTAAATGGTAATATATTCTAATTAATCCTTTTTTTCATATAATAGTTAGAATTTTTACTTTACATTAATTTTTTCTTTTTTATTAAAGTAATTTTTTAAATTAAAATTTAATTTTATCTCATTTATAGTATTATTTTCTTAAAATAAATTTAATTTTTGACTTAGAAATTAAAAAATTAATTTAATGTTATTTTATGAGATGTTTATATCAATGTAGATTTTTTTACAAAAGATTAAAAATTTATGCTTTAAGAGCACTATGAATTTCAAACATAATTATTTTTTCTGTATGACAAAAAATTAATGAAACATTTAATTCAATATAAATTTCATTTAAAATAAATATAAAATAATTTAGCAATATTAATTTTAATATATAAATTTTTACATTACTATTTTTAAAACAAAAAATGTTTTTAATTTTTTTTATTATTCGCACTAATTGTGTTGGATAAAAGGTTAGGTTTTGTTTTGGGATTCATTTAACATCTTCACACACTCTATAAAATATTAATGTTCTATAAAATTTGTTCAAATTTATTGCACCTTTAATTGGTTAGAATATATAATAAAATATCCCATATTTAATCAATTAGCAACCAAATCTCTTCAAGTATAAATACAACCAATTCCACATACCTTTCCACTCCTAATTCATGAGCCACAAATTTGAAGTTATATTTCCACGAAAAGTTACATCTAGGGTTCCGTCATGGTCTCACTCTTCCAACATAATTTTTATGAAGGAAATCTTCATGGAAATGTAATTATTGTCTTCTCCATTGTCATTCAAGAACTTCATTTATATATATATATTTTTGGAAAAAACATTAATCATTTCAATAAAATTTATTACTCAAATTACATCCTAAAGGTTGTTTTATGAATGTGAAACCTCCATTCTCCCCCATTATACCTTTTCCACAATCTATATTGTATACAATCATACTTCCAAAATAATTTGATGAAATTTATTAAATTAATGAAATATTATAATTTAATAAATACACAAACATCCTCCATACCCTTTCGAATTAACCTATATGTAAAATTAATATATTGATTCAGGGATATTAATGTTTTAAACCAACATTCCCTTGACTTTTGATAAAAATTATGCAGGAGTAATATTGTTTAGAAATTTTTGTACTCAAATATTTCATATGAAACATGTTTATTATGCCCCAGGGTTGTTTTTGAAATTATTACTTATGGTCAATGTGGATCACATCAATTTATACATATAAATGGTTTTCCACAACAACACTCTAATGAATTGGGTAATGAATTAATATCTATATATGACAAGGTTTATGACACCTTGGTGAGTAACCTTGTTAATTATGATTTATGACACACTGGTGATAAACCACGGTGACATGATTTTGAATATCTATTTTTTATTTTTATCCAAATTTATATGTTTTGATTCTTGTTATTTTAATTATAATATTCTTCATGTTCATATAACCGTGCTTGATTTATTTCAATATTAATCACATGATTTGTATCTCCACAGTCTATTCCCTGGTGAGGATTTATGATCATCGCTTTATTTGATTTATGTCCATAGGATTTGAGATGTGGTATAGTAACATAGGATGAACATATAAATAATCCTCTCAGAAGAATTTTGTTTCTAATGTTTTTCATGTATTATGTTACCCTTTCAAAGACACAAAAACATTAAATACCCTATTTATTATTAAATTGGGTACCATTTTAATTAATGATTTATAAATGAAAATGGAAGGTTTCTATATAGAACAATGGAATAATCATAAAATTTGAAATGTTATGTCTAGGCTACCCCCCAAGACAATAATCACATGTTAGGAATAAGAAAACCACCCATGTACCTTCATTGGGCATGAAATAGGATCCATTATACCCCTATTGGGATGGGGATAACCTCCGAAGTACCATATGCTGGAATTAGAAGGGCCACTCATGTACCATTTTGTATCTTAAAATATTAAAAGTTTCCCAATGAATTTAATGTCTATAATGGACCAACCATCCAAAAAATCACAATCTAATAATCTGTACACCAATAGACCATGAAAATATTTCTCATTTTGTTCTAGCTTATCCCATTGAAAAGAAAATGGGTTTTATCAATAACTTATAATTATAAAATAAAATAATATTGAAAAGTCATAATGATTATATCTTTGTATGGTATCCCTAGTTAAGCATATGTAAATTCAAGTTATATTTTCCTAGATGAAAATACATTTAGAATATCACCGATTTAATTCATTAGGAAAATAGCCTTTCCATTTAGAAATAAATTATTATAAATATAAAAATATATAAAGTAATAATGAAAATATATTCATTGAAAATATATATGAAATACTATAAACTAATCATCAAAACAAATATTATTCATTCTTTTAGGAACATTCATTCATGAAATAAATGTTAAAAAAATATTTAATTAACACTTTTGTAAAAACTACCTCATTTAGGAAATGAAAAGATTATTTATTTGTGTAATAATTATATATACTAAAAAATGGGTAATAATTAATTTATACATTCATGTTATAATATTAAAACATTATAAATTATATATATATTTTAAAAAAATATTCCCAACCAATTCGAAAATCATAGTCCATTCTCCTAAAAAACGGGGTTTTAATATTATAATACATCGAGAGAGGAAAATGAAGGGAAAAATAATAATTTACAAAAATATATTATAAAATAAAAAATAAACATAATTTTTGAGAGATATATTGTATAATTTCATCATTTTAATTTTGTGTACAATCAATGACGGTAAAAATAAGATTATAACATAAAACCAATTAATCATGTTCAGCATACTACATTAGTGATTTATCGTCTTAAATATTAAATTAATATATATTATAATTCTATAAAAAATATTCATACATATAATACCATACATGATTAACTTAAATCATCTTATCATAGGCTCAACACAATTTTTTTTATTGAAATCACTATTAATTGTGATAATTGTTTCATTATTCCTGGGTGTTTTGATTATGCTGTTATGGACATTAATTATACATTATAGTTATATCTTATATTAATGTTAATAATTATATAATTTAAATATATATTCAGTATATAAAAATTTATAACCATCCATAAAATGTATATATAGATAAATGAATTACACTGTTTGTGGAGATAGTTCTCCATAAGAGCACATGAACATTGAATTCGTTTTCTGTTTAAATTAATGAAGGAATGATACGTAATGTTTTATAATTAAATAATCATTATTAAATAATAAATAATATATATATATATATATATATATATATATTTATCAACAATTATATTTTTTATTGTCCATAAGGGATGAGAAATAATCATATCACTACATGGAGGTTTTATCCCACATGTATGCACAAACAATACATTTATTTTCCATTTAGAGGAAAATACATAGAATATGGGTTTTCCATCAAAATAAAAACATATAAATATATTTATGAAATAATATTAACAATTTTATGATGGTTACAATAGATTTAGAGAATGCGTATGACAAAAATAAAATTGAAAGGGTTTATTTAATATTTATACCACTTCTTTGAGAGAACTCCATTGGATTACAAATTAATCCTTGATAAATATGACTTA
Source organism: Viscum album (assembly GCA_963277665.1). Classification (NCBI taxonomy): domain Eukaryota; kingdom Viridiplantae; phylum Streptophyta; class Magnoliopsida; order Santalales; family Viscaceae; genus Viscum; species Viscum album. Next base: position 229,340,967 of record OY728145.1, read on the forward strand.
GAAGATGACCATGGAACTAAGATGAGGGCAATGAATTTATAATGATTTTTAGGGATTTTTTGATATAAAAGGATCAAAATTAAGGAATATGGTTAGAGTGGAGGTGTCCTTTTATAAGAAAGGGAGACGATACACTTGGAAATACATAAATGATTTAATATAATTAATGTAAATCTCAAGTGTAAGGTTAATATATAGAGAATAACATTAAATTATTATATTTTGTTCAAAATATCTCTAAACAATTATAATTTGGAAATTTCATGTGGAATTCTTGCCCTTATATTTTTTATAAACCCCTGAAAACCAATTTTAACATTAACCCTAGAACTAATTTTTACTATATTTATTATTCACTATGAAAATAATGAAAATTACACCACTATTGTTCTTAATTTATAATTAAAAAATAAGTATTTTTTCTAAAAACATGTTCTTATAGGGATTAAAAATTAATTTTGGAATAACCACATAAAATGCATTGGAAAAGAAATAAAAAAATGAATTTTCATGCCTAGAACATAATTTAAATTATTTCCTTGCATTGTAAAAAATATGAAATTAATACTAAAATATTATATGTAATAATTATTTTATAAATTTCATTAATTTTTTTAATAATTAATTGTGAGCTTATACTATTATGATAATAGAACATTGAGCATAAGAAAACTATTTTTTGAAACATGACTTTGTTTTCCATTAAATTATTTTTTCTACATTACTAACCTTTATATATATATATATAATATGGATTATAATTACTTTATTCATATAATTTTTCAAAATATTTTTTTTGAAATCATCTATAAATAGTGATAAATATGTTTTTATTAAATTTAAAATACGTAACATGTAGAAAAATAAAGTTCATCAAAAAGTGGTCCCTTACTAAGTAAATAATTTTATAAAAATTGAGTGATTTCAATGAATAATTAGCATTACATAAAATTAAAAATATATTTACATGTGTTTTAAATAATTTTCAAAACATAAAAATCAATGTTTATATAATTATGTTATACTATATCATTGGTTCATTAATATTAAGGTTGTGTGTTAAGCAAGCTATTAAATTCATCACGTTTATTTAAGAAGTAATAAATAAAAAATCTTGTGGTGGTAAATTAAAACCCACATATAATGAATTTTTTCATTTATATTTGATCACTATGATATCAATAAATGAGTATACACTTATATCATCACTTCCATTATCTCCAATATATCTTCCTCAATTTTTTTATTTATCTGATGAATTTTGACCATGTGAGAGGTCATGTTATATAGCAATGTATCTCTAAAATCCATTATTTCTACTAGTATTTCTCAATATGAATTATCATTATATAGTGTTATATCAATTTAGTTTAGCATATATAAATGAATAGTTTTTTACTTCCACAAAAGTGGTAAATTTAACACATTACGAACTTCATTGAGATTTGGTGGTAGCACCAACAAATATGATCCCATACTGATCTGATGAAGGTTCTTGAAGTAACCTATATACCTAGGGATAAAATTTACCTTCATTATATATCTCATAAAATTATTCCATTGTGAAATTTATTTCACTACCTTTTCACCAACATCAAATTCCATATCTCCCTATTTATTTTCAATATGGCTCTTCTGTGGACTTTGAGCATCCTTCATGTGATGCTGAATATATCTCCCATTCTTTGACAATTGAACAAATTTCATTGGTCATTTAATCTTTATTTCTCAAAAAATATCCAAAAAATTATATTTATACACATCATCATATAGTTAATTATAGGGAACAGTCTTAGTGATCTAAAAAAACCATTTTTATAAGAGAATTCGAAAAGAGGAATGTGTTGAACTCAACCAATTTTTAAATATAGATATTAATATATTATAATATACTATAGGTTTTGAATGGTTTTATCAGACTAACCATCTTTATAAGGGTGATTGGAAGTACAAAAACACAACTTTGTAACAATATAATTTTGAGAACATCACAAAAACACTAAGTAAAACCTAATATCCTAATTTGATATAATATAATGTAGTACACATTAAAACCATACCACTAAAAAAATATAAAAAGTATAATGATAACCTGTATGGAAATATTCCATGAAAAAAATTAAAAACCTGAAATCATCAGCTGCACAGATACAACCCAAATACCATTGTGCCCATTAGCTGTTTTTAGAGCCTAGTGACTTAATACATGTTGATGTTTTCCAATTCCAATATTTTGATGGATAATGGATGTAACATCCCATATTACTTATACCTCTTATTGATAACATACTAACATACATAAAAAATAAATACATACTTTACAATATATATCATATCATTGTCCTATAGGAAACAATCTCATAGATCCCTATACATTTTTATTACTTCCAGGATTAATAAAGACTAATGAAATATGAGATTATTCAAATATCTCATTAATTATATCTATTATTAATAGGAAACATAGTAAATTACCTAACCTTATCATTCTAACATAATTATGGTAGAGACCGAAAACATTTCTCACCTTCACGTATGTCTTAATATTCATTTTTTGTTCTGTAATTATTATAATGGTTAAATTATATATCAAAATTTTTATCACGATAAGATTTATCCCCTTCCATCGGTATTTCACGGTTCATTGTTTTCATATACAAAAATATACTATTACTTATGATCTGGATTAAATATTAGAAAGCATGATTCTATCAACTCATAAAATCTAACAACTTATTCTCATTCCTAGAGTGGTAATATATTTATCATTCAGAATCATTGTTAAACTCCAATCGTCTTATTTATAAAATATTCAGCTCTATCCATGTCAAAATGTACATTAATATTTTATGAGAAATTTATATATCACACCTTTATCAATATAGATAATTCTTCCATATCATTAATTCAAATATTATCATGGCCAATAAAAATATGTGATTTGGGTAATTATGATCATGAAAAATTATATAATTTTAATAATAAGTTATTATAATATCATTATTCATAAAAAAGCAACATATAACGTACTTCAATTCATCAATATAAATCCTAAACCCTTATCCACTATATGGTAGTGTGAGCTTAGTTGCACTAAAAAACCTTCTATTTAGTATCATGAAAATCACATCACATTCATAATTCAAAAAAAAACATTCATCCCTTTAGAGTTAACTCGTTGAGTGTTGTAGATAGACATGAAAATCTATTAATAAATATTAATTAATATACATACATTCGATGAAAAATATGTTACTTAATCACACTGGTTGGAATATTCCAATATTCAATTTCATCTGTATTTAATGGATCCACTATGAAACCCTTTCTTGGAAATACTAAACCCAAAAATGAATCTTTCTATTTCAAAATTTTTGACATATTAAATTTTTTATACAACATATCTTTATTTGTGGACATAAATATAAACCTTCACAGATCTTAGTGGTAGTCATTTATCTTTGAATATATGAGAATAAAAAATATAAATATAATAAAACAATAATCATGATAATCATTAAATACTATATTAATTAATTCTATGAATATAATGTGGAATCAATAAGACAAAATAGATTCACAATAAATTTGTTGTTTCTAAACCTCATTAAAGAGGATGCCTTGTGTATGTCATCACTTTTAACCCCTATTTTATAGTATCCATATCTATGATGAATGTTATAGAATTACTTATCTCCTCATAATTGATTAAAAAACTCATCAATATATTTAAAATTATATAGATTCTTGATTATGAACACGTTAGGTTCCCTATATTAATTGGAGGGTGGCATTTATACCTATTTTATTTTACCAAAACGAAATTGTGCATCCCATGAAGAAGTACATGGATGAATGAATACTTTATAAATATTCTCCTGGAGTTTCCACCTCTAATATTTCAATGCAATATATATTATTCTATATAGAGTCTTTGAAACAGATTTCCAATCATTCATGAGTTATATTGAAAACCCAACATCAAGAATCATAGGAAGACTAGGAAACTCGTCCAATAAAAAAAACTCTTATAAAACGATTATATTCAATGTTTATCTCCTCCACAACCATATTAGATAAATACCCACTTGTAATTTCTATCAATACCAATAGAATGAAATTAATGTCCATTTTACTTTTGTATTTATCCTCAAAAATATTTATAATCATAGGTTAGTCTACAATATAAATTTTCACTTCACTTAACTATCTACTAGTATGTGATTTATATAAATAAAGCAATACATACCCAAAATTACATCAAATTAAACTAGGGGAATAATTATCTGATCTACTGGAAGAAAATTTATACATAATTTAATTTGATAACAATCCTATAATTTTGAAGTTATCATCACCCCATTTAGTTTTTTACTGTTAATTCAATATCTAATTGTTGATTTTTTAATGAGATACCCTCGATATATTCCATATATATAAAATAGTAAATCATTCAATAACAAAATTTCAAACAATTCATTTTAGATTGGACAGTAAGTGTACCATTCCACACATTTTTGTTATACCACATGTCAGTAATAATAATTTCATGATATTACCTTTGGTCACTAGGGTTAAAAGGGTTAATGATATAATAGTGATCATTAACACTCAGATTCAAAAAAAATTTATCATACTTTCCTTACTTATTTCATTTGAATAAGTTGTGTATGTATGGTGCATTAATTAGAGATTTACCTCAATTACCATCATTAGTTATTTTTTATTGATAAATTCAGAATTCAATTTCTTGATGTCCATATTTTATACAACTAAATAATTTACTAGTCCCATTTAATAATTTTCGAATGGTTCTTTCTTCATTTATTCCATAAAGGTTGTCTCAACATCATCCCAGAATGGTTTTATTTTTATAATTTCTTTCATATTTATTATCTTATAAAAAACAAGATGTTATTGAGTACCACCTATCCCCATTTCTATGATGATATAACTTCAAATAATTTATTCATAGATTCTAGAGTATCTTATGTCGAGCACTATTCAAAGTCATATATTTAATCTAAACATGGTTTGAATGATTTTTCTTTTATGATGGATGCTTATATATAAATTACAACATATATTTCATCCGAAATTATCCCCATAGGTACTAATGGTTTCATCATCCTACTTTATTAGATCAGGTAATTCATTCTTATTTTTTTACAAATAATATGAGGAAAGTAAATTTTCAACATGGAGAAGATATTTTGCTCAAGAAATGTTTTAAATAAATTTCAACAATTTATTTATAAGAATAATATTTTTGAAAATTTTATATGAAACAGATTTTCAATGAAAAGGCTACTTTCCTTAATAAATGTTCAAAGTGATCTTTCAAAATGATTATCCATATAAGATGAAATCCTTTGAAATAGATTTTTATTTTCCATAGATATTATCCATGGAAACCTATCTTATTATTTCATTAAATGGTTTATGTTTAAGATGATAAGGTGTTTTTGAAGACCGCTTCATTTCCACAAGTTGTATGCTTCTGAAACCCACTTATTTCTATGGGTTATTCAAGGGTGAAAAGATTTTTAAACCTATATCTATTCCATTGTTTATGATATAATGAAATATTTATGGTAACCATTTCATTTCATGGGTTGTGATATTATTTATATGAAAAATATCTCTTTTTATGGGTCGTGATGTGATGAATGTTTTTTATTGTATAGAACATGTATATATGATTTCATTATTTGATTGGTGGGGGAATATATCTCACTAAATTTATTTTGGTATGGATAATTGGTAGATGATATTAATGGGTACTTGGTTTGTATCCCATGACTAAAAATAAGACGGTAAATGTGTTATATCCCAAGCCCAAAAATAAGAGGGTACACGAGTTATATAACAATATCGAAAATAATATGGTATAAGGGTTGTATCCCAATCCAAAAAATAATAGGGTACACTAGTTATATCCCATGCCCAAAAATAATATACTATATAGGCTGTTAGACCAAGCCCGAAGTAGGTACACAGTTGATTAGCCCAAGACTAACATTTTTTAAAGGACTCCGAAGGTAGCATTGTCATAATATTTTACAATCATATGTGTACACCAAACAATCATTGTGTTCTTACAATGTTATACCTTCATGTATTATTATATTGATTATATTATGATTCATTTCTTATGAAATTTCAATATGTATTCAATGATTCATGTTTATGATCTTTAATAGGTATGGTATGATGTTTTAATGATATAATCATGTTCTCATACCCTTATGATCATGTAATTATTATATATCTATCTTGTTTACCCATATTGAGCATCTGAGGGCACCGCTTTCTTATGTTCCCTTTCCTCGGGTTATGATGAATGGTTTTAAGTATAATTATTAAAGGTGAGGATCTTTAAGGGAGATGTTGAAGATATTTCACCAAGATAACAGACAATGTTTCAATGTCTCCCAATATACTAAACTATCATGGTATTTGGGCATGCATTTTTTTAATATTATAAATATGCATATAAAATTATTTAATATTAATTTATTATAATCATGGGTCCCTATATAGATAGTAGTCCCATTATCTAATTTAGGTAACAAATATTTTTATATTCATTATGGTGGGCCAATATTTAGTCCGTTTTCTTTCCAGTACTTATTTTCATACTCTGATGGTTAGATTTAAGTATATGCATGCACGGAATATCAGTTTTGAAAAATAATCATTTTATGGGTTTGGATATGTTTATGTGTGTGTAAGTACATTAGTCTATGACTTCCCATGTGAGTGATATTACATCAGAGCACTAGTCACCCACCCATGAACTATTGGATGTGGTCTTAGGGTATTAACGACATGATCCCCTTTAGGAAAAGTTGTGATAAAGAGGTATGAAATCTTTTGGTTCTACCATATAATGAAAGGATATGAGATTGGTTTGGGGAAATATTTTTAAGTGTTTTGAGTTCATATCGTAGGATAGAGAATCTAGTGTTGGATCTGCAAACAATATATCCATACACCAGGACTTTGATAACCATATTATTGACATGGTACATGAGGAAATTTGTTTTGGAAAAAATGTTATTGTATATGAATAATATCAGAAAGGGTTGGGGATTCTATGTCCTTGAGACATCTAATTCGATATACTCATTGATAGTGTTACATCATGTCTATTTTAGGATTCCTCTGTAATGTTTTATAGCTAGGATTCAACATTGGGATCATGAATATGGTCCGCACAGTGATGAGGATTCGATTCTGGGAACAATTCAGGAGTTGTTTCCTCTAAGTGGTTCACTATTTGTACCACCACCAGTCATGATGAAGATGGCAGTGGAAGTTCCAGCTAATGAGGTGTGTTAGATGAAAACACTTCATGAGTTTCAATGACAACAACCCCTTTGGTTCTAGGTGAGCCCGACCCCCATGCTGTAGAGGACTAGAATGAGGTGGTGACATGAGTTATATATTCTTTGAGGATGAAGGAAGATCAGATATTGGTTTTGGTAGATATCACTATCCATGGAAATATAGGAAAATGTTGTGGCTTATTTACCAAGCTGTATGATGGGGAAACTTTTTCATGGTCTGAGTTCAAGATATTTTTAGATAATTTTTCACTTGAGAAATGTTGATGGCTATGTGCATCTAAGAGATTATACAACTTTAGAATGGAAGTACGATCACAGATGACTATTAAACGAGGTTCTCCCAACAATCTTTCTATTCGATGGATATGGTTTATGATCTGTTCTTTCAAGATCAAACTTTCGAGAAATGACTATGTTGAGATATTCAAGCCATCATGATACTTCATTGATTTCGTACATTTTATAGGAATCTAGATTGTGAAATTGTGGTTTAGAGCTTTAAATATTAGATGACACAAGACTACTCTAGAAGGGAGCCGACATCAGACTCACATAACTAGACATGCGATACATTTTGTGAGGCAATCATATGAAAGTGGTTCTACAGTTTAGGGCACATATGATGAATCTATTCTACCAATGGGGAGGTAGTTATATTCTAATGATGGTTGAGTACATATCGTGTGGGTTTTTCTAACTCACTATATAGAATATATGATGATATTGGATGGGTCATTTAGGTAGAAGAAGATACAATAGTAGGAAGGTCCAAAATGTGGAGGTTGTGGTAGATGATTTGGGAGAGAAACTAGATGTGGAATAAGTTTGGAACTGTTACCACCACCACCCCCATGTCGTCCACACAAGTTTTAGGGATATGGGGGGACAAAAGAAAGTGTGGCATGGGGTGGTCAATGAATCTAACCTAGAGGCTCTAGGAAAGATATTATGTAGGTTCTATGTATTTTCTACCATATCTATGGTACTGATAGACAATGGTGTGAATCCTTACTTTATTTAAACTTATTTAGTTTGAGATTTCGAAAATATATTTGATCCCTTGGCTCAATACATATTATTCTAGACTCATATGATAGTGAATCAATGATCACATACTTCTACTAACAATGTGACAAGACTAATGGGGGTGAGATCTTTATTTGGGATCTCCTTATATTAGTGATGGGGCCTTATGATGTCATCGATGAAGCTAAAAATTTAGTATAATTTATTTTGTAATTCAATGTTTATAATCCCATCATAGTTTTATTTTATGGGTAATGGTCACATTTTTAGGTTTTAAAAGTATTTTGATCTTAAATGAAAAAGGTTCAATTCTATAATTTTAACATTTTTCAATCACATTTGTATTTCAATCATATTATTTTCTATATTGAATCAAATCGAGTGATTTGTTTTTATAGGATACCCATTTTAATGGGATATACATCATCTTATTGGTCTAGTCCATGATTTGAAAATATAGAGGCAAAAATAAATCATTACTTTTTGAGAATTTTTTTTGTCCAGTAGAGTGGACCCCAAATTCGTAATTTAGAAATTAAGTAGGACAAACATACCCAAATAGATTTATTCTGACTGACAACTAAGGAGGATGAACTGAGGTGCGTCCTTAATGAGGTTAATGTCATAATACTCTCATCATATGATTTTGTTAATAGTTCAAACATGTGAAATATTAATGGTCTAATCAGGCACAAATGGTTCCATTCAATAATTAGTTCACACCATCTGAATAAAGTGTCCAAAAGGTATAATTATTTTTGGAGGGATTCACACAATAGTATTAAAAATATTTTATTAAATATGTAATGTGTGAATCGACCGGTATCATGGTAATAATGAAATTGGAATTTGAATATGTATATTCTGATGAGGGAAATGGATAAAATTATTTTCTCCAAGTAATTGGTCCATAACTCCTTCATCTGGTGGAAAATAAGGCTCCAGTTTTGAGGGAGACTGAATGAGAAATTATAAAAATATTTCATGGATAAATAAGTTACAAATTTGGACATTTAATTTGCCATACGTGTATAATCATTTGGAGGATACTTTTGGAGAAAATTCCTTCACCCCCTCTCACTATAAATATGTGTCCCTTTATTATTTCAAAGTGTGGAAACCTAGGATTAGCCTTTTTTTGTGTGAATTTTAGTACCATTTTAGTATTATAAATTTTTAATATTAGTTAACTTTTAATATATTAGTCTTCTTATTCATTTCTTTCCTTCCTTAAATTCTCTTCATTTCTTATTTTCTATTTCTCCCACCGTTCTTTCAAATCCATGTTTGTGAAGAACAAATCCTCATTGTTGTTCAAGGGGAGAAGTGGTGGAATTTTATTTTATTTAAAATTAATGATTTATCATGTTTATTATAATATTTTAATAATGGATAAATTTATTATGGTGATAGGTCACCCCACCCTCTCTATTATTGTTTTATTCCACCTCATTTAATCATATTTATTCCCCTTGATATATATGTTATTCAAATGGTGGAGTTTGAATTAGGTGTTTATGTGGAAGAGATTACTCCAACATTAAGAGGTATTTGTGTAAGGAAATATAATAAAAATGTTAGGGAGTAGAGTGAATGTTATGGATATATATATTGTGTAAAATAATGAGGAAATATTTTGAATAATTGTGATAACACCACCATGAAACCATGAGAACAACGATTCTCTTCCCCTAACTTCTTCGTCTCCATTAATTACTTTATTTTTTATTTGAATTTTTATTTTCATTTATATCATATGTAATTTATTTTTCAAATTAATTCTACGGCATTTAAATTAGTATATATGTATCATTATATTAGTCAGATTTATTATAGTGACAATTGAAGGATGGTGTGTGTGAACAACCTCCTCAAGAGATCGACCCTCCTGTACATATTATATTTCATTTTTAATGAAATAAAATATTTAATTGGGTAAAAATACTAAAATACATATCATTAATGTTTAACCATTGTTGATGATGTCAAGCACTTACAAACACATTTTTTTTATAAAAACCCAAAAAATCTAACATATAAAAAATAAAAGAGTTTTCTTTTCACAAAATTATTTTTTTATGTCTAGGATTATTGCTATGTTTTTTCATATGAACGAAAAAGTATTTAAATTTACATCCATGATTAATATTTTAAGAATAAAATGATAAAAAATAATAACAAATGGAAGAAAATTCCTTGATGCGATAATAGAATTTCAAGATGCTGGAACAAAAAATCTAGAAAGTAGTGTCGTTGGATGCCAAAGTTAATGAAGTTAAAGTATTAAGTATGAAAAAAAGAAATACTAGATAAGTATAATTGAATTTTTTTCCAACCAAATTCCAAGAAGGAACTTGTGGGGTTGATGATAAAATGGAAGATCCACTTCCCTCCCCAAAAAATGACTTCCCAACTGTGATGTTTAACGAAAAAGAGTTTGAAGATGAATGTTTTGAGGAAGATTTAATTCATGAACCTAATTTTTAATCTAATATTATTATTTTTAAATTAGATAATAATTTCCATTATATTAATTTTTTGGATTCAGTACCATTACTATATGCCCTAGACGATGAAGAAGAAGAAGTAACATGTGTTGAGCAGTGAATGGAGGATCTAGTCGAGTTGTACACCGGTGAAAATGAGGTTGATGGCACATCATTAAAAATAGTCTAGGAATAATTTATTAATAAAATAATATAATTGAATAAACTTATTATTATACTACATTATCCACTAGTGGACACCAATCCTCTAATACAACTAAACATTGATCACCTCTATATTCTTTTTCTTGCCCCTCCGAACCTAAATTTTTTTCCATATATTTTTTGGTTTGGGGATATTTTTATTTTCAATGGGAGTTACCACTCAATTAATTCACTTTTTTCTATTGGAAAATAATCTGTGGCTCTGAGAAAGAAACCCCATCTACTTTCAGATTGCAGTGAAACCAATACTACTGCCGGACTAGGGGTCATAAGAACCTAGAACCCATCTGAGGTTCAAACAATACATTATCAATATTTTTTACTTTTCTATTTATTATACAATATTTTTATTAGGAATTTATTTTTTTATTATTTTTTATGAATATGTTTCAGTACTTAGGATATTATCTCAAGGCCTCCACTGAAAAATAATGTTAGGTTGTATCTTTCATTTTCTTCAGTTTTTCTGCCATTTTCTTGTATTAAAATGATGGGTAGTTAAATTTATGTGTAGCGGGAGTTTCAACATGATAATTATAATAAATTATTTTTTGAAATAAATTTTTATGATTAATGATCTTCATGGAATATTCAAATCATTTTTAACACTTGAATTTATTTTGATAAAATTGACATGGTTTTAAAAAAAACTTGATTTTTAATGATTGTTGATGTGAAAAATATTTTCCTTGAATTTTAATTTATATAATTTTTATGAGTTTGAATAATTTATGAAATCCATTACCATGATAAAATAAGTGAAAATAGGTTTCCCATCCTTTGATTTATTCTATAACATTTTGAAATATTCCTTCTAATAACTACACTTTCTTTAGAGAAACTTCAATTTTGTGTGAGAACTGGAATTTTTGATTTTTATTATTCAAAGATATCGATATCATGGATTGATTTTTGATGTGATTGAGGCCATAATTTTTCTATAAAAATATTATCCTGATACCTAACCTTAAATATATCCACCAGTATACTATAAATATCCATGAATTTCATTATAGGTGTTTGCTACATTACAAGGTTATATTTCTTACCTATACACACTCTTAGTATTTTTTCATGGATATTTCAAGATTGAGTGCCGGGGAAGTTCAATATGAGTATTTTCATTGGAATGTGTTCCATTTTTTGGTTATGTGAGATGTATATCATCAATATGGATAGTTTAGAATGATTGAATTGTGATTGAGACATCATTTCATTATGCATAATTTTTTTCAACTGAATCTCCTTCAAAATAAAAAATATTGAGAAAATGGAGATCATATTGGATTCCTAACTGTAAATTGCATTCTGAAAAATTTTGATATCTTAAATCAAGGGTGTCATTTTGATACATTAATTTTTTTCAATTATTATATCATCCTTAATTTAAAAAAGACAATAAAGGTGTTACTTTTTTATAGATTTAAAAAAAATTTGAAAAAAATGGAGAACATGAATGATATAATTATTTGTAATAAATGATTATATCATTTAAAAAGTATAAAAAATGTGGGTGTTTTTGTGTTTCAAATTATCAAGGGGATTTTGTTGAGGTAGATCCTATTTTTTCACTTGATTATTCATGAATTGTACTTTAGAGTCAAACTTCATATTAATAGCCCTATCATTTTTATCAATTTCCAACCAACCCTAACCCACAAAATTTACCTTTAAAAATTGATCATGATTTAATTAATTTTCATATTCCACTATATGTAGAAATGACAATTTACACAATCCTACCGTGATATATACAATTTCCATGTATGAACATAACTCAAGATTTAATTTCTCCTGAGTAATGAGTGACATAAAATTAAAGTTGAGGTAGGTTGTGATTAAGATATGGATGGATTTTTAAGGTCAAGGAACATTTAAATGTGAGTAATGAAAATGAATTTTTTTTAATATAAGGTACATGATGGAATTATGTTTTGGAAAATATTGATGATGTCTTTCATTTTTAACTATTGTGTGAATTTTTATTTGAATATATGATGATTACATGGGAGTGAAATGCTTAGGTGAGGGGGAGTGATGAAGATAACATTTTATTATATTTGTTTCTTTAATTAAAGGTTTATAATACCAACATAGTGTTATTATATGGGTAATTGTCTCGTTTTTAGGATTTAGTGGTATTTTGAGCTTAAATACAAAAATGGTCAATTATGGAATTTTAATTGTTGTCAATCACTGATTTATTTAAAGCATACTATTTCCAATATAGATCAAAATGAAGTGATTCATTTATTTAGGATACCCATGATCATGGGATACATATCTTCATACTGGTCTAGGCCTTTATTAGAAAATATTAATGCACAAATAAATAATTCCTTTTCGAAAGGTGTTCGGTGTAGTAGAGTGGACCCCACATTCGTAATTAAGGCATAAATCCAGAAAAAAATGTGCAAATTAATTTCTTCTGATTTTTTATGAAATAGGATTAAATGATATGCATTCTTCATGTGTTTAAAGTCAAAATATCCTCAGTAAGGCATTCTTTGAATGGATCAAACATATTTAATATGAAGGTCTCATCAGGTAAAAACGATTCCATTCAGTAATTAATTTATACCATTTGAAACAACCTTCCCAAAATTCTAAAATATTGTGTAGGAACGAGTAATAAAGTATGAAACAAATTTTAATAAGTTTGGATTGCTTGAATTGGCCCGTTTAGAGGTCATAATGAAATTGTAATGTGATGATGTGGAATATGATGATTTAAATTGACAGAATTAAGAGTACATCAGCCATAACAACTACATGTGGTGGCCAATAAATATCCAATTTTGAGGATGAAGAGTGGAGAAATTAAGAAAAAATGTAATGAAGACACTTGTTATAAATTCATCCATTTAATGTGACTTACACATGGAATCATTAAGATGATACTTTTCACATGAATTACATCACCCCATATCCATATAAATATGTATCCCTTATTCATTTCAATGTATGTAAACTTAGGTGTATCCTTTTTTAGGAATTTCAGTATCTTTTTAGTATTTAATATTTTTTATATTAGATTTCTTTTTAATATACTAGTCTTCTTCTTCATTTCTCTTCATCTACCATTTCTCTTATTTTATAATTTTGTGTTTCTCCCACCATGTATTGAACTCCATGTTTGTGAAGAACTAATCCTCATTGTTGTTAATGGGGGGATGTGGTGATATTTGATTTTATTTAATATTAACGATTTATCAGGTTTTTTAAAAGATTTTAGTACTAGTTAATTGTTTTTGTGGAGAGCGGTCACCCCCACCTTCTCTAAAATTGTTTTCTTCCTTATTATTTAATCATTTTTCATCTCATTGATGTCTAACTAATTAAAAAGGTGTAGTTTGGATTAGATGTTTATGTGGAAGCTATTACTCCTATATGTAGAGGTTTCATTATAGGGTAATGCCATCAAAATGATAGGGTTTAATGTAAATGGTTTGTATAACTATATATTGTAAAATATTGATGGAAATTTATTAATAGCATTTATAACACCACCATGAAACATTTAGAACAATTATTTTCTTCCCCTAACTTTTTTTTCTCCTTTAATTATATTCATTGTGATTTTCATTACCATTTTCATATATATTAAATTTTATATACTTTCAAAATCAACCCCCCATTTATATTAGTAAATAATTTTTTTATATTAGTTTGATTTATAATAGTGACTATAGAATGATGGTGTGTGTGTGAGGCCTCCTCAAGAGATCAACCATATTGTGAACATTATATTGTACACAAAGGTAAATAAAATATTGAATTGGGTAAAATAACTAAATCCTTTATAATCACTCATCTTTTGTATGGACTGGTTATCTACATTTTATTCCTAGATAGACTTTTTCAGAAAGAGGATGTGGTGTGTCTGTGGAAATGAAATTATGTTTTTAATTATGGGTGAAAATGAATCCTAGGAAGAGTTGGATGAACTCAAGAATAAAAAGGTGCAGTTGATCACTCGCCCATTGGATTGATTGACCCTGGGTGTAGTGTATTCTATGAGTTTCCATTTTCCTACAGTGGTGGTTGATTATAATAAAAAATTTTATGAGGATGTGTTTTCATTAAAACCCTACCAATATATCAATAGGTAAATTAATATACACCCCTGGTGAACCCAATATATGAGACATCATAGCAGTTGGCTCTTGAAGAGCTTCACAAGCTAATGTTGCTATTGGAGGACTTACAAAGGAAGTTCATTTTTAGACCTTCTAATTCACCATAAACATCACTAGTGTTGTTCCCCAATAAGAAAATTATATTGAAGATATGCGTATAAAACCTTTTCCTAAAACAAGTGAATGAAAAGAAAAAGTATCAAATACAGAGGATCGCTGACGTCTTTGATCCTTTGAGTAGGCCATAATAGTTCACAAATATTAAACATAGACCAGGCTATCTCCAGTTGATAGTATGAGATGAGGATATACCAATGATTCCATTCATATGTCACAATAGTCACTATGATTACATGGTGATTCACATGGATAAGATAAACACTCCATTACTGTTCAGGGGAATCATGAATCATATATTTAATCATTTATTAGAGTAGTTCATTTAATTCATCATCAAAGAGATCCACTATACTTGGAATATGAGGGGGAATAAAAGAGATATGTGGGGATACCTCTAGATGTACTCTAAGAGATCTGTAATTAATTAATGGTATCTATGTGTTAGTTCTGGAATTACGAGGCCCTCCTTCTAGGACATGTTATCTTAGAAGACTATGTGGAAGTTGACCTTGAAAAGGTGGAGGTGGTGTAATCATGGGATCCATCCAAGGGAATGATGGATGTATGCTGCTTCCTTAGGTTGGTATGATACAATTGACTATTCATACCAAAATTTTCATGGATATAATCTCCCTGGAAGTCTTTTACCTTAAAATCTATGCCATTCCTGTGGGCTGAGAGGTACCAGTAGGCTTGACACGAGTAGAGGTAGAGATTAATGAGTACTCCCATCTTGAGATTTCCATAGGAGGGTGTCGAGTACGCATTGTTCTGAGCTGGATCAGGAGATGGTCTTGGATGTGTTATGATATAGAGTGGGGCAATGATTTTCTATGGTTCACATCATTTAAGACCACATGAGTAGAACTGCATGACCCCTTATATTGAGTTAGCAATGGTAGTCTATGCACTGAAAATTAGGTGAAACTACATGATGGGCGAGGGGTTTATCATATATCATCACTAAAAGAGTCTCGAGTATATATTCTCTCAGAATGATCCTAACATTAGAAAGTGGCATTGGCTTGAGATCCAACTGTATTTTTACTTCATTGTTTAATATACTCCATGAAAAGAGAATGTGGTTGATGATTCTATCAGCATGAGATACTGCTATAGATGTTGAATGGGGAATCAGAGTAGTTGACCTACTTGCATATATCCAATTTTTACGAGGATAGAGAATCTTAACTCCAATAGATGGTCGTTACCGCACCTATTTTACTTAATTTCAAATAGGAACATCATTGTAAAACTGATTGTGAGGCCCTACACACTCAAATTTCCACTGGACATGCTCTTGATGAATTTTATGATGTTTGTGAGATTTTCATTTTTTTAGAGGATGGACGATGGTACCATTAATTTTTTGATAGGATGTTCTAATAGAATTTCATAAAACTCATTTAGAGGTAAATACATGTGAAAAAAGATATTCTAGGATGCATACCATTTGTTTTTGGTGGCCATAGATGAAGAAATGAGTTTGCAGAATTTGTCTTTCGATGCTATACATGTCAATAAGCGATGGCAGAGCACCAGGTTCCTGTGTGTTTGGATTAACCAGTTGAGGTTCTAGAGTTGTAGTGAGATGTGATATATATCGTAATCATGAAGAGGTTACCATGTATGTTTAGGGGTCACAATTCTATCTAGGTGATTAAATAATGGCTCCCCATGTTGGACCACCTCCTAGATATCCGAGAGAGGAGTTTAGTATATAGCTTAGGATTCCTCTATGTGTAGAAGATAGTTTTACTCTACATATTTCTAATAAAATTAATTTCTAACTACGATCCTTGCTTCATATAATAGTTAATGAACGGATTTTAATATGATTTTGGGGCTCAGTTTCATTTAACCACAACATTTCACCCCCAGAAAATACTGATAGACTGAGTGTACCGTTCAGGACATGGAAGACATGACGTGGATCTTCATTTTAGATGTTGGCCATAGACGATAGGATCACCTTCGATTAGTATAGTTTACATGAAAAAATAGATTCCATTCCAGCATCAGTATCGAATCATTTGGGGGATGGTATGGGTAACACTAAGGGTCTCTACTATGCTAGACTAGCCCAAAATATGCAAGGTTTATTTTTCCAAAATTGTTGTGAGGAAATATAGAGATGTTTTCGGTCATCCTAGAGTGGATGGGGACTTCACATATCCATCATAAGTTCTATAAATATCGACAAAAGAGGCCGATGGTGTTTGAGGAGGGAGACCATGTGTTCCTACGGGTTTCCCCATGAAGTGGATTATAGATATTTTCCAGGGTGGAAATATATATTTGAGATTACTTGGACCTTTAAAGATATAATGTAGAGTTTGTGTTGTGTCATTACACAAAAGATCTACCACCGCAGTTAAACTAGGTACACGTTGTATTTCTCCATTCATGGATGATAATTTATTTGCATGATCTATCACATGTTATCAACTATGGTGAAATTGAAATTGAGGATAGATCTTCAATTGCTGAGTTCCCGATAGAGATTGTGGATTGAAAATATTTAATCCATCATGGATGATTGGTTCCCCTAGTGCGTATCTGCTAGTAGTATGAGAATCATTAGGAGAATACATGGGTGACAGAGACACATATGTGTTCTTAATACACAAATATCTTTCTATAAACGTTTGGTCTGGACTTTTTAGAGTAAAACATCATGTAAGGTAGAATATAAAAATATATATTTTTCTATTTATTGTTTTGGAATGTGGTCCGGAATATTTTTGGATCTAGGCCTAGAGAAAGTGTGATATTTCAAGGCCCAATGTGTTCAGAATTAATTTCTGAAATTTATTAAATATATTAAATGCATGTATGAATATTTTTCAAGAAAAAGTTGAATAAATATTCAATATTGGTATAGATAAAAATATTTGAGGCCATAGTTGAGTTATGATTGTGGGTTTTACACTAGTCATGACATAACCTTTTAACACATTAGATGATTAGGTTATGTTCCATCACTGATGGGTTATTAAATATATAAATTTACTCATTTATTTAATTTAATTAATTTCCATGACCTGATTTAGTTATATTAAAAAACTTATATTCAAAATCATACAGTTATCCACATAACCTAATAAATTTGTGAGAGGGAATTAGAGGAGATTCCATTGGTGAGTGATGAATGGATCATGGGTCATCAATCAGTGAGCTAGGAAACATAGGAATATTTCCAAAAACAATGACACAAAATCATTCTTCTTCAGAAATTGATCCCAAATGAGATAGGATGTGTTTTATTTGGATTTATCCCCATTTATTTATTCCTATGAAGATCATGAATCAAACGACCTATGTATTGATTCCTGGATCGGTAGTATTGTGGGTATGCGATTATCTATAAGGATTAAAAGGAAATTTATTTATTTTATTTAGATCACCATTGATCATTATAATGGAAATGAATTGGGTCCAATAGAACCCAAATGTGCTTCGTTTTTTTAGATTTCTCCAACTATTCATCGTTCATTGTGAGAAATTCAATTTTCCCTTGATTCAAAAAATATTGGATAAAAAATAATTTCATACCCATTTACTTGCATAACGGATTATTTATCAAAAAAATGTTTTCATTTTGATGACGAGATCAAGCTACGATTATGGCGATGATGCATCAAGATTAGTTAGATGATTCCCATCGATTTTGTTTTTATGGTGTGACTACTGATGGTGCATCTGGGCACTACATGACTAGTTATGAATGTCACATTCTAGAATGCAGTGATAGAAAGGCTCGACTAGATGTGCATCTTGATTTCTAGTGTGATCAATGCCGAATCAATGCACAAAGGAGAAAATGATGATGCATGAACCGGATCTGGAATTCTAGAAAATATCAGGTAACACAGTGTGTATTTCAGTGTTCATTCCTTGGAGGACCCCTATGGGAAGTGGTAGGGTTTCCGTAAGAATATTAATATCCCATGACATTTTTCCTCTATGAGATGGCATGTGATCCTTACCTATTGGCTCATTGTATACTTAAGATGGTATAAATGCATGGGTGAGAGTATCCATACATGGAAATGGCCAACCAGATATAGAGATGACCAAGAGTACATGGGATTCAATACACCTTTTAC
This sequence comes from Viscum album, assembly GCA_963277665.1. Classification (NCBI taxonomy): domain Eukaryota; kingdom Viridiplantae; phylum Streptophyta; class Magnoliopsida; order Santalales; family Viscaceae; genus Viscum; species Viscum album. The sequence continues at coordinate 229,360,424 of OY728145.1, forward strand.
TCAAGCACATACATAGACTTGAGCTCTGGTCATGATACATAGGTAGGACATGATGTCGAAGGTACACACAATGTACTTCCAGAACAGATCATGTATTACATAAAACATTTCTTATATAACATGTAATATTATTATTAGAAAACATTCATTAGGTTATGCTCCATTTTTCTATTCCTTAAGGGTTTACTGTGAAATTTCATCCAATACATAGGATGGTTTTTCATTGGGACATACATTAGTATTCATTTCTGTTGTTCAAATCCTTCCCTGATACCTAAAGTGAGAATCTCTATCATCATTTTCCCTATGAGGAGTTCTTGGTATCTTCATGAATAAAAATATGAAATAATTGATTCTCTACTTAGAGGGTTATTCCTTATTGAGTTATTTTTATACCACATGGACTTGACTATAAACCTCATATTTGTATCATTATCTTTAGTCTTATATATTTTACATCCAATTATGCGACCTGGTGAGCATGAAATCTTGGATTTATTCCTTCCGTGCTATGTGTATCATGGACCGTGTTCTCCTAGATGAGGGCAATGTGGGACCTTCAAGTAGGATTTAGAGGTTAGAATTACAATTGTCAATTAAGTCTAAGCCTATGTGTCTTTGATGAGTATATATGGATATTCCTATTATATAATTTATAAATATACATGGGATGAGATAACTATAATTCTTGATGTTATATGCCTAGTGATATCTGGGAGTCCTACTCGGTATTGTTATACACACCCATACATGTGATTTTCCCACACATGATGGGTTTTCTGTAGATAACTAACCTTTTGAAGGGGTTATTTTGGGATCAGGACTAGTAAGAGAAAAATGATCTAGGTAGAGTGGGGTCTGTTACTGTGGTTACTTTAATATTTTCTCCATTATATTCTTTTTGATTTTAATTTTTTAGATTCCTTGTGATTGGCTTGTATTTGGATATTTTACAATCTAGTACAAGTTATTGTACTATGATAGAGGGACATACATATATGTATGCACGGTTTATTTGTGGTATTATATTTCTATATTTTACGGTCTTATAGATTTGTCCATGCATACATTTATATTAGGGTATGCCCTCTCATGTGATTGATACACATACCCAGTGAAATTCACCATCCCCAGGCCAATTGGAGTTGGTCATGGGGAAGTCACATCACATGCCCCATTTAAAGGGATCATAAAAAATTCAGTCCCCATATTAATTAATAATATAATGATTTATTCCATATACTAAATCCTATTATTTTTAATCATGAATTTGTACTAATATGAAGAAGAATATATGTCCTCAGAAAGATTCATTAGTATCAACAAAACTACTTCTTCTTCAAAATATCAATATATGAAACAACATATGGGATTCAACTTTATCTTCATATTAAAGAATAAATTATACAATAGGATAAAATATATTTCCAGTATTGACCTACTTCTAAATCTAAACATATTATATGTAATTATCAAATATAAATATTAAAATATTTTACTTTAAAAACCCAATCATATTCTTGTTTTCAAATTTGGATAAACCCTTGTGAATTAATCAGTAAATAATAAATATAGATTTCAAAAAACATTCTACTTAATATAAACTAAGTATCATCTCTAATGTGTTTAAAAAATGATGTAGGAACTACAACACATGATGCTCAATCCATTTTAATTCTATACTAATCACCTAGGTATTCCTCATATAAACCTCAACATAATTAGTAAAATTTCATGTACTTCTTAACTATCCACCAATTGGATTGATTTTCGTCTCTATAATGGATATTATTATGCTTCAATAATTTATGAATCCCAATTTTATTTCTATTACAAGTAAATTTATGTTATTGTTTTCCAAATACTATTCAAATATATTATTCCTAATCATTTACAGCATCACACTATGTGTCATAATTTTAATCATAAATTTTATCCTTTTACCAAATATTTTAGCATATTCCAAGATAATTAATCAATGTATCATGATATTTATGTATTTAATATCATTAAAAAATATTATAAATCAAAAATTTTATAAAATTACATTCCAAAATAATATATTTATTTCAAATAGTTATACCATATGTAAAACCTTATCAATCATAGTAACTCTTATATATGATCTACACACCCTTATATATCCTACAGTAAACTCTTACATACCACAATGAATATGCTATAAATTTTTAATCTTATACCCATTGAGTACCCTTTTTTATGCATAATGTGCCATCTCGTATGCATGAAGACACTAAATTATATGAATCAAAAGGCGAAGCAGGTACATAGTAAAATAAAATCCTTACAACAGACTTCTAATACATTTTTTTGTGATAATGTATGATAATAATTATATATAAATAAAAATGTTAAATGTATAATAGTGTAACTTGGTACATTTGAACATTAAAATTTTCATTTTTTGGGAAACCCTTTCATATTTACATTAAAAAATACATGTCTATATTTTTTAAATTCTTTAAATTGTTTCACTAGAAAAATAAATCATATGGAAAATTCAATATTTAGAACAATATTCTAGATACCCATTATATATTTAATTTATATAATTGTTTCATGACATGTTCATTGTCATCTATCTTCAATAATATTATAATTTTAATTTCCCTAGGACATAACTCTATCTACCTCAATCAAACTTTGAACACATACTATTATTTTAAAGTAACTCAAAAAATACTCAACAACACAATAAATAAATATAAATCATCTGATGGTTCTATTGTAACATCCCCTAATTTTAGTGTATCTCTCTTTTTAATATTAATCTTTTCAAAATCCCACATTGCACCCAACACCTATCATAGAAGAACAATGAAATATTCTGATAACCCAGTAATAAGATTGGAGGGAATGAATAATATTAACAAAATAATGATATATATATATATATTATTAAATAATATATTTAAAATTCATCTTATTCATTTTTGGACAATATATAAAAAAATCTACCTTTACACATAAAAAGCTATACATTTCTAAAATAATTTTTTCCTCCTTTTGATGACACGGTTGATTTAAATATTGTTTTTGATAATTTAATAAATTATATATGAGATAATAAACCTCATATTACAATTAAAAATATAAAAATATACATTGTTTTTAATTTTTGTGTTTTTTCTAATAAGTTTCATGTTTTGTTGAATAGTGTAAAAATACTGCATTTTATTTTTTTAAATGTTTGAGGCGCTGGCCTCTTTATTGAAAAGAAAAAAGAATAGTCAAATGTTGGGGCTACAAAACAGAACCATAAAGGAACATCAGAAAAAAGAAAAAGAGTTCACCCGGGTCTCGAGCGGGTACTCATGCTGTGATAAGGTAACCGCCCACCCTTGCCACGAGGATGCCCGCCTCTCTTCCCAGTCCGTGATTGTGTCCACGAACCACCTTCATCACCCTCCGCAGTAATGGGAGTAGACACAGAGGGATCATCAGTCTTTGATCCAAATTTTTCACAATTTGTAGTGAGCACATCAAAAGTGTTCGAAATGTTAACATTACAAAGTACCTTCTCACATGGGGATGCAATGTTCTGCATTTCCATTAGACCTTTGTCATCGGGATTATCCATCTTCAGCATGGCAGGGGACTAAGCCACCTTTTCCTTGATGATAGAGTCGTTTATAGTTTCTACTTCATGGCTGGTGGCCTTATTAGGCTGCATAACAACACTATCCAGTAGCCCCGCAAGGGGGGGTGGGAAGTATGGTATTAATCTGAATGGGAGAGGAGATTGCATAACAGTGCAAGGTTTTAGGTGCAAAATCAGTGTGTACAACTGAAGCCTGCAGTAATGAAGTATCTCTAGTAATATTTTTCAAATCATAACAAACTGAGGCTTGTCCATGTGCTGGAAAAACAGGGTCTTTAGCTGGTATTTTAGAATTGGAATGGCAAGATGGCATACTAACTTCAATATCAATAGTGGGACTTATTTTTACCCTTTGCTGATTGAGATTAACCTTCTCTAAGGTTGCAGCATCTAGAACAATCTTACCCTTTCTCCATTTTAGAGCATGCATCTCTTGTCATACTCTGTCATCAGCCATTGCTTGAGCCAAGAGTTCCTTCTCTATTTGACTGTCTTCCGATTCTGAATTATGTTCTTCGACTTCCATACCTTTGAACAAAGTATCTTTAAATGAGAGACCTCCTTCATATTTGCTAGTTACTTATACTATATCAGCCCAACTGGCTTTCTTCGCTCCATCCAGATGAGGGGCAACAGGCTGCCCAGTCTGGACATTATCAGAGGTAGAGATTTGACCAGCAGGAATTGGAGGTTCACCTGGGTGTTGATTCGGAAGAGTAGAACTCTCTTGGGAGGTCTTGAGATCCTCCTTACCTTTGCATTGAGAGTCATCATGTCCTCTTAGCATGCATTTGGTACATTTAGTACCTGATCTACAGTTGGATTTAGTACCTGCATTTTAGTTGCAAACATGTTTTCTTTATAAATAATTTATAGTGTTAATTTTTTTTAATTGGGTTCTAAGTATAATGAGATCAAATTTTAATAGTTTAATAAATTTTATTTTACTGGAATAAATTTAAAATTGATTTTGGATATAAAATAATTTCAACACTTTGATTGTTTTCACATTTAAAACATGTTTTCTCATTCTATCAACGAGATTAATTTAAATCAATTACTAAAACTTATGTATTTAGAATATTGAAGATTATAAATAATATTTGGTATAAGTGGGTGTAAATTTTTTAAACAAGATCATTTTATTTCTTGAAAATGTGAATAATAACGTTAGTAATTTTTAAACACACTTAATGGTAAATTTAGCAATTAAGGGTAAAAATATTATTATTAATATTAAAAATTTACAATAAAAATTGTCCAAATTTTATTAGATGAGGCAGTGTTGATCGAAATCGTTTTTGATCCTATTTTATTTCTTGTTGGATCCGGTTGGATGAATTAACCCATTTTAATATTTTATTCTAAGGAACGTCCAATATGTCATACTAATGCTTTTTATAATTACTACATATTTAATATTTGGTTATTTTGATGATATCACCGAATATAAATAGTGATTTGAAATATAGCATTTTTATTTTCGTCATGGTAATTTATTTTTAATTTTTATGAAATAAATAACTACCTTCTAGGTTTACACAAAGATGATGCAATAATTTATTAATTAACAGAAATATCCAATAAATGATCTTAAAAATAATGAAATCAATAAAATTTGTGATAATTAATGTCATCAACGAATTTTAGAGATTCTATATACATATTAATGGTTTATTAAAGGTTTTGGATTGATTTTATCTTTTTTATGATATTTTTTAAAAGTAATTTAAGGAATTGTGTCAACATTGACATTATTGATATTTTAAAATAAATAATATTTTATTAAATGTTATAAAATTTATAAAAACATATATTTCAGATAATGGATTTGGATTTGGATTAAAATGTATTCAATTATACATTTATTCTATGTTTGACATTTTATAGTAACTATATTGACCTTTAATAAGTACAAACACATTTTTTCATTGTAAAAGTTAAATAAATTAAATAAGGGTAAAATCCAAACAATATGGATAATAATTTTGACTAGGAATTTTTCAAAATTATTTTTGCGATAAATTTGTCCCATAATCATATAATCATAGATATAAAACAAATTTTATCCATTTTTATTGAAAATTATTTTATATTAATTTAATATTTGGAGAGTTTCCAAAACTACCCCTAACTTCAATTATAAAAGGGAGCATCCTACCTCAAATTGACACACCACATTGAGACTCGTAACTCATCCAACCACTGAACAATTAATATCTATAATTCACTTCCCGAAACTTGGTATCATTTCTTTGGCGTTAAATCCATATTATGATGTCTTTTGGTATAAACCGAAAGGAGTTACAAAAAAACTAGGTAACATTTTTCAACGATCACTTTTGTTTAATTTATTTCTAAAAACATTAAATATTTATTATTCCATGATTATATAATAACCTTAGTATCTTAAATATTATTTTTTGTTTTTATACTAATATTTTAAACTAAATTTCACACACATCCATCTGATGTGATAAAAAATCCTCATTCGTATGTACAAAAAACTAGTGCCTCATGAACTGATGTCATTCATTCATCCATTACCTCCTTTCGAGTTTGAAATAATAATGGATTTCATGTATATATATTAATAATGGATTTCAAGTATATATATTATATATATATGATATTATTGATGTATTTATGATTCTGTAATTTTTTTATAACACATAACATTATGCATTCCATTTTTTGGGAATATGATAACATCATTGGTGGACGTGTGGACAAGAGCCTCCTCAAAGAAATGTGATTCATTCACGATATACATGGATTTAATTAAGGATGATATTAATAAAAATATTTTTCACATATTAAATAAATATGATAATTTAATTTTTATATACATATATAACAATAGGGTCCTAAAAAATCCTAAAAGGGAATGAAAATACTCCCACAAATTTGATAATGGAAAGAGATGCATGTGGGGATGAAAATTTGAGGAGAATATTGAAGAAATTGTCTTTGGAAAAGGAACCAGACTTGTCTATATATTGGTTACTACGAATTTTCCAAATAAGGCATAAACCACAAACTTTCTAAATGTTGGCCCGTGATGTGTTGGCCAGTGAACCAAGCTATTCACAGATGAGTTTAAAATAGCGAACCAAGGCACCATGTACCATGTCATTGGAGAAAATGTGATAGATATGTACGTCCTTCATAACTTCCCCATAGAATAAGATCTTCATGGATGAGTTGGGGATATCATCATCACACAAAATGAATCATTCATGGGCTTGAGGTGGTGATTTCCACCACTATGAACCGAACACCACAAACCCCGATTAACCGAGTCATCCCCGGGTCATATGATCCATCCATGGGCTTCTATGAATGGGGTCATTTTCCCATAGATACAGATTCCAAAACACTCATTAGAAGGGACAACATGGGGAATTGAGAAAGAGGATGATTTTCCAAGATCATAGAATTTACCAACGAAAGTCTTTGAAGGAAAATGATCAACGATAAGTGGAAACACGAACGGTTTCTTGTAGGTATAAACCCATTGAGAAACATAAAAATAAGGAAAATTAATTATAATAAATTGGATACAAACCTAATTGGGGAACCATGAACCATAGGCCCTTATAGATGAACTTCTTGTAGATAGAAGGCACAATGACCCTTCTTCATTATGGAAAACCGCGTGGTGCATCGCTACGCAGAAAAAACCATAAACTGCATAGAACCATGCTTGGAATATGGAAACTGAGACCATGTACCACTAGGGTATATGGTGGCTCGCATCTAGGTACACGTATTACTTAGGTACAAGGATTCCCACAAGAACCAAATAGTATTATAATATTGGAGATGCCCCCATCCCAAATTATAAAATGTTACATGGAATGGGATGTATTTGGGTTTTCCACCTTCTAGCTCAAATATTGTCCTTCCATTACCATCACACCCCCATAGCCCCTTCCCTAACCAATCCACCATAATTAGGCCAATGCATCTCCAAAAGTCACTATACCCTAATGATGAGACCAGTAGGGTTCATCAATGTTCCCTTCTGAGTATACATACCTAATGTAAGAGGTGGTACAATGGCGGTTCCCACAAAAGTTGGACACTAATGATATCCTTAAGTCTATATTCTCGAGGAAACCCAGAGTCTAACCATGGGAAACTGATGTGAACCTCCCTATTATAAGGATCAAGGGTAATCATTTGATTATACATTCAATGAGAGACAATGAAAAGACAAATGGATCATAACTTCTTTCTCTTTGATGAAGATCATTGCTTTTCCCTTTTCCTAGAACTCATTTCAGGGAACTATTCCTTAAGTAAGACCCTAGTATTATTATGGTAGGTATTGATTTATCACCACTCCAACCTTACTAGGGATGTGACTAGATATCTCACAAGACATGACTATCCTGGATATCATTACAAGTGAGGTGATGACACATTTAAATCCCCATTCCCTCCCCTGTTTGGCTCATAGACACATCCTCATCCACCATAACCCTCCTCCTTTTCCCTCAGTGGAGAAGGGTGAGTGATCCATTGTTGAATATTTTACATCCTCTTATTTCTCACAATGATCATGAATCAAATGGGCTTAGTGGACTATGATGATACGACATTCGCACAACACAACAATGAACTATAAGAACTAAGATTCCAGCTCACGATATATAGGATTCCAACCTAAAGGATTGAGCTCAAATGAGTATCTTCCACGTGTAAGTCACACCCTCTAAGAACTATGGGAACTCTAATTCCCAACACAACTGGGATATATATAAAGACTTTATCAAGGCTCGAGATCCTTATCATACCATACATGAAATGGGAAATCATGTCCCCTTCAAATGGGAAGCTCCCTGGTGTACGCCCCAATCAAGTCACAACCTAGAAATGAACTGTGTGAACTCTGATTCCTACTCAAACCAGGACACATAGGAAACCTATCTAATTCTCGGGCTTAAAGGGGAACATTTCAAAATGGTTAATCCAAATCATGTCCACCATAAAGGGAATCATATTCAGGAGTAATTCCCAATTCACTTATTTCAAAAAGGCCCCAACATTGGTGTAAGTCCCAACCATGCCTCCTCAAATGGGAAGCTTCCATGTATATGTCTCGAGTTCATTCGAAAAATATGAAAATTGATCCCCCATTTACTTAGATATGTTGGAAGCCTCCATGTGGTCCAAATACAACCCCAAAAAATCAACACTATTGTTCACCGGGCCATATCCCCTTTAGGGACATATCTACCAAGAGATCCTACCTCTTCTAAGCATCCTGGGATACATTAGTGTAGGTCCCACATGAAATCATGACTATGCATCCTTTTCCTAGATGTATTTTCCAAATGATGTTAAACTGCTTGGATTGTAAAGCCCCAAAAATTTCAAGGAAATTTTTTTTAAAATACTTTGGAATTTTAAGAGTCTGTGGCTTCTTACAATGTTTTATTCCGAGGAACAGTTTTCCCAGAATCAATTTTTAAATTTTAGCTCAGGTACATTCAGTGAACGAACGAGCGGGTTTTTCTAACTTTTGAACCAGTGCTCAGAATTAAAATATGAGGGCACCGATGAACTCACAACACCAATAATTGCTTAAGGGGACACTTGCCGTAGTTGCGTTCGCAAACGAGGAGAAGGTAATTTTTGGGGGTTTGTGTAAGAAATAAATAAAAATTGTCGGAACAATTTCTATTTTTTTCTTAAGGTGGTTTTTCCCTCCCCTGGGTAGTTAAGAGTGGGGCCCACCACCACTTAACTACCCAAGTGGGGATTTTAGGGAGATGGGGGCCCGCATGAGCCCCAACATTTATTTCCCTCTAAATATCTTTAAGAAACCCCATTAATTTGACAAAGCTCCATTAAATTTCACCTCAATACATTTAATTATGTCAACCCTTAATTTAATGAGGAACCTTCCTTTTCCCCCTTTTAATTTAAACTGTCAACACATTTAATTATGTGGAACCTTCCCTCTCCCTTCTTTAATTAAATGTCAACACATTTTAATTAGCATGGTGAATTAATTTTATGAGAGTTTCTTTTTGTGTATAATAAAATAATAGGGGAACCTATTATTTTATTAAGGAGGAGAGCTTCGTTGTGGGAGGAAGAACGCCAGCCTCCGAAAAAGAATGACGAAGGACATCGACCTATGATGAAGAACGTCGAAGAACGCCGGTTCCTCAGAGATTGATGACGTTCCACCAATCCTCTTCCCCTTGGCTAGAGAGGAGATGCCGCTTACTCCTCGGCATGCCCCGACAACTCCTACGATCCTGTTCTCTGTGACGCCATGTACCGCGACGCCGACGATCGTCTTCCTTGTTGAGGTAGGGGTTTTGGTTTATATTTCTTCATGAGAATTATACCCTATGCATGTCATATAATTGTTGGGAGTTGTTTTGAACCAATAACATGGTGGGAAAGATCCAACGAACAAGCCTGAACCCATCACTATTTTGTTCTTATTGGGCAGAATATTTAGCGACGACGAAACGGGACCACATTGGCGATTAGAGGCCGTCGCAGTAACGTACGGGTTCCGAGATGACCACAGGCGTAGACAGGAGAAGAATCGGACCACCGGAATGAATCCAATGGCCTGCAGAGATCTCCGGTGGCACCCCGGCGTGCCGCCGGCAAGAGCCCGCCGTGGCTGAAGCTGCGACGGTGGGGGCTGGATCCCGCGGCTGCGCTGGATCCGGGGGAGACGCGATGCCAGGTGCCGCATCCCTCCCTGCTCCGCCGCTGGCCAAGCACGCACACCCCACCCGGCCAGGCCGAGTGGGTCACGCGGACTGGGTAGGGTGGGTCGCACGGACCGGGCCAGCTCGCGCCAAGCCGGGCCAGGCCGCACCCTATCGGGCCGAACCGGTGGGGGTTGGGTCGGGTCGGGTTTGGACCATTTTTGGTATTTTACCCCTAACATGATATACAGACCTCCGATCGACGCACCATCAGTTGTGTATGAATCCTTGGATAGGGGCGGTCGTTTCGGTATACTGCACTTGAGGTTTTGGCAATGTTTGGGTACGGCCGGATTGGTTCAAACTTGAAACCAACCGGACCCTTGGAGCGGAAACATTTATATCTCAAGGACCGGGCATCCAATTGATGTGCCGTCAATTACGTTGGGATCCTTTTTTTGAGACGGTCCTTTTGGCTTACTCCTCTTGAGTTTTGGATGCAGCTGGTGTACGGTCGGGTTGGTTTAGCTCAAAATCCAACTAGGCCCCTAGAACGGAAAATCCAATAACTCTCAGACCGAGCGCCCGATTGACGCACCGTCTGTCACATTGGGTTTCTTTTGATGAGACAGAACTTTTGGATACATCAAATCTAGACTTCGTGACCATTGATTTATCGACTCTTTTGCTCGAGGAGCGAATGCTCCAGGAATCGAGCATAATGTGTGAGGGAACCCTAGAGCTGGCTGTGACTGCGATGACGAAGACTGTACTTGGATCCTCTGTGGGTTCAGCAGTGAAGAAGACCGTACAGGAATCCTACATGGGTTTGAAAGTGATGACTACTGTTCTTGTATCATGTGTGGGTCTGGCAGTATTTGACTATGTACTTGTATACTATGTGGGTCCGGTAGAGTAGCTGGTGTTGTATCCTTTGTGGGTCCGACAACTTAGCTGGTCTTGTATCCTATGTGGGTCCGACAGCTTAGATGAATCAGTGGCTACATCTGATCATCTCTATCTCCTTCAGAAGTGTATACCTGTGTGTGCTGAGTCTTGTTTCTCAATCATTATCGTTGATGTGGATTGGGTTGTTCTTTCCTATGTGGATTGGGTTGTGCTTTCCTATGTGGTCTGGGATGTGCTTTCCTATGTGGACTGGGTTGTGCTTGGGATTGGGAGCTGGATCCAGACTATAATTGATGACTTAGATATATGTATGGGCATATACCTAATTAGAGTTGTTTGATACTTTGTGATTGTAACTTTCCTTTGTGGTTTATCCGTCGTGGATTCTGAGAGACCTTCGGGGGTCTCGGGGTTCCTACTGAGTATCGTGTACTCACCCCTACATGGGATATGCCTGCAATAAGTTGTGTTGAATGAAGACGATGTAAAACACTGATCGAGGTGGAGGCTTGTGGAGATGGACGGTACCCGGAGGTGGACCACTTGGCAGGACATATACGGAGCGGACGACCAAACTCGAGGAGCTGATGAGGCTATCTGTACCCACCCTTCAGGTGGGACTTCTGAAGGATGACTCGGTGTTTCTGTTTACTTACTACTGTTGTAATTTCCTTTCAGTTGTACTGTACTTTCAGTTGGGTTTGTATACTGGCCCATTTACTTTTTTAGCACTTACCTTGTACTCAGTTTTACTAGTGCTTACTTCAATAGCGTTCTCTGTTGTGTATGTTACTTCATAAAGGCAATGCCTTCCCTTCTTTTTGGATTTACACCTTTGGTGCTAGTTTCCAGCCCCTGGCCTATGGAAGGCGGGCTTGGGGTAGTCACGGCATGGGCCCCAAGGACGGGTCATGACAAATGGGTATCAGAGGAGTCAGTTCTAACACAGAACTCAAGACTCTGATAATTTATTCTTTGTGGAGCAATAGTGTTAAGGGTATTGAGTGTGGTTTTCAGTTCAGGGAGTCCAATGTTGGTGCGATGGTAGACGTATCCATACACCAGGACCCTGACTTCTGATTTCCGACTCAGTGCACGAAAACCCTGATTGCGTGTGTGTTTATTTTCAAATGTTTTCTTTGTGATTACTTTGTGTCAACTCACCAGGTATACTGTATTAACCGTGGTGCACCTGTTTTTTTTTCAGGATGGCCCCTTGACGATAGCCAGCTAGGGTTCCGAGCTTTGTGCGAGACAACAGCCCACTGAGCAACGGGGCCTCGGTGCAGGGCCCCTTTACCATAGAGGCACCGACGATACCTCTACCAGCCGAGCCACTGATGCCACCTGCCCCAGCGGTGGAGATTGCATGCTGCCTGAGCGCATTGCATGAGTTTCAGAGATAGAGGCCACCTAGGTTCCATAGAGAGACAGATCCTCAAGCAGCTGAGGATTGGCTGGAGGCCATCATCAAAGTCTTCAGGTTGGTGGGGACACCAGCAGACCTCATGGAGATCCTTGTCGTGAGTCTCCTGCACACAGCAGTAGGTAGATGGTGGAGACTGATACTCCAGGTGCATGATGAGGCATCTATACATTGGATGGACTTCGGTATCCTCTTTCTGTCGGAGTTCGTTCCAGCCACCCTTCATGCGGTGCGCATCCAGGAGTTACTACAGCTGCGACAGGGCAGCATGTCAGTAGCCCAGTACTCGGTGAGATTTACTGACCTCTCGCGCTACTCCACGGACATGGTACGAGACCCATTCATCTGAACCTAGACCTTTGTGCAGGGGATGATGCACAAGATCAGACCTTTTACGATTCCACATAGCATCCCAACCTAGGCGGGGGTGCTGGAGCAAGCCCTGCTAGTGGAGTTATTTCTTGCCGAGTAGCCATCAGCAGCGAGACCGACCGCAGGATGGCATGGAGCGGAGTCTTCTACAGCTGGAAGTCGACAGATGATGCAGGGGTCTAAGCGAACCATGCCGTCTGGTGGGCGACCTCAGGACATGGGTTCGGCTGTGCAGGGCACATGGCACAGATCCAGCCTTCCGAGGAGTAGACATTGTTATGCATGCGGTGGGAAGGGCCACATGGTTCATGACTGCCCAGCCCGCCATGCAGACGAGCAGAAGACAGTGGAGGGACCTCCCAGGCAGAGGCATAGGTTCGAACGTGGCGATCTGCAGGGAGCAAGCTGGCGAGGCAGAGGAGCTGGCCAAGCAGTGGGTGGTGGATGACGCTTCGAGGATTTAACACCACCACCCCTAGGAGGTCCACCCCGAGCACAAGGAGATGGCGGGAGGAGGCAGGCTCATCTCTAGGAAGCAGAGGCTTACGACCACGGAGCATCCGAGATGATTCGAGGTACTATCTATGTCTACTCCACCCTTTCTGCAGTTCTTATAGACACATATGCGAGTCATTATTTCATTGCCTCTGCCCTTGTTCGGAGCTTGGAGATTTCGACGGAGCCGTTGGCTCGATCCTTGCGGCTAGAGACTCCTACGGGAGCAGACTCGACGATTACGCACTAGTGCCGATAGTGTTAGATTACTCTAGGAGGCGAGATCTTTGGCTGGGATCTTCTTGTAGCGGCGTTGAGGCCTTACGACTTCATCATGGGTATGGACTGGTTATCTACAGTCCATGCTCAGATCGACTGTATTAGGCGCAAGGTGCAGTGTGTCCACACGGATGGGACCAGGTTCGCCTTCATCGACAAGAAGGGAACCTTCGCAGCACAGGATGGACTCACACAGAGGAGAGGGCAGCCGATCACACATCAGTTGGCCAGTCTCATCCTCAGAGCAGTTGACATGCGTAGTCTGAGTTTTCCTGTAGTGGTGGATCAGTATGCGGATGTTTTTCCTGACGAAGTTCTAGGACTACCTCCTCGCAGGGAGGTAGATTTATATATAGACATGTACCCTGAGACATCACTGATATCCACTCCCACATATCGGATGGCTCCCGCTGATCTTCGTGAGCTATGGGTCAGCGGGAGGACTTGCAGGGAAAGGGATTCATCTGACCTAGTGTTTCACCCTGGGTTTCCCCGATTCTGTTCTCCAAGAAGGCTGATGGGAGCTTGCGACTGTGTGTCGACTATCGTCTCCTGAACCAGGTGACCGTGAGGAACAACTATCTGCTTCCGAGGATTAATGACCTCTTTGATCAACTCATGGGAGCACATTGGTTCTCGAAGATGGACCTCAGGTCAGGCTATCATCAGCTCAGAGTTCGAGACGAAGATGTGCAGAAGACGACCTTCAAGTGTTGGTATGACCACTATGAGTTCTTGGTTATGCCTTTCGTCATGACCAACTCTCCAGCAGTGTTCATGAGTGTCATGAACATGATCTTCCAGCCCTACCTCGATCGGTTTGTCGTAGTCTTCATTGACGACATACTAATTTACTCGACAACCGAGGGGGAGCATGCCTACCACCTACGGGTTGTAATGGATACAATCCAAGAGCACCAGCTTTATGGTAAGCTCTCAAAGATCCAGTTTTGGCTTCGAGAGGTTCACTTCTTAGGGCACGTCATCTCAGAGGTAAGATTTGCAGTGGATCCTGTGAAGGTCGAGGCGGGTACTTGTTTGGGAGCCACCTAGAAGCGTGACGGAGGTGCAGAGTTTCTTTGGTCTGATTGGGTACTATCAGAGATTTGTTCCAGAATTCTCCAAAGTTGCAGCAATGATTAACTCTTTGACGAAGAAGGGGAAACCGTTTGTGTGGTCAGACATATGTCAGCAGAGCTTCCAGGAGCTGAGGCGAAGATTGACCAGTGCGCGTATTTTGAGACTACTGGAGGAGGGAGTAGGGTACATAGTTTTCTGCGACGCATCATGGGCCGGACTCAGGTGTGTCCTGATTCAGGTGCGAGTAGTGATCGCTTACGGTTCAATGCAGTTGAGGTAGCACGAGCAGAAATATGCTACCCATGACCTGGAATTAGAAGCAGTGGTCTTCACCCTGAAGATGTGGAGACACTATCTGATGGGTGAGCGCTTTATAGTCTACTCTGACCACCAAAGTCTCAGGTACATGTTCTCATAGAAGGACCTGAACCTGAGACAGAGGCAATGGCTTGAGTTCCTACAAGTCTATGACTTTGAGATAGTCTATACACCTGGGAATGAGAACATAGTAGCTGATGCTCTCAGCAGGATATCATGCATTCTGCTACTTGGTGAGGTGACAGAGCAGCTAGCTGTGTTACAGATATCCTTCGTGGATAGAGATGTGGCAGCCTTCCTACAGTCCCTCACAGTCACTCCTCCACTTTTCAGTAGGTCATAGAGGTATAGCGTGTTGATGTTGAATGTGAGACGCGATGTGCACAAATATCCACAGGGCAGGAACCTGATGGATTTTCTGTAGGAGGAGAGCACATCATTCTTTTCAGAGGACGTATCATGGTGCCGGTTTCAATACAAGAGGAGGTACTGAGGGAGTTCCACACTTCCCCTTTAGCAGTACATCCTGGGGTGGCGAAGATGTACCAGGACCTTAGACGACAGTACTGGTGGCCGGGTATGAAGAAGGCTGTGGCGGTGTTCGTTTCTCGATGCCTCACTTGTCAGCAAGTGAAGGCAGAGCACCAGGTACCAGTAGGCTTGGTACATCCCTTAGAGGTCCCAGAGTGGAAGTGGGACGGGATATCCATGGATTTTGTGATGGGGCTTCGACGTACTTCCAGAGGACACGACTCCATATGGGTGATCGTAGACAAACTCACCAAGTCGGCCCACTTCCTACCTATCAGAGAGCAGGGCTCAGTGGAGAGCTCGGGACGCCTCTATGTTCAGGAGATCATACGACTTCATGGTGTGCCATCATCTATAATCTCCGATCGAGACACACGCTTTACTTCCCGTATTCAGAAGGGGTTTCAGGAGGCTTTCGGGACGCAGCTATGCCTGAGCACTGCCTTTCACCCTCAGACGGATGGCCATATGGAGAGGACCATTCAGACACTCGATGACATGCTCCGTGCATGTGTCCTTGACATTGGTTGTAGCTGGGAAGATCAACTACCCTTGGTAGAGTTTGCGTACAACAACAGATACCACTCCACCATCGAGATGGCACCTTACGAGGCACTGTACAACCGACCTTGCAGATCACCTTTGTGCTGGACTGACCCAGGGGAGTCTGCACTCGTAGGACCAGAGATGGTTCGGGCTATGACAGAGAAGGTGCAGGTAATCCAGGAGTGGATGAGGACTACACAGAGTAGACATAAGTCATATGCTGATAGGAGGTGAAGACCACTGGAGTTCGAGGATGGCGACCACGTTTTCCTACGGGTCTCACCTCGACGTGGGTTGCAGAGATTTGGTCAGGGTGGTAAGTTATCTCTATGCTTTATCGGGCCTTTTCAGGTCCTCAGAAGGGTAGGTGAGGTGGCTTACCGCCTGACCCTTCCACCTCAGTTGCACCGGGTGCTCGACGTCTTCCACGTATCTCAGCTGAGGAGAGACATGCACGACCCGACGCATATCATCGACCACGGGGAGTTGGACATCGATGATGGAGTGACATTTATGGAGGTCCCAGTGGAGATCGAGCATCGGCAGTAGCGGGTCCTACGTGGACGTTCGATTCCTCTAGTGCGCATTCTCTGGCAGCACGGGAACCTCCAGGAGAGCACATGGGAGCGGGAGGCTCAGATGCATGATCAGTACCATCATTTGTTTTTCTAGTTTATGTTGTAGCTTTACGGGGACGTAAAGCCCTAAGGTGGGAGTAATGTAAAGACCCAGAAATTTAAAGTAATTTGTTTTTAAATATTTTGGAATTTTACAAGTCTGTGGCTTCTGACGGCGTTTGATTCCGAGGCCCGGTGTTCCCGGAATCAATTTTTGAAGTTTATCTCGGGTACGTTCAGTGAACGAATGAGCGGGGTTTTCTAACTTTTTAACCGGTGCTCGGAATTAAAATCCGAGGGCACCGATGAACTCGCAGTGTCGGTAATTGCTTCAGGGGACATTTTCCGTAGTTGCGTTCGCAAAGGCAGAGAAGGTAATTTTTGGGGGATTGTTTAAGAAATAAATAAAAATTGTTGGAACAATTTCTATTTTTTATCTTAAGGTGGTTTTTCCCTCCCATGGGTAGTTAAGAGTGGGTCCCATAGCTACTGAACTACCCAAGTGGGGATGTTAGAGAGGTGGGGGCCCTCTTGAGCCCCATCATTTATTTCCCTCAAAATCTCTTTAAAAACCCCCATTAATTTGACAAACCTCCATTAAATGTCACCTCAATCCATTAAATTATGTCAACCCATAATTTAATGATGAACTTTCCTTTTCCCCTTTTTAATTTAAACTTCCAACACGTTTAATTATGGGGAACCTTCTCTCTCCCTTCTTTAATTAAATGTCGACACATTTTAATTAGTGTGGTGAATTAATTACGGGAGTGTTTATTTGCGTGTATAATAAAATAATAGGGGAACCTATTATTTTATTAAGGTGGAGCGCTTCATTGTGCGAGGAAGAACACCAGCCTCCGTAGAAGAATGATGAAGAACGCCGGCCTGCGACGGAGAACGATGAAGAACGCCGGTTCCTCGGAGATTGACGACGCGCCACCAATCCACTTCCCTACGGCCAGAGAGGAGATGCCGCTTCCTCTTTGGCACGCCCCAGCAAGGCCTACGATCCTCTTCTCCGCGATGCCGTGTGCTGCGATGCCGAAGATCGTCTTCCTTGTTGAGGTAGGGGTTTTGGTTTATAGTTCTTCTTGAGAATTTTACCCTCAGCATATCGTATAATTGTTGGGAGTTGTTTTGAACCACTAACGCGGTGGGCGCAGACCAACGAACAAGCCTGAACCCACCGATATTTTGTTCTTGTTGAACGTAATATTTAGAGATGATGAAACGGGACCGCATTGGCGATTAGAGGCCATTTCAGTAAAGTATGGGTTCCAAGACGACCGCATGCGCAGACGAGAGAAGAATCGGACCACCGGAATGACTCCGGTGGTCCGCGGAGATCTTGGCGGCGTGGGTCGCCGGCGCAGTAGCGCCGGCCGATACCGGTCGGCCGCCCGGAGGCGGCAGCGCCCCGGCGCACCGCCGGCAGAGCCTGTCGTGGCTGAAGTCGTGGCGGCGGGATCCGGGGGAGACGTGGTCTAGGCGTCGCGTCCGCGAGACAAAGGGGGGACCGCATCCCCCCCTGATCTACCGCTGGCCAAGCTAGCGCACCCCACCCAACCGGGCCGCGCCCTGCCACGTCGGGCCGTGTCCTATCGGGCCGTACCTTCTCCCAGGTCGGTTCGCTCGGTTCGGGCCAACCCAGGGGGGGGGGGGGGGGGGTTGGGACGGGTCGGGCCAGGCCCAGACCCCCCACTTCGGACCGCTTTCGGTGTTTTGCCCATAACATGTGCTACGGACCTCCGATCGACACACCGGCAGTTGAGTATGAATCCTTGGATCGAGTTGGTGATTTAGGTATACTAAACTTGAGGTTTTGACAAATTTTGGTTACGGACGGGTTGGTTCGAACTCGAAACCAACCGGGCCCTTGGAGCCGAAACCCTTATATCTCAAGGACCATACATCCGATTAACGTGCCGTCAATTGCGTTGGGATCCTTTTGTCGAGACGGTCCTTTTGGCTCACTCTGCTTGAGGTTTGGATGCTTTTGGAGTATGGTTGTGTTGGTTTAGCTCAGAAACCATCCGGGCCCCTGGAACGGAAAAGCCAATAACTCTCAGACCGGGTGTCTGATTGACGCACCGTCTGTCGCGTTGGGTTTCTTTTAACAAGACGGAACTTTTGGATACATCAAATATGGATGTTGTTACAGTTTATGTATCGACTCTTTTTCTCGAGGAGTTGACCCTCCCGTAATCGAGCATGCTTTGTGCGGGAACCCTAGAGCTGGCTGCGACTGCGACGATGACGACTGTACTTGGATCCTCCGTGGGTTCGGCAGCGACAACGACCGTACCGGAATCCTCCGTGGGTTCGACGGTGATGACTATTGTTCTTGTATCCTCTGTGGGTCTGGTAATATTTGACTCTGTACTTGTATCCTATGTGGGTCTGGTAGAGTAGCTGGTCTTGTATCCTTTGTGGGTCTGACAACTTAGCTGGTCTTGTATCTTATGTGGGTCCGATAGCTTAGATGAATCAGTGGCTACATATGATCATCTTTATCACCTTATTAAGTATGTACCAGTGTGAGATAAGTCTTGTTTCTCAATCATTATCATTGATGTGGATTGGGTAGTGCTTTCCTATGTGGATTGGGTTGTGCTTTCTAGTGTGGTCTGGGTTGATCTTTCCTATGTGGACTAGGTTGTGCTTGGGCTCGAGAGTTGGATCTGGACTGTAATTGATGACTTAGGAATATGTATGGTCATATACCTAAGTAGAGTCGTTTGATACTTCGTGATTGTATCTTTAATTTTTGGTTTATCCTTTGTGGATTCTGAGAGACCTTCGGGGGTCTCAGGGTTCCGACTGAGTATCCTGTCCTCACCCCTGCACGGGCTATGCCTGCACTACGTTGTGTTGGATGCAGACGATGAAAAACACTGATCAAGGTGGAGGCTTATGGATCTGGACGGTACGCAGAAGTGGACTACTGGGCGGGATGTATACAGAGCGGACGACTGGACCCAAGGAGATGAGAAGGCTATCTGTACCCACCCTTCAGTTGGGACTTTCGGAGGATGACTCAGTGTTGCTGTTTACTTACTGCTATTGTACTTTCCTTTCAGTTGTACTGTACATTCAGTTGGGTTTGTATACTATCCCATTAACTTTTTCAGCACTTACCTTGTACACAGTTTTACTAGTGCTTACTTCACTTGCGTTCTCTATTGTGTATGTTACTTCATAAAGGCAATGCCTTCCCTTATTTTGGGATTTACGCCTTTGATGCTAGTTGCCAGCCCCTGGCCTATGGAAGGCGGGCTGGGGGTAGTCACGACACGGGCCCCAAGGACAGGTCATGACATGGATGGGTCCTCATCAAATGACATTAAAATGAAATGTGTAAATTTATGAAGCACCAAACTATGTGGGCTCTGATTCCTCTCATGAGGATACGTATGAATCCCATCTTATGGGTTTGACCCCAAAATGAAACAAAACTCACATCCCACCTAGATAGCAATAAATTACAGAGTGCCTCATCACATGGTTTAAACCAGAACTATCTATGTAGTTTCTGATCCATGTATATCCATGATTTATTTTGAAACAAATGTGTAATCCATGAACACATGAGTGGGAAAAAAATAAGGATTCACAAACATATGAACATTTCTTAAATATATTAAAGAGTACCAGAGTAGGAAATAATCCCCCCAAAAGGGTGTGATGAGCCCGACCACCAATCCTCTAAACCAATAGTTTCCATTAAGTTTTGTTGTCCAAATCATCCCTCGATGAGAGCCTTCCATAAGAATAACGGTTTATGAATAATGGATACAAGGGCCATCAGGTGTTTCTGTCTCCATGAATAGACCCGTTGAAGACCATCTGAGGACATCATACCAGACATAAAACACATCATAATTATAGACATTGGGTCTCCATCAATTCATTCCATTGGACCTTGGTAATATGTGAATCAGGTTGAAAAAATATCATTTAATGTTTATTATTTTAATATTTAAATGAAATGAATTTATCATACATGCGTTTGTACGTCCTACAGTCTCTCAGATCGGTTCATTTCATTTCCTATCTTCAAATTTTATGACTAATTTTAAATTAATATATACTGAATATATACTGAATATATATAATATTTAAATGATTTTTTACAATTTTTCTATTATTAAAAAATAATCCAATTAATAAGAACAAAAAATAACATGTCAAAACATACTTTAAAAACTAGGCAATTAACAATTGAAATAGTGAAAAAATGAATGATTATCAACAAAATTGGCAATTAGATATTATAAAAAGTTAATATAAGATATTAAAAAAATATGTATGATTCTGGTATATGTAAAGAATATTTCAAAAAACATTATATATGATTTTAATGGACGTTCACACAAAATGAAACACAAGGTCTGGTATTTTCATGTCACTTATTACATATGTAATATAAATTTTATATTCACCAAATCATTACTTTATATTGTGTATATTATTCTCTTTGACATGGTATATCATGAATTTACTTATTCTCATAATTTAAGGTGTTTCATTTATTTTTATTCCTTCATTGGTATTATGATTCAAATGTTTCAAAGTGGTATGAGACCACTTTGGAATGTCAAAAGATCATTTTCCTCGAGCTTTCTTTTAATTATCATTCTACAGTATTTCCATTCATCATTATCGACAACCATTATTGTTACATATCATTGTAGGTTCCTGAAAAATCCGCAAAGGAAATTTTACCCAAATCCCCCCAAAGAATTGGGGCAAATAATCAAAGAAGAGACACAAAAAAGGACCGGTCTGCGAACCGGTCCATGGAAGCGCAACGTGGCTAGGCACCGTGAGGCACCCCCTCTGCGAACTATTGTCGTTCGCGGAATGGAGGTGGAGACCCTCCGCGGTCGTGAGTCAGGATGGGCGCTGGTTCGGTTCACCGTCACGAACCGCCCCAACCGCGGACCGCGTCGACCGGTTCAAGCCGCACTCGCTGTCATTCGCGGAATGGAGGTAGAACCCTCCGCAGCCGTGGAGCACTCCCTGAGTTCGCCTCGTGGAGGAGGGGAGAGATCAATACCCACCACGAATCGCGGATTGACCAAGTCAGCTGTGAACCAGGTATTTGGTTATGGGCCTCTGAAAAATGTGCCGCATGGACACAGATACATTCCTTTCCCCACTCTATAAAAGGAGACCAAGGGGGAAAGAAGAAGGGATTGAAGAACTGGAATCATATTTGGAGGAAGGATATTGGTCGAATGAGGGCTTCGGATTTCGCAAACAGCGAAATTCCCATCCGTGAACCACATCAGGTATATGAATTAAGAAGGAATCAGAAAACGCATAATAATTTGGTGAGCTGTGAACATAAAATAACAAAAAAGGAGAACCGTGAACCATACCCCCTCCGCGGATGACTTCCTTGCGGACCAGGGAGTTTATGCCTCTTATCCCCTCCGTCGTACCGCAGCGCACCCTCTTCCGCGGGCGAATCTCCGACTGATGAGCCTATGATCGGCGCCGACCTTGGCCGCCGCTGCCCGCCTGGAACCCTCCGTGAACCACCCTGGTTCGCGGATTGAGACCGAAGCTGCGAACCACTCTGGTTCGCAGATTGAACCTGAAGCCGCGAACCACCTTGGTTCGCGGGATGTCGATCTATCTGCGGACCACACTGGTTCGCGGATGGCTTCTCCAGTCGCGTTGCACTTCCCCACGCGAAGGGCGCCACCACCCATACCTCTCGGTGGCTAGACAAATACTTTGGTGTTCTCATTTCCAGGGCCAGGGAAAATCCTTCCGATCCAGCCAGGTCCTCCGCGACTCCCTCATCGGCCTATTCATCGGCCCCGAGCTGAGGCCTCCACCAGAGCCACCTGATCTGCGTGGTATAGCTTTCAGGTGCATCAACGCGCCATTTTGAGTTCACATACCCACACTAAGCAGGGGAAAAGGGGTTTCCCCGACCCTTGGGCGGATTACCGAAGCATACCTGGGTTCACATTCCCACGATAATGTGGGGTCTGAGCTCAAGATCCCCCATCCTGCCGCTACTCGCCAGGATGGGGGACTGCACACTTCGGCGGTCGGGCACTTCTCCCCTCCCCAGAGAGGGGGCGACATACCCATCCAAAGGAATCCATCCCCATGGACCTCGTTACTTCCCCAGGTATCTCCCTGGGGAATAAGAGAGGAGGTGGGGATAGAGGCACCCCCTTTCCCTCTCCCGCTGGGCTTTGTTGCCACGTGCGTCCATCTCGGAGTAAGCCCCGAACTTCTGGGCCTCCTCAGAGTGTAAGCCCCAATTCATCACCATAGGCCGCCTTCATGCGTAAGTCCCACTCCACTTCTCACGGATGCACCTTTCGCGACGTGATCCTATGGTCCCTACTGCCTCTTGTTTCTCACACCGAGCATGACTCACGTGGGCTTAGAGTAAGCATCGACCATGACAACCTCCTATGGGCCACCTCATAGTGTAAGCCCCAATCCATCATTCTGGGCTGCCCCAGAGCGTAATCCCAAATGCAAAGCGAACTATGGGGACTTTGATCCATGTCAAGGCATGGTATGTAGGAAGCCTCCATGAGGTTCAAGCCCACCACTCGGTCGTTTCTTCACATCGAGTTCCACCCTTGTCCAACATGATGTTAAACTGCATGCCCCTGTCCAGCATGATGTTAAACAGTTTATGCGAACTATGTGGACTTTGATCCTTGCCTCCTAGACAGGGTACGTAGAAAGCCTCCATGAGGTTCAAGCCCACCACCCATCGGACCACCTAGTCTCTCTTCACGTCGGTTCCCCGACACCTATCCGAACTACGTGGACTTTGATCCCTGCTTCCTAATAAGGGTATGTAGGAAGCCTCCCTGAGGTTCAAGCCCAACAGTCGGTCGATCCAACCATCTCCATGTCAGTTCACTACGCCACTCCTAGTGCCACCTCAAGTGAGTTCCAGCCCTTCGGGGTCATTAATCCAACGAGGGATGGTAAACCTCAGGCATAAATTATTCTGAACCCCTGCGTCTAGTTGACCATTTCCCACCAAGGTTAAATTCGTGGATACTATGTTTGGGTATAAACCTAAGATTCGAGAACATATTAATACGTCTTAAATGTATAAGAGATTCCCGAAACATGCAATAATTTCCCACCAAAAAGGGAGCGATGAGCCCGACTTCCCATCCTCTCGACCAATGTGAGTTCTTAAGAGTCACTGGTCAGACCATCCGGTGAACGCCTGCCTTTGGAAAGCAGGTCCATCAATCATTGGATATGGAGCCCTTGGGCGTTTCGTGGTCGAAAACCCGAACGAAACAAAAAATGGTGAACCCTACGTGAATCTTTAACCAAACATGATGAATTTAACCTAATCTCACCCAGTGCCCCCTTATGCTCTAAAGGAGGGCCAAGCAAGGCCATTAATTACGCATGGGATTATGAGATGCTTCTTTGATGGGTTTGCTGCTTGTATTTGCTAAAATGTTTCACAGGAAATACTTTCAGAACTCCCTTCGATCCAATGGAATCGCAAAGGAACTCACAAGTGCACGCTTCCAACGACGCAAGGACGAGACTTCCTCAATAATGAAGGGACCCCGTCACCCACCCAACGTCTTCAATGCTAGGTTTCAGACATGCTGATCGGAGAGTACCACAAGAATGGTACTCTCCCAACAGTGGAGGCGGCCATGCATGCCCTCCAATCCGTCAAGACTCACCGGCCACCTGCCCAGCAGCAACTACAAAGGCGGATCCAGACAACCCCTGTCGCTATTTCCAACCGTTTCAGGAGTCTATCCCCAGAACGGGACAATGCGTATCTCCCTTATCTTAGGCAGTCAGATGAGTTCGATGTTGAGGACTTTATTCCTGTTGAACGGGGGTTCCGCTCTCAGGCCCCCACGAAAAGGCATCATCGCGGTCACGACGCGACTCAGCATCCTCGCGCCGAGGAGGATGTTTCCCCAAGGATTAAAGCCCACGCTCCACAAAATCTGGCCCCTCGGACCGCCCGACGAGGGAGGTAGACGTATAATCAGGGACCGGTCATCACCCTGGTCCTTTAGGAGGAGCTCCGCTGCCTAGCCACAGAGACATACCACGAACAGGCACCTACACCTGCTCGATCCTCCCGAGACCGCCATCCAAACATGGCAGCATCATACGAGCTGACACACATCCCCACTGAGCTCTATCAAGGCCGTCACTCACGCAGGACGACACTTACTGGGAAAGAACCTCTCCCTACCTAGGGTCGTAAAGCCCACCAGCTTGATGTGGTGGCGACCCGGAACCTGCAGGACCAGCTCCTGGCAGTTGCTTCAGAAGCCCACCATCCTGATACAGTGGCGATCAACAAATCCCGCCACCCAAATGTGGTGGAAAATCATAGGCGAGCACGTCTCCCCGCTAACAAAGGCCACCGACTCGATACAGTGGGAAACCAATATATGCAGGGCCATCTCCCTGCGGATACAAGTAAAGTCCACCACCCTGATGTGGCGGCAAATGGAGAGAGAAACCAGCGTATCCTAGTACATGGGCAGATTGATTCACCTGCCCCGATATAGGAGAATTGTCAGTACCCACTTACCACTGGAGGACCAGAGTAGAATATTCCTGCTCCGATACCGGAATAGGCCTTCATACCCGTTCCAGCCAAAGATGTCTCTCTAAATATCCTGGAAATGATGGAGGAGCAGGTATCGATCCCAGATCATATCTTGCAGACTATTCAGAATGTAATTGCATCGACGGCAACAACATGGACACGGGCCCATGATCTCATCTCCCCAATTGAGGTGACTCATCTAAGAGATGAGATAGCCACCTCGGAGCAGATCAGTATCCCTGCTTCAGCCCAGGAGGGTCGCCGACTATATTCTGCGACGTAAGGGAAACCGGATCGAGCATCTTCACTCGTTCCAACTGGGGGACACTCGTCCATCACGTTGGATGATCCAGAGTAGGCATATATCCCTGCTAAAAGTCAAGATGTTCGTCGGCGTATCCCGACAATGTCACGGGACCCAATTAGACCGGGACCCAAAGGTGAAGGCCGTTGGAAACAACAAACGGTCCCCGCTGCCCATAAAAGAGCACCCCAAATGCGCCGAAGGAAGCCGGAAAATAAAGAGCGGGTTTATGACTCTGCTCTGCTGGAAGCTGGGGTTCCCAACACTGCTAAGAACACATCAAAGGCTCAGAAACCTGCCCACCCATTAATATATTATGGGAGTGGCAGTAGTAGTTGTGAAGGTCCTCCCCGCAATGTCGCTACCAGCAGCTCTGATGGTCCTCCCCAGAGCACCCATGAGGGCCTCCCCTGCGGGCATATAAAGATCGGTCACTATAGCGTCTCTCTTGCTGCGAGTCACGGAAGCCCTCCACGTGACCAGAAGATCGAGCAGCAAGAAGGTCCTCCACTTGTTGCGGTCCGCCCTGAAGGTCCTCCCCAGGGTATACACTGCAATCACTCTCCATACAGTGGGACCACAGATTATGATGGTAGTCCTCGCTATCATAGTCGCAACTATGGAGGTCCTCCCCGTAGTGACGTCTCATCACGACAGGAAGGCCTGCCCCTTGTCGTGTCCTGCCCTGAAGGTCCTCCCCAGGGGTTATGCTCCCACAGAACTCCACACAGCTAGGAATTAGGTTAAGGTGGTAGTCCTCACCACCCTGATAACGGAGGTCCTCCCCGTAGAGACGTCAAGCAACGAGAAGGCCCTCCTCTCGTTGTAGTACATTCTGGAGGCCCTCCCCAGGATGTATCCCATAGATTTTCTCCCTGCGTTAGCAGTAATGGTAGTCCTCGCCATTTCCACAGTTGTGATGGTAGTCCTCACCACCACGGCCGACATTTCGATGGTCCTCCCCGTAATGGCCCCAAGCAACAAGAAGGTCCTCCCCTTGTCGCGGTGTGTCCTGAAGGTCCTCCCCAGGATGCAGGTCGAACGTCAAGCCATGATGGTCATCCTCACCATGATGACAATTGTTGTGAAGGTCCTCCCCGTAACAATGTCACACAGCTAGAAGGTCATCCCCTTGATGTAACATGCCTTAGAGGTCCTCCCCAGGGTGTGCACTGAAAAAGTCCTCTATGCAATGAGGCATCAAGCAGTAATGGTAGTCCTCACCATTACAGCCGCCATTGCGGAGGTCCTCCCCGCGATGACATATTATTTCGACAGAAAGGCCCTCCCCCTGCCGAATCAAGCAACTAAAAGCCCTCGTATGCCGAGGCACTCAAAAGGATAGGATCGAGCATGTCAGATTCTCAGCTTGTCGCTAGCAACGCCCTTCTTCGATCAGGTCCCGTTCCAGGGCTGCATTCATCTTCTAAACCACCTCGGAATCACCCACAAGACAATTTAGTACCTACCGGTCCCACTGCCTCTGACTACAGTGAGCGCCTTAGTTGGGCCGATCAAGTAGAGGAATCACAGGTGGGGGAGTATGCAGATATGCTGTACCTAAGGAAATGACTGGCCATGAATGATATACCAGTCATGTTTTGGCCCATGACCACCTCTCAGTATGACATACCCAGGGAGTTGTCAAAAGAATGCATGAACGACATCTGCCATAATATATGGACGACCCTCCACCGGCTGAATTCAAGCTTCCTGCCCTATGACGGGTATGTTGACCATGTCAAGACGATAGAGGACCTCCTGTGTCACATCGACCTGGAGGCCCTTTCCTCGATGCGACGACAACGCCCCGAGAGGCGCAAAGGGAATATGAAGGCAGCTTGCCTCTGTGCACTGCATGAACTGCGCCGTCTCATCGGTGACTCTCCAACGGGAGTCCATATCAGGGGATGGGGGGAACACAGAGCTCTTCATTTCACTCTTCTCCCCACCCAGAAAAACCCGTTCTCCATGGTATTGTGTAACGTCGTCACATCGAAACAGAAATCGGGTGGACCCCCAGTTAAGGAAAGGAAACACACCCCACAGAGTCGGGCCTCGAGTAAATCCCAGAAGCATCAGGCCTGGCGGGAACGAGCCATTCAAAAACTCCTGAATCAGGCCACCGAGAGCATACAGTAGGCCTCTCGCCTAAGAGAGGCCAATCAAAGATCTCTGCCTGCGTCCCCAGAAGGGACTGATCCATAGGTGAATTCGACACCAGATCCGGTTCACCCCCGGATGGGGGAACGCGAGATCAGGCAGGTCGCAATAGCCGCAGCTACTGCCACAGTCCAGGGTCAAACCCAGCGTGCAGGGTTGGGGGAATTTTTAACAACAAATGCCCCCGTAAGACCAATAAAACCGAGAAGCGACTCAACGTCCAGGGAACGGAGCCAGCCCTAGCCCTTAGGTCTGGGGGCATTATTACCCCCTCAAAAACAATCTCCCCCACGAGAATCAGCATTTTCTCATCTAGGGAGTACAATCAGAAGAGGAGGTTCTCGTCCTATCCTTTCATTCGAATCATCATCCCCTATGAGAGGAAGGCGCACTGTAAGGTCATATCAAAGAACTCTCCGCGTCACCCTTCATCAAGAAGTCCGAGGGCAATCCCAGGTCATGAAAGGTAAGGCCAGCCGAAGATGCCAGAGATACTCTTACAATTTGGAAGATGACATCCCCTCCACCCCGCAATATGAGTTCATCAACACCATAGAGGCTAACCCTGCGGGTGACATCGGAGAAAATGCAAATCTGGATAGATTGGGAGACGACGATTCCGGTCAGACTGTGACTCACAATGAACCCCCAGGTGTGCACACCCGGAACCAGAGGGACACTTTAAATATGGACGCCCCTTCAGCTAACCTCCCTCCACCTACCCTATGAGCTTCCAACAAGGATAAGAATAAAGGAAAGGTTACCCTTAACCCGTCCCTTTATCTCGATAAAAACGAGCCACTCACGCTCGAAGAGAGGTTCGCTCAACCGGATAAAGAGATGAAAGAGTTGAGGAGGCTTAACGCCGAGCTACTCTAGAGGAACCACCTTATTGAAAGTGTGTCCCAAGAAGAGCCACACCATGCACTCCTAGAAAGTGCACCTCAAAGGCTAAGGCTTGCTCCAACAAATGAAGCACAGTCAGGGCTTCTGACCAATGAGGTGCCTAGTTCGTCCAACTACCTAAACGTGGATGATGAATACCAAGATTTCCCTCCACTTAGGAGACAACCAGAGCAAGTACGCCTGAACCCTCCGAGGGTACCCCAAAAGGAATATGAACCCTTGGTGCCGGCCAATCCGGATCCTCAGGCAATGCCTCGGGCTACGCCTGCCCAGGACCAGGCCCAACAGGATGTCAACCAGGGACTCACCAACACCATCGACGCACTAACAGCTCGATTGGAAGCGATGGAAGGTCGACGCACTACGATACAGCCAGAGCGGAAACCCTACCCAGACTGGGTGACCAACACACCACCTCCGCCCAATTTTTAGAGCTCTGTATTCCCCATCTTCAATGGACAGGTCATCCGGAGCACCATTTGATGCACTATGCGTCCTATTGAGACCCTATGATGGGGACTCCGGAACAACAAGAAGGAGTGAAACGCAGATTATTCGTGCGGACCTTGCAAGGATCCACCTTCGTCTGGTATACGAGTCTGCCGACCCAGTCGATAAAGAGCTGGGAGGACCTCCGGCAGTAGTTCCTGTTCCACTTCAGTTCAACGCTGACTAAAACAATAGTCACCGATCTCATGAACTTCAAGCAGAGGGAGAATGAGAGGGTCTCAGATTTCATCGCCAGATGGAAAGGTCTGACCTATTATCTGAACATGCCAATGCCTCAAGATGAGATGCTAGCCATATGCATCAATAATCTTAGAGATGAAATGCGAACACCGCTCATACCGGTAGAGTGCACCACTGGATTCCGCCATCTCTTGGCTATTTCCCATAGAATCGAGGACTCCATGTAGCTCCCTAATTCAAAGTCCTGAATAGCCTCACAAGCTCTGGTGAAGAGAGATCCTAGAGATGAAGCGTCCGCTGTCACACTCAAGCCGGCCCCTATTCCCGCTCCGCCGCTCAGGCCTCCACCAAATCGTCAAGGGCCCCCTGCATATCAGCGGATGCCCCTGCATAAATGGGATGATCAGAGAGGACCGAAGCGGAACCAGTTTGAGGAGTGAAGACAAAAATTATACTCATTCCTAGACAATCAAGTCCGCGGCTACTTCATCGCTTCCATGAACTGCAACTTGCTCTGCCACCCGGAACCAAGGAGACCTGAAGAAGTCGGCCACAATGACAGGCCAGATTACTACCCCTACCATCGGATGTTGGGGAACAGTATCTGAGAGTGCTTCATCTTCAAAGAACTTCTGCAGAGGATGGTAGATTCCAGACAAGTCGAGCTGGGACCACCCCCAGCACATGTGTCTTGTATCTCTACCACCGACTCCGAAAAAGTGGAGGGGTGTCAGAAAGTCACCAGGAAGCAGGGGCAGAAATTTGAAAACTGGATGACTCGAAAGACTATCAACCGAGCCCAGGGCATACTCTGAGCTCAACTACAGTAGCCGGTATCGCCACCAGCAGCCCCTGGAGCTGCAAAGCCGACCACATCGACCTCACAACCCTCCACAAGCCAGTCATCTGGATGGAACCGAAGGAGGTAGCAATCACAAGAGGAGCAGTCTGCAACGAGGCCAAAGTTAGTCCCGAACCTGGTAGATTTCATGCCCTCGAATTTGGCACAACGGCCACCGGCCCACCAAACGGCACCATCAGAGACAACAGACCAGGTTGACCTGTCAGAGGATGAAGAGCCAATATTTGGTTCTATCAACGTCATCCATCTCATGGAATCATTCCCTGATGAAGGGTATGATCACAAAACTGAGTTTCCTACACGAGGAGCCGGGAGGAGGAATCGCAGAGGCAGGGGATACCAGGGGAGGCACAGCCGCAGCCAAAACCAACCCTATGGTTGGACCCCGGCCCAGACCGTCAATATTGCGGAAACCCGTGGGAGGGACCTTCAGTAGACTCAGCAGGAGAGGGAATTCCCCTCCACCTCCACAAACAGCCACTCTGGCCCTGTTGTTCTGTGATACCCACCCGAGGAGGAGCAAGTGTCTGGTCGCCTAGGGCGCACAAACAGACCGGACAGGTGAAGTCTTCAAAACGCGAGAACACCATCGACATCCGACCCCACAACCAGTCCCTCCTCGTCAAATGCTCCATCTCCCAAAGCACCCGCTAATACTCTCCCGTTAATGGAGAAGCTTCAACTGTTAGAGAAAAAATATGACATCCTTAAGCAGCTAGTGTCAGTACCAGCCAGGTCGTCAATCCTGGATGGCCTAAGTTTGTCAGCTGACCTTAGGGAGGCAGTCATCGAAGCTTTGATCAGCCCCCAGAAATTCCAAGCCGAGGTAGCTGCCGCCGAGATTTACAGGACGGAGACTGGCCCAACTGAATGCAATGCAGTGATTTTCTTCACCGATCAGGACGAAGATTCCATCATCCAAGGACACATCAGACCTCTATATGTGTCTGGAACACTGAATGGTATTGAGATCCAAAAAGTATTTGTAGACAATGGCTCTGGAGTTAACCTCCTTCCCCTACGGACAGTCCGTAAGTTGGGCTATAGTGAGGACGATATAATTCCCTTAACCACAACTTTGTTAGGTTACGACAAGAGTGAGCAAAATCCAATGGGACAGATTGAGCTAAAGACCCATTTTGGTGACCTGGTAGCCTACACGGAATTCCTGGTGGTCCGACAGAGCACATCATTCAATGCCCTGCTGGGAAGGCCATGGCTCCATAAGCAGATGGCCATTCCTTCATCCTACCACCAGTGTATCAAGTACTACATAAATGGATAAAGTGAGACATTTCACGCCAACAAGTCCCCTTTAGAGCTCTCCGAGTCACATTACATCGACGCCGAGTTCTATGAGCAAAAGAAGAATCCTTTGATCAATGACGTCGACTGGGTCCCCGCTCCAAATGGTTTGGAAATGGTCCCCGATGACCCCCTCAGGAAGCTTGATAGAGATTATTCCCTGCCCATCAACTGTGTTGAGAGTGGGAGTTCAAGTCCAGACACATATTCGAATGTACTCATGACTTCATCCATGATGGTTGAGCACGAAAATACGGGAACATCTACCAACCCTCTATTTGGGGACAAATACTCAAGTAGGGATGCCCACGATACCTCTCCCTCAGACCTTCAAAGGCTCAGACTGGAAACTCTCTCCTCATCAGATCAAGAAGATGAGGACTTGGGAGAAGAAGAGGGGGAAGATCTCAGAGATGCACCTCCCGCATTTGAGGAGGGTATCTCTACCACTGTGGACGAGCTCAGGGAAATAAACTTGGGTACCGAAGAAGACCCGAGGCCCACTCTCATTAGCGAGGCCATGTATCCTGAGGAACATGAGGTATATAACTCCTTCCTAAGGTAACATTAGGATTTCTTTGCATGTAATTACATGGAAATTCCAGGACTCGATCCCAAGGTAGCAACACATCACCTGGGTCTTCCAGAAGGCCACCGGGGCTACAAACAGGCCGCTAGAAGGACACACCCCTCACATGCTGCCAAGATAGTGGCTGAAGTCTATAATATCTTTAAATCAAGCTTCATTAGGGAAGTCCAGTACCCCATTTGGTTGGACAAAATCGTCCCTGTCAAGAAAACGAATGGGAAAATCCGCATCTGCATTGACTTCAGAGACCTAAATTGGCATTTTATGAAAGATAACTTCCCGGTTCCAATCAACGAGTTGTTAATTGATGTGACGGCTGAGTATGAGGCTCTATCCTTCATGGATAGATATTCTGGATATAATCAAATCAGGATGGCCCGAGAAGACGATGAATCCACTGCCTTCAGGGCCCCTCAAGGGGTATTCTGTTACAGGGTCATTCCCTTTGGTCTCAAGAATGCCGGCGCCACGTATCAATGTGCCATGCATCATATATTTAAGCCGTTCCTAGGGAAATTCGTTGAATGTTACGTAGATGACCTAGTGGTTAAGTCCAGAAAGCACTCAGATCACCTGTCAGACCTTGAGACCGTCTTCAACAAGCTTCGATAGCATAGCTTGAAGATGAACCCCTTGAAATGTGCCTTTGGGGTTACCTTAGTAAAATTCCTTGGCTTCGTCGTACGCTATCGCGACATCAAAGTCGACCCTGAGAAGACGAAGGCTATCTTGAGCCTGCCACCCCTAAAAATCTCCCTGAGGTGAGGGGATTATAGGGACACCTGGCCTATATTAGGCGGTTCATAGCCAACCTGGAAGGCAAATGTTTTCCCTTCACCAGGTTGATGAAGAAGGAGGTCACATACCAATGGACGAACGACTGGCAAGAGGCGTTCGAAAACTTGAAAAAGTACCTCTTATGTCCACCGGTGCTCATGCCCCTGGTCGAAGGAAATCCTATCATTCTATATGCGACGACCCTAGAATAGTCATTGGGAGTCTTCCTCGCACAGAAGAACGACGCTGGCAGCGAAAAAAACCTCTATTACCTCAGTTGAACCATGATTGGTGCTGAGACTCGATACTCAAATATCAAGAAGAGCTGTCTGGCCTTGGTCTTCGCGGTTCAAAAGCTACGACATTATCTGCAGCATCATGAGGTCCATTTGATCTCGCGAAATAACCCACTCAAGTACATCCTCAGTAGCCTGATTTTAACCGGATGCCTATCCCAATGGGCGGTCATCCTGCAACAATTCAACATCCGGTTCATGCTTTAAAAGCCATCAAGGTCCAGGAATTAGTAGACTTTCTGGTAGAGCACCCTTCAATAGGGAACACTGCACTGGACACTGAACTACCTGATGAAGATATATTCTCGGTTCAAGAGGAGGTCCCAGCATGGGAAATGTACTTTGACGGTGCGTCCCGAAGCCCCACCGGGAAGAGGATGGAGGATCCCAGATTCAACAAAGTGGGTCTGGGGATAATACTCGTGTCCCCAGAAAAGACATTTTTGCCGTATTCCTTCCTCCTGTCAGAGGGATGTACGAACAATGAAGCGGAATATCAAGCCCTCATTGCAGGCCTGGAACTCACACTCCAAGCACAAGTACAACACCTTAAGGTAAATGGTTACTCGGAGCTGGTCATCAAGCAAGTCAACGGTGACTATGCTATTAAAAATGAGGAGCTGATCCCCCTGTTTGACCATGTACGAGGGTTAATGGACGAGTTCTCCACAAAACCAACATTGATTTATATTCCCCGGTCTAAGAATGCTCAGGCTGATGCATTAGCCAATGCGGCCACAGCCATAGCCGACCCAGACCGGGATGAAAAGGTTATCAGTATTGCTCACCGTCGAATGGTATTTCCATTTGTTCAAGCTAAGACAGAAGAGATCCACGAAGTCAGTCCTGTCCCCGAGCCATATGCTCCTGCTAACGGCTGGATGACCCCCATCA
Source organism: Viscum album (assembly GCA_963277665.1). NCBI lineage: Eukaryota > Viridiplantae > Streptophyta > Magnoliopsida > Santalales > Viscaceae > Viscum > Viscum album. Next base: position 229,394,693 of record OY728145.1, read on the forward strand.
CGAACTACCATCAACGGGGAGAGCTTCCATCAGACAGGGATGTACGAGAGAAAATACGGAGAAGGGAAATCAATTTTATCCTATACGGCGGCGTAGGTCAGCAAGATGTCCTCTACAAACGAGGCCTCGATGGAGTGCTCCTCAGATGCATTGAAGGAGAAGAAACCGCTACCGTCATGACTGAAGTACATGCAGGAGCATGTGGAGCACATCAACCAGGGACCATGCTTTCCCATCAGGTTCGATGGCTTGGGTACTACTTGCCCACAGTGGCACGAGATTGCGAGCATTTTAACGTGAAATTCCACTCATTCCAGATTCATGCCAACTTCATACACCATCCCCCGGAGTTACTTCATCTAGCTAAGTACTCCTGGGAATTTTCCATCTAGGGGATGGACGTCATGGGACCATGTCTTCCCGCCACGACCAAACTGTTGAATTATATCCTCACGGTGACCGACTTCTTTTCCAAATGGGCAGAAGCCATACTCCTCAAGGAAGTCAGGGCAAGAAATATTGTCAGCTTCATGAAGACCAATATCATCACCAGATTTGGTGTCCCTCATACTATACTGACAGACAACAACACCAATTTATGCTCTGCTGAGCTGGAAAAGCTATACCACGAGTATGGTATCATGGCTAACCACTCATCCCACTACCATGCAACGACCAACGGACAGATAGAAGCTTTCAACAAGACCATGTCCAACATCGTCCAGAAAATGGTGGACAAAGACAAGAATTCATGGCTGGATAAACTCCTCCATGCATTGTGGGCTTATCAAACCACAATCCGCACCGCTACTCGGTATACCCCTTACTCATTGGTGTACGTCACGGAGGCGGTCCTACCCATTGAACTCCAACTTCCCTCACTCCGCGTTTCCATCTGTGATCGATTATCCAATGATGAGCAGTCAGAAAAGTGGCTAGGTTAATTGGAACAACTAGACGAGAAGCGGCTGCACACTCTGCACCACCTGGATGTTTACCAGAATCGGATCGCATGGGCCTTCAACAAAAAGGTCCGCCTCCAGTCTTTATTGGAAGGAGAATTAGTGTTGGTCCTCTAAGCCCCAATGATACCTAGAAAAAAGCCTCCAAAGTTAGATCCCAAGTGGGAAGGATCATATGTTGTACACAGGGTCTACTCCAACGGAGCATATGCCCTGATCTCCATGGATGGGAAATCCACCACGGCTCCTACCAATGAGAGATTATTGAAGAAGTATTTCACATAGAGACAGAGAACTCTTCGTCCGAACTGTATGACATTAAACTGCCAAGCACCTCATCCTCACCGCATGACGTTAAACTGCAAGGAATCTAATAATTCACCGCATTCATCCTAACCACAAGACGTTAAACTGTATGGATCTTGTCCTCACCTCATGACGTTAAACTGCACAGAATCTAATAATTCCCCCTCGTCCTAACCACAAGACGTTAAACTTTATGGACCTCATCCTCAACGCATGATGTTGAACTGCACAGATTTCACAGAACTACGTACGGCTTGATTCCTTCCCTTGTAGGATACGTAGCGACGAAGAGATTCCCTATCCTGGCCTAGCCACTTCAAAAAAAATATATGCCCCCTTTCCCCCGTGTACGGACCATAACTGCACGGGGTGTATCATCTTTACACATAACTATGAATGGCTTGATTCCTGCCCTTTTAGGATACGTAGCGACGCTGGGATTCCCTATTCAGGCCTAGCCACCTCAAAAAATGCCCTCTTCCCCTGTTTACGGACTAGACCTGCACAGGGTGTATTGTCTTTCAGTGAACTACGTGAGGCTTGATTCCAACCCTCACAGGATACGTAGTGACGCCAGAATTCCACACCCTGGCCCAGCCACCTCAAAAAAAAAGAGAAGAGAAAAACAAAAGTTCCCATTCCCCCATGTATGGACCAGACTGGCGTGGGGTGTATTCACGTCCTCACCGAATGACGTTAAACTACATGGAGTTCGTCTTTACCACATGATGATAAACTGCATTGATGAAGAAGAATTAAGAATTCCCCTCCCCCCATGTATGGAATAGACCTGCACGGGGTGTGCTCATCGTCCTAACCACATGATGATTAAACTGTATGGACTCCATCCTCACCACATGATGCTAAACTTCACGGATTCTAGAGAACTCTGTACGGCTTGATTACTGACCTCCCAGGATACGTAGCAATGCCAGGATCCCCAATCATGGCCCAGCCTCCTAAAAATGCCCTCTTTCCCCCGTGTATGGACCAGACCGACATGGGGTATACTTCTCTTCCTTACTGCACGATGTTAAACTGCACGGAAAATGTTTCTAAAAAAAGACCCCCTTCCCCCGTGTACGGACCAGACCTGCACGAGGGAGTATATCTTGGTCCTTACCTCATGACGCTAAACTACATGGAAGTTGTCCTTACCACATGACATTAAACTGCACGGATGTTGTCCCCACCATACGACGTTAAACTGCACATACCCCCTTTTTTCTCTCACATAGAGTCACCTTCGTCCTTACCGCATGACGTTAAACTTCTTGGAGTTTGTCCTCACCGCATGATGTTAAAATGCACGGACTTCGTTGCGACCCACCTAGGACACATGGTGATACAAGATGGAGATACTCCTTGCACATTTGGATACATCCTTTCCATACATCAGACTCCATGACCCAGATAATTATGGATCTTCATAACCACTGATGGCCATAGGAAGTGGAAAGTTATTGACCCGTGGACACCTTTTTACGACTATGAATACCATACCCTCAGCGGATCTTCATAATGATATCCCCTGGATCATCCATCAAAGGCAATATTTCCACAGGCGATACTCTTCCTATCTCCGTATGCTTACCGACCTCAGATCCCCCATACCATACCTCGTGATCTAGAAGTTTATGGCGAAGTGGTTTACAAGTTCATTCCCGTTTTCACATTCGGGTGTTGCCAGGGTTTCCCTATCTGGCTTGCCTGGGTGTCTTCCATTGGTTCACATAAAGACCTACATCAACAAACATCAAGCCAGGACTAGCCTACTTTGACTCAAGGGACAATTGTGGTGAAGATGTTTCTTGTATACCCAAACACCATTTTCCCCTCATGCCAAACTCTGCACTATGAGAAATCGCGGATTTTCATAATCATTCATGGGCATCAGAAGTGGAAAGTTATCGACCCGGGGACACCTTTGTATGACTATGCATACCATGCCCTCAGTGGCTCTGCATAATGATAGCCCCTGGCTCGTCCATCAAAGGCAAGATTTCCTCGGGTGGTACTTCTCCTGGCCCCGTACGCCTACCGGCCTCAGAGCCCCCACACCATACCTCATAATATGGGAAGGCCCAATGTTGCAATTTACGACCTTCATCCCCTGCCCTGTTCTAATTATATCAGAACATGTTGACTCAGTTATCCTTCGAGTGACTGCAGCAATAGTCACCCAATGGTCCAAGCTCTATGACCGATAAACTTGTAGTACCTTGTCCTTACCACATGACATTAAACTGCATGGAATGAAGGCACACCCCCGCGCAAAGAAAAAAAGTGGAGAAAAGATCAGCGCATGAGGCTCTTTGAAACTCCACAAGCAACCAGGGATGGATATCCCCGACATGTCCAGCATTCCCCTGCCAAATGACAGACTTCGTGGCCTGGACAATCGCGGATCCTCATAACCACTCATGGCCATCAGAAGTGGAATGTTATTGACCCGTGGAAAGCTTTGTAAGACTAAGCATACCATGCCCTCAGTGGCTCTGCATAATGATAGCCCCTGGATCGTCCATAAAAGGAAATATTTCCACAGGCGATGCTCTTCCTAGCCCCGTATGCTTACCGGCCTCAGAGCCCCCATATCACCTTTCCTGATCTAAGAAGCCTCGGAACCATGATTTACACCATCAACCCCCCTTCCACGTCTGGGTCATGTTGAGGTATTCAAGCCCAGTTATATTATGATGAAGAGAAGCCTTCGAAATAATTCCCCCCTTCCTCGCCGCATGACGTTAAACTATACAGAAACCCTTAAAGATATCTTCGTCTTTACCGCATGACGCCAAACTGCACGGAATCCGTCCTCACTGCATGACATTAAACTGCATAGCAACTATCAAAAAAATGCCCCCATCCTCACTGTATGACGTTAAAATGCATAACAACCTTCAAAAATGCCCCCGTCCTTTCCGCATGATGTTAAAATGCACGAAATCCATTAATAATGCTCCTCGTCCTTACCGCATGACGTTAAGTTGCACGGTCGAACCCATCATGGGTTTAGTAAGAAACAAAGGCTCTTCTCTGTCTTGCAGTGCACGAGTCATACCTGCACGAACCACCGCCTCACACCAGCATGAGAAAGAATTAATTTATGTGTTATTAGGTAGTTTAGTCTAGATATTTCCCCCATATTTAGGCACACTCTCATCATAAATCATACTCTATACTTAGAAAAAGCTGAAATCTCATAATCCTCCCTTGGTGGTTCCAAATCTCAACTTCCCTAAAGTTGCTCAGATATTAGAAGTGGATAGTCTTTGACTTATGGACACATTTGTATGACTATTCATACCATGCCCTCAGTGGCTCTGCATATTAATCACCCCTGGCCCATCTACCAAAGGCATGTTTTTCTTGGGAAATGCTTCTCTCCATACGCCTCTTGGCCTTTGAGCCCCAATTTCTATCCCAGGATTCAGAAACCCTTTGAGCTACAGATTGCCAACCTCTTTCAAAATCCTACTTGAATACGGTGGAACGTCTTTGAAGAGATTACTGAGAACCATGAAAAGTCATTCCATTTTAGATGATGTCCCAGCTGCATGACTTTAAAATGCGCCAAGCCTCAATCATCCTTTAACCTAACTAAATGTGTAGGGAGGTGGTCTCCGGACCACGCTTCTGATTAGAATGGATGTTCCCAAAACCCTTTCAGATGCCACACTCCCCTTATGATCCACCCCTAGTGGTTTTCATTCCTTTCCATGCCACCCATTGTAGTTTCCATAAGCTGGACTTCCATGAAGTCCCCTGGCCATCAGAAATGGATAAGTATTTCACTTAAGGACACCTTTGTATGACTATGCATATCGTGCCCTCAGCGGATCTGCATATTGATTTCCCCTTTCCCGTCTACCAAAGGTAAGTTTTCCTTAGGCAATTCTCTTCTTACCTCTGTACGCCAGCATGACTCCCATGCCCTGAGACATGCCCTGCATGACGCTCAAATTCAAACATGTTTCCCCCCACATGCGTCTGAAGGGTACTAAGACATTTTTTTAATCAGTTGAACCCCATTGGCACCCTCACCCCACCATATTTCATCAAATATGTTCGACCTAAAACATCATTAATGATAGTATTGTCGGCGGGACTTTAAACCGCTCACAAAAAAAGGAACAAATCCTGTTAGGCCGAAAACCCGAAAAGGGAGACCTAAGAAAAAGACGGTTTATACCCTCTGGGTCCATACCGAATGGGCCCAGGAAAAATCAGGGCATTAAAAGGAGAAAAATGAAAAAAGTTTGTAGGGTTTTCCTATAAAACCCTAGCAATAGTCAGACTACGCTTGCTGGATTCCATGGTCCAGGAAACAATTAGGGCTTGTTTTCCTGAGTTATGATTAGTTCTAACTCAGTGAATTGTTATTTTTACAACAATTGTTCTAAGTAACGATCAAATTCCACAGAAACGAGTGATTTATGGAGACTATATTTCATTAAAAAAAGGGGAGGACGTCCACAAGATGGGGTCTCTCCTTCATACAAAAAAGGAAGGGGGACAGGGGGACATGGGGGTAAGTAAAACAAGGGATACAAAAGTAGATCTGATAGTTATAAAAGAGCCTGACTTTATCTCCCCACCAGATCAAAGACTACGCAGCGAAGGTCGTTGTAGGATTGTTTTAACACTGCCTTTTCCCTGGTTTCAACCTCAGCCACCGAACAGATACGATCCACTGTGGTTTGGAGATCGTTGATCTCTTTTCTGGTAACTTCAAGACGACCAGTCATGGATGATAACTGATCCCTCAACATCACGACCCGTTCTTTGCATTCATGAAACTCAGAGGATATGATGGCCGCCTGATCTTGAGAGATCGCCTCCCGTGCTATCAGTTGATGGAGCTTTGTTGTGTTTTCCTCCAAGGTTCGGGCCTCGCAGTGAGTGGTCTCGAAGTGAGAAAGTTTGCATTCAGGACCGCAAGCAAGTTCCTCCGCAACCTGTCATCACTTACCTTTTAATTAATTAAGAATACTAGTTCGCGGATGGGATGTTGGTCCGTAGATGAAGGCGACCGTGAAGGAATAATGGTTTGCGGAGGCTGCTGCCAGTTCGCGGACGAGGCACTTCGCGAAGGAGAAAACACGCAGAGGCGAAGGAGCTCTGGTTTCACAAAGAATTCGATAAAGGACAAGTGAGGGATCCCCGTATTTATAGGTGTGGTCCCCTACCAGGACCAAATTTCTACCGCAAACCATCTCCGTTTCAGGACCACATTGCATCAGAATGGCCTCCTCTTCATTCCGATCAGACCCCATTCTGATGGGGGCATTTGTAGGGTCCTGAAAAATCTGAAATGGAAATTTTACCCAAATCCCCCCAATGAATTGGGGAAAATAATCAAAGAAGAGACACAAAAAAGGACCGGTCCACGAACTGGTCCATGGAAGTGCAACGTGGCCAGGCACCACGAGGCACCCCCTTCGCGAACCATTTTCATTCGCGAAATGGAGGCGGAGAGCCTCCGCGGTCGTGAGGTAGGATGGGTGCCGGTTCGGTTCACCATCACGAACCGCCCCAACCGCAGACCACGTCGACCGGTTCAAGCCGCACCCACTGTCATTCGCGGAATAGAGGCGGAACCCTCCGCAGGTGCGGAGCACTCCCCGAGTTTGCCTCGCGGAGGAGGGGAGCAATCAATACCCACTGCGAATCACAGATTGACCAAGTCAGCTGTGAACTGGGTATTTGGTTATGGGCCTCTGCAAAAGGTGCCGCATGGAAACATATATATTGCTTTCCCCACTCAATAAAAGGAGATCAAGGGGGAAAGAAGAAGGGATCAGAGAACTGGAATCAGGTTCGGAGGAAAGAGATCGGTCGAAGGAAGGCTTCGGATTTCACAAACAGCGAAATTATCATCCGCGAACCACAAAAGGTATATGAATTAAGAAGAAATCGGAAAACACATAACAATTTGGTGAGACACGAACCTAAAATAACAAAAAAAGGAGAACCGCAAACCATACCCTCTCCTCGTATGGATTCCCCGCGGACCAGGGAGTTTATGCCTATTTCCCATCCTTTGTACCACGGAGCACCCTCTTCCGTGGGCGATACCAAGACCGACGAGCCTCCAATCGGCACCACCCTTGGCCGCCGCTGCCCGCCTGGAACCCTCCGCGAACCACCCCGGTTTGCGGATTGAGCCCGAAGCCACGAACCACTCTTGTTCGCAGATTGAACCTGAAGCCGTGAACCACCTTGGTTTGCGGGACGCCAATCAGTCCGTGGACCATCCTGGTTCACGGATGGATTCTCCAGCCGCGTGGAACTTCCCCATGCGAAGGGCGCCACCACCCATACCTCTCGGTGGATAGACAAATACTTCGGTGTTCTCATTTACAGGGACAGGTAAAATCCTTCTGACCCAGCCAGGTCCTCCGCAACTCCCTCATCGGCCTATTCATCCGCCCAAGCCGAGGCCTCCACCAGAGCCACCGGATCCGCGTGGTATAGCTTTCAGGCACATCAACGCGCCATTTTCAGTTCACATATCCACAGTAATCAGGGGAAAAGGGGTTTCCCCGACCCTTGGGAAGATTCTCGAAGCATACCTGGGTTTACATTCCCACGGTAATGCGGGGTCTGAGCCCGAGAGCCACCTTCCTGCCTCTACTTGCCAGGATGGGGGACTGCACGCTTCGGCAGTCGGGCACTTCTCCCCTCCCCAGAGAGGGGGTGACATACCCATCCAAAGCCAGCCGTCCCCATGCACCTCGGTACTTCCCTGGGTATCTCCCTGGGGAATAAGAGAGGATATGGGGACAGAGGCACCCCCTTTCCCTCTCCCACTGGGCTTTGTCGCCACGGGCATCCATCTCGGAGTAAGCCCCGACCATATGGGTCTCCTCAGAGTGTAAGCCCAAATTCATCACCATGGGCCACATTCATGCGTAAGATCCACTCCGCTTCTCACGGACGCACCTTTCGCGATGTGATCCTCTGGTCCCTGTTGCCTCTTGTTTCTCACACCGAGCATGACTCACGTGGGCTTAGAGTAAGAATCGACCATAACATCCTCCTATGGGACTCCTTAGAGTGTAAGCCCCAATCCATCATCTTGGGATGCCCCAGAGTGTAAGCCCCAAGCCAAAGAAAACTATGAGGACTTTGATCCATGTCAAGGCATGGTACGTAGGAAGCCTCCACGAGGTTCAAGCCCACCACTCAGTTGTTTCTTCACGTCGAGTTCCACCATCGTCCAACATGATTTTAAACTGCATGCCCCCATCTAGCATGATGTTAAACTGTTTATGAAAACTACGTGGACTTTGATCCCTTCCTCCTAGACATGGTACGTAGGAAGCCTCCATGAGGTTCAATCCCACCACCCATCGAACCACCTGGTCTCTCTTCACGTCGGTTCCCCGACACCTATCCGAACTACGTGCCCTGCTTCCTAAGTTGGGTACGTAGGAAGCCTCCTTGAGGTTCAAGCCAAACAGCCGGTCGACCCGACCATCGCCACGTCAGTTCACTGCGCTACTCCTAGTGCCGCCTCAAGTGAGTTCCAGCCCTTTGGGGTCATTAATCCAAAGAGGTATAGTAAACCTCAGACATAAATGATTCTGATACCCTACGTCAATTTGATCGTTTCCCACCAAGGTTAAATCCTTGGATACTATGTTTGGGTATAAACCAAAGATTCACGAACATATGAATACATTTTAAATCTATAATAGAGTCCCGAAATAGGCAATAATTTCCCCCTAAAAATGGTGCGATGAGCCCGACTTCCCATCCTCTTGACCAATGTGAGTTCTTAAGAGTTGCTGGTCAGACCATCCAGTGAACGACTGCCTTTGGAAAGCAGGCCCATTAATCATTGGATACGGAGCCGTTGGGCGTTTCGTGGCCGAAAACCAGAACAAAACAATCATCCATTGTGAAAATATTAGTAAACCCATATTCATCATGTAACGCCCCGACCCCAGCTACCCAGAGTCGGTGCATTACTTCGTAACATTGGCATGATCACAAAAGATCAAGTCTCGAAAGACCGATTAGTTTAGTAGCCTTGGAAACACTAGATACATTCATAAACGTTACATTACAACATAAGGTGAAAAACCACAATAACAAAGTCTCCATAGTCCACACTCATATCCTCTTCTGACTATCCCTGCAGGTCATTCATAAAATACTTCTTCACATCCTGGAAAATATTAAAACATTGAAAGGGGTGAGCTCAGATGCTCAGTAAGGATAAAAATATAGCGGAAGCTTTCATAAATAAATATTAACATTTAAGGAAATGTATAACTAAAACAAAAGCCTTTTAAACTTGAACTTCAACATAATATGGCAAAAGTAAAATGGGATAATGCCATTTACTTATTCACATGGATATTCTACTGGTCGAATAATCACATGCAATATCAATAACCACTTTCATAATGATGGAATGTATAATGCCGGACATTCTGAAACATTTTTTCAAGGCCTCGGCCAAGACGTCTAAAATGATTAAGGCCTCGGCCAAAACCATAAATCAAATTGGGAAAGGGCCTCGGCCAATTCCACATCTAGTTGTCTCATGAGACATACCGATGCATCTTTTTTTAGAAGATACTTATGTTTAAAGTTTCTCAAATATACTCCAGTGTTTTTCTGAAAACATTATGCAAGCTTTTTAAAACAAAATAACTGATTCTGAGACTGCTCGACTAATTACAAGCCATGATGGGTCCACGCCCAATCCCTTCCTGTCTCCCACACTCGAGAGTCGGGTTTTCTGAAAACATTTTTAAGCTTGCGTTAAATACGTATTCATTTGCACTGGATTTTTATATATTGGAGAGAAATATCTTTTTATTGAAATCATTTAAAAAACACCTAATTATAAAAGAAAACCTTTTGAATAAACGTAAAGGTCAAAGGGGTTTATACACCGTATAAAATAAAGTTGTGTATAAAACGAAATATGACTCAATGAAAGGAGATTGAGACGAAGTCCTTACAAAGATCATTTTTAAAATAAAATAGATATATTATGTGTATTCACTATAGGTACACATAAAGAAAGTAAAAATACAAAATAAGACATAATAATATCATGACATAATTTGAAAGTAGGAGATTAACTCAAAGAATGGAAATTGGGTTAAGAAATTCCCTTACCTCGTGTCTGACTTGACTCAACCATTCTTTAACCTCCTGAATAATAAACTAGAGTTAATATATACCTTATTAAGAACCATTTTCAATTTCATTATCCTTTTTATATCACTTATTACAATGATATGAACATTCTGTAATTATTTAAGTTAATAACGGTCGTTTTGTCGATCTTAGGTACTTGAGTCAAAAATAAACTTCTTATAATTACAAGTTGTTCATGTGGTGAAATATCCATTATATCCAGAATTATATTCATGATGTATATATCATATATATCATATATATACAGTATATACATTCATTTATAATATTACGTAACATTTAGAGGTAAGAAATGAAATGCACCGTTCATGGAGACGGTAAGCCGTACGTACGCATGAACGCTACTTTCATTTCTATTTCGTTTTTAATGTAATGAAATCATAATTATATAAAGGTATAATATAGTTCCAGTATAATATCATATATAATATCATTTACTCCATCCTTTATACATCCCACATATGGCATTAACGATTCATATCACTTTGAGGGGGCGGTAGTCCGCACTTCCTAAAATGACATTATCGCATTTACCCATAATGGAAATCATAAAGTATGCCATAAATGAGAAATATAGAAGCATAAGTAAAACATAAAAATATTATATATCATATATAAATATATTTACATCTTAATGGACACCTTTGAAGGTGTTATATGAGTGTTGAACAATCATCGTTTCGTGAGGCAGAAATTCGCCACCCACAGAAATCGTATGTTCTTTAACCATTAGATGTAGGTGTGTGTAAGTGTAGCTCGAATCCTTCTTATAACAACATCCTAGTATATTTAGGATACTGGTGTTGTTACAAAAGAAATGAATAAAAAGATTTTAGGGGGTTGAAGAAGAAAAATAAAACAAAACAACATTAGAGAAGACATTATCTCAAAATCGGGTAACTCTTTTTGATTTGAGCCAAAGGCTTCCTTGGGAAGAGTTCTACAGAAAGTGAGGCTTCTAGGAGTAATAGGTGGAAGTTGGGAGAGTATTTGGGCAGATTTTGGCCGAGCCAAATGTCTTGAAGGTGTGAATAAGGTGGGAGAGGTGGGGGCCTTTTATAAGTGGAGAGGAGGGGCACTTTTGGAAAGTAATGAAATGTTATTCTATTATACAATGCTTTTAGGATTCTAAAGGTCCCACACTTGTATAATTAGAGGATAAGGTGATAAGGGTTCGAAATCTCCTCATCCAATAGGCTTTGGACAAGTGTAAGCCTTGGATTTTACATTATCTTTTCATTTTATTAAAATCGTTAAATAATGAGGTCATCGCTGCATCATAATGATGTCATAAATAATTTAATTTATTTAATGTCTAAAAATTATAAAAAAAATACTATGATGTATTAAATAGTTTTAGCTTTCTAATGAATATTTATAGTCAAAATTTGGACTTTTGTAACCCCACTTAAAAACTGTTTTAGTAAAACAACTCATGTTTGTGTCAATTTAATTTTAACATTAAATAAATATATATTAATGTCATTTTCCAACTAAAGTGGCTCCATGGGGTCCCCAAGTTGACCCATGGGTTGTCTTGGTCGACCATGACTCATCCAATAGGAGTAGTTCAAGTGTCAAGCTCATCTCATATTATGAAAACATTATTTTTACCTTAAACTACACTTAATTACCTCTAATCGCGATTAAGAACTTAAAAGTTACTATTCACCAAAAAATTATTTTAATCTCATTGAACCACATTTTACTTCTTAATGACAACCATGTATGTCGGATTTTTGAAAATCAAATCACAGAAGTGGTAATATTTCATTTTAACGAAAAAAAATCAGTTTTTAACAACCACTTAGTGGTTTCACTATTCATCAAAAATTGATGTTTTTCAGAATAAGGCCAAAATTTCACCCTAAGATATAATTGATATTCGGAATTCAAAAATGATGTATATTTTAAAAAATTCCAAACATATAAGTTTCATTAATTAATTTTATAATTAATTCCCGTTGTCACAACAAATAGCGTGTTTTTAAGAAACAATTTATATCAAAAGATTGGCAATTGTTTATGTCCAATTTCAATGTTAAATTAATTATAATGACCACCATTGGATAAAATGGTAAAAATATATTCTAATTATAATTTAAAACCACTAAATAGTATAATTTATCACTATAAATTATTTTGATTAAAAAAGTTGTTTTTAAGTATTTTTCACTATTCATAAAAAATTAGAAGTTCTCAGAAAAATACCAAAATTTCAACATAGGCTAATTTCGATATTCCGAATCCAAAAATGAAGTCCATTTTGAAATATAAAATTTATATAATTTTAAAAAGTGGTTATTACTATTCATAACAGCTACTTTGATTAGTCGCGGTGTTTTATAACTCGAAGTTGCGTACAATGCAAGCTATTGCATTATTGAATGAGAAGCGTATCATGGAAGCTCGGGGTGTTACACATAAGTTATTATGAATATTTGATAAGGCACTTGTTTTATTAATTAAATCAATTACTCTCTTTGAAGAGTGATTTGGACCGGCAATGATGTGTTGGTCCCAGACATTATATATCCCCTCAATGCATCAATAGGTTATCATGGGATAAAATAAGTTGCCTGAATTAAATAGGTTTCTAAATATAGTTGAAAAGATATTTTGAATGGTATTGATGGTATTGTTTTTCATGTCCTTAAGACATTAAATCCAATAATTATGCATTTCCTTCAATGATATATCAATTTTCATTGTTAATATCCAGAACTATTTCATATGATAAAATATATAGTTGAATTTCATTCTCCATTTATTTTTTAAATGGACTATGTTGTTAGTTTTTTACAATTAAATGATTGATTTATTCTTATTGATTGATTATTTTATCCACCATACTTAACCTTACTATGAATTCGATGTCAACCTTATTAATTTTTACTTTCTATATTTTATGAAGAGAAATGCTTTGAGTGAGTTAAAATGATTCTATGATTTTACTTATGTTATTATTTATATTCATTTTCAAATGTATTATGGGTATCATGTATGTAATATATCTTTCCAAAACTACTAAACTATTCGGTCATTTGGGATTCAATTCATTGTATCTTATGCCTATTTAATAATGCTAGGCACTGACTTCATACCACTAGGGTCAGGGTCATTACAAAAGGTATTAGAGAAACTTTATTAGGAACCTTGAAAACACTATTTAGAAAATAATGGATTATAAAACATGAACCTATGAAAAAATTTGTATCAACAAATAGATTTTTTAATACCATCGATAACCAAGGTTAAACCTATGGGTTCATAGATTTAGAAATATATGTCTTGATTTGTAAATCTTATAAATGAATTTTTGTGAATATTTCACTATGATTATTTTTTCAAAGTTTTTAATTTGGAATTTGGTAAATTTTTAAAATCAGTATTGTCATACAAGAATTTATTACACAGTATATAATGAAGAGAATAAAAAGGAAAAATGAACGGAATGAGGTAATACGAAATAAGATGATGAATCATAGTTAATGGTTTAAAAATGAAGTAAAATGATTAATGTTTCTATTTTTTTGGATTCAATAACTATCTCATCAATGGTGATCTGGTTATAAGATTCATGAGATATATAAATATTGTATTAAAATACATATTCATTACATATTTGAAAGAATTCATGTTTTCAATATGATTTTATGCTAATTATGTTATTAATATCTCATTTATGTGAAAAAAAATAATTTCATTATTTTTTTTGGGGAACATATAAAGTTATGTTGAATTTTAAAATTTACTAAACTTTCTTATACATTTTTTGGATTGTGAATTTGGACAGTGTTATTTTGGATAACTCTTATGGTTGTAATGGATTATGTTGAAAATTGGATATTATTTTTTTATGTTAAAGTATTATTTTGCGGATGGCATGTGATATTATTTTTGGTTTTATAAAAAATTAATAGGATTATATAATTTCATATTTATTTTATGATTCATTAAATTGATTTAGGAATAAAAGGTTATCTTGAATATACATCTCTATTTATATGAAATGAATTCAAAATTGCTCAAAGAACAACCAAATATGATATTATTCTAATAGCTTGGAAATTAATCATGTAATTTTATTCTCCTATATTTTTATCTAAATATTAAAAGAGTTCCTCAACTCCAAGAAAACAATTTTGGATCAAAAGTGTTATATGATTACTTTTCCTTTAAATAAATAATTGGCCTTTTAACCAATGACCAATTTATGTCTCTGTGATAGTTAACTTTTTAATGTCCGTGTTATCTATCACTCTCTTTCATAAAATTATAGTTAGATTTATCTTCTAATTACATGATTTCATTATATTCCCATGTTCTTCTATTTTGAAGCCTAATTTTGTGCAGACCATTCCATTTTCATTTCCCTCTTATTAGGAGGATGTTATTTTAACCCTATTTTTGATGTGGGTTTCCCACAAAGGAATTTTGAAATGTCAAACTTTGTTTTTTGACGTAAAATTTAAAATTTTTAGGGAGATATTTATTGAATTAGGGGAGAAAGTAACTCACCATTATTTTATGGTATGTCACTTTTTAAAATTAATGTTTTCAAAATAATACATTGCATACAACACCCAGCTAAAACAAATAATGAAATATTGTAACATCCTAGATTTTCAATTAGTGGGAATGAATATTATTAACCACATAATGAAATTTAAATATCATATAATTCATATTATGTGTTTTCTAGACATTATATTAAAATAAATCCACTGTAACGCATAAAATATATATATTTATAATGGTAGTTTTGTCACCTTTTAATCAAAATCATATTTTAAATCAAATTTTTTAACATTTTAAAGTTATATTTTATAGAATAAAATTAAAATTTTTAAATTTATTATTAAATTTACTTTGGATGAATTTTTGGTATTTTTATAATGCGTTCCATGTTTTTATGAAAAGTGATAAATTATTACATTTTAATTAATTTTTTTGTCTAAATAAATTATAGTGTTAAATTATATTGTAAAATTTGAATTAAATTATAATTGGAAAAAAATTTATAATTTAATATATTTTTGGTCATTGTAATAAATTTCACATTTAATTTTGATATAAAAATATTTCATTATTTTTAAAATTTTCTATTTAAAAACACATTTTCACGTTCTATCAACGAGATTTTTTTAAAATTTATTTCTAAAAATTTCTTGTCTCAAATTTTAAAAAACATGATTTAATATTTGTAATAAGTTTTTCAAAATTTTTAAAAAGGTTCCTTTTTTATTTTGTCTTTATAAATAGTAACATTATTAATTTTTTTAACACAGTTAAATGTAAATTGTGTAATTAAGGAAAAAATAATAATATTATATATATTGTAAAATGACCACAACACTCATACTAATTTTATTTTATAAGTAATTTTCAACCAAAGACATCCTTGGCCCAATTTTATGGCCTCTTGGATCCACTATTTTAACATCAATCATCTTTTAGTATTTAATTCTAAACAAAGTCCAACATGCCACACTAATGTTTTTGATATGTATTGCATTTTTAAAATGTAGTAATTAATATGATATGTTTGACTATAAATAGTAACTTCAAAGGAAAAATCTTTATTTTCACCATGGTAATTTATTTTTAATTTTTTCGAAATAAATAATTACTTTAAAAGTCATACACAATGATCATGAATTAATTGGTTAACTAATAGAAATACCAGATAAGTCATATTTGAAATATTAACATAAATGTAATTTTCATAAATAATATCGGACATTATTTTTATATATAAAATGGACATATTATGGATGTATTGTAGTTTTTTTAATTTATCTTATTTTTATGATGTTTTAAAGAGTCAAGTAATGAATAGTTTCAAAGTTCACATTAATTATATTTTAAAATAATTAATATTTTTTAAAATATATAATATTCATAAATATGTAAAATTATTCAAAATAATATATATAATGTTTAAATTTTTATCAATGATAAATTTATGGTTTTTTGGAATTTTATAGTAACTACATTGACCTTTAAGGTGTAAAAACAAATGTTGTCACAGTAAGAGCTAAAGGTATTAAATAATTCTAAATACCAAAAGATAAGGGTAATAATATGACCCATAAATGAAAAAAATTATTTTTTGAGAGTATTAAGACCCAAAAACATATTATATTATAGATAACTCACATTTAATTAATTTTAAATTTAAAATTAATTTATAATAATATATTGTTTTGAGTATTTCCAAAAGTGTCCCTTACCTCAATTATTAAAGGGTATCTCATCCCTAACTTCCTCACACAAAATTGAGTCTTATAGATCATAAAAAAATATAAAATATAATCCCAAATTATATATCCTTATCCTATAATCCTACCTTTTCTTTGAAATCCAACCAATGAAGTCTTTTGGTATAAAGCAAAAGTATTTACCCCAGATGAGGTAACATTCTTCAATAATCACATTTGTTTAATTTATTTCTCTAAAAATTCAATTATTATTATTAAATTAGTATATAATAAATTAATTATATTAAATATAATAATATTGTTTTATTCTATTAGTTCAACCTACACTTTCAGACACATCCATAAAATGTGATACACAATCATCATTTGTGTGTAAGGTGAACTACCATCTCACGAACCAATGTCATTCATTCATTACATTAAGACATATAAATGTTGGAATAATTTTGTATTTATAATTTATATATTATATAAATAATATTTATGATGTATTTATGATTATTTTATATTTATATAAAACATATTTTTATTCATTCCCTTTTGTGGGAGTACGATAACATTATATGTTGATATGTGGACTATCACCTCCTAAATGTGATGTGATTTGATCATGATATACATGGAGTTTATTAAGGATGATTTTAATAGAAATATGTGAAATATATGAAATAAAAATGTTATAGGAATCATAATATACATATATTTCTTTTATTTTTCATTATTTTAATATGCTAAATAAATGGAAGTAGTGTTCATGCGTACATACGACCTACCGTCTCCATGAATGATGTAGTTAATTTACTATCCTAAAATTCTATGATTTATTATAAAAAAATATATACAAAATGAATATGATATTTAAATAATTAATTACATTATGTAATAATTAAATCATGATCTAATTACTAGGAACAACATGTAACAATTCAAAACATACTCGAAAACGAGGCAGTTGACACCTGAAATAGAGAAATTAATGAATTATTGTTACCAAATGGATAATAATATAATATAAGAGCATAATATTGATATTATAAATATAAATAATATTATATTATTAGTTAATAAAATTATTAAAATCATTATAAACGAGGTTAAATGATGTTTAGCCAAAAAGAAATGAAAGGTAAGGTATTTTCATCTCCCTTTTTACATCTCTACGATAAATGTCATATATTCCCCCACTTAATTATTTTATATTGGGTATTTACTTACCATTAAAATTTTATTTAATGAATTAAATTATTATCCTTATATTTTATGTTTAATTTAATGTTTTTCCTTCATGGGTATTATGATTCATATGTTTCAATGTGGTATCAAACAAATTGGAATTTCTGACGATTATTTTTTGAAATAATGTTATTAATGATATTTCAATGGTATTTCCATTCATAAATATCAATAAAACTTATTGATACATATCCTAAAATGGGGAAATAATAATAAATAATTATTATTCAGTCAATACATATATTTTATAATACACATTGATCATTAATTAAATTAGTAACCAGATATAAGGAGTATTTTGGACTAGCAATGACAGGTGGGGACCAGACGTTATATAGCCCCTCGATGAATCAATAGGTTATCATGAGAAAAATTATTTGGAAAACCTTAAGGGTATTGTACCTATAGATTTATATAGTCTTGTGAATGGTCTTCAGGGTACATTTTTTTCATGTTCCTCAAACATGAAATCCAATAATTCACATTTCCATCCTATATATTTTAGTTATTAATGTTTTTATCCATGATTTTTCATAGGTTAAAATATAAGGATTAATTTAATTATTTGTTTATTTACTAAATGGAATGTATTTTCAGTTATTTTAGTCTTGTGTATGTTCGTTTTCCAGGTAATGAAGAAGCATCATTTGAATGAGTTTCAAGGATGCAAAGCTTTTAATTATGTTATATTTTATTTTCATTTCCCAAAGTATCATTGGTATCATTTATGTAATATGATTTCCCAAAACCACTAAACTATTTGGTCCTTTGTGATGTAATTCTTTGAATCATATGCCAATATAGTAAAGTTAGATACCAACTCCATGATACCAGGGTCATGGGTTTCACATATATCATATAGATTAAACAAATTAATTTTTCATTTAATAAATCCATAGATTATTCAACCTAAATATTTTTATATGTTGTGAATATGAATTACTAAACACATATTTTAGCAAATAGTATAAATACATAAGAAAATATTCAAACATTATAATACTATGTAAAGATATATTTTTAATATTTTTAATCCTTAAATGAAATGTAAAATATTTAAAATATTTTTTTATTATATCCCCAAAACTAAATTCACTAGTTTCTATATATGTTTTCAAGATTACCAGTTTTGTCATAACAATATTAGTTAATGAAATGTGGGGATGTCCAAAATTCATCAAGTTTGATGGAAAATATGAACATTCATATTCCAAAATAGGCCATCAAATAAATCTTTAATAGAGGACTTTATTAAAAAATCAGCATGTTTTAACTATATAATAATGAATTAATTCCATAAATATCCATATTAAACTTTCTATTTGATGAAATGGTATCATATTCTATTGTGTTTGGAGCTAGAGTGTTCCACTAAAGTCTTTTAAATATCAAATTCACATTAATTATTTCATGTACTTATCAATTGGTTCTTAATTCACCAATCCATGTCTTATAATAGATATCTAATTTAGATCAATTATATACAACAATTATTATGGTCCACATATAATAACGCTTTTATTTTTAATGTCTGTATGTTTTACTTCATACAATTGTAGATTACACCAAAAATCTTCAAGAATGAATTTACTACTTCACAAGATTTAAAATTACCATAATATCTATAAAAAATAGTGTTAGTGTAACAAAGCAAGAATAGTTTTTCACATTTAATATATATCAACCTAATCACTATAGTTCCTATGATTTTATTTTGAACTAATTTTGTAGCTCCAAAGTAATAATTTATTTAATACATTAATTATATGAAAATAATTTTTCTGTATATACTATATGATTTTAAGAAATTGTTAGAAAAAATTTACATTCAATCATTTTTTTTAAATTTATTGTTTCATAGTTTTACCTAAATTAACATTTCTTTATATCACTCCATATATAAAGGGTGTTGATACAACATCATAATCTTATATGCGTAACTTTTTTAACAGTTCACTGCCATATTTTTCATTTGAATGAATTTTAAAATATTATATTTAAGAACGTGTATTAAATGTATATAACTCATTTGATATGGAATACACATTTTTATGTTATTCGACATTTTTCTATAATATAATTTAGATGCATATTATTTTACTTAGTAAAAATGATATAAAAAATAAATCAATAACCATAAGAGTATATGTGCCAACTAGTTAAACATAATGTGATTTTACAATATTTATATAACTAAATTTCATATATCTCTCATAGTTATCCAACCTATATTACTAGTTTCTAAGGGACTTATTTATTTCATGAATATCCTTCTTCAATTTAAACATAAATTTCCTAAATGAATCTCTCATGTTCTTCAATAAATTATTCACCATAATTTTTTCCATTCATGAAATCCTACTACACATTAATTTGGTAGATCCTATAATGTGTGTGGGATAAAAAAAATTAATATCCTTATATCATCTAGTATTTTAATAGGATATAATATCTATTCCAAAACTACTCCTTAATTTTGAGAGTAGCCTTGAAACACTACTATAGATATATATCAGGAAACTATACTAATGTTAATGATATTTTTTGGAATACATAATTTGTTATAGTGAAATTATTCCTTTTATATATTTGAATAAGAAAAAATGGGGAATTAATTTCTACCTAATCCAAAACCAAATTCATTTCTTGTTCAAATTAAAATTTTAATTTACCAATGACAATTTAGAATAGATAACCCACAAACATAAGTGTTGTTTGGTTTTCTTTTAAAATTATTCATCTATTCTGAACTTGTGCATTAGGTGTTAGAATTATATTTTATACATTTGTAAGATTATTTATCCTCTAATGTTTCAATTTATCATATCTAATGATGCTAAAACCAGGACGAGTCAAATCCGAATCTACAACATCATGATTTTAATATTTTGTAATTTCTTCTTCAATCACATTTAAAAAAATTATTCATACATTCCACTAACTATTTCAATATATTTTAAATTTAAAATAATATTTTTATTGGAAATAAATTCATTTAAATCTACGTTTCTTATCCTCTTATACTTGTTTTTATAAAATTTTCTATAGATATATATGTTATAAATAATCCTTAATGATATTTCTCATCATATTTTCTTATATTTAAATTAGTATCTATATTATACATACATCTCAAAACAATTTGAAGTAAACAATATTAAGAATTTTTATTCACTAAATTTTAAGAGATATCTTTTTGTATTTATCCCTCAATAAGAAATATTTCCACTATCTATAACTTCTCCCTATAAAAATTTTGATATGATACATTCTTTAAAAATTTGGCTTCCAATCTCTAGGAAGATTTTATTACTCCCCACAGTAACTCCATTTTGTGGGGGTGCATATACTAGAATACATTAATGATCACTATCATTCAAATTAATAGAGGATTCAAATGAAAAACTATTGAGCTCCCGTCATTTTTTTAAAAAAATTATTCATATAATATCTAATATTTTTTTTAACATGTATTTTAATTTTTTTAATATCTTCATAAATTTTCATTTCTACATCATAACCATTGAAATAGTAATTTTCATTAATTTAAAAATAAATGTGAGTATATTATATTCTAAACACAATTTTGGATTCAAAATTGACCCACAAAATTATATGTGATTTAATCCATGTGTTATAATGGATTGCTATTCATTATTCGAATAGATTCTATTTGTCCGATTTTATTTTTTGACATGCTTCCACTACATCCTCTCTAGCATTCTAATGTTTAGAAAATATGAAACTACCTATACAACTATAATAACGATTAATACAATTGGATAATTTTTATTAATTATTCATGTTATATTTTTTATTTGGCTCGTCTAATAAAAATATTCTCAATTCAAAATCAAAAATATATTGTCACTTGTTTTTTTATTGCATTATATATAAATATTTTATCCATTACGATCAGACATATGTAATAATTATTATTGAAAACTATATAATTCCCATCATCAATGTGATGGTTGAAATTAAATATACTTTATATTAGACCACTAATGAAAATAACATATTGGGCATTAATCTTTGAGAATCAATTTATGTAATCACAATCGATCTGATCATTTAAGAGCTGTTATTCGAAAAAAAAATTAACCTCCATCATTTTAAACAATTTAATTCTATATAATTATTCTTTCAATCAAATCATAGTTATAGAAATTATCATGTTTTCCTATACATCATCTCATTACTGCATTAAAATCTACATTTGTGTAAAGTTACATATTTAAATTATATTTTCTCTCAAACTCATTATCCCTTACATTATGGTGTATTTTTCCCTTAGGTATTGTCATATAATCTAGTAACAATTTAATTTTTTGGAAAATCTTCTAAAATTTTCATCAAGACTATCAAATTTATTTTATGTAGTAAATTTTAGAAGATCATTTTTTATAGAATTCTTATCCTCAAAATTGGTCCTCGTTTTCATTAAATAGATAACCCTTAATTAATTAAATATCTAACTTCATATATATTAAAAATCATGTAGAATATAATTATATATTTGGGATGTACACACTATAGAACCAATAGTACCAATTACAAAAAAATCTTATAGAAGAGTTATATTTCGTTCATTCAAAATTTAATAGCTATTACGGTGCATTAAAACATGATTTTTCAATTTTTGTTTTTATATTTTACTAATATTACTCACCAAACTATAAATTTATGCATGGGGGAGGAAATAAAAACGTTTAAAAGACTATAAATGGCCCGTTTTATTTATAGAGCCTTCACTTTTAGGAGAACCGAATTTAGTAATATTTTGATAAGCTAAATTTGCATGTACCGTCTTCTCATGGTTGGATTTCAAAGAATTATGTAATGATTCATTATAAAAATAAAAATATTTTCAATAATAATTATTCATCATATTAAATGTATTTTCATCTTTAATATACAAGGATTTTTCTTAGTAATATCTTAATGATTTGTAGTAAATATTACTTTAGAATAGATTAATATTTTTTCTTGTCCTACAATTATCTCTTTGAAATAATTTATATCCTAAATTTAGTCATTATTCTCAATGAAAACCTCTTATTTACCTTCCAAATCCAATTCATGATGTAACACCTTGACCGTAGTTACCAAGAGTCAGTGCATCATTACGTATCATTGGAATGATCACAAAATATCAAGTCTTGAATGACCGATTAGTTTAGTAGCCATGGAATTACTAGATACATTTATAAGGTTTACATTACATCATTAAATAGAAAAATACAACAACAATGTTTCCATAGACAACACTGAGATCACATAGACTATCCCTGCAGGTCAGTCATAATATACTTCTTCGCATCCTGGGATAAATAAAACGTAGAAAGGGGTGAGCTCAGATGCTCAGTAAGGATAACAATATAGCGGAAACATTCATGAATAAGTATAAACATTTAAGTAAATGTATAAAAATAAAACAAAATCCTTTTAAACTTGAACATCAGTAGCATATAGAAAAGATAAAATTAAAATAATTCCATTTACTTACTCACATAGATATTCTACTAGTCGAATAATCACATGCAATATCAATAGCCACTTTCATAATGATGGAATGCATAATGCCAGACTTTCATAACAACATAGTCAAGGCACTATGCCAATACTACAAGTAATAATTTGTCAAGGCCATATGCCAAGACACTAGTTTGTATCACACGACCTACCGATGCATCGAGGATCTACATAGGGCTCTACCCTTTACTTACTAAGTCCAATTCATTCCTCATATAAAAAGTTTTAAACATAACTTAAACATTCATATTAAAACTGGCATACGAAATGTCAATAAATTACCCATAAACCATGAATGGTATAATAATAACACATCCATAGTCAAACATATCACAAAATATTCAATACAATATGGAATATTTGTATCATAATAAATCAACTTCAAACAAGTTTAAACTCCCTTAAAGGATTTGGACATAGATGAAAACGATTTGTAAAACACTTTGGGAGAAATATCCCTTTTTTCAAGAAAACATTTAAAATTCATAAAATTTAGAAAGGAATACATTTAAAGAAATTTTTGAATCAAAATTTCCCATACCCCTTTGAATCATTTTAATCGAATTAACAATTTAAAACATTCATGTCCATTTAAATAAAACCATAAAACCATTTTGAAAAATGATAATGGTTTAGAAGAATATATCTTTAAAAAATTTAAAATGTTGTTTTAGTAAATATTACCTTAAAATAATCCCTTTGAAAAATATTTTATAAAACATGGACATGGATAATAAATATGTCCCAGAAGATACTTACGTAAAAACAACCATGGATAATAAAGAGATTGTGAAATTATCCCTTACCTCGCACTTTCCTTTGGTCGAGGGTACGTTTAACCTACTGTATAATGAGAATGATCTCTTTTTAAGTTATAAAAAAACCATATTCATATTTATTATATCATACATCATTCATTTATGACTTTACACGACCCATTTAATAATGATTTCCATATGAAATTAACATTTTGTGTAATAATCACTTTCTTTATCGTATGTGTTTTTACTTGTTATTATTGATCATATCATTTAGATAATGATTTAAATGATTCCAGAATATAAACCCTGATTTATATATCATATATATTTAGAATATAAATATTTTTAAAAGATTTATATATGAAATGGAAGGCACCGTTTATGGAGACTATAGGCCATATGTACGTATAAACGTTGTTTCCGTTTTCATATCGTATTGAACGGAAGTAAGTGAATAACATATATGTAAGTACACACACACACACACACACACACAGATATATATATATATATAAATATATATATATCTCCAGTATCATAATTATGTCATATATTACATACTTATTGATAATATATATTTTTATAATCATCGTTGAATGGTGAACATGGAAATGAATCTCATCGCGTCGTGGAGACGGTAATCCGTACGTACGCACGAGCGATAATATCATAATTTTGATTTAAAATCATATGTAAATAGAAGTTTTATCATATATAAATAATAACTAACATGTTATATTTATTATTTACATCAATTATACATCATTATTATACCCATCCAAATAATAATGTTTTGAATAACAATTACACCACGACATGGAGACGGTAAGTCGTACAAATGCACGTATGGGGACATGTCATTCAATGGATGGATAAAATAATGAATATGGTTCTACCATATTTATAATAACATAACAGTATAGAGAAGATAATATATTTATTATTTTAGAATCGAAACAACAAAGAAAGAGGAAGTGGAAGAAGAAAGAAACTTGAAAGAGGTGATGAAATATTTACCTCCTCTTCGGGTTCTTCCTTTTGATTTCATCAAAAGGGCTCCATAAGTTGACTTTATTACTAAAGAAAGGCCTATATGATGAATTTAGGATAGTGGAGAGGGTATTGGGTTAGGTGATGGACAAGACAAATGTTTATGAAGATGTAAATTAGAGATAAGGGGGATATCCCTTTTATAAGAGGGGTTAGGGTCACTTTAGGAAAAGCATGAAATATTATTTTATAATAAAATACTTTTCAGTTTATAGTTGCTAAAAAATGATTTATTTAGAGTCTAAGGTGGGGATGGGCTGCAAAAATCCTCATAAAATAGGTTTTAGATAGGTTTATGTCACCATATTTACCTTAAATTTTAGATTTAACTTTTAGTAAAATAGTTTGACATTTACCATGTCTCTTTGTATTTTTGTATTATATGGTTAATAAAATTACTTTAAAATACCAATAAAACTTCAATATGTTCATCAATGTCATATATATTATTATATAATTCTTTTTTCAGAAACTTATTTTTTGAGGACCATTATATTAATTAATCAGGTAATATTTGTTTTAAAAACTATTTTATGTCAATATTGACACTATTTGGTATTTGATTTTTTGTTAAAATCATAACAGCATGATTATGTCGAAGAAAATTGATATAATAAACCCTAACATGTCCTATTAACCTATAAAATTAGTTCAATTCATCATAAGTCTCTAATTACATTTATTTGGGTATTTATAATATCAATTATTTTAATCTTTTATTAATATGGTAATCACTGCATCATCATTGTGTCATAAATAAATTTAATTATTTAATGTCTAAAAATTATAAATAAAATACCATTATTTATGAAATCATTTTATATTTCTAATGACTATTTATAGTCGAATTTATCAAATGTGTAACCATATATTAAAAATGTTTTAGTTATTAAACAATGATTTTAACTCTTTTAACTATTCTTTAAATAAAATAATAATAAATTCCATAATCGAATCCACGTGGACATAAAGGTTCATATTTTACTTATAAGGTTGTTTTTGGTCTAATTACACTTATCAAATAGAATCAGGACATGTGTAAGGGTAATAATAATATAATGTTTACCCTTAACTACCATATTTACTTTTAACTGTGGTAAATAAAAGTAAAAAGTTACTATTCACAAAAAATTATTTTAATCTTATTGAACCACATTTTACATACTGATATAAACCATGTCTCTTGTATTTTTTAAATTCAACTCATAGAAGCGGTAAAATTATGTTTTATGTAAATTTGCAAATGCTTAAAGAGGTTGGTAAAAGACGGTATAAAGTTCAATAAAATTTTTATATATCTAAAATTATTATAAAATTACTATAATGAATTATATTGAAAATATATAGGTATTATGTATCTATTTTGACATAAAATAAATTTAAATAAAATAAATAATTAGTTAAATAAAAAGTCGGTTTTAACCAATAACTTAGTGTTTTTCAATATTCGTCAAAAATTGAATGTTTTCTAAAAAATACCAAAATTTCACCCTAAGATAATTTGGATATTCCGAATTAAAAAATGGAGTTTATTTTATCAAATTAAAAACATAGAAGTTTCATTTATTAATTTAAAATTAATTCCCGTTGTTAAAACCAAAAGGAGTATTTTTAAGCAATAATAAATATCAAAAGATTGACACTTGTTTATGTCCAATTTTAAAGTGAAATTACTTAAAATGACCAGAATTGGATTATATGGTAAAAATATAATCTATTTATACTTCCAAAAAATTAAAATTTATAATTTAAAACTATAAATGTTTTTTACTAAAATAGTTGTTTTCAGTTAAAATATAGTATTTTTCACAATTCACCCAAAAAATGAAAGTTACCAGAAAAACAACAAATATTTATTGAAAATAAATTCTTATGTACCGATTCTAAACAAGAAGTTTATTTTGTCAAATTGAATATATAAAAGTTTCAAACATTTGATTTAACAAGGGTTCACCATTAAAAGGCGGTAAAAGTGCATTTTTTTTTTGAAAAATACATCTTTTATCTGAAAAAATGAATTAGTTCTTACATTATGTATAAGAAAATCATAATATGGATTCTAAAATTATGAGGATTATAAAAATTTCAAAATTCAGTTAATACTATTCATAACCACTTTTGAACGACTAGTTTGGTAATTCATGGTGCTATTGAACACGGTGTTGCGTGTAGTGCAAGTTATCGAATTACTTTGAATAAATAACATACTATGAAATCTTGGGGTGTTACATTCTTACCTCATTAAACAAATTTCATCCTCACAATTTTAAATTTTTCTTTGAAAATAAAAGGGTGAAAATAGAAAATACCTTTGCGGGAAAACCAACATCAAAAATTGGGTTAATAAAATTTAGTCTTAGTAATATGAAAAAGAGAATGAAAATGTCACCACAAAATGATGATCTCAATTAGGAGAACATTTTTGGCAATTAGAGACACATAATTTGTAAGAAAAACACAAATATTTATAGGGATTGATTGAGGTCATCAATCACAAACAATTGTAGAACTGAGGGCCTCAAAGCAATAAATCTATAATGATTTAAAATATCATCGGTTCAAAAAAACTTAAGCTATTAGTATAAATTTTTTTGGTTGTAAGATCCCTTGCCTAAAGTTTAGAAATTAATTTATTCATAGAAAAAGAGTAGAAAAAATATATACTTGAAAAGTAGAGTTCCATACTTTAACTAATTTCTACCACAAAATCATCTTTCACTCTAAAAGATAATATAACCTAAAAAATATTATATTTATCCTATTTGTATAGGGTTAAAAAAATGAATTTATAATTCATCTACAAGACTCTTTAAAAAATACATTATTCAATCCAAGACCTCACGTGATTTAGTGGTAGGTGATACACCCTTTGACGTCCTTCGGTTGTGAGTTCAAATCTCACAGCCTTGCCGGACACGACAGGTTGCCGCCCGACCTCCAGGTTGTCCTTTTTATGGAAATCCAAAAATAAACTCAATCTAGACTTATCCAAAATACTTCTTTCCGAACCCACATTCCAAAATTTATAAGGAAGTTAAACACAATGAAAATATTTTTGGCCACATAATAACATGTGAACACCTTCATCATGTATTCTTATAAAACACTACAACATCCTGAAGTACCATTAAAACTTATTGATTACATTCATGCTCCCATATCCTTTATATAATACTAGATATATTATTTTTATCCAAAAATATTGAATATTCCAACAATGATGAAATAAATAAACTATTAACCATTTCCATGGAAGTCAAGAAAATCCAATATAATTTATCCAAATCAACCATCTCTTATTACAAAATTACTACCTCATTATCAGAACCATATTAAGGATTACTTTTCCTTTATCCATGTATTTTTCCAAAATGTGTAGCATACTATTAAGTCACTTTTCTTAGAACCATACAATCTCAAATACTCAATAAAATAGTACTGTAGTATAATCCTTATTTATCTCCATAATTCATATAACCAGTATATTGTTGAAACAACACTCAAATGAAATAATTCTATAATAACAAAATAAGAAAACTAGTCATTATTCTTCATCTGAGGTAGTATCATAACTTGATTATTATCCAATAGCATCATTTAAGGTATACTCTGATTTCTGGGACAATGATTCGCATAGTGTCCCAACGCCTTACAGATGAAGCATTGTACATTTGAAACTTTTTTTCTTACCCTTTCAGTCACATACTTGGTGTCCTTTTGTTCCATAATTAGAACACACTCCCATTCCCTTCCGTCATTTACCAAGGTGATTCTTTCCACAGTGATCACATATGATAAAATTCTTTTTTTCCATCTTCCCTTTATCCATCTTCCTCTCTTCCATCCTTTTCTTCTCTTTCTTCCCTTCAAAGCCATAAGACACAGGGAATTCTTTACATATCTTATTAACACATGATAATATTTCATCATATGTCGAAAATACATGAGAGACTATTTCCATTCGAAATGTTGGCTTAATACCGTGAAAAATATTATCCGTCTTACTCTTTCGATCATATGTATTGTTGGAGATCACATTCCTTCTGCTGGGCGCCATTTATATATAGTGGCATACACTGGGTCAGTTTATGAATTTAATGGATAATTTCTAACTTGTCAAATACATAATGTAAATCAAATAGTTTATGGATATAATCTATAATCATAAAAATATTTTATTTGAGACGGTATATACTCATACATCCTTCATAATGATTTGTAATGAAAATGATAATTATCCTAAGAATATCCCCCGGGAGTGTCGTAACAAAGAGTGCATCATGCCTGTTATTATGCACTAGTTCCCGTTTGATTCTAGCTTAAAGTGTTGTTTTCGGGTTTTACCCCTAGGTACATCTGTGCCAAATCCGCCTCTATGTGCTCGTATCTAGAAAAGGATGTATTTTCTTGGAAAAAACAAAAAATATCTTCATTACCAAAATTCTAGGAAGTTCTTCTATACTAATCCTCAAGTTCTATCTTAGGGCTATGTTCTCTAATCAAAGTTTATCTAAATCTAGATTCAAAGGATTGTACTAAACTTCCTCTGATACCAACGGTAATTCCCCGACCCTAGTTACCCAGAGTCGGTGCATCATTACGTATCATTGGCATGATCACAAAACGATCATGTCTCGAAAGACCGATTAGTTTAGTAGCCTTGGAAGTACTAGATACATTCATAAGTTTTACATTACATCATAAAATGGAAAACTACAACAACAGTGTTTACATAGAAAACCCTGAGATCCCATATACTATCCCTGCAGGTCAGTTATAAAATACTTCTTTGCATCCTAGGAAAAGTAAAACATAGAAATTGGTGAGCTCAAATGATCACTAAGGATAACAATATAGCGGAAACATTCATAAATAAGTACAAACATTAATGATAATGTATAAAACTAAAACAAAAGACTTTTAAACATGAACTTCAGCATAATATGGAAAAGATAAAATAAAATTAATTCAATTTACTTACTGACATGGAAATTCTTCTAGTAGAATAATCACGTGACATATCAATAACAACTTTCATAATGATGGGATGCATAATGCCAGACTTTCATAACCACATAGTAAAGGTCGTGTTCCAAGAATAAAAATAAGATTTGGTCAAATACTTGTGACAAGACACCATTTTGTCTTATGAGATCTACCGATGAATCAAGGAGCTATAGCGGGCTCCACCCGTCACATACTAATTCCAATGCATTCCTCATATGAAAAGGTTTAAACATAACATAAACATTCATATTAAAATTGGCATACGAAATGTCAATACATTATGCGTAAACCATGAATGGTATTAAAATAACACATCCACAGTCAAACATATCACAAAACCATCAATACAATATGGAATATTTGTATCATAATAAATCAACTTTAAACAAGTTTAAAATCCATTAATGTATTTGGACATAGATGAAAATGATTTGTAAAACTCTTTGAGATCAATATCCATTTTTCATGAAAATTTTTAAAAGTAACATAATTTACAAAGGAAGACATTTAAAGGAATTTTTGAATCAAACTGTCCCATACCACTTTGAAACTTTTTAATGGAATTAACATTTTAAACCATTCATGTCTATTTAAATAAATCATTAAAAGCATTTAGAAAACATGGACATTAATGATAATGGTTTAGAAGAATAAATCATTAAAACATTTAAAA